>JAJJJQ010000001.1:177636-1377636 GCA_021014315.1 Aureobasidium mangrovei | reverse complement strand
TGCGGTCGAACGAGACAAGCTTTGTGCCAGGCTTGTTACCCTTCTTGACTTCCTTCTCAGGCATGTTCGACAGAGCGGTCTGATCCTCGGGGATTTCAATCTCGAAGTCAAAGGTAGCCTTGAGGTTGGGCTCGTCGAAACAGGGGAAGGCTCTACGGGCATCGCAAGATTCGAATTGAGTGGACAGCATGTAGTGGTATTCGTCGTCTCTGGGAACGGAAGCGGCAGCGGGAACGGTAGGCTTGTACTTGGAACGGTAGAATCCAGCCATCTGGGATGTATGTCAGCAAGGGCTCATATATGATGACACTGCTGCTGGCGCAAGATGTCACTGACATCGTTGTTCATGATACCGCTGAACTTGACCGAGATGACGGCCTTGTGCGCCTGAGGAATTGCCTGGTCGAAGTGGAAAGTTGCTCTCTGGTTCTTCTCATCGTAGGTGATGTTGGAAGCCTTGATCGCACCCTCGGTCTTGCCTTGGTCGGTTGAAATCTGAGCGCTTTGGACCTTGAGCTGGTGGGTGTTCAAAGTGATCTCTTTGGTCTCCCTCTTGACCTCGGCGTCAATGTCGACCTTGCCCTGGTAGGTCCAGCTTCCACCGAGCTCGAGATCGAAGAGGGAGATGGCATAGTTGGACGGCTTGACGCTGCACAGCAAGAAAATCAGTATTGCGTGCTTCACCGCAAGTCTGTGTTGGGGATCATACACGTCGGGAAGAACGTCTCTGTCGGCCATGATTTTCAACAAGGTGCTCGAAGCAGAGCTTGAACACGTTCTAGAGGAAGGTTTTGTGTTTGGAAAGGGAGCAATCCGCGGTTGTAAAGGCAGGCAGGAGTTCAGGCCAAGACGGATTGAAGGGCGTGCGGTAGGGCGTGCGGTAGGGCGTGCTATGGCGTTTGTATTGTACGAACGAGGAAGGAGCTTTGGAAGCGTCTGACGGAGCTCGACTGCCCCTCCCCCGCGCTTGCCCTGCAGGGCATTGTGGATCCCTTGCCGAAGCAGCGATGACTTTCGCATCCTGGCGACAAGTCACTTGAGGATGCCAATTGCGATAATATTCTCACATGAAAGAACGTCGTTCTGTGAGGCATCACCAACATTGATGGATCTGACCCGGGGTTGCCCGTCTGCACGCCCAGCCTCCAATTTTCCGACCAGACACGATGCACCCAGACCCGCATTCCCTTTGTGGTCCTCGCGCAATTTGCAGGTCACTGAGAGAAAGCATCTAGCCGGGACTACCGGCTCTTGCTCCAACCCAAGCATTATCCGCGATGGTGCGCCAGATGAGACGCTCGCTGGCTGGTGGCTCAGGCTAAATCTTCCGTTATTACAACATATTAATCGTCAGAACTGCCACCAAAAAACTCCATGCATGCAATGTCCTTTGCTCCCTGAATGCTTCGTCGTCGTGTGACCCAACGCCGGAAATGCTTCTCATGTCATGATACCTCCGTTGTGTCCAATCTCTTCCTGATTTCTGTATTTCGACGCGCTAGAGTCGCACGGCGACGTCGATGCATGGTATACGCCATTCTTTTCTTCCAAACACCTCCTTCAGCCATTCCGCGGCGCTGAGCTGCGGCTGTATGTCGAGTCCAGTTCTCCGCGCGAACCCCTCGGTGACCGACTGTGCGACCGAAGCCGCCGCTGATTGAATGATCGAGGTGGCTATCGCAAGGTTGTCTCCAGTAGCAGTTGTTGTCGAGTTTCCGGCCGGCGACGAAGACACCGAGTCGGGTTGCGGCTCAAACCAGTTGTTGTGAAAGTCGTAGAGCGAAATGACCAGAATGGTGAGGAGGAGCGAGCAGTAAACACACGGACGGTTCAGATAGTACATGGCCGAGATGAACAGGATCAAGTAAAGAGGCGGTACGTTGGAACTGATTGCTGGTCAGCATGCGCTCCGCTTCTGATGGCCGGCATGACTGACATGAAGAAGAGAACGGGAAGCCATGTCCGTAGGCAGAACATGATGGCTGCGCAGTCTGAATCGCTTGGCTATGAAGCCCTCAGGTCTACTCTAATCGTCCCCTGATTTTGGTCTGGTCGAGAGTAATCTTCTGTTTGAATCTCCGTTAGGAGCCTGTTTGCGAGGCCGACAGTCTTGGCAGACGTAGCGTGGCCGGTGTCTCGAAGCCTTTCGCTCTTCCCTTGCTCCTTTCCCTCTCTTCACTCATCCAATATTAAACAGCTCACAGTCACTCGCTCAAATAGGCCTGTGATACTAATATCGGGCTCAACATCTCTGAATTCACAATGACTGATTTCATGCTATCGTATCACCGGGGTTTCTTCCAATATAAAGCCAAGCCCACCGGAGTGCAGCAAGACCTCTTGCTCCTAGGACTGGGTGGCTCACAATGATTATAGGTCAAGTTTCACTCTGCATCGTGTATCCCGACATATGTGCCTGATCTACCATGCGTCTTGGGCCCATCCTACACCTAAACTTGACTCAGATCAAAACCTCGCTCACAATTCTCTTCTAAATCAAACGATTCACTCACCTTTCTCTTCTAAATCAAACGACTCACTCACAGTTCTCTTCTAAACCAAACGACTCACTTAAACCTGCAATTGTCACTTAGCTACAAAGGACTGATCCTCGTCACCCACCCTCACTTCCGTAGGCAGCAGCTTCTGGTGCCTATAAAGCCTCCATCTTCTTCTTTCCTCCCCATCAAGCTAAGTTAGGATCCATCTTCGTCCTTCGTCACATACTTCAACGATGGATGAACAAACAGATGCACTGGTAGCCTTGGGCGCCAGGGCCACTCAATCCGAACAACCCGCTCTCCGTAAGAGAAAGCGTGACACTCTCGAAAACAGATCCCAATCCGAAAATCCTCGACTCGCAGAAACATCAAACAAGAAGACGCGCGAAGACCTCGAAAGTCCTCTCGATTCACAGCTCGGAGTTGGTATCCAAAGCAACATGGTCGTTATCAAAATCGAAGAAGAAACCGCACATGACGCCGCAGATGAGCCTCGAGCAGAAGACAATCATGACCACCATCATGACCACCAACATGGCCGAGTCGATTGGTCAGAGAGTCAAGAGAGCTATCCGAATTGCCCAGCATACCATGAGAGCGTAAAGCGTGTCATAATGCGTTTCATGGAGCTTTGGAACTCGATCAAGGCAAATTTCGAGCAAAACACCAGCGGAAATGCGACTGCAAAGAGATTTTTGAAGAAAATCCACGAGCTTCTTCAGTTTCCCGAGTCACCGGTCATCAGAATTGCGCTTCTGGGTGATGCTGGAACTGGTATGTAGGAGACAGAAATTTGACAGGGATCTCACTGACAGAACGCCAGGCAAAAGCTCACTGGTCAATTGCTTGGTGGATATTCCAAACGTGGCAAAGGAGGTTGGGCCGCCTTTTGTTTATTAATAGACACATGCTGATCACCTCTCCAGGGAAGTTCGGGTGCCAGCTGCACAAGTGCTGCCATGGAATACCGATCACGCTTTCGTACACAAACCAAGAAGTTTGCCGCAATGTTCAAGACACTCACAGCACAGCAGATCGAAGAACTGATGAGCGACCACTTGACTGAGTACATCCACTTCCATTTCGAGAAAGATGAGAAATGGACCCTCAGGCAGGCAAAGGAATACCGTTCTAAAGCAACCACCGCGGAAGAAACATTTTTAGCTCTCTTTTGCACAAGACCGGAGCTCGCATCACGTGGAGCTATCAAAAACTCTCTTCGTGAGGTCTTTCAAAACAACGACCAGGAAGCCGCCATCTCCACCATGGTGGAACGGTGCAAAGAACTGATCGCCACTCACGGTCTTCTGGATCGATCGTACATTATCGAGGCAGATACAGCCGATGTGCTGCAGGATCTACTCGAGCCCATGCTCGCATCTAATGCATCGAGGAACCGCAGGACCTCTTTGTGGCCGGTTATAGAACAAGTGAGGTGAGCATCTGCTTGCA
Organism: Aureobasidium mangrovei; assembly: GCA_021014315.1. Taxonomy (NCBI): domain Eukaryota; kingdom Fungi; phylum Ascomycota; class Dothideomycetes; order Dothideales; family Saccotheciaceae; genus Aureobasidium; species Aureobasidium mangrovei. The sequence continues at coordinate 1,373,683 of JAJJJQ010000001.1, read as the reverse complement.
TGTTTCGCACCATGTATCGAGCTGACTTGACAATACAGCATTGGTATTGATGGCCCAAGAGTTCTTCAGAACATAAGCTTTGTTGATCTGCCAGGTAAATTGTCTCTTTATCAACCTCTGATATTGCATCACTAATCCTCGAAGGCATTTCGGATACCAGCAGGGTCCGAGTGAAAGCCAGTCAAGATCACTTAAGATCATGCGATGCAATCTGGGTTGTCGTGCCCATAAATCGCTGCATCACGGACGACACTGTCGAGGATATTCTCCAAGAATATGGCGAGCGTTTCAGGAACCGTCTCGCCATCATCTGCACCAAAACTGACGATACAGGGGATCAGGATAATCTTGCTCATGAATACGGAGAAGATGCGCAGTTGTATCAGTCCTTGAAACAACAGGCATTGGAAGCGCAGACCATTCTGAGGGTAGCGCGAGAGAAAGGATATCCTGCTGACATTATTGGTAGATGCCAGCACCAAGTCCAGGAGAGCGTGAACCAGAAGCTGGAATACCTTGTCGAGCTCAGAAACGGAGACGTCAGAGCTCAGCTCTACGACAGAAAATCCGACTGGCTGCATCAGGGAGATTTGGAAATTGTGCATTGCGTCTCGAACAAGCACTACTCGTGGCTGAAGGGTCTCAAAAATGTCGAAGACGGAACTCCGGCACAGCTCAGTGCGGCTGCGACAGGCATCCCAGGCTTGCGAGAATTTGCTCTGAGGCTGCCGTCCCAGGACATTTGGGATGGCATCTCCAGTCACATACGCCTCAGAAGTTGGGGACTCATGCAAATTTTGTGCATCTGGGCCAACACGACCGACATCGACGGTAACGCAGGAATGATCGGTCACTGTGCTCAGCATCAGAGGGTACCGTACCAAAAGAGATGATCAGATAACTCTTGACTGACAGAAACATAGGAAACTGCCAACGTCCTTGACGAATTTAAATCGCAGTTGGAAGCTGAAATAGGAAGGCTGTTGGTCGACCCAATCAAGTCTCGACTACAATCACTAGCAAGATCAGCGGAGGCGTATATCCAAGAGACAGTACAGCTCTGGGCGTATATGACCATCAAGGCATTCATCAACCACAATGGCACCCACGAAACGAGAATGGCTGGTGCCCAATCGTGGAACACGGAGATGACGAGAGCCTCAGTCCCGGTCATCAATAAGACATGGGCACAGCTGGTGGCAAAAGAGGAGCAGCTCTTGGACCTTGCAGAAGAGAAGATCAAGAAGGTGTTCGATGCTATTCCGAAGGAACTCAGTGGTATGATCAGGCTTCACCCTGAGACCAAACCGCATAGCTGAACGTGATCCCAGATTCAATGAGCATTATGGGCTTGCCCAGAAAATCTTTGGAGAGACTCATCGAGAACAAGAAGAAATGCGTTGAGCGTGCAATCAAGCAGCACCACAAGAAGATGGACAAAAACTTCAGGTATGTCATTGCCTTGGAGATCTTATGGAATTTTTCTGACAGGTGCAAGAAACATCAAATATGCTACAACGAAGGACGCGCGTGATGGCTACTTTGCTAGGGCGATGCTGCCAGCCTACACGAAGGCCAAAACCATGAAAGGTGAGCAAGAACAATCTGAGCTTTGCACGTAAACGAGACTGACCTGAACAGGCACGGGCTACAAGAGCAAGGTACTCGCGCATTTCCAAGTCTACGTCGACCAAGACGGCGCGAGCTCGCCTTTCAGCATGATGGCCGCGAGCGCCGAGGCAGCCATCCTGGAGGCCGCAGGCAAAAACTCGGAGGCGCTGCGAGACACATGCAACGAACTGGTCAACGAGATCTACGAATTCTACGGCTCGCTGATAGGCTTGGACGACGATGACGGAGCCTCTGTCCTCAACACCAAGCTCTGGCTGCAACAGTACCTGCCGTATGCCAATGCAGAGCTGCAGAGCATCGACACCGAGCTCGACAGAATTCAAGCGAGCTCTCATCAATGAGCGCGACTCCGTTCCTACTCTGTTTCTTCTTTACTGATTGGACACGACAATTCCTCTTACAACCTGAACCTACAACTTTGAGCCTTCATTGAAAAGACACGCCACTCGCACTTACAGCTTTTGGATTCTCGGGTCCGCGTAGCTTTCAACAGGCCGCGACATATAAATCGCCAGTCACGGTTTTGATTTTTCCTGCATTGAGAGTGGCCTTTAACAGGCCACCATACATCTTTCCAATTTCTTTCTTCGGACATGCCGCTGTGAAGGCTCAGCTCAAACTGGCTTCAAGAGACAGACATTTATTCTAATTCACAAGGTGCTTTCTCCAACAGATGAGCAACTAGCACATTGGAGCACCCAAAGGAGAGGTGGCTCGGCACACACTTGCATTTGCATGCAGAGTTAGCATCTAGATAACCATATCAAATCACAATACCGTCATGATAATCATAGATGCATCTAGCAGTCATCAGTGAATATAAATGCAGGACAAAGGACAAGCCAAAAAGAGGTGAATTTCTCATTTCATTTCGACTGGCGTAGAGGAGAAAGCTCTTCGTTTCCCTTCCTCCTCTTAAAGACGGCATCTACCCGCATTCGTGTTGCCAGAGACTCCCCGATGTATCAACACCAAAAACAAAGACGAAAAAAAAAGGCGTTTCCCTCCAACCCAGTACATTCGCGACGTTAACATGACAAGGGAATTAGATCGCAACTAAGAAAAGCGCGGGAAGAAGAAAGAGAGCAGACGTTCACAGAAAGGCGAGACGTGACGAATTGCATCGAGTCTCGTTTCCTGGACCGCAAAGCAATGGCGTGCAGTGGTGTCGTTTGCGCCTTCGTAACGCCGGTAGGAAACAGGTCACACGACACACCCAAAGGGGGGAATAGGGGAGGCGTGAGGCAACATGCCCGGTGTTTTTTCTCTTTTTCATATCGTATGCGCTCTCGGGTAATTCGTGCGACAGAAATCGGGGATGCGAGACATTTAACAGCACTGGCCAGACTTTGCACCACTATCAGCGGGCTTGGTCAAGGGGACGCTGACGGGGGCGCCGCTGCCGGGACCGCTCTCCTTGCCCTCGCCTTGGTCGAGAGCCTTGCTGGAGACGATGCGGTAGATTTCTATAAGCAAATGTGAGAAAGGGTCGGCGCGAGAAGCTGGAGGAAATGGCAGTACCTGTGAGGATGTTCTGGAAGGCGAGCTCAACGTTGCTGGCGTCCAGAGCAGACGTCTCGATGAAGGACAGGTTGTTCTCGCCTGAAAGGGCATTCGGTCAGTCCAAAGCTGTCGGCGGCCGAGAACAAGGCCACTTACTGGCGAATTGCTTGGCCTCCTCGGTGGGAACGGCGCGCAAATGTCTAAGATCGGACTTGTTTCCCACAAGCATAATGACAATGTTACTGTCTGCGTGGTCTCTGAGCTCCTTGAGCCATCTGGTGACGTTCTCGTAGGTCTGGTGCTTGCTGATATCGTAGACGAGCAGGGCGCCGACGGCACCGCGGTAGTAGGCCGAGGTAATGGCGCGGTAACGCTCCTGGCCGGCGGTATCCCAGATCTGGGCCTTGATGGTCTTGTTGTCGACCTGGATGCTGCGCGTAGCGAACTCGACGCCGATGGTCGACTTGGAGTCGAGGTTGAACTCGTTGCGGGTGAAACGGCTCAACAGGTTGGATTTACCAACGCCAGAGTCACCAATCAGGACGACTGTGCCATGTTTAGTTGCTGCTCGGCCAGCGCTTCGCCGCCATGGCAGGACACACCTTTGAAGAGGAACTGCAGGACGTGTCAGCGCCGAGGTTGCGACAAGAGGGACAGAGAGAGTGCTTACGTCGTACTCGTCGTTGGCCATGGTGGTCGTGTGTCGTTGGTCGGGGGGGGGGGAATCAAGGAGGGGCGACGTCAGTCCAAGGGTCGCGTCGGGGTGGGCGGAAGAGGGGTCGGAGCGGCTATATCAAGGCGTGGTTGCGAAGTGTTTGCGAAAGGGAACAAAGACTTGTCGAGCACGAGACGGGGGTTGGTAGAAAGATCAGGTTCAGCTGCTGTTCACTCCAACTGCTCCTTCCCCACGCCCACCGACACAAACATCCAATCAGCGCCTTGGCGTCCATCCCGCACGTGCAACGACGAGACCATCGCAACTCAACTCCCTTCCGCCTGCACACACGACCCTTTCCTCACTCTCACTAAACCCTATCCTCACTCTCGAAGTCGAGACACGCCTCTTGGCTCTTGCCTCGTGAGACGTTGCTATGCAGCCTCTGATTGCTGCTTCTTCGTCTCACCTGTCCCACCATGCTCCCTTTCAACGAGGAGGACGATGATAGCGACATCCTGTCCGACACTACTGCCGAGTCCGAAGAACAGGAAGAATACAGCGTTGAAAGGATTCTCGCCGAACAGAATTTTGATGGCGTCACAAAATGGCTTGGTATGGCAGCGTCCCTCTCTGGCACCACTCGACAGGCCTACTGACTTATCGCAGTAAAGTGGGAAGGTTATCCTCTCCATCGTTGCACCTGGGAACCTCGTAAGTCCATAGCTTCCACTATTCAAACCAAAGGGAACACTTCAGATGTTCCTTTCAACGACATCCACTTTCTCATGTCTTCAACACTCGACAGCCAGCCATCATCGTCATGCTTTAGTGCCACCATGATGCTTATCGCTGATTTCAACATCTAGGTGAAAGTTTCTTGGGCGATCCGTCCCTCAAAACTTGGCAAATTGAGAAAACCAAGATCCAACGAGGTGAATCTAAAGCTTTTGACGTCCGGAAGTTCGAAGATGCGCAGAATAGAGAGCGCGAACAGCGAGCACGTTGACAAACGAAGCGTGCGGAAAAACGGCTTCGTAAAAGCCAGTCTTCCAGACGACTCGTTTCTAGAAAGAATCTAGATCGGAATGTGATCCCGAAGAAGGGCACGGCTCGTAAAGTAGTGCGCGATGTTGTCGCGTCCTCTTCTCCGGATAGATCGAGAGCGTCAACCACTCCCCTATTCGAAGCACCTACCCCTAACAGGTCCACCGGCAAGAAGCGCAAGAGAACGTTACCGGACTCGCGTTCTCCCTCACCAACTCTTTCAATCGATAACATCCAAAACTCTCAGTATTCCCTTTTCAATGAACCAGAAACGCCTCTTGTTGATAGAACCATGCCACGCAAATCACCTCAGAAACCTACCAATCCGGTCTCGTTCACAAAATCCACCTCAGCACCTAAACGAACTCGTGTGGAGGGATCTGGCGATTTGGCACCTCCTAGTCGAGATGATGGCTCTCAATCTCGAAAAGGAGACTCTGAAAACTCTGTTAAGACCGCGAATGAGGCGTCCTCTACAGATTCCACAACGTCCAAGGATGTTCGGCTAAAGCAACGTTCGGCAATGCATGCCAGCGTGACTAAGAAAGACAACGCACCGGACGCTACGAAATCTGCTCGCAAGCTCCCTGCAAGCGGGAAACTTAGCCAAGCTGCCCCAGCAAAAGTTGTCTCACAAGCCACGAAGCAGCTTTCGAGTTCGAAGAGCACATCTATATCCCTGAACAGCACTTCAAACGGAAAGATCACCCATGTTGCCCCGACGAAGGGACATACACAAGGCTTGACAGATCCTCGACCAGGCATGCTAGCTAAAGCATCAACTACACCAAATTCAACAACAGTATCCAATGGTGTTGTCAATGCTCGTCGAGCTTCGGATGCCAATTCTTCCCTACAAAACAATAGTATGGCCGCAACCTCTGCCAAATCATCAGCTGCTTCTTCTGGTCAGCAAATTCTCGCTGATACTGAGGCCTCTGCTCCGCCTCAGCCAGTGACTTCGAAGCCGGGTCCATCGAGAAGAAGGGAGCCCATCAAGCTGTTCATAGACCATACCGCCAAAAAGAAGCAGCGTGCGCGTGTCAACGAATACACGCCTAAGGACTCGACGGATCCACAATTCACCAACTTATCTACTCGTGGAAGGTTCAACAAATACAGCAAGAACGAGCCGGCACCGGATCCGAACGCTTTGAGGTTTATCGATCCAGTCACGGGGAAGCTTGCTGACAGCGCAGAGGGCGCATCTCATAGTGCGACAGGCACAAATGCCCAGCGGCTCAATACCAACGGAGCTACGCCAGCATCAGGACCGCTATCCGCGTCGGCCTCAAATGTAGCAAGGTCCCTTGCTGCTCACGATTCTGCACCCCGTTCCGCACAGGCGACCGAAAGCAGGCCCGCATATCCGTCAGCGCGGCCGACTAGCCATCGCTCCCACCTCAAGACTATGACCTGTAGATTCTGGTTTAAAGGTTCATGTGACTATTCTGAGTCTGCATGCCCATACGCTCATGAGGAGACGGGTCGGTTTCCTCCAAAGCGTCCTGAGGTCTGCAGCTTTTGGAAACAGGGCGTTTGCAAATGGTCAGATGAGGCTTGCGAATATTGGCACAGAGACGAAGGTCTAGACGATGTCGACGGGGTTCAACGACGCGAGGGTTTTGAAGACATCAGCGGCTCCTGCTCACGCGGACATCGTTTTGGACGCCAAGCTGAGGGCCGTTCCGAGAGCCCCGACTACGCAGGGTTGCGACAGGATGAAGCCGAAAGAAGAGGCAGAAGAGGTCTACCGAATGAATCCTCGCGATCTACCGAGCAGGCTCAGCATGTTTCTATGATATCGCCCTCATTGGCATCGACTGCGTCCTTCGAGATCCGAAGGAGAGAAGAATCAAGAAACGACCAGACGAGGGACGCTTACCTTGCTTCCCCCGCCACGTACTCGGGGCAGCATACTGATGAACCATCTCTCAATGAGGCTGATACGGCCGAAACCCCTATTTCAGACGTAACCCATGAGAGACAGCCTCAAGGTGCGGCTGCTTCCAACCTCACCAACACCATGACTCCTGCTGCTATGCATACCGAGTCAAATCCAAGCACAACTGTAATCACGGCGCGTTTGAGAATCAAGCCATCTGATGCCGCGCCTGCCCACGAAATAGACATCAAGCTTGCTTTCGATATAACTACACATCAGGCTCAGTTTCTCAAAATTGTTGGCGAGACCCCTTCCTTTGAGTGCACCGAGATCTGCCGTTCTCGCGATTTCGAGACTTACTGGTTTTCCCACAAAAAGTTTTACACATCTGGGGCTCTCATTGCCGAGCCCGACGACTCCACGGCAGCATATCTTGAGGACTTTTTGATTCTGCGTTCCGCTGGCGTTGTGGCACGCAATACAGATTATACCATGGTCATCTACCCCACCAAAACACCTCATTGGATATTCCTGCCTAACAGAGGATCTGAGAGGCCCGGCTTGAGTTTTTATGTGCAAGCGCCCTCCACAATCGCGCTTCAGCCGATTGTGACAGAGAACCAAAACGCCGATGCGAAGGAGGCCAAAAAGTCTTTCGTTTCCATGTGCCAAAAGCATTTAGGTTTGAATACTTCGATGTTCGTGGGCAACAACAACAAGAAGTTCGAGCAGATGGTCTATCTTTTCTTTCCTCGAGAAGCGCCAGAGACTGAGCTGATTGAGAACTATCTGATTGATGTTGGCGCGAAGTTCTACCATGCTGATGAATGCACCTTATGGACTCAGTTCTGCCGGGAGGGAAAAACCTCCAACAGGCTCATACTCTTCCACCCTTCCATGAACGAGTATTACAAGATACCGTTCTTCCACGATGTCTTGTCTACGGGAGCTAGCGTTTTTCAGATTGGCGTCGACAGAATGAGGTCTTATCCTGAAGCCGCAACGAGGTACAGCTGCATCAGACTGTTTCCCACTGGCTCAATGACACTTATCACCGACGATGTCTTCAAATACCATCCTGATCAGGCCATTCGCGTTCTGGATAGCTTCGAGCGAAATGTCAAACAGAAGCCTGAAGCAGGCAGGAATGATCGAATGTACGTACGTCCGGGTCTTTTGGCCTGGCTTGCTCAACTGATCGATGAGGACCACGAGGATGGAAAACTCGGCCAAGACTCTCCGAGAATCAAAGTCTGGCAAGTTGCGTGCAACCTAAAGAACTACAGTGCAGCAGACACCAGTGTCGATGCACTTCGCACCGACAAAACCCCTCCACCAGTCCTGTACTCGCCTCCCAAACGTGATATGCCCGAGTACGTTTCACTCTTTGACAGCAGCGAAGAAGACGCGACCGACTACCTGGTCGAGTGGTTTTCCGGCCTGTGCGTCCTCGAGAGAGAAAATTACCGCCGCTTCACCGTGCTCTATGAGCAGCATGGCAAGTCGGCGGCTCAGACGCCGGGTTTGCGCGAGTTCAACAATCCCAAGGATCCGAGGGGCTGGAGCGAAAAGTGGAGCCATATCAAAGTCACCACGCCGAATAGATGGCTCGTGGCTCGCGAGGATTACGAGAGGCAGAAGGCGAGGCCGCGTGGTTGATCCTGTGCTTTTGGGAACACGAAATACTCCTTTTCGAAAATCGAAGTGGATGGTTGACGGGGAGAGAAAACGAGACGACACGTGAGGGAGGTGACGACTAATAGGCTGCTGTAGAAAGTCTTGCGGAAAGACATGGTTCTGTAGTATGATACGAAAACACAACTCGGTGCAATGTCATTCACGCTATCCACCTTTCTTTCAACCACTGTTCATACGAAAGTATAATGTTCAGGGAACTATTGCAGGGCTTAAATGTGGTTGCGTCTGTCAAAAGCTCGACTGATAAGACAAAACCTTGACCGGAACTCTCAGTAAACTCGTGCCTTGACCTAAACCAAAGCCATATCTCCGTTCCGAGCAGACGACCAATACCGTGCACCATGAGATAAGATTCTATATGAAGATAGAGCAGAACAATCAGAATGTCGGTTAAGCGGGTGACCCTGCCCCTTTTCTCACTCGACCAAGTGGATGATGTGCGAAGACGACTGATACGATTTCAACCGGCATGATTGTAAAATGACATCTGCCGTGGAAACAGTAGAAGACACATTCATCAATGTTGATTTCTAGAAAAAAGCTTGACGTGTGCAGTCACCAAGTCATGGCCAGAAGAACATGCGTAGAATTACAATCTGAGGGAGAAAAAGAAAATGAAACAAAAGAATCTTCCAATGCCAATGCGTCTTTGTGGTGTACCCCGTCGACCAGATGCTTTTTACAGTCCTCAATCCAGGAGGAATGCGAGGTCCAAGTCCATCACAGATAGACTCGAGGGAAGGTGCAAGAAATGACGTGTTTCTGTTAAGTGCGCTCAGCGTCGCTGGCGTGACCAGTAGGGCCTTGTGTGGAGTCTGTAAAAGCGCGGTCAGTTTCCATGATTCTTTGGATGAAAAAGTAGGGAATGTAAAACTCACAGTCTGTAGTGACGAATGCTCTGTCCACCTCACCAAGCCCCTCGGCACAATACTGCAACGTCTCGGCAATGTCGTGGCTACGCTGCAACTTTGTGTTGTGATCCAGGATCACGTCGATTTCGACCCAAATGCCGTCGCCAGCATGATAGCTAGTGATGCTCTTGAACCCGTCAACAACGGGCGAGAAGCGGTAGCAGAGGTACAGCAGCTTCTTCTGCAGTTGCTCGTCGGCGGCCTGGCCGGACAGTCTGGTGACATTCTCAAAACAAGTGCCTGCCCAATCATAGATGATGTACAGAGCCAGGACACCGGCACCTGCGGGATCCAGCCACCACACTTGAGCTTTGTAGCCGATAAAGGGAAACAGGAGTGACAAGGTGTTGAAGTAGACGTCGGTCTTGCAGTCCTGGGCGAGCGCTTGCACCTGAGTAGTCTTGATGCGCATGCAGCCGAGACCGATGATGCCCTTGACGATGATGGTGCCGAGCATGGCGCCGATGGCGATGGGAGGTAGTTCCTCGGCCTTGCGAGGTTGACCGGGCAACAACTTCTCAACCGACTCTTGTAGGATCTGCAGGAAGGAGATGACCATGATGATGGAGAAGACGAGGATACCGAGGGGCTCGAGGCGGCGGCGACCGACGGGAAAGCGCTTGTTGAGTGCTTTCAGACGCCATTGGACCAGACGGTTGGTACTCCAGACGATAAGAGTACACAACAGGTCCAGGGCAGAGTCGACGAGCGAGGCGATCAGGGAAAGCGAGCCCGAGTAAAAGGCAGCGGCGACCTTTGCGAGCAGCAAGAAGATGTTGGCAATGACGTTGATGTTGATGGCCCACTTGGCCTTCTTCTCTGCCTGCTGCCTGTGCTTCTTGACATCCTCGGGAAGGAATTCCCAGATGTTTCCGTTCATGTGCTGGAGGCCGCCGGTGCGTTCGAGCTCGCCGTCGCCGTCAGCATCGGGATTCATCGAGTCGAGCACATCGTCCGACAGAGCCTTGACCAGAGCATCCACCTCGGCCCAATCGTCAAGACGGGCGTTCTGATCCTCGTAAAACTTCTTGACCTTCTTGTTCTTGATCTCTTTGAGGTCGTCGTCGGATTTGCGAAATTGTTCAATCTCGACGTTGTCAACGCCTTCCAGCAGCTTCTTCTTGAGTTCCTCCCTCCTGTCGTCGTGCAGGGCAGTGCGGGCGGCATCTTGGAAACGGAAGATCTTGGGCTTGTTCCTGCCGTTCAGGCCACTTTCGAGGTCGACGTCGCGGCGCTTGGTCGCCGTGTTTGGACGGCCATGAGACGGTCCTCTTTTGCTGGGGTCCGTGAGGAAGTTGCGGTTTCTCCTGCCAACCATTGTCTGTGAAGCAAGTTACAAGGCCTCTTTCTTGGCTGCTCGAAATGAAGCCTCAGATTACGGCAGGGTGACTGTATCGAGTATGACGTGAGCCGAGCCGATGGTGATCGAGTTTCTGGCGTCTGGGGTGCAGTTGCCGCCTTGGGTGCCTTGCAAGTCCTTAAAATATGTAGAGACAAAGATGCTTGCAAGGAGCAGCTGGACGCTTCGAGTGTATATAAACAGACCTGCCCTTTGTTAGTCCATTCCAAGGAGAGCCGACTCCACCCGTCTTCCAAAAACCGGTTCCATACATCCCGATTAGGTTGCATGACGTCTCAGCCCACGACCGCGCTGCTCGGCCTCCGGCACTGATCATGACGCCGATTCTTGTGCCGTGCATGCTCGCTCCACCATGTTCTCCTCGGAGCATCTGTACATGTTCAGCTTGATATCGACTCACGAACAATGACCAGCGTGTATCCTGCCGCCAGTTCCCTTTCCTTTGATGAGCTGCTCGCTCATCTCCAGTCCTTCCCTGCGCCACTGCTCCCGCCAGGCAAACCTGTCGAGCCGTCACTGAGCGATAAGATAGCATCGCTATACTTGCATCCTGCGCTCGAGGCTCTCTTGCATCTGCTCAATCATGATTTACCGTCTGCACACTTCCTCGTCCGCCACATGCAGTCCGACCCGGCTTTCGAGGCCATGTACCTCCACGGCATTCTGCACCGCATTGAAGGAGACTTCAACAACACGCGCGCCTGGTACTGCGATGTCGCCGAGTCGGAGCCGTTCGAGTTGGTCTGGGGAAAGCCAACAGAAGACGAAAAGACTGCCGCTCAGAAGCAAAAGGATGAAGGAGGTAGGAAGATTCCTCCTCAAAGGTCTGCTCAAGACTTTGTAGACAGGCTAGAACAATTGGCAAAGAACCGCAAAGGTGATGAGGAAGCTCTCGCCAAAGAAAGCAGAAGGGAGCTTGACACCCTGCTCAACTGGTGTGTTGAGCAGTTCGGCAAGGAGAAGCACAACGATGCTTCCAAAGCATGGGTGCAACCAAGTCGCGAAATCAGCAACAAAGGCCAGAGCATGGTCACTGGGGGCGAAGGCTTTAGGAAATTCTAGTGCTATATAGAGACACTGTAACCTACTTTGAATATCACGTCTAGATCGACAAATCAATGTATAAGAGGTGAAATCAACTTCCGCTTCGCTATTTGACAGGGACGCATATTTGGGGACACAGAGGAAATAGCAGCAAGTTTCTTAAAGTACACAAAGCTCTTTCGTATCATGGAAATCCCATCGCCTCGATCCGCCAAAAGCGACCGCCTCCCATTTGGCTTTTCTGTACAAATGTCGCTTTTGCTGTTTGTCGCGGCCGCGGCTGTGGCCAATTCCCCGACCGAATAGAGCTCCCCATCATCCTAGACTTTTTCTCGCCTATGAGGACTTCTCAAGGTCTGCAAGAATCTTCTCACCCTTGGCGCGGGCGGACTCGACGTCACCGACCATGTAGAAGGCACCCTCGGGAAGGTCGTCGGTCTCACCGTTCATGATGGACTTGAACGAGCGGATGGTGTCCTTGAGGTCGACGAGCTTACCCTCGATACCAGTGAAGACCTGGGCGACGGTGAAGGGCTGCGACAGGAAACGCTGGAGCTTACGGGCACGCTCGACGGTGAGCTTGTCAGCCTCGGAAAGTTCGTCCATACCCAGAATGGCGATGATGTCCTGGAGCGACTTGTACTCCTGGAGCATCTGCTGGACCTTGGTGGCGGTGTCGTAGTGTTCCTGGCCGACAATACGGGGGTCGAGCATACGGGACTTGGAGTCAAGAGGGTCGACAGCGGGGTAGATACCCAACTCGGAGATACCACGGGACAAGACAGTGGTGGCGTCCAAATGGGCGAAGGTGGTGGCAGGAGCAGGGTCAGTCAAGTCGTCAGCGGGGACGTAAACGGCCTGGACCGAGGTAATGGAACCCTTCTGGGTGGTGGTAATGCGCTCCTGCATACCACCCATGTCGACGGCCAGAGTGGGCTGGTAACCGACGGCAGAGGGGATACGACCAAGAAGGGCAGACACCTCGGAACCGGCCTGGGTGAAACGGAAAATGTTGTCAATGAAGAGCAGCACTGGCAGCGGTTAGTGGGATGCGCTTGCAGTCAAGACGGCCGATCGATCAAACTCACCATCCTGACCCTCCTCGTCACGGAAGTACTCGGCAACGGTCAGACCAGTAAGGGCGACACGGGCACGGGCACCCGGGGGCTCGTTCATCTGACCGAAGACCAGGGCGACCTTGGACTCGCCGTCGAGCTGAATGACACCGGTCTCCTGCATTTCGTGGTACAAGTCGTTGCCCTCACGGGTACGCTCACCGACACCGGTGAAGACGGAGTAACCACCGTGAGCCTTGGCGATGTTGTTCTGTGGCGATTGTCAGTTGTGTTGGCACAGATGGGCACGGCAGGACAACGTACGATCAGCTCCTGAATGAAGACGGTCTTGCCGACACCGGCACCACCGAAGAGACCAATCTTACCACCACGGGCGTAGGGGGCGAGAAGGTCGACGACCTTGATACCGGTGACGAGAATCTCGGCAGAGGTGGACTGGTCAACGAACTCGGGGGCCTCGGCGTGGATGGGGGCCATCTTGACGGCCTTGATGGGGCCACGCTCGTCGATCGGCTCACCGGTGACGTTCATGATACGACCGAGACAGCCAGGGCCGACGGGGATCTTGATGGGAGCGCCAGTGTCAACGGCCTTGCGGCCACGGACGAGACCCTCGGTACCGTCCATGGCAATGCAGCGGACGACGTTCTCACCCAGATGTTGCTGGAGCTTGTTAGAGGGCGATGCATGCCAAGGGAAGGGAGGGGGAGCTTACGGCGACCTCGAGAACGAGCTTCTGGCCACCGTTGTCGGTGGTCAGGGCGTTGAGAATGGCGGGCAGCTGCTCACCCTCGAACTTGACTGTGAAGATGCATCAGTATGCGTGTTCTGGAGGCGACACGGACGACTCGACGATGGCGCGGCGGCAGTGGCGCGGGTCGCGGGCGTCGTGGGGAAAAGGTTTTCTCATACCGTCGACGACGGCACCAATGACCTGGTGGATCTTGCCATCGCGGGAAGCGTCGGTGCTGGCGAAGCGCTGGCTCAGGGCGGGAGCGAACGAAGGCTTGATGGGCTGGAAGGCGCGCTGCAGAGTAGCAGGGCGGCGGGCGGAAGCCCTCAACGACCTGGCAATGCCGCTGTGGTGCGCAGGCGTGTCAGCCGGATTCGTGTTGCAAAAATTGGTGGCGACAGCTTGGATCGTACCTGCTGAGCATTTTGACGGGTCTCGGGAAGGAATTGATGGGAGTGGAGAGGTGATGGAGATGGAGGTCGGTCTGCTGGGAGGTAGGTTGAAGTTCGAAGGGCCACCTCAATTCTTGCCGGGCGGGAAAGGACCGAGCTCGAAATTCCGTGACTTCCAACTTGGCCAGACGCAAGCCGACTACTGAACACCCAGTCACTGTGCACCTGTTTCGTCTGATTGACTATCTGATAGCTTCACTGTTTATGGTTCAGCTGTGTGATTTGTCCATTCATCCACAGTATGGGCAATTGATGCGGTGAGGTCGCCCTGCTCGAATTTGCTTCGAGATGTGGCCAGCATTTTTGGCCGTACGATCGAGGCCACTCTAGCTGTTTCGGGCGACGCCTCTCTTCTCCATCCGAGTTGTTCCTTCCTGTGCTGCGAGACCGGTGTTTGCTGTCTATCAATACTTGATGCACCTGCCTTTGGCCCGTATGCCTTTTCACTTGCGCCTTTCTCGTTCTTTCAGTTTGCAAAATTCACCATGCCCATAGCCGATTCAGCAAACTTCGACTTCCATTATACTCGACATCACTCTTATCTGTGAATCTTTCTATCTCTTCTTGTGCGGAAGCCGCAGTGGCCGCCATGCCTCTCATCTTCATCCCCACAGTACATCACCCGTGACTGCACTGGGGTCGCATTCTATGGGCCAACAAGCAAGGAACACAGACAATCGCAATCACTCCTCAAATTTCAAATACTTGACTAAGGCGCTTGCTTTCGCTGGGCCACCTTTACGAAACCGACTGACCAACCATGCGCCTCAAGAAGACGAGCTTACTCATTGCGAAAAGCCGAGACATCACATATGTGCTGTTCCATACGAATAAACAGAAGCATTTCTATTCACGCTTGAGACTTGGCTGGTCCAAGCTGAACTCGGCTGTTTCAGTCGATATATCATCAGCAGTGATCAAAGCGGAACTCTGACGGACTGAATGGACAGTCCAACCGCTTACTAGCGAGAAGTGCACACATCAGACTCATCACAGACGTTCGAACACAACTCAAGCCAAGCAGTAGACCAGAGACCAAACTTTTCAGGACAATGGTTGCCCAACTTCTTTGACCTTTTCAACAATGAATGCTCCAAGACAAGTCGATTGTAGTATCAATGAAAGAGTTGACATTTTCCTCAAGTCTTTGTTCAAACAAGGAACCGACACAAAGACACAATGTCGTTGTATTCGGGATGACTTGTATAAAAGTGCTCAAGCCAAGGGCCATCTGCTGGTATTGACGTTGTCAAGTACTTCATCCAAGCAGGATCTTCACCAATATCATCGAACCAACCACCAAAAAATGGCTCTGGGTATCTCGGCAGAGGATATGAGACGCCTGGCCGCGTTTGGCTCTACAGGTTCTCCATCATTGCCAGCCCCACGAGTGCTCGCTAGCGAAGACGAAGCGACTTGGTTAAAGGAATTTCACGAATGGGCCGAAAGCAACCGTGGACTTGTCGATTCTCTTGACGCCAGATATCTCAGTCATGTGATCGAAGCGGTTAGTCACATTCACATCGACGCTCGCCTTCAACAGCTCATTCCTATCTATTCGTATGCAGACTGCAACGAAGGTGCAGTTGAGGGCCTTACAGACATGATCAATATACTGCAAACCGAAATCGAATATCTGAACAACCATATCGGTGAGTATATCTTTGAATTTGCTCTCAACCGCCCAGAGCTCGTCGATAAGTACAGCATGCTGAACGAACATGCACGCAATACCACTGACCGAGATTCGCGCGCCACCGCAATCATGACTTGGTATCATGGCTGGCCAGCAGGGTTTGCCTTTCATCTGCGCATTCTCGCCATTCACACGCGCAGAGTTGAGAATCTGAAGCGCAAGCGCGAGCTCATCACTTCTGGCCGTCTTGACTTCACGCAGTCTCCCGGATTTTGGTCTCCACTTCTTTACGGCGACAGGATTGATCCACAGGGCTACGGCTATCAACGAACTCCGTCTATCGGTGGCCTCGCTGAGTTCTATCCTCCCCCGCTGACTAGCTCCAATTTCACCACGGCTATCTCGTACATCAACTCGTCAGCCTCGCTCCGCGACACTCGTAGGCGTGCAGCTCTCCAGCGTCTTGCTGCTGACAGAGGTGGTGTGAGCGACTTTCTCGCACCTAGCTACGTCGACACCTGGTACCACAGCGCCAGAAAGTGGCTGAAAGAGAATCTGCCCATGCTGGTTGAGCTCCACGGCCAACATGCCCTCAAATGGACTGATCTCAGCAGGCAACTCGACCGCATGCACCAAAGGTGGGTTGCCGAGGCCGAATACAGAGGTCCACATGTACTGATCACCCAGACCGTCTATTTCTGGTTGTCGAAGAACAAGAGTGTGCACTGCGAGAGAGGTCATTTCCAGATGCCTGCTAGCCATACGCCGCTGTGTATTGAACTCGAGTGAGCAGAAGGTAAGTTGTCTGCTGTTTTGGGTAGTGTTTGTGATGTGTAAAAGTTCAATAGTGTTTCTTGAATGAATATACAATACCATATCAGTCTCATTATGTTTTCATCACCGTGTTGTGCCAATCCGCGTCCTGTTCATAAATTATGCACATTTATGCAATCGTACAAGCGCTTTAAGCACGACCCTCCGCTCAAACGCCACTGCCAAAAAAGAAAGAAAGAGAAAAAACCAAAGCAGCAAAAAAGGAAGGAGACACTCCAAGCAAAATATCATCATCGCACCTTCCGAGTGCAAAAATTGCAGCTTCTGTGGATCGAACACAGTACCTCCAGATACCGCACAGAAATGCTGGGCAAGACATGAAGTGGACTTCAGTCTGGCGCTCTCCCAAGTGAGCTAAAGCTGCTTGATGTGGGTCTCGACGGACAGGAACAGTTATACAATGAAATTTTTCCAAGCGAGGCTCGGCTCAGTCCAGCCGTGGGTATCACATTCGCCTGGAAAGTGTCATTCAGGACAGAAATCCAACATCAATCGTTGGAGATGATGGTGCTGCTCGAATTTCTGATCAACGAGGCAGCGACGCTGCGTCGAGGGGCCTGAGAAGCAAAGTCAAGTAGGGAACACAGTTTTGTCCGAGACAAGGTCGACGAAAGTGAGCTGGTCTTGAAGTGTACATGACTTTTTTGAGAGTGAGAAGGAAATGGAGAAGAATGTGGAAATGGTCACCTGCTCCAGTCACATGGGCAGTTTACACTTGGGACACTTGATGGCATCGTATAAACACTGCTCTCGGTAGAATAAAATGGCTATCTATACTTTGAGTCGTCCGCTCGTTTCTTCGTTTCTGTGGTAGATATCATAGAAAAGCAAATTACCTCGACGTTTCATCAGACCTGTTACTCGAGTGCGAGAACCTGCATCGGATTAGTATATGACCGTGTAAGAATATTTGAGGCCACACTTACAATGGCTGTTCTTGTGGGAATGTAGACTTGCAGGAAGTTCTTTCTGTCGTTCCAGGCAAAGTCGGTGGTGAAGAAACGAGTGCTTTCGTCGATGCGTCCGAGACCACCAAACGAAGGGCTGTCGGTGTTTAGAACGATCTTGTAAGTGCCACCCTGCTCGACACCAACACGGTAGTCGGTGAAGCTGTTGGTAGGGTGGAAGTTGAAGATCCAGAGGAGGCCAGCTCTTTCGAACACAATGACTTTGTCGTTCTCGTTCTTGAGAGAGATATAGGCCTGAGGAGAGTGCAACCACCCATACTTCTCCTCGGTCCACTGCATCTTGCTGTCAAAGTCGTTCAAGAAGTGGTAGCGGAGCATCTTGTCATCGACGAGATTGAATTGGCGGCGAGCGTAATGGAAGCTGTTGCCATTGCCCTCACGCGGGAAGTCGAGCCACTCAGGATGTCCGAACTCGTTACCTTCAAAGTTGAGGTATCCCTCGCCTCCAAGGCCGTGTGTGATGAGACGGATCATTTTGTGCAGACCCATACCGCGCTCAATCACGGGGGTGAATGCGCTCAGGGTGGACATGTTGGTGTACATCTCGGCATCGCAGAGCCAGAACAACAGCGTCTTGTCACCAACCAACGCCTGATCGTGAGATTCTGCATAGGCAATCGTCTTTTCGCCATGTCTTCTGTTGGTGAGAACAAAGGCAAGGTTACCCATATCCCAGTCAATGTCTTGCTTCTCCTTCAGCCACTTGATGTAGAGATCAGGAACTGCCATTGCAAGTCGGTAGTCAAAGCCAATACCGCCCAATGAGAGAGCCAGGCAGAGCGCGGGCATGCCAGAGACATCTTCGGCGATGGTGATCGAGTTGGGGTAGAGCTGGTGCAGCATCTCGTTGGCGAGCATGAGGTACACAACACCGTCCTCGTCAACTCCTGGTCCAAAGTACTCGTGGTAGCCTCCGGAAAAGCCCGTTCCAATTCCGTGGTGGTGGTAGAGCATACTCGTCACACCATCGAAACGGAAACCATCAAAGTTGTACTCCTCCATCCAGAAGCGAAGGTTACTCAGCAGGAATCGCAGAACCTCGTGGTGGCCGTAGTTGAAGAGTCTGGAGTCCCAAAGCTCGTGTCTGCCCTTTGCGCCTTCGTGGAAGTAAAGGTGGTCGCTGCCATCGAACATGTTCAGACCGTCAAGCACATTCTTCGAAGCGTGACTGTGGACAACATCCAGAAGGACAGTAATACCCATTCCGTGGGCAGTGTCAATCAACTCTTTCAATTCGTCAGGCAGACCGTAGCGGCTGCTGGCAGCAAAGAAGCTGTTGATCTGGTAGCCAAAACTGGCGTAGTATGCGTGCTCCATGATGGCCATGAGCTGGATGACGTTGTATCCCAGATGCTTGATTCTGGGCAAGGTGTTTTGTGTGAACTCCTTGTAGGTAGCAACCTTTGGGTCGGGCGAAGAGATACCGACGTGAGCCTCGTAGATACGAGCACTGGCTGGCTTCGGGGGTCTAGGGTGCTTGAAGGTGTAGCGCTCGTTCTTGGGTGGATTCCAGAAGCGAGCATCGTAGACGGGGGAGACGTTCAGGTCCTGGGTGACTCTGGTAATCCAGGCAGGAATGCGCTCTTGTCTGGCGTGGTCATTAGGAACGACGAAGGAAATCTGAAGAAAGTGTACAGTCAGCATATGCACAAACGAAAAAGTCTTTTTCTTTCAATCGAACCTTGATCTTGGAGTCATGAGGAATGGCAGGTTGGCCGTTCTGCTGGGGCAAGGTGATTTCGAAGACGCCGAATCCGTTCTTCTTCATCTCGTGCGAGTCGCGGTCCCAGTTGTCTGAGAAGTTGTTAGCTGGCAGGTGGGTATTCTATGGTGGCATCTGCACTCACTGAAGTCGCCGATCAGGTAAGCTCTCAGAGCATTGGGAGCCCATTCGCGATATACTATATCGCCATTGTCCTTGACTTTGAAGCCTAGAATTTCATAGCCCTAGACAAGAAAGAGTCAGCATTGCATATCGACTACAAGACGGCATGATGCGACACACTCGACTGAACTTTTCAAGACCTCCTTCATGTTCGTTGATCTTTTTGATCCAGTCTTGGGCCTTGCTGTATCTGCTCTTCAGAGCGTCCTTGAAGGGCGAGAGCCAGGGGTCGAGCTTGACAACGCCTGAACAGCTCCTGCATCAGTACCTTCTTGCAAACAACGCAGGCGGCACACGTACCAGTGCCATCATTCGGGATGTCGTCGGCGGCAGGGTGGCCCAAGATCGAGTTGTCGGAAGACTGATTGACGGAATCCATGCTTGATTACACGGACGATGAGTTGAAGAAGCTCCTGTCAAAATCGAGACAAGTCAGAGAGAGGAGGCGAACTTGAGAGAAGGCAGAAGCAAGTCGCTGGGGGTTGATGCAATAATAATCTCGTGCTGTGGCTAGCCCATGCTCATCCTCCACTTTCTCAGCTCACCAGTTCTCCAGAGCACCCCCCACGACGCTCGATGTCATCCCGCAGGAACTGGCTAGCCGCTTTCGGTCGCCTTGTCGAAGCGCGCGGCTCAACGTCCGACTTTTTGACCGTCAACGCAAACTTGCTGGGGTCACGACTCAATAATGCATTTCAAGCTTGCAGCCTAGTCACCGAAGACGAGTACTACAGTGCTCGCGCTGTTGAAACGAGTGCATGCGCCACCATCTACATGTAGCGGAGCGAAGCACCCTTGCGATTTGTCGGGGTGGCCCATGCCGGTGCGCCTCAAGCGTCTTCCGCTATCTCCATGCGGGGAAAGCGAGTCATCATCATCATGCAAAGTCAATCCTGCGAGGGACTGCAATCAGGTGCTGTTGTTGATGCGAGATGCAGTCTGTAGGCACATCGGTTTCGTGTCTTGTTCGTTGAAGCCTCTCCCTACGCCATGCTGGTCGCGTCGGCACGCTGTAGCCCCCACCAGTTCCGGCTATCATATCACAGCATTCGGAGCTTGCATTCGACGACCGCTGCCTACTCGAGCAAATCCGACTCACGTTCCCAGTTTTCTGGCCAAGGCTTTACAGGATACTATGAACCAGGTCCCACCGAGGGCCCTTTGAAGGAAGCCTCTAACATCGGTGCTCCCAAGATTACCCCTCGGGCTCTCAAGAACCACCTCGATCAATTTGTCGTCGGCCAGGAGCGCGCAAAGAAGGTGCTCAGCGTAGCCGTATACAACCACTACCAGCGCATACAGGAGCTTCAACGCCAAGATGATGAAGCTCAAGAGATCCTCGACCGACAGCACAGACGGGCCATGGCACACAGGCATCCGGTAGAAGGTCAGTTGCCTTCTATCCCACCACGACCGCTTGCTGACTCGAGCAGACGAGTACCCAGGGCAGCCACCGACCATACATGCATGGGTACCGCCTTCTCCTACTCCTCCGCCCTCGTCGTCCTTGACCGATTCTTCTCCACTAACGATTGAGAAATCGAACATCATGCTGCTCGGCCCATCCGGTGTTGGCAAGACCCTCATGGCGAAAACATTGGCGCGTGTGCTCGATGTACCCTTCAGTATGTCCGACTGTACACCTTTTACACAGGCAGGTTACATCGGCGAAGACGCCGACGTCTGCGTGCAACGACTGTTGGCTGCCGCAAATTACGACGTCGAAAAGGCCGAGCATGGTATCATCTGTCTTGACGAGATAGACAAGATAGCCACCGCCAAGGTGTCACATGGCAAGGACGTTGGCGGAGAAGGCGTACAACAAGCTCTACTCAAGATCATCGAGGGCACTACACTCCAAATACAAGCAAAACAAGAGCGAGGGAGCAACTCCGGTCGCAACAACAGCAATACTCAATATCCGGGAGCCCCACCCACCAATAGTCCTTTGAGTAGTGGCGGCGCAGCTGGCGGCATCGGTCAACCATCCGGCAAGAGCGAAGTTTTCAACATAAACACGAGCAACATCCTCTTCATATGCACTGGCGCATTCGGTGGACTGCACAAGACGATCCTCGACCGAGTGGCCAAGGGAGGCATTGGCTTCGGTGCAAATGTGCGTCCAAATGCTGCTCAGGACGGTGGACCTCACGAAACGACGATTACAGACGACGATGAGATGATTCGCAAGCATCTACCTTACTACACGCCGCCGCCTCCTGAGGATGATCCGTACGATCACCCGCAGAAGAGCAAGAAGGCTACTTACAACGTGCTGGACCTTGTTGAGCCGCAAGACCTGCAGAAGTATGGCATGATACCCGAGCTCGTTGGCCGCATTCCGATATCCTGCGCATTGTCTGCACTGGACGTGAATGCATTGATCAAAGTTCTCACAGAACCACGCAACTCCTTGTTGAAACAGTACGAGCAACTGTTCCAGCTCTCCTCAATCGAACTCCGTGTCACGTCTGCTGCACTCCATGCCATTGCCGAAACCGCTTTCTCCATGGGTACTGGAGCTAGAGGTCTTCGCACTGTCATGGAACGATTGCTTGGTGACTCCATGTTCGAGACACCCGGTTCTGATATCAAGCATATCGCTGTTACTGAAGAGGTAGCCAAGAAGAAGGCGCCGGCCCTTTACTTTACGCGAGATGGCAAGTCAAGGTTCAACGCTCTGATTGCAAGAGAAGAGGAAGAGTGGGAGGATCGCAAACGCGGCGAAGAGCCCGCGGAAACCGATTTCGAACGCAGAGCAAGGGCTAACAGTCGAGGTGGCCACGCCACCACGTTCGAAGAGTATCGGCAAAAGACAAGCGCTGCCGGGTTTACGTAGATGGCATTGTAAGGCGCATTTGGGACAAGATGATTACAATGGGTTAACGTGGTTTTCAAGGGTATCTAAAAACTTTGGCAACTTCTTGACTTGCTCTGTACATTTTCCTTGGTGTTCGTCTCGTCGTTACTGCACAGCTCTTCTGACGGCACTTATACGAGCTTCTTTGTCTGAGCTTCTCTGAGCTTGTACAGACCAAAATTGCGCCAGAAGTAGTAGTCCTGTTGACGGGTTAGCTAAACGCCCTGCGACAGATGGCGCTCGAAACGACTTACGAAGATTTTGGCTGGCATGAAGGTGGACAAGAACCAAACAATGTAGCTGAAGCTGCCCTCCCAAAACTGTCTCTTATGGCGCCCACTCAAGACCTGGCTGACGACCGACTTTGCATACTTCTCGTTTGGCATACCGACTTCTTGTGAGTGCTTTGTACGCCTCAAGTATTCGGCTTCGATTGGAAGGTAGATAGAGTCACGAGGAAGTTGCCAGTCGTTTCTTGCGATCCTACTCTTCACGCCACCCGTCACGACAGTCAGGACCTTGACGTCGAAGGGCTCAAGCTCCACCCTCAGGGTATTGCTGTAAGAGTGCAGTGCAGCTTTGGTGCTGTTGTAGACGGAGCCGAAGACGTAAGGCATGACGCCCGCGAGCGAGCCAATCTGGACAATGGTGCCCTTTGCCTCTACTAGCAACGGGGTGAAGGCCTGGCACATGCGCATCACACCAAAGACATTGACCTCGTATGTCAACTGGACCTGCTCGAAATCAATGTCCACGGCGGGGACTGTGTAGTTGCGACCGGCATTGTTGACGAGGTAGTCCAGCTTTCCACCGGTGCGCGATGCCACCTCCTCTTTCAGTGCTTTGATGCTCTCGGCGTCGGTGACTTCGAGTGCGAGTGTCTCGATTCCCAGCTCGGCCAGGTCGGCGATGGCTTCTGGCTTGCGTGCCGTAGCAAAGACACGAAGGCCTTGTTTGTGGAACTCGCGGGCGAGCGAATTGCCGATACCGCCGGGGTTCGTGCCGGTGATCAGAATGGTCTTGGGCATGGTTATGTGTGGTGGCAGTGGGTGTTTGTTCAGTATTTTTCGAGCTCGAGCTTGGTCTTGTTTCAAAGCTACTCGACCCTGTCGGATGAAATCGGATCCGTGGTTTGCGACCAAGCAGACGGTGCGACCCTGACCGACAACTCAAAGTTTTTAGATAAGCCACGGCCAAGCTGCCGAGAGCCTTGGAAACAGAATAATAACGACTCGCATACGAAACACAAATCCATAAGGGCTAGAAACAAGTGTCAATTGAGAAGAATTGTTTGGGCAGCACGCCTCAGTCGAGTATTGTAGCTCTGGACATGGTCAGTTCATGCAGCCAACTGGAGCCTTGCCAGCAGGGACAGATCCCCCAGAAGCCGCATGCAATGCCGAGTCTGATCCAGCAAACCCCCACAGAACATGGGCCGCAGAGAGGCCACATGAGCCTCTAGATTTCTGGAAGCGAAATCGGAGGTTCCAGGCCTCGAACACTACATGGAAAAGACCGTCTTCTGGGCTTCTATTGGGCGGTCTGCAGCGATCACCCTTGGAGCTCGCAGTCAATCCTACCCTCTTCTGGAGCAAGAGGGCACGCGACTGGGGCAGGCGCCAACCGCTTTGGGTAGGAGGGCCAAGGGTCAACCAAGGGAATCAATTCTTCTCCTCACCACAAGTGCGCAGCACCAGCACGGGCGGAGAAAAAAAAAAGCATCAACCATGACCATCGACGGCGGTAAAAGTAAAACGTACACGTACGTGTAGAGTACCTTATCGCGGATTAAATTGAGGAGGTTTTAAACCCGTCTAAAGCCGCTGCTCTTTCGTGACGCCTGTCTCTTTTTTCTCGTTGGTCGGATTTTCTCTCTTCTATCTTGCACCCGGTCATCGCTATCTCTGCCACTATCAGCACCCAGATAACGGTGGGTTGGACAGATAAACGGACGGTCCGCGCCTGGCTCCCTACCTTTCGTGCTCCCCGGACCTCTCCTCGACCGACCAGCAGTCATGACACTCAGTACCGCAAAGGCCGCGGCCCTGGAGAAGAAGGCCAACTTTGTCAACGCCTTCAAGAGCTGGGATAACTTTGTCGCGTGGGTGCAAGTCCCTGACACGGCTCTGGATCGTGCCTGTCACGGAGACTCCACGGCGACATGGAGTAACGAAGATTTGGACCCTACACCACCAGAGAAGCGCACGTGGAGATGGTGGAATTACGTTGTCTTTTACTTTGCTCTGTCCTTCGGCAACTGGACACTGGGCTCGAGTTTGATCGGTATCGGCCTGAACTACTGGCAGGCCATCCTGGCCATCTTCATCTCGCAATTCATCAGCTCCATAGCCATGCTGTTCAATTCGCGCTGCGCCAGTGTCTACCACATTGGATACCCAATCGTTGCGAGAAGCGTCTTTGGCATGATAGGATCTTACTACTACGTGGGTGCCAGAGCGGTGCTGGCGATGTAAGTCCTCCCCTACATGCGGGTGCTTATCCACGGGGGTGTTTAACCAAGATGTAGCGTCTGGTTCGGTGTGCAAGCCTTCTCGGGTGCCTCGCTTGTGGCCAACATGCTGCGCGCCATCTTTGGACACAATTACACCGACATCCCCAACAAGATCCCCGCATCTCAGGGCATCACATCTGCCGGCATGCTCGCCTTCTTCATCTTCTGGCTGGCACATTTCCCTTTGGCGTTCCTGCGTCCGTACAGGTTGCGAACCTTTTTCAACGTCAAGACGGTGCTGATGATCCCCGCCGTCTGGGGTCTCTTCATCTTCTGCATGGTCAACACCAAGGGCAATTTGGGAACGGGACACCTGCTCGCAACCGCCGGAGGAGCCAACTCATCCAACGGTTGGGGATGGTTCTTTATGTACGCCATCAACACGGGCATGGGCAACACGGCGACCCTCATCACCAACCAACCCGACATTGCCAGATGGTCGACGACGAGAACCGGCGCCATGTGGTCGCAGATGATCACCAACCCGCTAGCCGTGACTCTGTCGGCCAGTCTGGGCATCCTGTCCACATCCGCCATCAACAACGCGTGGGGCCTGCAACTCTGGAACCAATGGGATCTGCTCGACGCCATCATGGACAGGTACTGGAGAAGTGACGTGCGCTTCGCCGTCTTCCTCGCCGCCGCATGCTGGGCGATAAGTCTCTTGGGCACCAACGTCGCCGCAAACATGATCCCCTTTGGTTCAGACGCCAGCATGTTGTTCCCGCGCTACATTACCATCCCGCGCGGCCAATTCCTGGTCTGCTGTCTGGGCTTCGCCATCGGTAAGTCCTTTGTCCCGCACCTCCCCTCAAAAAAAAAAAACCATCTCTCCCCTTCTAACACATCCAAAAAAGTGCCCTGGAAGATCCTGGCCTCAGCCTCAGTCTTCACATCCTTCCTCTCAGGCTACGGACTCTTCATGGCTTCGGTCGTCGCCATAATGACCTGCGAATACTTCTGCCTCGCGCGCGGAAACCTCTTCATCGCCCACTGCTACAACGGCCACCGGTCAAACCCCCACTACTACTACCTCAAGGGCTGGAACCCCCAAGCCATCATCGCCTACATCTGCGGCATCGCCCTGCCCTTCCCCGGTTTCGTCGGCACCCTCGGCGCAAACGTCAGCACCACCGCCCTCAACATGGGCCAAATGGGCTGGATCCTGAGTTTCGTCGTCAGCTTCGTCGTCTACTACGCCGTCTGCCGCGTCTGGCCCACCGAGAACCACAAGATCATCAGGCAAATGGGCCTGGGCTTCGAGGAAATGGCCGACAGGGATATGATGGCGCTTGACGGCAAGGCTCTGCCCGACAGCGCCGAAGCCGCGTCCGAGGACCAGGTCGCCTGGGACGGTGCCGAGAAGAAGGCTGTTGCGTTTGATGCGCGCAGGCTTAGCGATTGATGAGGCTTGTGTGATACGAGAGTACGATGACGATTTGAAAAAGCGATTTAAGAATCAGTATCAGAAATGAAAGAGCCCATAATCGAGGCTCAATACTCCTGTAGAAAACTCCCCGTCTCTCAAGAATCTCTGATTGTCTGCTTGAGAAATCGAAGGTCTGGAGCTAGCTGCTTATCTCGTATCTACCTGCTGCTTCACTTGCGGTGCATGGTGGCGGCTAAGATAAGCAGGCGGCCAGAACAATCTGTTGATCTGCTTCAACCGACTGGTAGAGGCAATGAGACGAATGCTGTTGTTGAAATTGGTGGTATCAAGGACTAAAAACATACATACTTAGGGAAGCTTCGTCGACACGTCACAGATGACCCTCAGGCTTGGTTCTGTTCCGGCTCCTCGACCGCCTTTCTTCTCGTTCAGCATTAGCCGCTTCCCTGAGCCACCCCTGTTGGAATGTCCCCCGCTGCTTCTGCTGCTTTGTTACATCACCGGGTCTGAATTTGGCCTGACCCGTACGTAATCTGTCGGACTGTGCAAGCAAAGGCTTAGACGACGGTATTTTGATGGACTGTTGGAGTCGGCCCCGCTGTAGTGACGATGTTAGCCCTCCAGAAAGGGA
This sequence comes from Aureobasidium mangrovei, assembly GCA_021014315.1. NCBI lineage: Eukaryota > Fungi > Ascomycota > Dothideomycetes > Dothideales > Saccotheciaceae > Aureobasidium > Aureobasidium mangrovei. The sequence continues at coordinate 1,346,971 of JAJJJQ010000001.1, read as the reverse complement.
TTTAGAGGAGATCTGAGGCTGTGGGAGACTCGTACTTGGAAATGCAGACTCGGCATCCACGAGAGTCGCTTCGTCTTCATCAAGGTCGGCGGGCGGAGACTCGACCACGAGATTGCGAGTTATAACCGTCAATGTTCGGCGAAGTTGGTTCGCTTCCCTTGATGGCTCTGATCTGGGCGACAGATTCATTTCTGGAGGCGAAGGAAACGGCGAGATCGACATCTCTGGGAGATGCGACCGTCCAGGTGGTGTGGGCTGGTGGGAAACTGGCGACACGAATGCTGTGGGAGGAACACCTGGCGTACGAGGATAGTAACCCGGCATGTGCGGAAGCTCCAAAGTCTTTGCTCTCTTTGGTTGCTCCGAGCTTCTGAGGCCAAATTGCTCTGTAGCAGCATCGATCAGATCGAGGAGTTCGGGCATAGTCTTTGCCCTCTTCCGAAGCGCTTCGGGCGAAGTATCGAGTATGAGGGAGCGCCGGCCATTGATATTGCGAGTGAAAGCAGGGGCATTTTTGATATTGTCTTCAGGAAGAGATGCTACCGCTTTCGAGACCTTAGCAAGATCGCGTGATAGTTTTCGGGCCCAGTCGGCATCTGGCATACCATTATGGATGTTGGAGATGACTTTGCCGAGTGTCCCGCTGTGTTCGACAATGATGGCATCAATCATGTCACCCAGATCGGTTGCCACGATACCGCCAAACTTGTTCGGAGGCAGATCAGAGACAGTAGCGCCGGGTATATTGACGGTCTGGTTGTCGATGGAATTTCCAACGAGTACGTTCGGAAACTCACGCGAATTGGGCGGCGTCCCACGTTCAGTGTAAGTAGAGCTGCTAGTGGATTGCAAGGGAGGAGCCAATTCACCAAGATGCATCCCAGTTTCGGCTTCAAATTCTCGCTTCAGGATGTCTTGTTCGGCAACGCAGTCGGGACAGATATCGGGCGAGACTGTTGTTCCACTGGTCTTAGCAAGACGCTTCCCAACACTCCATGGGCTCAGAGGATCGACCTGTTGTCTGATCATAGGCCCAGTTGGTATGTACGCACCGCTGAAAGCTTTGTCCATGCCGGCCGGTGCACTTTTCATCTGTTTGAGTTTACGGCCATGACGACTGCACATTAGCGGGTCGAATGTCTTCGGCATGGCTCCTTTTTCGATTTTTGACGGCAACTGCGGCTGGATGCGTTTTGGTACCGGACAGTGCACCAAAGGGCTCAAGGGAGGGTTGGATTGTGTCCATGGCGTGCCAGGACGAACAGGACTTTGGGAGGCATCTCTGCGAGGGAAAGGCGAAGCACGTTGGACAGAGTCTTCAGGATGAATATTGGGTCGTGAGTTGGTGGGGACGCCTGATTTGTTGGCCTTGGATACGTTCAAAGGCAGCTTCTGAACGCTGTTGATGGCCCGGATTCGATCAGCAACACGGCCAGGCTGACGTGAAGATGTGGCAGCAACTTCCGGCGCCTGGGTCCGGCGTGGATTAGAGAATATGTCTCTACTGCTTGGGGGTCCGTCTAAATTTGGCGGCGAGTGCAGCGGAGCGCAGCTTGAACTTGATGATGAGTCCTGCCACCCAAGCCTTGGGTGAGAGCAATGCATTGCCAGGCATCGATTTGCAGTAGGTCGAAAAATGTGATCGAAAATTTATCAGGTTTGTGATATAAGGTGATTAATGAACGGACGAGAGATCGAGAGCGCAATCGAGGATGAATGAAGCTTGAGGTTGTTGGCCTTGAGCTGTCAGCTGCATGTGGTTGCCACACTCTACAAAAATCATCACGATGGAAGGTGCGATGGAGCATTTTCAGACAAAAGAAGAAACCTCAGGCAAAAGCAGACGATTTACTATACATTTTAAGATGCGAGCTAAGTACAACTGCTATCGCACCTATTTCAGGTGGGCCTGGAGGCTCTCCAAAACCTGCAATAATGTTAATTTGGATTTCGAAAGAGAGGAATCCTGAACGAATATTTCTTACCTCGAGCTCGATCTTGGCCTCGGCGATGTCCTGCTCGCTGCCGCTGCCGCTTGCGATCTTCTGGGCCTCGGCAATCTGGTTTCTCACAGCCTGTATTTTTTGTCAATATCCTGACTCTCCTGAAACGTGATTTTTGCATACCTCGGCGCTGAAGTCCTCGAGAGGGTAGCCCTCAACAGCGTTGATGCTGAGCTTGGAGCCGGGCTGGACGGTAGCGAAACCGCCAGAGACTGTTGTTTGCGCATGTCAGCCAAATCCTTTCTCCGGGCTCTTTCATGATGGCGATTGAGATTTTGTTTTCGAAAACAGTGGTAAAGACGGGGCGGAAGACGTACGGAAGAACTGCTTGCTGCCGGCAGATTCCTCAATAACCTCGACAAGACCGGGCTTCAGCTGCTCGATGGAAGGAACGTGGCTGGCGAGGACACCCATGTCACCGGTCTCGGCAGGGATGTTGACCTGAACGCTGTAGGAAGCGAAAGTCAGTCGTGTTCGGCGGAGTCTGATATCGAGTTCAATGAAATTTGCGGGGATTCGTACACGTCCTGCGACTTGTAGATGGCCTAGAGCGGGCACATGTTAGCACAATTCCATCATTCTCCATCCTCTTGAAGGTGTATTCCGATCGAGTGGGACCGATTGGGCGGAAGGTAGCGTACTTGGTGAGGGAGGGCAAGAGACAGCTTGATCTTGTCCGAGGCGACATCGGCGTAGCCTCTGCGGGCCAGGGGAGCGGCGAAGACGGTGGGGCGGACCCGGAGGGCGGCGCGAGCGACACGGAAAGAGTTCATGGTGAGCGGCGAGAGAGCGAGCGGGTTCGTCAATTGCGCGGTGTCTGCAGGGAGCTGGTGCTTGCGACGTTGGTCCAAGGCTCTCTCACTCCCGCATCGGCCTCGGATTTTGCCGCCGCTCTTTCCGACTTTCTGTCTCTCTTCTTGGCGACCTTCTCATCCACCACCAATCACTCTCCTTGCAACACGCTCACTTGTTTTGTCCTCCCACGAATGAGCGGTAAACGAGTTCAATGTGACTGAAATCGCTCAATGTGTCGCCAATCTCTCAGCCTTGCTTTTGGCAGCAAGTAGGAAGTACTGCCGTCCGCTCCGGTAAAGCGAGTTTCTACGGTATTCACATTTGTCCTGTCTTTGCCTTGAAGTTGATCATGTTTGTCGATGGTTTCCAGATCTTGATCCAAATCAAGGCCTGCTCAATCTTACGTGCTACACCGGTGTCAAATACAGGGACCTGGAGTGTGACCGGACACTGAACTGCTGCCATTTGCGTCCATGCAAACGGATCCTTTGTCTGCTTGATTGCTGCTCGTCCGCGAGTCGACGTACCGGCACACGAATCTATTCTGCTATCGGGCTAGTTTCAAGGGAAACTACTGGTCCTCCTGCTCACCGTGTAGCGGCCGTTTCAAGGTTAGGTGCGTTTCCGTGAGTAGTTCGTAATACCCAGTTCCCACCTCGTGACGCTTCAGCTTCAGCTTCATGTTTCTTCTGCATCGTTTCTACTGCATGATACTGCACCATGGGACAAACAGCTGCTCACACGCGGACCAGTATATATTAGGACATCGTTTGGATGGACCAGTTTTAGGTTTGACGGCAACACCAGACAACGAAGGTTATTCACACAGCCTCCTTTGAAAGCTTTGTTTCTGTCACCATGTTTTTTCTATATTATATTCCCAAGTGTAAGCCTTTCTACAAGTTCTCTCTCCTCACTCTGCAGCTACAAGTCGGCCTGAAGTGCAACCTAGCTCAATCAAAAGGCTTCGAAGTATCCCATATCAAAACAAACATTCGAGATACGTTTGGGATACCGGACGGCTTGTATGAGTTCCTGGGAGTGGGAGGCGAGCAGAACCTGACAGAACAAAGCGTTATCCAGCCTTTGCCGCTTGACGTGAGACTCGCAAATTGCCATCACCCAGCAGCGTACATCTAACACGTTTTAGTGCTCCGCAACTACCCCAGGTCATCAAGTGGAATACGACTCTGCAGAAGCAATGGCCTCGCTCGAGTCCCTGATTGGGCTTCCACCGCCGCCTCCGCACGGATACGTGCTTTGGCAGAAGCAGACCTTGCGGGAGCGTAAGGATGCCGTTGGAAAGGCGCTTCCACCACGCTATGTTGAGATGGATGGATGGAAGTATGTGCGAATAGAGGACCTGGATATCTCTAGTCACCCGCCGCTGTCGGGAGTTTCACTACCCGAGAGGCTCAAATCGACGGAGTCTATCGATGAACCCGAGAAGCTGGTCGAGCAGGCGAAGATCAGAGAGTACGTGTATACAGGGGAGCGGGAGAAGGACATCAAGGCATTGCATGACTACATCGAAGCATGCAACAAGGCCATTCGCGCTCTGGATCCAGCTAACCGGGCAGCGCGAACATTAGATCGCCTGAAACTCAGGATGGACATGACGGTATTGAAAGAGTCGTTGAAAGAGGAACTCGAGGTGTTGTCGGAAGAAGTGGGTGGAGATGGCTACCAAGGATTTGATGATGGACCTATAGATTCGGCGGAGCTCTCACGACCGCAGATGCGGCCGAGGGGATATCGATGGATGTGTCCAAGGTGGTTATGATGTGCGCGATTATTCCTTCTCAGCGATACGATGCTGACTAGCACGAGTTGGTGGCTGATGTGTGGTGTCCGTGTCGTAATTCCAAAACTTTTCCCATTCGACGGTAGATAATCATGCTCTCTGTGTTTGCACCGGCCGTGAGGGTATCAAAAACCCGAAATTGATCGGGCAGAATCCGCCGTGTCAAAGCATTTTCCCAACCTCCTAACGCCTTTGCTCTTGTCATGGATGAATCGTGTAAATCGGGGTGCGAGGATCATGTGTTAGATGTCCTCAATGTTGGTGCCGTCGCGTCTGGCAGAGAGGTTAGGAGGGTCGGTCGAGCGAGGATTTCAGATGCAAAAGCACTTACGGGATGTACTTGACGCCGGCGGCTTCGACGGTCGAGATGACTTCTTCAGGCAACTGTGCGATGGGGTCAGCAGGCAGAGTGAAAGGCGTGTTTCAGCAAAAGACTAACAATGCCAGTGACCTTGACGGCGTAGACACCTGGGACGTAGCTGTCGAGGCGCTGCCACCTTGCAACCCAGCTAGAGGCGGGGTCGGTGAGAGTGATGAGGCCCTCAAAGACCTGGCTAGTGCACTCCTGGATGGCGTCGTCGTGGCTGGCCAGCTCGAGGAACTCTTCGCAGTTGGGGCAGCCTTCACGGCGAAAGCGCGAGCCCGGCAGGACGATGCTGCAGACCATGCAGGCGCGCAGGGAGCGGTGTTGCGACGGCGGCACAAAGTTGGACATGGTGGACTGATGTGGGCAGTGGATAGAGGGCTGGATGGTCTAGGTCACGTAGCTGGCGAGCGAGCGCATTCAGAAGACACGGCACGGCAAGGGTTGCCCGACGGTATCGCTTAAACCTGCCCTGCGCTGCCCCGCTTCTGGAGCCGCAGGGCTGAGAAGTTGGAACATTCGGTGGCGCGTGCTCGAGATGTGCTTTTCTGGAAATTCCGCCGTGTGCAACAAGACCACCGAGTCTTGCTTGTCGAGTAACTAGTCTTCCGTTTCATTGTTCGCAGTAGACTCGTATTCACTACCCTCGTCTGCGCCATCGCTCGAATCTCCACCCTATAAATCTACCGACCAACCCCACTCAGCTACTTAGTCACTTGGTCAAGATGGAGGAGGCGACCGCCCTCAAGAACAAGGGCAATGACGCCTTCAAGAACAAGGACTGGCCCGGAGCAATCGACCTCTATACCCAGGCCATCCAAAAGTACGACAAGGAACCTTCTTTCTACACCAACAGAGCCCAGGTCCGTACCCCGCTCCACGCCCCATCCACGAGTACACCTCCCACTGACTCGTTCTACCAAGGCCCACATCCGACTCGAGGCATACGGATATGCCGTCGCAGACGCTACCAAGGCCATCGAGCTAAATCCCGACTTTGTTAAGGTACTTTTCCACCGCAGCCGCTCCATGTGCTCTCACTAACATGACTGCCAGGCCTACTACCGCCGTGCCGTCGCCAACACCGCCATCTTGAGGCATTCTGACGCCATTCACGACTGGAAGATCGTCGTCAAGAAGCAGCCTTCCGACAAGGTTGCTCGTGCTCAACACGATGCCTGCCAAAAGGTTATCAAGCGTGACGCCTTCCTCAAGGCCATCGAGGTCGCCGATGCTCCCTCTGCCGCTGAAGGTCTAGACATCAACAGCATGTCCGTTCCAGATGACTACGACGGTGTTCGCCTTGGAGACGAGATGACGCAGGAGTTTGTTGACGACGCAATTGAGCGCTTCAAGAACGGCAAGAAGCTTCCTCTGAAATATGTCTACCAGATCATCCTGGCCGTCAAAGAGATTTGCTACAATGAGCCCACCATGGTTGAGACGCACGTCGACAAGGGCAAGAAGATGACCGTCTGCGGCGACACCCATGGTCAATACTTTGACTTGATGGAGATTTTCAGAATCAACGGCTTCCCTTCGGCCGACCACGCCTACCTCTTCAACGGCGACTTTGTCGACAGAGGAAGCTGGTCATGCGAGATTGCCCTCTTGTTGTACGCCTACAAGTGGCTGCACCCCACGTCCATGTTCCTGAACCGCGGTAACCACGAGACCGACGACATGAACAGGATGTACGGATTCGAGGGCGAGTGCAAGCACAAGTACAATGAGCGCGTCTTCAAGCTCTTCTCGGAGTCTTTCAGCGCACTGCCTCTGGCTACGCTGATCGGCGACAAGTACTTTGTTCTCCACGGTGGTCTCTTCTCGGACGACAACATCACACTCGACGACGTCCGAAAGCTCAACAGACACAACCAAAGACAGCCCGGCCAGAGTGGATTGATGATGGAGATGCTGTGGACGGACCCTCAAACGGCGCCGGGAAGAGGGCCTAGCAAGCGGGGTGTTGGATTGCAATTCGGACCCGACGTTACGAAGCGATTCTGCGAGAAGAACGGACTGGAAGCCATCATCCGAAGCCACGAAGTCAGAATGGACGGGTACGAGGAGGAGCACGACAACAAGTGCATTACCATTTTCTCGGCGCCCAACTACTGCGACTCGACGGGCAACAAGGGAGCCTTTATCAACATCGAGCCCGACTACAAGCTGCAATTCAAGCAGTTTGACGCAGTCAAGCACCCGGACATCAAGCCCATGGCTTATGCCAGCTCTCCGATGATGGGCATGATGTAAGGATTGCAGGGCATGAGAAACGATCAAGATTCAAGGCGTTCGGCGCGCGTCGCATGGAAGAGGCATGGCATGTAGCATTTAGCGGGGTGGTTATGATTGAAGAGTTTCGCCAGGGGCTAGATGAAAGGATTGGATGTACGATCAGACGCACGGCTGTCGTGTTGATATTCAAAGCTGCAGAGCAAGAGGCAGAGACAAATAATGTTATCTCCGTACTCTTGTGACCATCTATATATCTTCACATGCTGACGACGCAGTCTTGGCAGGACGGGGGTGGGGGCGGAGAGCAATTCAGGCCGGCGCGGACAAACAAAAGTTGCTTTGTCGCGTCCTTGACGATGCAGTTTCCCAAATTGACGCCGTTACAATGTCGCTTCTGCGTGTCTCTGACGGCGTCGGCGGTCGTGTTCTGCATCTATTATTTCCTCTGGAACCCTCACGTTGCCTATGCCGCCGAGATAGCCTCCCGCGACGCCGCCGCACCGCCGATCGCTTTGCACGAGGATGCGCTCGACCTGACCTACGAGCCGGTGCACGAGGATGCGCTCGACCTGACCTACGAGCCGGTGCACGAGGATGCGCTCGACCTGACCTACGAGCCGGTGCACGAGGATGCGCTCGACCTGGCCTACGAGCCGGACGAGCCGGACACGCACGACTTGGACCGCTCTGAGCATGTGCAACATACCAAAAGAGCAGGGGACGCCGTGACGCTGGGCGGAAGCAACATTCCCGGCCAACTCAACATCCAGTCGGGCAACACGACCATCTGGCACTTCACCAACGCCTCTCTCTGGGCATCGTATGCAGATGCCACTCCAGGCCTCCCCAGCCACATCGACGACGGCGACACGGGCGATGCCGGCACCATCTACAGGAGACAGGCCTCCGCCAGCAGACTCGTCTACATTTCCATCACCACCTGCCTGCAGCCCCAGTGGAACGGCACCACCAACCAGACCGTCGAGCCACCCCAACTCACCCTCTACGTGTCCAACTCGACCTCGAACAAGGAGCCTGGCCCCAATGGCCCTGCCAACTCCCAAGTCGCCATCCAGCTCAACCAAGGCTTTGCCAACCATTCCATCAACGCCACGACCGACCTTTACATGTCCGTCCACGCCCCCGAAATGCCCGCAAACTTCACCGGCATCTGGAACTACGAGATTGCTGCCTCCATCGATGGCTACTATCACGGCGCTCATCCCGACACGCCCTTCCTCTACCTTGTTGACACTGACACCCACGCCGCCCTCCTCGTCACCAACAACCTTACCCAAGTAAACGCCAGCCATCCAGTCTACCAACAATGGATGAATCTGACCTCGCCCTTTACCGTCTTCGTCCAGCCGCAAAGCGTCAAGAGCCTCGACGGCATGCGGAACAGCTACTGCGGCATGACGCACGCCAGCATCAACAACGCCTCGAGCTCCGTCCAGTCGGGCATGATCACCCGCGGCTTGGGCCACAAGCCCAAGGAGCAGTTCTACATCCAGGACCTCAACACCAGCACTTCGTACTTTGGCGTCCTGGCCATGGAAGGCAACTCGACCAAGACGGGCAGCGGCGTCGTCGGAGGCGGAGGTCAAGTCTGGCAGCCTGTCAACTTCAAGACCAAGGCCGACAACAACTGTGCCCTCGTCTTCAACCTGACTTTCTGCTCCGACGTAGCCTATGCCGTGCCCAGCAACCCTGACACGTATCCCGACCAACCCTCTTTGAGCGCCGTCTACGACTCATACGCCGCCGGCATGTACCAAAACTTTGCCAAGTCGCTAGATCAGATCGCTTGCAACACTACCTTGTCAGCGAGGTACTCGCCCGCCAAAGACTGCGACGACTGTGCCGACGCCTACAAGCAATGGCTCTGTGCCGTCACCATGCCGCGCTGCGAAGACTTTTCTTCGTCTCTGCAATGGCTGCAGCCACGCAACATGGGTCAACAGGCCATCAACTCGTCCTCCGCCCTTGGCAGCATGCCGTACCCAGACATGTACATGCAGATCCAGAATCAACTGCATGAGCAATACGTCCCCATGTCATCTGCCCCAAGTGACAGCAATGCTTTTCGACAAACTTACGGCTCCGTAGCTGCTTCCAACAGTTCGCGCAATCCAGGCATCATTGTCGATAAAATCAAGCCGGGCCCCTACAAGGAAGTCAAGCCGTGCGAGGATCTGTGCTATAGTCTAGTCCGGAGTTGTCCTGCCTCGTTGGGCTTCGGCTGCCCGGACCCTGGCAGAGGTCTAGAGGTTGACTACGGGCGGAGAAGCGATGACGGACAGGTTACGTGCAGCTACCTGGGCGCAGTGTACTACCTGAACGCCGCACCTGCCTTTGGTGGCGCGTCATCCCTAGCCGTGGCAGTCGCTGCGGCATTGTCGTTATGGGTTTTGACTTGATAGATGGCGGGGTTTACCAGGCGTTCAACGAGGATCAAACCAGGTAGCATAGCGAGGCGTCGGGGTCTTTTTCTGCACAATACCATCTTTCTTTCTTTTTTACCCTTTTACTTTCTCGTGCCATTGCTGAATTCAAGCTCTTGGTAGCCTCACCTCGGAATCACACAACATCCATGCCCGGTTTTCTAGCTGATGCGCCGCTTCAGGCAAAAGGTACAAGAAGGACATAAAACGGATATGCAGGTTGGGTGTCTAGACAAGGAACGTACTGTACAGCCAGCACGACCCCGGAGTTTTACTGAAAACTAATCACCCTCTTCTCCAGGATTACACTCCGGCATTGAGTGTTTTCGTTCGAGTCGAGTGTCTAGGTAGGCAGGGTCACATCTTGCGTGTGACTGATCATCAAGGCAGACACTGAGCAACGATCCAAACATCTTCGAATGGCTGAGCCAATGCTCTTCCACTATATCCGCGTATACCTGACCTGATCAAGCAGTACCGCAGCCTTGTTCCCGGCCTTCTCACCTCCAACCTCACACCCCAAGCTCAATGCCACGACCCCTGTATCTGTACCCACGGTAAAGTTGGCGGTATACAGCGCCCAAGCCCCAATGGCCACGCCGTCTTCATCGCACCCGCCATCGCCTGGCCCCGCGATGCTGCCCGCGGTCTGCGCTTGCTCACCGCGCACGCTCAACAGGCCACCCCGCGCGCCAGCGAGCCACTTGTAGCGGAAAGAAACCGAGTAGCTCTGCCCTTTGCACACGTCTAGCAGGGGACTGTGCAGCGAGGCCGACGAGGAAGAAGTGCCATAAGTACACGCCAGCTTTGCCGCTGCGCCCGAGCGGTCGAAACCGGTGCCTGTAGCGACAGCGGCGCGTCCAGTCGACGTCTTGGCCCAGGACGCCAGGCCCGAAGCAAAAGAGCCCAGCGAGGTCGCCAGTGGCGATTTACTGCAGGTAATGGTGCTCGTGCCCGCGAACCTGACGACGGTGGATGTCCTGTGCACCGTAGAGGTGGAAACGGACTTGGAGGCAGAGGTCGTCGATGCCGCGGCGCGCAGACACTTGCATCCCTGGTTAATTTGCCCGACGCTCTTGCCCGGCACCGGTGACACGGATCTGGGCACCGCGGTCCAGAAAGCGCAAAAGGCTTCTGCGTTCTCGTATTCGTTTTTGAGTATTGCCGTGTCTGCTGCGCTGCAGACGGGGCTTGAGGGTGTTGTTGTTGTTAGGGTGTTGAGTGTCTGCTTTGGAGCAGAGGTGACGATGCATGTGCATGCGGCTTTCAAGGCGGGTGCGGTGAGGATGGTTAAGGGTGAGCTTGTTCGTGGCGACGACAGGTACCACGTGCAGAAGTACACCGGGTGGGTTATCCGTTGCTTGACCCAGGATACGTCGGAGGCCTTGCACGAGTTTGTGCTTGGTGTTGTGGAGCGAGCTTCCAGGGCTGTTGCGTTGACGCTGGCGATGGCCAGACAGAGCAGCGGTATGATGAGAGATATGAGGTGCATTCTGAGCCAAGTCTTCTTTGATATATATCAAAAGCTTTGGTCTCATGGGATATAGGTAGAGTTATATAGCATACTCGCTTCAAGTGACGTCGAATAGACACCGTTTCTAACAGGTTCATGCCGTTTGGAGTCGAAGACTACATATCTCGATACGGTTTCTCTGTCAGTTGCATATCGATTGTGTATTTACTTGTCCCCGCCACAATCTGCAAGTAGGCGCCCAGACGTGTCCATTCGCAACGTCTATCGAAACAACGTCCGCGAGTCTTTGAGACTGCTTTGGCGTCTACGCCTTCTAAGCATCTTGAATACGGACAAGATGTTTCAAGGCTTGGAAAAATGTACTCCAGGAGAGATTCATGTTCGGAGATCGTTATTTTTGAGGTGATGTGGTGAGATCAAGTGCAGTACATAGAGCAGCCAGCTGAGGTCCACAATGTTGCCAAGGGCATTTGGTCGAAACGCCTTCCAGCCTTCTTTCAACCTCAACCTACGGTCATTACTGCTTTGGCATTGTCCATGTGGATTGATCTACTCTGTTGTCCTGATTTGTGTCTTTTATCAGGATACACTCATTCTCTATACTCGAGACGGCAAAGCAAGCGATTAATCTCCAAGAAGACGGTGTCTATATTGTTTTGATGGGTTTCTATATACATTATCGGTCCCCGAGGGGTCTGATTCGATCAAGTGATTGAGTTATACACAATCTGTACACTCTGATTTGTTCGGCTAGCGCGCCGTGCTGGCAGACCTCCAAGGCCTGAAAAGGAGATATCGGTGAAGACCGGGGTATATACAAGCAAAGACAAGAAACTGAAAAAGGACATAAAAACGTATCGTGATCGTGACCGCAGACTCCGACGCTCGGGAAAAAAAAGAAATGCTTACTTGGAAGCGACGACGGCGAGGGCAATGATGGCGGCAATGATGCCAACGCCCACAAAGCTCATGATGCGGTTGAGGTTTCTCCACCAGCGGGCCTTGAGGTACTTGCGCTCTTGCTCCCACTCCATCATCTCCATCTGCACGCCAAGAGCGAAGCGTCCCTTTTCGCCTTCGAGCTCTGACAGATCCTGCACAGAGGCCTCGAGATTGTTCATTGTGGCCTCCATGGGTCGGAGGGGCAGAGGCAGGAATGCGGCTACCATCCAAAGAAGAGGACAAAGGAAGCCACAGCAGAAGAAGAGGATCTGACGGTTGCCGCGCGAGAGAACGAGCGTGTTCAGTGCTTCGTCAAAACTCGGGGCACGCCATGTGGAGAGACGGTGAGAAAGGCGGCGAGACGGGGCAAGGTGGGGCGGCGTGCCATACATGTGACTTGCAGAGAGCGACTGCGGGTAGTTGGAAGAGCTGTAAGTCTGATCGCGGGTGATTGCGCGTCCAGAATTTACTGTTTGCTGCCGACGAGGCGGGTGGAATGGCGGTGCAGAAACATTCCGAATACGAGGCATTACCGGAGTGATGGCCATACTATCCGTCGAGCTGGCACCGTCACTCTCTTCACTCTCTTCACTAAAGTCGAGTTGGCTTTCGTCGACATACAGCTCAGCCAGGCTGCTGCTCCGAGTACCAGACAGGGTATTGGTAGATCGGCTCTGATTCGGTGTTTGGCCATGTCGGTAAGGGCGGAAGATGCTCGGGAGGAAGTGAGAAGATCGAGGGGAGGCGGTAAAGGGTGTACCTTGGGAAGGCGCGCCGCTTCTGAGGCTGTTTCCAGCGCTTTCCCATCGGCGGTGATATGCCCAGGGTTGCATGCGTAGAGAATGAGAAGTGGAGCTGTAGGGAATTTGTCCGTCCGAAAGAGCAAGGCTAACACTGCTCTCGTTTGCAGCAGGGAACTGCAGCTTGCCGCGATAGAAAGACTTGGCCCACTGAGGGAAGATGGAAGAACCTTGAGAGGTGCGGTCGGGGTTGTACATTGTACCCATAGTGTAGTTGGAACGTGCAGAAGCCGGTCGCGGCTCAGAGAAAGATCTGCCACGGGGAAATTGACCAGACTTCTGGGTGCGCAGAGGGTGAGAATGGAGCTCGGCAATGGTATCATCCTGTTCCGAGGTCGGAACGTCCGCAGGAAGTTCATGAACTCCTGATGAGCTCGGGTGAGTAACCATTGGACTGCTAGTCTGGTTCAGGCCGCCTGGGCTGCTTGAAAACAAAGGCTCAGGCACAGCAGAGTTCGCACGGTCAAAGTCCCAACGAGAACTTTCGGCGGACAAGGAACGGTAGTAGCTTCCGGACATTATCGAAGAATAAGAACTGGATCCAACCGTCTGGCGTCTGACATACCAGTTTCCTGACTGCGATGACGATTGGCCCATTACGGGGGGTGAGGTAAAAATGTCATCGCTGAATTGTCGCGTAATTGACCGGCTTGAAGGTTCAGACTCCGATGCAATGGTGGAGAGATTTGACATGCGAGATGCAGCCCCCCCTACCGAAGCCGAGTGCATGTGCGAGCGCTTCCTAGCAACAGACAGTGGTGGCAGGCTTTCGCCCTCGCTGGCAGACCATGCACTGCTTGCCGACTGTGACTTTGCTGTAGGAGGCCGGACCTGGGCGTACTGGACCGATGCCATGCTCTCATCAGATTTGGCGTATCGGATGACGTTGTAAGAGTTGGATCTCGAATGTTCCGGTGGCGAGCTCGAATACTGTGACGGCGAGCTCACGTCGTAGACTTCGACGTTCGGACCCGACGACCCAGATGCGCTGGTTGTAGCTACCGACCCGGTCCTGCCAGGTTGGGGAACTGGAGCGACATTCCTTCGTGTGACATCCGAACCCCGTGATGCAGATCCTGATGATGTGGATGCTGTCACCGGGCGAATAGTTGACGATTCAAAACTCGTTTCCGCCACTGCTGGCAGAGCCTCCTCTCTCATTCTCTCCATTTCCCGCTCTTCCGATAACAGTGGAGTGGGTGTGTTCCGTAGCGTTCCTTCCAGGGAGAACCGGCAACTAGTTGGTGAGAACATAGAGTCGTTAAAGAGGGTGTCGGCGGCCGACGTTGTTGTTGATTCGGACAAATTCGACAACCGGTTAGAATATCTGGAATTCAAGGCTTGCGGTGAGAGTCGTCCTGTTTGACCAGCAGGAGGCTGTAGCTTGTCATGAACTCTGGTGTTGAGAGTCGAGCTTCCCTCGTCGCTTTGTACGGTGTATCCATGCTGTGTCGGCCGAGGAGGTTGTAGTACCTGAGAAGGCATGTGCGGAAAAGGGTTCTTGTTGTAAACATTTTTAAGACTTGCGCTCGAGTCAACGAGGCGGATCGTAGGTTGTTCGCCATTTTCCCGGTTTAGGTCCGAGGGAGTTCGTTCATGCAGTACGCCGCGTTTTTTAGTGGAAGCCTTTGTAGCCGGTTTCACATTGAATTTGTTGGCGTGCTCCGGCAGCAGCTCGGAGGACTGCCGTGCATGGAAAAAGCGGCCAGACATATGGGGTTAAAGACGGTCGTGAGATAAGAAATATTGTTGAGTCAAAAAAAGGTGACAAGACTCGTTAGGCGAAGATAACGAGCGGAATACACACTACTAGATCGACATTTCAAGGAGTGGACGAAAACAGCTCCTTGGAAATCGAACAGCGCGTCGAGTTGGGCAGGAAAAAAAAAGCTGACAGGCGTGGTGAGTTGGACAGCCGGGCGGTTAAGATATGGTTCGACGGTTCTTGACAACGCAGAAAAAGATACCGAGTCACGATTGCAGCGGGGAGAGGCGGGTCGAAATAAATTGCAAAGCAGCTTGAAAGAGCGTAACAGGTCGGATAAACGAGAGACTGAGGAAGCAAACCTTTGCGACCAAGAGTGGCAGACACTCGTCCATATGAAAGCACTCGGCACGTCCGTGCCATAGGAGTCAAGAAGGTCTACTGGCCATACAGTAGCCATTACGCCCTGAACCGGTTACGGGAGATGAGATGCACACACGGGCAAGAAAGCTGTCAGTCCGCCCGGCTGGACGAGGCGCCCAAGTTGCCGGCACCAAGGGGGAGGCTGGCTGGCTAGCGCGGAAAGCGACGCGCACCGTCCCTGAAACGCCGTCGAGTCCGAGGACTGGCGGCAGCGGTAGGAACGAAGAGATGGTTCTGCACAACATTGATACGCGAAGCCGCCAAACGGCTGTCGCAAAGCTTGCTCGTGCGGACTCTTTGGCTCGCAGATCCCCAAAAACAGAGCCGTGGGAGATTGCGAGAGGCCAGCGAGCGCAACGTGCGAACTCGATGCTTGGATCCCGCGCTCTCGGACGAGCAGTGCACTGGCGACCGCAAGCTTGGGACAGCATGGGTGTGATTTTCCTTCAACATCTGAGACGAACCATACATCATTCATGGTGTTTCTCAAACATCGATTTTGACAATTGCTTGGTTCTTCATCTTGTCCCCGACGACGAGCCTCGACATCTGTGACCGAGTAATTACGCTGCCGATTGCGGGCAAGCAGCCGCTTGTCTCCATTGTACGTTTCAACTGCTGACCGTTTCGTCATCTCCAGTCTCCCCTTTGCTATTGTTGTTGTTCTCGTTGCAAAAGCCAGCCGCGCAGCATTCCTTTGCTGTGCTGGCCGTTTGTGCTGTAATCTCACCGCACGCGCAATACGGAGGCTTCTTGTAGCAAAGCCTCCGCAGCCCCCCATCGAACCATCATGGCGCCCATGAGTAAGTGCACGCGATCCAGAGCAAAGAACAACAAGAAAAAAAAAATAGAATACAAGCGAGCAAGCATGGCTATCTCGGCATCTTGACAATCGACAAGCGGCGTTGGCATCCAGAAACGACAACTGACCTCTTCTTTTCTGTACCAGCCCTGGCCATCAGCCCTCACGCTGCAGGCGGCCTGACCGTCCTGTTCACGATCATCTACGTTGCTCCGTTCTATCTCTCTCCCACTCTGCGCAGCAATTCTTTCGCCAATCGTGACACGCCTTCCGTCATCAAGGCTCGCAGCCGTGCCGTGTTCTGGAGCTCTCTGGCCAGTACTGTCATCACCGTTTGTGTGCTCTCCTTGAAGGGACATGTCGCCCCACGCGAGATGCTGCATCTGCTTGGCGTGTACCCCTTGAATGTCCTTGACACTGCCAAATCCTTCCTACTTGTAGCCGTCCTCTTCGCTGGTCCTCTTTTCGAGAGAGCCATCGTCGAAGGAGAATGGAGGACATGGGGACCAGTCGCTATCAAAGAAACGGTCTACGACGATTTGACGGGATGGCGCAACTTCGTCGTTGGCCCTGTAAGCGAAGAACTGGTGTTCAGAAGCCTCGCAATCTCCCTCTATCTACTGGCTCAGGTGAGTACATGGGTCCCATCTGCGAACTGTCTCACCACACATCTGGAGTTGACAGTTGGATAACAGACACCGGCTCGGCGCATAACGTTTACTTCACCACTAATATTTGGCGTGGCGCATGTCCACCATTTGCACGAACACATCAACTCGCAAAGACGTCCGGGAGTAAGCTACTTGAGTACTGCACTGACGCCCTCCATTATACTGCCAGGGTTGATTCGAACCATTTTTCAATTCCTCTACACTTCTCTGTTCGGATTCATCGCCGCCTTCATCTACTTGCGTACGAGCTCGCTATTGGCGTGTCTGCTTGCTCACAGCTTCTGCAATTGGATGGGTCTGCCTAGATTCTGGGGTCGTGTGGGAGAGGAGATCGGGGAAGAACTTGTGGAGCCAGACACGAGTGCGGGCAGTATGAGCGAGTCTCTCCAGGCAGGCACAAGTGATCAGCGACTGTCCATCATATGGACTGTTGCATACTATATCATACTGTTCGCCGGCGCCCTCGCCTTTTGGAGACTCCGCTATTCGCTGACAGAAAGTGATTTGGCCTTGATCAAATTCTAGATAAGCGACAAAAATCTCATCCGCCAAATCTATGTTCCCGCTCCGTTGACAAGATCTGTCGCGGGCATTGCCTCCATCTGCCAATCTTCTGTCAATGTGCTCAGCTCAGCAAAAACCACCTTTTGGTGATGGGCAAGCATCTCCTGAAGATTGTTGTATTCGCTCTTCTCCAGCCTACCCCATCTTCTGGTCGGAGCCTTCATCTTCGCCTTCTCCCAAAGGTAATGACTATCGGCCACAAAGATATGTGACACATCTCTATACCACCAATCTAAATAGTCATCTGTGGATGATTTGTATGACGGAAGGCCGCAACGATCGGAGATGAAACCAAAGATCTTTGTGAGTTTGTCCCTGCACCTGTCGTTTGATTTGAGCAGGTCAACCAGACTTGTATACGCTTGGCCGACACCCATGAAGAAGACGTGTGACGAATCGCTCAATCTGTGCGAGAATTAGCACCAATCTTGCAAACCCTCAAGCGAACATACTCGATATAATTTTCCCAAAGGTAAGACGCGAGCTGGAGAGTTTCCTTCTTCCTCTGCTCATCATCCCTCTGCTCGGCATACTCATTGTCGTCCTCGAGATCCGTGAGATGCTTGGGAATGTTCACGTCGATGACAGCGAAGCCTTGTTTTACGGCCCATTCCGCGTAGTGCTTCACACAATCAGTCTTTGCAATGTGTCAGTAAATGTTGCTTGGGTCTCTTTGACGATCGATGTGCGAGAGGGGCACTCACCACCCACGTATTATGTGCTTCAGTTTTATGCGTTCGGGGATCGGGATGTCCAATGAGTTCCGGAGGATCGTGGAAAATTACCAGGAGAGGTCGTGCTTCGAAGTGATTGGGGCTGGAACAAAGATCAGTAAATCGTTCTGTCTGTACATCCAGCATATACTTGCGTTGCGAGAACTTGGTTTTTGAAGGATTTTGAAGCCTTGCTGTGCGCGATGAACAGGTCTGTCATTTGTAGATTCTCCCACAACCAGTTCGCCTGGTACTCCCGGATGATATCATGGAGCCTCTCGCCCTTCAATTCCCTTAGCCTTTGTGAGGGGTCTTTCGGGAAGAGGCATGGCCAGAATTTTGACTGTTGACGTAGTACTTGCTCTACAGTATCCACAGCAGAAGGAGTTGGTTCGGTTGTAGCAGGTCGCCCTGGCGGCTCACCCATGAGAGTCCGCGTAACAGCTAAGGCTGAGACCGCAATCGACCTCAAGTTGTAGCCGCCCTCGAGACAAACTGCGATTTTGCCGTCCGCCAAAGACATGAGCATGTGTGTCATATGCGCATATCCGGCAGGTGATACATGGCATTTTCCGAGCATGTCACCTTCAGCCGCGTCAAAGCCAGCAGAGACAATGACAAGATCCGGGTTGAAGTCCTGAGCAATCGGCATCACGATCTTTTGAAACGCGAGGAGGTAGTCCGCGTCTGTCATACCAGCAGTCCTCCAAGGAATGTTGATATTCTTTCCTAGACCAGGACCTTCGCCGCAATGAAGGTGGTCGCCGTAATCACCTGCCGGATAGAACTTTCCACCCTGATGGACATGCAGAGAGATGTAGAGAACATTTGGGTCATCGTAGAAAGCTTGTTGAACACCATTTCCGTGATGCACATCCCAATCAAGAATCAAGACCTTGCGACATGCGTCTCCGAATTCTCGTTGACATGCCTTTGTCGCGATCGGGACGTTGTTGAATAGACAGAATCCCATGGCTTCATCATGCTCGGCGTGGTGGCCAGGTGGGCGGATGACTGCAATGGCATTCTTGACGCTGTCGTTCACCACTGCACGACAGGCCTCGATAGCTCCACCAGCGGACAGTCGAGCGCACATAGGCGAATTCTTTGACAGGTAGATCGAGTCCATGTTAGAACCAATCTCGTGAAGGTCGTCGTTTGCCCAGTGTTGGAGTCCGATGACCCACTCATAATGTCGTTCCGAGTGGACGGCACAAATTTCTTCGCGGGTAGCAAATCTGGCAGGTATCCTACCGAGCACATAGTCCGCCACACCTGGAGAGCCCGGGTCGTTCACAAGGCCAGCGTCGACAAGCTCTTTGTAGATCGAGTAGATTCTTCGGGGGTCTTCGGGGTGCACTCCTTGGTTCGCTTCCGGCTGCACCTCGACGTGGAAGCGCATACGAACGTCATAGACCAGGCCAGTCCGCGATGTCACGTACGGAAGGTGGGACATCTTTTGCTTCGATGGCTGAGCGATGTGAACTTCTTGCCGGAAAGATGGTGAGTGCGAGAGCGCAGCTCGGTCTCCATTCGAGATTTTGGGTGGTCTCGTTTGTGCAAAAGTTTGCTCGGGGCTTATCGACCTCATGCCCAGGACAAAGGGATCCACAGTGATGGGATCTTCGGTGGTGTCCATGATATTGCCATCCATGTGATGGTCTGTAATGTCCATGATGGCTTGTTCTATGGCCTTTGCATCTCACCAAACGATGTTGTAAGCTTTTTGATTGTCAGCAAACTAACCATTTTGTGAACGATAACTGAGCGTTGATTGATTGATATGACAAGTAACAGGTGAAGTGAAAGTCACGGATACTTACAGCACTGGCGCTTGGCGCCTTCTTTTGTGAATGAAGATGCCCGACAACTGTCAAAATAGATTGATTGAAGCTCGCAAACTGGCTTGGGGAGACGTCGTTCTAGTAAAGCATATAGCGCGTGCTCAAGTAATTCGGAGTGTCTGATACGCGTTCGGAAGGTAAAGGGCACAGACAGCACTCTGGCGCGGCAACTGCCGTATCAAGGACTCTTCAACAGTCCTTGCATGCTGTCGCGTTCTCTCACAGTCAGGCGACTTCTGGAAGTCTTCATGAGCCAGTTTCGATCCGTCTACATCTTCTGAGGTTCTTTCTCTGATTGTGTTGAAAAAGGAAACCCACATTGTGAGAGTGGAAAGTACTTTACATACGCATGGTCAGTGCTTATTCATGCTCAGATCAAACAAATTATAGCAACACTGGTAATCGCTTGTTAAGCAATCGTCAAACATGTGCAGGCAGACTGTTCAACTGAATTGGAAGGTGATGGCAAAGACATTACTCATGCAACTATACACAGACTGCTTTGTTAAGATGGGCTCGAGTAAAGACAGGGTGTCCCTGCCAGCTGCAGCATGCGGCCTTTCCCAAGCAAATGCTACTAGGACCTGACAATGGTCCATGACTAGGCATTGTATCGTCACATGACAAGCCAATATAAGCCCGGATATCATTTTTTTGCAGCATCCCATGTTCAAGAAATGCTGCCAGCTAGTAATTACCGTCGATCAACCCAAACGAAGTCTGGACAGCCAACAACGCGACCATTGCGATCGCGAACACGATGCACAGTAGGTGCTCACCCCGGTCGACATGCGACGTAAATCGCTCTCACAATTGACGAGTCAGCGGTCAAGATTGAGCCATATCAACACGAGCAAGGCTTGGATGGTGTGACGGCCTTTGGACCTTTCGGGAATGCTGCTTATTACTCTGCTTAAGAAAATGTAGGTTAAGACCTGGAGCTGCTTATGCCGAGCTTAGCAAAACAAGCAAGCTGGCTGCAGCGGAAGCGCCCCGCAATCATGGCAAATTCTCCCGATCTGTACCACTCACGGCAGATTAATGATGGTTAATTGCTGCTTTCGATCTTTGTCAGCGGCGATCGCAGACCCACAGTCATTGAGAGTTAAGTTGGGGTAAACATAGAGTATATATAACTGCTTCCCATCCCTGTACCCTGGCAGTTCTCCCTCCATCTCTCAAGCATCCTTGTTTCTTATCATCTGAAGCATTCGTCGGTTCATCCACAAAAATGGCTCCCAAAGTCGCTATCGTTTTCGTACGTCTCCTGTCGTTTTCAATGCTCATTGGATTTGTTTCCTAAGCTTGAGCTCGGACCGCTCGGAATGGACTCGACTGACTGATCGATGTAGTACTCGATGTACGGCCACATCCTGAAGATGACCGAGGCCGAGGCCAAGGGTATCAGAGAGGCTGGCGGTGAATGCGACATCTATCAGATCGCCGAGACCCTTCCCAATGATGTATTGGAGAAGATGCACGCTGGTCAGAAGGTACTTGTCGACGGAGCTCAATTTTGGTGACTTCAACACACTGACATGACTTCAGTCCGACTACCCTGTCCTGGAAGACCCCAAGGTCCTCGAGCAGTACGATGGATTCCTCTTCGGCATCCCCACCAGATACGGTAACTATCCCGCCCAGTTCAAGGCCTTCTGGGACAAGACTGTAAGTACCAACACACAAGGTCACCCCGAAAGCACACATACCAACAAAGCATCCAGGGAGGTCAATGGCAGACCGGAGCCTTTTACGGGAAGTTCGCAGGTGCATATGTGTCCACGGCCACAGCAGGTGGTGGTCAGGAGTCGACCATCATCAGTGCAATGTCGACCTTTGTCCACCACGGCATGATCTATGTACCCCTGGGCTACAAGACCGTTTTCGCCACCCTGGCCGACCTCTCCGAAGTCCGCGGCGGCTCCCCCTGGGGCGCCGGCACCTTCGCCGGTCCCGACGGCTCGCGCCAGCCCTCGGAGAAGGAGCTCTCTCTCGCCTACGAGCAGGGCAAGGCCTTCTGGCAAGTCCTCGCCAAGCAAAACTGACTACATGGCGGTGCCGCGGGAGCGACAGCCAGTGACAGAGAGGCAGTTGGAGGAGGTGGAGGCGGCGTTCCGGTCAGCGAGCCCAACCAGACGCAGCAAGCGCAGAAGGAGAGCACGGCTGCACAACCGCAACAGCAGAAGCAGCAGACGTCGACGGAGCCCCAGCACAGAGAGGAGCACGACAAGTCTGGCCCTTGCGGTTTGCCCGTCAAGTGCATCCTTTCCTAGTCTTGTTACACCTGGTAGTTTTAGAGCCAGAAATCAATATACCCCCCCTCTTTTACCCCTGAAGTCCTTGCTTCCATACAGTCCTCGTACACACGTGCTTTCTCACCACAACCATAGCATTCGATAGTCGTAGGCTTTATAGGTTCTAAATATATTCTACCATATGAAATTCTTTTATACTGGGCTGTGGGCCTAATAGCAATTGTTTATATAGCTTGATCATGGTTATTAAGAAGTGGCACTCTCGGGAAAGTGGTTATTCTTACAAAATAGTCGTCTTGCGTACTTGGAGGCTTAAACGCTAGAAGGCTTCGATAAACACATGTATATAAATTGATGTTTGCAAGCCTGAACAGCAGATTTAGAAGCTTTCAGGATATTATATAGTGTTTCATGTTAGTGATTCAGAAAACATACAAGGCGAAAAGAAACGGCCAGTTTTGGTGACTTAAAACACGGGTGTACATAAACTCCTGACGAGGACTGTAGGTGGCTACCAGCAGAGTGATTAGAATAGAAGTCGTACAGCATTCATTTAGTATTGCATGTGACTGCATGTGACTGCACCGCGCATGACGTGCCATCATAAAAGTTTCTAACACCCATTCCTTCCTGTGCCTTTTCCTCTCCTCCGCGGTCTGTGTGTTTCTGAGGCATCAGTGGCAGAGCAAGTCACTGAAGCAAGTGCTTGCTGGGGCTTGTTGTGCCGCTTCTTCGCGGAGTTGGGCGCAGGTTTGTGGTATTGTAGTTGTTGATGATATGTATAGGACATGATCAGGCTGCTCAACTTCCGGCGAGGGCGCCAGAGATTTGGAGACTGAGATCGAGAATGGTCAGGTGTTCGTCAGCGCCGTCAATCAGCCTCTTGTCGGTTTCTGAGAAGGACATGACGATGCGATTCTTCTTTGCATTGCCGATAGAGTCGTCCATGAGAATCTGTTCGTACAGTTGCGAGACAAGCTGGGTGGCACTCCAGCCCTCGGCGACCAAGTCCTCAACTACTTTGGCGATGGCATCATAAACCGAGCCTCTTGAGCTGGGTTGCATGGCTTGAACCAAGCGGCCCACGGTGCGATCGGGGACGACACCAGCAATCTCCTCCACGCTACGGACGGTGACTGACGTGGCGGGTGTTTGATCATCAACATCCATGGCATCGTCGTTGGATTTTGATTGTTCTGCGCCAGCGAGACGAGCAGCCGACTGCAGGAAGGTGATGGCCTTTCGCAAATCTCCTTCAGCGCAGCGGATGAGAGTGTCGACGACGCCGTCGTCGAGCTTGACATTCTCCATGTCGGCAATGTTCTCCAATCTCTTGCGAGCGTTTCCGCCATCCAAGCTCTTGAACCTGAATTTGCTGCATCTACTGGCAAGAGGATCGATGATGCGGGTGACATAGTTGCAGATAAGACAGAAGCGGGTGATCTTGCTGTAGGTTTCCATTGTACGACGCAGAGCAGACTGAGCGTCCTGTGTCATGGAGTCGGCCTCGTCGAGAATGATGATCTTGTAAGGCGGACAGGGATATTTCTTGCGGTACTCTTCTCCGGCGGGCCCAGAAGGGGGATTGGACAGCTGCATGCGGGCAAAGTCCTTGACCTTCTCTCGGACAATGCTGATGCCACGCTCATCTGAGGCGTTGAGTTCAAGAACACGGGTCTTGATCAGCTCGGGGCCGTAGAGTTGTTTTGCGAGAGCGAGGACTGTCGAGGTTTTGCCGGTACCAGGAGGGCCGTAGAAGAGCATGTGAGGGAGGTTTGCAGACTGGAGGGTTCGGCGCAGGACGTCGACGGTGTGTTCCTGTGAAGAAACATCGTCGAGGGATTTGGGACGGCTGATGGCATGTTAGAGGGCAATGTGGGTGGGTGAGAAGTGAGGAGCAGACTATTTCTCAACCCACGGTTGCAGACGCGAGTCGACCTTGGGCACAGTGGATTTGGAGGAGGAGCCTTCTCCTGCAGCAGTGGCCGCGGCAGCAGCCTTGCGGGCTTTGAGATCGAAAAAGTTGGCCATGTTCAGTGGCAGTGGATGTGGGTGGGTGAGTGGCAGAAAGCTGTCGATACGTCGACAGGCAGCACACGCGTCGCAGCGCGTAGCCACTCAACCTTCCCAAAGGGCATGTGCCGACTGCCGAGCCCCAGACCCTGACGCCCCCCCCAGGAGCCGCCTGGCGCCTGGCGCCTGCCGCGCAGCATCGTCATGCTCGTGCAGCATCATGCGACGCTCTTTGTATACCAAGTCGCACACGCCCGCGAGATAATGCGACCGGCAAGACTCGGCCATACATGATAGCCCGGAAATGAACCATGAGCCTGCCACGTCGCTCGACAATGCGACCCGGAGAGAGCCCAGCCAGCGCGCCGCCGCCAACAAGGCCCTGTTCAACCGCAAGCGAGACTCGTTCTTGCAGGACCTGATCCGCAACCTCGACATCCTCGTCTACGCCCAGCTGTCCGCCGTCTACTACATGGAGTATGCTGCCGTCCCCTGCAACGCCCCGCTTCTGCCACCTGCTGATGCTCGCCAGCTGCTCCTTCACGCGCTTCCTCGTTCGAGCCGTCGTCCAGTTCATGTTTCTTACTCCCAAGCCTGCCTTTCTCCCCGAGCCTCCTCCGAACAGACCTTACATCGGCGCCATTTTTGGCTCCAACCTGCTGTGCCTCCTTCTACACATCGCCTTTGCTCGTCCCGAGGCTGCCGAGGCCACCAGAGGTTACCTACATGGAGGTCTGGCTATGGATTTCGTAGGCCAGAAAGGCCCTTCTTCCAAGTTCCATCTTGTCGTCTTGGATCTTCTCATTCTGCTCTTGCAGCTTGTCCATCTGTCCGTCTACCTCACTCGCCAAAGAGTGAAACAGCAGACCTCGACAACAACCACCCCTCCATCCGCTGTCCAGAACCATGACTTTGAGGAACGGGGCCAGCACCGATCTGACCACCAGCCGGTAGATCAGGAGTTGCGTTCTCTGAACCCCTCAGACGACCGTCCTGAAGAGCCCCAGTCTACAGCCCCGGCAGACGATGAGCCGGATGAGAGACAGGCTCTGCTGGCCTCCACCGCCCCTCGCTCAGACTCACACATCTTTGACGCCTTCAACAGTGGCGAGATTATGATTGCGGACCTGAACGTCTTTGACACAATCAAAACACAACTCAACGAGATGCGTGACCCGACTCCAGCGGCAGCCGTCACGCCTCCATCGGCGACAGCTGGTCTACGCGCCAGGTTAGCAGACCGTAGTGCTTTCTTCCGCATGCGCGTTGGCGATCGTGTTTTCGACGTCTAGACCCGAATGCTCCATGAGACCCCGCCTGCGCATATTCGCGGCTTTGGAGAACCGTTTAGTCTTTGATGTACACAATAATGACGCTACTTAGGACTAGCACCTTCTCCGTCCCATCTGATGCCCTGCCCCAGTTTTAGAAACAACCGACACCGCCAAACTCCAAAAAAGTCAATCTCCCCTCTCTGAGGTCGGGACGCAGAGCCGAGCTACGGTCAGCAGCATTCCACGTGCTCTTGTCCGAAAGCTTTGCACCATCTTGCGCCTTGTTTGTTTGCTGTCTTGTCGTGATCGCGAGATTCGGAGCACAACGAAAATTTAGTCACTGGTCTTTTGTGTGCAATCGTCCTCGGTCGCGTCATGATCCTTTGTTGTGATACCAGTGCCATGTGGCTGGTAGGTCTGCCTTGGTTGTACCGACTGCCAAGACATATAGTCTTCTCGACTTCATCTCTTCATCTCCTCGGTGTCGCTTGCAAGTCTACCAATGCCCCCTCTTTTTCTCTCCTTGGTGGTCAATCCACCGTCCTGGGTACCCAGGCCTGCGACGAACCGTTTCAACAGGGTAATGACATGGCCTGAGCAAACGCGTCACGAGGCCATGCTCTTTGTTGCCGGAAAGGCTTGGCCGGCGATTCCATTACCCCCACAAAACCACTTCTCCAGTTTCGCGGGGGTAATGGAAATCCAAAATCAGTTACACGGAATGCGCAAAGTCCGCAAGACTTTGAATCATCCATCCGTCGTGACTAATGGCCTGCAAGCCCTTTGCAATCCTTTTGCACGTTTTGCGCTGTCTGTAGCTCCTCGTTCGATCGTGCCACGTGAACATTGTATGTTGTATAGCTCGGGATTTGAGGGGCCCTTGCGGTTCTTCTAACGTAAAGACAATGCTCTCCCAAGTGATATAGTCCTGGTCAAGTCCACCACTTCCTTCGTCTTTTTTCGAGTCCCTGTACCATTGTCCATTCTTCACTCAAGGAATACCGTCTTTCTTCTATCACCTCATCGCGCAGGCTACACCATCATGCACATCAACGACTTCCCAGACGAGATACTCTCGTCTATCCTCGACTATGCCTCGTCAATGAATGCTCAAGCGGGCGTCAATTACACCTTCGGTCTCACACAAGCTCCTCTGCCCATCTCGAGGACGCCATTGACCAAGTACATCAGAGGACCCGTTCAACCAGAAGCACAACGCTGGGACGGAGCTTCGTCCATTCGCGGTGTCTGCACAAGGTGGCATGACTGGGCCATCCGGCACTCCATCAGAACCGTGTCCATCAGACGGTGGCAAGGTTCGGAGCGATGGACCGAGATCCCCACTCGCAGGACGTCTTACGGAGCCTACGAGCTCATGAGCAAGCCAAAGGGCAGCGCAGTGTACCGCGATCCGTTTGGCTTCCTCAAGAGCGCCGTCGAATTCTTTTCCCAATACCCCGACGTCGCGGACGAGGTGCGCCGCATGTTCTTTGACGGCTTCCACACCGCGCAGACGGACCGCATGATCTTTGCGGTTCTGAGGAGCTGCCGCCATCTCTCTTCCATCAGCGTTCCGTGGACGCTGCTGCGACACGGCAGCGCGGACGACTGGATCCACCTGCTGGGCATATGCTCCGAGGACGACGTGCCGCTGCAGTCTCTGGAGCTGCGCGCCACATGCCTGGCCAGCGCCCAAGAAAAGGACTGGTCGCACGTCCAAAACACGCACCCGCTCGCCGACCCGCGCGTCGACTTTTCGCGGCTCAAGCGCCTCAAGATCTTCGGCAACACGTCGCTGATGCCCATCGACGACGCCGACATGCTCAACATTGCACGCAGCGCCACGCGCCTCGACGAGTTCCACTTGACGAACCTGTCCAGCGTCACCATCGCCGGCGTCATGGCCATCGTCGCCGCGTCGGCAAACACCCTGCGCGTGCTCGAGCACTCGCCCCGCTCCGACGACGGCTTCTTCCACCCTCACCCGGGCCACCTGGCCCCGGACACGCACATCTGCGAGGCGCTGGCCGCCTGCCCGCGCCTCAGGGACCTCAGCATCTCGGTGCCGAGCATGTGCGCCTGCCTCTTCAGCCACGACGACGTGATCTGGGAGGGCGAGTGCCAAGTACGGGCCCTGGACCTGTGCAGCCGCGACGGCAGCAACAGCAGCAGCAGCAGCAGCAGCAGCAGCAGCAGCAGCAGCAGCAGCAGTGAAGGCCTCTCCTACCGCGCACAGCAAGCGCAGAAGCTGCGGCGTCTACGCGACGTCCTCGACGCCGCCCGCTCGCTCATGCACGCCCAGAAGCGCAAGCGCAGATGTCTCGACATCGAGCTCTTCTTCGCCGACTGCATCTTCGACCCCGCCCGTCGCATCGTGCACGCCGACTTCTCCCTCGCCCAGGTCTCGAGCAATGGCGTCTGGCCTGCCGTCTTGGAGCCCTCGGCAAAGGGTCCCTATGGCTCCACTGGCGTCTACAAGGACACCGACGGTGCTCACAATAAGAATGAGAGCTCCTGGATCTGTGTGGCCGAGGATGAGCTGGCCAGAGCTGTCGAGAAGGGCTGGTTCAAGTTGTGAGACGACAGATCCGAGACTTGCTTTCCAAGGCCTTTGATGCTTGTTAACGACATTCACGATCTCTTTGTTTTTTTTTCTTGTTGCTCTTCTAGCGATGTGGCATTTCGTTAGCGATTTGCTTTTTTTCCAGTCACATTGCATTTAGCGAGGAACCCCCAAAAAATGTTGTTTTGCTGTTTCATATCGGGAAGGAAGAGAAGGAAACGAGCGCATGGTAATTAGCATGCCATTAGTTAATTTGCATCGCTCTCGCTACTCTACCAAATAAGATTCTGTC
Organism: Aureobasidium mangrovei; assembly: GCA_021014315.1. Lineage (NCBI taxonomy): Eukaryota > Fungi > Ascomycota > Dothideomycetes > Dothideales > Saccotheciaceae > Aureobasidium > Aureobasidium mangrovei. The sequence goes on along the minus strand of JAJJJQ010000001.1, from coordinate 1,318,985 downwards.
CAAGAGAATCGAGTCTTTTGCTCATGACTGTTCACCAAACCTGCCAATGCAGCTGCTCCAATGTTGCTGCTCCGATGAGCCTATCACAAACGTCAATCATGCCCAAAAGCTTATGTTATGCTCTTCAAGATGACTTCCTGGCGGCTTCCAAGTGCCACTGGAACACCTTTCTGAAGATGCTCTTGCCCTCCTTCTCGATCACATCTCCGTGGCAGGGGATGATGCGCTCGAACTCCCACTTGTCAATTCTCGCCATGCTCTGGTTGAATGAAGGTCTGTCTGAGGCACTGAGAGCGTACCAGACGAACCTTTTTTGCCAGATGGCCGATCCAGCTGTGGTGTTGATGCTGCACATGAGTTTTGTCAAAATACCAGCTTTGGGGTTGACGTCGGTGCGCGAATACTGCTCTGTTGCCGGAAGGTTGAAGAGCAAGTCTGCCTCGATCTACGGGATATGATTAGCATAATTCTCACAGATACGGTGTCCTACTGTGGATGGGGTTCAAGGGAAGCCCGATGGAGCCAATCCACGAATGTACACCACCAAATTGACGTACCAATGTCTTCGAGGGCTTGTGGTGAAACACCAACTCCTTGTTCGCGTGCGCATGAACATACTCGGCATCAAACTCGCGGTCGAAGGCCTCGTCGATGCTCCAAGATGTGTTGTCCTTGGGGCGGAACAAGTGTGTAAACGGCAGAGGCTTCTTTTGGCTCTCACGCTTCTCCTTCAACATGTCGGGGCCAATGAGTTTGGCATCAGGGAAAGCCTTGTGCCAGTCGTCCATGAAAATGTGGTGCTCGGCATCGTTGGCTGCAATGTACTTTACGGCGCCGAGCTTGTCGATGCGGCTGCGGACTTCGTCGGTGAGGGCTACGGGGGAGAAGACGGCTACGCTGCCATTTTGCAGGCGCACTGAGAAGCGTTAGTATCTGTCATTGGCTGAGGGCGACGAGGGAAGGTACCCAGAGTGCCGCGGCCGCCAATGTTGATTCTGCCGAAGCGAGCGAAGGGGACAGAGAGGGTGATGATGTCGGGGGTGATGTTGCGGATCACCATGACCTTTTCGGGGTTGGGAGGGATGAGTTTGCTCGTCATGGCTAGTTGTGCGTGTGCTATCTGTAGTTGTACTGCTCGTGGGTTGCTCCTGCCTATCCAATAGATACCGAATGTGGAAGGGAGTGTCGAATTATACTCTACGCAAAAATGGGGTCGTAGATATGAAGAATACAAGGAGTCTCAACTCCTTTTAAGACAATCAAGATAGATTTGGAGCCTATTTTTTGCTTTCTGCTTGGTAATGCTTCAGTGTGATGCTTCCACTTGCTGTAAAGGAACTGACAATGGCGTCACTCGCTGATCGGCGGCGAACCCTCTCCGCTGGAAGCCACCGGCCACCGCGCATCTCGCTCGGGATTTTTGCTTCCGAATCGAACATCAGGGGAACTTTGACAGCCCATGCCCTGAGCTTCGAGGAGAATATTTCTAGTGGGAAAAAACCAGCGAGATTAGCCGTGCCTTTGACAAATTCTCAAATCTCCCTTGGTCGCTGAGCGCTCTAACCTGGTGAGTGGTATACACTACTCTGTTCTATAGTAGGCATTGAGGACTGTTGAATGCATATGCATACGAGAAATAAAATATCGAGGACTAAGAACATTGCTGAAAACAGATTGGAGCGACTGGCCAGGTGGGATAGCCAACAGTAGTGAAGAACATACAAGAGACAAGTACCTTGTCACCTGCCTCTCAACATAATCTATACAGAACACAATATGAGGTGAGCATACAATCTCTCCGCAACGCCAAGTAGCTCATTCTAGAGCATACCCCTGGAATGTTCACGAACACGGCCGAGGCGTCACAAGCCTCTTCCTGGCCTGCAAATATTTTCCCATAGCAGTCAGTGACTCCAATCTGACACGAATCCAAGATGTATGATGATGGGTAGGAAGCACATATAAGCAGATACAGCAAACGCTGTTTCGACAAGGCTCTACGACCAGGAGAGCCTGAGAAGTCAATTTGATTCACCCTCGATTGTGGTCCTGCCTACATGTATTGCGCTCATGTTTCAGCGCGATAACTTCCTACAAGGGATTGATCGGTCACTGGGGACGTGGACAACTGCAGTCATTCTGAACCGAGACGCCTCCATGGAATGAAGATGGATGCAGGATCTAATCCTGTGAGACGATATGACGATGCGTACATGGTCTTGCTCTAGCATGCGCCGCGGTTAATGTGCGTAACAATGTGCAGGTGCAAAACATTCACCTTGAATTCTCTGATGCGGTAAATACCACTCTCTTCGAACCTACCCATCAGAAAGTGTTGTGTGGTTGCGTGTGTCCAAGAAGTCGAGGTTCGACGTTATGCGTGGCGAACCGCACGGCCCAGCTGCTCTAATGTGCGCGAGAGCAGTGGGGGTGCAATGCCCTGCTGAGCCAAGTACGTGTAGTCGGCCATGATATAGTTCAGAGCGTCCAAAGGTCCAAGCAGACGCAAGAGGTGTCGATTGAGTTCCGGTGGAAGTGAAGGTGCTGTCATCCGTGTAGAAAGCATTGCTTGACTCCGAGCTAGGCGTGAAAGGGTCCCAGACGACAAAAGGGGAGCCAAGCGATGCATGACGAGTAAGTGATAGTGAGCGAAGCCAAACCTGATGAATGCTTCCGGGTTAAGATAGCTGATAATGTGGAGAATAAGCTCCGTGGGCAACCGACGAAATAAGGATCCACGCCATTGAAGAAAGGAGACTGACTGCATTGTCGAGAAGTCGAAATGGTAGGATGAGCAGTCCACTTATCGGAACAAGGCTTGTTCAGTCGGCGTGTTGTTTCTCACGCACAAAGTCTTGCAACCTCGTCCAGGCAAATCCAGACAGGAACCAACTGCCTATAGCCAGGACGGTAATGTAAGCGGCCGTCGGAAGCAGCGACTGTGGGAACACGTTCAAGATGTACGGATCGAGGACTAATTTGAATCAGTCACTCAGGCGCAAAGCTGCAATAGATCACAGAGACTCACTGATGTCGACATCCACTACAGGAGGATGTTGCATCAACTCCTTGTCGATGGTGTAAAAGTCGGCGGCTGACCAGATGCGGAGGAAGAGAGCCGATTGTGCGATAGCAGTAGGTTCACTGAAACCATCAAAGTCTTCGCCAACGAGCAGACTTTGACGTTCCTCGGCGTGAATGCCCAAGTCCTGGATCAAAGCTGGAGTGTCGAAGACACTGGTGGTTGTATGAGTCTCTAACAAGAACGCTGATGGTTGCTGCGAGTTATGTTAGCCGAGTTAAGGTGACCGTGGATGCATGCTTTCATGATACCGTTGCTGCCCAGCAGATGCGCACTTCGTAACGCTGGCGTGGGCGGAGACCGTGAAGCAGATACCAAGACTGTAGACCACGCGGGTGATTCTGGGTAGGAAATATTACGGGGAGAGAAGTTCGAACAGCGAGTTTCTTGGGCGAAAGAGTTACGAGATGCAGATCTACCAGATTTGGACGAGCATCTCCAAAGGCAATGCTGTCAGGTGCTGTGAAGATGGTCTTTTCCACGTTGGCTATGGCAAGGGTGGCCAGGAAGCATATGTAGAGCAGGACAGGCAGAAGGAGCATCGTCAGTTGGCGGAGTGGGTACAGACGTTTCGTCGGAGCATTGAGCGTGCCAGTTCAACACAAGATATTAGCGGTATAGCGCCAATTCACAATCTTTGTTTTGTTCTTTTTGAATTTATCATGTCCTTGACAGATGGTTGAGTGAATAGAGGTCGGCATGCAGCATGTTCATCGAAAGGTGCGGCTAGAAGCGCCAAGCCCCTAGGACGCACGAGTAAACAAGACCACAACAGAGCTGCACGGTCCAACTTCTTCACTTCCCCTTCCTTCTTGACAAGCAGACCGTTTCTCGACGACCACGCCGACCACCCACCTCCGCCTTGTCTTTCGATCACCTCCTTGCCCCATCTCTCGTCCGGCTCCAGGTCACTCACAATGCGTGAAGTTATTAGCTTGAACGGTATGTCGACAAGCCCTGGAGCTGTTGAGCCCGCGCGCCAGACCGCCCCTTGGCCTGTTTCATCAGCCCATCTTGCCATCCATGCTGACTTTTGGTGACTTTAGTCGGCCAGGCTGGTTGCCAAATCGCCAACTCGTGCTGGGAGGTGAGCTTCATCCGAAGATGATTCAACGCATGGCCAATGTGGCCCGCGCCGTCTGCGAAAAGGGGCCCAGCTAACATTTTGTCTGCCTAGCTCTACTGTCTCGAGCACGGCATTCAGGTACGTCGATCCCGACAAGTCCTTCACATCACGCGCGCCTTTGCTAACTCTCTACTCCAGCCTGACGGTTACCTCACCGAGGAGCGCAAGGCCGCTTCCGACGACCAGGGTTTCTCGACCTTCTTCTCCGAGACTGGTACGCCTCTCATCAATACCCCTATCAGTCACGCCACGCGAGCTAACACGCGACCAAAGGCAATGGCAAATACGTTCCCCGCACCATCTACTGCGATCTCGAGCCCAATGTCGTCGACGAGGTCCGTACCGGCGCCTACCGCAGCCTGTTCCACCCCGAGCAGATGATCACCGGCAAGGAGGATGCCTCGAACAACTACGCCCGTGGCCACTACACCGTCGGCAAGGAGTTGATCGACCAGGTTCTTGACAAGGTCCGAAGAGTCGCAGACAACTGCTCTGGTCTCCAGGGTTTCCTCGTCTTCCACTCGTTCGGTGGTGGTACCGGTTCTGGTTTCGGTGCTCTCCTCATGGAGCGCCTGTCGGTCGACTACGGCAAGAAGAGCAAGCTCGAGTTCTGCGTCTACCCTGCTCCCCAGGTCGCCACCTCGGTCGTCGAGCCCTACAACTCTATCCTCACCACCCACACCACCCTTGAGCACTCTGACTGCTCCTTCATGGTCGACAACGAGGCCATCTACGACATCTGCCGCCGCAACCTCGGCATCGAGAGACCCAACTACGAGAACCTGAACAGACTGATCGCTCAGGGTATGCATCCCCGTGCTGTCCACGTTGCTCAATGCCTTACTAACTCTTTCCGCAGTCGTCTCGTCCATCACCGCCTCGCTCCGTTTCGATGGTTCCCTGAACGTCGACCTGAACGAGTTCCAGACCAACCTGGTGCCCTACCCCCGTATCCATTTCCCTCTGGTCGCCTACGCTCCCGTCGTTTCGGCCGCCAAGTCCGCCCACGAGGCCAACTCTGTCCAGGAGATCACCATGTCCTGCTTCGAGCCCAACAACCAGATGGTCAAGTGTGACCCCCGCAACGGCAAGTACATGGCCACCTGCCTGCTCTACCGCGGTGACGTCGTCCCCAAGGACGTCCACAGCGCTGTCGCCACCCTCAAGACCAAGCGCACCATTCAATTCGTCGACTGGTGCCCTACTGGTTTCAAGATCGGTATCTGCTACCAGCCTCCTCAGAACGTCCCCAACGGCGATCTCGCAAAGGTCAACCGCGCTGTGTAAGTCGAATTCGCGCGAGAATAGTTTTCCACAAGCTGACTGTGCATCTAGCTGCATGCTTTCCAACACCACTGCCATCGCCGAAGCCTGGTCTGCCCTCTCGCACAAGTTCGACCTCATGTACTCCAAGCGTGCCTTCGTCCACTGGTACGTCGGCGAGGGTATGGAGGAGGGCGAGTTCTCCGAGGCCCGCGAGGACCTTGCCGCCCTGGAGCGCGACTACGAGGAGGTCGCTGCTGACTCTGTCGAGGGTGAGGAGGGTGTTGAGGCCGAGTACTAAGCGCACCAAGACGCTTTTGGCTAGCGGCCGCCTTTTTTCGTATCATCGTTTATGAAAGCCATCGTGGTTTGGGGAGCCTTTCAGGTCCGGTAGACAAAAGGACCACACTCATGTTGAAATGCTTGTGTCTTTAATACAGCGACTTTACCGTTTACTTTTTTTTTGAACATTTTTTTCCCTCGCCTCGCCGAAACGGCTTTAGTCTTCTATGTGAGACGCCGCAATGATTGGGTGAGTTGAAGGCTGCCGATTCCAGCTTGCAAAGGGCAGGGGTCTACCGCTTGGATGTGCCGCAAAGCAGACAACCAAGGAGACGATATAATTAGGAGGTAAGCAAAGTTTGATTGAATAAATTAAGCATGAATTATGTCTTAGCGGGACAGGCAGGGGAGGAAATACGGGAGGATGAGCGAGCGCAGCGCTGCCCAAGTCTGCCTACGTCAGCGTGGCCCCAGCACAGCCCGCCTGACCGTCGATTCGCTCGTGATTTTGTTTCTCTGAAATCCAGTCACCAAGCAAGACTGTGACTGGCATCTGACCTTTGCACACCTGCAACACAAGCAGCTCGCAATGCCTGACACGGAACCTGAGGCCGGCCCCGACAGGGCACCACCCAATCTGCCCATGGGATGGTAAGGACCATGATCTAGGAGAAATGAACCAAGCCTGAACTAACACTCGACCAGGATTGCCCAGTGGGATGGAAAGTGAGCGCGTACGATACAGCAAGCCATCGACGGTCGACTGACGGAACTGCAGCTCTCGCAAATACTATTATGTTCAAATCAGTACCGGGGTCTCGACCTGGGAAGTGCCCACAGAAGCTGCGCCCACCGTGCCATCTCCAGGAAACACACCGGCGCAGCAACATAACCCATTCCCCGCCCCACACGACGGACAAGGCCAAACCACCCGCGGCGTGGACGGACAAGAGGGCGAGCGTGGACTCGGAGTATGCGTCACGGTCGATGCTATGTCTATGGGAAATATGCTGATGGAGAAGGACAGGGCATGGCCATGAACATGTTGCTCAACTCCAACAAGCCTCAACAACAACAACAGCACTCGTCTAGTGGTCTTGGTGGTCTAGCTGCGCAGTTCCTCGGCGGCAACTCGCATTCGGGCTCGAGCCAAAGCCACAGCAACAGCGGTGCTGCAGGGTTGGTCGGCAAACTCGCTGGAAACTTCCTAGGAGGAGGACACAAGCCAAACAACCAGCAGACAACCGGTACTGCCAGCACTGGCGGAAGCGGCCAAGGCGGTGTTCTGGGCGGTCTTGGTGGCTTACTTGGCGGCCACGGTTCATCGGTGAGTTTGGTACAATGACATAGAAAGGTCTACACTGACCTCTCCCAGCAGAACCATGCGCCAGGGTACGGTTATTCATCCGGTGGCTCGTCTCAAGGGGGCACATACTCCGGACAGGCTCCTCCGTCTTCATACAACCCTTCAGGCTCTCAGCATTCTACTCCTGCTCCGTACGCCCAATCTACTGGTGCCTATGGTGGACCAAGCGGACAGACCACTGGTACATATGGTGGGCCCGATGGACAAACAAGCGGTGCGTACGGTACACCGAGCCACAGTGGTCCAGGACAGCAGCACGGCCAACATCAGACACACAACCAGCCTTCCTACAGCAGCGGGCCTCCACAAAGCCAGTACGGTGGTCAGCCTTCGCATGGCTCGTCTGGTTACCAGTATGATCAATACAGCCAGCACCAGCACAGCCAATATGGCGGCGCACCAACCCACGGCCAACACCAGCCAAACCCACAGTACACGGCCTACCAGCCTGGCCAGGCGGGCGGCTATGGACAGCAACATGGTCATGGCGGTCCTCACAGCGGTCCACCACATGGGGGACCACCCCACGGAGGCCCTCAACACAGCGGTTCGCCGTATGGTCAATCTCCATCCTATGGAGGTCCTCCTAACGAGCAGCTCACGCAACACCAATACAATCAGTACGGTGGAGCACATGAACAGCTCGGACAGCACAATCAGTATGGTGGCGGCCAGGGATCAGGGGCACCGCACGGTGGATATGGTGGGCAAGGCAACAACTACGGAGGACCGCCTCCACCGGCATGGCGATAGATTGCAAACGTGAGGGACATGTGAGTGTATAGAAATGACTTCTGGAGCAGGTTGCACAGCGTCAGAGCTGGTCTCTGCGATTGGACAGAGGCAATCAGGCAGCAGTGTCAAGCAGCCGATCAAATGTTTCTAGTTTTTTCTAGGGAGAATTGCGAATAAAAGACAAGAGCGAACACGAACACGTGAAAGGGGTCTCGTGCAAGGGACGAATGCCTGAGAGACGGCGCAATGATGGCAGGCAGGCAGGCAGGCAGGCAGGCAGCGCCACATGCAGCCGTTAAATGATACGGTGCCAAGGCGTGGGGAGCAGACACCGGCCCTTGTTCACTCTCACACAGCCAGCACACCTCATCGTCTCGGTACTGAGAAACATCCATCTGTCTTTTTTCCCTGCAAGAAAAGACTCTCTGTTTCCCCAACACACATATCGCCCCAAGTCTCCCTGCGCCGTCGCGGTCCCTCTGCCATCGTCCGGCTCCTCCGCGCGTCACAACAAGCCACACTCTACGCCCTTGAACATCTGCCCATCATGAACCCCGAGTGGTATGTCGCTTTGCGCCTCTGCTACCCGCTCTCGCCCGTCTCAGGGATACTGACGTACCATCTGCAGAGTACTCCTGTATCCCTGTCCGCAAACACACCGCCAGTGCTGTCGCCGTCGTCTCCGTGATAACGAACCCCTTAAGATCCGTCGCTCATGCAAAAGCTCCACAGATACGACTACCTCTTCAAGCTCCTCCTGATCGGTGACTCCGGTGTCGGAAAGTCTTGTCTGCTGCTCCGATTCGCCGACGACACGTACACTGAGAGTTACATCTCCACCATCGGTGTCGACTTCGTACGTCCTAGACCTGCTCTCCTGTCTGCACTCACCAGCGCCCGGCTGACAACCTCTGCAGAAGATCAGAACCATCGAACTTGACGGCAAGACAGTGAAGCTCCAGATCGTAAGTCCCGTCGATACCTGCCTGCTGTAAAGTGTTGGCGCTAACAGTCATGTCTGTAGTGGGACACCGCTGGCCAGGAGCGCTTCCGTACCATCACCTCTTCTTACTACCGTGGCGCCCACGGTATCTGCGTTGTCTACGATGTCACCGACATGGACTCGTTCAACAATGTCAAGCAGTGGCTTCAGGAAATCGACCGCTACGCGACCGAGGGTGTTAACAAGCTCCTCGTCGGCAACAAGAGCGATATGACCGACAAGAAGGTTGTCGAGTACAACGTCGCAAAGGTGCGTCTCGCCCCGTCCATGCATCTGCTTATCATCATGTACTGATCAATCTGTAGGAGTTCGCCGACAGCCTCGGCATCCCGTTCCTCGAGACTTCGGCCAAGAACGCATCCAACGTCGAGCAGGCTTTCCTGACCATGGCCCGCCAAATCAAGGAGCGCATGGGCAACACCACCGTCAACAACAAGCCCACTGTCCAGGTTGGCCAAGGTAGCACCGTCCAGAGCGGTAGCGCCGGTGGATGCTGCTAAACGTCTCGCTCTGATCACTCCCGACCCCACAGTCCACTTCAGGCTTCGATGACGACGATACGGCTCGAGCTCTCTTGTTTGCGCTTGTCTTGACGCCAAAGATATATGAAAACCAAAGAAAAAACATCTCCTGGTTGTCTTCCATCTTTGACTTTGTTACACCGGCCGAGAATGGGGGCGAAACGGCGTTCCTGCACCTTCTTACATTGCCCTCATTCTCTCTATCTCTCGTCTGTCGAAGGTCTGCCTAATTGGATTTTCATGGGGTACCAAGGAGAAGAAACGATGGGGCGTGAGCGTTGACATGATGAAGGGACGGATGCAAGAAACTCGAGGCGGCGAATGTGGGAACTCGAGACACGACGTGTGTTGTTCCTTTTTTTCTTCTTCCGGCAATCATCACAGGGGGAAGGGGTATCATGTTCTTTTCCATCCCCTTGTTGTCTGCTTTTCTTATATCTCTTTTTTTGTTCTTCTTAGTCTTTTCAATCACCCGGAGGCGCTATCGACTGAACCTTTTTTTTCTCCCTGCTCTCGGTATATGTCTGTGTGTGTCTTCACTGTTCTAGAATCTATTTTGAGCCCCCTCAACCGTGACCACAGAATCGTGACAATACACTGTCACAATTTACAAGGTATTGTCTAAAGACACCACAAGACCCCAAGCGTGGCGACCGGGAATCCGCTAGTAGCTTTTGATCGCGACCGTGTCCACTCTATGGGCCTAATACGGCGACCGGGAGTGGTAACGCGTATAGTCCTTTATTATGGTTGGGCGGGTACCTCTTCGGTCTTTGCACCTTCCCCCATTCCCAAATCTGCTGCATCGCGTATGACACCCCCACGTGTGCGAGTCTGTACTCTTGGATCATGGACTTGTAGGACCGCGAGCCTACATATGCTGAGAGTCGGGCTGTCGAAATACAGCCCTACAGGCGTGATTTGAAATGCGTAAAAGTGAGGTGCAACCAGGCATGATTGTATCAGTGATAGTTTCCACCAGAGATCTCATGGCAGACCGAGCTTCCTCTGGAAAGCAGGAGTGTCTGTTCTGCGCAAACATGGAACCTTCCTTTGCGCTTCGGCAGCGCCTCGGGTTTTCTAGCCTTGTGCCCTGCATGCATACCAAGACTCGGCCAGAAGAGCCGAGGGCGGTGACCCCACAGCACGCGGCCACCTTCCGACGGCCGGCGACGTCAGTGTTTGCGAATTCATCGGTCACACAAGAGTCAAGGCAAACACACGTAGGTTTGTATATATAATTCTGGTAACCCCGTATCGAGCCTGTTTTTTCTAAACCGACATTCTTAACTTCTCACCCTTTTTATGCTATCCAGAGCAAGAAATCTGCGTCCGACACCAGCACGCACTCGAATCGCTCTCATGGCAGCCCACGTCAGCAATAGCGGCCACCTGGATGGCCTCTACGACGCCACCACTTCTAATCCGAAGAGCTACTCGATCAAAGACATTCCAAAGTCCAACAACTTCACCCTCAACCTTCCGCCAGACCCAAACTTCCCTACGCCGTCGAGTTCCCATGCTTCCGAGCGACGCGAACTTGGCCCTCGACTAGTCAAGGGCGCCCTCTACACCTATGTGCGTCCCGATCCGCCCAAGAAGTACGAGCTACTTGGCGTCTCGCCTGCTGCTCTGCAAACACTCGGCATCGATCCATCGTCGACAGAATCGCAAGACTTCCAAGACACTGTTTCGGGCACCAAGATCCTGACCTGGGACGAGGCCGAAGCCTCTGAGATGAATGAATTGCCCGAGGATGAGCAGAGAAGATCACAAATATACCCATGGGCTCAATGCTACGGTGGATACCAGTTTGGGCAATGGGCTGGTCAATTGGGTGACGGCCGTGCTATCTCGCTGTTCGAGACCACCAACCCAAACTCGGACGTGCGCTATGAGCTTCAGCTCAAGGGTGCCGGCAAGACACCATACAGTCGCTTTGCCGACGGCAAGGCTGTGCTCCGTAGCAGTATCAGAGAGTTTGTCGTTAGTGAGAGCTTGCACGCGCTCGGAATCCCCTCTACTCGGGCATTGAGTTTGACTTTCACCCCTGAGGACAAGGCTCTGAGAGAGCGCATAGAGCCAGGCGCCATCGTCACCCGATTCGCCCAGAGCTGGCTGCGTATCGGTACTTTCGACTTGCTGCGCTCCCGCGGTGACAGAGCTCTTCTCCGCAGACTGGCAACCTATGTCGCCGAAGAAGTATTCGGCGGCTGGGAGAAGCTTCCTGGAGCTCTGTTGCCCGGTGAGTTGTCTGAGACTGCTATCGATCCCCGGCGCGGATTCGCAGGCACCATAGTGCAAGGCGAGAACGAGAACGAGGAGAATCGCTTCACCCGTCTGTACCGCGAGATTGCCCGCCGCAACGCAAAGACCGTCGCCCACTGGCAAGCATACGCCTTCACGAATGGTGTCCTGAACACCGACAACACGTCCATCTTCGGTTTGTCCATCGATTTCGGCCCCTTTGCTTTCCTCGACAACTTCGACCCCAACTACACGCCTAACCATGATGACCACATGTTGCGCTACAGTTACCGCAACCAGCCAGGAATCATTTGGTGGAACCTTGTGCGTCTGGGCGAGGCATTTGGCGAGCTGATCGGCGCCGGCGCGCGCTGCGACGACAACGAATTCGTACTGGAAGGCGTCAGCAAGACCTGGGCCGATGAACTGATCAAGCGTGCCGAGACGCTGATTGAAAAGACTGGCGACGAGTACAAGGCAGTCTTCATGGACGAGTACAAGCGTCTGATGTCCGCCCGCCTGGGTCTCAAGCAATGCAAGGACTCCGACTTTGACGTGCTCTTCTCCGAACTCCTCGACACACTCGAGGCACTGGAGCTCGACTTCAACCACACCTTCCGCAAACTCAGCAACATCAGTCTGTCCGAAATCGAATCCGAGGACCAGAGAAAGGACATTGCGGTGCGCTTCTTCCACCACGAGGGTCTCGGCAGCGGCACCAACGTCAGCGAAGACGACGCCAGAACCAGAATCGCAAAGTGGCTCGAGCAATGGCGCAACCGCGTCACCGAGGACTGGGGCGAGGGCAAGGATGCCGAGCGCCAGGAGGATATGAAGAAGGTCAACCCAAAGGTAAGCATCAATCTCTCCCTCGCATCTCTGCGTATGGAAACGGCGTACTGATATGTCTCTGCAGTTCATCCCCAGATCGTGGATCCTCGACGAGCTCATCGACAGAGTCGAGAAGAAGGGCGAGCGCGACATCCTGCAAGGCGTCATGAAGATGGCGCTCAACCCTTTCAACGAGGATTGGGGCTGGAACAAGGACGAGGAAGAGAGGTTCTGCGGCGATGTGCCTCATGTCAAGCGTGCCATGCAGTGCAGCTGCAGTTCGTGAGCTGCCTGGTCCCCTAGATCAAACGATGTGTATGTATGAACAGCGTCTTGTAACAAAGTCATTATCATCCTTTAGTCGATTTCTGCGATTCATAAAGTAACGCGCAAGACGTGAACTGTACGCGCCGAGCAGCGACAGGAAACTCATTTTCTTGCAGACAGAAACATTGACCCGAAGACTGATAAAGCAAACTCTTGTATTGACGTTTGTGACACGCTAGAACCAGCCAACCCATCCATTTACCATGCGCGCTGAAGGGGTATAATAAAAGCTCAGCGAAAAAAAGACCATGGAACCCCACATCGACGCCTATTCATGCCCCCTATTATATGCATAATACCGCCATTCATTGACAGGCAGTCTTCATCATCGAAGAAAACCCTTCCCCATGTTCAAGCGGGGCCGACACGCTACCTAACCATGTCGGTAACAAAGACCATGGAAAGAAAAAAAAGGTAAGAAAAAGCGAAGGATGGCGAACAGCCCGGAGCCATGCAGGAAGGACGAGGATCAGACGCTAGTCTTCTTGTCGATGAAGAGGTGCAGGTGGTTGTCGCCATCATATGGGTCCTCCTCCTTCCACTCCCAGCACAAGAACTTCCAGTTGAGCTCGGGACGCCAGAACAGTCCGTAGCCAAGTCCACCTCCGTCGGCCGCGAGAGCACCAGTCTTGGGCATACGAATGCCAAAGACGCAACGGGCGAAACGTGAGTGCAAGATGGCCATGGTGCACATGACGCAAGGCTCGTGGGTGATGTAGATCTCGAGGTCGACACAGAGGTAGCCATCGGGAATGAGATTGTCCTTTTTGAAGACCTTCTTTTCCATGTTCGTCAAGGGATAGTCGAGCAGCGTCTTGTCAACGAACTTTGGGGCGCCAGGAGCGGGCTTGTGCGAAGGTCTGTTGATGTCGAGAGCAGCCATATCTTGATTGAGCTTGGTGGGGTCGCGGGTAGCACTGCGGACGCGCTTGCGTGCGACCATGCCTATGGCTCGCATGACGGCGTGAGCCATGGGATTCTGCTGGCCAGAGGCGGCATCGAGGCCTTCATGGCGGCCATCTCCAGCCACAGCAATGACCTCGACTGGTTTGCCAGTAGGCCTCTCGATGATGACGCATCCAACACCTAGACCGCAGCATTTGGCCTGTGTCTCGGCGGCCGCTTTCTTAGCCATGTCCATGAGGCGAGGCACATTCTTATCGGCGAGAACCTCGTCCTGGGCGCGACCGATGATGCTGGGGTGGGGACCGAAAGGGTTGGTCTTGCGGTAGATGGTGGGCCAGTACTGCTGAGACCACTGCTCGGCCTGCTCGGCGCTGGTGGGTGGGAGCAGAGGGAGCGTGATTTCTCGGAGGTGGAGAGGGAAGCCGTTGTCGGCGAAGGGAGGGTTGGCAAGCAGCAGTTCGGTGAGCGAGTCTTGGTCGATGCAACGGACGGGGCTAACAATCAGGTGCAGCGTGGCCGGAACACTACCCCGGCGCTGCTTGCGTGACAAGCGTGAGCGTGAGGAGCCACGGGAGGAGCTCTCACGATCGCTAGCGCTGGTGCTGCGGCTGACGACGGTGCCCTCGGGCATAAGGTGAGTAGGCAGGAAGCGGGCCTTTGCGAAGCGACGGACGTGCTGGAGATCAACAGAGTCGATGTCGGGGACGTTTTGCTTGATGAGGCTGCACGAGACGGAGGGTCAGTAGAGGCGCATAGCCATCAAACACGACAAGACGTACCCCAGGACGCTGTTAGCAGACCGGGAGGGCAACTCTATCGTCCACGCCTGGATAGTGGCAGTCGAGGCGCGAGCCTCTGCCTTGGTCTTGAGCAGCCAGAGGCCGGGTTTGGTGGGCGCCATGTCGTTGTCGTCGATGGAGGAGGAGGCGGGAGAGACATGGCGCGCAGCAGGCGGGCTGAAATCAGGCCCAACACCCGGGGGTGCGGACCTTCCTCGTTGTTCACTCATTGCATCGTTCTCTCACTTTGCACGCAGTAGTCACTCCTGCTCGTTCTTTCCTCCAGAACATTTTTTGGTGCACGGTTCAGCGCTAGCGTCATTTCCCCAGACCCTTCGGCCCAGCCGCCCAGGCGTTGTTGGCTCCGCCGCTGTCTTGCATAACTCAATTCCGCTCTATACTAGCGCCTTGTGCAACCAGTCTTGGTCTGTTGTCAAAGCCGCTTTCACATGCTTCTCGGCGCCATCAACACCATCCACTCTCAAGCACTTGTCCCGTGTCGCAGCGTGTTACTCCTCTGAGCGTGCAAAACACATCCAAATCTTGTCAAGCTTGTTCAGCAACCATCCACCCAGCTACAAGGAAGCAGTGTGAACAGCCGAGTACCCTTCGCATCTGAACATCACGAGACAACAGAGGAGCATTCATGGGCCTGGGCATGCTTCCAGACAAGATTGTGCTTTCTTTGACAGATCAATGGCCATGCAGGGACTTGCAGATCAAGACTTTTTCTGCCCTGCTTTCTGTATGCATCCATGTCCAACCAAACAAACACCCATGTCTTTGCTGATATGTCTTAGCCCACATTGAACAGTCCGGGAACTCTGGTTG
The DNA here is from genome assembly GCA_021014315.1 of Aureobasidium mangrovei. Lineage (NCBI taxonomy): Eukaryota > Fungi > Ascomycota > Dothideomycetes > Dothideales > Saccotheciaceae > Aureobasidium > Aureobasidium mangrovei. The sequence goes on along the minus strand of JAJJJQ010000001.1, from coordinate 1,303,686 downwards.
TACATGGCCCTGAATCTGCTGGAAAGACAGGCCTACTGAAGTCATATCTGGAACTTTCTGCTCTGAAACATGCATTCATTCCATGCTCTGAATGTATCACTGGCCGCCATTTTCTAGAGCGGACCCTTGCCGCCTGTATAGAAGCCATTGAAGCAGCAAACGACATCTCATTGGACGGCATCATCCCATCAAGATGTGAAAATCTGAGCGTCTTGATGAGTTCGCTGGAACGTCTACTCGAGGGGGTCGACAAATTCATCCTTGTCCTGGACGGCGTTGACGAGCAAAGGGAGGCCCCGCCAACTTTACTGCCGACCATGGCACGTCTGGGTCAACTCATCCCCTGTCTCAGCGTTGTCATGATTGTCACGTATCCTCATCCTCGCCTGCTGCATCTCCGGGGAGCCCCGCACATCTATTTCTCGCCATACATCCGCGAGCAAGCTATACAAATTGTCTCTGCCAATCCGCAATCCATCTTTCCCGAACCTCTCTCACCCTCTGCAGACTATTCAGAAGAGGCAGCAGCTGAAGACAATGCCTGGCTCTGGACTCGTTTCTGCGCTGCCGTATGGGACTCGTTAGCCAGCGGTGCCGCGCGAGATATTGTCACCTTCAAATCAATAACCGAAAAACTCTGGCGACCATTCGTACAGCCTATTGTCGATGGCACTTTCGGCACGAGGGACTTTAGTAGACTCATGGTGGCGCAGCGCAAGCTTTTCCAGGCTGAAAGTTGCTTACTGGACTCTGCGATCGACGAGCCTCAGGAGGACACCGCCTTGCTTACTGATGGTGTGCATTGATCAAAGTCACTGTTTCGTACGCCTATGCTAACACCATACAGTCACACACGACCTGCCATACTACTCCAAGTGGCTTCTCTGCGCCGCCTACCTTGCCTCCTACAACCCTCCCCGCCAAGACAACATCTACTTCATGAAAAGCACCGAGCGAAAACGACGCAGAAGAGGCGGCGGCGCCGTCGCAGGCCGTGAGTCCAAGAACCGTAAGATACCCCGGCATCTGTTATCACCCAGTCCGTTCCCCCTCGACAGGCTGCTCGCCATCCTCCATGCCATTCTGCCGCCTGATCTGACGTCGACGATGGATATATACACCCAACTCGCGACCCTGTGTTCGCTGAGGCTACTGTTAAGAACAGCAGTTATTGGAGGCGACGTGCTGGAGCCAGGCGCCAAGTGGAAGGTCAATTTTGGGTGGGATTACGCCACCAAACTGGCCCGGAGTGTAGGCTTCGATATGGCCGATCACGTAGCTGAATAGATAGTCACATTGATATCTACGCACATCAAATTGTGAATATGGGGATGCATTGTTGGTTTGCAAATTGAGCGCTGTTATAAAGCTAGCAGTAAATGCAAGACTATATGAGTCGTGGCGTCGTAATTCATGAGACTGCTGATCGAGATGAAACAAAGGAAAACGGGTAGATCAATCTGTAGTAACCCTGCTGGTCGACCGTGACTGGGGTTACTCGGCAAGAAAAAAAAAAGCGCAGGAAATTGAGATAAGAAACAAAACCTGCAGCCTGAGTGAAGTCAGCAGTCTATACAGCTCGTGGCTTGAATTCTGGACTAGTCCATAATTTCACGTACCATGGGGGTGCCCGCTGTTCATCTCTCTAGAGAGGACGCTCGGGCGGCTATCTTTCTTGTAGGGCTACATGTAACATGCTTTCACCATCATTCTCTTTGCCAAGAACATGAGGAGTTCCTCCTCCTTGATGTTCCGAGGGTCTTGCGAGTAGTACTTCTTGATGGCTTTGGTTCGGGCCTCCGGACTGGTCTGAGAAGCTAGGGGGGACGAAGAAGCCGGAGGGGTCGAAGAGGCCGGAGGGGATGGAGAAGCCGGAGGGGGCGAAGTTTTTCCTCTCTTCCTCCACCACGCCGCGAAAGGCGCGAACACCTCTAGTTTGTAAATCATGGGGTTGGCTTCTCTTGCTTCGAAGAAGTCGTCCAGGATACGGCGGTCAAAAGGGCGATCGAAACCTGCACTGAGCAGGGAAGACAACTGGTGTCTAGTGGCTTCCTGGATTTGTGAGAACTCTTTCTCTGTAAAGAGCCGCATCATGTGAGTCACGTCTCTTTTCTGCTTCGAGTGCAAGGAACTGTCGTTGACATCGAATCCGCATGACTTCACGACATGCTTCGGGTCTGCCCAGTCCGGTTCGTCTGTCTTTTTTTTTTCTTCTTCCGCTTTCTTTTCTTCCTTTTCTTTCTTGCTTCCTTTGTTGCGCTTCTGTGGGCGCTGTTTGGGGGAGTTGTCAGGCGAGAGCAGGTCCTGTATGTCCTTGATCTTGGTCTGATACATGGTTAGATGATCAATCTTGGCCGAGTCCGTGAATTTGTCGACTCACCTTGATTGGTTTCCAGTCAATGTCATTCCACTGACCCGCGTCTTCCAGCAAATCCAAGAGCTCCTTGACCAGGGCTACTCTCGCTTTCTGTAGCTCTTGTTCCGAGAAGAGGCCAGTCTTTGCCTTGGTGCGTGGGGTGGTGCTCGGAATCCACTTGATCTGCAGGCCGGTACACCAGTGCACTTTACCGACACCAATTCCTCCGTCGTCCTGCAGCTCCAGTCCGAAGGTCGTCTTGTACTGAACGTTCGGGTGTCTGAGCAACGCAACCTTTCCAGGTGCGTTCGCCTTTTCGCCGATGACGATGGCGCGGAATGTTATCTTGGGCTTCTTTTTGGGTGGAGCGCCGGAAGATGTTGAGATCGTGGCCAGTTCGACGAACATGACTCCCTTGTAAACACGCTTTTGCAGAAGCTCCAGAGTGCTGCTGCGGGCTTTCTGAAGTTCTTGAACGTCGGCAATAGCTGTTACATCCAGAGGCTTTTCCGTGTGGAAGAATCCATCTGGATTTGCCACAGGCATTGTGAGTATCGATCAGTGGTGTAAAGGTCAGAAAGATTGTTGATATCCAGGGCAAAGTAGAGGTTAGAAGGAGTGGTAGGAATGATTGTGTCGTGGAAGAGATCGTGTACGCAAGAAGGTGAATCAACAGATAAGACGGTGCATATAGTGAACGGAAAAGATAGTCCAATAACACTTTAGTGAAGGTGCTGCACTGTGCTGCGACCCGAAAAGACGCAAGGAAAGAAGCAATGAACAAGAGAGTGAACGATTGCATTATAGACTTATAGTGAGGTGACCAGGGTTTAGTATCGACTATCTAGCTGATGAAGAAACAGCGGTGGTATGCATGAAGCTCATGTCGAGAGGTGGTGATCTTCACTTTTTCTGCCTTCCCCACGGCGTCAAGTTTCAACGCGTCTTTTCGCGCTGCAACACAGCCGCCTGCGACATCTTCTTCACATCTCCCTTGCATGCGCGCGCTGAGGCGCATCGTGTGCTGGGCCTGAGGTCCAATTCAAACACTGCTCCTTCTGCTTCACTCCCTCGTATCTACGACACAATGCGCTTGACCACAACAAACCACCTTTCCGCTGTTTTCACAATCCAAAAATCAATCCAACGACCAAGCAGAAATGAACGCGGCAGACTACAAGCGATACGGTGGAACAACATTATTATACCAAACTATAAATGACCGAAGACTTCCTATTGCTTGTCAGAGGCAGCCCGTCTTTCTCCAAAGAAACATTCGGCAGGTGCTTGACAGTCATGAACGCGCTCTGAAATCTACCAACCGATCGACGAATGGTGCTCTAGGAGTCACAAAGGCAGGCATGAAAAGACGCAATAGGTGTCTGCGACTACTGCCTGACAAGGAACTGCTGGCAAATGTCCTGCGTGAAACTCCACCATTACTTCAAGTTCGTCCCAAAACACTAGCGAAGAAAGAATCAAAGTCTGCTCCCAAAGCAGGCACACCTTCGCATCTGGCTGCCAATGAAGAGGCAAACCTTCCGTGGCTTCCCGATCCGGACAAGATCGAGTTGAGATGCAATATCACTTGCAGGGTTGCAATTGAAGAGACTGACAGCGACCCCCATGCCCGCACTTTCTACACTGAATCCCGCCTTGCGAAACTCACCGGCATCAAAGACGCTCAAGGGGGTTTAAGCTTTCAAATCGACATGAAGCATCCTTTCATGGTCACGACAAATCAACTGCTTGCTACGCGCTACACAAGCCAGTGCGCAAACGGCGCGAGAAGATGGACAAAGACGCTCTTGAAGAATGCGTCCCTCACCGTAAGCATAAGCTGTTTCAATTCGGAAGATGCCCTTTTCCTGCTTTCCGCAGTCGATCCAGATGTCAGCCCGGATCAAACCCTCCCACCGGACTGTTGCGACTTGAGAGCCACATGGAGAAGGTTGCCAAGTTGTCCAGGTCGCTCCCTGTCGCTACGACGCTTCGAAAATGGGCCAGAGACTAACCATCGCCGCTCTAAAAGACTCACCTATTGCCTCGACGCGGATGTGTCCTGGAACGAGGGAAGCGGTACCCCTCTCACAATGTGTAACCATGCAATCCAAACCGCCAAAAATCGAAGGCATCCTCCAGAGGCAGAGTCCTCGACACTCCAGGATTGCCGAATAACATACACCTTTTCCGATGAAGGCATCGAGAGAAGGACTATTGAAAACACCTTCCGCTGCATTTTTTGCCCGGGGCGTTTACCCCATCCATCGTTTGACAGGCTCCATTTCCACTATCTAAGCTGCCACGATCATTTCAACTTCAAGATTCTGATGCCATCGGGTGTCAATTCTTCACTGTTCACGCGAGAGATCAAATTGGAGCTTGCAAAGCCCAAACAACAACGGGCCAGTAACGGCGTAAGTGACCCACGGGTGATGAATTGGATCAGACCCAGACGTTCGTTCGATTTGCAGGAATACCTCTTGAAGGAGGGGGACAGTAAATGGGTGAAAGATCCCAGCAAGCTCGTCAAGACGCTCACCTCGGGTGTCATTCATGAACCTGTCTATGGTGGTCACGTCGAACCGATATATGTGGATGGAAAACTCGTCTCAATCCCTGTCAACGGCCAGCTAAAAACAGTGCGCTATGCCAAGTACATCCAGCTACCTGAGGAGGTGGCAGAGTTGCCATCCAGGAAGCGCAAAAGGTTCGAAGTGCCAGACTTGGGAGGGGTTGATATATTTCGTTCGCAATCTAAGCGGCAGGTCGAACCCGGAGAAATGCTTAGCGAGAGCGACGACGAACCTGATCGTTCATGGCTCTTCACAAAGCATTTGGCCAAGGGCTTTCCATCGCTCAAAGGTACACGCAGAGAGTTTGCGAAACTCTTTGATGATTATATGCTGCGCGAGCAAGTTCCATCAGACAAACATCTTGGTGATGCAGTTGTGCGCTTTACCCGTGCATGTGCAAAGCAGCTAGCACAGCCACATCTGCTTTCGGAGTTCAAAACCAAGCTGGACCAGCTCAGGAGGACTGGATTGATCACTCGAGAGTACGTCGCTTACTGTCTTGGCTTTGTCGCAGAGAATGGCCAGGACAGCGGTGCGGAAATCCCTCGGGAAAATGGAACGAAAAGCCCATCCATAGCAAAAGTCGAACGAGATGCCAGAGAGGACACCGCTACTCGCAAAGAATACCTACCACCACCGCCGTTCGTCCAAGACCAAGACGTTCGAGAAGTCATCATGATTGACGATAGTGACACAGAGGCCGGCGCTGAAGTGTCCCCGGCCGTACCCACTTCAAGACACCAGGCGGATTCTACCACTGAGCATGTGGTCAAGTGCAGTCCTACGGCAGTTCAAGACGTCCCAAGTGCAAGTTTCAATAGCGGAATATGCCCAAAGTGTGGCCTTCGAGCGGCGGGGGTGCGCGGTATCGTGACATGTGCCAATGTCGTAAGTCTATAGCACCCTCTAACCACGAATTCAACACTAACGAGACATTTTATAGCATTGCTCTCTTACGGACTTCCACATGGAGTGCGTGGGTCTATCAAAAAGGGACCCCGGCTGGCTTTGCGATGTCTGCAGAAAGTAGCATTTACTTGACAGCTTTGCCGGGATTAGACTCGACGATATTGGGATTCGAGGCACACCGGCAAGGAAGAAACGGGATTGGGAAGCAGGGTTTGCATTGCGATCTATCATGGGCGAGCGGCGTTTGACAGTTTCATCAAGATTTTTTACTTTCGGCTTCGGTACTTGGTGTCTTCATGTTTGAAATCGTAGCAGACCGAAGGTGATATTAGTCCGGTTGACTGGGTGCAGCAACGGTGTCAAGCCTTATGCTCAAGTGCATTGCTATCAGGATCTCTTAAGCATGGAGAGACTCTAGTACAAAAGAGTAGGTAGTCTCGAGAACCAGGACAGAAGCTCTGGTCAGAGGGTATATGAAGCAATACAGTAGAGATGTACCTAGGGTGTGGCAGTGGACGAGGGGCAAGATAACGAAATACAAAGAGGTTGAAGAGGTGTGCTGTGCCAATATCACCGTACGGGTATGGGCGGGGTCATGAGAAGTTGGGCGCTGGGCGGCCTGCACCATCACGGAAGCCGGCACGCTCTCTGCGAACTCTTGAAAGTGCCGAAACGAAACGGCCCTGATTGCTTGACGGATCAAAAGACATTCAATCATGGCTCACTCGTTCCTCACTTCTGGCATCCTGCCATTCGCAATCCCTTCACGCCGCCGGCCGCGAAGAGACAGCCTCGAGCGCGCCGTCACACCATCTTGAACACATGCCGGAGACAGCTCCACGGTAGCGCCGAGGTTCAACGACAAGCATAATAATAAAATGCGCGCACACGACCACTCCTCGGACACCAAGGCCGACTCAACACCGCCCGACTCTCCCTCCGAGTCGTCCATACCCGCGCCCGAACAAGCCGATGTCGAGTCCATCCAAACGCCTCTACCCGAAACCGACGGCATACACCCGCTGCCCAATTCGGCATGCCAACATGAAGCACACGAGAAAGAATCCACGGCCTCGATAGCCAGCCAAGAAGTCGATCCTGTGTTCATGCCCAAGGGCCAGAGAAGAGGTCTACTAGCACGTCTGTCCGTCGTTGCCGAAGTCGAAGACCCCAAACGCTACGCCCGCAAGACAAAATGGCTCATCACTTTTGTCGTCGCCATGGCCGGTGCCGGCGCTCCCATGGGCAGTAGCATTGTCCTTCCCGGCCTGGCTGACATTCAGCGCGAGTTCAACTCCAACTCCACCGTCACCAATCTCTCGGTCGCCCTGTACATGCTCAGCATGTCAATCTTTCCTCTTTGGTGGTCTAGCTTTTCCGAAACGCTGGGCCGCAGGACCATTTACCTGGTCTCGTTCTTCTTCTTCCTCGTATTCAACATCCTCAGTGCCGTCAGTGTCAATGTTGCCATGTTCATCGTCATGCGCATACTGTCTGGAGGTGCTGCCGCTTCCGTGCAGGCTGTCGGTGCGGGAACCATCGCTGATGTCTGGGACGTCAAGGAACGAGGAAATGCCATGAGTATCTTCTACCTGGGCCCTTTGACTGGACCCCTCCTGAGTCCCGTAGTCGGAGGAGCCTTGACCCAAGGACTCGGCTGGAGAAGTTGTATGTGGTTTACGACAATTTTCGGCGCGATTCTCTGGCTGCTCATCCTCTTCTGTTTGCCCGAGACCCTCAAGTCGACAACACCGGCTGCTGTTGCAGCAACCGACGAAAAGGCTGATGACATCCGACCAACTCTTTCGCGCACTACCACCCGCCAGAGCGTTGCTCTCAAGTCAAAGCGTTACGCCGCTGTCTTGCGCCGCTGGTTCGTGGATCCGCTAGCCATCATTCTCAACTTGCGTATCCCGGCCGTAGCGCTTGTCGTTTACTACGCCTCCATCACATTCGGCTCGCTCTACGTGCTCAACATCTCTGTCCAACAGACCTTTGAATCTTCTCCCTACGGCTACTCGACCATTATCGTTGGATTGCTCTACATTCCCAACTCTCTCGGCTACTTTCTTGCCTCTCTTTTGGGCGGAAGGTGGGTGGACAAGATTATGCATCGCGAAGCTCGCAAAGCCGGTCGCTACGACGAACACGGGAAGTTGATCTTCAGGCCCGAAGACCGCTTGCGCGAAAATGCTTGGCTGGGTGCTATCTTGTTCCCCTGTGCATTGATCTGGTATGGATGGACCGCGCGGTTTGGCGTCATCTGGATTGTACCGGTACGTATCCTGCCATTATGGAGCTTGCTCGTCTTGCTAACGATGTGCAGATGATTGCCAACTTCTTCTTCGGTATCGGCAGCATGCTCATTTTTGCTGTTGTCACCACCATGCTTACCGAGTTCATGCCGAAGAAGGCTTCTCATGGTATCGCTCTAAACAACTTTGTCCGCAACATCTTCTCCTGTGTTGGCTCCGTTGTGGCGTCGCCCTTGATTGATGCAATCGGAGACGGATGGCTTTTCACCATTCTGGGACTGTGGTGTCTGATCAGTGGCGTGCTTGTCATCTGGAGCATGCGCAGGTTTGGAGAGCGGTGGAGAGAGAGGGCAAAAGAGTTGATGGTTTGAGCGAGATCTTGTGTGGCTGGGGTTGGGCCAGAGTTGCTTTTCTTGCAAGCGTTCAAGCGATTTTGTGCCAAACTGCATGGCGTCTGCATGGAAGGATTAGGCACGGAATTGGTGTCTTTTGCTGTTTCTTCGATAAATGGTCACTTTCAATGTTTCGTTGCACGCAGTTGACAGCCCAAGCTTTCGCCATGATCGCGTGAAGCGATCAGGATCTTTATGCTTCTGCCATCAAGCAACATCAGTGTCACATCGACATGATAATAGCTGAGAGCCTGAGCAAACATCGACCGAGGCATCATCTGATCTTGTCTTTCTTTCGCCTACTCAATGCTTATGGCTAAGAATAGGACTAGGCTGCTGCAAGGTCCCGCAACGCAAGGCGACCCACATTTCCCGCTCCTTCGCGCTCTCAACTTTCCCTAGTCCATGCTCTTCCCATTGCTCGCGGCTCACCATCTTCGAGCCTCAACCATGTTTGGTAAAGCTTGCTAGCAAAAAGCCCGTGTGAGTACGATAATTGTTCCTTGGCATCATCATATTGCAGTAGGTGGTAATATCAACAAAGTTACTGTCGGTGAGACAGCCACGCTATAAAACCTGTAGGTCCATTCTTACTTTGTCTGCCTATTCCCTGTTCACATCAATCATCATGCGTTCCTCTATATCCGTAGCAGTGCTGCCACTGCTGGCACTGGCAAAGGCCGACTACACGACTGTATACGCTACCGTGACCGAGACGGTCTCTGTATGTCCGTCTCAAGAGGCTCTGTCTCAAGGTGTTACAAACACACCAAAGGCCGAATACACGACTATCTATGCCACCGTGACCGAGACGATCACTCAAGGCGGCGCTTCTGCACCTTTGATCGCCCAGGGACAAGGTGTCTCTAGTTCGCCTACTGCTCCAAGCGAAGCCGCTATGATTGGCCAGTCTGGAGCTGCTCCTGCTGCTTCTACAGGCGCAGAGGCTGCCGCTACGCTTCATGTTTCTTCGCAAGCTGGCAATGTCGCATCTCCTCAGTCCTCAACTGCTTCTTACGCATCTGTCATCCCCGAGGTCACTCATGCGATTGGCTATGCCTCGCCTGTACCTTACGCTTTTCACAACACAACTACCACTTCTGTTGTGGCCCAAAACCAGACTAGTGTTGTTGTTCCCAGTCAACCCAGCAATGGTACTGTTCTACCAGCTTCTCAGCATGTCACTGGATCTTCCTACTCGACCACCGGTGTCGTGGTTCCACAGCAGAACATCACCGAGGGTGCATACTCAACAACCACGTCTTTGGCATGCCCTCAGGGTACCGGTGCATTGACTGTATACCACACCTCGACCGGAGCTGCCGCCTCCGTCGTTTACATCACCCCCGAGCCTGTTGTCGAATACACCACTGTCACGGTTACGTCTTCTTCCGTGGTCCCCACCAACGCAGGCTTCTTGCCAGTGCGCGACACCACCAGCACTGTCTACCCCGAAGTTGTGCAACCCAACGCAACATCGACCGCTGCTCTGGCCAAGCGTAGCGCCAGCTGCGTCAACGCGGTGACTGTCTTCCCCATCCCCAGCGGCGCTTCCACCAGCACTCTGGCCCAACAAACCATAACCAGCACCAAGACATCTGTCATTACGGTGCCCTCGTACGCAGCCTGCGGCGCATCCAACATGATCAGCAGCGATCCCATCACGGGCGATCCCATCTACCAGTACATCCCCACTGTACAGACCCAACGCAAAACAGGACACTCCAACGTGACAAACGACCACAGCCGCACCACAACCGCCTATGACTGCTGCGCGGCATGTATCTCGGACGAGCTTTGCGCGTACAGCGAGTTTTCAGAGGGCGAAAGAGTCTTCAACTACGACACGCTGGTGTTTGAAGTCGTAAACTCGTGCAGCTTGGTCTACTATCCCGACTGCGACAAGACTGTGAACCAAGTGCAGTGGCAAACCACCTACCCCGGCAACAACCCTAGCAATATCACCGTTAGCAATGGCAACTGTGGTTGGTTCAGCCGTTACCTGCAGCCCAGGTGCTCGCTTGACAGACATGGAGAGTGGAACTGCGATGTCAACTGCGACGGTAACTATGTTAGTGTGGGAGCTGGGCCTCAGCCTCAGCTGCCAGAGTGTCCGTTTCCCAAGGGCTCGAGCTAGATGAAGATATGGAGAAATGAGCAGAAGTTTCAAATTCCATATCGTGAGATAATTTACATCCTGGTAATAACAAGACGCCGTTGTGTGTGAGAGTGAAGAGAGGCTTGCATGCAGGTGCCGTTAATGGTTGGCTGAGTAAGCTTTTGACCCCGAGGGCATATGCTATCGGCATGATTTCCCTGACCATGACTGCTCTGCTCTGTCGACGCGCCCAACAACGCAATCTTGATCCTTGACGTGGAAGGAAGCAAGACGCTTCCATGGCGGCAGCCCCTTCGCTCTTTCGAAAGCGGCAGTATCTCGCCGAGCACGGCTGACAGTCGGAGCGTGGCGTGTCTTGTAGCGGTGCCGTAGTCATCTTTGCAGCCACTGCCTCGCTGGGGCAGCTCTCTCTTGATGTATGTCTCGTCATTTCATCTTCAGCCCGTGCTTCACAGCGCCGCTGCAGCCTCGACGGCACCCACGCCCTTGAACACGCCCGGGCTCGTAATTTCGATCTTGACCGGGTACTTCCACTCCATGAACTTGGTCCAGCCTGTGGGTTTGAGCGTCAGCGTAAGACGCTTCTCGCAGTGCCGGCTCCACTCACCCCAGTACGCGGCTTTCCGGCCAAAGTACTTGCCCATATATGGCACCAGGACCATTGTGAGCAGCAGCTCGAGCTGTTGCAGCGATTCTTTCCACTCGCGCTCGGCATCGCTTTGCCATTCTTCCTCCGAGGGAGATACTGAGGTTGTGCTGGCCGAGGTCGAGGGGAGCGAGTCAACCTCGCCGGATGAGACCGAGGCGGCGCTGGGGATGTTGTCGTAGGATTGGTCTGACATGGTGATTGAGGTTGGCCCCGTCTCGTGGACTGCGACTTGAAGTGTTTACTGGATGCTCAACTAAGTGTTGGTGACGACCCGCAGCCAGTGGTAGACACGTCTTGGCAACCTTTTCCCCACGCCAAGCCCGTTCTTCACATGCAACCCCACACTTTTCAGAGAAACACCAGCTGAGAAAAAAAAAATTCCCCAGACCGAAACAATAAAAAGGTCGGTTTGTTGCACACGACACGATGGGCAAGACACGCGATCCCAGCCCGAGCTCCAGCTCGAGCGCTTCCTCAGATGCCGAGCCCGAGGTTCCCAAGGTCAAGGAGACCAAGAAACGCAAGCGCGCCGTGCTGCCCGAGGACGAAATCGAAGTCGACGTGAACGCCCCGGAACCGCCGTCCAAGAAGGCCCTGCGTGAAGCAAAGAAGGCCGCAAAGCGCGCAAAGACAAACCCAGAGGCCGCTGAAAAGGCCGCCGCCGCCACCACCACTGAACCCGCGAATGGCGAGAAGAAGCGCTCCGATTATGGTATCTGGATCGGCAACCTGGCCTTCGCCGTCGACAAGGACATGCTGCGCGTTTTCTTCACCCGTCAGGCAGGTATCCCGGACGCCGACATCACTCGCCTGCACATGCCTGCCCCTCAGGGCCCACCGCAGCCCGGCCGCACCAAACCCGCCAACAAGGGCTTCGCCTACGTGGACTTTGCGACGGCCGACTCGCTCCAGAAAGCCATCGCCATGTCCGAGACGCTGGTCAGCGGCCGCAAAGTCCTGATCAAGGACGCCAAGAGCTTTGAGGGACGTCCCGAGAAGGCCACCGCCACCGCGGAGGCCCTGGGCACCGTCGCCAGCACCGAGCAAACGGCCACCAAGGGCGCGAACGGAAAGCCCGCCATGCCGCCCAGCAAGCGCGTCTTTGTCGGCAACCTGGGCTTCGACGTCACAAAAGACGAGCTGGAGGCGCACTTTGCTCAAGCCGGCGAGCTCGAGGACGTGCACATGGCCACCTTCCAGGACACGGGCAAGTGCAAGGGATACGCCTGGGTGCGTTTCGTCGAGCTCGAAGCCGCCGAAGCCGCCGTCAAGGGTTTCATCTGGAAGACAGACGACGCCGGGGAAGATGACGAGGAATCCTCATCGTCATCCTCCTCTAATTCGGACTCGGAAGAGAAAGCCAAGAAATCAAAAAAGCCCAAGAAACAGAACAAGCGCAAATGGTTCATCAACCGCCTGCACGGCCGCCCGCTGCGCTGCGAGTTCGCCGAAGACGCCAGCACGCGCTACAAGAAGCGCTTCGGCAAGGAAAGACCCGGCGCCGGCGCCTCCGAGCGAACCGACGACTCGACACCCGCCATCGTCGAGACCGACGACAGAAAAGACCAGCGCAGGACGAGGCACAAGGGCGACAAGGACCAGAGGCAAGAGATGCGCAGGCAGAAATTTGACGCGCGCAAGATTCGCCCCGGCAACGCGTTGGCGAATGCGCCCAGGGCTTCTGCGGCCATTGTCGAGGGCCAGGGCAAGAAGATTTCGTTTGATGATTGATTGGATTTTTTTTTTTTTTTGGTCAAGTCAAACGCGCATTTGCAGTGGGGTTTGGCCTGGTTTTTTTTTTTTGTAACAGCTGAATGTCGATTATTATGCTGTCAAGTCACCGTTTGCTCTTTTTTTTGTGCTTTCTTTTTCCTCTTTTTGTGAAAAAAAAAAAAAAAAATCAATCCATGCATTGCTTGAAAAAGAAAACCCTGCTCTCCTCGCATTGTCTAGCAGAGGTCACAGTCTCTACTCAAAAAAGCAATATCAAAATCACTCCTTATCGTGAGAAAAAAACAAACTCAGATCCCTGACCCCCTTCGCGATACAGCGGCAACTTCATATCACCAAGACCTTATGGGTGAGAGGAAGAAGGATTATCCAAAAAGATGATCCGATGTCACGAACGACGACGACATGTCGAGATGTCACGAACGAGTTCTTTACCGTGCTTCCTACCCTGCCTTGAAAAACGAAAAGAAAAAAAAAGAAAAAAAGTCCTCCTGTCTTCAGTTTACAGGCATGCCTTGTACCAAACATCCACAGCTTCAATGACGTCTATCCGAGTATCCGTGCAATATTCTACATTTCATGAAAGCATGAGATGTCTCGCAGACTTCAATGTCAACGTAGATAGCTATCGCTGTGCCGTCTGGATATCCTCCGTAACTAGCTCCAAGGGTTATTGTGATCTTGCCGCGAATGGCTACTATGCCTTGACTGTAAATTTTGACTGCTCGGAGGGTGTTGGGTATGCTGGAAGCCATGCATAGTAGGACCTTCTGGGACTGAGAAATGACGTTGGTGCATAGACTGAAAGCCTGAATGATGGACCAGTCCTTGTGGGAAAGCGGGTGGACAGTAGTTGGCGGTCCCCATTTCTGCGGAAGAATCAAAGGCGTTTGTCGCCCTAGAATCAAGTGAAAATGGTGCTGGATCACTCAGTCGAGGCTCGAAATCACCCCACTGGGATGTTTGCTGAGATGCGAAGCCTGGGGCGAGGGAATATGACATCGGCTGTTGTGTTTGATCTGGCATCTGAGACGTGAATTGCATTGTAGCGCCTTGTTGCGCAAAGAAGTTTGATGACGGTGTGAACAATGTTGGGCACGTTACACGCCTCGAGTGCATCCGGCTGGCGTCCGTCGACAGGTTCTGCAGAGCATGACGGTCTTGTTGTGCTGGTGGCGATATTGAGAAAGCAGGTATGTTATTTGGCGTTGCAGCGTATGCTTCGCATGCTTCGCTTGGCACAATCGCGCAAGAACTCGCTGAAGAGTTTGCGGAGGAGCCTCGTCGATGCCTTCTGCTGTAGGCATCGTCGTGAGGACTTCTGCCTGGTACGCCGAGGTAGCTAGACGCGACTGCTGAGGCACCTGAGGCCGGTATCCGGGGTGAGACTGAAGTCCCATAGGACGAAGTCGGGCTGTGTGAGGCATCTTCTTCACTGTCTGTTACCATATTGGTCTCAGACATAGCTCGATTTGAGTCTTGAGCTATATAGGCCGTGGTTCTTGTCTCGGCTGAAGTTGCAGCTTGTCGGCCGGCTGGGCACAAGGGAAAGCCTGTAGGGGGTGGTGGGAAATCGAAAGGCCACCTGGAACAAGTATCAGTACTGTGTTGTGTTGTGTTGATCAGGTCAGGTTCGAGGGCCTTACTCATGATTCTCGTGCTTTTGGAGAAGGTCGGTGTTGTGGAATATAAATCCGCAGTCTGGCGATTTGCAAGGGTAAGAGCCCGGCCTGTGTTTGCGTTGGTGTCGTCTGGACTGCTTATTAGCTTCTCTAGCGTTCACACTGGAGGGTGAATTAACCTCAGGTGCTCTTGACGAGTGTACACCTGTGTCGAGTCAGTGAGTAGAATGTACACGGCTGATGCCGTTGTCGCCAGAATACCTTTCCACAAAGTACGCAACCGTGTTCCCGTTTTCCTTTTCTTCCTCTCCTGAATCTACCCATCCTTGTTGTGTCGGCTGATTGAGACATCGCGGACAGCGGTCGTTGAGAAAGGGGACGGCTCGCTTTCAGCGCCTCTGGCTTACCGCAAGCCTAGAAGGACACAGGTTGAAGGTTGAGAATGGTGTTTGAGTATGAGGTAGAAGCACTGATGTGAATAGCACGTTGCAGTGGTGCCGTTATTGGCCCCTATACAGCAACACAGATGTTTGTGACTCGTTGATGCATAAGATCCACTCAACAGGATGAAGTCGTGGAAACGCTGAGCCAGGCAGGCAGTGGACAACAGAAAAGGATATATACTGCGTGCCGCGCATCAAAGATTGATCAGGTTGAGTATGGCGCATAGCCCTTAGATTGAAGGCGGGAAGAACTGCAGGTCCTTTCTGAGAAGAGAAAACAGTATACAAGTCTGCTTTTGATGAAAAAGAATACCAACAAAAGCAATTTCCGCCCTTTGAACGAGTTTGGCATTTGCATCCATACACGGAAAAAGCGTTCGGTGATCCCGGGAGGTTTCAAAGGGTTCGGTTCGCACTTTTTGCGAAAACGTCTGCAGACTCGAAACTCGAGCATCGTTCGGATACAGCATTCCTTGTGTTTGAACGACATGCAATCTAGCTAGTAGCCTATGGCACGTTCGTCAACGCGTGCGCTATGTATCATGCAAGTCAAAAGGCCCTCGCACAGGGTTGGTTGCAATGGTGTACATGGTCGGCGTCCTCTCCAGCCAGTTCCACCAATGGAGAAAGTTAGAATAGGGACTGGAAAGCCACCTAGACACCATTTGCTGATAGCCAAAGACATCTCAAAGCAACTATAAAGCTATTAAGGCTGTGACTAGTGCTTTGGACGGCATCCGGCATCAGTCCCGGATCCGACCTCCATAATGAGTGTCAGGGCAAGCAAAGCCCAGAAGCGAAACAGCTTCAGCTGACGAGTCATGCGGCCAGGACTAATCACGCCTCGCAGGAATAGTGCAAAGGCATGATCGAGATAAGGTATCAATCATTACCAGGAGTCTAATGTCTCCCCGGGAATGAACGAGAGGCAGTCTCCAGTCGACGGTCCATGTCCAGGTCTGATCATCACGGCTTAGGCGAGGTCGACTGCAGGGCCAGATCGACTCCTAGTTCCTTGTAATATTACGTCTGTGATGTTACGGGGACCGTTTGCGCTGCAGTGATCCACGATCTCGAGTTGAGAGGGGCTGGAAGTTTTTGCGAGCGAAGTAGAATAGCTTCAAGGTCATCAAAGAACAGCTTGCAATCTTGTGGCGGTGAGAGTCTGCCAATTGGTTCATTCTTCATGTATGTATCGATCAGCGAACCAGAAGAGAAGGTGCAGTCACCAGAGAGGCGTTCTTGGAAGGTGGAGAACAGGCGTCTCACGTGGCTCGAAGCTTCACGGCTCCTGCACTCCCCTGTTCTGCCAAAATGCGAGGATGCTTCTCTCACAAACATGTGAAAAAGCAAACAGCAACGGCATTGAGCCAACAAACGTTAATACCATTTTCTGTTTCGGGTAACGGGACATGTAGCACAGTTGCGGCCATGCGGATCTAACACCCGCGCTGCGTCCGCCACGAAAGTCTAGAGGCTGGCTTCTCTCACATCTTTTCGGTTGCGCAATCGGATCTGCTCCTAATCGAGAGAATCTGCCTAGTAAGCTCAAGAGGGAATGAGGGTATGACCAAGTACGTGGTGCGAGATTCGAGGATCAATCAAATTCGAGACTCGGTTATGCATTGTCGTGCAGCGTACCATCGAAAAGGGCTTTCAACAGCCACACGTTCATTGGGACTTTCTTGGTCTGCATGGCCTCGAATGCATCCCGGATCTACACCTTCCGAGTCGACGTGGTTTTCAGAAGCGCTTAAAGGATCACCGGTTTGAGATACATTGGTACTCATCGAGCATGAGGTCCCTCACGTCAACAGATCCCTGCAGTGGTCTCCGACTCGAAATCACACCCGCACATTCGATTTCTAACATGCCATCATGCTTCTGCATGTAACCAGGCCCCGGTTCGCAAGCCTCTGCCGCTTTGGCCCGCACTCTTGACTAGATCGAAATGATTCAACTATGCTTAGCATTGAGCCGGACAGATTTGACTTCGACCATAGTGGCATCCATAACCATTGTTTACCTACTATAGCTCACAGGTTACATCTCTGCAGTCGCTTTACATAAGCGCCGGATATATTGTCAGAGCCAGACTTTGGAGAAACGCTAGACAGGCATTTTCGGCTTCTTGCGACGACTGCCGAGTGGCACTGCTGATCTATCTTCCTTGACTCAGGGCTAAGCTCCCGAATCGGAAACATTTCATGGATTAACAACTAGCTATTAAGTCACATCGAAAGCTGCCTCTTACCAGATTTATCGACACGTCAACACGGGCAGTACAGCATCGACAGGCTGGCAGAAAGAAGGAAACAGCTCTCCAAAAAAGCGAAAAAACCTAATCAGTTCCAGAGCTCAGAAGAAGGGTCCGAACCTGTGCGGGCGCCAGCAGCGACTTCTGCAAATGAGGCTGATGATCTGAACAAGTGCTTTATGTCATTCAGAGGGTGGATTAAGCTGCATACTATGCCACGTTCTGAGCTTTATATCTCATTCTAGTAACTATTGTGCCTAACAATCGACGATACGAAATTTTAACACGAAGAGTCACGTAGGCTCTTCTGTCGCGGACCTTGGCCGCCAGCCTGATCTTGAAACCGACTCTACGACGATGCTCGAGAGCCATGGATGTCACCCACCGAGCAGAAGCAACCACAAGCACTCATCTTACAACAGGTATAAATGTTCAAGAAATGATTCCGACCTTCTCTCTGACCCTTCATCCTTTTCTTCAGCCTAGCTTTTCTGGTTTAGTCCACTATCGCAACTCGTTCCTTGTTTAGAGGACTAGCCACGATTGCAAGGCATCAACAGCTCGCTTTTACGGCGTCGTTCCAAGAGCTTGCGCTTTCAGGTCTGATCACAAGATACTGAGTTCTAGCTTGCTCCATGATCACTAGCATAGCTGACTTTTATCAATCAACCTCTCGAAAAGCTCAAGGTTCGTGGGACTTGAATATCAGAAACGTGGATATAAGAGTATCCAGCACACATATCTTGCCTCCTTTTGCTGCGTTGCCTCCCTAATCTCACAATAGGTCGGCACTCGGGGACCAAAGACATTCTGCCATGAATGCCCTCATAAATCTCACGATATGCTGGTGGGACATCTTGAATACAATTTTCGCTCATCGATCAATGCCGCCACTAGGAGGCTCGGGGGAAAGAGCAGAATATTGAAGTCTAACATCCTTTACCTTTGTCTTGCACGGAGTCCGTTACTAACGGTGTCGTGAATGATATAGTAGTTAGTTTAGGCGTTCGGAACCTCGGGCTCCACGTTTGCAGGCGGACGGGTAGAGGCGACGTGGCCCACGTCGTAGTGGTATGCCGTTCATGGCTGCATGCTAGCTCCATGGCTAGAAGGTTGTAGTGTGTAGGAGTTGTTTCACTATAGCCATGCTATCAAGAGAGAGTATCTATGCTTAAGAGCTAAGAGTATCTGCTTGGAAGAAACGTTAGCAGATCTATGAACCATTGCTTGCCAGCTATAGTCCTCCTCTTTGCACTTCTTCCCACTACGAGTGACTGTTAAGAGACAAGAACTTTGCTTGAAAGTCAGCTGTGTCGATTAAGCCTCAATGAAGGCTCGAAAAAACACAGTTCCTGATAGGCATGCATGGATGTGCATGGGTATGCTGTCTTTTGATAGTCTGTACCTCGATCCAGAAGAATGGTGAAAAGCACACAACGTCAAACCCACATGCACGCAGACCTGAACAATGGCAAGAAGAAGCGACGGCGGCAGATCCGGCATGTTGTTATCAGATCCGAACAAAGTGATCAAGATCAGTTTTCCCCACCTTTCGGGATGACGAAGGTGTGCCGCTGACTCTTTTGCTGTAGACGACTTCCACAGGAGAACAGCGACACGCAGAGTAGACGACGTTGGCAAGATCACATAGGACTCGTCAGCAGTCTCAAATGAGGCGCTCTTTCCCACAGGTCCGATGGTTGTCTTTGTCGACTTGGACGACCCGGACGAGGTCAGCAATGGGCATACGCCGTTTGACATGCGGGATTTGATCCACGCACACAAGTCTTGTAGCACCCGTCAACAAGAAGATGAAGAAGAAGAAGAGCAAGAAGAGCGTGATTCTCGAGAGAATCCCAACATGAACGCCTTCTCTGCAGCATTAGGATGCTACCCGTTCGTACCCCTCGGGCGTCAGGAGGCAAAAAAAAAAACAGTGAAGACTGATACACGGCAAAACACAGCATCATCTCCGAGATAGCACGGCACCTGGACCTCAACTCGCTTCACGACCTCTCCCGTGCGTGCCGCCAGGTCCGCGCAAACCTGCTCCAGCATCGCCGACAGCTGATCCCGCGCACGTTGCTATGCGAGTCGGAGGAACTAGATGCAGGCGGACGGCTGGGAAACGTGTTTCGTGAGGCAAATGACGCTTGGAACACACGTGGACCGAATGGGGTCAGGGTGTCGCGGTTGACGACGGGCAGGATTGGTGCGTGTGCGAGGGATATGGTGGGCGAGTGCAGGCGGTGCGGCGCTATTGCTTGCAGGGTACGTCTTTGACGAGAGCTACAGGGAGAGGGGCAAGTGCTGATTGGGGAAAGCAGAACTGTATTATGAAGGTTCCCTCGCCGATTGCCCTCAAGTCTCGCCATCGACGCATCTGTCGGGCATGTATCAAGGCACCGCTTGACCAACATACACGGGCACTCTGCCCGGATGATGACGGCGACGAACACGCCTCGCTTTCCGATGATGGGTATTCCTCGTCTCCACACCACCGCACACAATCCCCACTAACATGCCCAACCTAGCCATCCATCAAACCAACCAATATACCGCGGTCCCTGTACCTGCGAAACCCAAGTCTGGATCTGCCAACCCTGCGGCGCAACTCTCCGCACCCTCGACACGACCTACATGCGCGGCTGGACCTGGCGATCACGCTACAGCACGCACCTGCACGGCCTGGGCACCGGCATCGGCGAAGGCGTAGAAGGCGTGCAATGCGGCCGCGAATCCGGCTGCCTGGCCGCCCGCACCATATTCAAAGAGATTGAATGCGACGCCCGCGACACCAGGACGGGAGGCTACTTTCTCCAAGAGATCGAGGGTATCGGCGGCGTGGTGAAGAAAAAGGTCAAGAGGCGTATGCAGGTCGGTGCCGTGGTCAAGGAGTACGAGGATGAGAGGGAAAGGGGCAAGTATCTCTTTCGCGAGCAAGAGGGCATCAATCGGAGTTGGTGCTCTTGGTGCCTGAGGATCGTGATGAGCAAAAAGGACGAATTGGGCGTTGGGGATGAGGAAACCGGTCAAGGAGATGCTCTGGGCAGGAGTTATGCGGAAAGCGAGATGAGTTCTACTTCGAGCCTTTGATTATGTGATGGCGTCGAATTTCCAACATTCTCCTATCCCTTGCCCTTTTTCCTCGTCAGATACATAGATCCTTGCAAATGCAGACCAGAACTATGCATTCAGTATCAACCATTGACTAACCTGCTCTTACCAATTCTGTCCATATAGTTTGGAACAAGGCTTGCGCGTCTTCTCTCGAGACTCCAGACCATGCAAAAGTGACATTGCTCGATTAATGGCTCAAAAAGACCTCGGTCAGAGTAAACTAGGCAGCAACGAGCAGACAAAAGATATGAAATTGACCATCATTATAGGCCCTGACATTGTTCCAGGACAAGCAATGCAGAAAAACGGCAAAAATCTTCCCGACCCTTTGATTGCATTACTCTGATCGTTTCCGCTAGATGCCATGAACAGAAAAACCACATCATGTGCTCGCAAAAATTCGGGCAGGGGATGGCAATATTAGAAGAGGCTGCGCTGCCAGCGCGCAAGGAAAAAACCAGAGGATGAATATTTTTGTCAGGAAACGACCCTCCCTCAGAGCTTACCGCATCTGCTGTTGGCCATATTGAGCATCCAATCCATATTCCAATTCCCTCTCCAGACCCTCGGTATTGCTCTCACCCAGAGCCTGCGGGCGCGGGTCCTCTGCTTGGCGAGGGTTCCATTGATCAGGCATGGGCACTTGTCCAGCCTGTTGCTGATAGTCGCCATAATGTTGCTGCTGCTGCGGCTGCTGTTGTTGTTGTTGCTGGGCTTGCATCTGTTGCTGCTGCTGGAGAGGAGCGCGCACCTCGCCTCTAAAACGTCTGACCTCGTCGAAAATGATTGTCCTGAGCTCAGGAATCTCCTTGACGACCTCGAAACGGAAATCGAATTTTGTGGGGCACGAGGGCTCGTCACTGGGGTCGTGCCAGATGGCGAGGTATGGGTGCTCGAGTGCCTCCTCAGTGGTGATACGCTTTGCGGGGACAAAGGCGAGCATCTTCTCCAACAGGTCGAGAGCGTCGGGGTTGGCGCGAGGGAAGAATTGCTGGTAAGGGATGCGAGGCATGTAGGGCAGGCCGCGGACATACTCGCGGGCGCGGGGGGAACCGATGAGCTGGAGGGTGCTCTCGTCGGGGGTGCCGAGGACGTGCAGGATCTGGTTGAGCTGGTCGACGTAGTCCTTGCCCTTGAGGAAGGGCTTGCCGCCGAGCAGTTCGGCGAGGATACAGCCGACAGACCACACATCGACTGAGAGGAGGTCAGCTAGGAAACGCGCTGTTTGGAGGGACAGCATGACATACTGGCTTTGGTGTACTCGGCAAAGCTGAGCATAATCTCAGGGGCTCTGTACCATCTCGTGGCAACGTACTCGGTCTGGAAGCCAGCAGCGACGTTGTCGGGCTCGTTGCTGAAGCCACGGGCAAGACCGAAATCGCAAATCTTCAGCTCGCAGTCGGCGTTGACGAGCAGGTTGCCGGGCTTGAGGTCACGGTGCAGGACGTTGGCCGAGTGGATGTACTTGAGACCGCAAAGGATCTGGTAAATAAAGGATTGGAAGTGGGCGTCGGTCAAGGGCTGGCCGCTGCGGATGATGGCAGCCAAATCGCATTCCATCAGCTCTTCGTACAGGTAGACCTCGTTGTAGCTGCCAGGGCCGCCGGGGATGTCCATGTCGAAGAGACAGGTGATCTGCGCACAAGTCAGCAGGCGTCGCTCGTGCGATAGAGAGGGAGACGGACGTTGCGGTGGCCTCTGAAGTGCTGCAGCAGCTTGATCTCACGCAGAGCGCGCTTGGCCAGGATCTGCTTGCTGAAGACGTTTGTGATCTTCTTGACGGCCACCTGCTCTTTCGGGTCGTGTCCTGCCTGGGCCGCGCTGTATACGTCGTCGTCGTCAGCAAAGGCCGGCTCAGCACGCGTCAGTGCGGCAACTCGCATACCAGACAATGCCGTAGGCGCCCTGGCCCAACTCCTTGGTGACATTGTACCGCGCGTCGACGATGAACTCCTGTCCAAACACCTTGAAGCTTCTGCGCCCAGCAGCCTCTGCCATGGTTGCGGTAGTAATGTGTGATTGTAAGTGAACGATGGCGATGTCTTGATGCAGTCGTTGTTGATGCGAGTGGATGGCGTGGGGAAAGCAGCAGGCAGAGGCACGCCTCAACAATAATGTCTTTTTCTTTGTTTTTCTTCGAGGCCCGCACAAGCAAGACAAAAGACTGGCGGCCTTGTTCGAGCGATGCAAACGGTCCTCGTATTAATGCAAAAAGTGTTTTCGACACGACAAAGGCAGAAAATGGTCGTCCTGCCTCGTGGTGCTGGTCCCTGAAGCTGCCCACTTCGCTGCTGGCCCGCTGATTGGCTGCGTCTTCGCAACCCCACTTGTTTCCCCTAAGCGCCAGCCTTACGCGCCTGCCTTTTACTCTTTCCGTCGTCACCGTCACGCCCTCGCCCCTCACCGCCCTCATCAATCCTTCCCGAAACAGCCTTTGCGCCTCACCCGTCTCGTAAGCATCCGCCTTGGAAACACTGCACGCAACTGCTGCGGACGTCCTTTCAACAAGACATCCACTCATAAGATTGTGTCTTTTCTCCGTCTTCCTCCCGAACCATGAGAAGACGATACACGAAGCTACGAGAGACGACGAGGACAGCAAGGAAGGTAATGAGAGCCACAAAGAGCACTAGAGGAGGACAAGTCTTTGCTACCGTACACACACAAAAACCAAGCTATCGATAGGCTCGCGCTCAAAGATAAAAACAACGGCCGAATCAATTGCTGCATGATTGTTCGCTTCCACGGTACTGTGCTCCACGTAATCAAGCATGCATCAACCACGTAACTATCTCACCTTCCCTCATAGCCGCTGTAAAGCATGTAACCGTGTGACCGTCTGAGACATACGTAGAAGCCGATCTCTGGATGGACTCTTGCCTGCTGACTTCATATATCACATGCAAAAGCACTCTGAGATGATGAGATGGAAAAGAAGATTAGGTGAACATTACCCCAATTCCGACATGCACCCAGATGCAATTTCTAACAACCCATCTTCTCAATCTACTCGAAGAACCCCCATTCAAGAAGAGAAACGCTCGAGGCATGTGCTCACTACTCTAAAAGAAAAAACGAAAGAAAAAAAAACGACGCTACGCAATGCCAAAAGACCACTCCGCTCGAATCGTCGGCGATAAAAAAAAGACAATTTGTCTCTGCTTTGAGGGGAAAAAGACGAGACTCTTCAGGGCCACGCTCCCCGTCGGACAGTTCCTCTGCTGAGCGGACGTCTGGACCCGCCAATGTCAATCTTTGCCATCTCCTTGCTGAGCGCCGATACACCGTAACCATGTTGGTCGTACGCCGCCGGGGCGACGCTGCCATTCTCGTAGCCATACGGGTCGCCAGTGTACTTGCCAAACACGTCGCCGTAATGCGAGGACGGTGACGGGTTCCGATACTGTGACTGCTGGCCCTCGTAGACGCCCGGCCTGCCGTCGGCAAAGTTGGCAGAGTAGTGGGCTCCTCCTGCGTACGGGTTGGGTACGTCGATTTCGGATAGCGGGCCCGGACTGCCGCCACCCATCATTTGGCTGTGGTGGCTGGCGCTCGACATGGGCCGCTTTGGGGGCGAGCCGCGGGTGCGCACGTTGACGACCACGTCCCGGCCCATGCTCATGCGTGTCGGTGTGCCGTTTGCGCTGCGAGGGCCCGCTAGACCGTGTGGGTGCGCCTGACTGCCTGAGCCGTAGATTTTGGTGGGTGTTTTCTTTTCGGGCTCGGGCGCCCAGCTGTGCACGGGTAGATGGTCGCTCGGGTCGATCACCCTACCGTCAAACCCGACAATTTTGGCATTGGGGTCTGGCAAGGGGCGACCGTTGTCCTCATCACCTTCGGGGGCGTTTTGAATGTGGTAAGGGGAGTGGGGGTTCGAGGTGGATGCATAGGGTGAGTTGTGAGAAGCATTGGGGTTCAGTTCGTCAAACGAGTCGGGCGAAAAGAAGCTGCTCTGCGAAGTAGAAGGACGAGGGACATCCTTGCGGGTTGGCGACGAGCCGTTGGCAGCGAAAGTCCGTACGGGGTTACGAATGGCGTCTATATTATTACGTGGAGGCAGAGGAGAGACGTTTCGAGACGGAGGCCGTGCTACGGGACTTGGCTCGTTGCTGTAGTTTCGGTATTGCATGGGATCTTCAGCATAGGGTGAAGGGCTCACAGAACGGCGCATCTCATGGGCCAAAGGGTGTGCCCTTGGGGGCGTCATGCCATACGGGTCTGCCACGCTGTGACGACTCGCGATGCGCGAGTGTCTGCCATAGTGCGACGAAGCCGCCACGGATGAAGGGGCAGGAGGCGGGAAGCCAGAGTATGACGCGCGGTGACCGGGCGAAGAGCCATAGTACGAGGCGGGCGCAGGCGGCGGCGGCGCATAGTCGTCCACAGACATGCTTCTCGGCGGCGGGCCACGCACCGGAGGCGCGCTTCTGGTGTGCGAAGGCGGCAAAGGAGGCATTTCTGCCTCTGCCTCGACCTCGTCGATATCTTCGACGGTGGGTTGCAGGCACCGGGGCAAAGGCTCTTCCCAGCCCCGGTCGGCCAGCACGACGCTGGGTGCCGAGTAGGTGTGTGGGAGGGCTGGGTTGCTCTGCGAGCGGCTGTGGTTGTAGTGCTCGTGGCCCGGGTAACGGTGCGACATGGTGGGCGTGGGCTGTGCAGGAACAGAGCCGCGGTGCTTGCGGGTGGGAGGGATCTGGGGCAGTTCAGGCATGGGGGCGGGTTGGTAGCCCGGGTGGTAGTCGAGGTCGAGCTCGTCGGGGTCGTAGTGCTGCACTGCTGGCGCGCCAGGGGCAGTATGGGCGTGCGGCAGAGGGCGCGGTCTCAGGCCGTTCGGCGTCCAATCCTCGACCGCGCGTCCAGGCAGCTGTCTCGGGCCTCTGGCATGGTCGGGCACGATCGATGACGGCGACGGCGACGGCGCCGTTCCACCAAGCTCGGCAGGCAGTGGCCGGCGCTTGATGGGCGTCCTTCGCTGTCCCGCGTCGGCCGAACTCATGCCGCTGACCCTCCTCTTGCTCTCGGGCTGCGGGCGCGAGTCGTAGTAGGTCAATTCCAGGTTGATCTCGCCGGCGTATTTACCCTTGAAGTTCAGCGCATGCCACCCGTCGTGTTTTCCTCCTCCCGGGACGCACACGTCTTGCAGGCCGATGTACGCCTCGCCAATCAGGTCCGTCTTTTTGTCGTCGTTGAAGACGGAAAGCTTCAGGTTGTGGTAGTCGGGCGAGTCGTGTACTGTAAATCGGAGCTCCTGGTCCCTGTTGGCGCCTGTCAGCATCGTCGCTCTTTGCGGCTGGTTCGTTGGCTCCTGCTCACCATCGGGGTGTCTGTCCTCCACGCTTGTCCGTCTCTGTCTTTTTCGCTTCCTTGCCAAGTCTGGCAGCGCAGTAGGGATTCTGCTTGCCCATGCGCTTGACATTGGGCAGGTTCTTTGCTCGGTCGACGATGGCGACGAGAGTGCCAATCTCGGGCCCGTCGACCGTCATGTCCGAGTAGATGCCTGCCGTGTGCATGCCGTTCAATAATGCTGTCGCCATGACTCCGCCGGCGGGGATTAAGATATTATAAGGGCCGGGAAAGACGCGAAACAGACTAAGCGTCTAGTTTCGTCAGCAATCAGGCAACGAGTGACGGAATCGAAAGCCGGCGCCTGGCCGGGAAAGGTGTCGAGGGGCTGTGTCGGGGTGTTTGCGCAATAAGACCGGGGTGCAGCAGCTGGGATGCTTGAAGCCGTTGCGATGATGGACAAGTGAGCCGCAGGATGTCGTTGTTGTTTGGATGTGGATATGCGCTGCTGTCGAGGTGCAGCCTCTGTCTTGCAGGCGCCAATGCCGCTGTCCCGTCAGAGCTAATGTATTGCACGTCTGCAGCTGGCACTGTTCCTTGTGCCTGACCAACTCTAATTGCTCTGACGTAGCCGTTGCGACTGTTGTCAAAATACCGCTGGGTCTTCTGGCGTTGGCCGTCTCCCGATGAACACAACAAACGAGCGGTGTGGCTGCTGGAGCAGAGGGAAGAGGCCAGGAGTCAGTCAGGAGAAGAGCAAGACATCAATCCATCTCGCCATCGAACAAGCAAAGAGCTGAAGCCTGCTGAGCTGCTGCTGCCCGCCAACTTTAAAAAATGCAGGGCGGGTCATGTTCCTGAGGTGGCTGGTAAACAGCGCGTCGTACCGCCCGTGTCGCGAACCATCTCGACTTCCACTCATAATCTCCCGAACCACCACCTGCTCCGTCCGCTCTTGTTTCTTTGCCCTTCTACGGGCTCTGCGATCACTAGGCTCCATATGTGATTGCATTTGCATCCAGTTCGCAATCATCCCGGACTTGAATCCCCGCCTCTCCCAGACCCAAAGCTCCCTGCGTTGGTCGTGCCCCTCCCGCCGTGACTCGCTTTCACCGCCCATGCCACACCATGGCTCTGCTTGCTGTCCATGACATCCCAAACACAACAAAGTACCGAAATGAGCTCTTCAATTCTCTGTCGTTCTCCAGTCAACGCCCACAACCCAACTTTCTCCCGACACTTGGACATCCCATGTCGGCAACCGCACCCTCACTGTCTTCCCCGCTTTGACCCTTTCGCTCTTTTGACTCGCTTGGCCATCCACAAGCATCAGCTTCGTATGCCCTCTTCCAGCTATCATACCACGTGCGAACACCGGGCCGTCCCCTTCAGCTTCTTCAATAGTGACGACGTGCATCGATTCCTCACTTTTGATGAATCCCTTTCCTCGTCTACTCTGAGATGCACTTTGCGCTGCCTCGATGACCCATGACTGTACTTCCGCCGCTAGACCACCGGGCATGAATTTTTGCCCTCTTCTTCGAGGTGAGAAGGCATCTGGTAAGGGTTCGGCGGGCTCTGGTGGAGGAAGGGATGCCATAAGAAACGCCGGTCTACTAGGCGTAGTTCCATCTCCATGTGTGAACGTTGTCCGACTTGTGTCTGTAGACGGCAAAATGAAACGGCCCGGCGTTGGCTGTGGGGTTGATGTCATGTCTCCTATATCGATCCTTCGCCGTTTGGGTGATGACGGCAAGTAAGATGAAGCAACTGGTGCTTTTTCCGGATCCGGTAACGAGTCCTGTGAAACTGACTGTATTGCAGGCGTGAAACTGGTGTTACCATTATCAAGCATTTCATCGTCTTCCGTCGTGGCAACATCGTGGACGTCTTCATGTTGCCTTGCCACTGCAACACCAGATGCTGCTGAATAAGGCTTTGCTGGTGAAGGTGAACGTGGAGGAAACGATGTTCTCCTTGCTGACGACATTGTGGATCGAGGCACTCTGGCAAACTGTGACGGTGTTGGACCTGAAGTTGGTCGAGGAGTGCTAGCATCCGGCGCATCTCGTGATATTTGTTGCGATAACTTTGATGGCGTGGGGGTGACTGTTTTCCGAGACTTGTTCTTGAGCAGAAACCTATGGGGGGAAGGTGTCTGCAGTTTTTGTCAGTGAGGTATCAGTACCGTGATACGAGCTGACATACGGATGGTGGCGCCATTTTCTCTATCAAAGTCTTGGAGAAGACAAGTCTGAATCTGTCGAGACTGTAGAGAAGATGAAAGATGTGGTGGCTTTATTGCCAGCGAGGAACGAGAATGGCACAAAAGCCTACAATCAGGCAACAGGAATGTTAAAGGCGTGACAGTGCCGGACAAAGCAGACCACTGATTGCACAAATTTCAGAGCAACATCGCAAGATGGAAAACATTGGGGATTTACTGATGACCGCCAAATTCGTCGAGATGAAGCGAAAGGCGGTAGTTGACAGGGTGAGGCAAGTGGCAAGACCAAATTTGATGGATCAAGCACTCGGCTTGGCGTGTTCGCCTCTGCAACGACCTCACAAGATATCCTCTCTTGACAATCTGAATCTGTTTCTTCCCACCACGAAGTTCTCACTCGCTCATATATAACATCAAAGACGCAAGAAACAGTGGCACCATGATGGAGTCAAGCCTGGATCTATCGACTATAAAGCACGCCATAAACTCACGGCATCGCCTACTCCTTAGTGGCACCTTCTCTTTCTCATCCGGATCTCTATAATATAGATCAATACCCTAAGGGTGAGAGTAGGTGTTTTGATTGCCGGTTGGCTGCAGTCTTCCTTGTTGCAGTTCCTTACCCCTTTCGTACCTACGGCTCCACCATCCCCGGCAAATTGCAGAGTAGGAAGGAATAACAGTCTTCCCTGTCAGGAGAGAATAGTGCTACTATCCAAACACGGATTGACCCATATGCAGAGCGATGGCATGTTCTTGTGCCGACTTCAGGATCCAGTGGTATAGCGTGCTATGCAGTTGGATGGCGTGCTTTATATCCAGATCTTGGCGCCCCAATCGCAACCTCCTGCTTAGACAAATGGAGGGGAAACTAGGTATCAACATTGTCAGATGTTCTGTGGGCCCTGCTGATCTTTGAATCGCAGTACGTTCGTTGCTGTTGACTCAGGACACCCCACGGTCACGTCAAGAGCAAATGCCGCATGAAGCTCTCTTAGTTCAATATCCATGCAGAGGGTAGGGATGGTGATATTTGATACGAATTCGATAACGATGCATTAGCCCTGAGCCAGTCAGTCATATGCTGTGGAGTCTACCCTCGGTACCCTCGTAACTCGTTTCGAAAAATGCGTGGTTGAGTTGCGTGCTCGATATCGAAATTGCGCGATACATTCATCTGTCGGCATCTGTCATTCAAAGTCCCGTCAACAGCTACATATACGACCAGAATTTCTCAGGACCTTTCAGCCAAAGTTGCACACTTTTTACTATCAGGCTTAAACGATCATCAACACATCTTCGAACATGGTTTCCGCAGAGTATCCCAAGCCACTGAAGCAATCCGGGTCTCTGGATAAGTTTGCGTACGAAGACACCACTCCGGTCATTGGCCGTGAATTTTACAATGTCAACATTGTTGATGACCTCTTGAATGCCTCTGGCGCCGATGAACTGCTTCGCGACATTGCCATTACTGGTACGTTTTGAACATCTCTCAGGTCCGTGTCCACTAGTGACCTGACGACTTATGTTGAAGTCTCCGAACGCGGTGTCGTCTTCTTCCGCAAGCAAGACAACCTTACCAACGAGCTCCAAAAACACTTTGTTCACCGCCTCGGTCAACTCACCGGAAAGCCCAAGGACTCTACTCTCCATGTGCACCCCGTACTGAATGGCACCAATGAGTTTGGTGCCGATGTCCAGATCAGCACCATCAGCTCGGTGCACCGCAAGACGCTGTTCAAGAGCTTTGCGGCAAAGCACACGCGTCGCTACGATGCTGCCCAGTAAGTTGATCTGACTTTGCGGACCACATAGGTCTGTCTTACACTTTGTCTCTTCTTTTCGGAGAGCTATATGGGGTGGTGTCTCGATGGGATGATGTTTGCCGGGCCTTACACTATGCATCTGTTCTGTCCATTCCTACTGCACCGCTCAAGGCCGTATTGCTACAGGAAAAAGCATATGTGCAAAGCAGAGCCGTGACATATCAATCCTTGTCAACTAAGAAACTATACTGATTGTACCTTGCGTGAACATCAGATGGCACTCGGACATTCAATTCGAGCCAGTACCAGCCGACTATACCTCCCTGCGCCTGACCGAACTCCCCAAAACCGGCGGCGACACACTCTGGGCCTCCGGCTACGAAATCTACGACCGCTTCTCGCCCGCCTACCAAAAGTTCTTCGAGGGACTCACCGCCACGTTCACCGGAGACGGCTTTTTGACAGCAGCCGCCGAGAACCCGGACAGAGTCAAGATTTACGAAAAGGAGCGCGGCAACCCCTTGAATGTGGGTAGAGAGCTTACTGTTGTGCACCCTGTCGTCAGAACCAATCCCGTCACTGGCTGGAAGAGCATCTTTGCTCTTGGTCCTTTCCCTAAAAGGATCAATGAGCTCAACGCCGAAGAGTCTGATGAACTTTTGAAGAAGTTCTACTCTGTCATCCTCCAGAACCATGACCTCACTGTTCGCTTCAAGTGGCGCAACGAGAATGACATCGGTAGGTTGTATTCACTGTTGTGCTGTAGTTATGTACTGACTGTGAATATCAGCTATCTGGGACAACCGCAGCGCTTTCCACAGTGCGACTTTCGACTACGAGGGACTGGGCGAGCGCTTCGGCAACCGCGCGGTCGGCATTGGTGAGGTCCCTTACTTTGACCCGGACAGTCAGTCCAGAACCGAGGCACTCGCAAAGGACCAGGTTGTCGAAGAAGCGGCATCGCATGGAAAGGCGGATAAGCCGACGCTTCTGTCTGGTTAGTGTTTAGCAGTAAGCAATTTGGATGATCAACGCTTGATACGCCATTTTCCATCTGTCCGTCTGTCAGCTAAATCACCCTGGAAATATCTCAGTACCCACAACGGATCGATGAAACAATGAGGTCTCACGCGGGACAAACACAAAATTGAGGACAGATGTTCAAAAAAAAAAGGTTGTATTTTCGAGGTTGTTTGACTAAACAGGAATTACATCCGAATACCAACACCAACGCCCAACCATAGTAAAGAGCAAAAGAATCACGGAAGACGGACACATCAGGATCAGTCACGAGATGCATCATGGGCAAGTCTACATGGCTTACCTTCTTACGTTGTCTTGTTCACATTGACGCCAGGGGAACAAGAAGTTCCGGATCAAATCAATCCATCCATGCTAGTCACAGTGTGGAACTCAGGGCGTCCAGGACGAGTGTGAGCACGACGAGGAGGCTGAGGCGTCTCGAGAGTGCGGAGCTCAACGTCAGAGCCATCACGGTGGCGGTTGGCGATCCAAGTATCCAGACGGTCATGGTGATGGTGGTTGTGGGCAGTAGTGTTGTGGCGTCTGTTCTTCAGGGCGGAGAATGTGGCCAGAACGAGGCCGAGGGCGACAAAGATGGCCATGACGACACCCAGGCTAGCTGCGGTCTTGTTGGTCATCTTGTTTGAAGGTAGGATTGGCTTGGGTTCGAATCTGATGCTTGGTGGAATGGTTGCTGTGGAATGATCTGGAAGGTGTGACAGGGTGACCCGGCTAGCATTTATAGACGAGAAGTGAAAGAGCATCGAGAGGGGAAGACAATGGAATTCATCACGGCCACAAAGAGGCCTTGAGGCAAATAAGGAAGGCAGTTTGAGGGACAAAGAACATGGGTTGGGGGACAAGGGGGCTTGGAAGGAGGACAAAAATCCCCAACAAGGAGCCATTCATGCTTCCAAGAACGCTACCCACGGTATCTTTCATGGGCCAATTCTTCTTTGTATCGGGAGCGACAATGCAAGCATCGAGACGACCTCTGCATCACAGTCAGACACCAATAGATTCATCGAAATCATACTCGTTGCTAGGTCAACAAAGACAGAAGGAAGGTCAATTTGAATGAAAGAACAAGCAGAAACATTACATCACTTGCCATCAATTCCAAGCCCACTCCCAATCACCGTGGCCATTCCACATCCATCTTCCTCCATGAGGATAGTGATGAGCCCACGGAGGCATAGGAGGAGAGCTCGGTCTGGCAGTAGCCGTCTTCTGCGTCTTGGTGCCTGCTACTTTGCCAGTGACCGAGGTGACGCTATTCCACCAGCTAGACACAGCCCGACGCACCTTGACCCTTTGCGTGACGCGGGCGCCAGACATGATGTTGTTGTTAGCAGGTACTGGCAGACCAAGCTGGCTCTTCAGCCAACAAGTCCCTGGGCCCTTGCCATCCTTGCCTCCAACGTAGGTGAACGCCTGACATTTGGAGTCCTTGTCGCAAGCGGTCGTGCAATCAAGGAATGATTGAGAAGCTGCAACGTTGGCGTAAGCGCCCCAATTTGAGTCTGAAGACCGAAAGATGGTGTAATTCGAGCCTGCAGAGTTTGTGGCCCAGGCGGCATATGCAGTCGAGGTGCCAGAAGTGCCGATGCTTGATGTTGGAGAAATTGTTGTTGTCGGCAAAGACGAGGAAGAGACCACGATCGTCGAGCTGCTAGCACCACTCATAGAGGGATCAGCGGAGGGGCCTTTTGTGGCAAGGAAACCTGCAATGAAGTTCGGTCCAGCGGGAACGGCACTTCCTTTGAGGTCCTTCAGCCAGCAGGTTCCGGTTCCCTTGCCATTTTCTCCTCCAACATAAATGCAACGCATCCCTGAGAAGTATCACAGACATCCA
Organism: Aureobasidium mangrovei; assembly: GCA_021014315.1. Classification (NCBI taxonomy): domain Eukaryota; kingdom Fungi; phylum Ascomycota; class Dothideomycetes; order Dothideales; family Saccotheciaceae; genus Aureobasidium; species Aureobasidium mangrovei. The sequence goes on along the minus strand of JAJJJQ010000001.1, from coordinate 1,271,100 downwards.
TGCAATCAGCATATGAAGAGGAAGCCCTTGTATTGGTGTAAGATCCAATGTTAGTGTCAGAAGAACAACGAATGAAATAGATGGCACCCTGATTCGAGGCGACGAAACTCTGAGAACGCGCCTCTGGACAAAGATCACTTGGACCACTGACCCCTGTGGTGCCCGAAGCTTTGGTCGTATCTGTTGTACTCTGTGTAGGTGTGTTCGAGGAGGATGAACCGGATGACATGCTGGATCCAGGAGAGCTATTCGCTGCTAGGGTACCGGAAATGTAGTTCACTCCAGCAGCCGTAAAATCACCCGAACCTTTCTTCAACCAACATGTACCGGGCCCTTTACCGTGGGATCCGCCAACATAAGTCCATGCAGTACATCCAGAGGAGGCAGCAGAATCGCAAGCATTCAGGCAATCTTGATAAGAGCTGGCAGCTTGGGTGTCTGAGTAGGCCCCTTGCGTGCTATCAGACGCACACTTGATTGCATAGGCGTTGTTGTTCACACTCGTCAAGTACTGACCATCCGTGTCTGGACAGAGTGTGCTTGAAGGGACAGACGAGGTGGTTGACGATGACACTGCAGATGTGACTTGAGCGCCAATCGAGGCCGAAGGGTTACTGGACGTAGATGCTGACGAGGACGAAGATCGTGAAATCGCAGGAACACTAGCAGAGCTCGAGGATGACGTCGGAGCGATTGTGGTTGTTGGCAATGAAGTCGACGAGACCACAATTGTAGAATACGAAACACTGCTGAAGGACAAAGTGTTGGAACGCGACGCGCTGCTCACACTACTCGTAGTAGCTGCTGTGGATGGAGCACCAGCGGAATCGCAATCAGTGGAAACGCAGTAACCATAGTTCAGCCACATGTTGTAACAAAGTGGAGGGTCTACTGCTGGGTTCCACTGCATGAACGTCTCGATGGGAATGTTGTATATAGCAGCAATCTTGGAGCAAGTGTCACCTTGGTATGTTAGCCAAATTTTGAAGAGATCACAGATTGGAAAAGTTCTACCAGATTTTGCAGTGTGCCACTGGGTGCAACCTGATACAATCCCGTCTTGGGTGGGGGCTGGCGCGGGAACCGATGAACAGGAGATAGATGCCTTGTTCGAAGATTTCACTGAGCTTGTATTCACACTCGGGATGCTTGAGGTGGCCTTCGAAGATGATGTGGCACTGGGACTAGATGTACTAGATGCAGAACTAACTGATGTGCTGGAAGAAGAAAGCAGCGGCTGTTGGATGAGTTTGATGCTCTTCGAGCTTCCCGTCCTATCGGTCCAGTTGTATGCGTATGCCGGGTTGTAGTTGGTGATTTTCACGCTCTTGACATACATGGTAAAGGGGGCTTTGCCAAAATCTGTGTAACCACCTGCCCAATCCACAGTACCTAGAGCACCTTAGTCAGGCTCGAAGAAGCGGAATAACAACGGACTTACCCCATGCATTACCGGGGTCACCACCTGCCCAGATGCCCAGTTGGAATTTGGCAGGCGTTTGGGGGTATTGGTGTGTATCGCTATCGGCATTCGAAGCATACAAAGTTCGAACAACATTGCCATCGACGGACCAGGTCAATTGGTTTGGGGTCCAATCAACAGTGTACGTATGGAATTGCGTCTGGGGAGACGCGACGTCGAAGAAAGATCCTCTGTCATACCAACCTGTAATGCCCTATGGCAACTGTTAGCAAATGCTTCGCGGTTTGATCTGGTCCATTCTCCTCAATGTACCTTTCCATAATAATTGTTCTGCCCTTTCCCTGCGCTGCCTGTGTCACCGAAGTTGTTGCCGCTAAACTCCCAATCAATCTCGTCCGCATCGTCTGACATCAGCACAGCAGAGGAGACTATACCAGTACCAGGGGCAACCTGCACGACGGTTTCGACTTTGCCGTAGAAGATGTAGAAGTTAGTCCATAGCTGAGGAGCCTCGAAACGCTTGGAAACCGTGAACTCGGCGCCCTGAGGGCCAAGGCTGACTTTCGCATAGTTGGAGATAGTCCAGTCAGACGGAATTGAGGTTTGTTGCGTGAAATCAATCGTGTAACTGCTTTTCGACACGCCTACGTTTGGTGGACATTGTGTATTCAAGGGGTTGCATGTATCTGCGAGGCTGACTGCAGCAAATACGAGAAAGCTGGCCAATAGACCGAAATGCCTCATGGTGAACATAATTTGGTGTATCAGCCGTCAGGCTCGTCACTTCAAGGACCTACCGCCGGGATGTAATTATGCGAAGCCTGCAGACACGATAGAAATTGCTTTAACAATGAAAGTGCCATACTTGCCTTTTCCGGATCCTTGCTGATTTCGTCTAACAAAGAAAGGCAGCAGAGGTCTGCTGCATGGCTGGGGTTACTTCGAAGTGTGTAACAAAGGATCTATGTTGGCGCGAGAAAGCAATGCACCAGGTTGCGAGCAGCCATCAATCTAGTCATTGATATGGCGATCGATTGGCGCAACTCGCGAACGATCCCCTGCTTAGTGCTTACATACGTTGGTAGGTATTCTGAATCGCAATCCCTGAGTCGAAGGTCGATAAGAGTTGGACGTCGCGATTGAATCCGCGATGCGCGTCGTAGTGAACTGTGGGAGCATCGACGACGTCATCCCAAGCACCCGACATTGTCGCATTTCCATGAAGGCCGCAGAAATGCAACATAGGGTCCATCTACACCTGCGGCCCCAGCCTGATAATGTTGAAAAGCTCAATGAGGGTCTCACCATTTCCGAGAAGCCGGGCGGTTGGAAACAGTTGTTCTCGAAGATTTGTAAACCCCAATCGTGAAACAAGCGAAGAAACAAGCGAAGAAACGTGTCAGTCCGCGACTCATTCATCTGACAGCTGAGATAAGATAAGACACATGAAGGTTCTAGCCAAATGACGTGTGAAATGACTTTTTTTCTTGCCCTTCGGTCTTGTCGTCCGCTTAAATCCAAAAAACCCCTTGCACACTGTTCGCCGTTCGAACCTTGCACCTGAATCTAGTATAACGTCATGGCTGGTTTGTAAGAAAACAAAGCGTTGAGACATCTTTTGTAAGCAGCATGTGGCGGTAACAGGTACCTCCAGCAGGGGACCTGATATATTTTATAAACCAATTCTCCATCTCCTGACCTCTGCTTATCTCGAAACACCCTGACCTTCAATCACACTACCTTACCTCACCCTATATCGCCATAATGACCTACTCTTTCACCGTCTACAAGGGCTCCGAGTCCGGCGCCATTAAGAAGGCCACCATCAACAAGGATGAGCTCAAGGGCGACCAGGTCTATCTTAGAGTCACCGCTTCCGGTCTCTGCGGAACCGACATGCACTACCGCAAGGCCGACATGGCCCTCGGTCACGAGGGTGTTGGTGTTGTTGAGGCTACCGGCCCTGATGTCAAGGTCCTGAAGAAGGGCGACCGTGTTGGCTGGGGTTACGAGCACGATTGCTGCATGCACTGCGAGCAATGCTTGAAGGGAACCGAGACTTTCTGTCCCGAGCGCGCCATGTACGGTGCTGCCGACACCGACCAAGGTTCTTTCGCTACTGGCGCCGTCTGGCGTGAAGCCTTCCTTTTCAAGATCCCCGACAGCCTTCCTGACGAGGCTGCCGCCCCTCTCCAGTGTGGTAAGTTGCGTGGCTCATGGGCACAATCAGCATGATGCTAATTCAAAACAGGTGGTGCTACCGTCTTCAACGCTCTCCACATGTACTCCACTCAGCCCACCGAGCGCATCGGTATTGTCGGTGTCGGTGGTCTTGGTCACCTGGCCATCCAGTTTGCCGCCAAGATGGGTTGCGAGGTCGTCGTCTTCTCCGGTACCGACTCTAAGAAGGAGGAGGCTAAGAAGCTGGGTGCCGGCGAGTTTTACGCTACCAAGGGCGTCAAGGAGCTGAAGGACGTCAAGCCCATCAACCGCCTCCTCGTCACCACCTCCGCTCAGCCCGACTGGAACATCTACCTCCCGATCATGGCCCCTGGTGGTACCATCTTCCCTCTCTCCGTAGCCGAGGGCGACTTTGCCGTTCCGTACATGGGTCTCCTTTCCCAAGGCTTGACTGTCCAAGGCAGTGTCGTTGCTCCCCGCTACATCCATAAGAGAATGCTTGAGTTCGCTGCCTTCCACCAGATCAAGCCCATCACCATGCACTACGACATGTCCGAGGAGGGTATCGAGAAGGCCATGAAGGATCTCGACGAGGGCAACGTCAGATACAGAGCCGTTCTCTTCAACAAGGCCTAAAAAGGTTACGACATAATGTTTTTGGTATCTTGGCAAGCAACTTTGGAGTCGCTTGGAGACTAGCAGGCCTACGTCTATGAATTTTGGGTTGTATACGACAAATAATACCATATCATCTCTTAGTCACTTTGTTTTCACCTTCCTTGGTCCTTGATATGTGCATAGAACCAAGTCTGGAGATAAGCAATAACTCCGTTGATCTGTGCTTAGTAGCGCGACCGGACTCATCCAGCTACAACGACTATCATGATGACAGCGAATGATGAACAACAAGAACAATCATGCGAATGACGATGTGAGTGCGCGAGCGCTCCTGGCCCATACACCAAAAGTGGCCGAATCAACAATGTCTCTGGTCCACCCTGGTACGTTGTAGTATACGAAGCAAGCTACTCATAGGCTACAAAATCAATCACGGGTCCTCACAGAGGTCAGATATCTGAATTTGGAGGCACGCGTTAGGAGATTTTCCATTCCGAAAGTTTGCAAGTAGCTATGCAGAGCTCGGACAGACCGCGCCCTGGACCTCCCTCTCGAACTCGCAAGCAATGTCAAACACTCTGGCATCCCTACCGGCTGCTCCTATCAACCAGATACTGAACGGGCGCTTGTTTTCTTGCTCATTGCCGTGTCCAACGCCAACGCTTAGGGCACATAAGTCTAGAACTTTGAGGGCAAGGTTGAATTCGTCCGAGGTCAAAAAGGTTGATCGCATTCCCTTCGCTTTGGGGTACTGGACTGTTGTAGGCATGAGCAGGACATCAACTTTCTCGAACATCTTTGCTGCCTGGCAACATAACCTCGTCTGCTGGTTTTGCAGGTCGAAAAAGCTTAGCGCATCCACTGTCTTTCCTGCATCTTGACAGATGAGCTGTCTGACCTGCTCGAAAATGTCCAGCTCGACCTCCAATAACCGCCCGCCCGCCGATTGAATTCGATCGATGGTTTCGAGCAGGGGGTGACGAAGATCAGAGGTGCCGTCTAGATCAACGTTTGCCAGTCTGTTCAAGTCCTTCGGTATACCAAAGACGAAACCACCTTGTCGCACTCCGCGAAAATCGACGTGCCAGACCCAGGAATCGATGACTGCGGGCTGTCTGGTTTGAGGGTCATTCTCATCGTGCTCCTGGCCAGCGACAAGCCAGACTCGACGAGCTTCTTCGGCGGACTGTACGATGATCGAAATGGAAGTGAGGCCCGGATAAATCGAAGATACGCCACGGGAAGAAAGAGTTCTTTGGGTAGGCTTGAACGTGGTGATGGCATTCAGGGCCGGCGCAACTTGTGCACCACCAGATGCACTGGTTCCCAATACGAAGGAGACGAGTCGGGTCGCTACTGCGACTGCACATCCTGATGCACTGCCCTCCCTGCTCATTTTCCCCACGAACAATGCTCCAGAATCAAGCAGATCTTGCACAACTTTGCTCATCTGTGCTCCAGTCTTGCCACCTATTTTGGTGACAGCGTTTGCGTCGCCGATATGGTAATCAACCGCGAAAGGTATGCCATAGAGAGGGGGCAATGGTTTGCCTGCATATCGCTCCTGCAAAGCTCTTGAGGAAGCGAGTAACGCTTCTGGCGACTCGAGTGACACCCAAAGAGCAGGATCCTGTTGTCTATATTCCGTCGTCTTTCTAGCCACCCGTCGGGCAATGTCTTCCGGTCCTAAAAGACCTGCTTGATAAATTTGGGAAAGACCATCGATGGACAAGCTGTTTTGAAGATCCTGGACGTCGATAGAAGGTGACTGCGATTGCGCCGCTGGAAGGCCTAGAAGGTCGGAAGACACGCCAACATAGCCAAACAGTCCATCGTAAGCGCAGATAGTGTTATTCGAGTTGGAGGCTAACATGGCATCGAAACCAGATGTGCAGCTATTCACACCTTGTCAGCAAGCCAATCGAAGCAGAAGGAAAGGTAGTCCAGAGAACATGTACGCTGCTTACTCATTCAATATACAGCACTCGAAGCCACGATCGGCAGCTTCCCTGGCCGTAGTGTTTACGCAACATCTATTTGACTGTTACCTGCCGTACCAACTCACGGTGCTCACCTCGTCGTGCATCTTACTCGGTAGTCACGCCGGCAAGTAAGAGATGAGTAATTCCACGAGCAAGCAAAGCTCGGTGAAATCCAGTCTTCCAGAAGGAGCCTTTGCCCGGCTTGTCGATAACAACCTCTCCAGGCAGCGGTCGAAGCTCGTCAATGATGTCGTGTCCATATTCCCCTCTGACAAGCAAACGACCCATGGGCCCTGGCCCCCCTATACCGATGTTGTGGTGACCATTAGGAGCACCTATCTGTCTGAGTCGTTTAGACGCGGGTAGATCTGACAGATCTTGCCGGTGTCCTTCCCGAGTATGCATGACATGGAGTCCTAGCGTTCGTGACGCTTCCAGCACTTGTTGCACCACCGGTACGATGTCACGCACGCGATTGAACACTTCATCATCGCCGCATTGAATGCTGCCGAAACCTCCTACTTCGAGGAAGTCACGTTGCATGTCTATAATGACTAGAGCAGTCGACTTTGGCTGGAATCGAAATGCATAAGGGCGTGCGTTTGGAAGCTCCATGGTGGTCTCGAGTTTGTGGTCGGTCTACGTTGTCCAAGAAGGAAGAAAGCATCATCAGCTTCTGCCACCTGTGTTGATCACGCATCCTCGATCATCCTCACTTATCCAGATAGCCGACGAGCCTGTTTTTTTTTTTGGGTCTCCCCGAGGATCAGATGCGTTTCTTAGGGACTGTGTGTCAAGCCCTTACAGCTATCTGCCTTCGCCTCTGCACATGGACACTCTTACTTGGAACCACATACAAAAAGCCTCGCAACGAGTCAAATGGTCACATCGCACGCGCACGGTCTGCAGAGTTTGTGCAGGGTAGGATCGTAGATAGACTTTACCTATGTCCACAAGACGATATCTTTGCCGACTAACAACTTCCTCTAATTGGTCGCTAGCAGATGAGCGATGCGTCGAAGTTAATTTTGCTCGGCTACGATATTCTCTTGTTGAGATCGGAGGTGGGCCTCAGGGCCTGAACCGTTGCTTCGAAGAGTGACAACTTTTCTCTCACCGGTAAAGCTTCGAAGATTTCGTGCTGCAAAATCACTGACGCTATCTCTTCACTTCCGACCTCAATGGAAGTGGACTGTAGCTGCGATGTCGGATGGATGTGGTGGTATAAACCCAGACGATGATGTCTTCTTCGCCAACACTGCTGGGACACAACACATCCTGTCACCATCGTTGCGAGGTTCTCCTGTAGCAGTTCTGGTAGATGGTCAGAGCTTCAAGATTGATTCAAGATGACCCTTGACAAAAATCAGGCACCATTCTGGACGGGAGACTGATGGAGTCACATTGGCCGCGGTCAAGGCACTGATAAATTGGTCGTTCGCCCAGGCTCACACACTCGACAGATTCGTGGCTGAACGAGTAGTCTTCATGAACGAAACGTGTCGAGCATATCAATCTCTCTCCGCCAAGCTGTTATCTTATCAATAATTTTTATTCGCGTCTCCTGGTGATCCGATTTATTTTTCCCTGACATGTTTCTTCTGATATCTGTATACACACCTACTGAATTTTAGTCGGAAAGGATGCACAAGTAGGCTAGAGGCATGCTCTATCAGCCTGACAGTTTTTGTCCAAAAACATCACTTTAGAACTAAAGAAAATCCTCTGATATGCTTGGGAAAGGTTGAAGGTTGACATGCTCAGGTTGCGGCCACGAAAGCCTGCGGAGTGTGTGAGCTTTAGCGAGGAACTATTTTCATTAGTGCCTTGGCCACGGTTTAGCGTTGACGACTTGCTCAACCTTGAAGCTTGATCTTTCAATTTATATAGAGCTTGGAGCTACAATAGCAGTAGGTCGCTTCGTTGTAATCAAGAGCAACAAGCCTGTTAGATTATCAAGTGCTTAACCAAAGATTCGGTGCTGACACAACAGCGCTCAAATTCGCTGTCTTTCTAGCCGTTTTGAAACGCGACTGTCGAGCGAGGACACAATCCTTGTGAAATCTCGAGCACATCCGACGGCCTTTTCTGGATTGCAACACGAATCAGAGTCTCGATTGGAAGAAACTGCCACGCTCATGATTGCTACGGATAGGCACATCACGCCATTTCGAATCAGGGGCCGAACAACTGCAGCAATGCATAAGGCGTACTTTTCTCAGCCGATACTGTAACCAATGAGTGGACTACAGACTGCTTGTTGTATCCTGGCAAGTGTTGTAACTGGCCAGCAACCTTGGACGTGCAAGGTTGTGGAATCTCACGTTAATCGCCGATTGCGGGTCTGCCGCGGATCTACCCTGCATGCTACAGGTGCAGATTGTGTATTGCATGACCTGAAAACGCCAATGCGCCCCTTGATTGGTAAGATGAGCTGCAAACAAAGCACATATCCGGAGTCCGGACGCCACGCTGACAATTGCGGAAACGTCGAGGTCCGGCGCTTGGTTGATACCTTCCAGATGAACGCTCCAACACCGTCCTCAGCTGGGACACAGGGATCTGATCAATGCTCCAGGTATGCCTCGTGCGTGGTGCTACTCGAAGATCTGTGCAAGGTATCATTTCATATGACTGATTTGGAGCTGTCCTTGATAGAGTGAAAAGTCGTCGACGGCCATGAACACAATCTGAGAAATGTGCTGATTTGATTATGTGAAGCGCTTGTACTTACCTTGAGTGAGCTTGCTCGAACGTCCTCGTCAGGTTCTGACATATGTCGGAATTGATGCTGCAAGAGTGAATACGATGAGGAACTTAGGTCCTTCTTTCTGGTCAGTGTTCCTCCAACGTTTGGGATGCGATTGCAAGCATTTGTAATAATTGGCGGAAGAGTTTGTATAACACTGGTTGTTCGCATGGAGCTGGATATAGTCAAAAAGGTTCGAAACCATCAACCGAGCGATCTTGAGGCATCTTGTTAAGAATCTTCACGAGGAGTAAAGGAATCTGTTTTGCTGTGACAGTCCGAAGATCTCCAAGCATGCAAAGGTGAGTTGTTTACGTGAAGCGTGGCGATATTGCTTACCGTTGCCTGAGAAAAGCTTGAAATGTTCCATCAGCTGAGAATGAGTCATGAAACGATATGTGGCAGACATAGATCTCCACTTCGATCAATTGTGGCTTCGATGAAGTAGTCGTCGCCCAATCGCGTGCTTTGAAAAGTCTCTTGTCTTTGATCGGAAGGATTCCGTTTCGTCCGCAAATCCGACGTTTCGACAACTCTCGAGTCCAAAACATCGGTAGTGTGTGGATAAAGTTCCTCATGACAAGGCTGAGGCTCTAAAATGGCGGTCTAACGTAACCGAGCCGAGGCCGGGATACGCAATTTCGAACATGTTATTCGAATGGCCGCGCTCGAATGCAGCAAGGAAAAATAAATCGTTCGAACACATTTTTATGGACCGTAAGTGCTCTGTAAAAGTTCGTTTCGTGATTCTCGTAAACATGGTCTGCGTAGTCCTGCGGATAGAAGAACTTCGTGGGTTGTGGCGGCATGACTGAACTTGTTTACTAACAAGACGCCGAAACGGCAATTTCCACCAACATCCATCAATGTCATCGTTGCTGCATACAAGCAATCCTCTCGAGGCCGTGCGATCTGAAGCGTGATCGTGCAAGAGGCGATGTGAATTATGGTTGCGCCTCAGTCATACCGCTGCGAGTGTAGTTTCGATTTTGGTGGTAAAACCAATGTAGAGCAAAGTAGCACCAAGACATCGAGATGTACTTCTCAACCAGGCATGTGTCTGAGAAAGTCCGCCGTTGAACCAGGTTCAAACGTGGGTGATTGCCAACAATAGCCAGAGAGATATGGCACAGGCACCGACATGCCAGATGGGTATTCGGAGAAGACTGGTGGGTTAGTGAACGGTGTAGGTGTACTCCAGCTGGAGGCTATTCCTGAAGGGCCTGCCGAAGCAGGGGCCGCTTGTAGTGACATGTTGCCAATAGCAGTCTGAGGTGAAACGCCGAAGCTGGATCCCGACCGCGAAATGGGACTGATCGTATGGGTGCCTAAGGTTGGACGTTTGCGAATCTCCTTGGGGTCAAGAATCATTGACTTGATAGCTGCTGTCATAAATCTCGCCCCCATCTCGCCGTTGACCTTTAGAGTCCACCTAAACTCCCTCAACTTCTTCATATAAAAGTCTTCTTCACAAGGATCAGAGGAAGAGCCAACGAGAAGGTTTCCGAAAGAGATCAGCAATGTCAAGCATGCAGTCGAGCAAAAGTACCAGAAAGATTTGAGATGGCGCGCTTTGAGTTCGTTCACAAATTCGAGCGCGGACAACCACCTCTGTTTAGCAGCAGCTCGACAGATTGCAGCAGCGCTGGGGTCTGTTGGGCGAGACATGACCTGACAAATGATCCGCCGATGTATGCTGACCTCAACGGCGAGGTGAGCAAGTCTCAGATACCCTTTGAAAAGTTAGAAAATTCATAAAAATCAATTCATCCATGACAATTTCACTAACCGATCGAGGTCAGCTTCATTGATGCTGCTTTTTCGAATGAGAGCACCTCCATAGCAGCGCCAGACCAGTGCCTTAGCCGGACCTCGATGGGCTGAACCCGGTTGAGAAGGGCCACCAGTGAATCAGGCGATGACTGGATATCCTGGTTTGAGCGCAAGCTGAAAACCGTGTCCAAGGCGTCAGAAAGTATTCGAGTAAGCTCAACCATTTGAACAAAGATGATGCGGCCCTTCTCGACCTCGGAGCTTCCCTCTTCTTGGTTTTCTTCATATTCAGGAAAGTCCTTGAGCTGAACCATGGGTACGATCCAATCACGGTCTGATAGCAAAGGCGGGCGACCTTCGATAAGAGCAACCCATTTGTCTTGCATGAATACTGCCCAGGCAAGGCGGCACCGCAGACTGATTTCCCAGGATGGCAGATCCCAAGACGATGCATCCATGTGAAGTCCCATCATGTGAGACATGGCCACAAGATGCGCGGTAAGTTTGCCTCGAAATCCACAACTCATTACATCCGTATCAGTACATTCGTACTGGGCTAGAAGCAGACCGGCCTGCACCGACGATAGCTTTGGGCGGTATATTGTAAGATCGAATGATTCGATGGCCAGGCTCCATAGTATACAAGCGTCAGGCTTTGGCTTATCTGCCAGAGCTGTCGAATATGACCAGTAGTTTGTAGTAAGAAGATAAACTGCCGCCAGAAGCGCGGGCGAAAACTCGCGGTAAGAACGAGCGTATTTTTCGAGGAAGACGCCTTTATGAAGAATCGGAAAAGATGGGTGGACGACGCGGAAATACAAGTCAACCAGCTCCTGCCCATACGGCGCGACGATATTTTGAATGGCATCGATTCGGTTCTGCTCGTCCTCATAGCCAACAGTGCCCTGGTCCTCACGGATTGTAAAGGCATTGAAGTCGTCGACTTTGCGAACTGTAACTAGACCTCCCTGTGTTGATTTGAGAGACGTTCCTAAGGAGAGAGAGAAGCGGGGAAAGGAGAAAGGTTCAGTCAGACCAACAAAATGCGAGTGGTGCTTGTTCTGCAGGCCAAGGGTCTGCTTGAGTAGGCTCTCTCCGGGAAGATCATCGTACTCCTCAACTCCAGTTCCCACGTTAGTTCGCAATGATGCCGGACGGCTGCTCCTGCTCCTCTGGGTAGATTCCTCGTTGGCGTGTATTTTTCTCTTTCTGTTCCTGGCGATGGGCTCATGCAGATAGGTACATTCCTGGTTGTGGAAGTTGCAGAGGACACACTTGTCCTCGCCTGATTCCTTGACGCATCTCGTCTTGCGTCGGCGACATGCATCGCATGGACGCTCTTTTGCCGAGCGAGCATTATTCCCATACGGGCGGGTGCCTTCTGCGGGGGTTTGTCGCTGAAGGCTTCCAGGACGCTGCTCAAAGTCGCGATAAGGTTGGTCTGAATTGGACCCACGCAATCCAGCGCCTGCAGCTTGTTCCATGTTCCGAGGCTACGCTGCGCTGGGTCTATTTTGTTATTAGACCTCGAACGAAAATGCTGTTGCGCTTTCACCGCCGCATGACCATGGAGACGGTGATGATGTCAATAGCAAAAGCGCGCTCAATTCGAGACAAAGACTTGACAACGCTCCGCGGATCCAGGATCGAAAAACAAAGGACAGATGGTGGAATCTACGTTTGCTGAAATGGGTCACGGCCAAGAGGCTTTTCGTTTTTTTCGACTCGAACGAAAACGGCCTTGGAGTGATTGGCCTCGGAGCTTCGGCAGCGTCGGAACATTGTTCAGATGACGTAGGGCTCTGAGGGTTCTGAGCATCATAATTGAAATCATCGATTCAGCGGTAGAGACTAGAGACAAAATGTTCAAACAAACCGGAAACATGATGGTGTTGCTTATTGCTACGAGGCAATTGCACCCCTTGAACGTAGTCCCATCATCCCGCCCTTCTGACGTTTTGGATTGATTGTTGACCACGGCTCCCGCATCCCTGCTCCCGCAAAGCTTCTCTTAACTTAGCATCTCTAACTTAGTCAAAGCAGCAAAGACGACTGCTCACAAGCTCAATGGCGGCGCCAGAAGGTCTAATGCCGCCAAGCGAGCCGGAGCTGCAGCAGCAGCAAAGTCCAAGTGTGATCACCGACGATACTGGCACCCCTCTGGTTCCTACCGTCGTGCCGCCAAAGACTCTGTTTCCAAGCCGTAGCAACAATGAGGATGATCAGCCGCCGTCCAACTACCAGACCCCTGCGTCCGCTCCTCTAAATACCGCCCGAGGTGAGGGATACTTTGGAGAACAAAAGCAACCGAGCAATGGCCTTGGTCGCGATATCGAACGGACAGACCATGCAGAAACACCTGCAACTACGTCGGTCCCATCACAGTCGCAACCAACGCAAACTGTCGAACGCCCTGGCCTTGAGAGAACATGGCGGACCGACAGACCAAAACCTCTTCCGAGAAGTGCAACCATTATGAATGCTTTGCAAAGGAGCACGTCCCATGCACCGGCTTCAAAACCCGGACAGGCTCCTCAATCTTCTGATATGAATACTGGATCAGAATGGACCTCTTCATCGTCGGAAAGCGAATCTGAAGATGAAGAGCACACGAAACATCGGTTGGGCAAGAACAAACGGCGGAGGATGGAAAGGGAGCAGTCATACACGAAGCTCAATGTCGGCAACGACCAGTACCAATCCAAAGGCAAGGTCTCGAAGCGGGACGGAAGACTCAACATCTCGATCAACGAGACCGCTAACAACGGATATATTGCAAAGACGCTTGGTCAAACAATTCAACATCATCTCGGTGTACCGCACAAACACGGCGACCCAGACCGGGAAGACTCCGAGTCCGACTCTGAGGATCAGCATCTGAGGACAGACGACCATCTTCAAAACCAAGTATCAGAGGATGCTGCTTCAGTTGCTTCTTCGGTCCACGAAACCGTCAAGAGACCCCGCTTGAACATTGTAGTCATGGTTATCGGTAGCAGAGGCGACATTCAACCGTTTCTCGAAATTGCTCGGGTTCTCAAACGTTATGGACATCGTGTACGCATCGCGACTCATCCTGCATTCAAAGATTTTGTCCAAAAGGATGTTGGACTTGAGTTTTTCAGCATTGGTGGAGATCCATCGGAACTCATGGCATTCATGGTCAAAAACCCAGGTCTAATTCCGAACCTCGAGACGGTCCGGCAGGGCGAGATTGCCCGGCGCAGAAAAGGAATGGCGGAGATTTTTGAGGGGCTGTGGCGAGCCTGTGTCAATGCCACAGACGATGAGCAGGACAAGGCCAACATGAAAATGAGTAGGTCAAGTAAGATTGTCTTGTTCGACGGTGACTGACTCGCAAAGTGGGCAACAAAGCACCATTCGTGGCAGATGCTATAATTGCAAACCCGCCCTCCTTCGCCCACGTCCATATCGCAGAACGCCTCGGTATTCCACTGCACATCATGTTTACATTTCCCTACTCGCCAACGCAATCTTTCCCGCATCCTCTGGCGAACATCAGTCCACAGAGAAGTAATGTGGACCAACACTACACAAACTTCATGAGCTACCCTTTGGTAGAGCTGATGACCTGGCAAGGTCTGGGTGATCTGGTCAACCGCTTCCGTGTCAAGACTCTTGGCTTGGAACCTGTCAGCAGTCTTTGGGCGCCTGGGGCTCTCTACCGGATGAAAGTACCCTACACATATCTATGGAGTCCTGGTCTTGTTCCGAAACCAAAAGACTGGGGTCCGGAGATTGACATTGCTGGGTACGTCTTCCTGGACCTGGCAAGCGACTTCAAGCCACCGAAGGACTTGACGGATTTCCTGGATGCTGGAGAGCCTCCCATCTATATCGGTTTTGGAAGCATTGTCGTGGATGATCCTGACAAATTCACTCAACTTATTTTTGATGCTGTGAAGATGGCAGGCGTCAGAGCGCTGGTGTCCAAGGGATGGGGCGGGCTGGGAGGCGACGACATACCCGACAACATTCACATGCTCGAGAACACTCCTCACGACTGGCTGTTCCCTCGTGTAAAAGCCGTGGTTCACCATGGCGGCGCAGGAACCGCCGCCGCTGGACTGAAGTGTGGCAAGGTAAGTGCAAGACACGTCAGATTACTCTCGTTACCGGCAAGATCTAACTTCCACCAGCCGACGGTCATATGTCCCTTCTTCGGAGACCAGCCTTTCTGGGGTTCAATGGTGTCCAAAGCAAAAGCCGGCGCTCACGAGGCTATACCCTACAAAAAGTTGACTGCAGAGAAACTTGCTGAAAGTATCAAGCAGTGTCTCACCGAGGAAGCGCGCAATAACGCGAAGAAGATTGCTGATAGCATAGCCGCCGAAGGTGATGGTGCAGAAAATGCCGTCAAGAGTTTTCACCGCAGCCTTCCTTTTGCGGGAAAACGAAGCATGAGATGTTCTATTCTGGAGGACCGAGTTGCAGTTTGGCAACTGAAAGACTCTAATCTCAGGTTGAGTGCGTTGGCAGCCGACATTCTGGTCGAGCAGAAAAAGATCGAATGGAAAGGCCTTCGTGTCATCCGACATTATGAATGGGATGATTTCGATGGTCCCGGCGAGCCAATCTCGGGTGCAGGCGGTGCACTGTTGAAGACCGGCACCGGAATCGCAAGAGGTGTCGGCATGGTTCCAAACAGCGTTGCCAAAAGTATCAGGAAGCGGGAAGAGCGCGAGAAGAGGAAGAAGGAGAGAGCGGAAAAGAAGGAGCAGAAGAGACTATTGAAAGAAGCGGCCAAAGGCAAGGCCGGTCCGGAGGCGAAGCAAGCTTCACAAGAGCAGAAGACACAGCGCCCAGCTGGACCATCGCATACCTCTACAGACGACACGACAGGATCGGTACACTCTGTTGAAGAGGAACCTCTTGCTCAGGAGTTCGCCGAAGAGGTCGGAGATGCAGTTATGGAATCCGGCGGCGCACTCGCTAGCATGCCATTGGATCTTGGTCTTGCCATTGGACAAGGCTTCCACAACGCGCCACGGCTCTATGGAGATGCATCGGTTCGCAAATCCGTGCGAATCACCGGCATGCACTCCGGTACCAGGGCAGCAAGGAAGGAATTGCTTTATGGCATTTACGACGGGTGGACCGGGCTAGTGACGCAGCCTATGCATGGCTGGCAAGATGCCAAAACCAAGCACGGCAAAATCACAGGCCTGGGCGTGGGCTGCGCAAAAGGCGTTGGCGGGTTTGTCTTGAAGGACATTTCCGCCATCATCAGTCCTCCATTCTTGCTTGCCCAGGGCGTGCGAAAGGAGATCAAGAAACGAATCGGCGGCCCGGGAACTACTTCGTTCATCCGTAAAGCCCACATGATACAAGGGGCAAAGGATTTGCAAGCTCTAGAGGAGTCGGACAAGAAGAACAAGACGGAAGACTTGAAAAAGACCGAGGGCATGGTGGCCGAGGGCTGGAAAATCATGAGAGAGGTCTGGGATGCCAAGCAAAAGCACGTCAAGCACCATGGCGGCAACCTCAAGGGCCGTCTGAGCGTCCACAGGGAAGAAAGAAAGTGGGCCGACAACGGCGCGCTCGAGAACGTCAATGCGACGAAGCGAGCGCTCGAGGCGGAACACGAAGGAAAGGACCTGGCCAAGGTCTTTGCACAACGACGCAAGGAGATGCACATCGCCGAGCAGCCCAGAGCGAGCGCCATGAACCAACCCGCCAACTACGAAGATTCGGCAGCGGTTGGACCAAACGGCCAGTTCAAACGTCGTCCCCGGCAATCGATGCGGTCCAACCGGGAGCAAGACGCAGGCAACGAGGCTGGCCCGGGAGAGACGGGCGCGATCGATGCCAGTGGAGTGTGCGAAGACACGAGAGCAAAGGAAGAAAAGAGTTTCGACAGCGACACGGCGGTCGAATCGCCGGGCGACGAGGACAGCGTTGGTTCCAAGACCGGCGATACGATCAAAGGAAAGGGCGCTGAACGCATGGAGAAGGCTGCTAATGAAATGGACAAGGCATGGGGACCTAATGCGGATCGACACACGGGGAAACAGGCGGTGGCAGCATGATCCATGTGATGAATACACAGCAAGGCGTTTGTGGGATGGGTATTGTTTTGACGACAGCCATTGTATTATTAGTGACAGCCTTTGATTGTAATATTAGTTTCGTAGCACGTAATACTAGCCGTACAGTGATTCCAACGAGATGCATCGAGAACAGAAAAATGTCAGCCCAGCAAAGCCCGAACATCGTCCAGCCCACAGGCACCCTCATGCAGCACCGTGTGAGCGGGAATCTGATTTCCGGTGAGGGGGAACTGGGCAACCAGCGCCGTTTCTTGACCAGGAAACTCGGTGACGTGGCCGGCCAGAGAAACATTCCTCGTGTCCGTCGCGACGAGCATGCCCAGCGGTCCCGGCTGCAGGTAGACTTCATCGCGGCTCGCGGGCAGGGAAATATGCACCAGACCCTGCAGGACGATGGAAAACCTGCGCGCAGTGTCAAAGGGGGCCATACGGAAGCATGGGAACAGAGGCCGCGATACTGGATCTGCGGGGCAAAGGCTTGTCCGATGTAGGTGTTTGGCGGCAGTGCCCCGATGAAGGCGTTTGTCGAGTTGCCGAAGGGATAGTTTTGGGCGCCGGCGGCGGTGAAGGGGGGGTTGGTTAGGGACCAGCATTGCAGGATGGTGGTGTGGTTTTGCACTGCTAGGGCTGTGATATTGAGGCCTTGGGCTTTTGCGGGGGTGAGGAGGGGAAGTAGGGGTAGAAGGAATAGCATTTTTTTTGGATGAGGGTGAGGAGAGGAGGATTGGGAGGGGAAGAGAGAATGGGTAGGGATGGGAGGTGAGGTTACTTGTACTGGCGCTTTTGGTACTTGGCTGCATGGGTGTTGTTGGATTGGGATGCTGTCGGCATGAGACTATTGTAGGGATGGATGGAACCGTGGTTGTGCGGGCATGGATTTGGTTGAAGAGGATGATGGCGCAGATGCAGCTTACTCGATGGCTTACAGGTACCATGCACGTTGCATTGCTTAGAGGCAAGGATGTGATGGACGGGATTACCAGGTGTTAAATGACAGCCATCGGAGATGTGGACAGATGTGAGAAGTGTGGGAAAGATGAGAGGAAGAGTATGAAGAAGAGTGGGCGTACGGGTTGGAACAGGGACAGGGTGAGGGATGGTCAATGCATTTTCACATGCTTGAACTTCTTTGGAGCAGCAAACTTGCGGAAGCAGACACAGACAAGACAGCAATGCCGCACTCGTCGCGCAGAAACCGCAAGCCGTTCCACCAAAAGCGAGTCATTTCGGAATCAGAAGATGGCTGGAGCAGAGTCGAAAGCACACTGTGCAGCCGCGCTGGCCGGGCAGTGACGGTCAAGGAGACGCTGCCGGCGGTCGACGGGTCGCTCAGCGTGCACAAGCTGCAGGACGAGCACGCGAGATGCAAGCGGCAGTGGGTCGAGAGCAGCGCGCGCCAATCGCTCCAACAGCTGCTGGCCAGGCGCATGCCCGACGGCGGATGGGCTGTGAACAAGGCCGTCTGCGTCGCGCTGGGCAGCCCGAGTCTCGCGTGGTCGAACCGGCTCAGGAGTGTGTGGCAGCTGGTCATGTTCATGGACCTGGTCGACTTGGGTAGGGGGACGCAGGTGTGAGCTCGAGCTGCTCGATGGCTAATCCGGCATGCAGTGCGGCCGAACGTCAATCAGGCCGGCGACATCAAGCTCTACGCTCAGGAACCGCGCTTCACGTCCCTCGACATGCAATTCCTCGAGTCCATCAATGTCGCCGTGCTCGAGCCTCCGCAGGCGGAAGAATTGGTGAATGAATCGACTCTCATCTTCATTCCCTGCCTCGAGTGGACCCTCGAGATTCCCTTCATGGTCGTCGCAAAGCACTCTCCTCTCTACATTACCTCGTCGATGCACTGGGTCGCAGAAGAAGCCGAGCGCGCTCGAAGGAATCATGTCCGCGACCAAAAGGACGAGAGCCGCATGCTCCAAGACTGTGACGCCGCCATTGCAGCTTCCAGGGCCGTCCTCGACACGCACGACGAATTCAAGACGCCCGACGCCGACTTTGCCCACGGCCACAGTCTCTCCATGAACCTCTACACCCTCAAGCACGATGAAGAAGAAGAGTAAGAAGAATGAGCGAGACATGTAAATTTCATTCGAGCGGCTTGAAGCCTCCCTCTATTTGATGTCGCTGCTCTTGACAACAGTGCCGAACGCGTCGGCAATCTCGTTCAGCGCAGTCTTGGTCAGTTCCTCCGCTGCCACTCCGGGGATCGACCTGTCGCCGATTGCGTCCTCTGCGCAGACGACATCGTAGCCCAACTGTGCTCCCTGCCGCGCCGTCGTCGACACGCACACGTGGGCCATGTATCCCGTCAAGACGATCTTGCCCCCGCCCAGGTGCTCATGCAGATCCGTGTCGGCAAAAGCGCTGGGGTGCACCTTATGCACCACCTTTTCGCCCTGCCTGGGCGCGAGCTCGTCAAACTCTTGGGCGAGCTTGGTGCCGGGCGTGAAGACGGGTGCGCCTTGCGGCGTGTCGTGCACCACATGCACGATCTTTCCATTGCCGTCGCGGTATTTTTGCAGGAGCGAGGCGATGGCCTTGCGCGACTCGGCCGTGTTGGAGCACTTTAGTTGGCCCTCGGCGTATTCGTTTTGCGCGTCGATGATGATGAGGGTGCTGTCGGCCACGCTGGCCGTCGAAGGCGGCACTCCGAGGAGCTGGCGGAATGAGGTTGCCGACGACATGGTTGTTGGGTGTGCTGGGTGGGCGGGTCGGTGGCGAGTTGGTTGGAGATTAGGGGTTACTTGTTGTAAGGCTTTCTCGTCCAAGACGTCAATGACTTCTTATATATATATATCCTCGTTCGCGAAAGTTCGACAGCGTACTAATCATGTGCGGGATTGGCTCCGTATGCAGTTAGCACGGCGGGGTTGAGGGCGGGGGTCTCTGCCTTGTTTGTCAGCGCCTTCTTGCGTTCTCTATCACTTCCATCCTGCTCAAATCTGTCTACCCGCCCATGTCCCATAATTTGCCCGTCCGACTGTCATGAGCATAGGATAATGGATCTTGAACCCTGTCAGAGCACCTCTATCGAATTTGCAATCTATGAGAGTGGCTCACATGTCGTTGAGACACATCGGGTCATCTACCTCGAACACCATATCTTCTGGACCTGTTATAACCCTTGAATTGTTCACTCATGGCTGACCAAACCCCAAAGACAATACAGCAAAAGTTGGAAGGGCCATGCCGGACGCCCTGCACATTCCTCGGGCAAGCTTCGAGCGACCTCGTCGGCATTCCTTTTGTATACATATCAATGCTTCTCCACAGAATGCCGAATCCGGCCAAATGGTTTCCCAATCATCACCACAATCTGTCGGGTGTATGGCATGCAAGTCTGTCATCTCAAACAATCTTCGGAGACGCAAATGGATGCAGCTGAAGCTGGTCCGAAGTGAAACAAGCAGGCTTCACCTACAGGAAGTCAAGTCGCCGAAACCAGGGTTTCGCACATTTTACTTGCTTTCGATGGATTTCGTACTATTACGCGTCTAACACACCGAACAGATGAGCCTGGCAGTCACAATGGCCGCGTGCGGCTGCCTGTCCCTGGAACAAGGCCTGTGGATATCGACTCGATATATTGCCGATGGCCTGCGAGACAATACCGCGCTGGTATTCAGAATCAACTCGTTTGCCCCGAGAAGCGAGTCTCGAGAAGCCATTTGGATGCCTTGACGCTCTCACTCCATTCTTCGAGGACTCGTCTGTCCTGACACAAAGAAGTCGTCGTCTTCCGCATCCGGGAAGGTGGCTGGACTTGTAGTTATGTTGTCATTGGGCTCTACTGCTTCCGGAGCTGCTTTGTTGTATGTGAGAAGCCTTGAAAACAAAGAATTGAGCATATCTTCTTGCTGGGGATGCTGCATTTCAATTCTTCGACGTTCGAATCCAACTAAGCACCACCAGAATTTAGTCTCCAGCAACCTCACGGACACCAACACTAGACCAGCCAGATCAGAGAAATGTCGAACAATAATCGTTTCATACCGCCCGAGCCGCCGAACAATCCTTTCCCAAGGACTGACGAGGCTCCATGGGACGTTGCCGGTCTTGATGACGAACACTGGAGGGTTGCTATCAGCAGGTTTTTCAGTTGTAACGAGACTTTCGGAGATCCAACAAACTACGACGGGAAAGGGCGGCCCTTCAAGGGCAGACCTCACGAGATCTGGGAAAAGGTTCTCGAACTGAAGGACCGGATCGTGACAGGAACCGACCCGCGCAGGAGTGTTTTTCGAAGATATCTCGGGCAAATTGTACAGCGAGCTGGATCCATCGATGCCGCTGTTTGTTTGGGGTTAGGTCGCTACAAAAAGCGCATCGGATACGAACAAGACATGTTCACACATCAATTGGCGGTATATCTGGTGCTGTGCGACCTTATCGACAACGATCGGAGTACACCTGTTCCTCGAATCTTCCAGGATCCGTCGTTCAGGCTGGAAGAAAAATACCTTCTCGGTGCTTTGGCAAAGGTCAAGGTTGTCGAGAACCCTGCAGCGCGGGAATACATAAGCGAACGTTCCTTCGTTTACGCTCCCCATATCGATGGGTATGGCATGGTCGAAACTGTCTTGAAAAATCAACCCGGGTTTTACATCGGCACCAAGATAGAGACCGAGTTCATGGGTATAGGAATAGAACTCGGTTACCTATACCTTGAACAAGTGTACTTTACGGAGGAGGTCGAAAAGGGTGAAAAATTCCTTGAGATTGCCAGACAAGCAGATTCCTTCAGCAGATCGTACAGGATGGAAATGTTTGATCGGACATATGATCTGCTCTACCCGAACTTGCAATGTTCCGTCTTCGGCAGCACCTGGGTCCATTACAAAAAGACCAACGGCAAGGACAGCTCTGCGCAAGGAAAAGCGGCCGCCGCTGCTGCAGCACCAACTCAACCCTCGCCAAAAGCGCCCGAGCGTCCTGCCTTTGGATTCGCCTTCGCCAGATATGTCGAGACCGAGCCTGTGGCGCACAGCAGCAGCGCTCTCGACGATACCAAGGCTGCACTCGAAGAGCTGAAGAAGCTGAACATGGGCGGGGCCCCCAGCAACGGCCAAGCCGGTCAAGGTGACAATGACCAAGGAGCAGAGCCCGAGGTACCTTCCCCAGATGAAGCACACCCGGGACCACCCCAGCTCAACTTGCTGTCAATTGGCGTTCCGAGCATTGCTAGCAGCGATACCAGGAGCGAAATCAGCGGACCGTCATTGGGAAATAACGACCATGGGCCAGGCAACGCGACGGCCGGAGTCCAGGGAGCTGGCAACGGCTCGACACTTGAAGACTGGCAGAGGTTTGCAGGTCAGACAGAAAACTCGGGTCCTGCAGACAAGGAGAACGATCGTGGTTATACCAGGTTCGGCAGGTCTGGTTCCAAGAAGGATAGGTGGCCGAGGGTGCCCAAGGGGGACTCATAAGGGTTATCTTAGCGAGTGGAACGCTCAGCAGTGACGGCTCTTGTGTGTCGAGAAAAGGCATGTGTCTTACTGCTGGCCACGCCGGTCATGCAAATTTGTTCTGGTTGGGGTGCTGGCTTCAGTAAAGCTTTCAGGAGCTTTGTATATTGGAGTGGTATCAGGGTGATATGTGGCGGTCTTGGTATAGTTGTCTTTTATTTTTTATTTTTTTATTTTTTAGCAACGGTCAGATAGTTTTCGTCTCATAGTCATATATTCTTGACTCTTTTCTTTCATACTCAGTGTTCCGATTCAGAGATTGACGCAATGACTGCACATGAGGCTTTGCATACAAGCAACATTGCCATTTGTCTCGACGTTGACTTCCGTCTATGCTTGCATCATTCAATGGACGTCCGGGTCGAGTTAGTCGCTGTTTCGGTGAATGGAAAATCCACACAAAAGAACTTCATGAAAGTCTTCGAAAAGCAGTTATCTCCACAGCAATAAACGGGGGCGAGGAGCATGATGCCCAACAGCGATATCAGGGCCGAAATGAGATACCCGGAAAAAACATGCTTCCTTTTACCAACGTATCGATGGATTGCCAGGTCAGAAAAGTCGGACTTGATCAGTTGGCTGACTGGCCATGTAGCGGATATAGGCAGTCGGAGAGCAGAGGCGATCAAGGGCTTAGTCTGCAGGTCAAGGCAGTCTCGTACTGTTGCAGCTTGATGGAACCGGCTGACCAGAGCATGACTGCCTGGACCTTTGTGCGAGACTCTGATGATTGAGGCATAACGTAGCCAATAATGTTCAGCCAGGCGCCGACTTGGAGATGATGTTGGTTGACAGAGTCGAGGATTTGGCTTATGTCGACGTGGGCAACATGGTTGTGCTGAGAGGAGGGGAAATTGTGGAAAAGAGACAAGAGGGCAGAAGATTCATGGTATTGATTGACGCTTGTATGTTTAGAGAAATGCGAGGATGCGAAAGTGAGCAATACCTACCATCCTAGAAAGCGGACCTTGTCGTTTGGTCGGCACGTGGGCAACTGACTGATGGAGCAAAGACGGCTGGGAAGCGGTGATGAGTTGGACATTGTGGCGGGTAAGAGGGTGATGGAGGTTGAATGAGTCTAGTTCTGGAGAGGGTTTCACGGTAGACAAAGGACGGGGAAGGTTCGTGAAGCAAGAGGGGAGGAGTTGATTGGTCAGAGGAGCGAGGCATGTGATTGGGCGCTCCAGGGCTTGGCGGTCCCGCGTCGAAGGGTGCGTCATGGGCAAGCGACAGCGACAGCGACAGCGACAGCAGAACAAACACCGACCGACCAGACTGAACTCGCCCAGCCAACTCTGCCACCACAATCCACTGCTGCCTTGACACCACTCGTCACCTGCTGCCTCACACCGCTCGCCACCTACTCGGCCGCGCCACGCTGCTTTTCGTCGCTTCAAGCCCGTCGCTCTTGCCTGCTGCCTCGGACTCGCACGACCACACCGTTCCCCCACTTTCGCGTCGGCCCATCGCTATAGCCCAGTGTCTATAGCCCGAGCACGACCATCTATCGCATCTCAAAGCGCCCTCAAACACAGTCACCTGCAAAATGTCCGGCTGGGGGTTGGGCGGTTGGTTTGGCGGAGGCTCGGCCGCAAAGAAAGATGCCCCCAAAAAGGCCATCCTGCAGCTGAGGAGCACGCTCGAGATGCTGAACAAGCGCGAGAAGCACCTGCAGAACCAGATGGAGGAAGAGGACCAGAAGGCCAGAAAGTTCATCAACTCCAACAAGACCGGTACGCCAGCCTCGTCCACGGCTGCACCACGCGCCGCTTTCTAACCACTGCCTGCATTCTAGCCGCAAAGAACGCCCTGCGAAAGAAGAAGCAACTCGAGACCACCCTCGAACAGACGTCTGCCCAGATCATGAACCTCGAGGGCCAGATCGCCAGCATAGAGACGGCCAACATCAACAAGGAGACGCTCGACGCCCTTGGCAACGCCTCCAAGGCCATGAAGACCATCCACGGCGGCCTCACCATCGACAAGGTCGACGCCACCATGGAAGACCTCGAGGAGCAGCACGCCATCAGCAAGGAGATTGCCAGCGCCCTCACCCAGGGCTCCACCGCAAACGCCGTCGACGACGACGAGCTCGAGTCGGAACTTGCAGACCTGCAACAAGAAGAGCTCGACAACACCATGCTCAAGACCGGCACCATGCCCGTACACGACCAGGTCCATCGCATGCCCAGTGTTGCGAATACCGAGCGTAAGCCTCTCGTCAAGCCCGTTTTCTGCTTGCATACTGACCCGCTTCACAGCCAGGGGTAAGGCGCCCGCCCAAGAAGAGGAAGACGACGAGGAAGCCGAGCTGCGGAGACTACAGGCCGAGATGGCCATGTGATTTCCCTCTTTTCCTTTTCTCTTTCCTTCTTGCTACATGTTCAGCTGCAAAGACCATACAACTTCAAGGCATACCCTGGTTCTGTTTGTTTATCGTTTTTCCGGGACCGGCGTTTTTTGTGGCCATGATACGATCTTCTATCTGATGTGGTTTTTCTGCTTCAGCCGACATAGCACTTTTTTTTTGTTTTGCCAGACCAATTCTATTCCACAGTTCTATAATCATATCCTATACCTCGAATGACAGTTTCGCTAGGTTGAAATCTTCTGCAGGAAAGCTTGTTTGGCAAAATTAACACTTCATCTGATCCGTGCTTAGAACCAGCACCAACGACGGTTCCTCCAAAGGTCATTGATGAGTCGACGGACTCTCGACATGACTTCGTCCCAAATCAGGTAGTAGCTTCGAATCCTCGAGCTACCTCAGACTATGACCTGCGTGACGCGGCGTAGTTTCGCAGGTGTACAGCACCCAATACAGCGACAGATCATGCCGGCCATTACTCGCAAAGGCCAAAGGCTCTCTGCTCAGCCACAAGAAGTGACCTCTGTAAAGCAGAAGAAGCGCATCTCCCACCAATCAAGTCGTAGAGGGAGCTCCGAGGCGCAAGTCTGCAGGGCAACTCTCAGTCAAAAGCAACTTCTCGAATGCACTCAACCACCGACCTTTTACGGCAAGCAAGTCATTCCGCAACCCACTCTCGGCAGCAACAGCCCTTTTGGTGAAGACCAAAATGAGGAAGCAAAACACGTGCGTAAACAGCGAGAGGAAAAACATCTTCTTGACCGTCGAAGAACTCGCGAGAGTATCAGACTTTTGAGGGAGTAGAGAAGAAAAAAAAAGAAGCCACAGCACGACACGACATGGCCCATCAAGTCCCTCAAATACCAAATCTCTGTCCAGCACCAACGCATCAAACTACCCTTCTGAGATCTTACTATCAGTGGACAAAGAAGAAAAGAAAAAATAGCTGCATAGTATGCCAGTCGCGCGGCACCCCATCACTACTAAGCCGTGTTACGTCGACCCAATCAGGCAGGGTTTGATAAGAAAGCTGGCTGGCTGGCCCGGAGATTCTCGTTCTCTGCCGAGTGTTTTTTTTTGCTTGCCCATCTGGAGATATGATGTGTGATATTTGTGCATGTCAGTGAGCTTTTTTACGTGAGAAGAGGGGAAGATAGTATGCCGTGTGGTGTCGTCCTGTGTAATAAATTATAAAGGTCGTGGCTGAAGAGAAAAAAAAGGCTCACACTCGGACCCGAGCCATGATTTGTCCCGTCTCGATACGTCTTGACTTGACATCTTGACAAACTTGATAACAAGGCCCTTTCGTTGAATCGTCATCCGAGTTGTTCGTAATATTGCAAACATCAATGTTGCAGTCGCATTCATGTGCGATGGTGCGGCAGGCTCTCCTGCTCGCCTGATCAAAAGCAGCGAGTGGACTGCAGGACGACATTCATGACAGTCAAGACACTCAAGGTTTGAGAAACAAAAAGGAACTTTTTTTTCATGACATGATGCTACCCTGATACTGCCAGTTCTACCTCTGCATCGACGGCTTCCTGTCACGGTACTCGTACTCATCCTCCTGTCTAAACTCGGAGCTGATGACGATACCGCCCGCCTGGGCGTACTCCTCCCTGACCAAGTCCTTGACGCTATCCGACTCCTCGGCAGCGGTGGTGGTGATGACTCTGCTCTGGCCCTTGCTCTTGTCGACCGAGTGCATGTTGAACGACTCGCAGTTCTGGTAGCCCTCGCCCGTCTTCTTGGTGCGCCGGCTCGACATGCCCAGCCACTTCATGCGCGCGAACAGCGGTTTCAGACTGGGTATGCTGCCGATGGTGATGGCGATCAGGTCCTCGACGATGGACCAGATCATCAGGTCCGAGAAGCCCCAGACGTAGTTTGTGGTCGCCAGGAAGCGGTTGAAGTAGAAGGCGCGCACGACTGTGGCGGCACTGGCACTGTTTGGCTTTCTGTCAGCGATCGTGTTCTTCCCGAACAATAGGTTTGGTTCGGACTCACAGGAAACCCAGACTCAGGATGGCGGCCAGAGTGAACTTGAGCTTCTTGTTCATCTGCAGGTTCCAGAGAATGACAAAGGGCAGAATCGAGCATGAGAAGTCGGTAATGATGCTCGAGACGGTCGTGTAGACGGCCACGCATCGAAGGACGTTGGGGTTGGCACATTTGCCGATGCCTGTCCACGAGGCCGAGACGGGGACGCAGATGGATAGACAGGCGACGGTGGTGACGAAGCCGCAGCAGATGGAGATGAAGATGATAAAGTAGAGAAAGTGGCGGATGGCCCTGCTGGTGGTGATACGGAGGAGTGCAAAGCAAATGCTGCACTTGACAAAGATGATGGAGATGAGGTAGAAGCATTGGAAGATGACGACGGACTGCGGATTGTCAGTCAACTCCCTGCGTTCGAGGACCATCACGTCGAGAACTTACGTGTCTGGCGTTGACTGCCCTATCTGCCGTCAGGTAGATGTCCAGCACACCAATTCCCTGTCCACATCCCCACATGACGGCGATACAGGTGCCGACGAAAAGGACCTGGCCGATGACCATGCTCCAGTCATCGAGTCCGAACCCATTGATGGACTGACGGACGACGCATCTGACGCCCACCACGATCGTCGTGATGATCAAGCTCACCAGAGCAATGACAAAAGTCGACAGCTGCTTGCCCTCCATGCTTTCCAGTAGATTTGGCCGTCAGTGAATGATTGTCCGGTATGCCCACGGGGAACGTGATGGCTGGGTTGGCCGTGTTAATATACAAGACTCTTTTCACCTGTTTCCTTGAGCATTGGCAGCACTTTTTTTTTTAGAGCATTGGCTGTTGAGAAGAACCAAGACCCGTTTTCGGGGCGAAGAGGTGTCTCAGACTCCAATACAGCCAGAAGAAGCTATTAACCTTTCAACGCCTCTCGTCGATACTTACTACCAGCTTCGTTAGCAGCGGAAATAAGAAATCGGGACCTGAAGCCTTTTGACTTACTAGACACACGACTCTTCTTCGGCACGAGATGAAAAAGGCCTAGAAAACAGATCTCCAAAACCAGCATCTCTTACTTTGTTGATTCGTCGGGCTTTGGGCAATCGTCGGTCGCTCTGATCGTACTCGAGGAACCTCTGGCGGTCCGTATTCGGTATATTCTTCAACCCCGGCTAAGATTGCAGATGCAAGAACCGGCCGGCATTTTTAAACTCTGAAGCCATGTGATCTGTATGCAGGTTCGACGTTGGCAAGTCGAAACTCAGAAAAGTGCAAGGGCCGAATGGAAGCGTGAATAGACATCAACTTACTGACGCATGAGACAAGCTAAAAGAATACCGTACATACACTTACTCATACCAGTCTCCAACCTCTGCCATACCGAGGGATGAGTTCTGGCGTCAGTTTGTCGGACACAGTAGACGCTCATCCGGATACAGATAGCACCCGTGACTCGTGAGCCGCATTCCCACCTCGAAACGGCACAAGCAAACGTCTCGCACTGTCGCTCCCACGGATGAGCGCTCGACGCTCAACCCAAATCTGTGTCATGACAATTTTTTCGTGCAAGGTACTCGTCAGATGGCACGTTGTCGTCCTTGCCGGAACCACGTGGCGACGGTAGGTCCAGAGCATATCTAGATCCAAATTGAAGGTGCGCGGCACACACGGACTGCTTCCCGATCAGCCGCGCGCGCGCGCAGATCGCGAATCGTGAATCGTGTGGGGAAATACGAGCTGAATGAGCAAACAAGATGACATCTGCCCGCGGAGTGTTTAAAGAGTCCCAAAAAGAGACTGCCAGCCCAGTCTAGAGATGAGAACAGACGTACACGCACGCACACGGCTAGTCATGTAGAAGTGCAAAGGGTGACTGTAGCCGGTGGTCAATGCTCGATACTGTACCATCGGCGGCATGGAGATGTTAGTGTGCAGGACTGAGCATAGTGGAGCAGAGAAGGAAATGAACGACGATTTCGTTGATGAGACGCGACGATCTGTTCATCGAGCACTCCACAAAAGAGAATCGGGCAGTGTGGGTAGACGTTGGCATAAGAAAAAAAAAACAGGAAAGACAGTGGTATAGTGGTATCATGAAGAAACAGAGCAAAAAGCAAAATCATTACAACTCGTCCTCCCCTTTCGTCCATGTGCGACTGACCAGCATCGCTGTCGCTGGTTAGGAGGTTGGTTCATCCCGTGAATGCCACTCCTCTCGCATATTCGTGTTGCCATTCCTCCGCATTACCATGTCTTAGAGAATCTCACTATCATCGTCAAAAGAATCTGTCCTCCGAGTCAGTTCTCTTCTCACTTCTTCCTCCTCACACGTTTCGTGGCTCATGCATTTTTCTTGCCCAAGCACCTTGTTTTGCATCGTTGTATCGAAGCAACGCAAAAAGCGAGCCTCCATTTCCACTCTGATGATATGAAGAGAGAAGAAAGTAGAAATACAACAGGAAATTGAGCAACAAGAATCACGAACCATAACTCCTGGCCAAAGGCACGGGCTTGCGTCTCACGGTGCCAGAGCGCTGCTCTTGCTGGGACTCTTCATTGGCGCCACTGGCGGAGCGCGAACCCATCGGTCTGGGGCCGGTGATTTTGCGGTTGGGACTGGGACGGTTTGCCACCTTGGGGCTAGCCGTTGGTTCGGGTGAACGCTGATCACATTCATATTAGCGGACCGCCTCGTTAGAGAAACGACTGTATACATACGTGTCCACGTTCTGTTTCCAACGAGTATCGCACCTCTTCAATAGGTTCGAGCAAATGGCCAGAACCAAGTGGGGACGAGTAATACATCTGGCGAAAGTTCTGTTGCTTCTGTTGGGATTGTTGTCGTTGCTCTCTGGGAGGTTCGACTTCGACCCTTGGTGCAGGTGCTGGCTTGCTCTCTGGCACAAGAGGCCCGTTGTCCTTTTGAGGAGCGATGCCACTGAGCTTGTTGGTTCGGGCAAGAGAAAGCGAAGGATTGGAGCCCCATTGTAGAGGGTCGAAATCGCTCTCTACAGTACGCTGAGATAGGTCGCTGTTGGTTCCCATGTCAAAGTGTTCAGGTCCACTGAAAGTCCGGGCCTCGTTTTCAAGGTTGGTCTGATGGCGATGTGTCTGGCCTTGACGAGGCTGCGGGTGTTGAAGCAACAAAGAGTCGCGGTGAGCTTGATACTTTGGATCTTCAAACTCTTCCAGCTCACCGCCCGGTGAGATGACAGGAAGATTATCGAGCTGTGATCCAGCATCTGAAGGAATGAGTGGTGAAGGGGTCCGCGTCATATCGCTGAGCCCGCTGCGCATGCTTCGGTTATCGGCCTGAGATTCTTTGACGGCATTCTCTCTAGCCAAGGACTGAGTAGACCGAAGACGGTCATCGGACTGCAAAGCATAGCCATTACCATAGTAGTCTGTACCACTGATACCTAGACTATCGCCACTCTTGGATGCATTGGTGTGTTGGCTTCTGCGCTTACCATAAGTGTCAGAAGTCTCAGGACCTGATGAAGAGGTGGTCTTCGACCATCTGGACATCTTGGGTATACCAAAAAGAGACGAATTGTTTGATTTGTGCTTGCGCTGCTTCTCGGGCGTATCGCCACCACCTTGAGCCTCGTAGGGGCTTTGTTGTTGCTGTGGTGGGGTTGCGGTAGAACTGAAGGATCCCGACTTGCGATTGTACGACTCCTGAGTTGGGGTGAGGAGACGTTCATTGTTTTCGAATTGATTGCCGAGGATATGGGCTTCATGTTGACTCAGAAAAGAATCTCCGTCGCTGCTGTTCTCCTCCATCACGGTACTGACACGGTTGCTCGAGTCCCGGCGACCATTGTACCCAGAATGAAACCATCTCTCCTTGGGAGAGTTCAGGTCCTCCTTGGGAGACTGGAGTGATAGATTTCCAGACTGGTTGGAGAGATGTCCCGAGTGGTTCGGCGTGGACGAAGTACCAGCCTGTCCTTCGGGTTCATATCCAGAGTCGCGTCCATATCGAGCGCGGTCTTCATACGAATCGAAACTGCTGCCGCGCAACGACATTGGTGGTCGATCGCCCTGTGTCTGCTTCAGGTCATCTACATCTCCGAGTAACTGGTTCAACATGTCTTCAATCTTGGAGAGATCGTTTGAGCCTCTCTTGCTTAGTCCCTTGAGGGCACGCTTGAAAACGTTTTTACGTTTCATCGGGAGGTCTTCGTCATCGTAGTTGCCATGCACAGTTCGAGGCGTACCAGGTGGTTGAGGGCGAGGACCACCAAGCACTTTCTTGACGGTATATTCGGCATCACGGTCTGTGTTTTCCATAATCTTGCGATCCTGCTCGGCAATAAATCTCTTCATCGCCTCAAACTCGTGACGCATCTCCGCGGCACTGCGGACCAAAGTGACGAGAATTTCGGTATCCCTTGCGTTGCGCTGCGCGTCACGAACTGTAAGGTGGTCCATCAACGCGACCACATCCTTGGATTGAATAGTGTCAATTCCTCTGCCGGTGGCACTGTCATAGAGTGGAGAAGACATGCCGTGAGAATTACCACTCAAATGACGACTGTGTTTCCCAATGAACGGATCGTCGCGGGTTGTCTCTGCGTCAAACTCATTCTTGGTAAACACTTTGTGGCCCCTGGGTGTGGATGCTCCGTTAGAACGTGCGTATGCTGCGGATGCATATCCCTCATCTCCAAAATGAGCTGGGGGAGAGGAAGTTTCTGCACGACCAACGCGAACAGCCTGAGCTTGGCGCATCTCTGGAGTCGTTTCGCGAGAAGCGTAGTCCTCGATGGTCGCCTGGTTTACCGAGAGGTTTTTGTCAGCAGAGTTGTGGTGTTCCAGTACTTTGTCTGCTGCGAAGGCACCGGCTGCAATGCCGGCACCAACAATGGCGTTCTTGTTCATTGTGAAACTGTGTTCAGAGATGCTGTCGTGTCGCTCTGCTTCTCTCTCGGGGCTTTGAGAAAAGGATCGACCGAAGGTGAAGCGCTCATCTCCTCTTCCGGGGCCCTGGATCTCTGGAGGATTTGTACTGACATCAGATTCGGTGTCAATTCCATGACCAATCTCGGGCATCGGATCATTGATGTCAGGAATGCCATGAGCACTCAGGCGAACAGGGGGTGACTCCACGCGAGTGCGTTCCTCGTGGAGGGACCTAGTCTCACTCTGGTGCGGAGAAGTGGTGGGTTGGGCCGAAGAGCCACGGCTGGAGAGAGCCATCGCTTGCTCGCGCAGTGCGCTCCAGCGATTTTGCGCGGGAGCACGCTCCTTTGACTCGGCCGATTGTCCGTCCTGGGGTCGTTCTGGGAGCTCTTCGCGGATGCTCTGATCCCTTCGCTCGTGGTGACGAGCATCCTCAAAATTGCTTGGACTTGCTTGAGAAGACTGGATGCTGGTGCTGATCGTGGATGGATCAACCAACGAGGCGACTGCGGATTCCACTCCATGAGGCAGATGTGTGTACAAAGGGGTGGCGCCGACTCCTTGTACATTACGTTCCGGGCTCTGGTCGCTAGACTGGTAGCTTCCTTCGGTATACTGGGTCAAGCGACGCTCGTCGAGGGAATCGGGGATAGTGGTGGAGTCTGCGAGAGACTTGCGGTATTCCTCGTTCTTTTCATGCTCCTGTTGGAACCACTCTTCCAAGTCACTGCGCTCATCGGCGTCATCGTAAGCTTGTGAGGGGGAGCGAGGAGCCTTGTCGAAGTCGAAACTCTTCTTCTGTGCGCTGGGTGAAGAGGGGGCAGAAACAGGAGACATGGCGTTTCTTTCACGTTCCTCAAAACCGGCCGAAAGTTCAGAGACTCTGCTACGTGGTCGGAGACCTTGAGGGATGAGAGGGTCGTTGAGACTTTCTCTGGAAGTTGACACGTTTTGTGCTGGACTCAAGTCACGCTTGCTGTCGGTGTGCTGATGATGGAAGGCTTCGACACCACCTAACCCAGCAGCAGCCAGAGCGGCAACCTTGGCCTTGGTGCTGATAGACGGGGAACTTTGGGCACTCGCAGGAAGTTCTCCAGCCAAGGAGGTGCGGCTGCGAATGGTCTCAAGAGTGCGAGGAGAGCGTGCTCCTCTGGGTGTGGTTGAAGCAGGTGACAATGATCCACCGAGTGATCCTCGAGTAACTTCGCGAATTGGAGTCTCTGGTTCCGCTGCACCAGCCGAGACGGGTCGCTCTGTCGAGGCCGTCAGGATCGACTGACGGGTCACTTCGGAGTCGTTAACACCCGAGGCGCCGGTCCAGGGCATGGGGGGTATGTCCTCCTTGCGATAGGTTCTCTCCGTCCCGGCGATGCTCGTGGATTCACTGCGACTTCTTCGGCTCTTGCGCTTCTTGCGACGTTCGCGACTGACAGTGACTTGGGAATCATGATGGCGCAGGGCTGCGGCAGTAAGGACACCAGCAGCGAGACCAGCAGCGGTCGTGTCTTTTAGATGGCGGTCTTCTCTGCCCTTGGTTGATCTGCTGTGTACGGATTCCTCTCTGGTCGAGCCTCGCGAGGAACGACGGTCTCGGTGTGACCGCTCGGACTCTCCACGGCTAGATCTGCGAGGCTTTTCCCGGCGCTCCGAGTCTCCGCGTGAGAGCACCTCGCCAGGATTGTCATCATAACGGTTGAGGACGACCTTGGGCTTGCTGGAGATGGATGGTGAGCTGGTGGACTTGGAAAGGCGACGCTCCGATTCGTCCTCGGTGTAGGAGCCCTGCGAGGATCGCCGCTGCTCGTTCTTCAATTGGGTGATCTCGGGAAGAATCAGACGACGGACGGTGTCTTCGACCATCTGTAGGAGCTTTGGGTTGTTGAGCGAGACTTTGGAGGTGGCCCCAGAGGCATAGGACAGGTTACTAGGGGAGAGGTTGGACGACATGATGGACGACTCTGCGGCGCTAGCCAAATCATCTTCGCGGGTGGAACGCGAAGAGCGACGGCGGCGCTCCTTGGTGGGCTTTGTGTCGGGCTCATACTCGACAGGCTCTCCGCGTTGTCTCTGCATCAACTTTTCGATGACTTTCTGCTTGATGCGCTCATGGCTTGCGCTGCGTGCTTGGTCTTCGGCGGGCAGGTCGAGGAGGCTCTGGCTTTGACTTGGGTCGTCGGACACGGCTTGGCTCGTCGCCGAGACGTGCGAAGGGTCGAGAAGGCTGTCGGGCGGCATCGAGGAAACGTCCGAAGTAGTGGGCAGGTAACGCAGGTCCCGGGATTCACGGCGCTGGCTGAGACTTGATATGTCGCTGTTGTTCAGAATCTCGACTTCGACCGGAGGACGAGCAGAGACGTTGCTTTCGGACGACTGGCTGACTTCGGTGCCCTCGATCGGGGCTGCCTTGTCGGACGACTTGTTGCCCAGCGAGATGCGGCGGGTGTATGACGGCTTCTTGTCGCGGCCAATGCCGGTGATCTGGACAGAGTCGGACGTCTTTGCCTTGCGGTGGGCAGACGGAGTGACCTTGACGCGGACGCTGGGCCGGCCCTTGCCCTCTTTGCCCTTTGTGGCTTCAAAGTATTCGATCAGCAGCGACGTCTGAGATTTGTTGCGCCCGTGACGCAGCCGCGAGCCTTCTTTGGACGTCAGTTTCTGTGTGGAGATGGTGATGGGGCTGCCGTCTTCGGGGATGGAGAGCGAGGTCTGGTCGGTTCGTCGTGACAGGTTGGTGGCCACATCCGTGTCGATGTCGGTAGGCT
This sequence comes from Aureobasidium mangrovei, assembly GCA_021014315.1. Lineage (NCBI taxonomy): Eukaryota > Fungi > Ascomycota > Dothideomycetes > Dothideales > Saccotheciaceae > Aureobasidium > Aureobasidium mangrovei. The sequence goes on along the minus strand of JAJJJQ010000001.1, from coordinate 1,236,804 downwards.
CAGTAGGTGCGGGCAGCGGCGGTCGTTGCTTTGCTTCGACACCCATGGCGACGACGACTCAATCTAATTTCACGCAGCCAAGTGTCCGGCATACATTTCAGCCCGATGTGTGCTGCTCTGACACGCTGCCAATCCGAGTTTGCGCAGGCGCCCTTTGCTGTTTCTGGCTGCTGGGGATAGATGAAGCGCCTGCCGCTGTCCGTCGTCGACCGGGCCGTGGCAAACAGTCAAGGGAGTGGTAGAGGTGGTTGTGTGCAGCTGGAAGGGCGTTGATTGCTATCTACCGGCAATCAGCAAACGATGCCACGCTAAACCCTCTCGTTGTGATAGCAGCTCGGAACCTTTTTTGTGGAGAAGAAACTTGGTGATGTTGATGGGCCGTTGTCAATCGGACACTGCCGAGGCTGTCTCCGCGGCGCCGTCGAGAGTCTGTTCTGCAATGCTCCGAGTGCAAGCTTGAATCGTGCTGGACTGCGCAAAGCTCAGTCTCTGTTCGTCTGCGCTGACGTTGGCAGATGCAGGTGAACAAGGAGCGACTTGAAAGACGGCGGCAGCGACATGTCGACTTGAATGCACCATCGTGCCCCCAAGCGACACAGACACGTCCGCACATGCACACTTCGGTAAACTAGCCAGCATCCCGTTGCTCCCGCCGAACCATCACCCACCGGCTACCCCGGCAACGCCTGTGCATTGGCCGTCGTCCGCTCTTCTCGTGCTGCTTCTCCATCTTGATCTTGCCCTGTCAATCCTCTTTTGCTCTCACGATTCGTGTCTCACCGCGCGCCCCCCCGATTGCGATGCTGGCTTTTTCCCAGCTCTCAAACCCCGGGTGCACGCCTTTGCGCGGTGCTGCGCTGCACCGTGTATCCCTGTTCGTCACCGCACTTGATCGTCATGGCTGCAGCGTGATGGTTGGCTGGTACCCACCCCCCAACTCCATCTTCTGGTGCCAGCGCAACACGTTCATCTGCCCATTCTCTTCTCATTGGACGTGTCTTGGTCCGCGTGGCTGGCGATACGTGTGCCACTCGCTCCATTTCTTGAATCTGAGTTATCCGCGATTGCCAAGTCATCCCGCCAACCCTTTTACCAGCCTTTTGTTTTTCTCCTGTCAACAATCTCATCCAAGTGAAGTCGCGCCTCTCGAGGCAGGGTGCTGAGGACGATCAAGGTGAAATAGAACTTCAATAGAACTAAGGACTTGACTATGAGCCTGCCCTCCCATTCCCAGATGATAACTCCGGTTCCCTTATAAACTTCCGCGCAATTGAACAAGGGCAAAAAACAGCAATTTTGAAAAAGTCCTCCGAAAAAAGAACAATCGTCGGAGGAAAAAGAGGTCTGTTCGCCATCAACTTTTCCTTTCTTCTCTCGTCGCTATCCGAGAAGCATATTTTCTTGGTTTTGCTTTGTCGTCTGAATTCGTGCTGTGTCATGAGACCTCGTGAAAGTTAAGGTAAAGGGGTGATTAAAAGGCAAGAAACAAGAAGTGAAGAAGAAAACAAAAGGCAAAAAAGACAATCATCAGTAAAAGCAGAAACAAACTTGAAGGGGGTATTTTTTGGTGTGCAGTCCTCCGGAAACGTGTAAAAGATAATCGTGTTGTATGTACTGTCGAGGATCTTTTTTCTTTCGTATGTTTTTCTTGGGATCCGGTTGTGTTGGGTATGCCTTGATCTCACGCAGGGAGAAGCAAGAGGAGAAGGGTGATGAGGCGAGATGCTTAGAAGATATCCTCGGGCCAGTCCCATTGAGCCTTTGCACCAGCATTAGCCTGCTTCTCGGCCTTGTTCAGAGCGGCGGTGGGCATGGCAGGCACAGATCCTACACCGGGAGTAACGGTGACGACGTGTTCTCTCTCGACAGCGACAAAGGTAGGCTTCGAGAAGACGGCCGAGGGAGGAGGCGATGAGCGCCGCTGGGAAGACAAGGGACGCTTGCTGGAGCTTCTAGAGCTGGGGCGAGCGGAATCGTGCTTGTTGACGAGGATGGACTTGAGGGAATCGGTACGCGTGTGATTTGATGCGGCGTCGGTGTTGCACATGGCCGAGTCGGGACGGGCGGAGGGGACACGCGGGACGAAAACGACCTTGTCTTCTTCGTGGATGGGATCGAGGGTCTCCATGCTCGAACGACCGGTTTGCGGGCGGTCGGCCTCCTGCTGGGTTGCGGCGGCGGCTTGGTGTCTAGTGTTGTTCTGCTGCTTGGAGTTGGCTTTGTTCAATTCACCTTGGCCGAGTTCGGATCCAGGCTGCTCGTTGAAAGGCTCGACACTGGCTGCCTTTTTGTCGGTGGACTTACGCTTCTTTCTGGGTGTCTTCTTGACATATCCCAACTCCTCATCATCATCATCATCATCATCCGCCTCATCGTTCTTGGGGGGTCTGTAGGCCTGGTCATCCTTGGAACCGCTCTTGCGCTTCTTGGAAGAGGCAGGCTTCTTGTTCCTGGACTTGACGCTGGCATCGAGAGCCTTGAGTCTGGCATCCAAGCTAGGACGGTTTTCGGCCTCGGATTGATCCAGAGGATCAGAAGAGGCAAGGGTGGCGGGATCCATGGGGCCTTGGTGATGATAGTAATCAACGGGCAAGAATGATTGAATCTCGGAGCGAGGAGTATCAATGACAATGGCAGAATCCCTGGGGTAACCAGGTTGTCTGAGGTGAGTAAGGTCAAATGACTGCGAATGTGAAGGCTTCGGTCTGACGAGGGAAGGAGTGTTCTGGCCAAGGTTCTCGGGTGAGAGGAGACGTTCGGAAGGAAGAGAGGGAAGCTTGCTGCCGCTGCTCAAACCAAATCTAGCCCTAGTAAATTTGGATTTGGAAGTAGGCGTGAATTTCTCAAAACGGGAAGGAAGGGCAGGCAGAGGGGAGGCGTTGGTGATGGCGTCGTTCAATTCGCGACGAGCATCGGCAAGCTTTGTCTCGAGATCACTGACACGCTTGCTCAGCTTCACCTGCTTGTTCAATTCCCTCTTGGATTGTGATCGAGGAAGAGACTGGAGAGTGAGATGATGAGAAGGCTTCTCGGGTGAGACAGACGCAGTAGAGTTGCGGCCAAAAGCTTCACCGAGGTTGACGGTGGATTTACCGCGTCTCAGGGAGCTCAGGGAAGGAGCGCGGAGAGAGGCGCCACGAAGGGTAAAGAGGGACTTGCGTGCCTTGAGAGGCTTCTCTGGAGACAAGAGCTGCTGGGGCTCGGCAGGAGGGTCGTTGTCTCGCTTGAAGAGAGCAGCAAGCTGGGGAGGCGGGGCGAGGTCGTTGGTCGAGTCGAGCGAGGCATCACGCGAGTGCGGGTGCTCGACGTTCGCGCGGAGATGGGCGTACTGCGCATGGCGAGGCGAGGTGAGAGGCTGGCGAAGGGGCGAGGTAAATTGGCTGTTGCCGCCCACGCGAGGCGAGGTAAGAGCCTTGTTTTGGACGACGGTGAAGTTGAACTGGCCGGACTTCTTAAGCTCCTGATAAGCCTGTTCATACATGGCCCTGTCGTCCTGGACGCCGTGGATACCCAGAGGGCTGGGCTGGGTGCGCTTGCGGTTCTCCTCAATGTTTCTAACAGTAAGGTCTTCCTTGGACTCTTTCCACGTCTTGGAGAACGACTCCCACACGTTCAGCGGGCTGAAGGAAGAGGCAAACATCTTGCCGAAGCGGAACAGGCCTGACGGCTTGGTCGAGATGGAGGCCGAGGCCGAGGCCGAGGTGGCCGTGTGGACGCTGGCGGGAGCAGGCGGCGGCGGGGGCGGCAGAGCTTGGATCGAGTCGGCGTCGTCGTCGTCGTCGTCGTCGTCGTGGCCGTCGGCGTGAGCGAAGTGCGACGAATTGTTTTCGTCGTGGTAGCGGCTCATGAGGTGGTCGACGTTGGCCAGGTCGGGCAGGGTGGGGTTGGACGTGTCGCGGGTAAACATGCTGGGAGGCTGCGCGCTGGGCTTGTCGGACATGCTGCCCTCCTGGAACCTGGACGGCCTGGTGCTGTCGACGGGCGGCTCGGCGTGACGCTTGTTGAGCGACGACAGGCCGTAGCGCGCGCCTTTACGGCGGATGCTGCGAGGCTCCTGCTTGGGCGACGGCGACGACCGGCTGCGCTTGGGCGTGTGCCTCTCGCCGTCCTGCTCGCCGTCGTCTTGTCCTTGTTGTTGTTGTTGTTGTTGTTGTTGTTGCTGCCGTCCTGCATCGGCAACCAGACGCACGTCTGCCTCAGGCACCGTCATGGTCCATTCCAGCGTGCGCTTCCGCTTGCTCCCGCTGCCCATCGGCTCCAATGCCTGGCCGAACTCGCCGTACATTCCTGTGTCGTCTTCCATCTTGGTCCTGCAACACCCCACGTCAGTCCAGCTCATGTCCTGCCGGCACAAACGACGTCTTTGGCTGAGCGAGCGAGCGAGCGAGCCGTTGCAATCACACGCCGGGCCAATCCCGTTGTTGTTTACCCTTGCCAGGCCTGCTCGTTCCGCACTTACCGTAGAGTAGCTGCAGCCCTGCGTGTGCCCAAAACAAGTCGAGATCGTCTGCGTACGCCAATCCGAGTCTTCGCTCCACGCGTGTTATATCTTCCGCCGGCCTGGAAAATATCTGCTGTGCAAATGCCCTTTGACGTCTGGTTGTCCCGCCACGGCCCAAAACACAACATGTACCGCCGTTTCGGTGTGGGGCTGCTCGGCGCGTGCTGCTGCGCACGTCTCACACTGAGAGCCTCACTTGAGTCCCTGCGCTTGCCAAACCGCTCACGTCCTTTTGTTTAACCGCTCGTCTAAATCCACGAACCATTGGCCTTGACGACTCTTCTCGCCTGCATCCACTGTCTCACAAGCTACACCGCTGGCCCTCTCTGATGAATCATTTCATTCTGTCATGTCTGTCGTGCCTCTCGCGTGAACTAATCTCAAATCTCATTGGCGACACTCCTAATTCCCTTCCTCCATTACATGTCCCACTTGTCTGCAAAGAACGTGCTCGAACCGACCACGGCAAAGTCGCCTCCTCACATTTGTACAAAGGAAAATAAAAGATCGTCATCCAACACCATACTGTCCCAGTCTATAATGTGTGTGTGTGTGTTTGTTTGTGTTGTGTCGTTTAATCGTGGCTGGGTGGCAGAGGACGGGCAATCTCACGTCCGTCCGCCCGTCTGTAACTCATCTTCAGGCTTTCAAGCTCTGCCAGCTCGCTGTCGTTGCCGTCATCTGCAACCAAGTGGCCATATGAGACCGAAGGTCTGGCTCCCTGTCTCAGGGGTCCGTTGAGGTGACGTGTGTCAAACACACGGTCGTACGAGCGCTTGCCGTTGACTTGGCCTGCCTCTCCGGTTCTGTGCATGTCGTAGTAATGTGTCTGAGACACGGCACTCGATGGAGGAGAAATCTCAAGTTTTGGCTGAGGCACCAACGACGTGTTGATGGGAGGCAGAATATGAGTTGCTGCTCCAGAGGCGCTCGAAGTCGACACTTGGCTCATCTGCCGCATCTTTGGTGTCTGGTGAGGAGTGTAGGCACCTGCTTGCTGGTATTGCGATGAGTATGCTTGAGGCTGGCTGCCGTGAGGGTAGACGGGTGTCTGCACCATCGAAGGGCGACGTGGATCAGCAGATGCGGGCGCTCCGTGTGCATAGTCAACGCTCATAGTCCTGCCACTCGACGGCTCTTCGTACTGAGGGTGCTGCTGAGCCGGAGGTGCGTAGCCGTAGTAAGAGTGTTGGTGGGCAGGAGCAGGTGCAGCCGCTTGAGGGTACTGGTACTGTGGATAGTGCATCTGGTGCTGCTGCTGAGGTGGCTGCATCTGAGGTTGTTGCTGTGCATACTGAGGCGCATATTGATGAACGGGCGGCTGCGCATACTGAGGCTGTGCAGGGAGAGCTGGCGGTGCCGCAGGTGGTTGAGCAACGGCTTGAGGTGCGTAGGATGGCTGAGGGTATGCCTGAGCCATGTCATGTCCAGAAGTACGACGAGAAGGAGCAGCCGCAAGTGAGACGTGGCTGGCAATGCTGGCAGATCTTTCACGATCGGCAGGGTTAGCTGCGGCGTGGGCTCCGGCCAGGTGAGGCTGGTAGATGTCCGGGGTGGCCGAGTGTCTTCCACGGTCCGAGTAGCCATCGTAGTCCTTGCCCTTTTCACGTCTACGCATGCGAACTTCACGTCTAATACGAACACGGCATCCCTGGTCGGCAACAGTTCTGCTGAGCTGGGTGCTCGATGCAAGTCCAGGGAACTTCTTGGCACTAAAGACGGTAAAGGGCTGAGACTTGACCTCCAGGCGGTGGGTGATCTGAGCTTCTCCCTGGGCTGCGGCCGATGCATCATCCAACTGGTCTGCGTCCTTGGGATCCTTCAACTCCTCGTACAGACTGAAGCCAAGTCTGTACTTTCCTTCATGGCGAACCGACAGGTCAGGGAAGATGAAATAACCGGCTGGTTCAGGGCGATCCAGGTAAACCATACCAGCGACAGGGGTTCCGGTCAGAACAGTCAACCTAGCCGGGTCATTGGGGACACGTCCTTGAGCGATGGGACGGGCCTGCTCCAGGGTGGCAAACAGAAAGTAATTGGCATTGACGGCAAAGGTGATGTCGTTGTCCGCCTTCTCGCCTTCATAGATGCGCAGCTCGACAATCGGAGGAGGGTCGACAGGACGGCGATCGGCAGACGCTGATGTCAAGTCAGTACGGTGGAGCGAACAGAACAAGCACTGAACCACGCACATTTAGCACCAGAACCGCACGCGCGAGCACGTTCGGGCTGTTGGAGAACCTTGAGTTTGTAGGTCAACCTTCTCCCATCGCACGTGTTGCGCGAGAAGGAAGCCTCGGTCTCATTGGGCACGGAGATTACTCTTTCCATGATGCGATACCACGAATTTGTTCTCCAGATGGGGCTTGGACACCAACAACAACGAGTCGGGCAGGATGACCTTTATGATAAGGGCCAGGTCAGCAACGGTGGGTTAGGTTCGCACGTCCACGAATCCGTGACGGTGGACTGGAGAAAGGAAAAGGTTTGGGCCGGGTCTGAGCCTGGCTGGGGACGAGCTACCAGCGCATCGGCGTAGCCATGACACTTCCACGAAAAAGAGTCACGCAAGGAGGAGGAGGAGGAGAAGAAGAAGAAGAAGAATGTAAGGACTCACCCTTGCTGCTTTGAAGATCAAGGGATGCAAGAATGCGGTTTTCAACGCTGCTTTTTCCGAGGAATATGTCGCGCTACGGCCGAATGGTGAGTTGGACTATATCTTCCCCGACCGATTGCCTCTGCTTGGAAGAATCAGCAATGTGTCGACGCTGGCAGTCTTCTCCAGGACAGAAACTCCACGATCCCAGGAACTCGGAATTGAAGGGTTAAAGAAGGGTGGGAGAGACAGGAAGGAAAAGGCAGGTACAAGGGAACGAGCCGAACGGGCGAGTCAGATCATTTGGGGCCTGAGCTCGGCGGCGCAAGCGAGGCTTCGCGACTTTGCCCTAAACTGGGGGGGAGGGAAGGTGCTAGTCCGTCTGGCGCCGTCGAGAGTCTGGCTCGGCTTTCCTTTTTCCCTCACGTTCGGGATGGCTTACATCACTTTTTCGCAGGGCGTCTTCCATCCGGTGTGGATGGTCGTCGCGATCGGGTTCCTGTGGTGCTTGGAGAGTCGCTGTTCTACTGCTTTTCCACCTTGCAAAGCGCCGCCATCTCGACTCCATCTTTTCTTGGAGAAGGATTTCCCGAAATGTAGTGGTAAGCTAAAGTCGGTTCTCTCGCTCCATTGCGTCTTCTCCACCGCGCACCGTCCCGCTGTGGGCCCGTCGGGGGTTTCCCAGTGTTTGCTTTGCCATGTTTGCAACCTGATCGACGGCGCCTCTGCACTACCAAGGCGCAGGAATCCGGTAACTGGCGTCGCGTCAGTATTTCCGCTCGGGGAGGTTGAGCTGCCCAACTGGAATGGTTTCAAGTTCATTGATCTTCAACTGCCATTCGCTGTATACTCGCCAATTAAGATTGTCATGGTCCATTTCGACAATCGCGATCATTATAGGTGAAGGCGAGAATAATATCAATGTTGACGCCAAAAGCCAAGAGATGCAATATCTACGGAAGCAGCTTTACCCGGTTGACCTCGTGAACCCTTTCAACATCACCATCTCTGCTCTCCGACTCCACGACCGTTGGACAGGCCGAACGAGGCGTATGCAGGGAACAAGCGTGTCAGACATCAAGTTAACCGAACGACGACCGCCTACAAGAATGAGGACACGCTGAGGAAATGAACCCCATATGTATCGCTTACAAGCTCCAATACAGGCGGAGGGATCAAAAATGCACTAACCCCGTTTTTGAACATAGCTGCAGCAAAGGGCAATCGGCTGCGGCGGTAAGAGTTGCTGCGGGTAAGGGGGATCAAATGTGCTTCACAAGGCATGCCAACACATAACCAACAGGCAGGTATCCACCTCCGCGTGCCTCAGAAAAGCGCCTCCCATGGCAGACTTCTGTGTATACCACGCCATCTCAGGGGGTTCAAAGGTGGCTTGCTGTGAGCAAGTGCAGGCAAGATGCACGTCGGTAATGTCCTGTGTCTTGCAGGTCCCATAAACGATCTTCGAAGAGGGGTGTGAACAAAAAAAGATTGCGAGAAAAAACACATAGGGTGTGATACTATCCGTAGGTGACGTCCAAATGCAGGCCCGCACAACATCATAAATGATGCACGCCCAATAGAAGCAGGACCCGAAGGACAAAAAGCTGACACGCTCCAGAAAACGAGTGGCTGGGTCAGGTCCCGCCAAAAACCCAACACATCGTTTACACATGCGCGCGCATGACTTTGTCCAAAAAAGGGCATCGATCTTTCTGGCCAGGGAACCCACACTTCCATATTGGCATACATGGACATGCCGATCTGAATTGCAAAAGCACGCAGGTTGAAGGGGAGGGAGAAAAAAAAATCTCGACTCATATATTATATTGCTGACTTGGCCGCACTGTCCGCAATGCCCGCATATATTGACAGTCGCTAGAGGCGAGGCGCTTAGGGGAAGGTTTTTGATCCAGCAGCAGCGGCGGCAGCAGCAGCAGCACTCAAATAATGTGACGAATCGGCGTCGTTGCATGTAAAAAGCGATTTGGGCGGGGCGTTGGCCTACAGTCGACTGCATGCAAGCTGCTGCGCCCAGAGGCCAGGCGGTTTGGATCAAGAAGACCTACCTCCAAGGAGTTGATTCTTACCCCTTGTCATCAAAGGAAAATTCCCACAAAGCCCACTTTTCCGCAATGCGCGCCTCGCCTCGCCTCGCTTCAATGAAAGGTAAGAGGATCAGATAAAAAGAAAAAGTGGGTGGATTTGTGTGTTGCAGCCTGCTGCTGCAGCTGCCTACAGCCCAGACACCCTGTATCCTGCAGACACCTCGGAAATGCAAGAGAACGGACGCGGACAAAAGAGGTGCTGGCGCTGCCTGCATCTCTGACTCTCGTCTTCTGACATCTCGCTCTCCCCATCACTCACTTCCCAATGGCAGGAAACAGACGGCCTAATATGCCAATCACGCCCGCGACCCGGGTTCGGACGTTTGCTGCCGTCCGTCACAAGACAAGGCCAACCTTAACGCAGACAATCGAGCAGAGAGGCCGCACATCGGATCGATGGCGCGAAGCGAATGAGAGAAACGCTTCTTGCCAGAGCAGTAAACAACCAGTGTCTGCTGTACTCCTTCCCGCATACCTCGGCTGGGCCGTATGACGCAGGATTCTAGAGCTACATCACCGTCATTCGATCCCACTTCAGTTGATCCTCCCTCGTAGCCAGCCTCTCACAAAAATGAGTTGGAATCGATACCAATGCCTCCTACAACGACACTTTGACCCCGGCATTGCGCTACTCTGCTAACCCACCACTACAGGTCTCGGTCCGTGGAGCACACCACGTGAGAAGATGCACCTCGAGACCGAGCAACTCTAAAACTTCTACTAGTAAGCCGACACACCAGCGTCTCCCGCTCCCCCCTTTTTGCCATTCCACTATATCTCTGAACCGAGGCTTTGATGCTTGCAAAAGACGTCGGATGATGCAATGCACAATAGTTCCAAATGTCGTGCCTTCCCACCATTAAAAGAAGGGGACAGACAGACATATAGACACACCAATGGAGAGTCAAACCCCCATCCCATCTTCTCAAAAAAAGTCCCTTTTGAACTGCTGTAGTCGGCCACACGTCTGTACTCTTCTTAAGCGCAAGGGCATGCCATCCAAACAAAAAAAAAACATCACCATCCCAACAATAAACGCTGTGAAAATATCCTATGCGATGGAACTACAGAATGCTCAAAGTGCGCAGAGCGGACCACCCCCATAGTAGTATATTCTTGTGTTTCATTCGCACATGCATGGCATTACACTATTGAGATCCCTTGGACTCGCGCTTCTATCATATTCCTTTTCTCTTTTTTTGCGCTCTAACAATGCATGTGAAACAGATCCCTCTCGACCTTTGGTCGATCTCGAAAAAATCTAGCGCTCTCGTCATTGGAGGTGTCGAGTTATCGTTGCGATGACAGGCACAGGGGGGCCGAGTTGTTCAGGCTTTGGGGACGACTGAGTACTCGGAAATTTCATGAGTACCGGTACTGCATACAGACAAGAAACTCGCTTCGTTTTTTTTTCTTCATTCGCTAAGCTCTCATGGGTATGAATTACCGGTTCTTTCCAAAAACTTAATAAACTCATTTCAGTAATCCCCTCGCAAACCAACAACATCAGAGCCAAAAGCAAGGTGAATGCCAGAGCACGTCTGAGCTTAATCATTTCAGGCTTCTTACAAAGGCAAAAGCGATTCGAGACAAGGAAAAAGTTCGACTGAGTAGTAGCTTTGTGGAGGCTCATAAACATGCAGAGGGGCTGCCTTACCCTCCGAAGCAAGAGAGAGAGAAGGAAAGAAAGAAAAGAAAGAAAGAACAAACGCCTGGAAGACTTTCAACAAAAGCCTTCGGTCCAAAGTTTCCACAACCATCGTACCCCCAAGACTGTTCGTAAATATGGATAGTAATTTGATTTCGTCACCGTCAACAATAAGAACCCCTTTCGCAATGAAAACTCGAGGAAAAAATGAACATCTATAAGCAGGTCCTTCGCTCGCCGATACCACAAGAGAACTGCATCGTAATGTTGTCAAACGAATGTTGGTGACGAGAACGATTAATCGCAGAGAAACCGAGATGCATCGACAAGGTGCACTGCTCGAGCATATCGGCTATGCTCGGGTTGTGCTGTGACACCAGAGGCGCGGTTACCCATATGTACATTTTGTACGCGCCATCATCAAAGATCTGGCATTGCTATTTCGTCCTTGTGATACTCTCGAGTCCGCCGAGGGTCCCGTACGGAAATTCGCAAGTGCCGCCTTGGATAGCCTGATTGTCACATCGAAAAGCAATCAGGCAAGCTCATCATCCTGAAAGGCATGAATTTGCGTCGTTGGCTCTATGCGTAACGCATGTCTGTTATTGACCCTTCGAAGGGGGTTCCTTGTGTCGTCTGGAGACCAGGAGCTTGGCCGGCTGATCCTTGTGAAATCCAGGCGTTTGCAACGCTTTGCGCCCAAGCCTGCCAATTCTCAGAGTGGCCAGTTTCTTTTTGGCTGTAAAAACGTAGTGCCATTTCCATCATTTGCATCTCCGAGGTCTTTCCCACGTAGTTGAAGATTTGTGTTTGTGCTGGCGAGGGCGAAGAAAAGTGTCGCAGTGGTGACGGTGCGATTGATACAGGGACAATGCCGACTTGTCCCGGAGGAAGAACACAGCAGAGAGCCTTTTCGCCCCAGAAAGTGGTTGCTGTCGCAACCTGGTCGCCAAACATGACCTCCATGCCTGGCGTGAAACCACTTCCATACACCGAGACTTCAATGCCACCGGAAGGCGGACCCTCAGAAGGCGTCACCTTGTTGATGATGGGCTGCGGGCGCTCTGGCTCAGCCATGGCGCTTGCCATGGAGGAATTCGACATGGCAAACGGATTCTGCCGGTTCGGCATGACATTGGCACCGCCATGCGCCTGCTGCCGTTGAAAGGCGGCCAAGTTCGGGCCAACAAGGACGGGACTTGGAGCACGACTCTGGTGAGCAGAGCTTGGGGCGGAATAGAAAGCCTGCTGATATGCGGCGCTGTCCATGCTGTTTGTTCTGTTGAGGGCTGCAAAGGAGAAAGCATTGGTGGTGTCGATGGGGGTAGACGGGCCTGTGTGAAAGTGGGCACGAGACGCCGAGTGCGGCATGGTAATGTAGGACGGGTCGTTGTTGCCGATGAAGTTAGTATTGGTGGGCGAGAAGGGAGTCTGGCTCGAGGCAGAAGGCTGGCCCATGGGCTGGTTCGTCTCCATCTTGGTCATAGTGAGGGTGCTAGGGATCCTACGATGAGCGGAGGACGACTTGCGTTTCTTGCTCGGGCCTGACTGGCCAGCGCTATTGGGGGAGCCCGGGCGTGAGAGATTGCGCGGCGTCATGGTTCCCGGTGTTGTGGCCTCGGAAGTGAAAGCTTGCATATGCATGTTGCTGGGCTGGTGATAAGGCGCACCGCCATAGCCGAGGCTTTGGAGATTGCCTGTGGATTTGGAAACAGACATGGCAGGCATGTGCGAGTGCAAGTCGACCATGGAATGCGAAGTAAAAGGAGCCTGGGCGGGGAATTGGCCGTCGTACCAGACCTGACCCGGCACACTGGCCATGGGGTGCGTCTTGTGGTCGTCGGTGATGAGGATCGAGTCGGAAATGTCCTGAGCCACGACGTTGCCCTGGTAGTCCTTGATGGTGAAGATGACCTGGAAGCCGTCCTTCTCGTTCTGGTGGCGGCAGTAGCAGGCAATGCGCATGGGCGCCACAACCTGCATGGCCGAGTCTGACGGGCGGTAAAAGTCGCTGACGTGGGCGTTGTTGTCCTTGGGCGCGGGCGATTGCTGCCACTCTTGCCACGGCTTGTATTCGTTGGTGTTGAAGACGATGACACGCTCCGTCTCGTATTTTTCCCAGTGCGCCTGTTCCTCCTCCTTCTTGAGCTTCTTGCGCGCGGCTCGCTTGCGTTCGCGGTTGATGCAGTTGGTGCAGATGCGCACTTCTCCCCCGTTGGCCGGCTTGTCGTTCTCGTCGACCTCGTCCTCGGCCTTTTTGCTCGCGCTCTGCCCGCGTGCCTGGATTTGAGCATTGTCCTGCTGCGCTGCTCTCTTCATGGCCTTTTCACGGAGGTGCGCTTGGTTCATGGCACTGGTGCACACGAGCATGGTATGGAGCTCGAGCGTGTCCTCGGCCAGATGCACCTCCTTGGCCAGGAGCTTCGCCTTTGCAATCGTGTGAGTGGGCAGGTGCAGCATCTTGACGCGCGGTGGCAGATAGTCCAGGGTCAAGCGTATATTGATTTGTGTTTCAACGCGCGACTTTGCCGGGATGGGGGCGATGTGCAGAGGGATGCGATCGCCTTGGGCAGTGGCAGCTTTGGGAAGTTCGGGCTTCGGGGCGTTCATAACGGGCGAAGGCGTCATGGCAAGAGCGCCCGGCGAGGCAAAGGCATGCGCGTAGTCGTTGTTCCACGCCGGGTTCTGCCCCGGGTTGTTCCACATCTGGGTCGTGTTGAACATGTCTGTGCCGTCAGAGGAAGGCGTTGGGTTGGAGAAGAGAGCGCCAGGCGATGCATCCTGCGTCTGCTGCGCCTTGACCGAAGCCGGAGAAGCCGTGCTCGAGCCAAAGAAGAAGTTTGAGGGTTCGACGGTGCCGGCCTGCTTTGCAAGTCAGCACGAGCAGCTGGCTCGAGGTTAGGGATCAACATACCGGGGGCTCGGGCTTGATGTGCATGTGGTGAGCGTAGGTGCGGTCGACGAGATCCATGGGCTGGCCGCCGGGGCTGCTCGCGGCACTGCCAAAGTTGTTGGCAAAGTCCTGGTCCAGTGACAGATTGTGCATCGAGTGCAACGAGGCCATGTTGGTGGTGCTTGCAGCGGGAGCATGCGTCAAGGGCTGGTGCTCGACTTTGACGGCGTCGATGGCGTAATTAGCGGGCGGGGACTCGGAAGTGGCCGAGGTGTTCTTGCGCTTGCGGCCGCTGGTCTCGGAAGACGAGTCCTGTGACGAGCTCTCGGCGGAGCGCGACGACACGAGCGAGCGCGAGTTGTAGGTCTGGTGCGGGTGGGGCTGCTGGGCGTCGTCTGTCTTGACGTGGTAGCTGGGGCTGTCGGCGACGGCCGTGGCAGCCGACAGGTCAAACAGGCGGGCGCCGTCAAAGGGCGAGTCGCCCGAGGCAGCGAGATTGTCGTAGAGGTTGGAAAAGGACGGGTCGTCCCACATGGACATGTCCGTGTCCTGCACGACGTGTGGGTTGGACTCGGCGTCCATCAGAGGCTGGGATGATGCGAAGCGAGGCTTCGCGGGGGTGGGCGGGCGGGGGAGGGGCGCGAGGGCCGATGACTCGAGGCGGCGGGCCAGAGACGGCGGCACGAGGGCAGAGTCGCAGAGTCGCTATCAGTACGCAGGGCCAGCGAGGGTCGCGCGGTGCATTGTGTGTGTGTGCAGCTGCTGTCTGGTCGTCGTCGTCGAGGGCGGCGCGGGCGCGGGCGCAGGCGCGGGCGGACGGTGGCTGTGCGCGATGGCAAGACGGCGAGACGGCGAGATGGCGAGGTGGCTCGAGTCGTGTCAAGGTCAGCCCGTGACAGCAAGTCGAGTGGAATGCACAAAGCGAGCGGCGGCAGCAGAGATGTCTCGACGTTGCTGGCCTGGCAGGTACGATTCACTAACGTTCGAGCGGACGTGCGATGCTGCAGGTGCCGTGTGTTTCTCCACACACCTCCAAGTCCTGGTTCCGAACAAACTATAACTTCCCTCGTCCTCTGCCTCTCTGCCTCTCTGCCTCTCAGTCTTTGCTCGGCCTTCTCTGTCTGTCCCGTCGCTGCCAGCGGCTTGGCCTGCTTCAGCGTATATGCTCTTCTGTTGTCCCTGCCTCAGAGCACACCATTCTCGAGTCTGACGCTGCTCGCGCGCCAACTCTCGCTCCTCTCGTGACTCGTGAGTCGTCTGCCAAGTCCGAGCCCATTGATCTCGGAGCGGCTGGAGCTTTGCGCCTTCCCACAGTCGTTCATCTCAAACCAGCAACGCAGCAGTTCGCTCTCTCTCTTTCGCACAACGTCTCTCTACCTGCTCCACTGTCGCTTGTCCTCTGCATCTCCCTGCAATCAATCCGCTACACCTCTCACTTTCCATGTGTTTTGCTGTTGTTCTTGCAAGTCCCTGCGTGTCGTGTCAATCTTCGGTACATCTGCCGTCGGCCGCCTCCACCCTCCTCCCTGCACTCGCACACGTACCCTGCCTGTACCCACTGTCCACTGAGGCCTCGCCTTGGTCTTTTTCCTTCTCTGCTCGCTTAGAATCGACTCGTGATACCTCTTTAGACATTCTATTCTCCACGGTCCGCGCATGTCAACATGCTCGTGAGATGCTGCACTACTCTAGGTCCGACCAGAGCTCGTTCAACGGTCCGAATATATGCCCGTGCCGCGATCGGCAATCCTTCGAAATACACGTTCAAAGTACCTCGCCCGCACAAGCACATCCTGGTCAGAACACTTCTCGCTCTCATCTTTGAACGATTGACCGTCAGCGACGACCTCTACTCTCAACTCAGTCCTGCCCGTTTGGTAAACCCCATTCCTCGAGCAACGCCTGCATGCGATACTCCGTCGCCCATCCTGTCTCCCGCTGGATATTCTGCAACAGGTTCAAGATACAACCTCGCATCGCGTCGACCTCGTCTGCTGAATGTCCTTCTTCTGTCTGTGTTGATCTTGTGCTAGACTCCCGCATTCCCAGCACCTGTCCGGCTGTATACAGAGGCTGGACGCTGTGTATCCTGGCGCCGTCGTTTGTGAGGCCAAGACCAATGCTGACAATCTCCTCGGCGTGTTTCCTGCTCTGCCGTAGTATAGAGGCGTAGGAGGCGTGACGCTGTGCCAAAGACCATTTTGTGCCTCCATTTGCCGTGCTTGGTCGTTTGAAATGCGTTACGCCCGTCGAAATGTGAGGCTTGTTCAACAGGAGCTGGATCTTTGCAAAGTGAAATGATTGCATCGTTGATGCGCACATTGGCCGCGCGAACCACTTCTTGGGCACTCGTATCCCGCTTCTCATCTCGATCTTTCCAGGAGCATTAGCTTGTGCAATGAGGTTGCGCTTTCAAGACTCACATTGTTCTTGTCAGGCCACTCTGTTGCGCTTGGCCTGAAGCTATGAGGAAGTCCCTGTCTGGATGTCAATACCTCTAGCATGTTGGCTGGCCTGTCGGGTCACACCTCAAACCAGACGTCTAATTGCCTCTCCAGGCCCTCCCAATACTCTAGAAGTTGCGTTTGTCGTATTCCCAGCCCCATTTCGTCAGGAAACTCGTCACCAGCGGAGATGTAATTGACCAGCTTCATCATGAGCCATATCAATGCGTTGGACGTCATGTCGTCGGCCATGGGCTCATGCACCGCTGGATCGTTCGATGGCAGGATATAGCCCGTCTGAGATATGTGCAGCCCAGCAGACCGCCACATTGCCAAGTCTGATGTGTCCAGACGCGTATTGGTATTGTTGATGACTTTTTTGTCTAGTCAGCACATGCTTTGAAATAACAACCTGGCGTTCAACTTACAAGCATTCAGCATTTCTTGCCGGCAGATGTTCCAGAAGACGGCCCGACGGCCCCTGGTCGAAGTAGTAGGCTTGGGCGTCAATGTTGGACTGCGATTTGATGAAGGATTCGACAGAGGCATGGTACCGTCTTTCGCAATGTCGAACAAGCTCTTAGCTCCGTCAAGATGTCGTGACCATTCAAGCCCCGATACATCCAAAAACTCAAACACGCACAATATAGCCGTTGTGGCAATCAATTCATCAGAATCTGTGCGCGGCAGCTTCTCAACGTTATGGGATTCACGCCTTTGCCTGACTGGTGAGACTGAATGACGATCTGCTCCCAGGTTCTCAGCCGAGATAGACGACCCTGCAATGGAGTGTGGCGACTGCTGACCGATAGACACTTGTCGGGTCTCTTTCTCCAGAGCTTGTCTAAGCAGAGTGATGGCTTGATCGTAATAGAACCGGGCCTTGTGCGACCATTCAGCTGGAGTATGTTTCGATCCAGAGCTCTTGGAATGCTGTGCTGTGATCCTTATCCTTCCCAGGGCTTTGGCTGACAGGGCGATAGATGCATATAATAACAGCGGACAGTACGCTGCTTTCAGTGGCACGTCAACAGCGAAAAACGAGCCCAAGTCGAACAAATCCATCCATTCACCTGGCCCTTCGGAGAAGTATCGTAACAAGAACGGCACATCCTCGTCAGCCTTTGGGTCGAAGGTGCTCGGGCTGGTGTCTGCTTGAGGCTCGAATAGATTCAAGCATGTCTCCGAGAGCTCAGTGTCTAGCCTTGGATCAATCGGAGGCGAAAAGACTTCAGACGGGTTCGATTGCCGTGCTGGGTTCTGGAAGTAATGGTCTCCTGAAGCTGCAGCGGATAGCGCTTCTAACCCATGTGTTAAGCCTGACGAAAAAGGATAGGTATATTCGGCAGGGCTGGCCCAGCTGTGATCTAATCGAGTCTGCAATTCTGCTGCTTCAGGGATGTGATGAAATTGCGCTGTGTCTGACTCGTCATAGGGATTGTTAACATGTACGAATGTGACTGTATGTGATTAGCGAAGGTCCTCGGTGTTTAGATGATACACGCGACTCACGTTGTCGTGGGACCTCGACCCATACGCTGTCCTTTCCAAACGTTTCTTTGTAGCCGTAGAAACTCTTAAGGCCACCCTGTATGCTGCCCGTGCTGTTTCCGTTCATGGACGCATTTTGCTGATGTCGGAATACCACTCCAGGACTAGGCACACACTCGCGACTAGCTTTAGTACATTTTCCACAGACTGGATTCGACCGTTAGTGTGAGGTCCGAAAAGTGACTGACGTTGAGCAGCCTCTTCTGTATCGTGCGCCTTGGACGATATGCAGGATATGCTGCGCTGAGCCGATTATTGACAACGGAAAACACCTACTTGGTTTTTGCTCATCACACTTCAACTATTGAACGATCAGCGTCAGTCATGGGCCCGGGATTGAGGCTCTTACCTTGCGATTGCGACAAGTTAGGCTGGCAAGAACCACGTCAGCATTTGCTCAGTCATTATGGCGCACTCGCATACGCACCACCCAGTTCGTGACCGCATATTGTGCTAAAGAATCACCGATCATCGCTCTTGCATTCAAATAGAATAGGTTGTGGCCCGAGTTGGTGTGAGGATGAACGGGTGGGGTGTGAGTCCGAGAAGACGAATTCTGGGGCGGAAAGGGTCGCCCTGCCAGCAAATAATACCACATCCTCTGTGGTGACAAACAGACATATACCCATGGTTCTGGGCATCTGTGAGGTTCATGTGATGCCAAAAATAATGGTTAACTGGAGGTAGAGTCATCAGTGCGAGATGTGGTGATTTCACGACACCTTCAGATATCAAAGCTAATGATGAGCGAATCTCATAACGCGATTCAGTAGTACAGGAACCACACAAACACACTGGAGCTCCTTGAGACCAGAATGACGAGATAGACCAAGCTTTTCTGTTACTAAGGAATCAAGAATACATTCGTTATAAGACAGCAGTGTCTGCCGTGCGCTGAACGAGACATCGCCGCCTTGTGCCCATATCCCTAAACGCCAGTGCCATGCCGAGCTCCAAGAATGCCGGCTGTTGCAGAAGGATTACAGCTCGAGACTTGGGATCACTTCCCCGTCTTTGCCTTCTTCTTGGGAGGTTCTACCTTCTTCTCAGTGTCACTGTCACCGTCGGCATCGGCCATCTCCTCATCGCTGTCACCACTGCTCTCATGAGCACTGTCGTACTCCTCGGCGACATCTGACTCTGACTCGGTGTGAAAGTCCTCATCCACGGATTCGTCGTCTTCATCGGCCGAGCCGCGAGCTGCGACGACCTCGTCGTCTGAAGAATCGAGGTCACCATCTTGCAACACAGCCGCCATGAGGGCGCCCTCTTCCTCCATCTCGTTCTTGGTCTTGATGCCCTTGAGTTGGAAGAAATTCTCGAGCGATTTTTGCTCCTCACGGTTAATGTTTGAGAATTGGTGCTCGCCACCGCCCTTGAGCGAAACCGTGATATCAAAGGTACGGGAAGCGCTTACTGCACCTCCTACTCTTGACATGGTGATGGCGGCTACATTGTCAAAGGCGATGTAGGTGGCAGGCTTGGGTACGAAGAGGAAAGCGCGCTCCAAACAGAACAGGTGGCCTTCGTTAGCCTTGACCGAACACTTCACACCCGATTGCTGGTGGTGAGAGTTGAAATCACGGCTGGGCTGGAGAATCTTCTTGCCTGTCAGACCCAAGAAGATCTTTGAGATGACAGTAGCGATGGGTGCCTCGTATCTGGGTTGAAGCTTGCCCTTGTACTTGTTCTCAAGGTCTTCCTCGGTCATGTTCAGGTCAAGAACAATATCCTCCTCGCGCTTGAACTGCATGACCAAGAAGGGGTAGCGAGTTTGGCCCTGGCGGAGCGGAGGGTCGAGGCCGATACAGATGAGCTGATGAACATCGTCGGGCTTGGGGAGCAGGAAGAATTTCTTGATCGAGTCGTATTGGATCTTGTAGTCGTACGTCTTGCCACGAAGGCGAAGGGAGCTCTCGTATAGATCGATGTCGAAACGTCCACGGGGGGTGAGGTGCAGAATATCGAGAAAGGTGGCGAAGGTAGCGCCTGCAACTTCGCCAATCTCTGCCTTGTCCATGAGCATCTCGTAGAAGAGATTTGCGGCGTTTTGCTGGTCGTCCTCGCCCTCGGCGTCACTAGCGTCTTCGCCATCCTCCTTCTTCTCCTTGCGCGTCGCGGTTCCGGGGATGTAAAAGCGCATCTCGACCAGCTGGTCCACGGCACCACCGGCCTTCTTACCTCGGCCTCTGGCGCCACCTAGAGCGCCATTGGTGCCCGTCTCATCACCATCACCGGGTAGAGAAAATTCGACGGCGACCTCGTTCTTGCCGGCAAGGTTGGTGTTGGAAATCTCGGTGTAAGGAATCTCGAAGGCGGGTTGGTTGCGCACGTTGAAGGCGAGCTCAGCCTTGCCAAAATCGGCTTTGCCCCAGTTCCATCCGCGCAGAGCATGCTCTTTCTGTTCCAGGTTGACGCTGTACCACAGCTTGAAGCATCGTGAGAGGCGGTCGTAGTCCTGGTAGACGTGTTAGCTTGGCCTGATAAGGTGGGTGCAGGAAGAAAGAGCCTACATCGATTTGAAAACCGTCCAGCTGGATGACGCCCGAGTTTCTTGAGTAGATCTTGACCTCGAAGCCTCTTGCAGCTTTGCTCCACTGCGACCCGATGATCTCGGCCTTGTCGAGTGTAAAGGTGTCGCCGGGACCCGATGGCTTCCAACCCAGGCCGGATTCGGCGAAACGGCATTTTCCCGTCTGTTTGGAGAGATCGAGGTAGATGTTGTCAAACGTCTCCCTGAAGCGCAGGTCAGCCTTGCCGTCTTGTTGTTTGCCGCTTGTTGTGCGCAGTATCCGTCCCCCTTCAGTAGATGGTTGAACCTACATTTTGATGGCGGCCGAGTGTGACTTGAGCTCGAGCTGGAGCGGGTGTCGATGGCGCCTTCTCTAGAGGGCCGGGAAGAAGAGTTGGCGGAGCGGCGGGCGGAGCTTGCGAGAGTCGCCTGGAGTGGCAACAAGATATTTGGTGGATTGCTCGCAGATGTTGCAGGACCGAAACAGTCGTGTGAAAAGGGTACACGAATGAAGTGATGGACGGGGGAGCAAGGCAAACACGCAGTGTCGAATTGGGATCAAAGTGACTGAGACGACTCGCACGTCGCGTTTCGCGTGAGTCGCGCCAACAATTGTGGGGTCGACGACCGACTTCTCTCGCTCGGCCTGATGTGCCATGTCCCATGTGAACACAAGCCGACACACTGCTACATCGTCACGCGAAAATCTGTTCCACTTAGAGGCCCATTCCAACATTGCCAGACGAACGGGGACAAACTTCCAACAACATCTCCAATATTGGTCCAGCAACGACACTGACAAGAGTTTGCAATGGAGGCTGTCAATCCTCCGCTGAGTCTTGTCCTTTCTCCAAACATTGCCTTTCTCCAAACATTGTGACTGCCCTTTGTACAGTGCCGGCGACAAGTGTGTGCGTCGAGGCTCTTTCCATTCCAAAAAAGATTCACTGGGTGTGTTGACTAGCCAAGGACGATCCTCTGTAGGATGAAAACGAGTCGACTGCTTTCAGCCCTCATGACCCTGACCTGGCCTGAATCGGGAAACAGCCATCGTGCGCAATGTGGATTGACATCTCTCGGAGGCCTCACGTCGTCTCGGTTCTTCTACTTGTCAAATCCTCCGAAGCTCTCTGCGAGCAGCGGCGCTGCCATCCTTCAGGCACTGCACAACCCTCGCACGTGTTTGAGGCAGAGGTGGTGTGGGCCAGAACAGCGTCCCTGAGCTGACATGGTTTGGTCAGATTCATTCACGGTTGCTTGAAAGGGGGGGGGGGGGGGTGCCGCAAGTTGCAGGGGGACGTGACTTGACACGATATGCAGGAACATCAATCTCCCCGGAGCCTATTTTCGCGAATTCTTTGTGCAACCCTCAGTCTATCATTCACGAGGCGCTCTCCTGACTTGAGCAGTCCGGAACAAAGGTATCTTTACTTGGCTGACTACCCAATATTGAATCGCTCCGGCATGTAGAGCTAGCTTCCGACCATTGGTCGGAAGCATCAGTACACACTGGTACATGGTACATACTCCGCACAGCACTGCACAGTTTGGTCAGTGGGCTGTGCCGCTGCGGGCCCTGCGGCTCAAACTCCATATTCGGACGGCTCACCAAATCGGTCAACCCCGTCATGTCGGTTACATGTTGAGGTCTTATTAGCAAAGAGATATAGCTGTTTGCAAGATGCAAGATGTGGGGTCGTACGCGGACGTCCTTGCATCTTGATCAAGTGTGAGCCGAACTGTGTTATCATGCCATGCCGAATCTAATGAGAAAATGGCGCGCTTTGAAGTCTGGTACATTGTAATTGGTCGTTGGCATCCATCCTCGTACGCGAGTGCGCAAAAGTACCAAGTACTGCCGACACTCTAGTTTGTCTTCTACAACTATCGCGCCTATTCGTCTTGGACCAAGATGCTTTGGGGCCTTAATAAGATTCATATATGCCTATTCAAGGCCGGTTTCTACTCGATGCCGCTAGATGATCTTCATCGTTTTCCGCTTCTGGATGTAGTGCGCCGCCCCCATGGTTCCTGATGGATTGAATTCTCCCCATAGAGGCTAGACGCGCAGTTGCCCGGGACGTGGCGCCCGCCAATGCTTAGCGATATCTAGTGATGGCGCCATTCGGTTTCGATTGGCTGCCCAGCATTCTGGACACCATGCACTTCGCGGGTTGGCTGCGAATCTGGCAAAGCTCGTTCGGCGACTCCTGCCAATTGGCACTAGGACTTGACCGGCAGCAAACGGTCGGGGAGACCTTGCATAACTGCCGGCGCATCAAGTCTGAACCAGAGGGAAATTTGGTGTTGCATGTTGAGAGAAACAGAGACTGCCATGGTAAGGTTTGTCAACAGCTGAGCTCGGGATGGGACCGTCTTCCTATTCCTTGGTTGACGTGAACAGGGAAGTGGAAGATCACAACCCAGACCAATGGTTCTGATGCCGCCATATCGTCACCGCAGTGGGAAATAGAGAAATTGATCGGCGGCCATAAGGTAGGCGATGCAGTAAACTTTCCGCTGCAAGCCTCGTCGCATCGTAAGGCAGAGCCGAAGGCGCTCATGCTTTCCATGACTCTTGACAAGGGTCCATTGATTGAGTCAAAGACAGCGTTTGGTTCGTGACTGCGGATCCGTTTTTGGGGCGCAAAGACATCCCCATGCCATTCGGTGAACCACAGTCCTAGTTGATAAAGCTCTTGTTCGCCCCTCATTCAAGCGAGGAGATCCAGTTCATTCTTCTCTGGTATCACGACCAGTTCAGCTGTCTTCGTCCCGATAAGGCTGGCCTCGACCAGGAACGAGCTTGAGCTTCACAATAACCGCTCCACTAACTGCATCCCACCTTTCCCCAGTCGGCAAAGCGCCCGTACCAATCATCTGTGTTGGTGATCTGCCGGACCATCTCCAAGTTCGACTTTGTCGTCGGATATCTGCGCTTCATCACCAAGAAGAGCAGATCTCTGTGTGCTCTTGCTTGATTTGGGACATTGATTGCATTTTCTTTTTTTCAAGCTACGTGTACGTCCCTGCAAGGGTTCCAAGCAACCACTTAAACACTTGCTGACCCCTACACCCACAGGCTCATCTTGACCTTCGGTGGTACTTGGCCTCTGGATGGTATTTTGCTGGGACAAACAATTCCCCAAGTGACACATACTCGATCGACATGATTGCTTTCGGCTCGTGTCCTGACGCAATGGCGACTGCTCAAGAAGAAGAGTACCCTCTCTACGCTTTCTCTGGATTTCCCACTCATACACCATCCTATCCCACCGTCTACTACGAAATGCAACAACCCATCGGCGGTTTCAATGCCTTCAACATGCAGCAGAACGTTTCTGACCTGTCCCCCAACTACGTCCTGGAATCGCAATCATCAAAATATACCAAGCACCATCTCCAGCTTTCGACGCCTCTCTACTCTCCTACTGATTCTGCTGCTAATTACTTCGACCTACAACCTACTGTCCGCTCAGCCAAGTCTGAGTCGGCTGCTTCGGCACTTTCTTCTGCCACAGGTTCTCCTTTGATGAGTGTCGAGCAACCATCCGACTGGACACCATGCCTTGGTATTGCCTCGAACATTGCACATCCAGCTCACTTCCAACATCAAGCCCTGGTCCAAGACAACTTCGACTACGCTGCACTGTCGCTCCCTGCAAAGCTTGGTTGTGTTGGTGAGTCTTCCGATCTCTATGCTCGATTAATCTTTTAACATTAGTCCGATAGACCCGCTTCTAATTCAACCGCTCTCTCCCACCCCGCCTACAACGCAACTACCGTCTGACACCAAACACCTCTTCCCTCATCCGCCATCTCCTGCTTCTTCGGCGGCAGCTCCTTCCATAAAAAACCAGAGCACTTCGGGTGTTCTGAGAACTAACTCGATACGGTCTAACCGACCAACATCTCCTTATCTAGCTTCACAATCTTGGAATCCTTACCCATCATCATCCTCACGAAGACAGTCTATCTCATCCATCCACTCCAATCGCTCTAGGCAAAGTCAGTCGTCGTCTCTGGACTCGGAAGAGAGCAAGGGCATCTGCCCGATCGCATCATGCGGCAGGCACATCAAGGATCTCAAAGCACATCTACTCACTCACAAGAATGAGCGACCAGAGAAGTGCCCGATCAAGTCATGCGAATACCACATTAAGGGGTTTGCTCGGAAGTACGACAAGAGCAGACACACCTTGACTCATTACAAGGGAACCATGGTCTGTGGATTCTGCCCAGGGAGCGGCAGTTCTGCTGAGAAGAGCTTCAACCGCGCCGACGTTTTCAAGAGACATCTCACCTCTGTGCACGGTGTCGAACAAACCGCCCCTAACTCACGCAGGAGGAGCGGCGGAAACTCCAACAACAAGCTCTCCCACAACAAGATCGGATCATCAGGCATGTGTTCGACTTGCGGTGTGTCTTTTGCCAATGTTCAAGACTTCTACGAGCACCTTGACGACTGTGTGCTTCGAGTCATCCAGAAAGGAGACCCGTGCGAAGCCATCAATGAGAAAATCCTCTCGTCCATGGCCAGTGACAAGTCAGTCAAGGAGACTCTGGAGCGTCACTCGCTGAGCACTGGCCTTGATCTCTCCGGACCAATCTCCTTTGACGAGGAAGACGACGACGACGAAGAGGAAGAGAAAGACATCAATGGCGAACAAACCTCTCCAGTCGGCCTGGAACACAAAAAGTCCGAAGGCCGTCAGGGTATGACCTACTCCAGGGGCGGTGTCGCTCTCCACTCCAACGGAAAGAGCAACAAGCGTCGCAAGAATTATCCTCCCAGCTGGAATGCCCCTCCAGAGAAGATGAAGACGAGGAAGAGAGTGTTGTGTGTCTTTGATGGACAACGCAGACTCTGGAAGGACGATATGATGCTTGGCCTGGATGGCCAAGTACGTGAGCCCCTGTCTGGCGGCAATGGCAGACATTGGATCACCAGCCTTGACGTCCAAACATTGCGACGAGCCGAGGGCATCCTAGAGGCTACTGATGAAGAGAAGGGACCGTGGGTTAATGACCCTTTCTTGTTTGCGTCTTCTGATTAAGCGCTCGATTGACTTTTTTTTTTCCTGTTTGGGATTTCAGCGGAAGGAGTCTGGTGTGATTGGGAGTTGTAAAAGCATCCTTGATGCTGTTGATTGATGTTCGATACCATTTTGCTGTTGTAGCTTAACATCTGACATGGACGATTTTTTCCAAGATGCAACCTGCAAACTGATCACTCCTTTGACGTGAGTGCCGAATCACTTCGTCAGCTCGGGGTGAGGTATGACATGTGTTGTATTTACCAATACCTGCATTGAACACATCAATGGCCGCGTGGCCCAATGGCAAGGCGCTTGACTACGAATCAAGAGATTCCAGGTTCGACCCCTGGCGTGGTCATTTTTTTGACATCTTGTCCCCCAACCAGCAACCTTTCTTTCCACGTTACATTTTGTCGTCCGGTCCTCTCTCTCGCGCTTTCCATTTCGGACATTCGCGCCTCTCGAGCACTGGACAGACGCACGGTCTTCTAGACCTCGACCTTGCCCAGTATTCTAGACGCCTGGTCCCTCGCCAGCAGATTCCTTTTTGCCTTGCGAGCCAAGATGCGAGCGAGGTAGTACCGACCGTTGGAAGTAGCGAGAAGAAATATCCAAGAGGTCAAATCTCGCATACCAAACCTTGATGATTTTTACAAGAATGCGGCTGCGGTGGTCCGAAAAGAAAAAAACAGACTTTGCGCCACCGCCAAACACGATAAACGAGGGGCACGGTACGAACAAAAAGAAAAGACGTTGGATTTGAAAGGAGACAGCGGCCGTTGTTGAAACAAAAGAGCTCTCATGACTCGCAGAACGGTCAATGTGGAGATACAGGACTCTCGAGCCGAGAACCTACATTGCCGTCAACTCGAACCGTTTCCTTCTCCCTCTCTCTCTCTCTCTTGGAATCTGGGATAGATGACACACGGCAAACTCTCACACACGTGGTCCTTACTGATTCTCGACATCTGGGCCTCGACAAAATGCGGGACAGTGGAGAGGGAACCACTTTGCTATGCCGTTGGTGCACAAAAAAAACACAGCAGGTGCTCGCGCGCGCTCCTTTGGACTGCATGCTACTTGTAGACAAGACAAGAGGGGCCTTGACTGTCTGTGGTTCCAAGTTTCTGTTACGGACAAGACTGACCGAGCCGGAGTTTGCTCCTCATGAAGCACCTCCTCCTTACATGTCTATTGGTGCTTTTCGTGCATGCAAAAAGAAGCTTTATCACGTCTCTGTAGCACGTATCCAATGTACCTCCGTGTACCTGCCTGATGCCCACCCCTGCAGAAACGCCGTGCATGTCTGGTGCACCAGGTTACGATGCTGCAATCCTTTGTACACTATGGTATCAACCTTCGTTTTTGTCATCCGTGGGATATTATTGTATGCAATGCACAGTTCAACTGTCTACGCAAACATGATTCTATTCTCGTCCGTCCTCTACAATGTAGCAGGTGAGTACGAATATGAAGACAGAGGGATTCGAGCTAGGCGACGGCCAGCTTGGTGGAGCTCATCACCGGATTCAGTTCACACTCATGTCAACTTAGAACTCTGTCGAACAAAGGATATAAGAAGCCTATAGCTGCTACATAAGGCCTTGCCCTTGGACGTCAGATCGAGCGAATCTATTGTCGTCACCAAAAGATACACGTGCATATTACATGACTGGCACGGCACTCAACCTGTAAAGAAGATAGAAAGACTTGTTTGGATTGGAATGATGGAGAATACAGGGAGTAATAGAATTTCAAAGTCAAAATCCCGTCCATCGAGCATTGTTGAGCTTTGAGGTGATACCATGAAAGCAAGGTGCAATGAAACAGCAACCAGAGTTAGTAGGTTGTACTTTCTAAGAGCTGTATCGTCGGAAGAACAAAAGTTGATGCCAGGCTGAATATGTGCGTTACCACTCTATTCATTAGTGGACCGGATGAATACCTTCGGGCATGTGGTTGAAAAACGATTGAACGTCTTTGACGTAACACAGAACAAAAGCGGGTTCGATAAACGACAGAAATGTACCTCCACTTTCTTTGGTCTCGAAAAGGTCACATACTTCCAAGTGCTCAAGCGACAACAAATTCTGTCTTGCCCACAAGAAGAGCTGGCTCCAAGAGCCGTCGCAGAGAGCGGAAGCACTGATGCGCAAAGAGCGTAGCGTTTGGCGGTTCTTGTCGAGCAAATCGATCAGAGGCTGATACGAGAAAGGAGCCTCTATATGTACAGACTTGAGGGAGCTCGATGAGACGGACTTGATGATGTTGTCGGAAGCCGCAAAGTCTGTCTTGGGAAGTTCATATTCACATCTGAAGAAGTCGTTTTGGTAGCAGAGATGCAGGTCCTGTAGTTGATCGGCCGACGATAGGATTGTGATCACGGAGCGCTCGCACTCTGAGTTGAGGCCATCCTTAGCATTGAAACTGACAGACTTCAGATCACTGCAGATAGTCAAGTCCTCGATGCTGAATCCACTCTCTTCATGGTCAACAGACTTCTCCGCATCGTTCTCGATGAGCATTTGAAGTTTTCCGAAACGTATCTGCGTCCGAGAGATCGCCTCGAGACATGCCTTCATAGTCGACTTCAGACGCAAGTCAGAAGATGGCACATCCTCGTCGAAGTGTTCAGCATCGTAGCCACATTTATCAAGAGGCAAGCATACACCCATCCAGTCCGGGCAGAGGCTTTCTGAGATGTGTAGCTCGATGTGACTGTTGTAGCTCTTGAGAAGCTCGAAACTAATGGCCAGCAAGTCGGCAGTGTCGCCAGATTGTTGAAGTTCATATTCTCTGGTAAGTCGGTCCATGGCATCTCGAAGCTTGCTCTTGCTCTGCTCAAGTTCAAGAGTCGACATGTCGTAAAAAGTGACCATTTCAGCGAGTTCTCGAATACAATCTGGATGCAAATGACCAGAAGTGAGATGGAGCCGGCGAATATTCGATCCAAATACAGGATGGGCGCATATTTCTTTCAACAGCTCTAGGCTGCGGCGTGTCATGAGCGTGGAGACGCTGGACATGTAGGTTCTGGCAAGATTCGAGGTGGCGAGTTGTGAAAGTCTGCGGCTTGCGAACCGAAGGTTCATGAGGTCTTTCTTCTCAACGAAGTCCCAGATTGTCGTGATGATTTCGTACGGGAGGACGTCGAGGTGTATGTCTGGTGGTGGAGCCATCGTTGCTCGTCAGGAACGTTTGACAGAACGAAAGGACAAACAACTCTTGGTGCGAACGAGTGAAGAAGCGACCGAGTTGTGAGGCTTGGGTCGTGTGGGCGTTGGCCACGCCAACAACAAACACCGGATTGGAAAGGGCATCTGGGAGCAACAACCACGGGAAGAAACATTCGAAGCAAAGTGCATATTGTAACATTTAATTTGAGAAAGAACGCATCAGAAAAAGCCAAACGCTTGCAGAAAATCAAAAAGCAACCTCTCATCCATCCCAGCGTTAGATCGTCAAAGACGTTGTGGTGTTTCATGGCAGCTCAATCCATCCATGCCTTTCATCTTTCGCCCGAAATATCTTTCCGATCCCCTATCATACACATCCCGACTCCCTAAGGTCCGCATCTTTATGTGCTACGCTGTGGGTATATTTCAAAAGTGACATTGATGAATGTGTGACCAGCCTTTCTTTTCCTCGGTTTTTGTTTGCTGTCCGGGTCAGCAAGTCTTGCTGGTCGCTTACGATGCAGCAGAGACGAGCTCCGCGGGCGCACCCTTGGTCTTCTGCAGCAGCTCGTAGGGAGGACGCTTGACAATACCACCGGTGACAGGCAGTTGGGTACCCATGCCAGTGAGGAACGAGTCGACGTCACGAGCGCACATACGACCCTCGTTGATACCCCAGACGATCAGAGACTGGCCACGACGGCAGTCACCAGCGGCGAAGACACCGGAGAGGTTTGTGTTGTACTTGCCAGCGGGAGTCTTGACGTTCTTGCGAGCATCCTTCTCGATGTCATCACCAAGGACACGAGCCTCAGGACCCAAGAAACCCATGGAGAGCAGGACAAGGTCAGCAGGGAAGAACTCCTCGCTACCCTCAACCTGCTTCATGTCCCAACCACCAGAAGCGCTCTTGGTCCATTCGACGCGGACAGTGTTGATGCCCTTGACCTTGCCACTGCCGTCATCGACGAAGTCCTTGGAAAGGATGCAGTACTCACGAGGGTCCTTACCCATGTGGGTCTTGACCTCGGAGTGACCATAGTCGACACGGTAGATGCGGGGCCACTGAGGCCAGGGGTTGTCACGGGCACGCTCCGGAGGAGGCTGAGGAAGGAGCTCGAAGTTGACGACAGATTTGGCACCGTGGCGGACCGAGGTACCGATGCAGTCGTTACCAGTGTCACCACCACCAATGACAACAACGTGCTTGTCCTTGGCAGAGATGTACTCACCATCGGAGAGACCAGAGTCGAGAAGGGACTTGGTGTTCTTGTGCAAGAACTGCATGGCGAAGTGAATGCCTTCCAGGTTGCGGCCGGGGATGGGCAGGTCTCTAGCAACGGTAGCACCAGTGGCGAGAACGACGGCGTCGAACTCAGCTCTGAGTGACTCGAGAGTGACATCACCCTCACCGACAGCGACACCGGTGACGAAGTTGATGCCCTCGGAGGCCAAGAAGTCGACACGGCGCTGGACAACGTTCTTGTCGAGCTTCATGTTGGGAATACCGTACATGAGAAGACCACCGACACGGTCGGCTCTCTCGTAGACGGTGACACTGTGGCCAGCCTTGTTCAGCTGGTCAGCACAAGCCAGACCGGCGGGGCCAGAGCCAACAATGGCAACAGTCTTGCCGCTGCGGATCTGAGGAGGAGAAGGAACCATCCAGCCCATTTCGAAACCGCGGTCGATGATGGCGCACTCAATCGACTTGATACCGACGGGGTCCTCGTTGATACCGAGAACACAAGCACCCTCGCAAGGAGCGGGACAGACACGACCAGTGAACTCGGGGAAGTTGTTGGTCATGAGCAGTCTGTTGAGAGCATCTCTCCATTGATTTTGAAAAACTAATTCGTTCCATTTGGGGATGATGTTGGAGATGGGACAGCCAGTGTCCGACTGACAGAAAGGAACACCGCAGTCCATGCAACGGGCGGTCTGGTACTTGAGCTCGTCCTCGTTAAGGCGTTGAGAAAGTTCCTGCCAGTCGCGAGTTCTGGTTTTGGCGCTGCGGTACTTCTCCGAGCGACGCTGGTACTTCATGAAACCGCGAGTCTTGTCGAGGACAAGGGCAGAGCGCTTCTTCTCGGCCTTGCCATCCTGGACGCTCTCCTCGATGTCGAGAAGGTCATCCTTCTTCTTCTCGCGGGCCTCAGCCTCGTTCTGCTTCTTCTTGGAGTCCTCGTGCAGGGAGCGCACAGCGTTGCCGGGCAGGATGGGCAGAGGATACTCGGCTCTCTTGGCTTCAGCGGCCTTCTTGGCCTCCTCTTCCATGACACGCTTGTAGTCGGTGGGAAGGACCTTGACGAAACGGTGGAGAGCACGCGAGAAGTCAAGCAGGACACGAGCAGCAAGCTCAGAGCCAGTGTAGTGGTGGTGGTCCTCGATGAGACCACGAACGTAAGCAATCTCGGCAGGGTCTTCGAGGGAGGAAAGCTCAACCATCTCTTGGTTGACCTTGCCCTCGAAGTCACGCTGCATGTCGAGAACGTAAGCAATACCACCGGACATACCGGCAGCAAAGTTTCTGCCAGTGGGTCCAAGGATAACGACGCGGCCACCAGTCATGTACTCGCAACCGTGGTCACCGACACCCTCAACAACGGCAGTGGCACCGGAGTTTCTGACAGCGAAACGCTCAGCACCCATACCGCGGAAGAAGGCCTGACCGCTAGTAGCACCGTAAAGACAGGTGTTGCCGACAATCACGTTCTCCTCAGCCTTGTAGACGGCATTTCTGGGAGGGTAGACGACCAGACGACCACCAGAAAGGCCCTTGCCGACATAGTCGTTGCAGTCACCCTCAAGCTCGAGAGTGATACCAGGTGCGAGGTAGGCACCGAAGGATTGACCAGCCGAGCCACGAATGTTGGCGTGAATGGTGTCGGTAGGAAGACCCTTCTCACCGTAGCGCTTGCTGACCTGGTAGGAGAGAGTGGCACCGAGGGCACGGTCAGTGTTGACAACGTCGCACTCAATGCGGCAAGGGTGGCCCTTCTCGAGTGCCAACTCGGCCTCGGAGATGAGCTTGTTGTCAAGACGGGTGTGGAGCTTGTGGTCCTGCTTGCGGACGTTGTAGGTGGCAACGCCGGAGCGGAGGGTGTGAGCAGGAGTCAGAATGAGCGAAAGATCGATGTTCTCGGTCTTTCCGTTGCGCAGGTCATCACGGACACGCAGGACTTCAGTACGGCCAACCATCTCGTTGATGGTGCGGAAACCAAGCTTAGCCATGATGGCACGGAGCTCGTTGGCGATGTAGTAGAAGAAGTTGATAACGTGCTCGGGGGTACCCTTGAACTTCTTTCTGAGCTCAGGGTCCTGAGTGGCAATGCCGACAGGGCAGGTGTTCAGGTGACACTTTCTAGTCATGGAGTTAGTAAATGCGCCAGAAAAATCGTGCAATGCGATAGCTTACCTCATCATGATACAGCCCATGGCGATGAGAGGAGTAGTAGCGAAACCCCACTCCTCAGCACCCATCAAACAGGCAATGGCGACATCACGGCCGGTACGAAGTTGGCCGTCAGTCTGGACGATGACACGGCCACGAAGATCGTTCAGGACCAGAGTCTGGTGAGTCTCGGCAAGACCCAGCTCCCAAGGCAGACCGGCGTACTTGATACCAGTCCATCTGGAGGCGCCAGTACCACCGTCGTGACCAGAGATCAGGATGTGGTCAGCTCTGGCCTTGGCGACACCAGAAGCGACGATACCAACACCAGTCTCCGAGACGAGCTTGACAGAGACACGCGAGCGAGGGTTAGAGCACTTCAAGTCGTAGATGAGCTGCTTCAAGTCCTCGATAGAGTAGATGTCATGGTGAGGGGGAGGAGAGATCAGACCGACACCAGGGGTCGAGTGACGAGTGCGAGCGATGGGTCCAGAGACCTTGTGACCGGGAAGTTCACCACCCTCACCGGGCTTAGCACCCTGAGCCATCTTGATCTGAAGCTCGTCGGCATCAGAGAGGTAGGCACTGGTGACACCGAAACGACCAGAAGCAATCTGCTTGATGGCAGAGCGCATAGTGTCGCCGTTGTCCATGCGCAAGCTGCGCTCAGGGTCTTCACCACCCTCTCCAGTGTTGGACTTGCCGCCAAGTCTGTTCATGGCAACAGCGAGGGTAGAGTGCGACTCCATAGAGATAGATCCGTAAGACATGGCGCCAGTGACGAATCTGCGAACAATCTCGGTCCAGGGCTCAACCTGGTCGATGGGCACGGCAGTGCAGTCTTCAAAGTCGAAGTCGAGCATACCACGGAGCGTGCAGTTCTTGATCTGCTCGTACTCAGATCTGGAGTAAGCCTCGTAGGACTTGTCATTCTTGCTGCGGACAGCGTCCTGGATGTTTGCAATCGAGGTAGGGTCGTTGACGTGAGGCTCACCACCGTCACGCCAGTGGTACTCACCAGTCTCGGCAAGACCGGGGATCTCCAGAATGTTACGACAAGGGAAACCCTTCTCGTGGAGGGCAAAAGCGTCCTGAGCGATGAGCTCAAAGGTCATACCCTTGATACGAGTAGCGGTACCAGTGAAGCAGCGATCAACGACAGAGTCATCGATACCGAGAGCTTCAAAGATCTGTGCACCCTTGTAACTCTGGAGAGTGGAGATACCCATCTTGGACATGACCTTCAGGATACCACCATCCAAAGAGTGCTTGTAGTTGTCGATAAGCTGCTCGGGGCTAAGCTTCTTTCTGATCAGACCTTCGCGGGCCATCTTCATGATACACTCGATGGCCAAGTAAGGACAGATGGCGTCGGCACCGTAACCGACCAGCACGCACATGTGGTGGACTTCACGAGCTTCGGCAGTCTCTACCACAAGGGCGACCTGCGAACGCCACTTGTTACGGACGAGATGGTGATGAACCATACCAGTGGCAAGGACGGCAGAAACGGCGACGCGGTCAGCAGATGTGGCGCGGTCCGAAAGAACAATAATTCTGTCGTTCTTCTCAACAGCCTCCGAAGCAGCATCGCAGATGCGGTCCAGAGCGTCTATGTATCCCTGGATACCCTCCTGCTTGGGGAAGGTGATGTCAACCACATGGACAGTCCAGTCGCGGTGCAGCTGAGAGATGTTGCTCAAAGCATTGAACTCCTCAACGGAGAGCATGGGCGAAGGAAGCATCAGACGGTGACATTGAGAGGGGCTCATCTCGAGCAAGTTGCCCTGGGGACCGACGTAGGCCTCGAGCGACATGACAACGGCCTCTCTGATAGGGTCGATGGGAGGGTTGGTGACCTGAGCGAACAACTGTCTGAAGTATTCGTAGAGAAGACGAGGCTGCTGGGCAAGACATGCGAGAGGGGCGTCGTTGCCCATAGATCCGAGAGCTTCCTTGGAGTCCGAAGCCATGGGACCGAGCAGCAGACTCACCTGCTCAAGCGAGTAGCCGAAAGCCTTCAGTCTAGGGTCTTCCTGGACTCTAGTTTCAGTCAGGGTGTGGCTGAGGTTGGTACCCTTCTCGGCGAGCTTCTCGTAGATAGCAGGCATAGTGATAAGCTGGCTGCTAATCCAGCTCTGGAAGTCCTGACGCTTGGAGACAGTCCTCTTCAGCTCGGCATCGTCGACAATGCGACCAGCGACAGTGTCAACGAGAAGCATTCTTCCGGGCTGAAGACGACCCTTCTGAACGACCTTCTCAGGCTCGATAGGAATGGTGCCGACTTCGGAAGCGCAAACAATGCGGTCATCGTCGGTGATGTAGTATCTGCAAGGACGGAGACCGTTTCTGTCAAGGTTGGCACCACAGTATCTGCCATCAGCGAAGGTGAAAAGAGCGGGACCGTCCCACGGCTCCATCATACAGGCAGCCCACTCGTAGAAAGCCTGTTTTGCGGGGTCCATAGCGTGGTTTCCTTGCCATGCCTCAGGAACCATCAGCATGACTGCTTCTGGAAGAGACAAAACACCGTTGATGGTGAGAAGCTCGAGAACGTTGTCGAAGGCAGCAGAGTCAGAGCCACCGTCTTCGATGATAGGCAGCAGCAGCTCCAACTCGTCACCGAACAGGTCCGACTTCATCAGACCCTCTCTTGCGCGCATCCAGTTCTTGTTTCCACGAAGAGTGTTGATTTCACCGTTGTGAGCGGCCCATCTAAGGGGCTGGGCTCTGTCCCATGAGGGGAAGGTGTTGGTGGAGAAACGGGAGTGGACCAGGGCAAAGTGGCCCTCGTAGTCAACGTTGACCAGGTCGAAGTAGTATTCGTAGACCTGGACGGGAGAAAGTTGACCCTTGTAGACAATGTTCTTGTTGCTCAGAGAGCAGAGGTAGAACCAGTTGTGCAGGCCAATGACGTGCGTGACACGCTTACGCAACACGTACAGCTGACGCTCGAAGTATGCCTCGTCAAACTCAGACTCAAAAGACTCTTGGGGCTCTCTGCCCTCGCCGTATGCGGACTTCAGGACGATAAAGGGTTGGAGGATGATGGGTTCTCTAGAGGCAGCTGCAGGACCAAGCAACGAAGAGTCGCGGGGAACCTCGCGCCATCCCAAGACTCGCAGATCGAGGCCGTCTGCCACCTCTTCAAACGTGTCGAGTGTCTGCTTGAGAACTTCGGTGTCGGGCTTGAAGAAAACGTTGCCTGCAGCGTACTGCCCTTGCTTTGGCAATGTGTACCCTTGCTCTTTTGCGAAGTTCTTGACGAAGAACTTGTGGGGAATAGAAGTCATAACACCAGCACCGTCACCATCGCGCGCGTCTGAACCGACGGCACCGCGGTGCGTCATGTTGC
Organism: Aureobasidium mangrovei; assembly: GCA_021014315.1. Lineage (NCBI taxonomy): Eukaryota > Fungi > Ascomycota > Dothideomycetes > Dothideales > Saccotheciaceae > Aureobasidium > Aureobasidium mangrovei. The sequence continues at coordinate 1,201,587 of JAJJJQ010000001.1, read as the reverse complement.
AAAGAAGGTTTCTCGCATCGCTGACAATCTTGTGGCTGGGCTTGCCCTTGATGTGGCTGCTACATGTTAGATACCGCGGCTTGTGAGCTGGCCAATGCTATGACTTACGCTGCGAAACCGACACCACAGGCATCCTTCTCGAGCTCAGGGTCGTAGAGACCCTGCTTCACGGGAAGGGCACCAGCCCATGACTTGTTCTGTGGCGTGTTCTCATACGGGTAGATGTTTACTGGTTCATCTTCCTCGATGATGACTTTCTCGACTTGGTTTGCGAAAGACACTCGACCCATTCTTTCGGCCAAGAGCCGACTACGATTGAATCTGGAAGGGAAAAGGACAGACGTGGACTTTTAGAGGTGAAGAGAGGTCTTGTCGAACTCGTCTGTAGAAGCCAAGGTCAGCCAAATTGTAGGAAGAATATCTGGAGGTGCGTCGGTGTGGCAAGAGATCGTTGTGTTGTGCTGTGGCAAGAAGTGAAGCTCGGTTGAGAGGAGAAGACGGAAACGTTTCAGGATGATGCGCATGAAGAAACCAACCGTCAGATCGCGTCTCGGAGAATGCCAACTGGAGAACGATATTGCGGGGGGAGGCAAAAGAAAGTCGTGCAGGTAGTGATAAGACAAAGAGCTCTGGCGAATGAGGGGCGAGGATTTTGCACGCCTGGACAAACACGCTGCAGCCGAGAGAAAGCTTACCTACACTTGATCCAAGAACGCTCTGAGAGTCTGCGTACAGAGCGTAGTTCAGGCGTATGCGAGGTGAAGACGAAACGAAGAGGGTGAGGGAGCGGCCACGCTTTTGTAAATTGGCCGCAAAGGTGGGGATCTACTAGCGTAGTCTACAGCAAAGGCAATAACCACTCCGTGGACACGGAGACGACCGCAGTACGGAGTATATCACCACTGGTATTAAAGGCACTGCTTTGTAACAGCACCAATCACAAGGAGAGTGTCCATTTAGAGCTCAATGTGCTATGAACCGGCAAGGTGCTCTTAGAGCTGAGGATCCTTGCCGCAACACTTTTTTCACCAAGGTCTCCACGACGGTAAACATGGCTTTGGCCAAGACTCTTGGATCGCCTCTTGCACACTTCACGATTGGTCTTGCCTCTCATTTTTTGTAAGCAGAACCGCTTCCATGTCACGGTCTATGACATGCACACATGTTTGACTCACGCCGAACAAGACCAGATAAAGAATTTCCCCAGACCCTGACATGCCATTGTGTAGCTTGCACTGGTGGCTGGGTCAGCAAGGCACTCTCATTGGATGCTTTGTCTGGAGCGTGCATTCCCCGGCTCGATTGCCGCGTTGCTGACCGGCAGGCTAATTGCTTTAGCCAGCTCTTGATTGGCACAACCAGATGACAGGATTTCCTAAAGTCATAGTCGCATGTCAAGATATCTGTCATCTGGCCTTATCGCTGCTCTAAAACACACGTCGGTCGCTACTTGCGGCGTGCCTTTCATATGATAAAGCCGGGGGTTGTCTCAAAAAATTACTGTATTTGTTTAAGGGAAGAAAACACCTTCATGTTCCCTGATTCTTTGCTTTCGGCTTGACAATGTTCCGTCCCCTCAAGTGCTGAGGCCTCAACGAATCAAGAAAAAAAAAGGACACACTTCGGTGGTTTCAGGAACGAAAGCCCTCTTGCTAATGTTTGGCGGGAACATTCGGAACAGCATGGAAATGCACCCCCGCCGCTGCCATAGTGCATATGGCTTGCCTAGCCTTGTGAAGGATTGGAAGAAGACCACTCGCGGTTGACTGAGCGCCGGTACCGGCGCAGCTCTTAGGCAAATATGCCCTGTTTCGAGCACAATTTTCCCCGAGATACGAGGGTGGCAGGATGAATATGAATAGAGACGAAGCCACAAATGTGTCGCAAAGAAAGACTGATCTTAGGCGTGACCTTCTGACTTCTCTCGTCCCTCGACACTCGGAGCTAGCGAGTGTCGAAGAGAAGTAGGAAAACCACGGCTATATCAGACAAGCTTGAAGAAGCAGCCGACGACTATAAAATCACCAGCTCGCGAATGCTCTTCGTTGGACCAGGAGAGAGACGCCAATGATAAAACGGGACTCGTTGTCTGTTCATATTCTTGGAAAGAAGTATTATTGCTCATGAAAGTTCGTTTCCTTGGTTATGATTTCGCGTCCACTGGCGTTATTGAGCCCCTCAACGCTGAAAGCAGAATATCCATCCTCCATCCGAGACGCCTTGGCACAATCGTGTGCAATACCCAATGCCGGGCTTTGGCATTTATGATCGTGAAAAAAGAGACCAAACTTTTCGAGAGTGCCGCATGCTGTTGACAGAAGTGTCTCAGAGGCGCATCTACTGCTTCATCTCATCGTCGGGGTCCTCGAAGTCGTCGTCCTCGTCCTCATCGTCCTCCTCGTCGAGGCCCTCGGCAGCCTTGGCGAAGTCGATGGTCTTGCCACGAGTACGTCTGCCGCCGCTGAGGATGTTGCTCTCATCGATCTCGTCCATGTTGTCCTCTTCACCCTCCTCGTGTTCCTCTGCGTAACGTTAGTTCTGTCGTGCACGCAAAGCCGTGTGCCGGTTGGCCTACCAGGGGGATTCTGCGTGGAATTGTTAGCATGCATGATTAAGTACACAGATTGAGCGGCGACTAACCTGTTCCTCCTCGTCCGAGGAACTGTCGTCCATGTCCATGTCTTCGGCAACCCTGTCCTTGCCCTTGCCGCCGTGCAGCTGCTGATGGACCTGCTGGTGCTCGGCGTCGGCAAGGATGGGGGCGCCGCCCTGGGAAGTAGCCTTGTTTTCGTCGCTCATGATTGTCGTGGTTATGTGTATGATTGATTGAGTGGTTGATTGAGGTTGCAAGGTAGGATGTGCGTAAAAGTGTGGAGAGATCGTGGGTTTGTGGGAGATGGTGGTAAGATCGGATAAACACAGCTCAAATGTTTGCGCAAGGCGGTTGCCAGGAGGAAGCGGTTAGAAGCGCCGCGAATGCGACTGTGTTACAGAACGTTTTGGTTGTTCTTGAAGACAAATCTCTTGCATCTGCTCGTTTGCCTTTCTGATGTCCAGTAGCAAAGAAGATGAAAAGCTTTCATGGCTACTGCGGAGATTTCATGACTTGTTTTGGTTCTCATTGAAACTTCTACTGTCGAATGTACGTTTGTAGATGTAAAAGAGATATCGAACATCTGGCAAGTCGACCGATCTGATCCTAGCTCAGGCCGTTCTATAACAAGTATTTTGAAAGCTACGCGTCAATCAGCAGCTGGTCGCGTCTTCGTGTCACGCCTGTCTTGAGATATTTCCTATACCATCACAAACTCTCAACCACAGATAAAGGAAATTGAAATGGTTTCAAAACCTCGTGCCAGACCAGCGCGTGAGTTTCAAGTACTCTTGTTATATCATCAGCTGCTCATTCGATAATACAGACGCTCCTGGACCAACCTACCTCGCATATACCCCAAATGGCAACAAGCTAATCACAGTCGGATTGAACAGTGTCATCCGCATCTTCACCACCGGATCTGATGCGGAACCTGTCAACATCGATGTTGTTCAAGACTCTCACACAGCAGTAGCTGCAACCAATGACTTCTTCTTGACCGGCTCAGAAGACGGCAGCGTGTGCAAGTACTCTTTGTCTAGCCACTCTCTTGAAGAAGTGTTGATAAGAAGCACTCTGCCGATCCGTGACATTGCCATCTCGCCTGACGGGCACTGGGCGGCAGTGGCCTCAGAGTAGGTCGTTCGAGCAGGTCCTCATGTCATGGGCTAACAGATACGCTTAGTGAGCTTGTGGTAAAGATTGTAAACACACGCGACATGACACAAGTTATGTACCTGAGAGAGCAATCGAGGCCTGTCAAGCACGTCTCATTTGACTGGAGCGGTTCCACCTTGGCTGTTTCTTGCTCTGATGGCATTGTATACATCTATTCGCTGAGTTCAGAAGAGCCACTACTGATCAAGCGGCTGGACGGCTTGATCAAAATCACAGAGACGGACTCTCAGACTAGCTCAAAAGTCATCTGGCATCCCGACGGCAGGGCCCTCGCGGCTCCCACGCCTACTAGAGCCATCCAAGTCGTCTCGAGGAGCGACTGGACAAACCAGCGCTCTTTCCAAGCCGATGGCCGAGGTGACTATACTGCTGCGTCTTGGTCACCTAACGGTGCACTGCTTGCCACAGCTAGCGAAGACCTCAAAATTACCTTATGGGACACCAAGACGCAGCAGCCCATCGTCAAGTTTGACAGTGATCGAGAACCCGTTCTGGCACTCGCATGGCACCCGACGGACAATCTCCTGTCTTACACTACTAATGATGGAGAACTGTACATGCATGCTGGGATCGTGCCTCAACAGCATGCTTCTCTCTTGCAGAGGTCTCTAGCAGCAGCACCGTTCCTCAACGACTCTGCATCCGAAGATGCCTCGAGGAAAACTCTCGTCAACGGCGGTGCGAGGCCTGGAGCCCGCAGAGCAGGAACGCCAGACTCACTCGACGACATTCTAGGTGATGATGGACTTTCCGAGAACGGAGACGCTTTCATTGTGGACGATGACGGTGCTGGCTACGTCGAGGATGTGAATGTCAACGGCAAACGTCCCGGTGCACAACTCCCTTATCCACCATCAAAGCGACCTCAGCAGTTTGGTCATGCCAGATGGCAGCCGCGCTTGCACGAACCATTCCAACCTGGCAGTACTCCCTGGAGAGGCAATCGTCGCTACCTGTGTCTCAACCTGACTGGATTCATCTGGACAGTGGACCAAGACACCCACCACACGGTGACGGTCGAGTTCTACGACCGCGCCGCTCACAGAGACTTCCATTTCACCGACCCGTTTCTCTATGATAAGGCCTGCCTAGGAGAGCACGGTGCGGCATTCTCCTGTCCGTCTTCAGCCCAACACCCCAGCCTTATCTACTTCCGGCCTCACGAAACGTGGACCACAAGAACCGACTGGCGCACACAGCTGCCGCCAGGCGAAGAAGTCGTATCGCTGAGTCTCAGCACCAGCTTCGTCGTGGTCACGACCTCCAAAGGCTACGTCCGTGTCTACACACTGTATGGCCTGCCCTTCCGCGTCTACAGGCAAAAGAGCACGCCAGCCGTAGCCTGCGCGTCCTGGCGCGACTATGTGCTCACCATCGGCAACGGGCCCATCGGCGGCGACGGCGCAGCCAAACTCGTCTACACGATCGAAAACGTCAAGCGCGACGAGGTCTGCCAGTCCGAGGACGTGATCCCCCTGTCCGAAGACTCCGAACTGCAATCCGTGTTCTGGTCAGACAGAGGAGACCCCTGCATCTACGACACGGAAGGCGTGCTGCTGGTATGTCTGCACTGGCGAACACCGGGCCAGGCAAAATGGGTGCCCTTGCTCGACACTGCACAACTCGACCGTCTGGCCTCTGGACGCAAGGAGGAAACCTACTGGCCCGTAGCCGTGGCCATGGACCGTTTCCACTGCATCATCCTCAAGGGCGGGGAGAAATACCCCTACTTTCCTCGCCCACTGCTCTCGGACTTTGATTTCAAGGTGCCCGTCACGGCGCGCGACGACGAGAACCAAGACGAAAGCGACGAGAGCGATGTGCAGAAGTTGGAAGAGCAGTTTGTGCGAAACTCTGTGCTGTTGGGCCTGCAGGACGACTTGGTCAACAACACCAATGCCACGCATGCGCAAAAGTCCGAGGCGGCGCAGCGCGAGCTCGAGGTCGACAAGGTGTTGCTGCAGCTGCTGGCTGCGGAGTGCAGAGAAGGCGAGGAGAGGGGTATGAAGGCGTTGGAACTGGTCAGTCTGATGAGGGATAGGTCGGGCAAGATGCTCGAGGCGGCAGTCAAGATTGCAGCGAGGTTCGACAGAGATGTACTGGGCGAGAAGATTTCGGCGCTTGCGGAACGGAGATTGGTTGGATTGGCGGACGAAGAGGAGGAGCTTTGAATGTAGCGTATTAAGTAGCAAGCCTGTGTGGCTGTACGTTGATTTGTTTTTACATGTTTGCTACTCAATCATCGTCAGAGTCCATCAACTCGGCGAGCTCGGCCTCTTCTTCGGCTGTGAGCATGCTCTCCTTCTTCTCGGAGCCCTCCTCTAGCTCAACACCATTTCTTCTGAGTTCTGCCTCTTCTCGAACCTTGTTGATCTCGGCAGGATCAAGGCTCCACACTCTAACAGTGGCGTCAATGCTGACACTGACTACCCTGCTCCCCCTACTGCCTTGAGCAGGAGGCATGAGGACGAGCCCGGTGACCTCGTTGAAATGGCCGCTGAAGACGCAGGCCAGTTCGCCAGTGGCAGAGCTCCACACGCGCACCTCCTCGTCACGGCATGCCGTCACCACCCATCCGGCCTGTTGGTCGATGACAATGTCACGCACAAAGTCTGGATGAGTGAGTGTCGTGTCGACGTCCCAATGGCGCGAGCGGACCAGTCTCTTGGCCGTCTTGTCGGATGATGCAGTCCATAGGTCGGCATCGGCGTCACCATCGTCGGCGTCGACGACAAGCGAGTCTTCGAAGCGTAGGCGATTGACGGACGTCTCGTGGGGACGCAAAGGCGTGGCTAGTTGCTGGTGGAAGGTATCGAGGGCAATGCGCCAGCGGCAAATGTCGCGCACAGTATCGGCGCTGAACAGAAATAGTTCGTGTTTGGTTGTGGCGGCAGGATCGATGGCGAGGTCGAGGACGGCGCGCGAGTGGCCCTTGAGTGTGTGGATTTTCTTGCCAGTTTCAACATTCCAGACTATGATGGTCGAGTCTGCCGAGCCCGACAGAAGCACAGGTGTACCGGCAATGTGGGTGGTGAGGAGGCATTTCACAAAGTCGTTATGGCCGGTGTAGCGCTGCAGTGGCTTGCGAGAGTTGAGTGACCACGAGTGGATTGTCTTGTCCCAGCATCCGGCGAAGAGGATGGGCTCGGCCGAGGGCGAGCGCAGGGTGGTGATGCAGGTCAAGGGGGCGTTTGCGCCGGCGAAGATGGTCGACTTGTCGCCCGTCTGATGGCCGAGGTCAGTACACAGTGTCCGGCCGCAGGAAGCCAATGTGCACGCACTTCAAGAATGACACGTCGCGCTGTGCCGGCGGCCTCGGCAATGTATACCGCTTCTCCATCCTGTTCGTCGGCATGGACGGCGAGGATCTTGGAGTTCAAGGCGATTGGGTTTCCATTCCTGTTGCTCGCTTTGGCGGACCTGCGTGCATGTTCGGCGACCGAGTCCCTTGTCACCGTGTCTCAGCGGACGCTTCTTTATGTGGCACAGAGACTGCTCGTCGCTCACGATGTCTGGAAGTAGTTGTCGGCGTCTGATTTCAGCATGCTTGTCAAGTGCTTTTTGTTCGATCTTGTTGCGTCTTCCTTCGAGGAGGAATCTGCCAGTCATGCAGAGCTTTGACCGTCCAGCTTTCTGACTAGGCTCTTTACTCTTTACATATGCTTATCTTGATTTTACTTTGTCCCTACCTCGTCCCGCAAGGTATATCTCTCTCTCGAGTCTTCTACTGAGTCGTGACGCTTGTTGCTTGTACAAAAGGCAGTCACGAACAGTTGCTGAAAGTCGTTCCTTCCTTCTCTGCCGGTTCTCGGTTGAACAGGCAGCTCGTGCTTTCCCCGTGCCCCCCGGCTTGTGTTTCCCCAGACACGCAGATGCTGCGGGCCAGACCTCAACCAATTCGGGCAGACCGCTCACCTCATGCCACTCTGCTGCCGCTTGCCTTTCATGGCTGATTGATCGCCGTTCAGCGACACCCTGCGACTCGTCGGTGTAGCCCGACAACCACCCAAGCGACCTGGCTTCCACGTGCTTCCTCGCCTGCATGCTTTGGTGGCTTGGAATCCCAGACCCGGAAATTTTCATGCGCCCCATCGCTCGTCGGGTTTCATCTACGACGCCTCCGGATCTTCTATGCGACTGTTGTCGTCGCTACCTTGTTCCGCCTCAGGTGTGTGGCCGGCTTTGTTCATTCGCAAATAGGCCAACGTACGCCCAACGTACGTAAGCGCGCAGACCACGGCTTGCTGTAACGTCTACGACGCTCGACACATGATCCCCCCCGTCGGCACATTGAAACGCAGAATCACTCTGACCCTGTGCTCTTAATATAATCCAATATCAGGGTCTGAGTATGCTATAAAATCTCGAGGTCCAGACGATACTTCTGTATTAGCCTTGTGGAGCCTTGGCTTCCAACAGCTGCTTTGTGGCTTCATCAATTCCCAAAGTCTAATCCTCGAGTAGCGAGATTGTTGCAGCCTCAAGTTCTCATAGGTCTGCAAGTCCCGTGCAATATCTGCACCAAGCAGATCTTTGCTGGGCACGTTGCGTAGTCGTGGGCGATGGAACAATCCTCCCACCAACGCCGTGGTTAGGAACGGTCGCCAGGATTGTTTCCATCTATCCATATCTTTTACCGAATGGCAGGCTTTAAGGAGCTTTGGTATAGAACTAAAGGCTGTTTCAGGAAACGCTTCGAGCCAAACATTCTAGGTGACTCTCCGGGTGTTCGTGTGAATTAAACGTCCCGTGCAAGTTCCACACCTAATGACACCTCGGTCTGCCTGGCCCACCGGCCGATCAAGGTTCGTACACTCTACATGGCGCACGGGCCGAAGATGCTTCCTATCGTCTTACAATACCTTAAACTGCCGATGCCCCTCAAGATAGGTTTGTTCCGCTGTCTTTGCCTCTCAAGAGCGTTGGAGTTCAATCACCAACCAGCCTTTTCTGCAGCTTATCCGCCATGTCTGTCACTGAATTCCATCCAAACAGCAACAACTCCATGGACCACACCATCGCTTCTAGCTCATCGGCCACGGTGACGCCTGAGGCCATGACCACAAAGCCTGGGCTCAGCAGCGGAACGAAAGAAATACGCAGCTTTGACGGAGCCGACGATGACATTGATCTTGATTACCATGGCCATTTGCGAAGCTCGAACAATGACGATGGATTTACCCGCATGGACGCGCGAGAGATGAAGCGCATGGGCAAGAAGCAGGAATTGAGAGTAAGACACCACCAGATATCTGGCCAGGCTCGTACCTGCTCACGCTATTGCTAGAGAAACTTCCGTACTCTTTCGACCATCGCTTTTACCATCATTCTTCAAGGAACTTGGGAAGTTCTTCTAACGGCGACAACATCGGGAATGGTCAATGGAGGTCTTGCAGGCCTAGTCTGGTCTTACGTAGGTCTTTCTGTCTTGTCTGTTCATGGAGTCTATACTGATGATGCGCTGCCAGATTTGGACTTTCTTTGGGTTCATCTTTGTTGTCTTGTCGCTCGCCGAAATGGCATCCATGTGCCCAACTGTAAGCAATCCTTGCAACTTCATCAACCACAGAGCTATCCAACCTAACAACCAACCAGGCAGGCGGTCAATACCACTGGATCTCAGAGTTCGCTCCTCCTTCGCAACAAAAGATGCTGAGTTTTTTCGGTGGTTGGATGTCGACACTTTCCTGGCAGGCTGGCACAGCATCTGGACCGTATCTGGTGGGAACGTTGATCCAATCCCTGATCTATGAAAAAGACCCCGACTACAGCTACGCCAACTGGCAGGGCACTCTGCTGGTCATTGCCATCACACTTGTGGTGTGGGTGGCAAACATCTGGGGTTCCAGAGCGATGCCCGTCTTCCAGAACCTCATGATGATCGTCCACGTCTTTGGCTTTTTGGTCATCATCGTCATGATCTGGGTACTTGCGCCGAGAAACACGGCAGCAGACGTTTTTAGCACTTTCACCAACTCTGGAGGCTGGAGCAGCATGGGACTTTCCTTGATGGTCGGTCAAGTTTCCGCCGTTTATGCCTGTATCTGTTCCGACGCAGCTGCTCACGTGTCAGAGGGTAAGTTCCATCCATGGTGGGAATATCATCAAATGATCACTAACTCTCTGGACAGAGGTCAAGGATGCCGGCAGAAACGTGCCAAGGGCAATGATCTGGTCGTATTTCCTCAACGGCGCCCTCGGTCTTGTCTTTCTCATCACGTACATGTTCGCCGTCGTCGATCTCCCCGGCGCCATCGACGACGCCAGCAATGGCTCGGGCTACCCGTACATGTTTGTCTTCACCAACGCTTTCAGCATGCCCGCCTTCAACACGCTCTCGGCCATCGTGGTCATCCTCATCTTCGCCGGCACACTCTCCTACAACCTCTCGACCTCCCGTCAAACATGGTCGTTCGCGCGTGACCAAGGTCTGCCCTTCAGCGACTGGATTGCCAAGGTCGACCCCAAGCTCGAAGTTCCCGTCAACTCCGTGGCCGTCACCTGCATGTTCACCATCCTCCTCTCGCTCATCAACATCGGCTCCGACGCCGCTTTCAACGCCATCGTCTCGCTCAACCTCACCTCGCTCATGATCACCTACGTCGTCAGTATCGGCTGTGTCCTGTACCGCCGCATCCAGCACCCGACCCTGCTGCCCAAGTGCCGCTGGTCGCTTGGCCGCTGGGGCGTCCCCGTCAACGCCTTCGCCGTCCTGTACTCGAGCTTCATCTTCTTCTGGATGTTCTGGCCTCAGACCACTTCCAAGGCTGCCGCCGACTTCAACTGGTCGGTGCTCATGTTCATGGTCGTCGTCGTCATCGCCATTGTCGACTGGGTGGTCAGAGCGCGCAAAGTGTACACCGGTCCCGTCGTCTTGACCGAGGGTTACAAGGCAGAGTAAAAGCGTGCCGGCTGAATACCGATGGTGTCAAGAATGAAAAGTCTTAAGCTCTTTGTTTTGTTTTGTTTTATCTTGCATATGTGTAGATAATGTTGGATGATGAAGGTCTGAATCTCTACCTCTCGGAAACGTCATAAGCCACCAAATTGTGAAAGCTTGTGTATGTCTGTTCATTCCTTCATTAAGAGCCCTTTGGCTATGTCTGTTCCCAAGACCATTGCGTATCCAGTCTTTACATTCTGACAGAATCTCAAGTGGTTGGAGCGGTTAGACTCATGATTGTGATACCGTGTGCTATATAAATATTGATCCAACGCCAATCGTGCCAGATAGATCCATCCGACTCTTCCCCCGGATTCTCTTTACTGACTGGATGTGGGCGGGACCCAGGTGACCGTCACCGTTACTGTAGAGCTGCATGAGGCCGGTGATGTAGCTACGACGGCCGAAGAGCTTGTAGAAGATGTAGTCACAACAAGCGATGAACTCGTTGAAGATGCAGTGACACCAGCCGATGAACTTGTAGTCGTAGTCCTGACCGTGACAAGATTGCCTCGAACAGGATTTTGCGATGCCTGAATGTAATCTCCACCTTTGGAAATATATCTCGCCTGGACGCGTTTGATGTAACATTGGCCCGTGGTATACGTGAACGATGTGCAATCGGCTTGTTGGTCGCAAATGCCGAAGCACTGCTGCCATGAAGTCACAGAGACGATGCGGTTCTGAGAGATATCGATGTCGTAGCCGCACATGATGAAGTAGTACAGACCATTCACGCCCGTGCCGACATAGGGGTCGTAGTAGTATGTGCCGTTGCTGTCTGGGCAAGTGGGTGTGTTTGTTGACACGGGAACTCCGTTGATGGCTGTGCTTGGACCGCCGCCAGATGCGGACGTGGTCGCGGTGTTCACAGACATGCTGATGCTACCAGTAGCAGATGAGCTGACTGAAGAGGCGGTAGGAGGCTGGCTTGAAGATGGCGAAGATGTCGATGTCACAGTCGGCGTTGTAGCGGTGCTAGGCGTCGTTGCCGTGGTGGCCGTGGTAGAGATTGTTGGCGTAACTAGACTTGAGCCGACTGACGACGAAGCGCTCGAACTGATTGACGATGATAGACCCGAGCTGCGGCTAGAGCTACCGCTGCCCAATGATGAGGAACTGCTTGGGAACGAAAGACTGGAACTGACGCCCAAGCTGCTGCTACTTGAGGACGATGGGATGTTTGGTAAGGAGGATGATGACAGAGCAGTGGCGAGGCTCGCGGAGCTACCAGATGAGGATAACGAGCTTGATGAAGAAGAGCTCGATGATGAAACGGACAAGAGTCTTGAGGAAGCAGAGGTTGCTGTGGCTATTGTTGGGGTTGGCGTACTCGTGATGGTGAAGAAAGTACTAAAGGAAGTAGAGCCGTTTGAAACATAAGCCCGGCGTTGCAAAAGCGCCAGTTGCGTTCCAGCACTGTTCAGGGTCTGACCGTCAGACAAGTCATACTTCAGATTACAGACGCCGTCTTCGTATATAGCTGCACGGCATCTACTATCCGATGAGCACAATGGAAGACAGCTGGCCAAATCTGGTTCATCGAAACTTTGATCCACATAACCTGAGTATGTACGGTCGCACTGAATCAGATACTGATTGCCATTAGAGTCTGAGACGGTATTCCCATCTGCCTGTGGGCAGCTGTACGAGGGCATAGAAGGTGTTGATGAAGCGGCAGTATTTGACGAGGTAGATGGCAGAGCGCTGGCCAAACTGCTTGTTGAAGGTAAACTCGGACTGGTCTGAGCTAAGGCGCTTCCAGGGCGGGGACTGCTATTGTCCAGTGAAAGCGCACTGTTGGGTAGAGAAGAGCTGCCTGGGCTGCTGAGTGATGAGGAGGTCAGGAACGAAACGGTCGAGCTGCTTGACGAGGATATGCTCAAACGACTGTTGCTCGATACCGAAGAGCCCAAGCTAGACGGCGCCGAACTCGAGGAAGAGGAGATTGAACTGGAAGCCGAGCCTGAGGACGAAGAAGCCGATAGCAGCAGGGATGAAGAGACTGAACTCAATGACACAGTTGAGGAGCTCGAGAATGGAACCGCCACGCCCAAAGACGAACTCGAAATTGGACTGGAAGATGAGAGAGACGAGCTCGCGGAGGTTGCCGATATCGATGCCCCCGTTTGTGCAGTTGTAGCTGTGGATAGGGAACCACTAGACGTGGTGCTTGACGCTGTGGCAATGATTCTAATCGCTCCGACGTTGCCGGTGTTATATGCCGTAGCAAAGCTGACAGGACCAGGCGAAACCGCTTTGATATAACAATTCCCGCCTCCTACTCCGTTGTTGCCTCCTACGTATACCCAGGCGTTACAGCCGGGGTAGTTATCGCAGAATCCAAAGCAGTCATTGAAGTTATTCGTAGCCTGGTAAGTTGCGGCGCTGCCACCACTCGTATCGTTTCCACAGGCAACTTGGTATTGCTGGCCGTAGGTGTCAGTCACGATCTGGTTGTTGACGCCTGGACAAGAGAAAGTCGGACTCGGTTCTAGGCGAAGTAAGCAATGGGACCTATTGAGTTCTCTTTAAGCCACTCACTTGCGGCATATCGCACGTTGAAGGCGGCGATGCGAGTCGCCGTCAATGGATTTGTGCTTGCAAATGACTGAGATCCAGATTTCAAGATACACTGGCCGGGTCCATTGCCATACGCAACACCTTGATTATAGGTGAATCCAGTGCAATTGTTGTTGGCAGCCGATGTGGGTACGAAGTTGTCGCAGAAGTTGAAGCAGTCTCCCCAGGCCGAGACACTGTTGGTTGGAATGACAGCCAGTGTACTTCCGCCGGATCCGGCACCGCACATGTAGTTGTAGAGGACTCCTTGGGCATCGGTCACAGCATATGTCTGAGTTCCCGTAGTGGAGCAGGTTGGAGTGGGAACAGTCGTGATGCCATCTGGTCCCACATTCTGCCCGTCAACTAGAGCGACAAGGCCAATAGCCAGGAGGACCCCCTGAAGTCGCATGACCCCTGATAGACGACGACGTAGCAGAGGATGTTTTGCCTGCCAAGTACGAGGATGAACATCGAACATGAATGACAAAAAGGTCGACACTATTTGCCAAGGCAACACGCTGGAGAATGCCAGGCAAGGGGCGGAATGATATTACGATGCCGTAAGGAATGCAGCATCGTGCCGACGGTCCAGTGAAGCCAGAAATGCCTCGGAAACAAGAAAGGGCGTTTGACTGCCGCGAGAGTTGTCGGTCCCGAACACTATACGTGTTGGTAGTTGATGTGGGATCCATGGAGAACCGATGCTGCAACGTCTCGAGAAGTCTTGCTTGCTGCGAGCGCATGAAAATACTTCTCGAGCAACACTGGGTGTCCGTTGGTCTTCCAAGGCTACCTTTGTTGACGGTTTCCGTGGTTAGTCAGGAAGGAAAGCTGCGAAAGTCGTCAGCATGAGAATCGGTGATGATTGTATTATGACCCTGTGGTAAAAGACAAAAGTCGGTTCCTTAGCACCCATTACGTTGCAAACATTGTTGAGACGGTTCCTCAATTCGGGGGCTCTGATACTGTATCGCGCCTTCTGGCCAGCTCCAAAACAACTGTCAGTGGAAAGCGCGATTTCTCGATGGCTCCCAGATAACCAAGATTGCGGGAAGAAACCATTTACAAAGTTCATGTAAATTTACAGCGCGAGTGAACGACGCTTCGCCCTCTCCGAAAACATTTTCCATATGATGCTCTGTAACTGTGCCTGTAAATAGCGATTCAACAGAATTTTTCGATTGTTGAGGCATGATTAGAATATAGTCAGTTCTCAGCCTCGTGAGCAATCATATTTGCTTACTCTCATAGCCTTTTCCCATGCGTGACAGCAAACGAATACGCACGATTGACACAAAGCACAAGGCCGCTCAAGACTCGTCTCGAAACATGTATCTGCCACCGCCCCTCATGGCATCTCTCCATCTCTCTTCGACCTTTTGTCTTTCCTGTCTTCTTGCTTCCTCTCGGTCCTCTTCCAGCTCTTGCGTCGTCGGCATATCCGTACGCCAAAATCCGGGAGGTGTTGCCCTTCTCTCAAAAGTCTGTCTGTGCTTGCCGTGACGGTCCGCAAATGCCTTGGCTCTTGCTTCGACCAACATGCTCTGCCTCTCCTCGTTGGTTGCACGGTGGATAATTTGTGCATATGATGGCCCCAAATATCCTTGCAGGGTCAACTCGTCGTCTGTGAGTGAAGTATCCGCGGGCAAGCCGCCTGCAGCAATGAAGCGTCGAATCGCACCACAACATTCTTCCCGAGTACAACCAGGCAGACATTTCCTCTCTTCACGTTTGCGGACGCTCTCTCGATAGGCGTACCCAAGACCACCACTGGTCTTTGGATTGATCTTGAAGTCGTCGATATTGAGACAGTGTAGAGGTCGACTGCGCAATGGCTCGTGTTCAGGAAGAACAGGCCCCGGGTCTCCATCGCCGTCATCGTCTCGGTTATTCAGCACAGTAGCACGGGGTGATGGCCTGTCCCGAACAGTTTTGGTGATACGATTGATAGGCTTCTCAACAGACCTTGAGATCTGCTTCTCAATGACCTCGCGGTGACGTCGAACGGCCGGTGCAGATCGTGGACTCAAAATGGTTCTACCGATTTGAGGCGACGTTCCCTCTAAAAGCTGATCCAGTCTCCCTGTGCCCTTAACCTTTGGCGTGGCCTGGTCAATTCGTGGTTTCTTGAGACTGCCTCTGACATTGTCGCCATCTTCTGACAAAATATGCACGGCAGCCGCCCCTCTACTAGAGTCGAGCTTTTTGCCGGACGTTACAGGAGCAGCGCTTGTTCGAGGTAATGTAGGAGTATTGGGGCTCAAGTTGCGCAATGGACCACCTCTTGACCGCGCTTCCTGAGGCCCGCCGCTTTTGCTTGCCTTTCGTAACAGGGCTTTTGCTCTTGATGCAGACGAGATGCTCAAACCAGATTCTGTTTTCACAGTCCTCACAGTGCTAGTGGAGTGCTGTGATTCGTCTTCGTCGATATTGTCGCTGCCTTCAGAAATGCCATTTACGGGGCCTTCTTCTGGTGAGCGAGGTATTGATGGTCGATTTGATCCTGAAGTCTGGACTCGACCGTGCGGAGTTTCAACCGCCTTTTCGAGCACGGGATTTGCTGTATCTCTGACGTTCTCCCGGCTGAGTGGGTGCGCTCGACCAATAGCCCTATACTGCTCAGAAAGACGATCTTGGTCTCTGAACACATCCAAATCCGAAGTCTCTGTCCGCAGAAGGGAAGGCATAAGAGTGCGCGAATTATGGGGACTGCTACTCAAAAGTTCATTCTTGACTTTAATGGCCTGTGAATCTTTCCTTGGAGAGTCCCGTTTTCGCTTCAGAGACCTTGCAGAGACAACGACGGGGTAATCGTCGGAATGAGCAAGAGAGCTGGAGCGTGCAGCCGCTTCACCTTCGGTAGTCTGGCTTGAAGTGATTTTGCTGTGTGTCGGAGAGTGAGCAACCGAGACGGATGTTGTTCTAGCAGCCTCGAGAGTGGGATGAGGAAGGGCAATCGGCTCCTCATCTTGTTCCAAAGTGGTAGTTTGAGCAGCACGGGGGGTGGCAAAGTCCTGGTTGGCTTTGCGCAAAGCCTCCTTGGCCAGCTTCTTGTCAATGTATTCCTTCCATCTCAGGATATTCTGTTTGGCTGTTTTGATCTTGAAGGCAGCTCTTTCGGACCGCTCTTCGGCTTCTCTCCTGTACTCATGGAACGCCTTCCGGAGAGTTTCGTACTTGAGCAAGAGGTCATCATACTGGGCAGCTGGTACGAAGCCGCTGGGGACATGGTGATAATCCGGGTCCATGATGAAGTAGACGCGTGTTCCGACGCGACGTCAATTTGACAAAGGCGATGGCATGTTGTGGAAATATGGCACGAAAGAAGGCAGAAGCAGACGCGTGCTCCTGGGCCGAGGCACGCGACACGGGAGATCGACCGGGAGCTAAGATAGCGGCACAGGGTCCATGACTTGGCACTCGACACCTCCAAGTCCGCCGCCACAGTCAACGGTCCATGCATCCAGGATCTCGTCGAGATGGTCAAGCGAAGGGCGTCCGAGAGTCCTGTGGACGAGCGCAACAGCAAGCGCCTCCACGAGAGCAACCCCGACCGGCTCTCGGCCATCAGCCACGAACTCGCGCTCCGGGTGCTGTCGTTTCTACCCGTGCCGGACCTCATCGTTTGCCAGAGAGTGTCGCGGCACTTGCACCTACTGGCCGGAGACTCGCAGCTATGGAAAGCATTGTACTACAACCGATTCGTCCGGCCGCGAGCATCGCGCATTCCAGGAATCCGCGAGTCTGGTGTGCCGGCCGAAAGCCTGTACTACTCGTCCAAACTGTCGCGATGGCTGGACGAGGACAACTTGGTCAGAAAAGGCAAAGAGACAAACTGGAAGAGGCAGTACAAAACGCGTCACAATTGGACTAAGGGAACGTGCGGCGTTAGTGAAGTGCCCGTGGCCCCCGAGCCATCAGTGCCGCCTACGCTGCTGCACATGCACGAGGGCATCATCTTCATGGCCGATCACATCCATGGGCTGCGTGCATGGTCTTCCCAGTCCGGACGCAACATGATGGCCACCATGGCCCTGCCAGAAAAAGCCGGGCCGCCCTCTGCTCTTACTGTCGACTCTGCGTCTCCCCGCTCTTCAACCATCACTCTTGCTGTCGGTTTCCAGGACGGCTCCTTCACTGTCTACGACCTGAAATGCAATCAAGACCGTTTCGTTGCTCGCTACTCTCACGAGCCTTCCTCCAACGGCATGATATCTGCCTTTGCCCTTTCCTTTCCATATCTAGCCACCATGACGGCAAGCCAACTCCTCTCATTCTACAAATTCATGCCAACCGGCCAAAACTCAGAAGACGATATAATGGACCCTCCACGGCTATTACAATCCCTGCATTCACGTACCGTTTGGCCGCCTTTGACTCTATCCATCCGACCAAACTCCGACACCGTCCTCGTGTCAATCGCCTACTCCCTTCCCACATACCTTAGCGGCTGGACCGTCGGTATCCAAGAAATGCGTATGACGCTGGACGGCAACCTCATCGAATCGCGCCTAGCCTCGGCCATCGACCAAAGTTATCGTCCCCTCACCTTCAGCTCTTCAACATCAACACCACCTCCAACGCCACAAGCGCATCCTCCATTCGGCCACTTCAATACCTCGGAAGCGAACCAGATCCACTCAAAACCGACCTCACTCTCCTATTCCCATCCATATCTGCTTGTTTCGCATCCAGACAACACTCTGACTCTGTACCTTGTATCCTCGACCGCCGACTCGCTCAAGGTCAGCCCCGGAAGCAGATTGTGGGGCCACACATCATCGGTCTCTGGCGCGCATGTCGGAGGCCGAGGCAAAGCCGTGTCTGTCAGCACCCGTGGCGATGAACTGCGCGTATGGGAGCTTGAGGGCGGTTTCGCCTCGGCGGCCGCAAGGCGACGGCTCGCAGCGGGCGAGCTCAGTGTGCAGATACGGCCAGAGAAGCCGCGTCTGGACACGGATTCCCTGACCGATGCCATCAGGGCGCGAGGCGATGGGCTGGGTCTTGCACTCGAACACCGACTGGACGAGACCAGCATGACGAGGGGGTGGGTGGGATTCGACGATGAAAAGGTTGTCGTGCTCAAGGAAAAGCATTGCGGTGATCAGGCTTTGGTGGTTTATGATTTTACGTGACCTTTTCTTCCTCACGATGCATACGAAGTTTTCTGCTCTGTGCCTCTCTATCTGTATCTGCCATATGCGCTGTGATGTAGGCATCTGTGCAGAGGATCTTCCATTGCTCATTCCTTCATTGACTCTTTACGTTTTTCATGCCCTCAGGTAGCAGAAGTTCTTCCTAGAAGCCCAGTGATGCGCTGGAATGCAACATGACCTCCTTGTTTGCAGCCTTTCTTGCAGAGGCGGTTTGTTAGTAGATCCTCTGAGAAACTCGTCTTCTGTGTGATTCTAATGCTCTACCGTCGTTGGCATGCAGCTGAACAAAAGCAGCAAGAACCTGACATACTTTTCTGGTGTATTCAGCAGTGCCTGCCCTCGGGGTGGACATGGTAGTAGCACTTGTCCCTCTTGGGCAGAACGTGTCTAGGCAGCTTTGCATCCCATGCATGACTTATTGTTCGCCCAAAGTCGATAAGACTCTCCTTTGTCCAGTTGTGAATGAACTGCTCATCAAACACCGACTTTGGTCCCTTCGCGTGGATTATGCGGAACACCATCATGTCTATGATGGCCTTGCGGAGTTTCGAGCCATCCAGTGTATGCTCATACGCGATTTCAACGATCTCAGGGCTAAGGCGATTTCTGCTTTCAAACTCGCGGATCAGTGCATCCATGGCGCAATTCTGAAGGAGCGGCAATTGGTACTGGTCGCCGAACGTCCAGAGTCGGACGAGCAGAATATCGTACAGCCCATCCTCTGGCTCGGGAACAGGTAATTTGCGTGTATGAACCCAGAACTGGAAAGCCTCAAAGACCTCAACTTTCGTGTCGGGCAGTTCGACCTTGCGCTCAGTTGCCTCCTTGAAGAAGCCTTGGAAGGCAGCGCGGAAATAGTCCGAGTAGAAGCATAGCAGGTCTTTGTGAAGGTTGTAGATCTTCTTTTCCGCGCCAACGACGAGTGCGACGATATCTTGAAGGTGCTTGCTGCGGGCTTGTAGTTAGTGAGAAGCACATCAGTCACGCGCCGTCTTGGTGTTGATGACATACCTCGAATGCCATTTGTCAGGCGTAGAGACCGCTCTCTCTGTGTCAGTCTGTTGATTAGACATGATGGATGGCACAATGGCAGGCAGATGGATGAGGTTGTGGTGGTGGCAGAGTAGGAGATTTGAAGGGTAGAATGTCGAGACGGGATAAGTCGAGAAGGCAGAGTGTTCAAAAAGTGACTGTGTGTCAAGAAACAACCCCTACCTCCGCATCGTGAAAGTGACGGGAAGACAGGGTGTGAAAGTTGTGCTATCTCCTTCCGTGCCAAAATCAGAATACAAAACATTGCTCTTTCACAATACACTGTGCGCCCTGGATACTGACACTCACTTTGGAGGTGGAGATTCAGCTGCTGGAATGTTCGACATCTCCCAGATCATACCACCAATCTTGAGTAAACTCTCGGTTCGACCTCCAGCACTCTGAGATGATCATACTCTAACTCTTGTAGCGTCGACCCGATGATCGCTGCTATTTGGCCTCCGAGGACAGCTACAAATCTAGCGGTCTTTAAGAAACTGCTTCGACATGCGGGAATGCATATTTCTCAGACAGGCCGAAGAGTATTTCCATGTACAAACGTCAGGTTTCTAGTATCGTCTAAACATCTTGACTAGGAAGTTTGGCTGTACGACGTCGGGAAGGATAAACTGATCGAGGGCTGCACAGTCAATTAGTATATGATCACCACTAAGCGAAAACACATAGTTACGTACTCTTTCCGCGTTCAAGAGTGTCACAGTCGCGGAGATCGATCCTGTAGACGTTCTTGCCTGGAACGCGTAATTGAGCAAAAGAGGTTGATCTGGAGCACATCTTCAGGTTGGATGACCAGACGGTACCGACAGCACCAAAGAAGCGGTCGAGTACACCTGGTGTGCGTCGCACGGGCTTGAACGAGTCGAAGATGGCAATCTTGTCGGCAAAGCTGCGATCGGTAAAGGCACTGCCAACGCGCACCTCAAACGGCTTGGGATATTTGCCATATACAATGCGTAGAGGCTCGATACGCAGAGAGGGCCGTCCGGTAGGTGATGGGACGGCATAGATGCGCCTTATGATATTTGTGGCGCCCCCGGCAGCGTAAATTGATATTCCGAGCCATACAACACCAGTGAAGAGGCAAACATAGGCGCCGAAGACGTTACCTTGTGACAGATCGCTAGTATAGTAGGAGAACTGTTTGCTGGCGATCCAGCCCAGAAACACACTGGCACCGAGACACCAGGCAATGTAAGAGCGGGCCTTGGGGGCCTCGTAGATCAGGGTAGGAGATTGGGCATCGGCGAACTTGCGAAGAAAGGCTTGTGTACCATCACGTCCACCAGGTTGGTAATCGATGGTAGGTTTGAGGACGGGTAGAGGAGCTTGGGATTGATCAGAAGCAGCGTGGCGTAGTGTAGGTGTAGAGGGCGGCGGACGGACAGGCGCATTCTGAGGGGCATGAGGAGTGGTCGACTGGACGGCGGAGGCCGTAGGAGCAGTGCTCGGCGAGTGTATCTTGAACGGCAGATCGATGTGTTGCTTTTTGAGGGAATCTTTGTGCTGTTTCTTGCGAGTCGCAGCATGAGCATTGACTGGCTTGACGACGGCTTTGGAGGGTTTGCGCGCGGCGAGCATGCCCGACGAATGGAGAAGGCGCGACGGGAGCACTGCGCATGGTCGAAGTCCTATCGATGGGGAAAGTGCTGACTGCAACGGAGGCAGGAGCCGGAATGGCCGACAGATCGAGGCCATGTTTGGCGTGCTGGATATCGAGCTACGACTGCAACATTGACTCGATGTCTTGAAATTGTCGGGAGACTCTGCATAGGCATATCGATAAGCTGCATAGCTGCATAGCTGCATAGCTGCATAGCTGCATAGCTGCATATGCACGATACATGTAATGCCTTGGCAACACCATCCATCGGCCGAGTGTTTTTGTCTGCAAACACGGCACGCACAATTTACATTTACAAAGCTGTGCATTACTTTAGTCCGCTCTAGCAGAGAGATCAGCACCGCTGCAGCTCCCGCCCGTCTTTGGAGTCACCCATCAGTCATCATCCACTGCACAGCATTCATCTTTGCGACTTCCCCAGCCATGTCCGCTCCTCCCTCGCCCTCGCCCTCGCCCGCGCCCGCGCCCACGCCCGCGCCCGTCCAGGAACCCCCGCTCCAGCAAACACCGGGCCCACGCGCCGCCGCTCTCCAGAAGCTGTATAGCGATGCCATCTCACACACTCTCCGCACCTGCAGCTACTCCAACTTCTCTTCGTGCTTCCCCACCCCGGCCAGTCATGCCCCCGATGCCATGAAGCGGCTGCATGCCGACTTCATCGAGAAGCTGCACCGAACCTGCAAGCTCAACTTCGACCTGATCCTACGCGACCGCCAGGTTGTCGCGTCGCTCAACGACCTCGATCGCTTGGTCGACGACGCAAGAAAGAGGAAGGCTGCTGCCGAGCAAGAACACCCCGGCCAGTCTGTGAGCCCTCCGCTCCCGTACGTATCATACCCTTCAATCTTCGAACAACACACTTACCCGTGTCGCCTTGGTCAGTCCGCACACTTTGCCAGCTTCTTCGCTGTACCTCTCGCATCTTGCTCCGGTTCTGGCCGAACACCACACGTCGCTGTCGTCAAGACTTCAGAGTGCCCAGTCCGGGAACGCTGACCTTCTCAGCTCAGTGCTGAGCCAACGTCGCGAAATCGAGCATTTGATTTCCCAGCTTGAGACGACCATTGCCGATGTTGATGCTGCCAACGATGCATTGCCTGTCGACGAGATGGACGCTCTCACCGAAGAAGCCGTCGCTGTCGACCTCGACATGAGAAAAGTCGGTTGATGAGCTCAGTCCATCTGCTAGGACCCCCACCCCGCTTTTACCCCCCGTCTGGGCAAAACACGGCGCCCAGCGAAGGATTACATTGCATCGCGTTGCCAACACCATCCCGCCGTTGCGTGCCTTCTTGGGCCCCATGCCACTAGCGCGCTTCCGCTCTCTGGAACAAAAAAACCAGATTCGTCTGTCTCGCTGCTCATGCACTGATTCGTGCATTCATGCTGCAACCACACTCGCTCAGGGGTTTTGTCTGCACGATGGCTGTTTGTTGTTTTGTCTCGGTTCGTGTCGTCTCGAAACTTTCATGTCGCCACGTTTTTCAATCAGGAGTTCACGCAGAGCCACGCGCTGAACTTTCGCTTACATTTAGTGGTTCTGTGGCTTCGTCTGGACAACCGGCTGGAGCCATGTGCCCACACCGTATGCCCTGCTACTAACGATTCGCGGCGAGTGGGGAACTTGCAATCATCTCATTTATTCTTCATGTGCTCCTGCGCTGGATGGCTTTCGGGTTCCTCATCTCTTTTCCTCTTGCTGCGCGAGTTTTGCTGCACCTTGTTCGGCCAGTTCGGTGCTTTTTCTCCAGCTCACTCCAAGATTTCTCCGGACAATTCCTGCTCACAACCTGCTTTCTCCACATCTCCCCGGTTCCAAGCCTCGGCTAATTAGGAGGATTTGGCGCTAGTGACGGGTTTTGGTCTGGATTCCCCACAATTTATCGTCAGTGTGTCACTGTTTCGCCAATCACTCGCATCGTCGACGACAGCAAGGGTGGCAGGCCGCCTTAACAAACCGTCTCCTCCGCGGCTTTCTCACTCTTCTGTCCTCTCGTGCCCTCCGTGTGTGCTTTGCTACTCTCTCTCTCTTCCCTGATCTCTTACTTCTCAATTGCCATTCTGACTGTTTACCCCAGCGTTTCTGTTTCACCTAACAACAGGCATCCGTGCCAAACGACTGGATTCCCGTACTAAACAACCAAAACCGAGCTTGTCCGATAGAAAGCGATCGATATGTCGGTTGCGCAGGCTGCTCAAACAGCGCAACGTGCTTCGACGGCGCTCTCGCTCGATACCAACCCTCTGTCTCGTCCAGTGACACGGGACACTGCTGCAACTCCTGCCCAAGCTGGTGCTGCTCCCTCACAGGCACAACGTCCTCGCAGAGACCGACGGGTGACGAGTTACCACCACCCGTTCCAGATGCGATGCTCACCTTGCAATGACCCTCCACCTTCATATTCGGTGTCCGCTCAACAGTCAAGATTCCCCCTCGCCCCACGTCATTTGGACAATGGAAAGGAAATTCTGCCAAGATATACATGCACAGTGTCGAGAGAAGGCCCAATGTCTATGCGCATTGAGAAGATTTCTGCATTCCAATATCTGCCCAAGCAGGACTGGCGCACTGTCTATGTCGTCCTTAACGGCACCCAGTTGAGTGTCCACAAGATCAAGACTGTTCAGCTTGCTGGTCATGCTTTGCCGACTGCTGGAAAGCTCATCAAGCGTTACACTACTCAACACGCTGAAATTGGTTTGGCATCGGATGTCGAATACAACCAACTGTTGCCTTCCACTCGTCTCGCTCACTTCATCCCCACAGCCGCACGTCGCAAGGCCTTCGAGAAGGATCCCGACCTGTTCACCCCTATCTCGCAGGTCGCGCTTCGTTTGCGCCTCGAAACCGATCAGTTTCTTCTAGCGGACCATTCGGAGGAGCGCATCTTCCGGTGGATCCACGACCTTTCCGCTAGCATCGATATCGCTCTGCCTCTCGATGAAAGAGCTGCGCCGAAACCGTGTACTATTCCCAGGCGTAGGCGCAGACAGCGAACACATGAAGTAGAGAATATCAACGACAGAAATGTGATCGAGGAGCAAGAGGAGATTATTCGAGAGATGTATCCTTCGCTAGCACGATCGATTGAAGAAAACTCTGCAGGTGCAAACCTTCGCCGCACGGAGACCGTGGATGACACGAACGCTCTTACTCTCACTGCCACCATGGACCAGGAGGTTGAAGACATCGATCTGTCAGCTCTTGCCGAGGATGTTGGCCCTGTTCGAAACTCATCCCTTCGGCCTGGTAATGCCCGCCAAATGACTTCGTCTACCGTCTCGACGACTACATCGTCCATCGAACACGAAGCCGATCCCGAGAATTTCGGTATTGGAGGCAAATGGGCACCTCCCCATGCTCGCACGGGTGCTCAGCAGTGGCGTTACATCAGACGATGTATGCCAACGCTCCTGTACGACGCTCCTCGCGCCAACGCTGTCATCATGTGCCATGGCCGACGAGTGCGTGTGAACGCAAAGATGGACATGCTCGAAGAGTGGGAACTTGAGCCACCTTCTTACGATGCTCACGAATTTCCCGAGGGTTTGGACCGTACCGTTACTACGGCTTCCTCTCTTGCGACCACTGCATCTACCATCTCGACATCGAGTGTCGAAACTCAGGATGGAAAGGTTGCAGTCGCTGCTCCTCAAGGATCCAAGATTTTGACTGTTGTCGAGGACCAGAAAAGAAGCCGTCATGAGCCACACAACAACCGCAACAAGGCGCCAGAACGCACATTGATGGAAGAGGGAATAGTTGTGGTCGCCTTTTAGACCAAACCCAGACGAAGAAACGCCCTCACGAACCAAGCAAGATTGACGAATAAGTCCTCAGCATTGGAGCTGTCGGAACAGATACCCCAATTTTCTAACCCCTCTGAAGCGCTCTCGCCCGCTCATCTTCTCATTTGCTGCTTGTCTACTCTGCAATCGCTGGAAAGGCCTAATTTCCTGGCGGTTGTGTCTATTCATTGCTTGCATAGCTCGGCCGCCCACGATCGCTTGCCAGGTCACCTTATATCAGATACCCTATTTTGTTGTTTGTTTCGACTGTATTATTGCTTTCTGGCAGCATAGTTTCTGCAAATATAGCATTACATTCGTTATCTTCCAATAATGAATCAACCTCTTTTCGCCCACATCGTATCATTTCTTTTCTTCCACAATGCAATGATGTTGACGGGTACGACGAACAAACAGCCTAGGATACTTGTTGGGAATTACAGCTATCGGGAAATAGCTAGTGTTGAAAGTGTCTAACAGGGTCACCCAGGCCACCAGGCGATTGCGAGTATGCCAAATGGTTAGTTAGATGATTCAATGCGTGTGTCGTAAGTATCCGATTAATCTTATGACTTCAGTTGGTGTCTGTATAAGGAAGAAGGCAATCGTTTTTCTCGGCTCGAGTAAAAGAAGAACGACGCAGTTGTCGAAAGACGGAGTAGGCAAGCAGATCAATGGCAGTTAACTAGATCCAAAAGAATAAGAAGAAAATGATGGCATATGGACACTATACTACAGATAAGAGCAGTTAAGTAAGTAAGTAAGGAAGGGATAATATAGTAGAGAAAGGTTACTGTACAACGAATCTAGCAGCTAGTTCGATGTACAAGGTTACACAGGTGGATTTCGTAAATAGGAATGACACCATCAATTGCGACCCACGGGATAAGAATGTACAAATGATACATGCGAAATCGAAAAAATTTCTCGATCTCCAAATAATGTCCTCTCTACTTACAATGTACGTTGTAGAATCTCGAGCCCTATACATGACGTTTTTCGATGTCGGCGGAGAAGCTGTGCCCTAGAAACGAGGGCGGGATGGAAAGCGGAGCAATGATCTCACTTGTGTGGGTTAGAAGCGACCTGCCTAGCCAATGCAACGATGGATCTGTGCCGGTTTTGAAATACTCGGCCCCATACGAATCAACGGGGATCAAAAGCCGTGAGAAAGAGGCTCGAGGTGTGGACGCGAGGGAAGGTCTCGTACCTATACCCGCCGTATTCCCATCAGTACGTGTTATCTAATCTGTACTGTATGTAGCAAGGTGTAGAAATCTCTTGGGCCATAGCTACAAGGGGGATTGTGGCTACATGCAAGAGCATACCTGTCCGAATCCCTTGACGAACATGCGATTCCTCTGTTGCTAGTCCGACTCTTGAACGTGGTGCGTGTGCTCATATCTGGGAGCTGTGGTCGTTGTAGCCGAAAGCTGACCTCCTTTTTCATCTCAAACTTGTTCATGTCAAACGATAGAGGTGAACTCAATCCAACTTGCTCAACGGACTTGATTGTATCGAGTGAGCTGTTTAGAGTACCGCAGACTCGAGCCCACAGGTGTACGCAGTCTTGTGGGTGCCAATCTACTGCGGAAGCACGCGCCATGGTTCTCAATTGAAGCTTACATTCTTGGTCCTGTCGCAACCGTGAAGCTCGTTGCTCAAACCACTGAGGCTTGCATGATGCGCTCGGACGGCTGGCTGCGGGGAGAGGCTCTTTGCACAGCCACGCGACAGGATGCATGCTTCTTCAGAAGGTGGAGATGGAGAGAGCACCGCTCCTAGCCAAAACTTCCAATGGGCTCTGTAGCGCCTTTGAGCCAGAGTTGTCTCTCCGAGACACATCGGATTTCCAGGATGAGGCGGCTCTGCTGAGGCTTCGATTGCAGTGCTTGGGTTTGCACGAACCTTAGACCTCGTATCTCATTTCACACATATACCGCAAGTCCGTCGCAACCAGAAGCTCGACGATCCCAAGCACGCGGAGACTGGTCCATCGATGTGGTTGAGCAACCTCTCGTCCGAGTTTATTGTTCCCATCGTCCGCGTGCTGCTTGGGTTCGTGGTTTGGTTCAGATTGGCCTGTGACCGGTCTCCGCTTCGGCAGGTCGCAAGTGATCTGATGACAGGTTGACAAGATGAAGATGAGCATCGAGAGAAACGTGCGTTTGTGTCGGGATGCTACCCTGAACTCTAATATGGATTGACAGCCTGCGCCTTTTTGTTGTTCCAGCATTTTGACAACTCCAAGGATCGGTGGTACTCGCGGTGTGTTCCGCTGTCGTGGTGGTATTTGCTGACAGCTGCATCTAACAGACTCATTGCCTTGAGCCTCCTGCGATCGGTACATTGTACATCGTCGAAACACGACATTAAGCCTCTGTTAGACCCTTTAGGGCCTTAGGGCTCATCCACGAACATTATGATGGCCGCGAATCGCATATGACGCGAGCCATGGAAGGGAACCCAGTATTTCCAGGGACTGAATGTCGTCGGCAAAATCACCACCACAAAAGAAGTCAAACGAGTCAGGTAAAGTCGGCTGCAAAGAGGGGTTACAGTTTCGTTGGTGTTGGGCAGAAAGGGCGAGGGTCCGTGACGAACGAGGGTCCCTGCTTTTGATATGCGGCTGTCTCAGCGAATAGAAAGTTCATCGGACTCTACCCCGCGGTCAACGCTCTGGCATCCCCTCGCGATGTAACGCGAATATCTGGAAAAAGAATCATCGGATCGTCATCATTCTGGATTGTGAGGGGTGTTTCTTGCAAACATTTGCGTGTAGAGATACATGCATGTTGCCAGACTCCGGAGCATCCGTACACAGATGATCATGCCGGGAGCCAAAGGGCAATCTATGGAAAAAGTAAAAGACAGTGCATAATAAACATTTCAGGCGCCAATCGTGGAGTCGTTCAAGCATTTTCCCTTTGTCGAGCACGCCAGCGGCCTTGAATATCCCATCGCATAACCAGAGAACCCCCCGTGGTGAACCATAAACATGAATATCCGTCAAAGAGGTATCTGAGAACTTGCCAAAATTAAAACAAAGACCGTGAACAATGAACCAAACGCCGTCCAAACAATTAGGGATTAGTGTTCGACCATAATCTCGGAGGACTGAACACTATTTCATGAATGCGCAGCACGTCTACGGCGTCCTCGGCCGCCGCCCTCGGGGCGCTGGGCCAAAACCTCCCGAAGCAATGGATCGTCCTTGTCTTTATCCACGTGGTGGACACGAACGTGTCTGGAAACCAAGCTTATTAGCCCCTGAGGAGTTTCAACCTGTCGATCGTGACTTACCGTTGCAAGTTATCCGGACGGGGATATTTGTGTTCCCGGAGCGGGCAGAATGGGCAAACGTAGCCGGGGCTGTCATGTACCAACCCATGCCGGATCATTTCGTTTTTGCGCTTGAAACCCTTGCCGCCCTCACTTCTGGGGCAGCCTTTGACAGGGCAATAGTGTGGTCGGCTTGAGCTATGTACGTTGGCATGAGAGCTGCACCAATTATTAGATCTTTGTAATCCCATCGGAATGCTTCTACTCACTTGAGAAGATACTGTGTTTGGAAAGAAGGTGCGGTACAACCAGGATACTCGCAGACAAATCCGTTTGGTGCAGAAGTCGATGAGTGCAATCGTGGACGCATTTCTGGAGTGCCTTCGGTGGAACCTGGTCTTGATTCTATAGGCGTAGTATGATTCGTACTGTAACCTCCTGCATCGGTGCTTTGGTTGCTGTAATTACTGCCAAGAGTATCGCCAGAGCAAGAGGTTTTCCCAGAAGACGCAGTCATTGAAGGCATGAGAAGAGGAGGTCTATTGCCGCTCCCAATTGACCTTCGTCTTGGATGGAGAATGTTCGGACCAGAGAATGAAGCCGGTGACCGGGCGGTTGCGAGGAACTCGTGACCCTCGTTTCGAATGTTTGTAGGTGATGGGTGACCAAGGTGCATGAATGCTGCAGAAGGACTCGATTGCTGTGCGGGTGGGAAGTGAGGGTGCGAGCCTGTTGCATTTTGGGAAATGATTTGACCCGAGGACGATGGCATATTTGGCAGACCTGTGGCTTTGGAGTCATTCACGTCGGTCCCTCCATCAGCAATCTTGCTCAACTGATGAAAGGACGGAAGCCGTTCTGTTCGTGGCGACGATATAGCGTCGTCGGGGATCGATTCGGGGCGCAACAAAGGATATACCGATGGTGGAATGGTCCCCAACGAAGCGATCGAATGCGCTCGTTGGGATGGAGAATCAGTGTTTGCGCGGTCCAGGTACGAGTAGTCAGGCATTGAGACAGTGTTCGTCATGGTGCGCAAGCTCAATGGTCTTCCCGTGTGGGCTCCTTCGGTCCTCCTGTCCATGAGTGGATACTGCTCCGAGTTGAAGTTGGGAGAGAACCCTGAACGCGGTCCCGCGTGTTGAGCATAGCCTAGTGGAGGAGGATGTGGATCTGGATGAAGCACTTCGTTCTCGGGCAGGCTGCTGTTGGAACCAGATAACGAGTTGATCTGCTTCGACTGTGCGCTACGAGTGGGCGCCTCGTTGAATCCATTTGGTTGATACATGGGGCGTCCAACGAAAGCCTGGCTCAATGGAGCAGGCTATCTGGCTAGGCTGCAGTGGGATCCGATCAGGCCTCCAAGGTTGACTAGGTGCGATGCTAGCGGTATGGATGCCGAATATGAGCCCTCAAAGAAAAAGGCCTCGGCAGTCAATGGGTTTAGAAATAAAAAAAACGTAGGAGTTAGGACGACAAGGCGTCTGTGTGCTGAAGAAGAAGAAGGGCTCAATGCATGAACCGTTACTAAAGCTCTGACATGCAGTCTTCGGTGAGTCTCCTGGTAATAAATGCGAATCAGTGACTGGTCGAGGAAAAGGTACAGCTTATTGTTCGCAAAAGAGAAAGCCAGGAAGGGGCAAGGTGAACGAGAGGTAGCAGAGAGGAGAGTCGGATCAAAACATGCTTGGCGACGGGCGCGGATTGATTGAGCCCTCTGACCAGCGCGAAAAGAACTTGCAGAATAGAGGCTAAGCACCGGTGGCTTGGTCTAGACTCAAGGGCAACATCTGATGAATGATTTGACATATGGTCGAACGCTTGGAGCGCAGCTACAGGAGAAAAGGGAGATGTCGTACGTACCGAAGCATGAGAAGTGTTGCGTCAAGTCGAACGTCGTCGACACAACCACCACCACCGTGGGCGGGGCAGTAAGAATAATTTAGAGCAGATTCAAGTCCAATATAAGCAGTGATATCGCAGCACGCGATGTGAGTCCGCGCGATGCTGGCACCGAAAAGTGGCAGAATCGCCAAGTGCAGTGGGTTGTGATGTATGCGCAGGAAAAGCTGGAAAATCTCTCGGCGATCCGGCTGCCACGCGCAACCAACCAGGTGTTTGACTATGTCGACTTCGGCCGTTTACAAATAATCGAGAGATGAGTCCTTGGATGAAAGTTGGTGATAGTGAAAACCAGACTTGGGTTGTCAAATTGATGGGGCGAGGGAAGCAGAGAGATCAGGCAGGTACGGTACTAGCCGTCGATGATTTTTCGAGGGGGGGAAAGGATTAGCAGCAGACCAGAAGCTAGCAGTTCGGCGGAGTCGGGCGGTCCGCCTGCGATGTATGTAGTAGTGACTGGGGAGCTCGAACGTGATTTGCGCCGCGCGAGGCTCGAGGATCGAGATATTTGGGTTGCCGCTAGTGTCGAACCGTCGAGGGCTTGATTTGAAGAGGCTCTTTTGTCCCACTCTCCGATTTCACGCTGCGGCGGCTTGCGCGAGGCTCTGCCATCCCTCGTGCGTGTCCTGTCATCCGATGGTTGATAGCAACGCGCGATTCACCATCCTTCAGAAACGCCAAGCTTCATCTGCAGGGCGCACGCTTCTACGGTCTGGACCACCGGGATCAGGCGCGTGCACCACTCGAGAGCTCACGATCAGATGCTTGAACGATCGGCCTAGACTGCTGTTGAGTAAACTTGAGTCGTGCTCCGTACGGAGTACCTTGCCGACTTTGCCCTCTGCCTCTACCTATCACGCTGGCCTTTCTCAAATGCGTGCTTACCGACATGAGTAGAAAATCGCTCTTAACAAACAACAGGCACATGTCAGAGGCTTAGGATTGCGTCGTTGATTGACACACGCAAGCCGACCGATCACCTGAGCCTGCATAGTGAGGCTGATATACCTCGATATTGTGCAGGATGCCTTGCTGAACACTTGCAACTCCATCGAAGAGACGTTTCATAGCATATCTTGCACACATTGACCAAAATCGAGACTCGAGATGCCGCCAGCTAAAAACGGACGGGGAAAGAGTCGCCGAAACCAAAAGTGGGTTGGCTGAACGGCCGGCGTTCTTTTCAGGGTTCAATGGCACATCGTTTCATATCAGTGCACTCTCAACCTCGAGCAAACCCCCTAACCAACCAATGCCATCAACCACAAACCGATTCGTTGTTTTCGCCGCGAACCGTCTCCGCAAAAATTTGTACGCACGCGGCAAATGCAGCCTCAGTAGTAGTGCGGCTCGTACAGAACAGCTTGTTGGTCGCCACACCATTCACGCCTCCATCACACCACACATGAAGCGCAAAACACCGTTGTCAGAGGCCCAGGCCAGCACTGCCAAACGCCCGCGGGCTCGGCCGGAGGTGCCTGACTACCATTTGACTCCTTCTGTTCGTGACGAGGTGACTGGATCGGTAATATGGCCAGCCCCAGAAGCTCAAATGAAACAAGCTAGGGATATAATTCTTGAATGGTACTTCCTCGTCCAAAGCTATCCCGTAACCATGCCGCATTGCTAAAGTCTCTCTTCAGTGCCCGTTCTCAAAAGCGGGCTCTAATTGTTCCCGACAAGGATGCTGATGGCCTCACATCTGGAATAATTCTATACCGGACGCTGACACTGCTTGGATTAGCACCGGAACTCATTGATGTTCATCTGCTGAGCAAAGGCCAAACGGTTCACCACGACCATGAACGCGAGTCCATGGCCTCCAAATCTCCTGCTTATATATTTGTACTAGACCAAGGGTCTCGCAAGTCTGGACCCTTGATAGACCGCCCTCACACCGGTCTTGTTATCGACCACCACCATGCCTCGCCGGCGGATTTCCCTGCAGGCGCAGCTTTCTGCACCGCTAACGAGTCCCCGCCGGTTAGCACATCGTCTCTGCTGACTTATCTACTGTGCGAGCCGCTACATCCTGCTGTCGCTGACCAGACCGACTGGCTGTGCGTGGTCGGGACCCATGGAGACTTGGGAACGACCTTGAAGTGGGAGAGCCCGTTTCCCGACATGTCCGCCACTTTCAAAAAATACACCAAGAGAACGCTCAACGACGTAGTTTCTTACGTGAACGCGCCTCGACGGACAGCAACGTACGACGTGAACTCGGCCTTCGACGCACTCCTCTCGGCCACTCACCCCAAGGAAGTTCTAAAGCACCCGCGATTGCTCGCGGCACGTCAGGAAGTGAACGCCGAAGTGGAACGCTGCACGCACACGGCCCCCAAATTCAGCCAGGACGGCAAGGTCGCCGTGTTCAAGATAAAGTCGGAAGCGCAGGTGCATCCGGTGATTGCGACGAGGTGGGCTGGCCACCTCCAGAGCAAAGCCCTCGAAATTGTCATGGTGGCAAACGAGGGCTATTTACCAGGTAAGGTCAACTTTTCATGCCGCGTGCCCCGATGCGCCAAAAACAGGGATCCGCCCGTCGACATTATTCAAAGCCTGAGGGCGTACACGAGCTTGACACTAGAGAAGAACGAGGGCGACAAAGACACAAAGGTCGAGAGCAATGAGGACGAGCTTATCAAAGTGAAGCTGGAAGACAGCGACGTCAAACCAGAAAACGACACAGACGAAGCCACATCCGAAAACCCAAAAATCCCACTCCTAGAACGCTTGGGCGACGACTTTGCCCGCGGACACGTCCAAGCCAGCGGCGGCATCGTCAGCGCAGAGCACTTCGAAGAGCTGATGCATCTGATGCGCGTGGGTGAAAAGAAGGACAAGAAGGCAGAGACGGGCAGCAGCAGTCCCAAGAAAGGCAAGAAGCCGGTCGACGCAGGACAGAGCAACACGATAACGAAATACTTTGGCGGCAAGGACTGATTGAGCCCGTGGTTTTCTTCTCTCCGTCAAGAGAACAATGTGCATTACTTGGGTCTCGGATGAGG
Organism: Aureobasidium mangrovei; assembly: GCA_021014315.1. Classification (NCBI taxonomy): domain Eukaryota; kingdom Fungi; phylum Ascomycota; class Dothideomycetes; order Dothideales; family Saccotheciaceae; genus Aureobasidium; species Aureobasidium mangrovei. The sequence goes on along the minus strand of JAJJJQ010000001.1, from coordinate 1,168,496 downwards.
GTTATCGGGGGCCCAAGTGGGCTCTGGAGACGTAGGGGGACGTCTACATACCGTACTTTTGCCTCGAAACGTAGTCCACGACAGACAGACGCGTATACGCCAGAAAAATACACTCTTTGACCAGAATTTTTCTTGCCTATTTATCTCTCTCCCATCCTCACATCACTGCTCACTCCCCTAGCAAACCAAGCATCCAAAAAACCCCCCATACACATCTAGATACTCCCACTTCCTCACCAAATAAACTTCCCGCAATGACGAAGAAAACCCCCACGGCTTGGTTTGGAAAAAAAAAAAAGGGAAAAAAAAGAAGAAAAAAGGGAAAAAAAAGGAAAAAAATTCAAGACCATATGATTGAGAAAACCCTCGGAGGAAATGTAGTCGACACAACCCGACCACAACAACACATCAGACAAAAAAAATAAAATAAAAAATAAAAAATAAACCTTTTTTTTCTCGCCCGGGCAGAATAATCCAGGTATTACGAAAAAAACCAAAGTTGGCTTCTAACCCCTGCCCTAATAATTCCAAGCAGTATGGGAAACCCTTTCAAGCCAAACTCTGTTTTTTTTTTTTTAACTTCTTCTCGAGAGTCATGGCCTCTCCTCGGAGGAGGAGGAGGAGGAGGAGGAGGAGGAGGAGGAGGAGGAGGAGATGCCACAGGTTCACCTGTTCGTAAAAAGATGGACGAAACCTATACGAGGGTCGCTCAAGGTCACGATACGTCGAGATCACTAAAGAAACCTGATCCTAATGTGGTGCTGCAAGAAAGTGTGGTCAGATTGACATTTGCAAACCATGGTATATATACCCTTTGACAGACTTATCCAAAAGGGGGAACAGCCTTCAGTTTTTCGGCTTCCCAAATTTTCCCAAAATATCTCTGCTGGGCACTCACTCTCTGAGTAGTGGAATATGCTGCAAGTCTCGGCGTGGCTCATTTTTCGAGACCATGGCTGCCCCTTTTTCGCTCTGTAGACAGAGAGCTAGGGCTTGGAGCAACAAGCAGCAGCTTTCCACATCTGGTCCCGGAGATCTGCCCTTACAGTTGTATGCTCGAGACACACGCTGCGAGTCGCTCGAGGTCTCCAGCGGTGCATTTCTCGGCCATAAATCGTGCAGTCAACTATTTCCGCTTATTGAGTCCAGTTTTGGTGGCCTCGTCAGTGTGCTCATGGCTGTGACTATGTCCGTGATCGTGATCGTGGTCGTGGTCGTGGTCGTGTTGATCGTGCTCATGTTCACGCTTGTCCTTTGTTGAGGCAAACTCGTTTGCAAAAGCGTCGGCAGGGGACTCGGAGCTAGTGAAGCGGACGGAGACGCGCTTGACGCCCTGTACCGTCGACGCAACCTTCTCACGCACCTTGCTCTCGGCTTCAACCATTTGCTCGAGAGTCCGTGACGAAGGCACGCTGACGGCAATCTCGATCAGATAGTTCTGACCACTCTTGATGCCCTGAACCTGCGGTGCAATGGCAACAGGCTGTTCACTTTCGCTCAAGGCCTGCAGTGCCGCACCTTCAATCTTTTGTTTCATTTCATCCTCGATGGACACGTCGGCGAGCTCCAGAAGGGCAGCTTTGGTGTTGCCGTAGCCGGCCTGAACAATCATGCCCGAAATGATAAGGCCTCCGACAGGATCGAGCCAGGCGGCGCTGGTGATGAAATTACTGGCGGTGACGGTGGCCAAGGCAACGACGGCAGTCAAGCTGTCGATACGGTGGTGGTAGGCATTGCTTGCTAGAACGCTGCTGCGCTTCTCCTCTGCAATCTTCATTGTGGCGCGATATAGCCACTCTTTGATAATAATGCTGCCGGCGGCGAGCCATGCTGCGTTAATGTTTGGGCCTAGATCCTCAGCTCCATGGCTGTGGCTGTGACCGTGGCCGAAGATGGCCATGTGAGAGAGAATGTGGGCGAGATCCGGGAAGAACTGGTGTGCGAGTGCCATGATGGCTTGGAGACCAATCATGATGCCGCCGGAAAGAAGGATGCCCGAGACGCCGAGGGCACCCAGAGACTCGATCTTGCCATAGCCGGTCGGGAAGCGTTGGGTCGGAGGTCTTAATGAGTACGAGACGGTTGCGAGGGTGGTAAAGTCGGAGATGAGGTCGGTGAGAGAGTGGATTGCATCGGCCGAGAGACTGTTGGGAGCCAGAGTCAGTTCTGTGGCAGATACAAACTAGGTGGCTGCTACGCACGCTTTTGAATTGAAGACGTAGCCGCCGACTCCTTTTGCTATGGCCATTCCCAAGTTGACAAAGAGACCAACTCGTGTGATGCGGACTCCGGCATCGCTTTTGTCCGTGCTGGTCAGAAACGAGGTATCGTGGTGATGGTGGTGTCCATGGTGTGAATGGCCAAAGTGGCCTCGGGTCTGCTCCATGGTGATGCTGCTTGCGTCGGCGACGGAGCGCGGGGACGGGCGGGGTTTAAGACGGTGATGGAGCGGTTTCCAGCTGTGTTTGGGCCTGCAGGTTACAAGAATGCGACACTGGTGGCTTTTGACCGGGAGCCTGGAGGCCGACAGAAAAGCTGATCGGGGCGCGTGAAGCAGGGGGCTAGTCGTCGGTAGACCCAGCCCTGGAAGCGGGCACGCTTTCATTTGTCAAGGCTTGCGAGGAGATGGCTCAAACCACGCTCGCATGCATTCGTCACCCTTGAACGTCAGCCCAGATTGCTGCTGCAGATGTGGTCAATAGTAATTGGAAGCAAAGTTCGGATCTTGACTATTTCCACGCCCTGCACACGCAATCGGCAATCCCCAAGGAGCCCGCGCATCGTGGCCGACAGCGGAAGTACGTCACGAGTTGGCCTTGGCTCTTGATACATCAGCCTGATATGGAAGCCACGCACACCTTTGCCCAGCTGTTGTTTCATATCCGTTCCAATCCTTCTGTCTTCTATTTGGAACCACGCGTCCTATTGTGACTAATGTACAAACACGAAACCCCCCCCCCCCCCCCCCCCAAAAATGCCACGCAATCCCTTCATACCATGCACAGCAAGTCGTCATTCATCAGCCAACTCAAAGGTCCCAGCAAACGCCTGCATACACATCGTCATCGACATCATAATTCATCGTTGAATCTCAAAACCTGTGACTCTCAAGATCGCGGTGTGTGGGAAAGCATGGATTTGATGCTCACACTCCGCTGTGTTGACTTGTCCGGCGTCCGCGCCCGCTCCGAAGGGCTGCTCCTGGATGGACCAGGAATTTGCGCCATACCGGTGCCAGTGATAGCACGAACAGGGGCCGAGGGCGGAGGCTGGTAGAGAGGTAATGGCGGCGGTCGAGGCGGTAAGTGAAACAGCGCATTTTGTTGGTTGGCCGTCAGCCCTGATGCAGGCGGCATGGTCTGCAACGATGCTAGGCCCATAGTACCGTGGACAGTTGTAGAACTATCGACTGCCTCCAATTCAGCGTCCGAACAGCCGATGCCGGAATCGCCTTCGTGCTCTTCCTTGTTACCTGGGGCAGAGGGTCCCTCACTAGGTGCGCATGTCTTTCGAGCAGCGCGTGCAATTGACTGTAGGTTCTTGAGCCCCTTCTCCATGCACTAGTGACATGTCAGTAGGATCTCCTCCTACAATCCGTAAAGAACCAACCTTGGCTTCGACCACACTCCAACGCTCGCCGATCTTTGCAGCCAATGGCCCCCAAATCTCTTTCCTGAGCTCCACGTACTCTATAGCAAGACTTTCCAGCCTTCGAATGCTCCAATCTTCGTGGATACGGCGCTCGACGAGTCGCTCATGCCGTTTTCGGCACGCATTGGCGGTTTTGTTGGGAAAGTGTTTCGATGCAGTAGATTGCCAATTCAAACCAGCCGCTCTAGCAGCAAGCAGGGTTTCATCGTCGGCAGTAGTCCAGTTGGCAGTGCTTCTTTGACCCGATTGAGGCTCTGCTGATCTGGCTTGTCGCATCTGAGTGACTGGAAATGGTGACTGGCGATGAGCCGCCAGGACTCGTGGTTCTTTAGGCATGTCGAATGCAACAAGGCTATCCCAAGGGTCCGCTTATATCGAATCAAACGAATGGTCGTGAAGAAGAAAGGATAGGTAATGACCGTCCTGCGGCAGCGCGATGAAGATTACAGATTACAGAACGAAAGGAAGATAAGGACAGTCAAGGAAAGCAGGTGAAACGAACAGAGAAAGAAAGGTCAGGGTGGCTCAGTACGGATCTGATGGCTCCACGATACCTACAGGAGCTGACTTTATAGTCCTGGTTGTGGTCTGGCGGCCGACCTCACGGCCAATTAGATAGAGGCCGGTCGATCTCTGAAACACTCGAGCACATTCGGCATGTAGACCGTAGACAGTGACCTATTTTGGTAGGCAGTCTTCCAAGAGCAGTCGTGTCCTTGCGAGCGCTTCTGCAGCGCAGGTTGGATAACATAGAAGACAAGCATCGAGCTGCTGGCTGGTGAAAGAATAGCCTACCATATCAAGCGTTTGTAGCCTGATGATCAAGCGGCTGCCCAAACCGAGCCGGAAGCGTCGCGCCAGTTTCATGCTATTTGGAGGACTTGGAAGATTCCGGGGATGCGCGCAAATGGGCGGGCTGGCGCGTATCTCGAGGGCGGCTATTGCAGCTGTTTCGGTGCGGCTCGTGGCCGCGTTAACGTGCCAAGTACATATCAACAGGTGCAAATATGTTGTATCTCAGGCTGTCATATCCGGCAACGGGAGAAAAGGTTCAGAAGAAAGGGGACGTCGTCGCAGGTGGACAAGCAGAGACAAGAAAGTAGAATGGAAAAAGACAAGAACAGTCGGCTCGCTTTGCAAGGTGCATCGCTGTCTGGACGTGTCGATGACCCGGTCCAACGAGGAGCCCGAGTTTTTCCTGTGCCAGAACGGCGGACTTTGGTTGAAGAAGAGGCTGTCGTCTTTGCAGAAAATGGCGGGTCTTTGTAGGAAACCACGGTCAAAAAAGTGGCCGTGGGGGTGAAGTCGGATGTGCAGGGTCGGAGATGCGAGAAAGATCGGGCCGAGTCGCGCCAACAATTCCTCTTCGTCGCGGGTCCCCATAGCGGTGGTTGAGTTTGGCACGCAGTCGTTTCTCTGCTCGCACGCCAACCTCCCGAGTTCCTCGCCGCGACCGTGACTGGACCGAGACAATCATGGCCGCCTTTGCCAGCTCTTGCAGGCTCGCCACTGCTGTCGTCAGCAGACACGGCCGTCGACGTGTGTGCTCTCCCCTCCCGCCCGCTTGCAGACAGAGCCTGAGTATACAGACGCCGATGCTAATGCCTGCCAATTGCAGCCTTCAGTGTCGCTGCCGCCAGCCGTGCCGCCCAGAACTTTGCCATGCCCGCCATGTCGCCGACCATGACCGAGGGCAAGATCACCAGCTGGAAGCTCAAGGAAGGTGAGCAGCTCCGCCCCCTCGCCCTCGACCGCGCGCGCTGAAGCTGCTGTCTACAGGCGATTCCTTCTCGGCCGGCGATGTTATTCTCGAGATCGAAACCGACAAGGCCCAGATGGACGTCGAGGCCCAGGACGACGGCATCCTCGCAAAGATTACCGTGGCCGAGGGCGACAACGCCGTCAAGGTCGGCCAGCGCATCGCCGTCCTGGCCGAGGCCGGCGACGACCTGGCCAGCCTGGAGATCCCCAACGACGACAGCGCCTCGTCGCCCGGCCAGCCCGCCCGCAAGGACCGCCCCAGTCCGCAAGAAGAACTCAAGTCCGGCATTGACACGACCGAATCCTCGCCGAGCGCCTCAGAGGCCCCGCCCTCGTCCAAGCCCAACGCCGATGCCTCTGCCGGCGGCGCCGCAGACACCACCAGGGCCACCCAACTGCACGCTTCCTCCGACGCCAAGCCCCAGAAGCAAAAGTACCCTCTCTACCCCTCGGTCCAGCACCTGCTCCACCAGAAGGGTCTGTCCAGCGACGAGGCCAGCAAGATCCCCGCCAGCGGCCCCAACGGACGCCTGCTGAAGGGCGACGTCCTGGCATACCTGGGCAAGATCGAAAAGAACTACCCAGGCCAACAGGCCAAGCGCATCGAGAAGCTCGCTCACCTCGACCTGTCCAACATCCAGCTGGCCGCCCCGGCCAAGAAGCCCGAGAGCAAGCCCGCCGAGGCCGAAAAGAAGCCCGCCCCCATCCCGGACACGGAAATCGCCATGCCCATCTCGCTCGCCGCCGTGCTCGAGACACAGAAGCGCGTCCACGACACGCTCGGCATCTCCCTCCCGCTCTCCACCTTCATCGCCCGCGCCTCGGAGCTCGCAAACGAGGACCTGCCCCTCTCCAAGCACAGAAAGCCCACGGCCGACGAGCTCTTCAACTCGGTCCTGGGTCTCGACAAGGTCCCGTCCAAGACGTCGCGCGGCCACTACGTCCCCCAAGTCACCGGTCTCCCTGCTGCCCCTCTGGTCCCCCGCCAACGTGCTTCCAAGCAGGCCGACATTATCGACATTCTGTCCGGCAAGCCCCCGGCCTCCAAAAAGGCACCCGAGTTGTTCGGCGCCCAGGGCGTCGTTGCGGCTCAGAACGTCTTTAGCGTCATGGCTCCCAAGGGCGACGAGAAGAGAGTGCAAGAGTACCTCGAGCGCATGAAGCAGGTCCTCGAGGCCGAGCCCGGCCGCCTTGTTCTCTAGACGCCTTCTAATTTCACCCTCGTCTTTTTTTCTTAATTTCTGTTCTTCACAGCGTCGAAATGCCAAGATATCTCTGTAGTTTTATATCAACTGAAAGGACCGGCATAGAATTTCACTTTTGGGTAACAAATCGTTCATCTCCCTCGACGACCAACCATTATTTCCGGGTTTTTGTTTGATATTGAACAATTCTAGAGCAGCACGAGGTTGGCACCAAATTCGAATGGACAAAAGGTGAAAATTGGGAAAGGGTTTTTGATTTTCGAGAAGCCTCTTTTTCTGAGGACGAGGGGTTATGGTCGTGTACATCTGGTACAATCTCATGTTTGGCTGTGTACAAGCGAGCCGCGGTACGCTTCAGGACGACTCAGGGGCCGTGCGGCTCAATCAATCGGGCGGAAGTGCGGCTTGAAGATTGATGCGGCTCAAGCATCGGGTGGGGATCTGACGTACTGTACTGTAGGCTCGCAGCATGCAGGTATCGGATGCCATATAGCCGCCGAGCGCTGCTAATATTAGGTGATGGGCGCCTCTAATCCAACTTGCGATATCGGCGGCGTATGCCTTTGCGCCTTGTGGCACAGAACATCATCCCAACCCTTTTTGCGGGGATGAAATGAGATGAGCGAGCGGCCAATCGCCCTGGTGCGCACGACCGAATCGGTTTCGATGAAGCGCGCAGAAGAAGCCTGCGAAGCGGGTGAAGGAGGTGCTTACTCTGACATTGAGGGGGCAAGGAGAGGAATCACGGGCATTTCCTCAAGTCGGATCCGGCTGGGCGACTTCCTCGAGTTGGTAGCCTTCGTTTCTCTGCACGAGGCTGACATAGTAATCCACCAAGACTTCGGGCTTGGGCACGATGCGCCATTGCACCTTTTCCAAAAACTCCATCTCCAGAGTGGCGAGCTCGCTAACACTGATACCACCGATCCTTGCGTAAGTGGGGTTGGTCCAGAAGCTGTCGCTCAGGCCTTTTGCGGCAACGGTGGCAGCGGTGATGAGGAAACGATGGACAGTGAGACTGCTGACGGTGAAGGAAGGATAGAGCGAGCATAAGCGGTCAATGTAGTAGACGATGGAGAGGAGGATGGGCGGCGAGAGGGTGGCATGCTGAATGAGACGCTGCAGGTAATCGTGACAAGAAATGCCGGGAGGTGCCCTGGGGGAGGGTTAGCGCTGGCAAAATCGATGGACGAAAGGCAAAGGATGATACCGAGAATGGAATCTAGTCAGGCGGCCATTCAGAGGAATCTTATCATTGAGGCGGATAAGTTCCATGAGCATATTGCTGATCAGGTAGCCCAGGTCCTTGGGATTGCAAGTCTCGTACTTGAGAGGCATGATTTTGATATTAGGATCAGGCTGGGTTCGAGGTTTCTTGGTGACAGAAGGCGAGGCTTGGGCGTCTTGGGCGCCATCAGTAGTTGCTGGCATGTCTCGAGCGTCGGTGTCGACAGGACGCTCAGGGAGAGAGGTCTGGGGACGGGGAGTCATGGAAGGCGGAGGGGGTGAAGTGCCTCTTCGCTTGCTGCCAGCAAGTCTGTTTGCGGTGGGAGGATAGCCTTCGGGGGTGTATTGGGTGGCAGCATCGGCGGTCTGGGGCTTGGAGAGGGGAGTGCGGGCATTCGAGGGCGGCTGGAGAGCGGGCGACGAGGTCTGGGGCAGTCTTGAAGCAGGGCTCTTGGGCGAAGGGCGATTGTAGCGTGGATAGAAAGCGGCGCTGGGCGAGTGGGAAGCCAGGGCCGACATGAAAAGAGCGGACTTAAGGGAGTCGTTGGAGATCAAGGGTAGATTGCAGGCGCGGCGAGAAGGCGCGGGCGTGGCGCATAATTAGGAAGGAGGACAGGAGGTGCGAAGACGACCAAAGGGCAGGCGCAGAGACGGCAAGGCAGGAGCGAGGAGAAAAGAAAGGCGTCGAGGAAAATGCGGTTTGCGCTGCGAGAAGTGCCAACAGGCAGAAGGCAGAACGACGAGAGTTTCAAGCGGCTGCCCAGTGCCCAGTGCCTACCCACTCTGCGCCCACGTGCCGGCAGCCTTGGCAGCACGCCGGCTGGTCATGACGCGGGAGAGGCTGATGCGTGAGAGGCTGCTCGACATGTGTGTGGGCTCTGTCGCGCGAATAGTCAACGAGGTGGTAGAAGTCCGAGAGCGCATCCATTTCCCATCGAGTAGCAACGTCCAGCTGGTCTTGATCCGTCGGTCGTCGCCATGGTGCAGCCACCGTCGCTGGCGGCTCTGCACGAGCTCAAGACGCTGCCGCTGCCGCCGCCGCTCGACGCCCAGCTGCGTCTGCTGCGCACCATCAAGAACGACATTGTCGGCCACGCCCAGCGCAAACATGTTGCCGTGCGTCACGGCCTGCTCGACTGCCTGGCCCTCGTCTACCGCCACTCCCCGGACGCCCACGCCCAGCTCCAGGCCACCCTGATCGTCGGTAGCATCGCCGAGCAGGGCCCCGCCTTTGTTGCTCCCATCCTCCACAGCAACCTCGTCCACCCGCTGTTGCTGTTGCTGTCTCTCCCGCCCGCCGCTTCTCCCCCGAGGCTCGTCACTGCCTCGCTGCGCGCCCTCAATGCCCTGGCCGCCTCGTGGGCCCTGTCGACCGAGCCCGACCCGTCCTTTGTCCACCGCCTCTTCACAAAGTCCTCGATCGCTTCTTTCCTCCACATCCTGCGCCAGTCCTTGCCTACCTCTTGCCAGCAACTCCACATCGCCGCCGTCTCTGCACTGCTTGCAACCTGTTGCCCACACAACCCCCCGCTTCGCTCTGCTTTGGTCAGGGCTGGTCTGCTCGATGCTCTGGCTTCGCTCCTCGCAAACTTCGCCCTCGTCTACGACCGCAACCCCCACTCCAGCCACGCTCAGCTCGACATCACCGCCCTCCTCAATGCCCTGTCCTCCGTCATCCGCCACTCACCCTACCGAGCCCATCGCTTGATCTTCTCCCACCATCTTCGGCGCGTCTTTTCCGACTCGCCAGACACCGCCTCGACCGACTCTCTTCCCATCCCTGACTTTGACCAACACCGACGACCCAGCAATGTCGTCGCTGTTGACGCGCTGCTGCCAAAGGTTGTGGCTCCTCTCCAAAAGTCCCTTGTCTTTGGTCACCATGCTCTTGCCAGCTCCAAGCTCTTCTCCGACCAACCCGCCAGCCACATTCCGCTTTCTTCGCCTCTCTGCGTCTGGCTCATGTATCTTGCTCGATCCCAGCAAGATCCCTCCTGCCGTTTGGCTGCCCTCCGTCTCCTAGCCATCCTCAATGACGCCCTCGACGCCGATATCGCTTCTCCGCGTTCTGACATGGTCGTAAGATCGAGGGAGCGAGAACGACAGATGGCCTTGTTTGCTGTCCCTATTGCCGTCAAGCTTGTTCAAGACGCCTTGGAAGCACCTTCTGACCACCACACTGCCATCGTAAAAGAAGAGGCTAGCTCCGTACTGGCACATTTGATCCAAAACAGCTCCGAGCTGCAGAAAGCTGCTTTGGACGCTGGCGCAGTCAAGCATGTCACACAGCTTTTCCGCAAATCCTTCGATCCCATCACCCTCGCAAGACCGATGTGGTCCGCCAACCCTCAAGCCTTGGACCCGCAATCAACCCCCACTCCATCGACTACACTTGGAGAGAATGGCCTGGCTCCGGAGGTCATGCACGCCATGAAATGCAGAGCTGGTGCGTTGGACGCTTTGGCCGCAATCGCTGAGAAGGAGGATGCCAACCGCAAAGCCGTCATCGACAGCGGCATCGTGCCCAACCTCATCGACTCTCTTACCCCTCTTAGCATCTTTGACTCGTCAGTCGTTCCTCCCAAGAACGGCAACACGGTACCTGTCTTGCTCGCAGCTTGCCATGCGGCAACTGCCCTGTCAAGATCCGTCAGCCTCTTGCGCACAAGTCTTATTGATGCCGGCATTGCAAAGCCGGTGTTTGCTCTCTTGAAGTATTCGGATCTGGCTGTTCAAACTGCTGCTACCGACATCACTTGCAACCTTGTCCTCGATTTCAGCCCCATGCGACAAGACCTCGTTGATGCCGGTGTTGTCAAAACTCTGTGTGAGCACGCCAAACGTTCAAACTCAAAACTTCGCCAGGCGTCGCTGTGGGCCTTGAAACATCTCGTCCTTCATGCTCCGCAAGGCACGAAACACAATTGTCTAGAAGAGTTGGGCACCGGCTGGCTCATACAAGCGGTGAATGGCAATTCTCAGCCTGGTGCTCCGGTGGCCTTGGGAAGCATCAACGCTGCAGGTGAGCAAGTCGACCTACTAAATGCCCCCGAGACTTCGGGGATGGATTTAGACTGGGCCGAACAGGAAGATGACGAAGATGAAGACGACGAAGTGCTGTTCGATATCAACGGCACACGTTATCAATCGAGTGGGATCCGCTCAACCTTGGACACTGCCAACTATAAAGCTCGCCTACGCTTGCTTCGCGAGAACGAGCAAAATCCTGCAATCCAGGCGAAACATGATGATATGCTTGTCCAAGAACAAGCACTGGACTTTATCCGCAATCTGGTGAATGGAGACGATAACGTTGCCATGATTGACTACCTGAACGATGTTCTTGGAACCGAGAGAATTTTCGAGATGCTTCACAGCAAACTGAGACCTGTCTCTGCTCCTACAAGCTCTCCCCAGAGTCTGCAAAGACAGACCGTCTTTTCGCCCCATTCACAGCAGTCCGACGTTGTGTGGCAGCCCCCGGAACTTATCAACGCCGCTTTGGGTGTCATTGTACATCTGGCCGGCGGGTCCTCCAAACATCGCCAGCAGCTGATAGCCCAAAAGTCGCTACTGACCGCCTGGCTGCCACATTTTTCTCACCACGATCGCCGGATCCGTGTAGCATCGGTCTGGGCTGTCATCAATCTGACCTGGGTAGACAGTGCAAACGACCGAGAGGATGCGAAAGCGAGAGCGCAAGAGCTCAGAACCTTTGGCATCGATGAGAAGATAAGAGCGTTGGCAGATGATGTAGACCTCGACACGCGTGAGCGGGTAAAGACTGCTTTGAGGCAGATTGACGAACTATTGGAAGGAGGAAGATATCGATGACTCCTTGACTTGGCCTGATGGCCCACATCCCAGGAAGCATGATGCACCTTGCACATACGACACGACCGTAATGTACTATATTGTATGCCACTAAATCTGCTCTCTTGGAGCAGTCATGCCCCATGGTTATTGTTGGATTTTTTTGTGTTCATGACTTAGGCCCCATGGTGCTTCTTGTTGAATTCGTCCACCATCTTTCTCGCAGCCGTCACAATTTCAATCGCTCCGGGCGAGTCGGAATGGCAGCACAGAGATATATCGTGGTTTCCAACAGGCAAGTTGACCTCCTCTCCAGTCACTGCAGTTACTGCCGAGTTTTCGAGCTGATTTCTGATATGCCGCTGGGTCTCCTCTGGAGTCCATGCTCTGGTGTTACAAATTAAGCCAACTTGTCCGAGAGTCGTGCTATTTGCCTGAACTTACTTCTTCTTTCGATCAATCACCAGCGTGCCGTCCTTGCTGTACTTCACATCTCCATACAACTCGGCAAAAAAGGGAAGGCCGAGCTCTTTGGCCACTTCTTCATGGAGGGTTCCTGCCAACCCAAAGACAGGCGTACCTTTGGGAACACCAGCGTACACTGCTTTGCAAACCTCGCGGTCTCTGTACATCATGCCGTACAAAACACCGTGAGGCTTCACATGATGCAGAGGCAGTCCCTCAACGTCCAGAAATGCCTTGAGAGCACCGACTTGGTACATGATCATTGCTGTCAGTTCCTCAGGCGACATCTTGATCTCGCGGCGGCCAAACCCTTGGATATCCGGGAGACCAGGATGAGCGCCGATTTTGATATTGTGTTGCTTGCACAATCGCACTGTGTTCTAGATATCCTTGTCAGTGGCTTTCTTAAGGTGTCTCGTGGCGTCATGTCTGCTTACGGCCATGATCAATGGGTCTCCGGCGTGGAAGCCTCCATATCAATGTTAGCCGCGGATAGGCGCGCAAGGGCAAGCCAAAGCCAACATACCGCATGCCACATTTGCATGATCAATCAAGGGAATCAACTCCTCGTCTGGTCCGCACTTGAAGTTTCCATAGCCCTCTCCAAGGTCTACGTTGATGTGTACTTTCTTGCTGACTGGAGGCATGATGTCTGGTGTTCCCGAAAGCCAAAACCAGAAGGACCAGGCAGATTTTAAGTGATGTCGATGCCGAGATTAGCAGATCAACCAAAAAGAAACGGAATTTTCCTTCTACGAAACGGAGGTCGTCTCACAGATATATGTCATCGAGCTGGAGACGGATGACTCGACATCTTATCATGGATCGTCACTGAGAGAAGTTACTATCGAGACCCCTCATGCTCGGCTCGTCGGTCAGACGGCAAAATGCCCATCACCCTTGGTTCTATATAACCTCGCACAAGACCCGCATGATAGCTTGTATGCTACACACTCCCTTAGCATCCACATTGTCATGGAGAAGCTCAAGACTTTGCTCATTGCTAACAGAGGAGAGATCGCGGTACGTTGCTCTACTCACCCTGTCCAACCTATATCGACATCATCCCCGCCCGGCTTGGCGTGTGACATGGGGCAGACATGGACTATTGCAAGAACCTATTACCTAACGAGAATGTTTGCTCCAGGTCCGTATAATCAGGACAGCGAAAGCTCTAGGAATCAGGACAATCTCGATCTACTCGACCGCAGATGCGGCATCAAGTCATGTAACTGCCGCGGATGAAGCCGTGTTACTCTCAGGCAGCGACTCAACCGTCTACACCGACGGCGAGAACATCATCTCCATCGCAAAAGAGAAAGGCGCCGACGCCATCATCCCAGGATATGGCTTTCTTTCCGAAAACGCCGACTTTGCGAGACAGGTCGCGGAAGCTGGCATTGCCTGGGTAGGTCCCAGCCCGGAAGCGATCGAGGCTTTTGGTGTCAAGCACGTAGCACGACATCTGGCTGAGAAAGCTGGCGTACCCATCGTACCCGGTACCAAAGATCTAGTAGAGAGTGCCCAAGATGCTGTCGAAGCATCTGAGAAGCTTGGCTACCCAATAATGCTGAAAGCTACTGGAGGCGGAGGCGGCATGGGACTGGTCACCTGTCAGAATGCAGATGAAGTTCGTTCAGGCTTCGACAAGGTGCAGTCTCGCGGCAAGACGTTGTTCAAGAACTCTGGGCTGTTTATTGAGAAGTACTACCCGGCTAGCCACCATATTGAGGTGCAAGTCTTTGGCAACGGCACAGGCTCGGCTATACATTTTGGCGAAAGAGAGTGCTCGATTCAACGCCGTCATCAGAAGGTCATTGAAGAATGCCCTAGTCCTTTTGTTGAAAGACACCCTGGACTGAGGCAGAAACTGGGCGATGCCGCTGTCAATCTTGCTGAATCGATCAAGTATGGATCTGCGGGCACAGTCGAGTATCTGGTTGACGATGTTTCCGGCCACTTCTTCTTCCTGGAGATGAACACTCGATTACAAGTGGAACATGGCATCACCGAGCTGTGCTACGATGTTGACCTGGTAAAACTCATGCTGCAGCAGGCTGATGCCCAATTGAGAGGCCTGGGTGGACTTGACGCTGGCTTTCTGAAATCTTTACAACCATCAACGCCAAAAGGTGCTGCCATCGAGGTTCGCGTGTACGCTGAAAATCCCTTGCGTGATTACGCTCCTTCTCCAGGTCTGTTGCAGTCGGTGACCTGGCCAGAAGAGACTGAACGGGTTCGTATCGATACTTGGGTCTTTACAGGAGCCACTATCACCCCCAACTACGATCCACTAATCGCGAAAGTAATGTATCACGGGCCTTCAAGAGAGGACGCTCTCGATGGAATGCGGTCTGTGTTAGCATATTCCAAGATTTGTGGCCCACCAACGAACCTGGACTTCCTAGAAGAGATCATTCGCAACGAGAAGTTCAGATCTGGCAACACACTGACAAACTTCTTGGAGTCTTTCCACTTCCAGCCAGCTGCTATTGATGTCATCTCGGCTGGAGCATACACGCTCATTCAAGACCTTCCGGCGCGACCTTCAGTCGGCAAGGGTATCCCTCACTCAGGACCGATGGATCCTATTGCATTCTCTATCGCCAACATCTTAGCCGGAAACGACCCAAAGAAGGAAGCTCTAGAGATCACATTGAGCGGCCCTGAATTGAGGTTTGTACGCCCAGCCGTTGTGGCACTGACGGGAGCATCTATGGAGGCACGCGTAGATGGACAGTCATTGCCGATGTGGCAAAGATATCACGTCAAGGCAGGTCAGAAACTTAAGATTGGAAAGACGACGGGATCTGGATGCAGGTCTTATCTCGCAGTCTATGGTGGTTTTCCGGCAGTAGCGGAGTATTTTGGCTCCAAGTCGACCTCTCCGATTGTAGCCATCGGGGGATATCAAGGAAGACAGCTTGCTCCAGGCGACTTGCTGGCTATCGTCGACGCGATACCTGCTTCAGTATCGGCTTCAAGCGTCAAGCTACCGGACCGGCTCGTGCCCTCCTACACCCAACAATGGGAAATCATGGCTATGGTCGGGCCCCACGACGAAGGGTACCTCTTACCTGAAGACATCGACATGATCTACAACACCACATGGAAAATCTCGCACAACGCGTCCCGCAGCGCCATCAGACTTGTGGGTCCAGTACCAAAGTGGGCTCGCAAAGACGGCGGTGAAGGTGGCGCTCACCCCTCCAATCTGGTAGAGTACGGCTACCCACTCGGTGCTCTGAACTGGACTGGAGACGATCCTTGCATCTTTCCAGTAGACTGCCCCAACTTTGGCGGATTTGTCTCTAGCACGACGGTCATTCGAGCAGAATGGTGGAAGCTGGGTCAGCTGAAATCGGGCGACACACTGCAGTACAAGCGTGTGTCTCTGGATGAAGCATTGTCTCTGCGCAAGCAAAACGATCACTTCATCGGGTCTGTCGAGGAGGCTGTGAAGAATGACGGCGGGTTCGAAGACATTCAACCATTGAACGCCAAGTTTGAGCCGTCAGGAGATTTTGGCAAGGCTGTTGTGTGGCAAAGGGCACAGAGAGGTCACCAACCCCAAGTCAGGTACCGTCAGGGTGGCGACGATCATCTCATTGTCGAATACGGGAATGAGGAGTTTGACCTCAATCACCGTTGCCGAACCACTGCGCTCGAGAAAGCTCTACGGTCATCCAAGCCGGGCTGGCTTGTCAACACAGTGTCTTGCTGTACAAGCGTCACGCTATTCTACAATGGCTTGCAGATTGAGAGAGAAAAGCTCATCGGCCACTTACAAAGCTTGGAAGATGAACTTGGCGATCTTAGCACAGTCAAAGTGCCATGTCGACGGTTCCGCCTTCCGCTTTCTTTCGAGTCAAAGGCGCAGGAGGAGGCGACGAAGAGGTATATGGAGACGCAACGACCCCAAGCACCGTACCTACCCGACAACCTGGCTTTTGTTGCCAAGAACAATGCGTTTACTCCTGACCAGCTCCGAGACATCTACCTCAATGGCCAGTTCATGGCTGTCGTGGTAGGATTCTATGCCGGCAACGCAGGTAGGACAACCCATCTTTGCTATGTTTGAGGATGCGCATCACGCAAAGGCTAACACGTTCGCAACAGTGTCCTTACCAGTAGACCCTCGACAGCGCATGCAGTGCCCTAAAGCCAACCCAAGTCGCGTCTTCACTCCCGAAGGCAGTGTGAGCTGGGGCGGTAGCTGCATGTGCATCTACCCCGTCGACTCTCCTGGCGGTTATCAGATGACTGGCCGCACGATACCCATTTTCGACGCTCTGGGATGGAAGCGTGGTTTCTCGCCCTCACGACCTTACCTATTCCAAGACTTTGATTTGCTGACGTACTACCGAGTCAGCGAGGACGAACTCGACGTGATGCTTGCAAACTTCCGTAGCGGCAGGTATGAGTTTGAGTGGGAAGACATTGAGTTTGACATGGCGGAGCATAACAGGCTCCTGGCGGATACGGCAAACGAGGTCAAAGACATCCGCACCAAACAGGCTGCCGCGCAAGCAAACATGATCAAAGCCGAGAACGAGAGTTTGGCCAAGTGGAGAGAAGAAAAGGCGAAGAATAAGGTTGACGACAGTACCATCGAATCGATGTTGGCAGGTACGTTGTTTGCATCTACCGTCGTCTAGATGACATGCTGACAACCGCAGACCCGAGATACACCACAATCGAAGCGCCGGTCGCTGCCAACGTCTGGAAGATAGTGGTTGAAGAGAAGCAGACCATCAAGCCGAATCAGACGATTGCTATTCTCGAGGCAATGAAACTGGAGATTGCAGTCAATGCCCCGGCGGACCAGAAGCCTGCAAAGGTTGAGAGACTTCTTGTTGCACCGGGTGAGACCGTCAGTGCTGGAGCACGGATTGCTTTGTTGAAGTTTGAGGAGTGAACAGGTTTTGGCAGCGGGATGATGGTCATGGTGAGCGACTCGTGTATATTGTTTGAGCGACAAAGGACGAGAAGATAACAATGATTGATTTATATCATGAACGCTGCTTTGGAGTCATCAATCACTGGAACAGACCCATCACGATAGCGCAATCACCGCACTTCAATCTCTAGCAGAATATCAAGACCGCTTATCGGTCAGCTTAGAAAGCATTCGTAAGCGAAAAACCTTGCTCGAAGGATGAGAACGAGGCTTGCGAGCTCTATAAAAGGCAAGAGGGGCAGGCCTGGGCACTAGAACCCACATCCCCCAACTCCAGCATCACTTTCAGGCACGAGAAATGACCACTTCAGAGGCAGAAAAACAGACTTATCGGGGAAACTGCCACTGTGGCGCCTTCAAGTTTTCGGTCGACCTTGCCCCGATAACGAAAGCCGCGAGGTGCAACTGCAGTATATGTAGCAGAGTATGTGATTTGGACTTGCCGCTCTTGCTGCTACACTCTCCATGCTTTTGGCATTGGATGTCTAACCTCCTCGTTACCAGATAGGCTACCTTTTCGTAAAGCCCAAAAAGCTCGCCGAATTTCATGTCGAAGCCGGCGATGGCGTCCTCAAAACCTATACCTTTGGCAACGAGATTGCCGAACACAAGGTAAAAAATGCCATGAAGCCTCAAGAAACCTCGCGATATAAAAGTCTTCTAACGCATTGCAACAGTTCTGTCCTGTTTGCGGCACGTCGATTCTAGTCGAAGCGGCCAAACTCGATTTCCTCGCCATAAACGTGAGATTTTATGCCCCCTCTTCTTCGTCTTCGCAGCTAGACTGGAACAACGGCAGATCAACACGTTCAAACACGGCCTCGTGGACATCGACGCTCTGGAAATAAGCACAACCGATCGTGCAGGCGTCGAGCCTGTCTACAAGCCCTTCACGCCCTCGGCAGACCATACTCCAGAAGTCCCCGAGGGCATGCGTCTCTACACCGGAAGCTGCCATTGCCAGGCCATCAGGTACACGGCCGTGTGTCCCGAGATAACGCAAGTCCGTACCTGCAATTGCAGCTTCTGCTCCCGCGTACGTGATCTCTGCACCTTCCATCTTTGGTTAGCTATCGATAGTGTGATGACGAGTTGTGGTGCTGACACGGCTTAGAATGCCTCGGTGTGGATTTATCCGCCCCTGTCTTCTGTTGACCTCCTCGGCACGGAAGATAGGCTGACAAACTACCTGTTCGGTCCCAAGCGCGCCTATCACGGCTTTTGCGGCGTGTGTGGTGTTGATGTGGTTAATAGAGTTGACCTGCATCCCAGGTTCAAGGTCGACATTAGGCCGATCAATGTGAGGACGATGAACGGGATTGTGCTGAACGAGTTGGAGGTTGAAAAGGCGGATGGGTGGAGTTTGAATAAGCCGCCGTATCAAGCTTATGAGGTTTGAGAAATGCTCTTGTCTTCTATTGGAAGAATCTGGAAACAATGAAGCAAATTTGGTTGCTAGAGTATCGCCTGTTGTATATGCCAACTATGCAATCGGCGTCTTTGGAAAGTGTATGACCATGAACCGTACAACATAATTGAGAAGGTTCCCGCCGCCAAAGATGCTGCGGTAACCTCATGGTACGTCTTGCTTTGGTGTCTTCACTTTTCATGACACACCTTTCTTAGAAGATTGCTTTGTCGGAAGGGCAAACAGCTTGTCGTTCAGTCGTACTTGCTTGCAGGTTAACCTGTATAGCTCTCGAGTATTGCTTGGAAGGTCAACTTCGTTCAAGTCAGCTCTACAGAAATACCCGGGATGTGATATGAGCTTTCGAAGTCTGCCATGTAGGGTTAGATAGGAGCTTAGGGCTCTATCCGCCATTGTTTGCTTTCTCTGCTGGTGACAAAGATCAAGCACTAGGAGAGTTTCGAGCGACAATCGAAGTTGAATGAAGGGTTTGTCTCTTTGCTTGTGGTTGCTTTTTCCCTTTGGCCAGGATAGTTTTAAGGACAGCGGCGGTTGAGAGAACTTGTCCTTGTATGAAGACGAACGAAGTAGAACATTCCGGTCTACTTCTAACCCCAAGGCATGAGTTGCGATGTGTTGGACATTGCTCGCCTAGAGGACCATGATTCTCGGCGATGTAAACCTACCTGACACCTTTGTAAGACAGTGTTTGGTCTGCGTGGGGTTCCATAAAGTTTTGTGTGTGCCTCCTGCTGTTTGTTCAACACGCATGACCCTTTGTTCACGATGAGGTTATACTCTTCCCTGAAGGCCTTGCATCCAGCACTTCGCCGGTCATACCAGACCGCCGTCGCCATGGAAGGAAAGGCCCCACCCGGAGCACAGCTTCAAAACGCCAACTCGCGCGCAGCGAAGATGACTCCAGGACAGATCCGCATACCACTCCAGACCCGCGAACAGCTGCAACACGAATTCACCATGATGCGGCAATGCGTACCGGAGACTTATTCGAGACCACATCACTTCCATCCGTCCAGCGCAGGGGAGGCGTATCCGCCATGTCGGCTGCCACTCTCGCAACTGGAGAAGATCTCTCTCAAGGACATCAAAGTGGGGGCGCACCATCGAGGAAACTTTCTCGTCGTCCGCGCCTTTTGCCAGCCAGTGCGCACATCCTTGGTCGCCAACGCCGTGGAAGACGAGACTGGAGATGTGGAGGGCATTGCGCTGTACAATGCAAAGGACACTCTACAACCCACGGACATCCTTCCCCGCGGCCGCGTGATCGCGATAAAAGAGCCTTACTACGAATCTGGTGGCAACGGCAAACAGAGGTTGCGTGTTGATCACCCGTCAGACATGTTCGTGCTCGAGGAAGACGACGAGCTCTACCCCAGCCAATGGAGATCGAGTTATTGTGGAGACGACAAGACCGCAATGTCCTGGAAGCTCGAAGGAAATGCCGCTTTGGGCGAGAAATCGTACCTGGAAGCACATCGATGGTGAATTGATCCTGGGTCAAGAAAGGAATGTGTTGCTGACTGGCTTGAGCAGTTACACCTGCGGTCTTGCTCGGTTGGACGGGACTAAGACATCCGACTTGGAGCGCGACATTCTCCGAAACAGGTCTTTGGTCAACAACTTCCTAGGCCGTTACGAAGCAGCAAAGGAAGATGCAGTGTCGTCGCTTTCGAACAACAGACCGGACGAAATGTCTAGGACCCGGGACGCAAAGGCACTCTATCGCTCTGGCTGCGCGTCATACAGACTCGGACGTTACAGCGAAGCGCTCGAACATTTTCAGCAAATGCAGGTCTTGACACCATCCGACGAAGACGGCATGAGAGAGCTGGAAAGAACCAAGATGCGCCTCAAAGAGGAGAATGGAGAGTATGATTTCCTGAGCATTATCGAAGAAGCCCCCAAAGCTGGATTCTGCATGGACCTTGCCAGCTTCACTTCCAAGACGGAAGTGCGCCAAACAGCCAACCGAGGCCGTGGACTGTTTGCCGCGCAGGACATCTCCATGGGCGACGTAATCATGTGCGAGAAGGCGTTCAAGGTGGCACATTCCAACGCGAATGACAACCAGTCGTCGAACAGACATGCGTCAATCTGGGACCGCATAGTGCACAAGATCATGGACAACCCTTCACTCGGTGCAAGCTTCTCCGATCTCTATGCTGGAAAGACGTCTCAAAGCCAGGACCCGGTGGTTGTTCTCGACGGACAGGCCGTGGTGGATGTCTTTCATGTCGCACAGATCCTCGACCACAATGGCTTCGATTTCGCCGTCGGCCGCAACAAGAAAGCATATGGCAACGCTGCTATGATGCAACCAGGCGAGTCCACGTCCTCTGGCATATGGCTGAGGGCCTCGTACATAAACCACGCATGTCTGTTCAATGCCGTGAGAAGCTTTGTTGGCGATTTCATGATCCTGAGAGCGACGAGGGATATTCCCAAGGGCACCGAGATCACCATTGCCTACACAAATCCAGAGGTGTATGTGCTTGAGCGCCGCGAAGGCCTGCGGGAAGCGTGGGGCTTTGATTGCACCTGCCTCCTCTGCAGAACGGAGCTTTCGGCCACAGAGGACTACGGTGATGTTTGCGAAGCAATCGACGACTTTTTGGGGTCCCATCAAATTGGATCTCTCTCCAGCTTCAACGCGGCTCTCTTGCAGAGAGCGGAAGAGCTCGCAAAGCAGATCGAGGAGGCCTTCGTCTCGGACTTGCCAGACCTGGTCCCCTGTCTCGCATTGGCAAACATATGGCAATGGCTCACTCAGGTGTATTACCTGTTGGGAACCAAACAAAAGCACAAGCACAGCGCCAGAAAAATCCTTCAAGGCTATGGCTACAGGGTTGTCGTGCAGGGTTCAAAGGTTGAGCTGCAGTCCACAAACGGTATGCCTGCTGTTGGGGCTGTGGATGCGCTGATACACTTATCTCTCGTATGCAAGGCAGATGGAGAACAGACTCTTTGCCATGAGTTTGAAGTGCTGGCCAAGAGCTTCTACCAAATTCTGAATGGAACCATGGCTGGTTTCGATGAGAGATATTGAAGAGGACGAACCTATGCCTTCTCATCGGGGCCCATGATGGAGACCAGCCGTATCATCTGTAGGCTAGCTCCATCGATTTGATTTACTCTATTAGCAAAGGCCAAGCACGGAAAACTCGAACCCCGGTAGTTGATCGAGATGTCTGTCGATGCGCTGTTGTTGACGACTGCATAGGCGGTGACTCGTGAGGTACCATGATTAGGGCATAGTTGTCCATATCTTACGGGCAGACGCCGGTGGGTTTCGGCGCTACAGCAATAGAATTGCGGAGCATCGGCGGTGAGTCGCATCCAAGTGAGGGGAAGATGTTGTATAGACGGGATCCCACGTTGTGGCATGAAACCGGCTTGGTATCGGTAGACAGCAGGTGATTCGTGGGCCAGGACAGCAGGCGCGTCAGATGCTTTCTGCCGGGTTTCCAATGGCCACACGTGCACATGTATGATCGCGGCTAGATAGATGAAAAGGAGCGACGCCGGCTCGAAACAGGAGGTAGAGGGCGGGGTTGGGCGTGTGGGATGATTTCCAGCAATAAATGTCTACTAGTCAAACCCTTTACCCGTGAAGATGGACGGTCCCCACGCTCATGCATCCTGTATGCTGCAGGTAACAGCATCCAAGCTTCATGTACCTGGGTCGAGGTTGGGAACGCGGCATTTACAGAAACAAGAGAGCCGACGAGACCAAGATTACGCGCAAGGGCTCGGAGAATACTTGATCAATCAAGCGGTCGCAAACACGATGTAGTGTACTTAGTGGATGGCTGACCGAGCAAGCTTGCTGTGGCAATAACAAGAATGGGCCATGGCTAAGCGGTGAAGAACTCAGAAGCTGGAGCGTGCAACGAACAGTACGGAGGGCCTTTGGCGACGGCTACATGGATGCATGGCGCTGCTACACCTGCATGAATGAGGCGCCGGGCGCAGAGGGAAAATGCCGCAGGGGTTTTGCTCGTTCGTGAAGATTTTACGCCTCTGCCGTTGGACATGCAGAGAAGTTTCAGGTCGGCAAAGGAACAACAGCATGAGAGGGACAGATCACAACCGCTGACAGGCCCGGTGACACGGACCGGTCAGAAGTTTTGGGTTGGCAAAGGCCGTCAACTTGCCGGGTGGGCGTGAAAAAAAAAAAATGCAAAGAGGCACCAACGAGACCAACGAGCGGGATGCCCACATTTTCACGTAGCGTCGGAGTGCGAATGAGGATGATGTCAACGGATTGAGGCATTTCCTGGTGTTTTGTTTTGGACAAAATAATGTCACCTACCAACGACAGATTGATTGCACGACAACCACCCGCGTTGCATGTAACTACCACGACGTTCTGGGACGCGAAGGAGCAGCGGTATGGGAGAAGGAGCGATGAAACGAGACACAAGAAACGGCGGCTGACGCTGGCGAGCAAAGCGGTGTGAAGAGCGTGAATCGGGACAGGAAGGGGGGGAAAGGGCTCGAGCGGGCGCGGTTTAAGTTCGTTGGACTTGGTTGGTTGGGTGGTGGGCCGCGGCCAAATAACGCACACAAAGTGGCCTGGGGGGCCTCTTCTAGTTTCTGGCAGCAATTTGCGCCTGGCGCTCTTCGTGCACTTCATCAACTCGACCACTCGTCCCTCTCCGCTCCTTGCAGCGCCTCCCGGGTCGCGTGTGGTGAGCTTTCGAGTTGCAGCTGACCTCGCTCTCGCCATCCTTCCTGTCGACTTGACCCGACTGTCCGAGTGATCTGCAAGTGAGCGTCATTCGGTGCCGGCCTTGGCTACCAAGCCAGCAAGCAAAGCAGTATGGCTGCGCTGCTGCGCACTGCCTGACATCGTCAAGACTAACACCCACGCAGGCGCTTCTTTTATCACCGCATCGGCCTCGTCGTTGTATTCTTGTACCAAGGGATCATGTTCATTCTGGATTTATAACCACAGCCTTCGGGTTTCGTCTTGCGCGTCGCGTAACCAGCCGTTTTTTGTGCTGCGCTTTGCGCCACACTGTACATACGTCGAGTCCACGGTTATACAGGCGCCTACATCATCGACTGAGCCACACCGACTGGCTCCAGACTGCCACCACTACATACACGCATGCCTGCAACCTCCAGACCCCTCCCTCTGGATCTGGAAATGGCACACCTGTCCAACATCCAGAGGACCGCCTCAGCCATGGGGCATATTGATTCGGAGCTACTCGGCGAAGGAGATGAACCGCCGGAAAGAAGGGACCGTGCCCTTGTCGACTCGCCTCGCCTGGATGCCGCCTTCATCAAGTCGCTGCCACCCGCCTTTACTCGTAGAGAATCGCTTCTCACTCGCCAGCTACACTTGTCGGAACCGGAACACAGCCTGGAAGACGAAGCCCACCGCGCCAGAGCCATCGTCCGTGGCATGTCAACCTGGAGCAACCCTAGTGTCGCCTCGTCGACTGCTGAACTCACCAGCGACAACGACCTCACCAGTCCCGGAACCCGGGACAGCACTCCGAGCCCTCCACTCCCACCCACCCTGATCAAGGATTCCATTCCGGCTCTCGAGAAATCACCCAACAAGGAGCCTGTCATTTTTGGCGACAAGAAGAGCACTGATGATGCCGTTGCTGCCAAACTCGGCCGCCCCAGATGCATCACTTTTGCTTGTGGCAGAAAGCCAACCTCAAATCACGGCAGCTCCGAGAACGAACAGGACAGGAAACCGGAGGTGGCTCCAGCAGAACCACCAAAGCGCAAGACTTGCATTACCTTTGCCTGTCCATCCAAGCCTACCGCTCAAACCACTTCCGCAAAGGAGAAGTCCAAAGCGACCACTCTTGCCCCCAGCCCAGCCCCCAAGTTGAGGTCTGTCAGCCCAGGACCTAAGACCTCAAGAACTCAGACATCACCAAGACACCTTCCCAGGCAGCACCGGGGCTCAGATTCAACTGTCAAGAACGAGTCACCAAAGAGCCTCCGTAAGACACCATCAATCACCATCCGGAGACGTAAATACAGCATGGAAACCGACGACGTTCCTGGCGAAGAGAGAAGATTTCACGAGTTTGGTCCATCTGAAGAAGAGAACGAGCAGTGGCTGGAAGAGTCTGGTTGTTATCGCCAGCGCTTGACGGTAAATGATACTCTGCACAAGGAGAACATTATCAGACAAATCGGTGAAGAGGTTGAGGAAGAGGCCATTGAAGAAGATGAAGATTTTGAAGAAGACGATGATATTGAGGACGAAGACGACGACGAAGATGAAGACGACGAAGACCTCGAAGACGTGGATGTTGAGGAAGACGACATTTCAGATGACGAAGTTTCCGATGCTGGTTTCCAAACAGATGATGAAGACGGTTTCGCTGTATCTGACAGCGAAGGAGACGATAGCGACAACGAATGGTGGGCTCCTGGTGGTCGTTCGACTGCTGCTACCTCTATGGACCACTTGGAGCACATTCGTCCTGCTCGCAGACGAACCAATTCAGACTCATCATTGGGTTCCGCCCATGGCGAGAATCCGTCCTCATCGGCTCCTTATGGCAAAATCAAGCGCAGGACTCGCGCCCTCAAAATCAACCGCCCGCAGACTCCTGACCTCCCCGACAGCACCGACTTTGTTTGTGGAACACTTGACGAAGATCGCCCTCTGGAACAGGCATACATCCTGAGCCTCGAGAGGAGAAAGGCTGCCAAGCACAAGGCCAAACCCCAAGACATCGATCCGACCTTCCCCACCTCCGATCCGGAATTGGACGAGAAAGACGATGACGAGGATGACGAGCAGGTTGAGGAAAGCGATCAGCCTCTGTTTATGCATGGAAAAATTGAACTCAACAACAATGAAGACCTCGGCTTCCGTGGCCGTCGCCAATCAAAGACCGCTATGAAGAAGTCGGTCTCACCACCCCAACAGCGTCTCCGCTCACCTCCTCCCCCCAAGCGTTGTCACCGCTCTCCTCCACCATCTACCAAACGCCTTAGATCTCCTGCCCCACCCAAACGCACCACTCACAAATCGCCTCCACCTCGCAAGCTGTTTGGCCAATCTCCCAGACGCTTGAGGTCCCCCCCGCCTCCACCTCGCCGTCCCACATCTCCACCGCCGTCTCCACGTAGCTCGGTCGAAAGGAGGACCTCCGCTGTCAGCTTCACTCCCAGAGCTACTCTTGCTCAACGTCCTCAGCCCACCCACACCGCTTCGCTTCCTCGAGTCGAGAGCCAGGTCACAATCGGCAAGAACGGTATTGCTACCTCTCCCGATGAGCGTGACGATCCTCTCTCTGGTATGAGGAACGTTCGTGGAGCTATTGACATTGTCAAGGGCTTGGAGAAGAAACGTCAACGGCGCAAGGAGAAGCTTTATCAAAAGCACTGCCAAAAGGGCGGTAAAAACCACGATCGCAGACCAAAGCCCGGAAAGGGTGCGGAAAGAATGAGAGAGGTCGGACTTGAGCTGGCTGCCTACAAAGGCAAGAAACAGCACGTCCTCTCTTACTAGAAGCCTCGTCTTGATCACGGGCTTGCGACGCCGTCAACACTGTTGGCACATTACAGCCCTCATTCTGCGGGTCTGCTGGTCGTCGCAAGTTTCCAGTTGATCGGCGAGCACAACATATCACCGACACGAGCGCATCTTCTGCTGTGCACCTTTCGCCCAGTCGAAGCTCGTAGTCCTTTACAGCCAACCTTGTTTTGCGCGGCTCAAGTCAACAGACTATGCCGGCTGGCCGACGCTCATACATTGATACATAATGATTCTTTTCTCTGTATATACATACCCATTTTTTTCTACTTGATTACTTGGTTGGGGAGTTTTAGACAGCGATTATGTTGGAGGCCGAGATACCACTTTTGCTTACATGGGCATCAGAATGGCGTTCGTTTTTCAGAAGCATTTCGGATGAAGGATGTTTTCTCCTCGGTTGGGATGAGCCGTCTTTTCATTTATGCCTAGCCAGGACAGACAGTCTTTGCAGAAGAAAGAAACCACAGTCGCTTGAACTCTTAAATCGTATTGTTTGTGATCGGCGAGTTTGTTTTGGGTGGTGAAGTGGCGTAGTCTCCAGTAGCTGTTTTGAGGACCAAACTGGACCTTTGAAGGCAGTGGCGCTGGCCATCAACAACGGTAAGGCCCAAGGTGTTTGTACACATTGTTCATTCTTGTAGGTCGTCGATGGTCATCAGAGTCGATTGAGCGCGAGTGATTATCATGTGACAGTGTGGCAAAAGGTGTGGCTGAGAGGGGGTCACCAGCCACAAAGCTGGATGGACCCCCCAGAGTGACGGCGGGCGCTCCCACGACGTGGACGTTGCAGGTGGTAATAGTTGTCAACACTCAGATTTCCATCCGCGCCGACTCTGCCCAATCGCAACACCTCTCCGAAACACCGATTACAAGCACAATCAAGCTACAACATGTGGATCATCGACTGGTGTATGTGTCGCCCGAGGGCTTTGGCCGCCACGACAGGGAACAAGCGCTGATGCAAGCACCGCAGTCTGGGATGTTCTTGCCAACCTTGGCCTCATGAACAAGCATGCCGTATGCGCCCTGAAAGAGCTTGATTGTTTGCAGACACCCGTGGCTGATGCATAGGGCGTAGAAACTGCTGTTCTTGGGTCTTGACAACGCAGGAAAGACCACGGTGCGTCTACACACGACACACGACAACCGCCATAGGCTCGACAGCTAACCTGAACATACGAGTAGCTTCTGCACATGCTCAAGGTATGTTGGTTCTGCGCATCTGCGTCTAAGGTGTGCATCAAGAGCTAATCCTCCGCAGAACGACAGAGTGTACGCCTATCGCATCCCTTGATACACGCCATCAGTCGAGCTCACATTTCCAACAGCGCCGTTCTGAACCCCACTCTTCACCCTAGTACGCTTCCCATTCACCGACAATTTCGCGCCGAGTACGACTAACATGGCACAAAGCCTCCGAGGAGCTGAGCATCGGCAACGTCCGCTTCACCACTTTCGACTTGGGCGGTATGGAAGATTGAAAAGGCAGCATACAGAGCACGGCTAAGAGTGGAACAGGTCACCAACAGGCAAGACGTCTTTGGAAGGACGTGAGTGATTTTCTGCACTTAGTTCTCTGCTTCTAGCGCTGACCCATATCACGCAGTACTTCCCTGAGGTCTCTGGTATCGTCTTCCTCGTTGATGCAAAGGACCCCGAGCGTTTCGTCGAGAGCAAGGCCGAGCTTGACGCCCGTATGTTGCACGCCATCCATCACCACCTCGAGGATTACAAGCTGACACCCCTTTTAACAGTTCTGTCTATGGAGGACCTCTCCAAGACCCCTTTCCTCATTCTTGGCAACAAGATTGACCGTAAGCATCGCCACCGCTTTGAGCCATTGATCTCAGCTAATCCTCTGCAGACCCCAGCGCCGTCAGCGAGGACCAGCTCGTACGTCCATTTTAAGTTGTTGACCGTCAAGATCCCAGGCTGACCTTCATCTAGCGTCACGAGCTTGGTCTTTACCAGACTACTGGCAAGGGCAAGATTCCTCTTGAGGGCATCCGTCCCATCGAGGTCTTCATGTGCAGTGTTGTCATGAGACAGGGCTACGGCGAGGGTATCCGTTGGCTGTATGCTCTCACCTGTTCTCACTCAAAATTATAATCACTAATACTGTACAGGTCGCAATACGTCTAAGCTGGCGAACTCGAACAATTTGCCGTCTCCGCAGAAGTCGGCTCTCGCATGACGATCATCTGCGCATCTTTGAGCCCGAGATCCTCGTTGGAAGAACATTCTCCTTTACGGCCATAAAGGGGTAAGGAAATGGGCTATCGAATCTCCTTGCGCGCTCAAAACGACCAACCACGGTAGTGCTTTCCCTGACTTTGTTTACATGGAGGCGTCAAGAGTGGTCCTCGAGACTGCTTTTCTTTTTTAAAACCTTACTTATTTCAACATGAACCGATGTAGCGTGTCGTTTTCCCAAGTTTTTCCATTCATCTCGTCTAACAACATTTGAGGACCTTTCTCGCTCAGTGCTGCTTTCTCCCTGCTGCACTTCATTGCCTGGTCACAGGACAAGAAAAGTCCTGATGCCACGCTTTGAACAAGGACGAAGGCGCTGATGTATCTATCCTTGTTAAGCATCACTGAGATGACAAGGTGATCAAGGGAGCCCATCAGCCAGATAGACTTCCAAATTGTTGATACCGCAAAGTACAGGTGCCGAAAAAGAAGCGCGAGGTGTAGGAGTAGGGCTCGCCCGTGGCTGCCTAATTCGCCAGCAGATTTCGCGTCAGTTTGGCGTCGGTCCGACGCCTCCTTCCTCTACAAAACATTGCAGTGTCCATGTTGTTCTTGTTTCCGGTATCTACTGTCGCAATCATGAACGCACAGTCTTCCCCACTCTTCGACCTGCCTATAGAGATTCGACTCAACATCTACGAGCACCTTTTCCACGACCAAGAACAACGCAAGCTTTTTGATCCGATACTCTCAGTCTCACACGGTATCCGGAACGAGGCCATGCCGGTATGCTTACGACAGGTCGAGGGCTACGTCTGGTTGAACGAGCTAGATGAGTCGGTTGAGTGGTGTGTCCTACTGGATCTTGTTGGTGGGACCTGGAAGATACCTCTGAAGCACATGCCCATCAAAGACTGGAAATGGGAGTGGTTACTGCAGGACCCTGAAACTCCTTACCGTTTGGATCTGTTGTGCTTTGAAGACGGCCAAGTCAGATTGACCGGTGTTCAGAAGATGCAGAGGACTGGCTATGGACTGTACCAGGCCGCTTACATCTGCCAAGCCCTGAAAGATTGCTCAAATGCGCCTCCTGGATTCAAAGTCAGTCGCTGGAGGACCTCTGCTCGTAGAGACCAGAGACGCTTGCGAGTGGAGAAGGTTGAGCCTGTGGTTTCGGCTTCCACTTGATACCAGACCATGTACACTACTCAGAAATGGGGTGCAACATGCATCCCTGAATGGTGTAGATAGTAGGCTTGGGAAAGCCAATGGTTGTGCTCACTTTGGAGATTCATGGAACGAAAACATCACTTCGTAAATTAGGGGCTGTAGGAGCAATCGAGTATCACCCTTCAAGCCTTGTCACCCAAGAACCCACGAATCGCCTTTGCGGTCTGGTCAGGCATACTCAAAAACGGGCTATGACCGGCCTTCAATCTCGTGATTTCGACATCGATACCTTGTGCCTTGACAGCATCAATCATCTGCTCCTGGCTAGCGGTGGTGACGGCAGGATCTTCTTCGCAGATGATGTATGCCGACGGGATTTCGCGCCAAGCGACCTTTGAGACGGCGCGAAGTGCGTGCTTCGCTGGCATGGTTGCCAGGTTGTCGAGAGCGCGCTGGCACATCTGCTCCGGGACATCGTGGTAGAGGAAGCGTATTGGCTCCACTGGTATCAGGAATCCGGGATTCTGCGGTACAAAGGTTGGTGATGTGGTCGAAGGTTAAAAAGAGCATGGCAGATTTGTGTGCGTTTGACGTGATTGCATGAGACGAGAGCAGAGACGAGATGTGACCGTGACACAGAAGCAAAAACCAAAACATACCTTCTCATCCGGTGCGGCGATGACGGGCCAATCTTCACTGAAACCAAAGTCTTCACGCTTGGTGCCTTCCTGCCACATCATGGCTGCCATGTAAATGAGTTTCACCACTCCGCTCTCATCTCCAGCCTTCTTGCCCAATCCAACCGCGGCTTCCGAGCCCGTCGTGCCGCCGAAACTGTGCATCACGACAGCGACATCTCTGCCCGCCTCGGTGTGCGAAGTAACGGCGTTGCGGATGATCTCGACGTCTTCTTTCCACGTGTCCTCGGGCAAGTCTTTTTCCTCGTTGGTGGAAGACAGCTCGAGGCAGTCGACCGTGTAGCCCGCGGCGTTGAGCTTGAGTGCGAGGTAGGCGTAGTGTGCAGGTACGTGCCAGGCTCCGGGCACAAGCACGATGACCGGCTTTGTCGCGGCGGAGGTCATGACAAAATGTGAGTTTTCTGAGATATCAAGTGGTCAAAATGATGTCGCGCGTTGGTTGCTGTTGCAAAGCTTGCGATTCGGGCAGTCGTCCACACGATAAATAAATACCACGTTTGTGCTGATCACCACCTACGATCCATCATCTTTGTCAGATTCCGTCACCATTTTCCTGATATGGTCGCACGAAGCAATCCTACCGAACCAAGTCCGAAGGAAGCACATGTCTGTCGACAAAATCGTCAGAGAGCCTTGTGCTTTGCACATGTTTTCTCAATCTTGAAAGAATCACTGGCTGCTGTGCAATCCTCCGATCACAAAGCCTCGACAGTGTCTCCTCTGCGACTCACGCATCGAAATTATCCAGCTAAGCTCAGGGCGTGGTTTCGGCACCTCGTCGATCAGGGTTACCCCTCAACTCGAGCTCTGCCCTTGGCGGCTCTAGCAGCTAGCTGCTGCAGGACCCGATGAGGATCCACGGTTGTTTTGCGCGTCGCATCGCTAAGTGAGTCGCAAATCGCGGGCAGACGTCGTCAGGTTGATAGACAAACATCAAGGTGTACGTCATGGTTACATCGCTGCTTGTCTGAATTATTATCCAGACATGGTCTTCTCACAGGGGATGATAGATGTGTGATCGTTCACGTTGAAGGACCGAAGAGAGCAAGATCCCGCCAGAGTTTGATGACAGCTTTGCGGCATCACTACTGATTATTTATCCGGGAAAGATGTGAGGTCGGTGTGGTTCCACTAAACCGATATATGCGGCATCATGACTGCCGCCGTAATTAGGTTTGAGGTTTGTATATATCTATCCTGCTTTCCCTTCTCATCCTGGTTTTCCATTCCCCGGTTTCTGTGTCTCTCTGCACGATAGATCCTACACCACAATTCCACCATTGAAGCTGAACACCAAGACTCACCTTCGCTTCCATATAACATAACATAGCACAATTGATCGCAACACCACAATGGACTCGGTAAATCTTGTCAAGAGGGATTCACCTGCCCAAGCGGTTGAGATTGGTATGTTGCATCATCTTGCGATTCTCACTCCAGAGACCGTATTCTCTAACACAGATGACTGCAGAAAAGCTGCCTCCGCTAGATGGCGAACTGGCGAAAGAGATGGAAAAGCTGGACCAGATGTTCTGGATCGACCAGCAGAAGCTGAAAGAGATCAGTCGGCGGTTCGAAGAGGAGCTGGATGAAGGTCTCCGGGATAACAACCAGAACATCGTACGTGCCATCTCGACCTCGAATGCTATCCAAAGTACCATCAGCTGACATCCAAAACAGCCCATGAACATCACCTGGGTCTTGGGCAAACCACACGGCGACGAAAAGGGCAGTTTTCTTACTGTAGATCTTGGTGGAACCAACTTGCGAGTATGCTGGATCACGCTGCCAGGCGCGCGCGGCGAGCCCAGCGTCGTCCAAGAAAAGTATCAACTTTCCGATGAGGTCAAGACTGGCACGGCAGATCAGCTTTGGGATGAGGTTGCGAGCCACATGGAGCACTTTGTCCGCGACAAGAAGCTAGCCGAAACCAGCGAGCGGCCTCTACCGCTAGGCTTCACCTTTTCCTACCCAGCCATGCAAGACTACATCGATCACGGTGTGTTGCAGACCTGGACTAAGGGCTGGGACGTCAAAGGTGTCGAGGGCGAAGACGTAGTCGTTCAGCTGCGCAAAGCAATGGAAAAGAGGAACCTCCCCGTCAGATTGGTGGCCTTGATCAACGACACCACGGGCGCCATGATCGCCTCTCAGTACCACGACCCAGACACCATCATCGGCGCCATCTTCGGCACAGGCTGCAACGCGGCATACATGGAAGACAGCGACTGCATCCCCAAGATCGAGGGCCGTCTGCCAGCCGCATGTCCGGTGGCCATAAACTGCGAGTACGGCGCCTTCGACAACGGCCACCGCGTGCTCCCCATGACAAAATACGACAGGACAGTCGACGAGCAATCCCCACGCCCCGGCGAGCAGAGCTTCGAAAAGACGAGCGCGGGCCTCTACCTCGGCGAAATCTTCCGCCTCGTCCTTGTGGACCTCGCCCGCCAGAACCTCATCTTCCACGGTCAAAACCTCGCGAGACTCGACCAGTCCTACATCCTCGACACGGGCTTCTTGTCCGCGATCGAGGACGACCACTCACCGCGCCTCGGGGACACGGCCACGACCTTCGAAGCAAACACGGGCATCAGGTTGAACAACCAAGAACGCGAGCTCTGCCGCCGCCTCGCCGAACTCGTCGGCCTGCGCGCAGCTCGCCTCTGCGCCTGCGGCGTCGCGGCCATCTGCAACAAGAAGAACGTCGCGAGCGGCCGTGTTGCAGCCGACGGCTCGGTCGCCAACAAGCATCCCAAGTTCAAGAGCCGCTGGGCAGATGCGCTGGCCGAGATTCTGGATTGGCCCGGGGACAGGACGGAGGATCCGATCACGCTGACGAGCGCCAAGGATGGCTCTGGCATCGGTGCTGCGATTATCGTCGCCATGACGATGGAGCGGGCAAGGAGGGGCGAGGGTGCTGGTATCAGGAATGCCGCTGACATGTGATGTTGTTGTTATGTGCTACTCTGATAGATTTCCTAGCATATAACGTCAATATCGAAAGCTTTTTCGGATCTTCGCTTTGACAAGCGCTTCAGTCGGCTAATGAAATCACCGTACAGGATATTTCAGAGTCCACTTCCTTGCATACCAAGGATTGGCCTATGACTGCGCTTACCAATGTGGAAACAAGAATGCTGACTCGTTTACGATCGAGTGCGTGAAAATGCCTTGCTCAAGTGATTAGAGTACTGTCATAAATGCGTCGAGTATTTACTACATCAAAGGAAAAAGACAGAGAAGAGAAAAGCATCAGCGCTTAGAGGATAAAAATCGATGATGCGGCCATCTGATGAAACCATTCGTGTCATCTGTTCGTTTTGCTGAAGCCGGACCAACTGCTAGGTGAGAAGCAGAGGCATTGACAAGGGCAAAAAAGACTAGAAGTCACCGCCGCCCATATCGTCGCCACCTCCAAAGTCGTCGCCGCCGCCGCCGTTGTCGTACTGGTTGAAGGGGTTAGTTGAAGATACGAGAGATGGAGATTGAGGAAGACTTACGCCCTGGTCGTAGCCTTGCTCGTAGGCGTTTTCCTCCATGTTGTCCATGCCCTCCATCAGGAGCGCACCGCCAACCAGACCGGCACCGGCACCCAAAGCCATGCCGCCCATGCCTCCCATGCCGCCGCCCGTTCTACGTTGCGGCTGCTGGGCATAGTACTGTTGTTGCGGTGGGTAGCCACCCTGGCCGTAGTAGCCCTGCTGAGGAGCATATCCGTACTGTTGCTGCGGTGCACCATGCATGTAGCCGCCCTGGGGGTATCCTTGCTGGTAGGACTGCTGCTGTGGATATGATTGATGCGGGCGCGAGCTCGAGCTCTTACCAAGGAGCTTGCCTAGGAAACCGCCCTTGCTCTTGCCGCGGTCCTGGTCGCGAGGTGGCAGTTCGCTCGAGTACTGGGGTTGAGAGTGGGGCTGAGGAGTCGAAGAGTTGTAGTAGCTGTCGGAAGCGCCAGCGCCAGCGCCAGCGCGAGTGCCAGACTGATGGGCGCGGGCTTCTTCCTCGGCCTGCAGCTTGCGAGCGAGCGCCTCGTCATCGGTGATGTTATGCGCAGAGCCGGCGCCAGAGCCAGGACCCGACGAGCCGTAGGGGTTATTTGACCCGAAGCCGGGCTTTTCGGAGCCCATGTTTTGGGGCCGGTTGTGGTCGTAGCCTGGTGGAGGGCCAGAAGGCGCGCTGCCGGAAGGAGGATAGGCGGGTCCGGTGGGCTTCTCCCATTGCGATTGCTTGGTGTGCAGGTTCACGTAGAACCACTCCTTGTACTGGTCGTTCCATTGCGCTTTCCAGCCCTCGGGGACGTGGGGGGGTGGAGGCCCCTGCCATCTCGTCAGCCAATGTTGTTGCCTAGTGTGCAGACATACTACGTACCGGAGGTGGGGCGTAGTCGGCCATGTTGCGTGTGTAGTGTCGGTTTGTGTGGATAGTCTTTTGAGACTTGTAGCGTGAAGTGGAGTAGAGAGGCAGGCTCGAAGAAAACGGCAAGGTCGGTCGAGATGAAGATTAAGAGGTGAAAGGAACGTCGTCGGTCGATGTATGTACAAGGTTGGAAGGCTATGCTGTCATAGAAGTCACGGTGGCTGAGCTGTGGCGCAATTGCCATGTGATTGACGCTTTGTTCTCGCCCTCCTCCTTTTCTCACTTTCCCATGACTTTGGCCATTTCTTTGCCAACCATCATCTTCTTCCGACGTCCATCTGCAAGGCTGCGCTTCGGTGTTCGAAACTCGACGGCATGCAATCAATCCATTTGCCCCTCTCGACCCCACCACTTCAGCTGCTGTCAATTTGCTTCCCCGCCTGCAGCCGTCGCCGAACTGCCGAGTCTTCGCAAGAACAAGCGACACCTGCCGGGGCTGAATCATGACCCGTACTAACTTCCAATAGCACATCAATGCCCCTTTAGCTCAGTTGGTAGAGCGCGACACTAGTAATGTCGAGGTCGCCGGTTCGACTCCGTCAGGGGGCATCATTCTGTTTTGATCTGCTCACCTTGTGTGAATGTGCCCTTTCTTTTGTGGATGGGGCAATAAACTCACAATTTTGGTTGATCTGGATTCGTCAAACTTTTTCAAACTCTTTTGCCGAGGTTGTTGCAAACATGAAAAGAGAGAGCGGGCTTTTGTTAATTTCATATCATTAATTCTTAGCTGATAATATCTCTCTTTTTACCCTATCATGTTATACATAATAAAACTGGCGGTGGTATATACCCATCCTGAACACCAGTGAAGCCCTCATATCTATCTCTTCGCTAAACTCAAAGCTCACACTCAATCATGCCTCATTTGCCTTTTCTTGCTGTCGTGCCTTCTTCTCCTCTTTGTGCTGAAGGATGTTTTCTCGCCATCCACGGCCCCAAATAGTCACGGTCCACGTCAGTATAGCAGAACCACTCAAGAATGCCGCACTAATAGTGCTGAACCATCCAACTCCAATCTTCTCCACGGCAGGCAGACAGGCTGCAGTTCCGGTGGCAGCAAACACATACCTTAGCATGTAGTTGCCCGCCACAACCTCGGCAGATCGCTTCTGCATCACATCCAAGCAGTATGTGTTAAGTGACGGAAAGCAAAACAACTGCGCCACGCCCTGCACGAACATGACGATTACTGGCAGTGGAATGCCGCCCTTGTCCTTTTCAATCGACCATCCGTAAATTAGCATGCAGCCAGGGATGATGACGCCCATGAAAACGATGCACGACCGAAGTCGGTCTTCAGGTACGCGCTCGCCGCCTCGTTTGTCGATCCATTTGCGTACGGTGCGATCGGCCCATCGGCCTCCAAAGAAAGTACCTTGGTTCCTATCAGCTCTCGTCCCGACGTCTGTTCGAATAGCCAATCATACCTAGCAGATAACCGCAACCAGGAGCAATGTAGAAAAGACCGCTTTGAATTGGCGAGGTCAGGTGAAAGCGAGGGTTGATCACATATCGAATGGGCGTGAGCAAGCTGTACATGTTGAAAACGAGAGAACTCGAGGCGAAACCGACAAAGAGAAGGTTCGGATAGCGATACAGCTTGACGACGCGAAGAGGGTTTGTCCACGACCAAAGCTTCTTTGCCTTGTCACCCTTTCCAAGTCCTTCGAGTTCAACAGACTTTTTGTAGTGAATTGTCTCTGGTAGAAAGAAACAGCACAACAGTGTTGCGAAAGCAGCAAGCCCGGTTTGAAGCCAGAAGATGTCTCTCCAGCTTTTGTACGTGACGATGATGCCACCCAGCAGAGGTCCAAGTGCTACGCAAGGAGTTAGGAGAGCAGACACTCTGAAATCTTGATCGAGAAATGGCTTACCAGGTCCAATGAGCGTACCCGAGAAGAACCAACTTAACGCAGTTGCACGCTCGGTCGGGCGATAGATATCACCGATGCATGAACTTCCAATGATGAGGAACGAAGTACCTTGGAAGGCAGTCAAGATGCGGAAGATGAAGAATGAAGCCAAATTGGGGGCCAAGGCAGTGCCGATCGAGAAAGCAGCGAAGAAGACGGCGCTGAGGAGCTGAGTCCAACGTCGCCCATACACCTGGCCTATGGGACCCCAGAACATCGGAGACAAACCCATAAAAAGCATGTACAAGGCGTTGCTGGCGTTGATGATAGTGCCGCTGGTGTTATACGTGGAGGCGACCTCGGGAACAGCAGCGAGGACGGTTGTTGATGCCATGGGGGCCAAGAAAGAGCAGAAAGCTAGCACGCACACTATACATATCTTTTTGAAGTGTGAGAACTTGTCGTAGATCTCGTCCCCAGCTTCGTGGTAGGGGATGTGGGGTATGTCGTGGGCGGAGGCATGGCTCTGAATGTGCACCAACCCCAGGTCTGTGTCCTTCTTGTTGCCTTTTTCGATATCCACGCCTTGGGCATCCTCGTAAGGTTCCGGAACTTGTTCTATGGCCGGTTGCACGACGGGGTCTTCCGCTCGAGTCTCAGGCCCATCAGCGGTCTTGCAGTCTGGCATGGTTTTATCTATAGTCTATTTGTCGTGGTCGGCTGAAACATTGACTATAGTTGGAGATTTCGGGTCGGAGTCTTGAGCGCAAGGTATCGATGATTAGAAAACGAAGGAGACTGGTATGAAAAGACAACATGTACAGCAAGATGACTCAAAAGAAACGACAGAAGCCCGACGTGCAGTCATGACGGGAAGAAAATGGGGCAGAACCTGAGATAGTAGGCCGATATCCGGCAAAGCTGTAAACTTGCCGGTGAAGTAAACACCGAAGTGCGGACCCTTCCACCCTCGAGCCGGATAAGCCAACGTCTTCGGATATTGCCATGTCCGCCATCTCCATAACTCGATGAAACCATTGTCTTACCATCGCCGACGAGAGGCTGCATCTTTGAGCAGTCTCGTGTAGGTATCTAGATCAGATCTCCGCCTACCTGCTGAGATAGATTCGTCTCACAAAGCGTGGGAACTTGATCGAGATCGGAATGGACACCGGACTTGCAATTCTCCGAGCAAGGGAAGTGGGATCGGCTTGACTCGGGAGCGCATGTTGGAGAGAAGGGCATGGAGCAGTCGAAGAGGCAGGAGGGTCTTGTGTCTGACTTGAATGACAGATGATGGCGTTGCAGCGTGAGGAATGATGGTGCGAGGAAGCACGTGCTGCAGACAGGGTCGGAGGGCCAACCTCGGCATCAGGCTATCAAGGTGAGTTGGCCGAGGGCGGCAATTGAAAGACCTCAGGGTGCAATGCTACTCTACATGATGCCATCCATGCCAATACCATCTCCGCACTTGGGGAGCCAGGAATCGAGAGTCGCGTGTCCATAGTCGTGGCGACCAAAGAAAACAACCAAAGAAGAATCGAAGGCGAGGACGCGATAATGGCCGACTCGGTTGGTTAGCATCACATGCAATTTCCCTCTATCCATCACCCGAACCGCTGACGGCAAGGCAGACCGAGTCTTTGGACATGCGCTCAACACCGTCAACAAGATCCGCACGGGCTCGCAGAAGCCGCCGGCGAGCGAGCGTCTGCGCCTCTACGGCCTCTACAAGCAGAGCATGGAAGGCGACGTCGGCTACATACAAGAGCGGCCCACCACCTCGGACAAGAAAGAGCTGGACAAGTGGGACGCCTGGGCCAGCAACTCGGGCCTGTCGCGCACACAGGCAAAGAGACAGTACATCGAGACGCTGATACACATCATGCACGACTACGCCTCGGCCACGCCAGAGGCCCGCGAGCTGGTTGCCGAGCTCGAGTTTGTCTGGGACCAGGTGCGCAACAATTCAAACCCCAGCGGGAGCAGCGACGCCTCGAGCCCGTTGCGCGTCGTGCATGAGCAAAGGAGCACTTATCCGGGCATGGTGTCCAGTTCTGCCGCCGCCTTCGCAGACGACGATGTCGCCTCTCGCCCGCTGCAGGTCTTGAGTCCAGTCAGCCAGGCCGACGAAGACGAGGTCGACGACGAGCACGATGAGGAATTCGTTGATGCGCCCATTAGCCAGTTCGACGACACTGAGGAACCCGCCTTGGATGCGGAAGAGGAGCAGGGCGATGACCAACAGGCTCCGCCTTCGCGACGACTGCCCGCTGCGGCGACAAACCCTCGTGACCTTCGATGGCGAAAACGAATCGAGTCTGCCTTGGTCAAGATGACGACCGAAGTCGCCGCCCTGCGCGAGCAACTCGAATCGCGCAGCTACATTGCTCAGCGGCGACGGCACTCGATCCTGGGCTGGACTTTACGAGGCCTATGGTTCCTGGCGAAGCTAATCGCTGCCGATCTCTTCATCCTATGGCTCGTCATACTCTATCTGCGCCGGAGAAAGGACCGGAGGCTCGAGGGTGCCGTCAGAGTCCTCCTCGGCGACGCCGTTGCGCAAATGCAAAAAGTGGGAAGTAACATGAAGGTGCCCAAGTTGACGGCCAAGAAGAGCTAGCTGGAAGCCCTGCTCAGCTTGCTCTACTTTTCACTGTTCATATGATGCTGATGACTTGGGATTCTTGTTTTTTCTATCGGGTTGTCTGGTTTCTTGTTGATACCCTCATTTGTTTCTTGGGTCGGTTTGAATGGCGTCACGTTGCGGGACTTAATACATCAAAAGGTCCGTACCGCTATGGAGAAGGCTTTCAAGGCCATTTCATCCGGTCTTTGGACATATGCTGCTCGCATGAAACATTCGTGTGTATTAAGGCTAGAGTGGCGCAACTTGCGACTGTTGTGAGAAACTTTGCCAGGGACATGCACAGAACTTATCATGGCAGCATTGCTGGCTACGGGGGCTTTGGGGAATCAAATTGATCATGCGGTGCGATGGTAGTCGAAGAAATGAAAGGGATGGGCAAGGAGGCGTGGTTAGCAAGAAAAGGTAACCAGGGCCTGAGTTTGATGATACAAACTCTCAGTAAAAACTTTCGACTGGAATAGTATGCCACATGTTCTGTTTCTCGGAACCCTCGTTTGCCAAAGGCGGTGAGTTTCTGCCAAGCCATGCAACCTTCGTGAAACTCGCGACAACCGCGACATCTTTCTACCATTCTGCGATGTGATTTTGGTATTCTAGTAGAAGCTTCTTCTAGCAGTCAGTATTGTAGGTTGGACAGCAGGTGCTGTTTCCGCACCTGCAAAATGCAGATCTCCATGACGCGTCGATCTGCCGAGGGCCCGAGGCAGGCGGCAGCGTGATCTTGCTGACCATCCAAACCTTTCAACCTTTACATCTATGATCTATCCTGAGCAGAAGCGTGTCTTCACAATGGTCAAGACTTCGAAACGAGCGCTTTTGCTCGCATCGGTCGCTCTGTCCTTTTCCGTCAAATCATTCGCCCCCGAGTACTTGTTACATGGATCGAAATGGCAGACCAGTGCAGCTGCCTTGTTGAGCGCGCTTACTGTGCGCTTCATCTACTCGTCTCTCATCTACCCGTTCTACCTCAGTCCTCTACGCCACCTTCCTCATCCGAAACAGGATAGTCTTTTATTCGGACAGTTCAGACGGATCTTTGCCGAAGCTACTGGCTATCCACACCGATCATGGATAGAAGAGATTGAGAACGATGGCCTAATCTACTACCGCGGTCTCTTCAACATGGAAAGAGTCTTGGTAACTAAACCGAAGGCACTCAGTGAAGCGTTGACTCTGAAGAGCTACGACTTAATCAAACCTCCGGCTCTGGCCAAGGGTCTGTCTCGTATCGTGGGATGGGGAGTGTTGCTTACCGAGGGACAAGAACACAAGACTCAACGTAAGCATTTAACGCCAGCATTCTCCTATCGGCACGTAAAAGACTTGATACCTGTATTTTGGGAGAAATCACGGGACATGATCTTGGGTATCGACAAGGACTTGCAAAAGAGAGGTACCATCGGAAACGTCGAGGATGAGAAGCAGAAGGACAACGTGGTGCAAGTGGATAGCTGGACCTCTCGTGCTACGCTTGACATTATCGGAGTTGCTGGAATTGGCAAGTCTTTCAATGCGATCGAAGACGAAAAGAGCGAGCTGTTCCAGACTTACCAAACACTATTCAAGCAGGACTGGCAGACTCGCCTCATTGGCTTTGCGAATGTTGTTCTACCAGCCTGGGTCATCAGACTCTTGCCAATCCCAAGAAACGTCAAGGTCGCGAAAGCGCGATTGTTCCTCAGCAAATTCTGCTTCGACATTCTCGCCGAAAAGAGGTTGAGAATTGCCGCAGCGAAAGAAAAGGGCGAGTCTGATGCGGCAGTGGGTGGCATCGATATCCTTACTGTTGCGCTGAAGAGTGGAGGCTTCACCGATGAACAGATTGTCGACCAGTTGCTCACCTTCATCGCGGCAGGCCATGAGACGACTGCCACAGCCATGACATGGGCCGTCTACGTTCTCTGCAAGCATCCGGAAATACAAACCAGGCTACGCGAGGAGCTGAGGGCCATTCTTCCAGACATCCGCAACACTGCAGGACAAGTCACTGCTGATCAAATCGACCAACTACCATACCTTCAAGCCGTCACCAACGAAATTCTTCGCTTCTATACTCCTGTACCCATGACCATTCGGATTGCCGCCAAGGACATGACACTCTGTGGCCAATTGATCCCAGAAGGCACAACCGTAGTGACTGCACTTCTCGGTGTGAATCACGACCCAACACTTTGGACTGAGAACCCAAGGGAGTTCAATCCGGAGAGGTGGCTTGGCCCTGGAAGAGCTAATTCAGGAGGCGCAGAAAGCAATTATGCCAACATGGTGTTCTCACATGGCCCTCGTGGTTGCATTGGCGCGAGTTTTGCCAAGGCTGAATTCGCGTGCCTGCTAGCTGCCTGGGTGTTGGGATATGAGACTACTTTTGCAGAACCAGATGTGGTGCCAAAGGTTACTGAGGGCATAATCCGGAGGATCAAGGGTGGGCTCAATGTGAAAATCACGCCTTTGAAATAGTCAAGAGATTAAGAGATTGCATGCTGTAGGATTGGTGGGTCTTGCCCATCTTCGACGAAGCCCATTATTGCTAAACGTAAGCAGCAACTATATATCAAAAAGTTTAGTCCTCAAAGGATTTCCCAGTGGCCAACCATACCTTTCAACCAGTCGATTACCTGCTACATGGATTTCCAACCTTTCTTATGCTTGTCCAGCTACCGGCATATACTCGGCAGTCGTACCGTCTGACTTGCCATTCACGTCTTCAAGAGAACAAGTTTAATTCCAATTTCACAAAGGAATCCCTTCGACATGGCGTGAGTCGATCCCTCGGATAATATATCAATGGTGTCTTGCAGGCGATACATGGACGTATGCGATAGGGGGGATGAGATCCGTTCCCGACGGTGCGGCTTTGACGGCAGCAGACATCAGAAACGAGGTTGTCTTGAAAAAGGTATTGTACCCCCGAGAGGGACAAGGAGCCTGAAAGGGGAAACCATTGATGCCTATCCAGGTCTCGTTCGCATCCAACTATTTCTACGATACCGGAATGTATTGGCCAAAAGCAGCTCTGCTCGCACTGTACTTTAAGCTCTTTCCAAAGACCATGCCACGACTCCGGTCAATGCTTTACATCGTCACGGCTGCAGTTCTTGCATGCGCCCTCTGCACATGCTTCCTCGACACTTTCTGGTGCGAACATATTCCAGACAATTGGTCGCTGGAAGAAGGTGCATGTTCGACGTTCAACTCTCTCCTTGTATTGCAGATTGATTGGGCACTCAACTTCACATCTGACATTGCAAGTAAGCTTGACCTTTTTGAATCTCGCTTATATGGTAGAATACTAATCCAACACCTGCTCAGTCTTTGTGCTTCCCTTTCCGCTCCTTCGACATCTGCATCTTGGTCGCCGACAGATCTGGGGTCTTCTGGCAACATTCGCGCTCGGACTGGTCACCATTTCCGTCAACCTTGGCCGCTTCATCTCTATCCAGACCAGCGATGACTGGAATGGTGTCTTTGTCTGGTCAATGGCAGAGATGGCCGTAGCCATTATCGTCGTGTCCCTCCCAGCCTTGAAGACGCTTCTCCGACGCCGCCGCGGCGGCAATACCTCGTCACAATCAAAATCCTACTCGCGTGGCAACTACGCCAACGAGTCCGCACACGTCAGGTACACGGGCGGTCCAGCCGACGACACAGGCAGCGATGTGGAGCTGAATCGCATCAGTCAGAATGATGTGATTTACAAGACCAAGGAGATTAGTGTGGACTCGCGGCCAATTGAAGACGGTGAAGAAGGCACTCGCATGTCGCGAACTTGGACGAACAATGGATTCGACTTTCAGGATGGCAAAGGGCATATCTGATACAGCACGGGAGAAGAACAGGATCCAGCCTAGAACACGTTCTCTTGACTCAACGAACCAAGAGCAAAAGAACTTCGACAAATCTCAGATGACCATCTCAATCATACGACAAGAAATCACCTCGAACCATTTCTCTTGGCTACATGGTAGCGGATATAGTTGACATGAACCCCCCTGCATACTTGGCTATAGCAAGCAACTGTTTTGCCGAGCACTTGACTCGAAACAGAATTCTAGGCTCATGTCTGTCTTACGAGCAGAGAAGAAAATTGCCTTTCGTATACAATATCTCGAGATCGACAGAGGATTGCGAGCTCTAAAGCCTTGTTTTCCTGACTCGTAACCGACAACCCGAATATATCGATTGAGACGTCCCGAGCCTTTGGGTCCGGGAAGCAGCGCCCCGGGATTTTCTTGGTCTGTGTTTCATCTCTCGACAACTGCCAGATATTGTCTTTATAGACTGGCCAATCGTGAAGATTGGTTTTACCAGCCTATTGGTGTGGTACATTGGTTGAGTTGCCATGCTTCGGTTCTTTGCTTCGGCTCTTTCTGGCCACTCCACTTTTTCCACAACTCGCGTTGCAATAGATGGGTGGTGGGGTGATGGGTTCTGCGGCACAGCAGGCACATAGATGAATGGAAGAGCCGATGGCCCCAACACGCTGCAGGGTCTGTTGTGGGAAGCATGGGCGGCGAGAAAAAACGCCATACCCGGACTGGGGTATTGCCCATTTATGTAGCCATGGCTTGCCTGGCTTGCAGATGAGTTTCTGGTCTGACCTTTTTCTCTGCATCTCTCTTCCTCCATCCAAGCAGGACATCTACCTGTGGTACTTGTCAAGATGGCAAAATCTATTACCGGAAAGAAGGATATGGTAAGCTTTGTCTTGTCTCTTA
Organism: Aureobasidium mangrovei; assembly: GCA_021014315.1. Classification (NCBI taxonomy): domain Eukaryota; kingdom Fungi; phylum Ascomycota; class Dothideomycetes; order Dothideales; family Saccotheciaceae; genus Aureobasidium; species Aureobasidium mangrovei. Next base: position 1,124,759 of record JAJJJQ010000001.1, on the reverse strand, counting down.
CTCGAGATTATACTGACTCTTTGAAAACAGATTGCGGAATGGATCCTTCTTGTTGCTTGCTACGTCTTTGTTGCACTTCGCGTGTACGCAAGAATGTTTGTACAGCGCCAGAAGTTGAGGCTGTCTGAATACATCCTCATCTTCGCCGCGGTAGATGCCTTGGGACTCATCATTTGCGAGTACGAAAGTACCAATCCCCTCAGTACACGACACGATTCCTAACACATCAGCAGCACATTAACCTACCAGGTCGGTGGCATGGACGGATGGGTGTCTTCTGTGGCACTGTCCAAGATCTCGTTTGCTTCCAACTACTTTTACGACGTCGGCATGGTGAGTCTAGCTACCGACTTCGAGTCTTACTTCAATGCTAACATAATCAGGGCTTCCCTAAATTCAGTATGTTGGCGTTCTACTGGGGCGTGTTTCCTTCAAGCCGGACTACCCTGCGTAAAGCCATGTATGTCGTGACCGCCTACGTCTGCTGCGCCTACTTCGTCGTCCTCTGGATCGACACTTTTTACTGCGGAGTCCCCGTTTCGGTGCAATGGAGCCAAGCAGAAGGTGCCTGCAGCGTCTTCTACGCCGACGACCCATTCTACTTCAACTTCTCCATGAACTTTTCTTCCTACATCTTCAGTGAGTGCCACCTTACTTGGTTCCAAGTCGACAAGACTAACAAAAACACAGTCTACACGCTCCCCCTCTTCCTCCTGCCCGGCATGAGCAAAGAACACAAAGCTGCCATCTACTTCACCTTCTCGCTTGGTATCGTTCCCGCACTCACTTGCATGATCCGCTTCATCACCTTGAACACCGACACCTCGGAGCCCAATCTCGTCTACATTCTCAGTATGGTCGAGATGGCGACCGCAGTTGCGGCGGTCTCGGTGCCTGGCATGAAGCCGCTGCTCGATAGACGCCGTGCCGCTGGAAATGTTAACGAGGGCTCTGAGCGCAGCTTTGTGGATCAGGAAACGGTGATGGCTGGCAAGCCGCAGCAGGATGTTTAGATGATGGAGTCAGACGGACGTATGAGATGCACTGATTTAATGGTATAGACGATGAGAGGAACAGTGCTATAATAACTACGAAATTACTAGAGGGCGAGGGTTATGGAAATGATAAGCAAATGTGTTTCACCAAAATTCGTTGATCAGTTTGACCATGTTCTAAGCTAGCACGTAGCCGTTACCAGTTTTTGTATGTATGCGTGGAGAACTTACACCAGGGTAAGCCCCGGGCAATCGTTCGTCATGCTACTCAAAAACTTGTCGTTTAGGAGTTAAAGAACGCGTTTGGTGATATTAGTATCGCGAGCCACGATCTGTGCCCAGGGCAACCCCACTCACATTGAAATTGGGACAATACCACAAACACTGGCTTGCATTTGATCACTCGAGCGAAGATAGACGAGAAACAATCAAGGAATAATACGATGCCCTTCTCAGACAATTATGATGACTCGCAGTTGTGAGGTGCACAATTCAACCACACAGTATTTGTCGGGCTCAGTTAAACTGTTTAACTATGTAGCATCGCTTAGATTACCGAAGATTTGGCGAGGCCACGACATTCCCTTGCTCACATCCTTTGCGTCTGATAACATCCGTTCATAGCAGAAAAACGCAATTTCGTTCATTCTGACAATCCCTCCTTCATCTGCTGCCACATGGCTTTCACGGGAATGTTGAAATGCTCGAACCTTCGCCCTTGCCAGACCGGCCCACCGCTGGAATGTGTTCAATAAACACCTGCATAGAAGGAATGTAAATCACGTCGTAACAACAACATGCCAGCCACTCTCGTGCATAATCTCTTCGATGCAGCAAGGCAAGTCTTTCTTTTTCTCCTCTCCATCGTCTGCTCCGAAGTGGATAAGCATGGCAAAGATGCCGTCAAAGGCATTGCGTCGCAAAGCCGGCATATTGCCTTTTCTTTCTCTTCTTTCTTCTTCTGTCGCTCAGAGTATACCTGGTGCGAGCTACTTCAATGGCGGCGGTATACCTGGGTCTGGGGCTTACGAGCTCGTCGATGACTATGAACCCAGTGTGTTTTTCAGCAAGTTCAACTTTTACAATGTGAGTTGTACCCTGACTGTAGCGGGGATCTGGGCTAACGAGATTATAGTCTTATGATCCAACATACGGACATGTCCAGTGAGTATACCTGACTTCTAGTGTCCAGGCAACAGAAGCTAATCCCGACCAGATATGTGAACGAATCTGTAGCCGAAACAAATGGCTACGTAACCACGAATGACGACAGCGTCCAAATCAGCGTCGACACCACAAACAAATGGCCCAGAGGCGGACCCGGAAGACCGGCTGTTAGACTGATCAGTGACAACACCTACACACATGGCCTATTCATCCTGGATCTGAGCCATATGCCCTATGGTTGCGGAACATGGCCTGCGTACTGGCTGCTTGGACCAGACTGGCCAAACAACGGCGAAATTGGTGGGTGAGCTTCCTCCAGAAAGACGGATTCATGCTTACAATGCTTTAGACATAATTGAGGGTGTGCACACCAGCGCCTCCAACACAATTTCCATGCACACCAACGAGAACTGTACTATCGCGGGCTCAGGGCAAACTGGCGTCTTCACCAACTCTAACTGCGATCACAACGCTAACGGCAATTCTGGTTGCGGCAGCGTGGCCAACAACACTGCCACACCTAATAACTACGGCAAAGGCTTGAGTGACAACGGAGGCGGTGTCTACATCACCGAATGGACTTCAGCATACGTACGCGTCTGGTTCTTCCCTCGTGACGGCATACCTCCAAGCGTCACCAGTGGCTCCCCTAATATCTCCGAGTTCGGACTGCCCGTAGCCAACTTTCAAGGATCTTGCGACATCGACTCTCACTTCAAGAACAACAGCATAATCATCAATACTGATTTCTGCGGAGCTTGGGCCGGTTTTGCCTATGGCAATTATCCCGAATGCCCACTCACCAGCGGCCTCAATGGTTATGACTCGTGCGTTGACTACGTGGGCAACAACCCGGAAAATTTTGTGGACGCGTACTGGGAAATCAACTCGATCAAGGTTTACCAGCTGCCAGTCGATGTGAGCCCATCTTCTGTGCCTACTAGCACAGTACCATTGTCCTCCTCATTACCTGTCAGTGTCAGCGAGAGCATCATCAATCCTGGTATGGGTCAATCGACATCTTCTTTGCCTGCATCTGTGCCCTATACTGGACCTCTCTCGTCAGTCTCTTCATCTACGACTACGTCTTCAGCCACCGCCTCGGCCACTCCAGTCATTTGCGATACATACAACAACACTATCTGGACGGACTACAACAGCAAGTCGTACAACATTCATTGTGGATCCAACTACACTGCACAAAGCCTGAGTGGTGATGGAGAGTCGGTCAACAGCTTTGAAGTTTGCCTTGAGCTCTGTGACGGCACGGACGATTGCAGTGCGGTTTCTTTCCTCGGAGGCAACGGTGCAGGAACTTGCGTGTTAAAGACTGGCAAGGGTGTTCTGGACTACGATGGCCATACCTTTGCGGCTATTGCAGTTTCGGGCAACTTTAGCGCTTCTTCGACGACACGACTCGCATCTTCCTCCGTTCCTCCAAAGACTGCCACGCTTCGGCCAAGTGCGCAGCCATCGACTTGTCCTGAAGCCAACAATCTTGTTCTGATGGATGAGAATTCAATCGGGTACAACGTTTACTGCTCATCTGATACTAGCGTCACGTCCTTCAATAGCAGCACCGTCGATGGTGGCGGTTTCACAGCTTGCTTTACCATCTGCGATGTCACGCCAGGCTGTGTCGGATTCACATTTGTCGGTTCATCTTCAGGCACTTGTTACTTCAAGAAGGACTACGGCGGCACACTGACGGCTCCTTCCAACTTCGTTGTCGCATTCCTGGCTGAAGGTCAGACGTTGGGTCCTTCATCCGCAGCTTCTCTGGTCTCTGGTGGCAGTGCGCCTTCCACTTTTGGTTCTGTCCTGTCCGCTCCGACAGCCTCTACCTCAGGATATGTCTCTTCGTCAAAGGAGGGCCTGGGTTCCTCTTCCGTCACCTCGTCATCTTCTGGCGATGTTTCCTCTTCTCCTTTGTCAACGCCGACGACTAGCACTGCGGCTTCGACTTCTTCTACAAGCCCCCTGGTTGTATACTACGTTGCTCCGCCTTGCCCTTCAACTGTAGACAACATTTGCAACTCTGATGCTCCAACAACGTGTTCCAACGCCAGAGGAGCCAACTTCAATGTTCGTTGTGGAAGTTCCTACACCGGAACCACTATCGAAGACAACAATGGTATCAGCAGATTCCGTATCATGAAGCGTGTAACAGAGCCCTCATACCAGGATTGCCTTGATCTTTGTGATGACACGACTGGCTGCGTTGGTGTTAATTACAAGGGAGATGAGTGCACTCTGTTCAGCGAGATCACCGGCACAGTCCCCGATCCTGACAATGTTGCTGCCACAATTTTGCCTCCCGTGCCAGTCACATCAACGGACGCCGTAACATCGTCGCCGACCGCCTCTTCATTACCGACATCTGTGGCAGTGTCGACCTCGATCACCGCATTTAGCTCTTCATCTGCAGCATCACCATCTGCCACAGAACCATCATGCCCAGGCTCTGTCGGATCCAACTACACAGATGCGAGCGGACAAACCTACACAATCGCTTGTGGTGTCAATTTCCAAGGAGGAGATCTATCTAGTGCCTTTAGAGCAGCATCTCTTTCCAGCTGTCTACCTACCTGTGACACTACGACTGGCTGTATTGGTGTGATCTACAACACCACATCTCTCTCGTGCCAAATGAAGTCTACCTTTACGGGTGCCCAGGTCCCGGATTTCTCGGTCATCATTGCAGTCCGCGCAGGCGCAGTTGATCCAAATGCATCTGGCCCCATTACTGTTACCCTCCAGAGCACCGATATCTCTACAGTCACTTCTTGTCCTCCAGATGTTGCAAGTTGTCCGGCGAGCTCAACGGTTATGTCGACTACGTCTGTTTTGTCTTTGTCCGCCACTTCATCTCTGATCGGCAGCACTGCCACTAGCAGTGGCGGTATGAATACTAGCAGCGCAATCAGCTCCATCAGCAACATCACCGGCAGTACCAGCAGCGTGAGTAGCAATACCAGCGGCAGTGCCATTCTGACCATTACTACATGTAAGTGTCTACCTTACGCTTCGTGTTCTGTTGCTAAACCCCTCCTAGCGTACCCTGCGAGTGCCACAGTGACAGTTGTTAGCACATTGGTTACAACTGGCTTGCCTCCAAGCAGTACTGGCACCAACGGTACCGAGAGCACTGGATCAGGTTCTCTGTGCTTCACTTGCTTCTTGACGCCCACAGTGGTAACTGGAGACTCGACTGGCCCATCTCCTCCGACGGCAACCCCCACTGGGGCAGGAGGCGCCTGTTCAGTAGGTACAACGACGGTCTTCACCACCGAGACGGTGACTGCTTGTCCCACACCTGGCATGTGTCCACCTGAAGGTTTTGGCTGGGGAGGTACTATGTTCGGTAGCAACTTCAGCAGCTTCAGCATGCCTCCTCAGAGTTCTCCCGCATCGCTCGGAAGCGCAAGTGGCACTGCCGGTGGAAGACCGAGTGCATTCGTCAGTGGAAGCGGATCAGCCACCTCAAACGGCGGACCAACCACTTCTGTGCCGACCAGCGGATCCACAGCAACACCCATTTGTCCTGGCTCTGACGGCAGAGTCTTTACCGACAGTCTGGGCCAACTCTACGAGATTGGATGTGGAAGGTATATTACAGACCAAACACTGTCGACCACAAACGTGAGCTCCTTATCCGCTTGCATCGACGCCTGCAACATGTACAATCTCATGTCCTTCACATCACCCAGCTCATGCCTCGGTGTCTCCTTCTTCTCGAGCTTGGGAAGCGGTAATTGTGAGCTGAAGAGCGGTTCCACCAATGTCACGATCCCGGGTCTGGACTCTGCGCGTCTCTTGTCTAGATCTGTTGGCTCGGGCAACGAAACGACTGGTAGTGGTGGAACGGGAGGCAGCGGTGATTATGGTCCCGGATCTGCGGTTGGCACGGTCACCATGTCGGCCACTCCTCCTGCCGGCTCAGGCGGTTCTGGAAGTGGTTCAGGGGCTGGACCAGGCACCGGACCAGACACAGGATTCGGCACCGGCCCAGGAACGGGACCCGGCACCGGCCCGGGAACAGGCCCTGGCACTGGCATCAGCTATGTCCCTTCCACCGTCTATGGCATCTCAACTGCCGTGTCGACCATCGTCTCCGACGGACAAACCGTGGTCTCCACCTACGGCGTCAGCACAGCTCTCAGCGTCATCTACCAGCCCACAACGCAGACCCAAACGGTAACGACAACGACGGTCTCTGTGTCCGTGTCAGAGCGCACAGTGGTATCCACAGCACCGGCCGAGACGATTGTATCCACAGCGCCCGGCGCCACCGTATCCGTTGGCGGCGGGACAGGCGGAAGCGGAGGCGGCGGCGTGGTCACCGTTACCGAGGGGGGTGGCAGCTTGGTCACCGTCACGCAGGTGGTGACGAGCTATATTGGCCCGTCGAGCGGTAGTTCGTCGTTCACCTGCAGGACCTACGCTACCAATTATCTGAACGGCATGCATGGACGCAGGGTGATGAAGAGGCGGAGCGTGTTTGATACACATGGTATGGGCGGTGCGCAGCCTCTGCTACCCATGCCAGGAGCAAGGCCTTGAGTGTTAGATTGGTTGGATAATTTGAATGGTGGATTTGAACATGTCTCGAATTATTTCCTAGTGTGTGTTGTTGCTAATTCGACTTGTCTCTTTTTGTCATGGGGTATTGAATGGATAGTACAGCTTGACACCAACAGAAGGCTGTTCAAGCAATCTTCTCGTTACAAACGGAGTCTTGGAAGCTTATACATGTGCATCCTTGGTACTTGTCGCAAGAGACCAGGGTCACCTAAGCAACTTTTCCCAACACGACACTTAAAGCAAGTGACAGCATTAGATCAACAAAGTGAACGACTGATATCACCACAGAACAAACGACGTACTTAACTGCCAAAACCCCAGGACAAGTGATGTGGTGAATCATCGTCGACCTCACTGCTGCCTAAACCCCATGACTCACCCTCCGACCCCGAAACCATAAAAGCACCCGCCTCCCCCCCAACTCTCCCTCCTCTCTTCTTTCCTCATCCAGGTGCACGGGCTTTATCTGTGACGGTGAGGATTTTCATCCGAGTCCAGATTTTTGCTAGTTGAAAACTTTTTGTTTGACTGCTTCTGTTGGCGCGAGTCGACGGGGAATCTTTGGAAACCTTTCTTTTCATTGATCATTTGGCCGCCTTGTTTGGCGGGCTGAGGGTTGAAGAAGAAATTGTTGTTGGAAACGAAAGACTCATCCGTATGGTGACTCTGTTGTCTGCGTCTACCACCACTTCTCGCACAGTACCTTTTTCCTGTCCATGCCGTCTCTCGTGCCCAGGAACTCGACAAACTCATCCGTCATGGCCGGTGGCCCGCAGATGTAGGCCACGGTATTCTCCCTCACGCTGCGATCGTCGCCAATCGCCTGTTCGAGATCCGCTTTACCTATCCTGCCCAACTTGACACGTTCAGGCAGCCCCTCAGCCCCGTCAAGTTCCTCCTGCGAAGTATTCGTCAGGAACAAATTCAACTCCACACCCTCGCCATGCGCCTCAATCAACTTCATCACCCTCTGCAGAAACAAAATCCTCGATCCTTCAATCTTGCCGGCCTCGACTTTCGTCCCATACACAAAGGTGATTTTCCTCGGCCTCTGCTTGGCCACCATCAAATGCGCAAAGATCGAGATCAACGGGTTGATTCCCACGCCACCTGCCACCAACACAAGCTGCTCGATGCGGCTGGCATCGATGCCCCCCGGCGGCGGCCACACGAAGCTGCCACCGGCGCGCACAAGAAGGTCGCGTCCCAGGATCTCGGAGTCGGGTTTCCAGAGCCATTTGGCGGGCGGGTTGGAGGATTGCTGGACCGCGAGTTCGAAGTAGGCGGGCCGTGAGGGGGTTGGTTGGCCTTGGTCTTGGGGTGTCGAGGTTATGGTGAAGCCGCCTGCTTTGGGCAAGTCTGGGATGAAGACATCGAGCCATTGGCCTGGGAGGAACTTTACTTTGGATGGATCTTGTTAGCTGGTCGCTCTTGCTGTGGCATTGATGATGGTGATGGAGCAAGGCATACCTTTAGGACGTGCTTGGGGTCAAGGGCGCTCAGATGTAGAAGGCGGATGGTGTTGTTGACGCTTTCGATGTGGGTCAGAGTCACTGGCTCTAGACGTGCTTCGCGAGGTTCTTGCGCCGTACGCTCCTCGTGGCTTAGGGATGCGCGGACGGTGGCCATGGTGCGGACCACAGATGGACGAGGGCAAAAGGTACGGCGAGACACAGAGGATGCAACACAAAGTCTATGGAACATGGCAAGATATCCCGATCATGCAAACTGGTATAGGAGCGTCCTGGTGGTTCAAAGATGGAGGTCACCGTCGGCTATATATCCAACCGAGCAGTCACGTCATCGTTTGCTTGTCGGCCTTTGGATATCAACCACCCAAAAGACATTGCATTCACAAACACATCAGAAAGCAACGACAAACATGACTCCTCCTTTGGCGACCGTAGGCGTCATCTCGATCGGAGAAATGGGATTGGGGATAGCCAAACTGCTGAAAGCAAACGGCTACCGCGTCGTCACAAACATCACCGGACGAAGCCAGGCCACTCACATCCGCGCCGACTCGGCGTCCCTGGACCTCGTGTCCTCGGACGACGAGCTCGTTTCGACATCCGACTACATCCTGTCCATCGTGCCGCCCCGTGATGCTCTAGCCACGGCGAATCGCATTCTGCACTCGTCTTTTGCCGGGCGCAACAATGCATTGTACTATCTCGATCTCAACGCCGTTGCTCCGCAGTCGGCGCGGAAGATGGCCGAGCTGTTCACACCCGTACAAGACAAGATTCACTTTCTCGACGGCGGCATCATCGGTGGGCCTCCAAAGCTGAAAGACGAGTCTGCGTCCGTAGATACACTGGAAGCGTGGCAGAGACCCAGTATACCCATTTCCGGCCCTTTTCCATTGACCGAAGCAGAACCCAATGGAGCGCATCTTGCCTCGGTGTTGAACAGCAAGCACATATCCAATGAGATCGGTCCTGCTAGTGGGCTCAAAATGTGCTTTGCCTCGCTTACAAAGGGGTTTACTGCATTGGCTATCCAGTCCTTCACTACTGCCCAGCGTCTCGATGTTCTGCAAGAACTGCAAGAACACTTGCAGCAATACAGTCCCAACAGTTTGAAGTTGGCTAGTGGTAGCCTGACAACAATGCCACCAAAGGCTTATCGGTGGGTGAGGGAGATGGAGGAAATTGGAGCGACATTTGCAGAGGATGGAGGATTTGAAGAAGAGGAAGCAATCTTCAAGGGTGTTGCTGGGACGTACGATTTGGTTGCGAATGACACGGAGTTGGGACTGGAGAAGACGGGAGATAGAAAAAGAGGAAAGACGGCTGAAGACGTGGCTTTATTGATGAGTAAAGGCATCGATAAACGGAAGCAGAAAACGGATTAGACAGATGGGTCGCAAGAAAAAGAACAGGTTTCATTCAAAGCTTGTGTTGTTGTGTCTGTATGTCTGCTTTGCAGGTTGGGCCCTATGGCTTGCACTCGCAGAATCATCACTTTTCAAGAGGCGGTGCCTGGTACTGCGCCGCTAGCTCGTGGGTGTAACGCTTGTTCGTCGTTCGCGTTCGTCCAGTGACCCGGCTGCTTCGTGCTCTGGAGTCCGTTCACAGTTATCAGGGTTACTGAAGTGAAGGAAGATAATTCGATGCCCAAGTGACAGGACACTACAGACGAACCCTTGTATACCAGACCAAATTTAGTCCTCTTGAACCTCGGATAGCGGCTCGGTTGGTGTAGGGGGTCTGGTGGTGACCCCAAGAGCCGCACCGAGAAGAGCGCCGAGACGCTGTGCGAAGAGCCTGGGTCCAATCCCCAGCATCGCCATCGACTATTGTTTCTTAAAAAATCAAATCCTGATTGGGCCATCTGACAGGCTTTGTTTCCCCCTGTCACAGTTCCTAGGTAGCTAGGAACCGGCAGGGGGTTTGTTTTGCGCCCTTTTTTGCCTTTTGTTTGCCGTGTATGTATATTATGTCCTCGTGTTGGTGGTCTTTTTCTTGTCAAACCAGTGTCGAAGCCGATGGATTGGTGTAATCCGCCTAGGTTTGCTATGTTCCTCTTGCGGAATAAAATGGTCCTTATTGAAAGAAGGATGGTTGATGGCACTGCGGCCAGGCTTTTTCATGAGGTCTTGCACGTAAAGGCTCGGATAATGTGTGAGTCCTCGAGTCCAGATTTGCCAGAGAGAAACCATAATTTTGCTGTAAACGTATCCGCTGTGCGATGCTGCAAACATCCACTCTTGGTCAAAGGTCGATCTGCAATGACCTACATTTGTCCATGTGTTAAGAGCGATTTCATACATGCCATCATCGTGTCTCCAAGCCGAGAAGGAGTACTCTGTATGACAATTAGTACAGCGCAGTGTATTGGTCGAGATGCAGTTTCTCGGATTTGCTAGCTTCGATAGGTAATCGAGGGTTTCCAGTTGCAATGGGACGTTCAAGCATCCAAGGAAGTTTTGTGCATCTGCCGGTCGTCTTGAGCATTGACAGGTTTTGAACAAACCTTGAGCGACCAAAAATTCGTACGTCTGTGGGCGTGTGATCATGATCCGTTGGCAGATTTGGATTATGAGGAGATCATTGGTTACGATCGGCTCAACGTCCAGCTTCTTTTTGTATGGTATGTTGCTTTCTCCGTGACCTGGCAACCAATCTGTATCGACGACAAGACTGTCGAGGCACAAGCCATGAGGTTCGCCCCACCTATGCCGATGCATGACTTGTTGCAGATCTTGAAATTGCAGATGAAAGTCGAACGACTCGAGATGCAACCACATTCCTCCTTCGAATGTTGCAGAGCAATAGGCTGAAAGGGACCAGTCTTTGATAATCTTTGGTGTCTGACGAAGAGGGTGAAACCTTAGACAGCTTTCACAGAATGAGAACCCAGGCAAGTCTTTCTCTAGCAGATAGAGGAGCTCGAGAGGCCGATAGACCCGAGGGCCGTATCGTAAGCAGCTTCGACATGGCCATCCGCTACCGCATTCACAGTGACTTCGGATTGAGTGGAACTCGTGAGCCCAAACGTCGTGCAATCCTTGATTGGAGTAGAGGTCTTTGCAAGTAAGGGAAAGGCAGGCGGCGCTTGTTGCGGAAAGGTATCGGGTTATGTTGACGAATACATCCAGGGGAAGGCTTTCGAAAAAGCGGAAATCACTTTGTGTCATTTTGAAGATGCGCGTGTTTGAAGTGTCTTTCCGAACAAGTACTTCGAGAACCCAGGATCCTGTTCGGCTCTGAAGGTAGGTAGATGGGAAGTGAGAATTTGGAGCAATATTTTGAACATGAAAAGGACGGAAATTTATGGAAAAATGTGAGTGCTCTTTTTTCTTACTTGAATATGCTTAAAGGCAGCCAATTTTCTGCATTCTGACTGGTTATCATGTTGCCGGACGAATGGCTGAGGGCCATGTGGTTGAAGACCGTAGACCAACGTCTCGAGTTTTCGTCAAGCCCTTACTCTTCGAATGCTTATTCAGTCAATAAAATGAACTTGGTTCAAGAACGCTGATCTTCTATCAATCGAAAAATGTATACCGGTATAGTAGATGGAAGAGTCTTGGCGTGTCAAGGACGATAAGTCTTCACACCGGGTTCAGGACGAAGTGTATCTCGTAGTGTGCAACGAATCAAGGGCTCTTCAGCATTCTTCTTCCTAGATCGTAAGTCAAGTAGATGAGTACCTTGAGAAAACGATGCGAGGTGCCTTCAGGCGGTCCTTTCGTTGTAAGCCATGTCTCGAGGCACGGGATCGCGGAGTTCGAGAAAGAATTGATCCCTTGCAGACTTCATCAACACGATGGACAGTCAAATGTGATGCTGGCAGCCACACTTGTAGAAAGAGCGAATGGAAGTCTGCCGCGTCCCGCTCTGACTCGGCACCGACGTCTCCATTTCAGGGTGTGCGGCATCGGCTTTCACCTCTGACGTCTACACAAACAAAACACTCATTCCATCCACACCTCGAGCGCAAGATACAGCACTTTTGCGCTTCAGATCGCACAAACGCTTACTTTCTCCATTGACCAAAACCCCACAGGACAAATCACCAAAATGACGGAACCACGGTGCGTCTTTGCTGCCGTCAGACACATCACACGACCAAAACTAATGCCAAACCAACAGCGGAGCCTGGGCGCGTCCCCGTCCCTCAGCATCGCGCACACCGCAGACGCGCTCCTCGAATGCCTCGCCTGCTCCCCCATCTTCCGGCGCACCGAAACCTGCTGCATCTCCGGCTCCCGCACCGCCGGCGAATGTGTGGGCTGCTAGAGCGGCGCAGAGAGCTACTCCGGCTGCTGCAAAGAGAGACGAGAGCCCTGCTGCTGCTGCTGCTGCTGCTGCTGCTGCTGCTGCTGCTACTACTCCTGCTGCCGCTGCGCCTGCGCAAACGGGGGCTCCTCAGACTGGAACTCAAGAGAAGCATGTGTCGGTGAATGGATTCAACGAGGCCGAAGTTAAGGAGTTCTTGGGGAGAGGGGCCAAGGGCGCGGTGTACAAGGTCGACGCAAGTGGAAGCTCTTCTGGTGGAAAAGGTAAGTCGCAGTAGCCGTACCCGGCTCCAGGCAGCGTCACTGATGGCTACGACAGGAAGCAACATGGCCAACGGACAGTCTTTTTTTGCTCAACTCGGCAAGCAAGTCGGCGCCTTGCAAGACAAGTAACCGCAGTACGGCTCGGACCATCTTGCATACAACACACAACACATGGCGCAGATCAAATGCTAGAAAAGAGAGACGCATGACACGACAGTATCAAAGACATTCAGACTTTCAACCATCCCTCAACACCCAAAATACCGCCATCACTAGCGTTCGCATCCATCGACCACGTCTTAATCGGGCGCACCGACAACTCGGACCTCCAGCCCGCTTCCCACATCTCTATGCCAGCCCAACCAATCATGGCAGCATTGTCGGTACACAGCTCGATGGGCGGAAAACACAGTTGTACGTGCTCGAAGCCCCTGACGTCCAGGAAAGCGCGCATCACATGGCGCAAGAATGCATTGGCAGCAACACCGCCAGACACGACGACCGAGTTGACCTTGGCGGCATCTTGAGGAGGCAGTGAAGAAAGGTGCAACAGAATGCGAGAGGCGAGATGCTCGAAAGCGACGCGCATAACCTCTCTGGCCATATCGCGGCGTTCGTCTTCAGAGATTTGTTCGGGCTTTCGCAGGCGCTTGGAAATGGTAGAGGTGGCGTGGTCAAAGTCGTACTTGATGAAGCGCTCAATGCTGCTCAATAGACCGGAAAAAGAATATACCATTTTTCGGCTGCTGCTGCCGTTTTTGCTCTCTGCGAGGGGTGCGCCCAGTCCCCAGCCCCATTTTGTGATGCGCCGTGCGAGTTCCACATCGCGTTTCGCAGGGGCCGCGTAGTGGTAGTCTGCGGCGCCGGCAGGAAAGGCGAAGCGCTCTAGTGCTCGTCCATACGGAGGCAGGATCAAATGGGGTGGTAATATTGCGCGAGCGGCCTTGTCGAGACAGTCTCCTAGCGCAATGTCGCCGGTGGTGGCTAGAATCTTGTGGTCGGTCAAGCCCGCGGACTCGATCAGCATGGAGTGGCCTCCTGATACCAAAGCGCTCAGAAATGGAAAGTTTGGGCCTGCGGCAGGGCGGGAGTCGAGGGCGGATACGAGACGCGGTGTCAGGGCGTGGGCTTGCATGTGGTGGACACCAAGCACAGGAATGTCCCAAGCTACGGCGAGTGCTTTGCCCGCGTCCAAGCCAACCGAGAGGTTGGAGCGCATGCCGGGACCCCTCGTGGCCGAGATGAAGTGCGGCTTCATTCGAGGGGTTTCGGCGTGGTAGCAGGTGCATCGGGGATCAGAGTCGGGCTTCTGCGGTGGCAGATGTCGCAGCGCCTTCTGCAACAGTGGAGCCAGAGACGACTGATGTGACTCGAGGGCAACGACGGGGTGGATGCCATTGTAGGCGGTGGTGTCTGCCGTCACCTTTTGGTGGAAGTGGAGAGTTGCCGAGCCATGATTGTGCTTTTCGACAATGGCGACGGATGTGTCGTCGCACGAAGTTTCGATAGCGAGGGTCAGAAGGGAGCGCTTTGCTGAGATGACATGGGGCCTGAAGGAGAGGCGAGTGCGCGTGAGAGGGCGCAGAGACGACAGCATCAACGTGCTTGTAGGGAGGTCAAGAAAGGCAGGTGCAGGAATCAACTTGTCTGGACCCTGAACTGCTGTCTCGGCAGATGGAGCACGTTGCCGATCGAACCATGACGTGCGCACCTTCCTTGATCTTGCTTTCTCCTCGAGTTCATGCGGGGTGACGCCGTTTGTGCCCCTCGCTGCAGTCGCCATGTTTGACATGTTTCCTGCGACATTCTTCCAACCCTTCCCATGTCTTATGAGCTGCCGCCCAAGGAAAAGCTGCGCGAAATAGCCGCCCGTCAGGATGAAAAGGAGAGCGAGATTAAGAAGGCCCGCGCCGCCGAGCAGTCTGGCAAGCCCGTGAGCGACCAAGAGGCCGCCGCCGAGATAATCCAAGTCGGTCAAGACTCGCCCAACGCATCGATTCATGCTGAACTCGACCAGCGCAACTATCGTGGCTATCGCGAACGGCGAGAGATGCGCGGCCTAGGCTTGTCCGCTTCCACCAGGTGGGCCGAGGTATGTCTGTCCATCATCCACTCTGCTTCTCTGCATATCTCACATGTCTAACTGAGAAAAGGCCGTCAAAGAAGGTACATATCCACTCGTTCCCTCTCACTCTTGTTTGCCGCTCATGCCAAACAGCCCAGTTTCGCAACACTACTCAACCCATGTCCACCACCGAACGTGCCACTCGCGCATCCAACCACATCTCTTCGCCCGGTAACTGCCTGGCTCGAGAAAAGTGGAAGCGTGCTGGTCAAATCGCTCGTCGAGCCGAAACCGACGACACTAGTTCCGAGGAAGACCTTACCGACATGGATCCACAAGAGCGTGAGAAGCATTTGGAACAAAAAAGAAGCGAAAAGGCCGAAAGAGAAAAGATGGCAAGGACAATGGGTCTCGAGTATTTTCTCGAAATGGTGAGCCGCCTGCTGGCTTGCCGCCCGCTCTGGCTCATTGCCTATAGGTTGATCAAAAACATCGCTACGGGAGCAGCCTCCGCCGTTATCACAAAGTCTGGCAAGAAAGCACTACCAAGGAGAACTTTTTTTACTGGCTGGACTATGGTGAAGGCAAGGACGTTGATCTTCCAGATCGTCCCAGGACCCGACTAGACGAAGAAAGAGTCCGCTATCTATCTCGGGAAGAACGCCAAAAGTACCTGGTCACTATCGACGACCAGGGCTTGTTGTGTTGGGCAAAGAATGGCGAGCGCATCAATACCTCCCCAGAGTGGAAAGACAGTATGGAAGGTATCGTTCCCGCCGACGATTACACCACACCCACATGGCGCAACACGAGCGGCCGTCAAGAATTTTCGGGCTCGTCAAGCGGCGAAGAAAGCGATTCGGACATTAGCGTGGGAAGCGGCGAAGATGCATCTCGCTACGTGAATCAAGAGTTGCACGATGCAAAGGGTCTCGGCAAGCTCAAGCACATTTCGGCCAACGCTCTGATGAATGATCTTCTTCGGTAAGCAGACTTTGTATCCTGGGCTTCCCTTCTAATCCGATTGGACCTCTAGCCCGCCGCCTCTGGCCATTGCTGACGATCCATCTAGCAAAACAACAAAAAAGAATACATGGATTTTTGTAGCCGACACGTCTTTCCGTTTATACATTGGCATCAAGCAGTCCGGAGCATTCCAACACTCTTCCTTTCTCAAGGGAGCCCGGATCCTATCGGCAGGCCTTGTCCGCATCAAGCGAGGACAATTAAGGAGGCTAAGCCCTCTATCCGGCCATTACGCACCACCGGCCAGAAATTTCAGGAGTTTCGTCAGTAGCCTCAAGGAAGCTGGTGCAGACATGAGCCGTGTGAGCATCAGCAGATCCTACGCCGTGCTCGTCGGTCTAGAGGGCTATCTCGGGGCCAAGCGCAGCATGAAGAAGGGCGAACAGCGCGTCAAGGACATGCTGCACCCGGAAGAGGCGCGGCGGCGCGAAGAGGCCGAGCGCGACAAGAGCAAGAGCGCCCAGAAGGAACGAGAGGTCCTCGAGGCTCAGGCTCAGCACGAGGAGGAGCTCAAGAGGTCGCAGAGCATGTCTGTGCGGCTAAAGAATAAGCTGCACATGAGTGATTAGGTTTGCTGCTGCTGCTGCTGATCTTGTGTTTCTTGTGTTGTTTTCTTCTTAGCACCACACTATACCCTATGATCTTTTAGTCTTATGATTTTTACGAATATCAATGGCACGTAATGGCTTCGAGATGGACTTTGAAACAAGAAACTTCTTCGTTTTTCTTTCCTTTTTTTTGTTCATTCTAGACGGCGAGGACGGAGGCTTGCTCGGTCACGGAACCGGGTGCTTCTGAGCGCGCGACATCGGGCGGCATGTCGAGTTGCGCATCATCGGCCTTGCGCTTCCTGGACGCGGATTCATTCGTCTGCCCGTTCAGTGACGACGTGGTTTCATTGGCGTGCTCGTCCTTGTTGTTGTTGTTTTTGGGTGCGGCCTTTGGCTGGTTCCCTCTAGCCTTCCTCTCGGCCCTCGTTTCCTTTTTGCCGCTGCCGACCTCGAGTTTGCCGTCGACCTCGCGGGCCAAGTCGGCCAGGTCTTCATAGCCCATGATGGCCACCAGGTCCGTGTAACTCCTGCTCTGGTTCATGGGGCGGTACAGCGGGGACTTGCCGGGCATCATCTGGCCAAGCAGGTACTTTGTGTTGCCCCACCTGTTGTGGACGCGCAGGGCGGTTTCGACGTACTCTCTGACGACTTGCTGCCAAGGGGCGATGCCGCCGTCGGCCGCCGCGCGGAAGCAAGACGGGTTCGTCTCGGCGGCCGTGGCGATCATTGCGCCGTCGACGCCGTGCTCGGCCGCGAGCTCCAACGCCTCGTCCCTGCCCGTCACGTCGCCGTTCATCAGGCACGCCACGCCCGCTTCCCGGCATATGTCGCCCACCATGCGCAACTGGTCCCGGATGGCGCGCTCGCGCGGCCGCATGGGCGTGGTGCGGCAGTGCAGAGTGAGTCCCGTGATGCCCGTGGCGACCAGCCGGCGCACCAGCGCGGCCGTCTGCTCGGGCGTCTCGAGCAGGCGTATCTTGACGCTGATGCCGATTTCAAAGGGCGTGCCCACCTCGGCGACCAGTGCCTCGAGGATGGAAACGAGTTTGTCGGGCGTCTTTAGCAATGCGGCGCCCATGCCTCCGCTGGTGCTGAACGGCTTCGGGCAGCCGGCGTTGACGTCGATGCCCGCGACATCGGCGGCGATGAGTTTCGCGGCCGCCACCGCCGTCTCCGGGTTCGAGGTGCCGATCTGGTGGATGAGGCTGCGGCCCTCGCGCGAAGGGTGCAACCGGTAGATGACGCTTTCGCGCTGCTGGGCGTTGAGCTCCGGGTTCTTTGTGCCGTTGGACGAGAGGCGCGTAAAGTCTATCGTGTCCGTCTCGCTGTTGACGCGGCGCGTGGTGCCTATAAGGGCTTTATCGATGGTTTCTGGGCCTGGCACACACACACACACACACCCGCTGTCAGCAAAGTATTCGTATGAACCCGAAAAAAACACGCAGATACACACCCCACACGAGATCGGCGCCGTATTTCAGCGCGAGCAATCGCGACGGACACTCGCCGCTGCGCACCATGGGCGCCAGAACCACTTTTCCGCGGTAGTCGACTCCATTCTTGGGGATGGGCACCCGCTTTGCCGTCGCGTTTGTCATGACTTGTGCAAGTGTTCGTAACATCCCATGACTTGGGGAGACTGTCGTGAGAAGGGAAGAAAGAAACAAACGGTCGGCATCGACGACGCAAAAAAATGTCGTCGGGCGGATGAGGGGCTTAACGCCGAGGTGTGGCGCCTTGGGACTGGTCAGGGTCACTGCAAAGAAGAATGTCACATTCGAAGGCCGCTAAATTGCACCAAGTCGACTGCAGTGGAGGTTGTGTTCAATGGAACACCGGGCGTAGCAAGAACAGTTCCCACTAGACTTGGATCGACTCGGTGTTTTTCTTCGTCTTGTTGAGTGTAGCAATCGCTGCATGGGTATATCACTGCCCTCGTATCAAAGCAGAGCAGATTTCAGGGAAGCAACTTCATTCCCTCCTTGATGCCCTTTTCTCTTCTTGCTCCCAATCACGTCGTGTACTTCTCTTCGGAAGTACGTGTATAATCGTTCCGGATTGACCTCTCCCTCCCAATCGTCTATCGGTCAATCCACTCCCCCAACCTCCCCACAACCACAGCTTCCCCTCTTCCAACCCCATCACCGCGAACCGCCGAGACCAATGTTCTTGACCCTTTTGGCGAGCTGTTCTCCGTCGCTGCCGTAGCCCGATGCTCCGCCATTGGTGGCCCACGCATTCGGTCTCTTGGGTGGACGATCGCCGCTCAGCTCAACGATGGTCAGCAAGGATTTCCAGCCTAATGACAAAAGTCGAACGCACCCAAACGTCAGCCAAAATCTTCCTCTTCAAAAAAAACAGACAGATACATATCCAAAACATTTTACATGTCAAGGATAGTCTGGAGAGTTGCCCAACCTGGTGTTTGCTGCAGCGCTGCACCGAGGCTCGTGTCCTTCTGCGTTGCCACTTGACAGAGGAGACGGAACTCGTCCTGGAAGGAGTGAATATTAGTTGATGGTCTTTTGAGATTGACATCTCGACATACCTGGCTCAAAACTCCCATGCTATGCACAAAGCAGAGCACGTGGAAGTCGGAAATCTTTTGGACTCCATCAGAGGTGTCGAGCCTCGCAACATTACCCAAGAACTTCTTCAAAGCCCTGGGTTCTTGCGACTGGCCAAGCATCTCTCTGTTTTCAACAACAAAGCCCTCGTCACTAGGGAACAGGGGATTTGCTTGATTGGGAAATCCATGGGTAAGGGTAACAAGCAAGTATTCGACCGGGAAAGAGGGCTTGGCATTCTCCTGCACGTTGGCGCCGTATTCGTTGATGCGGCGGTAGAAGACTTCCGGGATATAGCGTGTGCGGCCCAATTCATTGTCCTCGTCTTCGTCCTGAACCAACATCACGGTCGGGTCGGCAGATGGCTCGATAATGTCAGCTCTGGTCATTTCCACTGCAGAGTCGGAAGCCTGATAAGCCTGGATGGCAATCTGGTCTTCCTCATCTCCAGTAATAATGCAGGTGACGAAATTGGAGCCAAATTGACCAGTCTCACTCCATCTCGAGGGGCGTGAGTATTTTGCCTGGTATCTTGAAGCGAACATGATTTCGAGCGAGGACATGAAGTAAGAGTCGGCATGGCGCTTGCACAGAACGGTGCCGTCTCCTTTGCCAGAATCCACAAGATCGGTGAAGATGACACCCACACGCTGCAGACCGCAAAGCTCAGCCACCCGGTCAATCTCATTTTCGTTTGCCCAGTCGTTGAGGGTGACACCGTCGAGTTCGTCGACCTGCGGAGGTTCGTAGATGGCCTCAATCACGGCCTTTGTACCTAGAGGGATCTCGGCGTACGGCTCGTAGCGACCGTACATGAAGCCAATTCTTTGAGCACCCGAGTTTCGCCAAAAGTCGAGAATCTTGTTGATGATTGCGGGAGAGGAGAACTCGACATGATCGACCATGCGGTAAGGCTGAGGTTGTAGAGTGATGGCGCTGGGCTGACATTTTGTGCAAATACCAGCGGGAAAAGGCTTGTGACCTGAGGGACAATCCGGACGGACACGGTAGTAGGGCTCGGTGAGGGGAGGCATCCAGGAACTTCCTTGCTCATACTTGTTCTTTCCCTGATTCAGCTTGCGGAGATAGGCGTGGTATGAGATGTGCTTGATCTTCTTTTCGGCTAGATAGCCGGCATCAAAGGGCTCGATGGGCTGGCAGTATTCGCACATGCCCTTGGGGCCGTGTTTGCACATGCGGTTGTCGCGGGGTCTCTTGATCTTGCCATCTTGCTTGTCCAAGGCATCGTCGAGTGGCAACTGCTTGACAGTTTCCCAAGGGTTGTCGACACGCTTCTGGGCAGTAATGGTGGGGATGGCGACGGTGGCGGTATCTTGGGCAGTGACTTTGTTGCCGTTCAGTCTGTAGGCGTTTGAGGGTGCTGGCGCGGCCTGGGCGTTGGTCTTGGGTTGTCCTTGGGTAAACTCGACAAAGACTTGGGATCCGTTGCTGGTGAGGGTTAGTATAATGCCAAAGAGTGAATGGTGGGCAGACTCACACAAGGCCGAGTTTCTGGACCGTGACACCCTTGAGACTTTCGAGGGTTCGTGACTGCCCACCACGTTGAGGACTGATGGCGACCGAGGAAGGATCGGTTTCGGGAGTGAGCTTCTCGACTACTTGGGGCAGTAGAGTCGAAATGTCGGTCGAGGGTTCGGCATTCAACCTGAACTGGCCGATGCGACTGGAGAAGCGCAAGATCATGGCGGCGACGTGGTGACTTGGAGGATGGTTGAATGAAGGAGGAAAGAGGAAAGAGGCGAGCAGAGGAGAAACGCCGGCAAGATTACAGTTAGAAAGGCTCACGGGAGAGAGAGTGAGAGATGAGAAGCGAGACAGAATAGAATGGTCGAGTATTGTTGATGCTGGAATGCTCCACGCCCGTCACTCACTCTCACTCACTCACTCTCACCCACTCTTTCGTGCCTGCCGACAGCTTCGATGGTGACGTGGGTCTCAGCGGTGCTCGGAAGTCGGAGCCGAGCCCTTGCCAGCCCTACCGCGGCGGCATCAGACACGTCGCAGAGTCGCAGAGTCGCTGTCGCAAGCCGCAGGCGCAAGCTGCTTCCAAAACCCCATCCTTCCACACGCCCGCAACCATGGTCGACTGGGTCGGTCTTTTGATTCCTCTGGCATACTTGTCAATCCTGGTCGGCTCGCTCGCCACCTTCAGCTCGCTATACCGCCGCCGCAAGGCCCAAAAAGCCGCCAATCTAGCCCCGTGGTTCCCTCCTCATCTGCAACGCAACGTCTACCTCTCGCTGTTGCACCTCGACCCTCAGGATCCCTCGTCTACACCCGAAGGCTCCGAAAAATCGCTGAGCCAGGTCCCCGAAAGCATTATTCGTGCTGCTTTGTTGCGCCGTGCCGTCGAAGACATCCACCGTATCATCCAGATTCGCAATGCAAAGCCCGCTCTCCAAGCCTTGTTGCAGAGGGGCAGTGTCGGCGATGAGCTGTGGCAGCGTTTCCTGAGGGCTGAGCAGGAGATTGAGGAAGAGGTCAAGGATGTCGTCTCTGAGGTATGTCTTGCTGCTGCTGCTGCTGTCACCCCCTATCCGCGTGCCAAAGCTAATCACTATCCTCTCAGGCCAATGCCCTCGTACCCAACTGGGGTCAAATCATCTTCCAGTCGGCAAACGAAATCGCCAACAACCAGCTTGCCAAGCAGCGCATGGAGGACATTCAATCCAAGCTTCCCGAGGATAAGGAGTGGTGGGACAAGAAGAGACAAGGCATCCAATCCCAGTTTATGAAGGAGCTCGATGACGAGGCTGCTGGCAGCAGAAAGGGCTCCGTCACCTCGGCCTCAAACAGCAGAAAGGGTTCCGTTGTCTCGGTGGCCGGCCAGAAGAACAGCGACGACGATGCTGTCTTGGTCGACACACCGGGAAGCGCAAAGAAGAAGGGCAAGAAATAAAGCGACACCTATGGCTTTTACTCTTGTTTTGAGACGAAAATGTTCAAAGATACCAAATCTTCCTTTTTTTTTTTGAGGATGAAGCGCTTCGAGGCCGTCAACGGCTTCCTCCCCTGGCATCACAATCCTTCCGAATCTTCGTTTTGACCGAGAGCCCTGTCAACGTGGCCTCCAGTGGTCCCATTCCCACTTTGACCCATTCTTGGAAGAGCATGGTTTCGGGAAACGAGGGATGTGAGTAAAATGAAATGCACACATGAAGGGATAGGCATATCTTAGGATTGACGAGTAGAGGAGGAAAAAGAATCAAATGCGTGCCGCGTCTATAACGACGACTATGTGGATATCAATGCACAACCCGAGAAAACGATAACAAGGAGCCACTCTGCGTGAATGGCCACTCCGAGCGCCATGCTGTCCCACTGAATAATCCAAAATTCCATCCGCGCCATGCTTTTCCAAAAAGTCGTACATTGTCATCAGTTGCCGCCCTTGGGCGACTGCTTCCTCTGCTTGATCACCCTGGGAGTGGCGTTTACAACCACAAAACGACTCATCTTTGGGTCGTAAAAGGCCTGAACATCGAGCGTCAAGATGGATCGGCTGCCCTTGAGTTGAATCAAGCCCTGAACAACAAAGCCTCCCCTCGGCGGCTCCATCTTCTTGGGCATCTTTCCTTGGGCCAGACTGGCATGGAACACGTGCTGCGCAATGGGCATTTCTATGCTCGAAGGTGGCTGAGGTATGCTGGCGGCCCAGGGAAAAAGAGATGATGCACTGTTTTGTGGCTTCTCGACAGGGGCGGCACTGGCGGCATCTGGAGCGGTACTGCCTGCTTGTGTCTTTGCTGCTTGTTGCGCTTGCAATATCTGCAGCAATTGGCGGTACTTTGCGTCTGTACTGCCAGGCGAGGTATCAGTTTCCCAGCCAAGCAGCTGTTTTAGGCGGTGATATTGAAAGCCAAGAAGAATCTTTGTGCTAGCATAGAGGCCGTTAAAGGCAGCATACGGCACCAGGGTGCGGTTGATGCGATGTTGATGTTGGGCATCGATGCGCTGAAGAGAGTATGCAACAAAGCCATCGCCGATTTCGATACCGCCACGAACAAACTCTTGTGGGGGACCATCCGGGAAAACAATGTCGAGCCAGCAAGGGCCAACCTTTGCGTCGCGACCGAGTTGCTTGGCAAAGAGGGGATGTTTGAGAGCGGTTTCGTAGACGAAGTTGACGAGTTCGGCTGGTGGAGAGTTAGTGCGCTGCTCTGGACAAAGTGCTGACGACCAACATACACTGAATCTTCTTGCGGCGGTCCTTGTCGGTTGAAATCTTGACAAACTCTTGCCACTCCGGGTCAGAGCCCTTGTAGAAGGAGCGCGGAAGCTTCTTGGACCAAGTCAAGGGTATGAAGAGCGAGTCGTCGTCGGCAAAGTCGGAGTCGGAGACAACGACATGGTCCTCTTCCAGGGAGGCTTCCTGAATCTCAATCTCGAGTTCGGGAAAGAAGTACCAAGCATAGGCGGCGAGACATGACGAGTAGAGGAAAAAAGTGGCGATGCGAAGAGGGGTGAATGGCGAGGGAGGCTGGAAGCGAACAGTATGCGACCTGACGGACTCGTTTGGTCGGACGAGGCGGCCGAGGGGCGCGGTAGTGCTGAGTGGTCGGTAGAGAGAAGGAGGGCGCGGTAATGATCGGAACTTGGAAGCGGCGCGGAACATTTGGACAGGCGAGCAGCAGATGGGATAGAAGAGCAACAGGAGGCGCTGCCGCTGGGGGCGAAATGGTCGACTTGGACTTGGGCAGACAGATGTGACGACTGACACTGACGACTGACGACGGCTGACTTGCCAACGGGACAGCCTGGAGAGTCTAGAGTGACGAGGGAGAGTCTGGAGAGTCTGGAGTGACGCCGAGGTCGTGTCGCCGAGTGCCAAGGCGCGGCGGGCCGACGTCAACGTCCATGGTGATGTGGGAGACATTCACTGCATTCACTTGGGAGCAGGCACACCTCGATATCCTATCCAACCACAGCAACCATGAGACTGGCCCCGTGTGTATTGCTGCCTGCGGCTGCTACTGCCGCCGCTGCCGCCAAGGCGTCCCTGGGCAACCTGTACATTTACGACGACCGAGTGAGCGGCGAACAGGCGACAACAAGCGTCGACGCCGACACTGCCCGTCTGATCATCGCCTCGCGCCTGCATCTCGACCAGTACCACTCCCTCCAGGGCCGAGACGATGCTGCCTTGGACACCATTGACCGCCTCTCGGGACATTCATCCATCTTTTCGTCGCAAGATGCCGCCTCTGTCGCCATGATCCTGTCCACTGTCGCCCAAGACGGTACATGTTCTCGTCATGTCCCATCCTCACCTCCAACTAACCCACACTAGACCTTCCATTCTCTGCTGCCTCTGTCCAAACGATCCACATCGACAATGCTCCGTCATTCCACACTTCGGAGCAGTTCGTCGAGGACCTTGCCTACCAATCTGGTATCGAGACGCGCTCCGCCCTTTCCAGCATGCACCACACCACCGTCTCTTCCTACGACGGCCCTGCTTTTAGGGTTGCCCACGACTCCGAGGTATCTAAGCCCCACCAAGCCCGCAAGAAGATCCAACTGACTTTTCAAGGAACTCGCCGCCGCCTACGACTCCCTGACCCGCCAACACCACACGGTCCTCATGCTCAACGTTCCCAACGATACCACCATCAAGCACACTTACGGCACT
This sequence comes from Aureobasidium mangrovei, assembly GCA_021014315.1. Taxonomy (NCBI): domain Eukaryota; kingdom Fungi; phylum Ascomycota; class Dothideomycetes; order Dothideales; family Saccotheciaceae; genus Aureobasidium; species Aureobasidium mangrovei. Next base: position 1,100,141 of record JAJJJQ010000001.1, on the reverse strand, counting down.
TATGACCACGCCCTTTCTCGCCAGATGGCCAAGCGCCAGTTCAACGAAGCTCCCTTGATCACCGACTCGACAAAGACCGCCCCTCACCTCAAGGCCACCTTGACTCCCGACGCCTCGTCGAACAAGTCTCACTACGACAACACCACCCCGCTCAGAGGCATTCTCCCCCAATGCTACTCTTCGCTCGCCGCCTGTCAGTCCACCACCCGCAACTGCACCGGCCACGGCGAGTGCATCCTGGCCTTCACCGACAAGTCGGCCGGCGAGCTGGGCGGCAGTTGCTACTCTTGCGCCTGCAAGCCCGACGTGCGCACCAACTCGGACGGCAGCAAGAAGACGACCAAGTGGGGCGGCCCCGCCTGCCAGAAGCAAGACATCTCGGTGCCTTTCTGGCTGCTGGCCTCCTTTACCATCTTCATGACCTTCCTCGTCAGCTGGGGCATCGGTCTGCTCTACACCATGGGCAGCCAGGACCTCCCCAGCGTCATTGGCGCCGGTGTTTCGGGCCCCAGGGCAAAGTAAACCTTTTTGCGTGTCCACAAAACTCGTTCTCCTTGTCTTCCCCCTGTCCTCGCATACGTCATGTAGATATATATACCAATTTGATTGTGTTTTTTTTTTGTTTGTCTTTTCTTGCCGTCTTCAGCACCTGTATCAAAACCCCGAGTTGCAACTGATGTGAGCTTCCCATAGCCCTTTCGTGTCTCGTGCGTCAATCATGAATCGACGGAAAGTATTACGGTGTGTCGTGTACTTGATTGAAAATCTATATCCAATTTACATGCTCTTCTTGACATCATTTCATTTCGTGTACGTTAGTTACGTCTTCACCGCGATCCCGCCAGCCACTCCCTTTCCACCCTCTCAGCCTCTTGCACCCCAAACCCGATGTCATCCCTGTCGTCGTCCGTGAGCCGCGCAAACTCCAACAACAGTCTAAACATATAAATCTCCATGTCCTCCTTTCTGAGCACTTGACCCGCCCACTTTCTGCCCGCTTCGGCAATGAGATGGCCCTGCTTGTCGTGCGCGGGCAACATGACCTCTCTACCGTCAAGCCTGCCCTCGAAGCCCATGAAATACACGAGCGTGGCCCAGAAGCCGTGGCCGCGCAGGTCCAGCGGCACAAAGTGGAGCCAGGGCGTCAGGCGGTCGTCCCACCATTCGCGGAAGAGGGCGGCTTTGAAGGGCAGGCTGCGCGACTGCAGGAACGGGATGAAGCGGCCCGAGAAGCCTGCGCCGTCGAGATCGAGCAGGTGGCGGTAGCTCCAGTGGGATTGGAAATCCGTGGGGGGTACCAGGGGGGCGAAGTGCGTTTCTTGCGCGTCGCAGTCGCGGCCGCCGCAGCGTGCTATGCGGTCTACGAGTTTTACGTCCACGGGCACGTGCTTGGTCAGTCGAGAGGCGGGTACGTTGACATAGGCCATCTTTTTGCGCTGCGGGGCGAATGGATAAGGGAGTAGGATTGGTTGTGCGGGCAGTGTCGAGGCGATGTTGTTGGCGAGATGCATGAAGCGCTGACGGCTCATGCCTTTCCAGACACCTGAGTTGGACGAGACGCCTTCGGAGGTGCTGCCGCGCCAAAAGAGGGTCCTGATCTTGTCGTCCCACAGGGGGTCCTGGTGTTGGTCGTTGGGATCATATTTGACCTTATCCATGTAGTTCCAGGCGGATGGGTAAAGGATGTCGTTGTAGCCAAAGGCTTTTGATTGTGAAAAGACTGGATACAACTCGTGTGATGCTTTGAATGCGGCGGGCGCTAGATAAAAGCCGTGTAGGTTCGCCACGTCCGGTTGGTGACAGATATCTCCACTCATGGTCCAGTTGGACAGATATCCACCTAGTGAGTGTGGAGCAACGCAGGAAGTGCACAAATGGCTGGTATCCCAATGATGAGACTTGCGAGCAGCAGACTTGGGTGGACAGCCAGCCTTGCCAAACTCGTGCCACGTCTTTTGCCATGACATTTCCCTGAATGGTGTCTGCGGAATAGCTTCTTGCGGTACGGGCTTCCATGTGTCGGCACGCTTTTCGCTGAAGCTGTCTCGTGTGTTTTTGTTGAGGTTACCCTTCCGTCTACCGGCTTCTCGTCGTGCTTCAATATCTTCGTATGGGACTGCAATACGGCATTCGTCGTTTAAATTGAAACCCAAGTCCATGTCGGGCAGAAACTCACTGAAATGGCTGATCATGTCAACAATTCCATCGAGCATCCACCTGTGCGTGCCCATGACATTGGGCATAACCTCAACTTTTCCATTGCGAATGCTGACTCCGGCAACATCGTTCCATTGGTTGGATATAATCTGCCACTTGCGCTCTCGAATCTCGGCTGGAGTTAGTGTCCAGAATGGCAGGAGGTCTGCGTTGATCTTGTCAAATTCGTCAATGACCAAGGACTTGCGCCCGATGGCGTAGCGATACCATTCGTGAAAATTTGGTGGAGGCTTTTTGCCGTGGCGGTGCTGATACTCTAACACGGCAGCTGTGAGATTGGCGCTCGAATATGCTCGTTCGGTATAGACATTATGTTGGATGTTTGCTTCGTGTATCAACAGGTCGATTGGGTGAAATGAAACGTCTGTAGTATGACCAAGCCAGAAGATGAAGCGGATGCAAAAGAGGAAAATGAAAAATCCAATCAGGCTTATTGGAGTGTCTGAAAAAATGACGCGCTTGTGACGGCGGTGATTTTCGGAAATCGTCTGGGTGTAGATGAGTGCTACAAAAGCGAGCAAGAGGCCGCAGAATGAGAACAAGGTTGATGTGTCTACGTCGGGAGGAAATGCCGGTAGTGTATGCCAGGACCAACTGATGGCAATCGAGCATGCCGCGGTGAAGGAGATGATGGATGTGGCAGACATGGCTCCCGAATAAAAAATCTGAGAGCTTTGAGAATGATGGAATCGCGACAGAAACGACAAAGACTTACGGTAATGCACGCGGACACGGTGGTAATGCAACAAAGCACAACCAGTTTCACCATGCGCCAAATGAAACCTCGAGGTATCTCGAGCATCCAGAATCGATCTTCGGGAAGGACAATGAGCCAGATGACGCCCCAGATGGCGATGGCAGAGGCAGAAAGAAGACAAGCCCAGCCAATTACGGTCAGAGATTTGGCAGGAGAAGACTTTCCGAAAGCAGAAAAAGAACGAATAAGAGACTCGGAGCAATATACAATGCAAAAGTCGAGTACGAAGGCAAGGTGCTGAATGGTCGTCATAAGATGGTGAGTTGTGGAGGGGCATATGTATGTCGAGGAAGGGCTGTCACTTCTGTGCAGAATGCCGGCACTCGAAAAGCCGAGTATGGCGATAGGGACGAGGTAACGGAAGCGACTAGTGGCCCAAAACTCCTGGACAAGTTCGTAAATACTGAGGTCAGAATTGTCTTGGGCGGGAGAGATTCTGTGTCTTTGATGGACGATGAAATCGACAATGGCGAGGCCAAAGGGGATGAATTCGGTATAAGCAGGGCCAACGCATTGAACGTCCCTAACAAGGTGGTGAATGGTCTCGGCGCGAGCGCAGATTGCAACAACCAAGAGCGAAAAGAGCAAACGCATCTTGCGAAGACTAGGCTGGGGTAGGGGATCATGTTGTTGAAAGCTGAGCGATACGGGGGTGCGCGGTGATATGGAGCCGCTAGATCGAGCAGAAGCCGAGTCGTCGAGGGGCAGTTCACTGTAGGTGGTTGTAGAAGGTTTGCCAAGGTATCGCGACAGGCCAAGGAGGGAACAAGCAACCGATGCGAGGATGAAGCCCAGGACGTGCAAGGTACGGCCTGCAGCAACCATGTAAGCAACGAGGCTGTCGAGATGCAAGAGAAGACGGTACCATAGGCCAAGGCTTCGGCAGCATTCAGGGCTAAAAAGAGGGAGCCAAGCACGAGAGCGAACAAGGCGTATTGTCTTAGCGACTCCATGGCGAGGCAGGGTTTCAATGTTATTGCTGCGATCCGAGGTAGAGATGATGTTGCGGAGCGTACGGCCAACGCGCATGCATAGTGAGGGTCGCCGGATGTGGAGAATTGGTATGCGACGCTAAGGGACGGGTCTAGAAGAGCGGTATAGACATGTTGGGTCGAGTTGGCGCAGACGGGCGAAAGAGGATGTTTGCAGCAGAAATCCGGATTGACCGTGGCACAGCGGCACAGCGGCGCAGCGTCATCACCAGCCACAGCAGCCACAGGCAGTGTGGAGCTGCTCTCTAGCCTCAGCCTCTTCGGCTGCGCTGTGGCAGTCTGGGGTAACCAAAGTTTGGGCCGCCTTTTGTTCAACTTTTTTGAGCTCCAGCCTGCACGCCACGCTTTTCGCGACAACCAGTCCAGCCGTGCTTTTGCAGAGGCGGCCCCAGTCGCTCCTTCAAAATGGGCAAAAAGGCCATGTGCGTGTGCCCGCCTTGTCCCCGTCTGTCTCTGCCGCTGCCCTCGTACTGACCTGATCCTCGGCAGCGACTCGCGCATTCCCGCCCTCATTCGCAATGCCGCTCAGGAACACAAGCGCGGCTTCTTTGTCGTCGTCGGCGATCGCCAGAAGGACGTCATTGTCAACCTGCATTACATCCTGCAGACCGCAAACCTCAAGGCCAACAAGTCGGTCCTCTGGGCCTACAAGAACAAGCTGCTGGGCTTCACCAGTCACCGCAAGAAGCGCGAGCAAAAGATCAAGAAAGAAATCAAGCGAGGCATCCGCGACGTCGACACCGAGGACCCCTTCGAGCTGTTTGTCTCGACCCAGAACATCCGCTATGTCTACTACAAGGAGACGGAAAAGATTCTTGGAAACACCTACGGCATGTGCATCCTGCAGGACTTTGAGGCCATCACTCCCAACCTTCTCGCCCGTACCATCGAAACCGTCGAAGGAGGAGGTCTGGTCGTCATGCTCCTCAAGGGCATGAGCAGTCTGAAGCAGCTCTACACCCTCTCCATGGACATCCACTCGCGCTACCGCACCGAGGCCCACAGCGATGTCGTCGCCCGCTTCAACGAACGCTTCCTCCTCTCGCTCGGCAGCTGCGACTCGTGTCTGGTCATTGACGACGAAATGAACGTTTTGCCCATCTCTGGAGGAAAGACGGTCCAGCAGCTGCCGCCTCCAGACCCAGAGGCTCAGGGCAAGACGCCCGCTGCCCGCGAGCTCGAAACCATCAAGGACAGTCTCGCCGACACCCAGCCCGTCGGCTCTCTCGTTACCCTGGCCCGCACTGTCGATCAAGCAAAGGCCCTCTTGACTTTTGTTGACGCTATCGCCGAAAAGTCTCTGCAGAGCACCGTTACCCTGACTGCTGCTCGTGGTCGTGGTAAATCTGCCGCCTTGGGCGTTTCGATCGCTGCCGCAGTCGCCCACGGCTACAGCAACATCTTCATCACTTCTCCCAGTCCCGAGAACTTGAAGACCCTGTTCGAGTTTGTCTTTAAGGGTTTCGATGCGCTGGGCTACCTCGACCACGTCGACTACACCATCATCCAGTCTACTAACCCCGATTTCAACAAGGCAATCGTCAGAGTCAACATCCATCGTCAACACCGCCAGACCATTCAATACATTCAGCCCCAAGACGCCTACACCCTTGGTCAAGCAGAACTCTTGGTTATTGATGAAGCTGCCGCCATTCCCTTGCCGTTGGTTAGAAAATTGATGGGTCCTTACCTGGTCTTTATGGCTTCGACTATCAATGGTTACGAAGGCACAGGTCGTTCGCTGTCTCTGAAGCTGATTCAGCAGCTGCGTGATCAATCTCGCGGTGGTTCCAAGGCCGCCACTAACGAGCAGGTTGCTGACAGATCTACTGGAAGATCTGCCAAGGACGAGAACCAAGTCGCCATTGCTGGACGCACTCTTCGTGAAATCACTCTTTCTGAACCCATCCGTTATGCTCAGGGCGATTCTGTTGAGAAGTGGATGAACCGTCTTCTCTGCCTCGACGCTACTCTGCCTCGCGCATCTACCACCCGTGGTTGTCCTCATCCTGACCAATGTCAACTCCTCTCCGTTAACAGAGACACCCTCTTCTCTTTCCACCCGGTCTCGGAAAAGTTCCTCCAACAAATGATGGCCCTCTATGTCGCCTCGCATTACAAGAACACTCCCAACGACCTTCAGCTCATGTCGGACGCTCCTGCTCACCAACTCTATGTACTCGTCCCCCCAGTCGATGAAGGAAGCAACCGTCTTCCTGAGCCTCTTTGCGTTGTTCAGCTTGCTTTGGAAGGTCAGATTAGCAGGGAGAGCGTACTCAACAGCTTGAGCCGTGGTCAAAGAGCAGGAGGTGATTTGATTCCGTGGTTGGTCAGCCAGCAATTCCAGGACGAAGAGTTTGCCGGATTGTCGGGCGCTCGTGTCGTACGCATTGCCACCCACCCCGACTACATGAACATGGGATACGGCAGAAGAGCTCTTGAACTTCTCACTGATTTCTTCGAGGGCAAGTTCACTTCTCTTTCGGAGGACGATGGACATGTCGAGGCTGGAAGCGAGGAGATGGTACGTGTCACAGATGCCGAGCTCGAAAACTCGACCCTGCTGCAAGAAAACGTCAAGGTCCGCGACATTCAATCTATGCCTCCTCTTTTCGCTCGCCTTTCGGAGCGCAAACCTACACGCCTGGATTACCTTGGTGTTTCATACGGTCTCACTTCTCCGCTACACAAGTTCTGGAAGCGTGCAGGTTTCGTGCCTGTCTATCTCCGTCAAACCGCAAACGACCTCACTGGCGAGCACACTTGTGTCATGTTGAGGACTCTAGACAACGCAACTTCTTCGGACCCTGCCTGGCTTGGAGCATACGCCAAGGACTTCCACCGAAGATTCCTCAGTCTCTCATCGTACCAGTTTAGAAACTTCACCAGTGTCCAGGCTCTCAGCCTTGACGAGTCTGCCAACGCCGGCATAAAGCTCGACTCCAGTATCCCACCAACGCCGTTGACAAAGAGCGAACTCGACAATCTCTTTAGCCCCTTTGACCTCAAGCGTCTGGACAGCTATGCAAACAACATGCTGGACTACCACGTCATTCTGGATCTGTTGCCCAAGATTGCCGAGCTTTTCTTCACTGGCCGCATCAAGGGTGACGAGGCCGTCAAGCTCAGTGGTGTACAACAAGCCCTACTGTACGCTATTGGTCTGCAGCGCAAGACTCTTGAAGATCTTGAGAAGGAGCTTGGCCTTGGAAGCAGTCAGCTGCTCGCCATGTTCGTCAAGGTCATGCGCAAAATGTCGATGCACTTCCGCAGTCTCGTCGAAGGCGCAGTCGCAGAGTCAATGCCCAAGGGTATCGGCGGCAACGACACCGAGGCCGACAAGATTGACGGCGAGCAAGATTCGAAATTTGCCCCTCTTCAACAAACATTGGAAGAGGACCTGGCCGAGGCTGGTGACGAGTTCAAGGCTGCCGAGAGGGAGCGCGCTCGTGCCATGATTGACGCTCTACCGCTGGACAAGTACGCAATTGCCAACGGCGAGGCCGACTGGGACGAGGCTGAGAAGCAAATCAGCAAGAATGACGGCCGAAGTGGAAAGAGCACCACTGTCAGTGTCAAGTCCAAGGGCTCTGGATCCAGCAAGCGCAAGGCTGGCGAGGCTCTCGAGGAGATCCGCAAGGAAGCCGAGAACTTTGAGGGCAAGAAGAGCAAGAAGGGCAAGAAGTCGAGATAAAGGATCAAATGTGAAGAAGAATTGCATAGAGGCAGGAGTTTGGGGTGTATAAAAAGAAAGGTGGTATTGCGGTACAATTTTTTTGGTAAGGGAATATATCCATCTATGCTATATCCTGTCGTATCCTATTTGCTGTATATTTGGCATAACTTCGAGCATCGCTCATAACATTGCCGTGGGTCTTGTCTCCTCAACTGAATACATATTTTTCAAACAGTCAACTGGCTAAACGATGTCCCCGTGGAAATGGAGGAGATGCCGACAAGTTTAACATTAGTAGTATGCAGTGGCTAATGAGAAAGTGTTCGCGAGGCTAGGCAGATGCGTTCGATTCACTGTCACTGTTGAGCTGAATATTTTATCTCCTTCACAGATGAATTAGAATGAGCCCCCATCACTTCGAGAAAAGTCTGATTCTGCGCAACAATATGAGGGTCCTACAGCGCTCACTTGCTCGAAGAAGCCAGTGAGGACATTTGAGTTAGACATGAAGGGAATGGGCGCTTCACAACGTCAAGTGTACCGCTCAGCAGTGCGAGAACAGCATCGAGATATTGGGCTGTATGCTTTAGCCAAAGAAAACATGACATCGTCGTGTTATTCCCTTCGCAGCAGGCAGACAGGGTGATACCACCAACCAGATTTACCCCTGAATGGCAGGAACGACAACCTCTGAAAACTCAAAGTGACTAGAGAAATGCAATAAACGTGCTCACTTGAGTCACTGAGAGAAATGATCGAACGCGCAAAAGTGATGGTTGGCTCACTGAGCGCAAGTGAAAGCGCGGTTTCCTTGCTTACTAAGCAGCAAGCGCTGCGCTTCTGCGCTGATATCTTCTTCTCTCTAGTTGCTCCTTTCCTCCTTCCACACCCATCCTTACACCTTCCTTTTTCTATCAACCACCGCCATCGCCAACCTGGACCGTCTGCTTGATTGATCGTCTTCTAGAGCTGCGTTCCAGTTCGACCCCAACCTCGTTTGGCGCTGCCCGTCTTGTTTCTCATTACAGTCCTCAGTACCAGAGTTTCTCCTTCATTTTTGCTTCCGTCTGCGCACACCTTGTCCAGGTCACGTCTGTCACACCTTGTCATCTTCTTTTACTCGTTTCGCGCCTCTTGCCGCGCACCCTACCCATCCTTTCTCCTCTCGTTCGCCCGAGGTCGGCCAATTCGCCCTGAGCGTGCCGGTCACCTCGCGCAGTGCAACTCTTGTTCCATTCGTTACCCTCACTCCCAGCGGGTGTTGTATTTCGCGGAAGGCGGCATCGCATGATGCTCGACCTGGGTCTGGTGTCTATACCACCTATTGCCTAGCACGTTAAGCCTAGCTCCAGACCAGTCGCTGACCCATTCCGGCACCTTTTGCGGGTGAATCCGCGTCGCATCAACGTTCCGCCTGGGGATCGCCGTGTTTGGGTTGCGGCAACGAGACCGTCTTCGACTCTTTATGGATACGAGAGGGGATTTACCTTCGATCTAGCCGGGATATCTATCACTGCTGTGATATCCCGGTGGTCCATCTGTCTTGGGGAGAGCGGCGCAGTGGGGACAAAGGCAGAACGCAACGTGAGCTTGCGACATTGTTTTCGGTCGCTGTCATGGCGTACACTGATACTCAAGCAAACACCCCTGTGGTAGTTCTGTCAAAATCTTTCACTCATCCCTAACCATAGACCTGGGGTGAGTCCACATGTCGACGGGGGGCTATTGGTGCTTGCATCGATGGACCCTTGGTGTGGACCGGTTTAAGAGCTGCGTGATTACTCTTACGGTGGATGTCGACACATTTTTTGGAACTGTTCAAACAGAACTCTTTTTTTTTTTTCATCGTTGTACTGGCTTTTCAGCCGGGCGTCGGAGAAGAATCTCTCTTGATCAGTCCAGTGGTGTTTGTCGCATTTCTGGTTGGAGGATGTAATCGAATTCCTCGGCTTCGGCAGCATTTTCTTTTATCGAAACAAGGCATCGAGAGAGCCTGATTGTTGCTTATACACAACTGACAGAGCATCAGCACCAAGAGTCGAGACACAATCCAATCATCAATGGTACCTTTCAATCATGCTGCCGCCTCCTTTTTCTCTGTCATCTCTTCGCCTTTTGCGGTCTTCTCAACCGTGTCAACTCCTGCCCTCTTTGACTGCAAAGCGTTGCCAAAATCCGACGACGGTGTTTTGCTCACCTCTACGAATACACAAGGTATCGGCCTGGACAAAAACGTTTCCATCAGAGGTTGTCTTTACCATTCAATCTCACTGGGTACGCAGCCATGTTACGTCGATACTCCGCTTTTTGTACGCGCCAGATGCTGTGGAAAGCACATTCTTGCTGTTTTGCCTTGCGGATGACATATCAAATCTAAAAAGCTGATCTTGTATCCCTCTGGCATTCCTCTAGCAATCCATGGAGCAGTTCGACTGTATGAGCCTTGACGGAAAGGGTGAAGCCTTCCTTTTGAAACCTTGTGGAGAAGAGAAGCCTCCGATGCGGGGCCGACCAACCGAGGCACCCTCTTGAAGGCGCGTCTCCCTCGTGTCTTGTACACCTTGACGTTGAGATATCGAGAATCATTATATACCATGCCTCCTTCTGTCCCAGCTCCCGTATTCAACGCGCTCAAGCGGTTCACGTCGTGTGATGTATACACATCGTCGATTGCCATGCTCCGCCCACTTGCTAACCGTTACCAGGTCGGCGATGCCCTTGTCAAGTTGAATGTTCAATATGGCGGATATTTGCATGGCCTCAAGATGTTCTCGCCGCTACAGCAGGCCGGAGATAGGAAGATCTTTGGTCCAGCATACACCGTGCAAATGGTGGACGCCAACGACAAAAGTGCCTCCAAGCCGTCGCAGCATTTCGTTGACGGTGTGACCAAGGACTCTGTCGTCTTTATTTCGCAACCAAAGAATTTCTACTCGGCCTGCTGGGGAGGGCTCATGTCTACCAGAGCCAAATACTTGGGTGCTCAGGGAGTGGTTATCGACGGAAATTTCAGAGACCTCAATGAACATCGAGAGATGGATTTTCCCGTTCGTCAATCAAGGCATCTTTTTGTTGAAAATACTGAAATGCGCAGGTTTTTGCTCAAGGAACGTCCTCGCTTGGTTCCAACTCTTTCACAAAGGCTTCTGCGCTCAACGTCCCTGTTCAATTCACATCTCCCACCCAGCACCGGCCACTGACCATCAATCCTGGAGACTTGATCCTTGCTGACTTGGACGGAGTGGTTGTTCTTCCCGTTGAACTTGCCGAGAAGTGCCTGGAGATTTGTGAAGACCGGTTCAACATTGATGAGCAAACCATGGCAGCACTGAAAGCAGGAGAGCCTCTGGGACCCACCATTGCTCGCCTAAGAAAGTGAGAATGGATTCCCGGCTAATATGGCTTCTTGTGTCGCCATTGTCAGCTTTTGTTTGCTCGCTGTTGGTGAACTGAATATTCTCTTGCAATTTGCCCTATGTCTGACTATCATTACAGGTCATGGCTTTGGTTGGGCACCAGCCTTTCATCCCACCGTTTCAGAAATCTATCCTATCCGCTGACACCAATTATTATCGCCTTTTCTTATCATAACCTCTTCAACTTCGCTATCACTCGAGCTCGACCAAACGTAAATGAGTCTGTGCATTCCTAAGGACCATTTGCTCTTTCGCCGCATTTAAGGCTGTCATCTTGGTGTAGGTATACCTCATGGTCCCGAAATGCAAAAGTCGATGCGTTGAAACCACGGATAAGCTGCTTGAGATGCCCTTGTGGAAAGTAAAATCTGCTTCGGTCAAGAAGAGCGTCAAGGACTTTGAGGCAGGAGAAGAGGTCGGCGAAAAGGATGCAGAAAAGCATCCGGCAGAAAAGCAAGCGGCTATTGAGCGAGTTGAAAAAATCCCAGGAGAATGCTCTGATACAAGACGGAAGATGATTCCGTGACACGACTGCTGCAAAGAGGGCTATGGATATCTTGAACACGAATATTTTTCATTTGTCTACCTAGGAATCTGCAACCATGTTCGAGTTGTTCGACAGCAATGGGAGTCTCGAAATGTCGACGGAAGAATGTCTCTGTGCCGACTTCCGAGATGGCCGACAGGTTCGTCAAACAGAGAGCACGTGGGCACCACGTTTTGTCCATTTCACGAACGCGACGAATCCTTCTTACCGTTCGACGACCTTTTCAGTGGGTCCTTGCCTTCTCAACTGGCCTCCCGAATAATTGTTTCGGTGCGGTCGTTCACGCTCTATACGGGTAGGCAATACACGTGCATCGTTGTTGTGTTATCAATGGTTGCACAAACCGCGACGCTGTCTATCTCTGCAGATGTGGCGCGAATTGGTACCCTTGAGCATGTAGCCGGTGAAGGGTACATAAGGTAGGCACGACGTACCAGTGAGTGTTTAGAGTACTTTCTTGTCGCGTTCAATCAAGCCTTCCAAGCTTCCCAAGCCTTCTCACGCCTCTAGGCTTGTCAACATGCCCGACTCAGGCCCAGAAATCACAGCGCAGGCTGGCGCGCCAAAGCAATTGGCGTCAGTGGGAACGGAGCTGAGCTCTGAATCTGGCACGAATTCCGACGTTCAAACTGCTCGCCAAAGAATCAGCGATATCTTCACCATCTTCGCGAGCGGCGCCGCTCTGATCAGCGATGGTTACCAGAATAACCTCATGACGATGACCAACGTGGCACTCAGAAAGGAGTATCCGAAGCAGTACACATCCTACTTTAGCACGGCTGTCTCCAATGCCCTCCTTGTTGGCGAGGTCATTGGTCAAGTTTTTGTCGGGCTGACCTGCGATTACCTTGGCCGCAAATTCGCCATCATCCTCACCACTCTCATGATTGTTGTTGGAGGCATCCTCGCCACTGCAGCCTCTGGCACCACAGTTCATGGAATGTTCTGGATGCTCATCATCGCAAGAGGCATCGTGGGGTTTGGCACAGGAGGTGAATATCCGGCCAGTTCGACGTCCGCTAGCGAGGCTGCAAACGAACATAACCTCAAGCAGCGTGGCCCATTGTTCATCCTCGTCACCAACCTGCCACTTTCGTTTGGTGGCCCCCTGGCTGTGTCCATCTTCCTTATCGTACTGTCGGCAGCAGGACAAAATCATCTTGGAACCGTCTGGCGCGTATGCATGGGTATCGGCTGTATCCTACCCCTTTCCGTCTTCTACTTCCGTATGAAGATGCTCAACTCGAAGCTCTACCGCCGTGGCGCCATCAAGAAGCGCGTCCCCTACACCTTGGTCTTACGCTACTACTGGAAGCGTCTTATCGGAACTTGTGGCGCCTGGTTTCTCTACGACTTCATTACATTCCCGAACGGAGTATTCTCAGCCACGATCCTCAGCGGCGTTGTCGAAAAAGGCAGCAGCAATGTACGCTCAACCGCGGAATGGCAGCTTCTTCTTGGCGCCATTGCGCTTCCTGGTGTGATTGTCGGCGCCTGGCTGTGTAATCGTATCGGTCGCAAGAATACTATGATGCTGGGCTTCTCGGGATATCTAGTCTTTGGACTCATCATTGGCTGCGCCTACGACAAGATTACAAAGATATTGCCCCTGTTCGTCGTCTTTTACGGTCTGATGCAGAGCTGCGGTAACATGGGCCCTGGAGATATGCTTGGATTGCTCTCGAGCGAAAGCTACGCAACCGCTGTTCGCGGCACATGTTATGGCATTTCTGCCGCTCTCGGAAAGACTGGCGCAGCTGTTGGCACCGAGGCCTTCACCCCCATCCAGGTGCACTTGGGCAAGAAATGGACTTTTATCATTGCTGCCATTTGTGGAGTCGCTGGCATGCTGGTGACATATTTCTTCGTTCCTGACCTCAAAGGTGATGACCTTGCCAAGGAAGACGAAGACTTCCGCGCTTACCTCGTGTCCAAAGGGTGGAAGGGTGAGATGGGCGAGGATGATCTCAAGGCTTTTTCTGATGAAGGTGTGTCACCTGTCATGATTGAGGATGCGGACGTGAAGAAAGCATAGATTTTGGAAGCGGCATAAATTCTGCCCAAAGAAAATCACAAGCAGTTGGCGGAATGCAAATTTCTCTTTCGATAAGGATTGTCCCATCGTAGGATGTACTTTACTTCCTCCTGTGAGATATTAAGCTTACTGCGCCTGACGATATATCGACTGATCTCAATATCCACAGAATCCTCGAAAGGTACAGTAATCGGGAGCATCGTCTGTGACTTTTGAAACAGTTATTGCGGAAAGACGGCTAACATGGCGATCCGGTCTCAGATTCAGCAGCAGCTGTCGCTGACATGCACGACACATGTAGTACAGCGGGTTGAGTGATCGAAGCAACGGTCTGGTCTTCAGCATTGAGATTCGCAAACGGTTCGCAAGGACGTAGCAAGTTGCAAAGGTGAGACCTAATGGACCTACCCTATATGTGCCAAGGCGTTATACATGGCTTAGGCTTTATATCGGTACTTTCACCATGATATGAACCGCCAAGGCCTATATAGGGCTGAGGGTCTTTTCTGAAACAGAAAGGCGCGACGTCTTTGGCAGGCTTCCTGACACCGCGCGGACACCTCTCTTCTAGACGCAAAAAAGAAATTCGGGGCAACAGAAAAATTTTGTAATAGCCGCTCCTCTATATTGGGCTCCACCATATTCCGGATAAGGCCCCCATTTTTCACTGACGATCTGACTCTGGACCTCGGATGTCCTCCTTCTCTAGCATCACCATCCTTCCAACCACGTGAACGGATCGTGTCGAGAGTCAGCCGTTGCATCTGTGCCAGTGGCCGTGGCCTGTAAAAGACATGCTGCTCTGTGGGTACTGATCACATCAAGGTACTGTCGTAAGCGAACAGCTGAAAATACAGCTTTTGCGAACCAGAACTTATCTAGCAGTGCTTTGACCAAGTATCGATGATGGACCATGTGCACAGTCGCGCCAGTGCACGCGCTTTCCTTGAAATGTTATAATGACTCTGTACCCATGTCTTTGCCGACGGCAAGAATAGTCCTTTGTCGTGTCAGCCCTCCTCACCTGGTTTTCTTCCATCCTCTGCCATGGCGAGCGCGACGACTTCTGGAGACCTCCAGCTCGCAGCGGCGGCAGCTGGCTTCTCACTCGGATTCGGATGGCTGACCGTGGTGAGGGCCTACAACCAGACGAGGGCCAACCGGGCGCCCGCTCGGAGCATGTACATTTACATGCTATGGGGCGAGATTCTAGCAAACCTTATCCTCGGAATCTTGACATGGCTCTATCTCAAGGATGTTGTGAAAACTACGTAAGTGGATACTTTTGTTCAGACATACAGAGCACGAGAGCTGGTGCCTATTTCAATCGCCGAGGCGGCCAACCTGGACTGGATATCCAATGCGAATGATGGTTGAACACAGCAAACCTCTTGTGGCATATACTGGTACTCGCGACACGCATCATACATGATCTCAGTTGAAACGTTCTCAACATCGCGGACTCTTGGCTCCTCCTGCGCCAGCCTTTTGTGCCCTGTTAGGACCTCATCGATACTTCAGTAGAGGCCGTGGACTGCACACCTTTTAATGACCAAACAAGCCTCCAAACACCAATCATACCACCGCGATGTGGTATTCGCTGGGGAAAAAACGAGCCGCTCTCGTGCTTTGTCTCAACCAAGCGTATCAAGAATCCTTTCTGACATATTGTGCCTGACAGTCCGGCGCTTCTCTTCTTCATCCTCGTATTCTATGCATTTGAGGTCCAACTCCTCATGCAAATCATCATCAATCGAATCGCCGTTATCGCTGAACGAAGGCCCACTGCGACGAAGCTCAAGATTGCGACTGCCGTCGTCATTTCTTGCATCAACATTGCAGTCTTTTGCATTTTCATACCTTCGCATATGGAGCCTCCAGTCAACCAAACATTCGTACTCATTAACAAGTACTGGGACAGGCTGTCAAAGGTTCTGATCATGCTTGTCGATGCTTTTCTCAACTGGTACTTTGTCTATGTCGTCCGAGCTCGTCTGGTCAAGTATCATGGTCTCCGCAAGTACAAGCCTCTCATTGGATACTACACTCGCTTGGGCTTGGTGTCCATTGCCATGGACTTAATGCTTATCGGTCTCATGTCGCTCCCCAACCAGAAACTCTTCGTCCAGTTTCATCCTGTTGCTTGTGAGTACCACTAGTGTCAAAGATGAACTTCAACTAACGCTGGCAGACATGGTCAAGCTGAACATCGAAATGTCTATGGCGGACATGATTGTCAAGGTTGCCCGAACATCAGAGAATGACGTGAAGCAAAAATCATCCTCCCACGGACCTTTCCCAGAAAGCCGGTCATTCCATCAACAGACATTACACGCAGACGACGGAATGAACATTGGCCCCAAAAACACTGCCGTTATAGGACGTTCAGAACTCGACCACGGGCAACGAGAAGACATTAAAGGCATTTCCCGTCAGACCGAGGTCCAAGTCTACGTTGGAGATTCAGACTCCGACTTTCGAACCGACAGTATCGAGCACGGCAAGGATCAAAACAAGAGCGACCGCCAGTCGTACGAATCACAGGTCCCTCTGAAAGACCTTAATCGCCCCGCGCGAGATCAATGAGACGAGTGGATTGTTTGTTCTAATGGTAGATTCTACTTCCTTTTAATTTCTTGTGTATATATAGTTTGTATGGAGATACCAGATGTCAAAGTTTACCATCATAATCTGAAACCATCCAGCATCGAATTCTGAGGTTGACGCTCGATCGAAGCTACGTCTTCTTTAGTTTGCACAGATCTACCCGAGTACCATCTGAAAGTGTAAGTGCATGCCATTATGACGGTGAAAGATTCAAACTCCAGAAGGAGAGGTCAGATCCCAAATGGTCGACATCTCTCACCTGCGATAAGGCACTTCTCGATAATCCAACCACTGGCCACGACCATGACTGAGTCTGACCCCTTTCCTCTTGCATGTCCAAGCACGCCTGATTGCATTGCAT
The DNA here is from genome assembly GCA_021014315.1 of Aureobasidium mangrovei. Classification (NCBI taxonomy): domain Eukaryota; kingdom Fungi; phylum Ascomycota; class Dothideomycetes; order Dothideales; family Saccotheciaceae; genus Aureobasidium; species Aureobasidium mangrovei. Next base: position 1,083,533 of record JAJJJQ010000001.1, on the reverse strand, counting down.
CAGGTTGATGATTTAGCAGACACTCAATGATCGACAACCTCGTCCGGCCTTTACGCTTGCTTGTCCGCAAACTCCGAAGAAGCGGAGTAGCAGCATCATCATTGTAGCTACGTCCGGTCACAGCAACCCAAAGAAAATATAAGTAGACGTCCTTTCACGTAGAATCGATCTTGAAATTCAGCAAGTAGCAATACTAAAACAGTCGCAATGTCTTTCTTCCAACCAGCTCCCAAGCCAAAGACTCTGTTGGGCTACCACAGAGTGCTCGCACCGACCGCCGGCATCAAATGTTCTCCTCTCTGCCTAGGAGCCATGAACTTTGGCACTGGCTGGAAAGAATTCATGGGAGAGTGTGACAAGGACACTAGTTTCGAGGTGCTCGATGCCTTCTTCGACATGGGCGGCAACTTCATCGACACCGCAAACGCCTACCAGAGCGAGGAATCAGAGGAGTGGCTCGGCGAGTGGATGGAGAAGAGAGGAAACCGCGATCAAATGGTGTAAGTCATCCTCTTGGTCGTCCTCTGACCGCTTCACAAAACTCACGCCTGCCATAGTATTGCGACCAAATACACGACTGGATTCCGCGGTCACGCGCGTGAGGCCGAGCCCCTGCAGTCCAACTTTGTCGGAAACAGCTTCAAGTCCATGCACGTCTCGGTCAAGCGCAGCTTGCAAAAGATGCGTACGGACTACATTGATCTGCTTTATGTCCACTGGTGGGACTTTACCACCTCTGTCGAAGAAGTGATGCACGGCTTGAACGCCCTCATCACCTCTGGAAAGGTGCTTTACCTCGGTGTTTCCGACACTCCGGCCTGGGTCGTGGTCAAGGCAAACGACTACGCTCGTGCACACGGTCTGCGTCCCTTCTCCGTCTACCAGGGCAAATGGAATGCCGCTTACAGAGACATGGAGCGCGAGATCATCCCCATGTGCCAGGATCAAGGCATGGCGCTCGCACCCTGGGGTCCTCTGGGCCAAGGCAAGTTCAAGACCAAGGAGGCCCGCAGCAAGGAGCACGAAGGCTCTGCCCGTGCGTCCGAGTCAAGCGAGAACGACATCAAGGTGTCGGATGCACTCGAGAAGGTCGCGGACAAGCACAAGGCAACGCTTCACGGAGTTGCCCTTGCGTACGTCATGACAAAGACGCCCAATGTTTTCCCCATCATCGGTCAACGCAAGGTCGAGCATCTCAAGGCAAACGTCGAAGCTTTGAGCATTCAATTGACCCAGGAGGACCTCGATGAGATTGATTCGGCGGTTCCTTTTGACCCTGGCTTCCCCATGACCTTCATCTTTGCCGACAAGTTCAACGTTACGCACAACACCGCGGCGGACGTGAGGCTTACGGGCCTCGCAGCGCAGATTGATGCTCCTCCCAAGCAGGCACCCATCAAGCCTCGCTCTTCGGTTTAGATTAGAGGAAACGGAGCCATGATGAGCATGAAGAATGAACCCAATGTATTTACAAAGTGTGGAACGAATGCATAGAGAAAACAGTTGCCAACCAATGCGCCCAATGGAGACCATTACCTCAGTGAAACACCGTAGGGCTTCTTTAAGCAGTCTCAGGAATGGCAACCTCGTATCACCGCATTCAAGAAGATCAAGCCACTCTAACGAGGCGAAACAGCGTGAACATCGACAACACGGGAACGTGACGACTGCCAGTCCACGGTACAGCACTCATAAACCGAACCCACTAGAATCCGACGATCCCACAAAGCCTTTGTGACGGGCCGGCAATCCCATACGAGCTGACTGTGCTCAACATCAACGAAGACGGTGCATCCATGACCCGACACCTTGGCTTTTCGGCAGAAGCATGTCAACAGCGATGGTCGCTAGAGCATGTTATTGGTAACGCTCTCGGATGAATAGTGGGTTGGGAAGTAAGGATGCAGTGTAGAGGTAAATTCGGGAAGAAAGATGTAGCTTGAGGTCAGAATAGGAAAGAAGCCAGGGATAAAAAGGTGAGAAGAATTTTGGGAGAGGGATGTGTGAAAGAATCAAGGCTAGAGAGATGCAACAAATAGTCATGAGTGCTACATACCATCTTGTCACCAGCTTGGAGTGGCTGGGTGTGCGGGTGGCAGATGGCTGGCAGTGGTACTCATACTTCAAAAGGGTTGCACGCTCAGACATGAACATAAAACCCTCGGGAAACAGACAAAGATAAACAATCTTCGCATCACAAGTTCTATAAATTTTTGCTTCCTTTAAATATTCACAGAAAAAGAAGGTATGCAAAAAGGTGACAACAACCCTATCCCCAAGTCTATGTGCTTTTTCCCATGCAAGCATCAACTCCGTCGCGATGGCCTCATACTACTGTAGGTACGAGAATTTACTCCTTCTTGACAGCTTCTTCCGAGGTCGACGTCTTGGTCTCAGTTCGTGTGGCAACTGTAGTGACTGGCTCCGACACAGGTTCCGACGTTGTAGGCTCTTCAGCCAAAGGACCCCAGCCAAAAACTTCAGCCACGCTGCGGATGCTGCTTCTGATTCCCAACAGGCCTACAAGCACGCCGACTAGCTCGACGACCAGAAGGACCAAGACACCAAGCAGCATACGGGGCATGAAGATGCGGTAGAGCATCAAGTGACGACGTAGCCAGGCCGCCTCAACAACAGTCGCCAACGCGATAGCAGCATAGACGATAAGGTGGGTAGCAAGCGCTTTGGCAACTTGGTTCATCAGCCCGGGAGTGCGCGGCGGGACCTTCCAGAACGCAATGGCAGGCACGGCAAGAGCGCAGAGAATGTAAGGTGCGAAAGTGCTGATAATGACCAACATGGGAGACCAGGGGTACTTGATGGTCTTGAGCGGGATAAAGGCAGACTCCCACTGGATTGATGCAAGTGTGGCTTGATGTCCGGTCTTGAAGAAGTAGAAGCCTGCCATCAACGAAAGTGTCACAGGGCCTAGAGGCGAGTTGCGCAAGTCATTCGCGTCAATGACCTCAAGCAAGTTGAGAATACTCAGCAAGCAGAGGGAGAGCGTGCCTTGGCCCATGGGCTTTTGCAAAAGGAGGAGCACCAGTGCCCAAATGGTGGGCAAAAGAAAGTACCGAGTGCCGTGAGTGTTGGCGTAACCCAGAATGATCAGTTTCTTGCGTGGTTGTGGTTTTGGCATCGGTGTGAACATGGCCGAAGTAGGGTCATTCGGATCCATCACTTCGGTCTCAGGGGCAGCCGCAACAGGCGTTTCCGTCTCAATGCCCAGAAAAGGAGCAGAGTAGAGATATGCACTATATCCCGCCGCCCAAGCAATCGCCAAAATGGCCTGAGCAATGAAGACGCGAGTTGTCTTCAAATTCTCGCTGGAGATTTGAGGAAGCCATTCATTGTCGTCGGCAGCATCAAGAATCCAGTAAATTGCGGAAAGGACAAGGCCGATGCGGAATGCAATACCCAGCCAAAGTACAGCCGAGCCTTGATAGTTTTTGGTACGGGTAAAAAAATCGCGGATTGCGCTCGGCAAAATCACGGCAATGATGAAAGGTATGGTGAGTTGCCACCAAGCCGAAGTGGAAGAGGTTGCCGAAGCATAGTAAGTCGATCTGCAATAAGGCATCTGCTCTTCGCGACAGAGGCGAGACAAGGATGCAAGTCGAGTGAGCACTATGAAGGACACCGAGTGCCACGAACCGAGCAGACGTTCCTGTGGGTTCTGCAAACGCAAAGAGGAGGCCAGCATCAGAGCGCCGATCGAACAGAGCATGTAGAGTAGAATCTCATCCTCCCAAATGGTGAATGAGTTCGAAGCAAAGCCGACACAAAGGAGTACAGGAGGAATAGTGCAGATCCATCCCCAAAAGGAGGTGGGGACCGGCACACGAAGCTTTGAGGGCGCGAATGCAAAGCAAGATAGGGTGCCCAATATACCGCTGAGTCCAGCCAAAAAGGCAACAGCAGTGATCCAAGACACGGGCATAATGCCACCCAGAACAAGACCAGCACCTGCTCCGATGACAGTGCCAACTGCACCACGAATGCACAAATCGGACACGATCTCGCCGCGGTCTCCCTTGAAGCCATTGCCAAAGAGAACAATAACAAAGAGCGCACCGGTAAGTAGAATGATGCCCATGGTCATACTAGTGAGGTCGAAGCGAGCCCAGAGACTCTTGCAGACGCGCAGATTCTCTTGCTGGTAGGCGCTAAACTGAGAGTAAGCACCCTGCCAAAGCTCGAGTGAAGGCTTTTTGGTCTTTTGCAGTTCGTCCCAGACCTTGGAAGCAGCATCCCACAGAGTCTCTGGGGGCAGCGTGCTAGCCGAATCAAGCTTGCGGACAGCCGAATACTCTTTCTGATACCTGTGAATCTGGGCAGCAGTCAGACGGCCAACCTGAGCTAGATTTTGGTAGTCATTGGACTTCCTGCCAATAAAGGCCTCCTCGATCGGCCGACCAAGATTGTTGAAGGGAATTGGCATGCCAAGGAGCAGTGAAAGTGTGGGAACGAGATCGATCTGTGCGACAGGTCTTTCCTTGGCTGTCATTGGAGGCTTTGCAGCGGACTCGTCGCGGCGGCCAAACAGACCCTTTTTCGAGTACATCCAGAGAGTAGCCTCGACTTCATCGTCAGACTCTCCTCCGTGATCGCCCTTTGCGTCCATTCCATGGTCACCCATGACAACAAGCAAGGTCTCGTCATCAAGCGCGGCAATCATTCTCTCAAACACGCCGTTCATCTCTTGAAGCTTGGAAGCCATGGCGGGGTGATCAGGACCGTAACGATGACCGGCATGGTCGACACCCAAGTAGTGGCCAAAAATGACGTCCCAGGAAGTGGCATTCGAAGGGTGGAGGAGAGGAAAGATGTGATCATTGACGCCATTGTCGACAGTATGCAGATCCCAGACGTTGAACGAGTCGTAAGCACGAGTGAGCTCAGGGTCAAAGTAGCCTGGGAAAAGCGAGTGCCAGGTGTCATCTCCAAGATGCACTATTCTCTTGCCAGCAGCCTTGAGCTGCGCGACCAAGTTGTCTTCATCGATGGCGGTCCCGGCGAAGTTGGAGCCCGCGTCGATGAAAGTGGGCAGAGTGCCAGTGGTCAGTCCCTTGAGGCGCTGCAGGGTCGTGGTCGGGGGATCGGCGATGAAAGGCAGGAGGAAGGCATTCTCAGGCTGGGCGACGGCAATGTCCCAAAAGATAGGCAGGGCGTTGTGAAAGTGCTGGGAGGCGTGTTGCGGCTCCTTGGGCGACCAAGGGACGGTGAAATCGTAGCGAAGGGCGTCGACGATGATGATGACGGCTTTGTCAAAGGACTTGGGGTGCCAGCAACCGCTGTCTGCCGAGCCAGGGGTGTATGATGAGGCGAGAGGAACAGGAGGAACGGAGCACTCGGACTTGTGCTCCAAGACCAGACGGGTCAGGAGAAAGCCACTGAGGAAGAGGAAAATGCCCAAAACGTGAAACACTCTGCGCTGCTGTAAGTGATTGAGGCATTGGCCGTGGCGAGGCAAGTGGGAGCATACAAAATCAGGCCAAAGAAAGCAACAAGCAAGCCATGGCGGCGCTTGAACGTCTGTCGGCGCTCATTTTGCACATCCTTGGACGTCTCGCTCTTGGGAATCTGAGCTTGCTGGTCGCCCGCTCCCGTCAATTGAGCGGCAATGCTGGCCCCATCGACTGCTGACATTTGGCTCGAAGCTACCGCCTAGGCATCGGTAGATGTGCAATTGAATCGAAGAAGAAGAACAGACGCGGACGAAGAAGTCTGGTCGCAGCAAACTCGGAAAGAGCGATAAATTGAGGGGTGACGATGTGGAGGGAAAGCTTGTCTTCTTCGCCGATCGGCGGAAGCGGATTGCCAGCCTTCATCTTATTCTCGATTCTTCAAACACCTCTGTCTCGGCTTACAATCTTGTCCTTCCATTCGTACAACGCTGCTGGACCAGACCTCACTAGCCACAGGAGAAGCACATAGTTTCATTTGATTCGGGTCGAAACCCGCTTTTCATTGTTTGCGTCTGCTGCTCAACCATAGGTCGAGCGCGCGCTTTCGATAGATGACATGTGTAGGCAGTAATACAAAAACCACACATTACGATCATACAGGCTAGGCCGAAAGAAGAGAAGAAGAAAAAAGAGAGATCCAAAATCCTAGACAGGAGGGCCAAACTCTTTCGAGAGTGACCCATCAGGACGCCATGGCCTTGCAAAGAAATTCAGCCCCGCTATGCTGAGACAAAGAAGGCGGGAAGGGGTAATGAAGGAGTGTAGGAAAGAAGAAGCCGGGCGATGGGCCCAGGCAATGCCGCCAAACAAAAACATTAACAATATCCGATATGTCATAGCCCAGGCTTCTGTGATGGCGCTGGAAGTGCGTCGACAAGAGTGAGCACCCTATCGGAGGGGACTGTGCAGCCAAAGAAGAAGATATGTACCATGAGCGGCAGCCATGGGATGAACGAGCACCCGCACACAGATCCAGCTCCAAGGTCGTATGTAAGAGATGGAACAAAAAGGTCAAAGCGTATTCAAAAAGAAAAAAAGGTTAAAAAGACGGGGCGCCAGCTCCAATGGGTCATTACTTTTTGTGAGGTGTCGTTGATGTTGTGAAGTATGCCATGCACCGCCGGCTATTGGTAGCGGGTCTCGACATCCTTCTCCTTGAGACCACCTATCCTTTCCAGGTCAAGGGATTGGAAGCGTTCCGACTCGCTCTTTTGATAGGAAGGAAGGTTCTCTGACACGGGCTCAAGGCCAATGCTGTGCTCGCCAACGCGCACAACAACGACCCTGCCGGACTGGCGCTTGCCTGCGTCATCAACCTCCTCGGGGAAGTGGATGCGGATCTCAGGAACAGGGCTAGACGGGGGAGGAGCTTCGGAGTTGTCGATGAGGCTTTGCTTCTCCTGGTAGACAATGATGGACTCGTGCGGACGAACAGTAACGCGGTGGTGGCGTGCTGAGGACGAGTGCTTCTCGTCGTAGAGGGGGAGAGTGTCGGCGCGTAGGGAACGCTTTCTCCAGCGCATGAAGTAGAGAGCGATGACACACAGGAGCGCAATGATGAGCAGGACAACGAGGGCAATCAAGAGAGCTGCCATGGTGGGCGAATAGGACTCGTCGTAGTTGTCGCGGGCGGCGAGCATCATAAGAGCGGCCTTCATTTTGATTGTGGAGTTGTGGAGAACGAAAGTGGTGATGAAGCGAGAGTGTTGTGTGAAGATTGAGTCGGAGGAGAGAAGAATTAAAGATGTGCCGTCATGTAGTTCTTTATGATGGGTAGTGTCGTGGGGACAGGATTAAGGTTTTCAAGATCCTGGGGAGGCTAGATGTCAGCGTGCCATTCCATTACTCTGTTCGACAGCTGGGGCGGGTAGTGCATTCTGCAGAGCGCGACGCTTGCAGGCAACACGTCCGGACGATTGTAGGGATGGTTGGGAGGGTTGAGAGGTGGAAAACGCGGAGACCCGCTGGCGCGTGGAGTGCATACCTCGAGTACGCAATCGACTTCAACAGTTCTCGGAGAACGAATGGACTGCAGACGGCGGCTGAAAGAGTGAAGCCGGGGTTGCAAACAGATCAAAGGGTCGTGGGAGGCAGAGAAGAGTCGAAGCTATTATCGAAGAGGTTTCAGAGAGCCATCCGACGAGGAGGTGCCCGGTCTTTTGTTGATTTGTTCTCCGTAAGATTGCTCTCCAGCGCTAAGAGCGTTGGACGGCTGCCAACTGACATCCAACGGCCAATCATGGGCCACCCAAGCTTCGGCGGCTCCACTCGCCCCAGCAAATCGTCATGCTAATTTCGCAACTAAGGCGCCAGCTTGCTGCTCAGGCCTTCTTCGAAGACGCTGAAACTGCTTCTCTGGTTATCTTGGGGACCAGACTCCAATAGATACAACCGTCTATCCAAACAGAGGCTCTATCCCGCCGACAGCTGCTGCCCTGGAGTCGTTCGTTGCCTCTTCAGCGACAAATCTGGGATGTGGGTAAATGCAAAAAGCCAACCCGGGTTTAGATTGCTCAAGATCACCATGATCACCAGGAACCATCTTCCCACTACTCTAGCCGACACGCTGGTGTGTGATGTGCCTCTCCGGCGTCAACCTACGAGTGGAGTGCATAAATCATCTCAACAACCAGGCCTTCCATCCTGGCTCGCATTCCACAGGGGCTGAGAAATGTTACTGTGTTTCGCATGTCCCACCACATCTTGTGTACATCATGACCTCATGATCCGAGGGCGTCTTACTTGATCTTGCAATCCTCCCTTCTACCTGGTGAGTTGGAACTTGGAAGATGAAATTCAAGGCTGCTGTCACCGTCTTGCCCTAGCGTTGGCTGCCTTCGAGTGAGCTCCGACGGTCCAAGCCGCGGCCTGAAAAGGTCTTTGCGCAGACGCTCCCGTCCAATTTCGCAGTTGCAGATTGACCTGGCAACTCCGCCTGTTTGAATAACAAAGCTCCAACTCCCAAACGGCACTCCAGACAATAATCAAAGTGAGCAAAACCTCATGACAAGAAGGGGTTGCCTCGTTTCCTTGACACTGTTCTGGAAATAGGAGACGAGAATGATCCTGGGCTGTCTGCGCGAAACACGCGACGCAGTTGCGCTCTCGGTCAGCCTTTGCCATGCACCCCTGACCGCACCATCCATCATGTAGCCTCACGTAGATGCATACGAGCTCTCCTTTGTTCATGCTCTGGTCTTGCGGTCTGTTTCTTCCACAGGGACCTCTTGTGAAACGTAATAAGCACCTCAAGGTACCTGAGAATATCGAGGGGTCGTCCTGTGTCCTTGCGACTTCTACTGGACACGCCGCAGACAAGTGGGCCAGATTGGATTGGAGTAGGTATGCCGGCATTGAAAGGAGCTGTCTTTTGTTGCTCGAAAAGTGTCCTCGAACCTCGAAACTCTTTGGTATGGTGTCAGTGAGCATTAACTTATCGTACTGAGACGATGTATCATTCCCAAGCACAAGGCCTTGTAGTAGCACCCACGGTCAGAATCTCGATTCTGGAGAAATGGTATATTTGTCATGACTCGTGCTCAGAGGTAGTCGTACGGAGTGCTTGGATGCGAAATGCGTTCAGGTTACACAAGCAGACGATTCGGTTCGTCAGAGGGCACGGAGGTGCTTTGAATGACTTGATCGCCAGACGCCAACGCACCACTGTTTATGCGAGATAGATAGTATCTACCTGTTGTGCATGTGGTTTAAGATAGAGCAGAGTTCATAGCAGGGCATGGGGAACGGAGACTCTGCGCAGCAGGTTGATGGACAGGAAAACTTGATGGGGGGGAATCTTGTAGTGACGGAAGGCTTGCTGCATGAAGCCGAATCTGTGGGAGTGGCTTTCAAACATCTACATATAGAAAATGCGGTTCAGAGGCACAGCCGTGGACAGCACGTTTGTCTGTCTCGTACACGGTAAGAAGGCCGACCAGTTTTGACAGCAGCATGCAGCAGCCATACGCGCCGTCCTCTATCTGGAGCACATAGTAGGTATATGAATGCTATGAAGCGTGGCGATCTGCAGGAACTACAACGAGCTGCAGTACAGACAGGCACTGTCAAGAATGAGAGAGAGGGAAAGCGTGAGTTGTCACGGTGGCTCGTCTGGCTGGAGAGAATGAATGAGGCTTTCGGGAGAGTGATGTTGCGAGAATTATGCTCCATCCTTCCAAAGCGGCTGGAGGCGGGGATTGGACGAGATGGAAAATGGGTCGTTCGAGACAAGCTAATAGCAAGGCTCTGCCAGTAGTCTCCAGAGAGGAGTTGGGCTGTGACTGTCAACTTGGAGATCAACGGTTCGGAAGCTTGGCGTGGCAGCGGGCCGCAAACAACTTTAAGGCGGCGCTTGCCAATCGCCAACTAGTGCGTGGTGATGTGAGAGGCAGCAGCGAGGATAAAGAGAGTCGATAATTCTGTCCCACGCGACTAGAGCATTGCACCCTCCTTGTCGGCCGGCCAGACGCTCATAAAACCAGCTCGGCCTGCATCCCTCGCCGTCCCCCTAACCTGACCAGCTGGGCTTCCCCTCTTTAGGCCGCACGAACACGTCCGACGTTGACATTCCTCGGCGTCGCATCCCTTGCCTGTCACCAACAACCAGTGGATTTGGACCACGAAGGACGGTGTGTGCAAAGCAGATGCCCTTCTGTCGTCCTTTCCTATGCGACCCAGTGCCGTGCTGCTCGTGTTGAAATTGCACATACTTTGATCGCCGGCCACCTTGCAGACGCCTGCTGTTACATAACCGCCAACCACTTCCCTCTCAACCATACTCGCACTCGGTCCATCGTCGCCATCCACTGCTGTTCTTCTGTACATGGTGTTGTTGCACATCCACCAGCGCCATAGACTTTCTGCCTGAGTAGGCCCGCTTTCCAACCAACGCGCCCTCTTCTGCCTGTCCCGCTGACGCTTGTTTGTAGACATTTGTAACCCGTCTTACATAAACCCCCTCACGCCCCTACCTACGCATATCTGTACACCCGTCTATAATGTCTTCAACCTTTTCGTCGCAGCCTCGTCCCGTCACCATGTCGGGTTTCTCGCAGCCCTTTAGGCCTCCCACCAGCGAAGGTCGCAACGGCGCAACCACAACAACACCATCCTCCACCTCCTCGTCGTCCAACTTGACAAAATGGAAAGACACTCAGAACATCTGGAGCAACAGCTTCCTGTCTTCGGCCTCGACCGCACGTCAAGGCGCCGCCCCCAGAAATGCCATCGCTTTCAAGTCCAGCGGACTGGATACAATCGAAGGCAGAACAGGCTCTGGCCAGCTTGTCGACTCATCCGTGTCTGACGATTACACCACCTTCCGCCCTGGTTTCATGAAGCGCGACGAATCGGTGCGTCTTGGTGGTCCGCTCCCCAAGCCCGCCGAAGCCTCGTTTGCCCAGCATCGTAGCAACAGCACCGCTGGTCTACCTCAAGCATACGCCGGAGCTGCTCGCAACTCGTCGTCCTTCTCCTCTTCACGTCCTACAACCAGCGCCATCACCTCCACTTCCTCCGCCGCCCCAAAGGCTCAGTTCAGCGGTGCCTTTGATTCACCCTTGTCCTACACAAACGATCCTCCTGCCGTCTTCACCAAGTTCGACAGACCGAGCAAACCCGTCAGCTCCAAACCAGCTGATTCTGCATACGGCGAGTGGATTGACGGCAACATGACTTATTCTCCTGTTGACGACAGGAGGCGCCCTTCTACGACTGCTTATTTCAATGGCCTGCCCAGCGCCCCTCCATCGCGCAACAACAGCTTGCCACCCTCCAGACACAGCGACATCCAGCCAGTCTTCCCCAACCCCGCCAAGGCCGACTCTTACTCTTCGTCCCAAGCTCCTCCGAGCAGCTACCGCGTGGGCAGTTTTTCTTCCACCTCTAGGCCTGCTGGAAGCTTCAGTGCTGCTGATGCGCAATCGAACACCTTGTCTCAACTCTCGCAGATGAATCTGCAAGACGACGGTCACAGCTTTTCCGCTCAGAGACCGTCCTTCTCGATGCCCTCCTTCCACCAGACTCCTCCGGCTTACGCTCGCAATGGGGAACAGTTTGATGACGTCGAAGAGGTCGGTCGCGTGCCTGCATCCACTTTCGCGTCCGATGCTTACCCAGTCACCCAGCCATTCGCCGACTACCCTGGATACCGCATGTCTCAGTACAATGAGCCCACTCTTATGGCCCACAACATGTACAACCCCAGAAACATCAACCCGAACGTCGCCTTCTTCAATCAGAGGCTGCAAGCGCAAGCGGTGCACGATATGGAACGTCGATACATGCTGAGTTCGCAATATGCTCCCGTCAATGGCGGCTATTACTCGTACCACCCTCCCAACGGGGCTGCCATACACGGAATACCTGCGTATCCTGCCATGCATCCTCAAATGCCACTTGCTGGTGTACCCGCCATGGGCACTCCCAGAGGACCACGGGAGCTTGAACCTGGACACAGTCTGCGGAGTGTCCTTTTGGAGGATTTCAAGATCAACAGCAAGACTCGTCGTTACGACCTGAAGGTGAGTTTTTCCCAATCTTCTCAAGAATGCATGAGTGCTAACAAGATAAAGGATATCTTCGACCATGTGGTTGAGTTCAGCGGAGATCAGCATGGCTCGCGGTTTATCCAACAGAAGCTGGAGACGGCCAACAGCGACGAAAAAGAGCGACTCTTCCGAGAGATTCAACCAAACGCCATTCAACTCATGACGGATGTTTTTGGCAACTATGTCATTCAAAAATTCTTCGAGCATGGTGATCAGAACCAAAAGAAGATTCTCGCCAACAAGATGAAGGGACGCGTCTTGGATTTGTCGCTGCAGATGTACGGATGCCGCGTCGTCCAAAAGGTTCGTTCGAATCCTCACTCTCTTATTCGACCACTAACATCTCTAGGCTCTCGAACATATTCTAAACGATCAGCAAGCTTCGCTCGTTCGCGAGTTGGAGAAAGAGGTGATAAGATGCGTCAAGGATCAAAACGGAAACCACGTCATCCAAAAGGCCATCGAGCGTTGCGATGCACAAGACATCACCTTCATCTTCCAGGCGTTCACTGGCCAAATCCAGCATCTCAGTGTTCACACTTATGGCTGCAGAGTGATTCAGCGGTGCTTGGAGAATTGCGAGGATGCAACTCGAAGGGCAATCCTTGCAGAGTTGCACGACTGCATGCCCACTCTCATCGGAGACTCTTTTGGCAACTACGTCGCTCAGCACGTCGTCGAATATGGATTCCAGCCCGACCGCCAAAGAGTGCTCGAGCTTGTGCTCAAGCAATTGGAAGGCTACAGCAAGCACAAGTTTGCTAGCAACGTCGTGGAGAAATGCCTCACGCACTCCGACGAGGCATGGAGACTCGAAGTCATGAACGTCATCGCCCAGAACAACCACCGCGAGGGAGAAAGCATGTTGCTCGGTCTCATCAGAGACCAATTCGGCAACTATGTCATCCAGAAACTTCTCGACTTGTTGAACCAGCGTGACTTTGAGGACTTCATCAGGCTTGTGCAGCCAGAACTGGCCAAAGCCAAGCGAACAGGCTGCGGCAAGCAGATAGCCTCGATTGAGAAGCGGATGCAAAAGCCATTCGACCAACACATCCACACCCACCAGACGGTCTTTGACAGCCGTACCGTCTCACAGAACACAACACCTCCGCCTCCTCCCTTGACCGCTGATCAGCGCAGCCTCCAAACCAGTTCTGTCGGCAGCGTCAACGGCGACGCTCTCGAGGGTGCTACAAGCAGCCGCAAAGGCTCTGTTGAGCATGCTTTGCCCACCGTCTTTCAAGGTTGACGCTTTTCAGAAACGACTAATGCCTGTCAGTCTCGGCAACGACATGAACAGCGGCAGACTTTCTACGACTTCCTAGTCCCGAGCTGACACTATTCATCTCTCCTCTGCTCCTTTCTTCGTCCGATTCGTGCCCTATACTGGGTTTTCTTGCTCCTCTTTTCTCTTCATGTTTTTGATTCATCGGTCTATTATTTTTATTTTTATGTGCATGGCTGCAGGTGTATCACGGTCACAGAAAAGCACCAGCAACAAGACGGCGTTATTCTTTTGGGATGGCTTACAAAACAGACGAGGCGAGGACACATGTTGGAAAATGACCTTTGGCCGTTTGGCATATTCGGGAGATGCATCACTCGGGGTTCTATCTGCTTCTCTTTTTCCCCCTTCTTTTTCGGTTGTTCTTTCGTTATGTTTCTGGTTGTTGTTGTTTTGCTGGGAGAGTATGATTGATGATGGGGTAAACCTTTCCACATATGAAGAAAAGATATATGTGGGTGGAAGAGATTGGCTTTGGAAGCAACAGGTACGAGATTAGCGCAGATACCCTTTTCTGTTCGGTTGTCAATATAATATATCCTTTTCATCTCTCGGATCACGTCTCGATACCTAGTCTACGCACATGAACACCCCCCCCCCCCCCCCCATCTCTCCTTTGAGGCCTCGCTCTGGCGGAAACATGTCCTCATCTCCAACACCGCATATATGCCTCGCACTTATTGCGCAACACGCGTCTTCGTCTCATACCATCGCTCAGCAGAACAGATCCAGTGCGCGCAATGGCTTCCTCCACCATGACTGAACCGTCCTGCCCCGGTTACGGATAAATGGCTTTGGTGCGTTGCTTCGCGTCTGCACTCTGGTCGCGACACAGCTCGTGTTCGCTGGACGGGCATGGGATGGCCCCTCCCCCTTTGATCAGGGTGTCGCGGGCACAGGAATTCATCGGTTATTGCGGCATGGAACTGCCAGGACGCGGATGCGGTGAGCCCTTGTCAAGCGAGTGATGGGCATCGCGTTTTGAAAGTAGAGATTCGCGGGAAAAAGGCAAGGTGAGTGAGGCGTTTTGTCCATTCGTTCACAGCGACCTACCTCTCTGCCTCTCTTCTTCCTTTCATGCAAAAATAGAGATGGAGTTTCTCGAGAAAGGACATCAGAATGTCAAAAGAGAAATGACGACGCCCGCATGATTCGAACATGCGCCCGCGAACGGATTTGATTCCAGTAAATTCGAGTCAAACGCCTTAACCACTCGGCCAGAGCGCCAATTGATGCTTTCTGAGATTTTCGGATTTATATATACGTTAAATTTGACGAGCCCTGCGGCATCGATCACGGTCACCTGCGGGTCTAGCAGCTACAAAGATATAAACATTCCTTGATACAATCAATGTATGGATACAGTAGTAGGTCTCGACCGCGTCTCATGATCCGCACGCGGTTGGCCTCAAGAGACGATCGTTCCCGCCAAAGATTCTTAGTCAGTTCATTGGTCAAAAAGCATCAAAGTTGTGTGTTACAACCTATTTGACCACAACACTTTCTTTTTGGAATTCAAAAACCATATGCGTATCCTAAAAGATATTTTGTGGTCCACTGTCAAGATAGTTATCAGGATGGTCAAGACAAGATGCGACCAGAAAAAGGATAGAGATCAGAGGCCAGGGTCGCACGGCTGACAATTTGACTTGGCTGAGAGGCCGCGTCCATCACAAAACGCCGCGCGCATCATTGCATCACTAAGTCAAAGAACTGGCTTGCATGAACGAGGAATCAACCACAAAAGAATTAATGTAACGAGCTGTCAACTGTAGAAGGTTCGAAGGTGTGGTAGGGTATCTCGGATTTCCATTGATGCTCTCTAGATTTATCATCTGGTACTTCTAATCATGCTTTCTTTCATAATCCATGCTGTCGTTATTTCATGCCTAGTCTTTCTCGTGCCAGCTTTCTTCATTTGGCATACGAGTCTTGCAAGTCGAGCACAACCAATCTTTGAAAGAGGAGATACCTCAACCCTGCCAGCGGACCCTCTCGCTTCTCAAGAGATTGACAAGCTCCACAGGTAGCATCTCCTTCTCACCCAGGCCTAGGCCACCGAATTTCTCCATGGCTTCAGAAGCGTAGAGCTGGACCGTCCACTGCCAATACTCATCCATATCGCTGTACATGGTCTTGATGTTCTTGGATCCATGAAACTCGATTGGAAGGGCAGAAAGGGCGGATTTAATGGGACGAGTGCACTTCAGTCCCTCAACCTTGGGCGAGCCGAGAAGCTTCTTGTATGCCTTGTCGAGTGAGGCAGACCGCTCCTCAGGGAAGGACATGAACTCCTCCAAGGAGAGGAACTTCTCAGCGTCACAACCCTTAGGAACGTCGATACGCTGTTTGCTCTTGTCGCGCTCGAACTTTTCCTTTGCTCCCTCGTACTTCTCCTGGTCTTCCTCGAAGGCAGCTTGCAGCATCTTGTGTGGGTCGGCATCCATGTCATTGCGGACGGTCATCAAAGGGATGAAGGGGTTACGAAGCTCAAGTCCACCCAATTCGACAGGCCAATACAAGAAGGCGTTGGCAATGTCCGTGGTTCCGAAGCGCTTCTGAATAGTGGACTTGAGGTAAGAAGTAACATCCTCAGTACCCATCTCGTTTGCGGCGGACCTGTCGTTATTCACGAAGAGCTTCTTCTGGATGTACTTGAAAGTGGAGAAGACCATGTCGAGATGCTCAGTGCCCAAACATGTGGCCGGATGTCCAAAGTTGTTGCTGAGGAAGCGGCCCATGTAACTGTTCCAGGCTTGGACATATGAGAAGACTGAACGGCACTGAGCAAATTGGCGGCGCATCTCGACAATATGCTCATCGACATTGGTCATGTCAACAACCCAGCGGGACTGAACAGGGTCCAGAACCAGGAAACCCCAACGGACGGGTCCCTTGGGAAGGATGGTAGAAGGGTTCTCTCCCCGTTCACTCACATGGACCGAACCCGTCTTCTCTTCATTGAGTGCCAAGCCCATGACATCTGTGAAGGCTTTGACAGCCTGCCAAGCAAGTTCGCAGTCTTCCCTTTGACCCCAGAACCAGACGTCGTCATGGAAGCGGTACAGCTGGATGCGGCCCTTGGTTGCCTTGCTGACGGCAAAATCAAGGCAGCCAAGAATTGCTTCACCAAAAGCGTCACTGAGCGTCTGACTGATGGGCACACCGCAGCGACGTGTACGAGCCTGGGCCTTGGGTCCGTCCTGAGGAAAGATGAGAGTCATGGAGAGGTACTTCTTGAAAAAGTCGATCCAGCCATCTTCAACTCCGAGGAACTTGAGAACCGTAAAGATAGTGCTGTGAGGAAGACTGGGACCAAACCATTTGAAGTCGGTCTGGCATAGAGTGAAGCTGCCGTATACCTTTCTCTGAACCATGAGCTCTGTCGTGGCCAGACGAAGAAGAGTTTGCTTGACTTCCAGAGGCGACTTTGCATCCGTCTCTTCGTCGTCACTGTCGGTCTCCTCACCGTTGTAGTCGCGATTGCCTTCACTGATAGATGATGGAAGCTGGGTCATTAAGAAATCGTCCTTGAACTGCTCTCTGCGGGTGTGAAGGACTGAGTTCTGAAACCTGTTGCTATCATTTCCCAGATAGAAGGCAGTACGGACATGGTCGCGGGAAGTCATGGCGTTGTGGGCAGACTTTGGCCATGCGTTTGACTTGAAGAAAGAATGGAACTGGCGCTTGGTAGACACGGCGAAGTGGATTCCAACCCACTGCAGAAGAAGAGCCTGGTGAATCTCTGGATCCATGTATACGCGATAATGTCCGTTTAATTGACGACGAGACTTTGCAGGTATAGGCGATGGCTTCCACTCCCAGTCTCTGAGGTTGGTGAGCTCCATGTTGATGACGTCGGCGACTTCGTTGAGAACAGCTTTGCGAGCATCTCTGAGGGCAATCAGTTCATCTCTCTTGCGGCCACTGAGGAGATCGGCCTTGAGCACAGCCTTGATACAATGCTGAACGTCAGATGCGGAACATTTAAGAACAGCAACATCCATCTCATCCTCCCAGGCTTTGCGGAACAGCTCAAATGGCGTCTCGCGGGCCTTCTTCTTGGGCTGAGACTCAATGAAGAGATTGGTAAGGTACTTCTCGATGGCAGCAGTGTCAGTCTGGCGCTCAGTAAAGACCAATGCATCCCACTCCTGACGCTGGCGGTGCTCCTCCTCTCGGCCAACCTGCACAGGTTCGAAGCTGTTGTCCGAGTCCTCAGAGTCTGGAGTTGTGTTGTTCTCATCTCCAGACTGAGTACCGAGCAGGATATTGGCCTCGTTGGGGTTGTCGACCCATTCAGTGGCAAGACGTGAGAACAGATCGGCATACTCGTATTTATTCGACTGGATATCGAGAAGACACTCAAGATCGCTCCGCCATTGATCAACAAGATTGGAAGGGATTGAAGCGTCGAATTGGGATTGCGTGAGCATCAGACGAGTGTTGTCGAGTGGGAAGCCACCATTGGAGGTCGAGGCGGTGGTTAGCTTGAGACTGAGCTTGTCCAGACCATCGATAAGAGTGGTGGTGGGATCCTTGCTTCGCTTGGCTTCATCAAGAAGCTCAGCCTTGCGCTTCTCAAAGGTGTTACGTCGGTCAGTCAACTGTGAGCGTTTGTAATTGGTGACATCGCGAAGGACTCTGGAAGCCATGATGGGCGATCAAAACGAGGTGAACAGACGACGATGCGAGGAGAAGATGCCGAAGAATTTGGAGTTTGAGCCCCAGAAGCATGTACAGAATAGATTGAGAAGGCACAGTTTACGAAATACTTATAGCTCCTGCTGGTGAGAGGCAGATGAGGGGAAGCCAAGATGGCAAACCCAGAACGACTCACCGTCTCAAAGAAGAGTCATGAATATGTCTTTTTCCCAATTGAAGGTGCTGCAAACTGCCAGGCAGCAGCTTCTGTTTGCTCACAGATTCCTTTCTGCTCGATCGGTGTCATGTTTGCGGTGACGGTGTCGAATTCAGAAGAATCGCCTTACGTCATTCTTGTCCCAACCAAGCTCATCAACATTGTCTAGTACCAACTCTCTCAAAGCTGAAGAGAAGACAACAGGAGACCGTATATTCAGGCGATGAGAAAAACGAGAGTACCGAGTCGTAAGATGAAGAAAGGCAAATTGAAAATTGCCATGAGGGCTAAACTTGTGTTCTTCTGGAAACTTTGAGAGGAATTTATCCACCATATTTAACCGCCCGGAAGTAGGACCGGGGAGCTGGTTGAAGTCATTGCTGACTTATGGGGACCCCGGTGGATCATTATAAAAGATAAAAAGTCCGGCCTGCGGCGGATGAAGAGAGCTACATACACACAAAACCTCTTCAAAATCAGACATCATGGCTGGAAACGGACCATTGTACATGGTATGAAGGGCACCAGGAGGATTGCTGGCCAGCGCTTGCTAACGCTCAAACTTCCAGGGCTTTGACCTGTCCACACAACAGCTGAAAGGTCGGAAGAGAATCATCCATTGAAATCTGTGATCTTGTCAATTGACTCCGAGGACCACAGGCATTGTTGTCGACTCACAACTCAAACTGCACCATGAAGCCAAGGTCGACTTTGACGCCGACTTGGGCGAGAAGTACGGCATTGAAAAGGGTGTCCTGACAAACCCTTCAGAGGGCGAGATCTACGCGCCCGTGGGCATGTGGCTCGAGGCAGTAGACCTGGTCTTGTCACGTCTGGGAGAGAGCGGCCTTGACTTTTCACGAGTAAAGGGTGTCTCTGGAGCGGGTATGCAGCACGGTACTGTTTTCTGGAGCCAGCAGGCCGAAAGCCTGCTCTCGAGCCTGGACTCCAAGAAATCGCTGGTCGAGCAGCTTGAGCCCAGCGCACACAAGGATGAACGCAGAGGCGCTTTCAGTCACCCGGATAGTCCCAACTGGCAAGACGCCTCGACTCAGAAGCAATGCGACCTGTTCGACGCCGAGCTTGGCAGCCCGGAGACCCTGGCCGACGTTACGGGCAGCAAAGCCCACCACCGTTTCAGTGGACCTCAGATTATGCGATTCAAGGCCAAGTACCCGGATCACTACAAGGAGACTTCACGCATCTCGCTCGTCTCGTCGTTCTTGGCCTCTGTCTTCCTCGGAAAGTTCGCTCCCATCGACATCAGTGATGTAACTGGTATGAACTTGTGGCACGTCAAGGAGGGCAAATGGCACGAGAAGCTGCTCGCCCTGGCGGCCGGCGGCACAGAAGGCGTTGCTGAGCTCAAGAAGAAGCTCGGCCATGTGCCCGAAGACGGCGGTGCCAGCTTCGGTCACATCAGCAACTACTTTGTGCAGCGCTACGGCTTCGCAAAGGACTGCAACATTGTCCCCATGACCGGTGACAACCCGGCCACCATCCTGGCCCTTCCTCTGCGTGCCTCGGACGCCATGGTGTCTCTCGGCACATCCACCACTTTCCTCATGAGCACACCGCAGTACCGCCCGGATCCCGCTTACCACTTCATGAACCACCCTACGACCGCCGGCCTGTACATGTTCATGCTGTGCTACAAGAACGGCGGCCTCGCCCGCGAGCACGTCCGCGACGCCATCAACGGCAACAAGACCGACCGCTCCTGGGACAAATTCAACGACATCGCCCTCTCCACTCCACCCATGGACCAAAAGTCCGACTCGGAGCGCATGCGCATGGGCCTGTACTTCCCCCGCCCGGAGATCGTGCCCAACGTGCGCGCCGGCCAGTGGCGCTACGAGTACGACGCGGCGGCCAACAAGCTCAACCAACTCTCAGCCGAGCAAAGCGTAGACGCCGACGCCCGCGCAATCGTCGAGTCGCAAATGCTGTCTCTGCGCCTGCGCTCGGCCTCGCTGGTCTCCGGCCACGAAGTCGACGGCCAGAAACTGCCTCCCCAGCCCCGCCGCGTGTACCTCGTCGGCGGCGGCTCCGCGAACCCGGCCATTGCCCGCATCTGCGGCGACGTGCTCGGCGGCGTTGAGGGCATCTTCAAGCTCGACATTGGCGGCAATGCTTGTGCCCTGGGTGCCGCTTACAAGGCTTGCTGGGGCTGCGAGCGCCGCGACAAGCAGTCGTTTGAGCAGCTGGTCGGTGAGCGCTGGAACGAGGATGCTTTTGTCAAGAAGGTCGCGGATGGCTACCGCAAGGGCGTGTTTGAGAAGTATGGTGAGGCTCTCAAGGGCTTCGATGCCATGGAGAAGGAGGTCCTCAACACGGAGGTCGCGGCTGAAAACACAGCCAAGGGTGGTGTCATTATGCACGACGAGAAGGGCCACGGTGCCAAAAACCCCTGAGTCGGACTATCCACGGATAACATGTTAAGACAGTTTAATGTAATTTTCGACGTCGCCAAAATATCATATATCCCAAGAGACCCATGAGCTCAGGTTACCTGTTGATTAGCCTCATGTTGTACACAGGTCAAGGCCAGAGTCTTGTGATGAACAAGGTGACGATTACAGCCCACTTCCCAGAGCGCAATATGTACGTTACTCACCAAAGGTTATCTACAACTTTTCCCAAGAAACTCCGTCCCAATCTCCCTTTCAATCACCAAGATACACCGGAACACCATACACGACCGTGGCCGCACCATTCAAATATCTCAGATTACACGCATCCCTGCTCTTGGCCACAGCCTCGACGAGACTCTTCTTCCTGTCCTCGTCATCTCTCATGACCAACCTGCTCCTGCTCCTGCCTCCGGGCGTGCGCGACGGCGTCTTCGAAGGCGTCTTGGGCACCGAGCGACCCCTCTTGCGCGGTGTCTTTGGCGGCGCCAATCCTCTGCTCGAGGCCGTGGGCGAAGATTGCCAAAGACCCCATTGCTCGCCCAGTTTGACGGAGAAGCGGTCGATGTCCTTGTCCGTGACGTCCCAGAGCGTGGCGACGACGGCCATGCAAAGACCTTCTCTGTGTTCGTTGGAGTGCTTCTTGTCGTCATCGTCGTTGTCGTCTGTGGTGTCGTCGGGTCGCTTGCCTGCGACGAGGTACGAGAGCGGTACACTTGTCGGTTCGTAGTCGCCGTACTCTGTCACCATGCCACTTGAGCAGCCCATGAGCCACACCACTTCGGCGCACCTGTCCAGCTTCTTGATGGTGCGATTGCGGATATACTGGTTTCCGCTGCCGTGACCAAAGTAAAGGAGCATGTTCTTGTCTGACAGTGCACTGGCAAATTCCTTCTCTGCTGGAATACGGTTGACGATCGATTGCCAATCTGAACCATCTGCTTTTGCGAATGAATCGAGCAACGGTTCCATTGTGGTCTGCGTCCTAGACAGGTCACCTGACGGGTTGAGGATGAACGACCCAGAGTTTTTACCGACAAATATCTTCTCCTCACTGCTTTTATTCATCTGGCGGCGCATTGCAAGGATGCGCTCGCGAAGCGTAAGCATGCTACCCACTCTGCTCACACTGACCCCTTGAAGGCATGGCATACTTTCCCACGGAAAGGCGTGTAGTTTCCTATCCAAGACCAGGATGAGGTGGTCTTGCTCTGTATCATTGATAGTGGCAGCTTCATGATATGATCTCAGAGCGTCCATAGTCTCGGTCGCCATGACGTCGAAGTCGACCTCATCATAAGCATTGCGTTCTCCATTGAATTGGAGGACGTCGATGACAAAGTACAATAGATCGAGCACTTGCTCATCCATGTCGACTTCACCTTCGTGATCGTCTCCGAGACCGACAAACAGTTCGAGGATGTTGGTATCCAAGACAAGCTTTTTCACCTTGCCCTTTGTTCCTTGCCGAGACGGGAGATGTCGGTCAAGAATACCCTCAAAAGACTTTCTAAAGCGAGCCAACGTTCCAGAGTCTTTGCGACGCTGCGAGAGGACTCCTTTGAATCCACCGAGCCAGATGTTCTCAATATTGACAAGAAGTTCTTGCATCCGTAGATCCAAGGCTTCTCTCTCGTCCCACCAGCTTTGTTTTGCTTCTTTGGTCATGGCACTAGGCGGCTTACTGCAACTGTAGTTTGAAAGTTCGACAATCTCCTGCAATTCTGCCTTTCCAGATTCAAAATCGAATGCGCCCGACTCCTCGTCCTCGTCAAGATCTTGCATCTTGTTACGAGTCATTGGTAGACGCAACAGAAAAGGTGCTTGTTTTGCACGATAACGAACAATGTACAACTCATTGTGGTCTTCACTCAACGTCAAAGACACCGCTGTCCAGCTGCTGGGAATGATGTCGATGTAGTCCTTCTGGAATCTGGAAGCAGAAAGAGGATTTGAGGTTTCCTGATCGAAGAGTTGAACAGCAAGATCATGACTCGAGTAGCCCTTTTCGGCATCCATGGTGTTCAATTCGCGAGAAAGAGCTTCGATGCGAGGTAATTCAATGGAGCAGGCAGCGCGTGTAGGATGCAAGGTTCCGGAAGACAGAGTACTTGTGCTGATTGCGGAGAGTAAAAGCATAGCCTTTGAGCCCAGTCCGCACATTTGATGAAAGACTGACATGGCAGCTGTATTCGCAGAGCGGCGTTGAACAGATACAATCCGTTCCTGAGCTTCGCAGAGAAAACGTGCAAATTCGTCATCTGCGCGTTTTTGACGACTCGTCTTCTTTGGAGTGATGGCGTTTGTAGTAGACAAGGGAGTTGATGAAAGCGAAGACTGTACTGATGGCTTCTTGCTAGTCGCATTTGACAAGGCAGGGAAAGAGATGGTAGACTCGGGCAAGACGTTGAATGTAAAGTCTAGAGCAAGTTCATCGCCGAATTTTCGAAGTAATCCCTCTGCCATTGCAATCTGCTGGAGTGTCTCTTGTGTTGAATCGTACTTCATGGTATCGGCTCGCTGTAGAAGTTTTAGCCCGAGGTCGGTCTCGCCCTGGTCCACCAGTAGGAGACCGCGTTGTCTTAATGCTGCTGCACACAAGCTTGACAATGGAATATTCTCCTTGTCTGACGCGGCGGAAGACGCAACAGCCTTGGAGTTGGCAGCAGTCGGCTTGGATGCCTTCCCTGAACGGGCCTTAGCTGTAGGAGTTTTGGGCACAACTCGCTTGGCCACCTTAGTAGCGGCGACCTTTTCGGCCTGTACCTTCAAAGTCTCAATATGATCGTGGAAGCTCTTGCTTGCAAGACGAGTGGCCATAGACTCGGCATTCTCATATTCTTGCTGCGCATGTTCCCACGTCTCCTCATCTGCAGCGAAGATATCACCACGTGTGATGGCAAGTCTGACCAAATCAATGGAGTCCCCAGCATTGATGCGATCAACAGTATCGCTGATTTGGATACCTTCAATGTATGCCTGAGCTTCCCTCTGCACCAAAACCTTCGTCTGCAATTCAGGCATGTCAATCTTTGAGATTAATTTGTCTGCTTGATCAAGGTAGTACAAGGCTTCAGCTCGCATTCCTTGGTGAGCATACATGTCTGACAGATGCAACAAGCTTTTCAGTAGATCTGGCACAATAAGTGAAAAGGCAGCCCCTTGAACCATAGATGACTGCACCTCCGACTGAGGAGCGGTGTCAGACTCTGACATGGTGAGGTTATTGACCGCGTCGATAAGTTCTTCTTGTGAGGTAGGTGTATGCAACTTCTTAGGTTCGTTTTGAGGAGCATGTTGACGCTCCAGAAAATTCATAGTCTGTTGACATAGCGCAACATAGCGTTTAGCGTGGATCATGGCTTGCCTCACTTGCCCTGTACTTCTAGAATACAGGGAGCAGACAAATGCAAACCGCGCTCGAATTATTTGGGCTTGAGTCTTTGAAGAATCATCCACAGCAGGAAAAGAACGCATGTAGTCGACTGCAGAGGCCATGGCCTTGGTAGCAACATCAGCCTTTCCGAGTGATATCCATGTTTCGGCTTTTGCAAGAAGCCATGCAAGCTTGGCGAGATCGGAGATTCCGATCTGGTTTGACAGAGCCTCTCCTTCTTGCAGTACACGGCAGGCCTCTGAAGAGTATCCCAAGCGCAGATACTGCAAAGCGAGCTCTGATAAAGCTTGCAAGGCAGAAGATGGGTCAGCACTTGCTCTAAGACTCAGAACTTGAGAAAGTATCTGAAGTACTTTAAGATTCAAGTCATCTTTGCCTTTCAAGGCGAGCAAAGAAGCCACGAATCGCAGTTCGGAAACCAGATTATCTAAGTCGTCGATTTTTGCATTAAGCGCTTCCACAGTCGTTGTTGGTTCCACGAGGGTTGATAGGTCTGTCAATGAGTTCGCAATGGCATCTGCAGAGGCTTCGTCTGCATGGAGTGTCTGAGCCATCGAGAGCGATGCCACTTGAAACACTGTATAAGATGCCAGACCGATATCGAGATTGAGTGACTTAGGGTCGATTCTGAACGCGAGAGCTTGTTCCAAGAGTTGAGCATCGATCAAGGCCTGATACTCTTTGGAGTAATTCAATATCCGGACACTCACACGTGCTCGTCGCAGTGGATAGCTAGCTTCCCCATACATGTCCAGGAGACGGGTCAATAGCTTTCCAAGATCCGCACTTATTCTCCTGCGGCGTGACGGCTTGAACAGATCCTCTTCAAAGAAGACGAGTTGAATTTCGAGCAGTGTTGCTCTTTCCTCAAGGTCAAGAGACTCATCATCAAAGAAACTGGCCCTTTCCGTTTCTTTGGCCGAACAAGTGTGGTACTCGCGGAGATTACGCCTCAACAGTTGCGCCTTTGACCGTGTCTCAAGGGCGACAGATAATGGCTTAATAGCCGCATCTTGGGCAAGCTCACGCAAAACACCAGAACGAAGCTGAACGCGAAGGGACTCGACGAAAGAAGAACAGGAGCTAGCGACACTGCCGAGCTTCTCGAGTTTTGTCGCTAAGAATCCAGCTTCTTGATGAGTGAGAGCACGGTCGCGTAGCACATCAACCGATGCTTGAAGGCACTTTATTGCTTGCTTGCATGGCTCTTTTGATCCAGGCGCCAAGAGTTGGAAGCACCGCCAATACAAATTGGAAATGTTGACGAAAAGATGCTGCGTTTCCGGGTCGTCTTGAAATCCTGCCAAGAAAGTACACGACTGAAGTGCTTCTTGGACCATCTCGAGGTGGTTGCAAGGCGGCAAAGCCAGAAGCTTGCAAGTGAACAGGCTGGAGCTGACGAACGAAACAACCAACTTTGGGGCCACGCCCTTCGACACCATGTCTTTGGAAGTACATTTAAAGAACCAGACTAGGATCTCTGCGCAGAAAAGGGCGATTTCACAAAGTCCAAAGAGGTCGTCATTCATCTCCGAGCCGGCGTTCTCGGAATCGTGAGTCAAATGTTTGGTGGCCGTTCTACGCAATTTAGCAAGCTCGAACAACAGATCCTCAGAAGATGGAGGTGCGGCCTTGAAGGTGTTCTCGAGGTCTGTTCTGCAAGACCGTACTTGCTCGCGGATCCATTGCGGATCCGAGGTATTGTTCCGATCGAGCCGTAATGCCATGGAGCGAAGAGTGCAGAGTAAACGCCTCGAGGAGGTTAACGTGTCGTCTTTCGGAGACATGGATTCAGTGAAACGCAAGGCTTCATCGTACATGCCAAGAGACTCAGCCAGAAGACTCAGGGACTTGTAGATAGCCAAAGTGGGATGTGGTTTGCTCTCATCTGATTTGTCCAAGTTGACCAGCGCACCTACACCATCACTGGCAAATTTAAAAGTTTGCGATGCATTAGAGCCAGTGCGCCTCCTATAAGCATCCAAATATCGAACAAGAGGATCGTAGAGCTCCTTGTCGAGGTTGGCTTGATGGCCAGCAAGATGCCACCATTTGGTTTGAATGAGAAGCGCGGTGATTTGGAGCCTGAACACGACATCTGGAGAGGCGTGCGTCCTATGGGTCTCAATAGCTTGGTCGGCCGAAGCGGACGGAGATGGGCACATGGATAGTATCAGCCTGGAAAGCGAGTCCAATTGCCTCGCAGCCTTGAACTTGTCTGAGCCGTGTTCAGCAGAGCGAAGAATCAGCGAAGCAGGAGAAAGACGGTTGTCAAGAAGCAGGTGATCGAGTGAGGCTTCGACGGTGGCGGGCCGACCTGAATTGACAACAAGTCGCAAGACGGCCAGGTGGTAAGAAATGGCGAGCGAAACGACGTTCATGTCAGAAGTACGACACTCGAGGTGTAACAGCGAGGCGAGAGTTTCCTTGTCGGCTGCCGGGGGCAGACCGGCTCCCTCAGACTTCTGATGCAGACAGGCCTTGAGTATACGCAGCTCTTTCATCGCCAGGGTATCCATACCATGCGCGATCAGCTTCCCAGCCAGGGCAAGCATTCCAGTCTCGAGCTGTAGGGACCCGTCACCCGCGGGCCGGGCAGCGCGGAGATGGGAAAAGGCGAGGCGAGCGCATTCTGCGACGACTACCAGACCAGGCGGAGCGGCCTTCTTGGAAGAAGGCGACGAAGGCGGAGAGGGGCGTGCGGCGACATTGGGCGAGGGTTTGATGGCATTGGTCAAGACTTTCAAGGAAACATTGACGACGTCTGTAGCCAGCTTGTACCGCTCCTGCGGAGACAGGGGCTTGGTCGCATCGGAGGCGGTAGTCGCGGCGTTCTTGGATTGGGCTGCTCGTGTGGTGGCAGGCTTGCGGGTGGTAGGCGTCCTGGCCGAAGTCTTGAGAGGCTTCGCATTCGTCTCGGGCGTGAGGAGGCCCTGCAACGTTGCGCTGATGGTTGGTGAGCAGGCGGACGGGGTCGCGAGCGCCTTGCGCACCGCCTCTGCCGGGTTGGTTATCGAAGGCATGCTTGGGCGTGTAACGGCGACATGTTATGCCATGACGGTGTTCAAAAGAGCGCACAAGCGGCCGCCTTATCCATGTGTTCGATTGATTATGCCCAAAACTCAGCCCTTCCCGCACTCCCTCCCGATCTCTGCAGCAACCGCTTCGGCCCGGCGCTGCCGGCAGAGCCCTAGGTTTCGGAGCGTTGGATCAAAAAGTCGCTTGCTCAAAGTCGCCAGAACGATTCATCACCATCGAGCAAAGTCAAGCCGCCATGAGAGCCGTTGCTGCTTCTCTACGCCAGGTCGCATGGCGTCGCGCCTTTTCCTACACCGCTGCTCATGCTTCGGCCAGCACTTCCGTGCCTCGAGTCGCCTCGGTCTGGCAGTCCGTCATTCCCAAGGCCTTCAGACAACCCAATGATCCCGTCTCTATCGCCGAGCGCAAGAAAGCCCAAGCCCTCAAGTCCAAGGACTGGAACCCTGCCACCTTCTTCATCGTCATTGCCCTCTTGATCGGCTCAAACGCCATACAAATGATCAGTCTGAGAAACGACCGCGTCAACTTCACCCGCCAGACCGACGCCAGAATCGCTCTGCTCCGAGAGACCATCGAACGCGTCCTCCGCGGAGAAGATGTCGATGTCAAGCGCGCTCTGGGGACCGGCGACCCGGAAAAGGAGAGAGAATGGGAGCAGGTCATGCAAGAACTGGAGTCTGATCACTCGTTGTGGCAAGGAAAGAAGCACAAACGTGATGCTGCCCAGGAAGCTCAAGCCCAGCAACCGCCATCAGGAGCATCAAGAGAGAGCCCCAAAATTGTCCCGCACCAGCCCGAGCCTGCTTCTGAATCTGCACCGCGGCGACGACCTGGCTTCTTTTAATCCATCGTGCCGTGCCGTAGACTCTCTCTCATTCCTTGCCCATAGCATTGGAAGCGAATGCTCGTATGGGCGTCAATCCTACGACGAGCGAGGCTCTAGCAGGAATGTCTGACTGCGAGAGTGATGTGAGCCAATCAGAGCGGGGCAACCACTTGCATCCGCCTCTGTGGTTAATGCAGATCCGCCCTTCATTTGCACTCTGCTGACCACCAATGTTTAAACTCTTCAACCATGAGCACATTTGTCTCCCAACGCTTGTTCTCTCCTCCTGTTCTCTGTGTTTCTACTTCCTTGCCGATGCGTTGCTGTTTGTTGCTTTCTGCAGTTCTCCGCCGCTCTCTTGCTTGCCGATGCAAGGGCGACCCAAGCCCAAATTTCCTTTCCGCCTTCCCGACCATGAACTTGTCTGCAAACGACTTGCGTGGTGTTCGCGTGTGTCAAAGAGAAGGAATCACCAATGCATGCCTTCCTGATAATCTTGTATTCCAAACACCCACAACATGGCGCCATTTCGCTTCTTCAATCACCACAGCTTCCGACGCGGTGCATCCAGTCAATTGACTGATGTGCCCGAACCTGGAGCTGCGCACTTGACCGCAGACATGGGCGGCGCTCCCTCCAAAGTTGGATCCGCTGTCAGCGAAACACCGCACAAGAAGTTGAGACATCGATCTTCATCGCTGCACCTTCTCAAACGCAATCGAACGCCATCGGGGAACGCTGCCGTGCGAGCCTCGTGTGTTGCGCAACCTACACTTCTTGTGGATACGACGACTATCGAAGACGACGATACAGAAGTGGACTACACCAGAATATCTGCAGGGCGTCGCTCGGGATCGGAGTCGACAGTCAAGACGCTGAGCGACTCTGTTTTGTTCAAGAGCCTGAAAGAGGAGCAGGATGACGACTCTGCTTCAGACACTAGCTCGACAGGCACAGTCACTGGCGTCACTCCTCCATCTGATGATCAGGAGATCACTGTCATACATCATCCGGTTGACGAACCAAGCGGAATGATCACTCCGGTACCGCCTCCACCACCCAAGACACCTCAGATCATGCTTCCGACTCCTCCCTTCCTTCCAGAAGACAGTCCAACCAAGTACGGCTTGCGCATCACCCACACACCCACGCCCGACCGTTCTTTGACCGACGCACAGAGGAAGAAGATGTCGGGAGCTGCACTGTTCGTGGTATGTGTGATTGAACGAGAATTATAATCATTATTTTGCCTAACGCACTGCAGCATGCCGCTACCCAGCAAAAATCGGCAACTCTGACATTACCTGCCGACCAAGCAAAGTCAGGAGCTGTCGATCCGAATCACTTGTTCGCTCGTAGTTCGCCTTCCCTGCCGTTGTCTGACAAGGCCAATCGCATGAATGATCAATCCAACTCGCTACCGAATCGAAAACTGCGACCCAAGTTCGACAACCCTTTCAAAGATGCGCCTCAGGAGCACGTGGCCCATGCGCTACCACTCCGAAAGTCGCAACAAGCTTGCTTTCGTGGACACGATATTTGGCAGCGCATGGGTCCCAACCACCAACATCCTGTTGCTTGCGCCGTCTGTGACGGATACGAAGCTCCAGGCGATGACTTTATGACATGCTTGTGGTGCGAGTTGCATGTTTGTGGACATTGCTATTCGGCGTTTGTGAGTAGCGGAGTGACTGCCATGATGGGTAGACAACAGAAGAGATAGAAGCGGCATCGTTGTTGGGGACGATCTCGAAACAGCGGCAGATGTCTGGCAAGACGACGTTCTTGGTGGGGGGATGAGAACAATGTCTAGCACGGCACAGTCACGCTATTTGTATACAAGAGTGGGCATGGGACTGAGAAAAGCATGCGTTTGTCTGTTTACGGCTGCATTGAATGGACACTGGTTGTCCATCACTCTTAGGTGCATTGAAGGGTAATGAAAAGGGTTTAGAGGTTGATCAAGTCAGGTATTCTCACAAACATTTTCTTTTCCGTTGTTCAAGCCTGCATCCTGCACACTTTTTCCTTGCTCGATTTTTTCCGATGTCCTAGCTTGATCAGCTCACGAACAAGAAAGATGTCTGACTGAGAGATGGCATACCTTGCTCTCGGCCTCGACAAGAAATTAAGAGTGTGTGGCAGAGGGAGCAGAGGGAGCGACATCCTCTCCCCCAGCCATCTCCTCTCCCCCGGCCATCTCCTCTCCCTCGGCCACCTCCTCTCCCTCAGCCCTACCATGAGGACATCCCGTCTCGGTACACCCAATGATCTGGATACCGCAAGTGTTTGGATCATCCTGGGGCTTGAGGGCGGGCTGGCAGTAGCAGTTGTTGCGGCCGACGAAGGGCACGAAGCCGAAGGCGCATCGGCTGGGTGGGGGTGTCACCCAGTGGAAGCGTTTGTCGAGACGGGTGGGCTGGTCGTTGGCGAGTGCCGTGGTTGTGGTTGCGGTGGAGGTGGCTGTGTAGGAGATGGCCTGGTCGGCGTCTGTGTTGATGGGGTGGGCTGTGGTCACGGTGGCCAGGCCCAGGGCCAGGGTGCTGAGGAGGGTTGAGGGACGCATCTTGTTGGAGGCTGTGTGATGATGTAGGCGGGTGCTGATGGATTATTTTCGATGGGCGAAGGGCTGGGAGATTTTATATGGTTGCATGGGAGTTTAGGCTTTTGCTGTCCATTACTTTGAGGCCTTGGAGTCTTGACAGTGAGGGAGTTTGAGTTGTAAAGAATATCGTGTATTTGCTGTCCGCATGACTTGTCCCAAGAAAAACTAAACCCAACCCAATCCAGTGACTTACCGATACGAAATGGACATGAAATGGAAAGAAATATCAAAAGCCTAGACGTGCCGGCCATTATCAAGCTGCAACCTGCTCAACACCATCGGCACCCCCACTTCCAGAGATACTCGACATGAAATCTCTGTATCTGAACACTTCACCCCTCTTCCTGTCGCCACCTCCCAACTCCTTTCCAAACACACCCTTTGCACCGAATGCTCTCCTCGCCGAGAATTGACTCATGATGGCATCGACTTCTTGCTCCGACAAGCGCAGGTGTTCGGCGCCCGGTTCAGGGGCAGTGTTGAGCAGAGCATCTCTGAGCTCGTGCTTGTCGATCTGACCGCTGTCGTCGACGTCGAAAGCGGCAAAGGCGGCTGCCAGCTCCGAAGGCTCGCTGAGTTCTTGCAGGGGCGCAGAAATCAGATCGAGAAAACGGCCCAGGGTGATTGTGGAAGGCGTGTTGGGAGGGAAGAAGGCGGCGACGGCTTTGGGGGAGGCATCCATGCCCATTTGCTGGAGCATGTCGGCCACGCTTGCAGAAGTGATGGCACCGTTATTGGAGCTGTCGAGGACTTCGAAAGACTCGCGCATGCTGCGCAGTAGAGATTGAGGAACGTGTGAATATTGCCCGGTAGCCATGGGCACAGGGGCCGAGAAGTTTGGTCTCGAAGCAGTGGCAAAGCTTGATCTGGGAGCAGCACTGGTGGAGTCACGAGAGGTAGGCCTGCGGAACATTGGCGGGCGAATGGTTGCTTGGGTTGAGGAGGTTACGGTGCGCTGAGCAGCAGGGCGCACAGGACGGGTGGCTGTAGGAGACAGAGCGGGCGAACGAGCAGCAACGGGAGAGGATGGGGCGGCAAAAGGAGACGACGGTATTGCTGAAGGCGAAGCAGGCACGCGAGGAGATGGCGGTGCACGGGGAGATGGAGGAGCGCCGTCTACCAATACAGGTGACATGGGGTTGGGGCCCGCGGGAGATGGAGATGGCGGGACGGAATGGTCATGGTCGACAGATGTCGAGGGATTGGCAGGGCGGGAGAAGGAGATTGGCGGAGCGAGCGAGCCGGACGAGGCAGGCCTTGACGACGACGACTCTGCGACGCTGAGACGACTGGCAGGGCGGGCAAAGGGACTCCTGGGCCGGTCACCGGTGGCCAGTTGCGAGGGTCTCCGCACGAAGGGGTTTGTTTTTTCAGGCGACAGAGAGGGAGACAAGGGTTTCGTGGGCGATTCCGAGGGGGCGCGGACGGTCGAGGGGGATCGCAAAACACCGGGCGAGCCCGGGCGGCGGAAGGGCGAAGCGCGCGGCGAGTGGAACGACAGCGTTCCTGATTTGGTGGGCGACGACTGGGCCAGGCCAGGTCAGTTCTGGCGGACGGGTGGGACAGGAATAGGAATGGGCAGCACTCACCATGTCTGTTGCAGTGGAGGGTGTTGGTGCGAAGTAATGTGCAAGATGTAATGTGCAAGATGGTATGTGCAAGATGGTATGGCGGTTGTCAAGGCGGGCGGTTGTCGGGACTGTAAACACACAAACATGCATGCACCTCATGCATCTCATCAGCCAAGACGCGCCGGCCTGCGCGCCCCGCCCCGGCCCGCCCCGATCCAGGGGCTCTGATTAGCGGCGTGCCCGTGCTTGATCGGCGTGCCGTGAGCTGGACCTGGACCCTGGTGGTTCTTGCGGAGAGCAGACAGACACGCAGAGCAATTGCCCGTCAATCGCATGGAATCGCTTCCTTAATAGCTCCCTCTCTCCCCCGTCGCAATGGCCCAGCACCGCCAGAACAGCAGCACCGGCCAATCCATCCACAATGCTCCTGCCGCCGCCGCCGCCGTGCCAGGGGGTTCGCGCCGCCCCTCGCTGGCCTCGTTCCCTTCGCGCAAGCAGTCCTCCTACGATGTCATGCCCTCGGCCACCGTGAGGCCGCCTCTCCGGCCCTCGCTCGCCCCTTCGATGCCCTCGCCCGCCCTGCCTCGTCGCAAGCGCAAGCCGCGGCCCCAGTACCCCCAGCACGCCTCGGAGCGCCATGTCGAGTACATTCTGGTTGCCTCGTTCGACATCGACACGGGTTCTATCATGGAGCACCAGTATCCCGCTCCAATCGGCGGCGACGAGCACATGCTGGCCGAGCTCATGCTGCCCGACCAGACCCATTTGCGCAGCCAGGATTGGACCATCTTCTTCTTACACAAGGATCAATCGCCCGAGGATGAGCTCGAACAGAGAAAGGAGAAGAGGAGACAACGGAGAGAAGAGAAGAAGAAGGCGCGCGTCCAAGCCAAGGCCCAGGACGCCGACAGCCCTGGCCCGCATGTCGACAACGACGACCACGACGGCGACGACACCGAAGACGCAGAGTCAGAGGACGATGCGGTCAGGAGTACCCACGGCCCCCCGCTGGTCTACGTCCTCAACCTCGTCAACACAAAGCATGACGCCAATGTCAAGCGCGGCGCTGTTGTCAAGGCCATGGCCATTTGCACCCGCCATTCCTTTCTGCACATCTACAAGCCCCTGCTCCTCCTCGCACTAGAAGACTATTTCCGCACCCCAACCATCGACACGCTGGCATCGCTATACGAGTCTGTCAATTCCATGGACCTCTCGCTGCTTCCGCGTTTGTCGTTCCAGGAGCGTTATATCCTGCAGGCTTCGGACGTCAAGGACCTGTTTATCGAGAAATTCGAATCCATCGTCCAGCAACGCGTCCAGCAGGACAAGGCCAACAGCCAATCTGCCGACGCCCAGGCCCAGCAACAAGCCCCCCGGCAGCGCTACAGTCTGCCGCGCGACACGCACGAGTTTGACTCTGTCGTGAATTACAACAACATCCCCGTACCCATCAAGATACCCACTGCCCTGTCTCTCGAGACGGTCGGTGACTTTTCCCTCATCAAACTCATCCAGACCTTTAGCACTCCCCACTCTGCCTCGCCCCAGCCATTCACCCAACATCACCCGCACCTGACTACCTCCGGCCCTCTTACCCATCCCATCATCGTCCTTCTCAACGCTCTGCTCAGTCAAAAGCGCATCATCTTCATCGGACATAATCTCCCCTCCTCTGAAGTCGCAGAAGCTGTATTGGCTGCTTGCTCACTCGCCTCTGGCGGTTTTTTGCGTGGCTTCACCCGTCACGCCTTTCCCTACACCGATCTTACCAAGATCGACGACTTGCTCAAGGTACCGGGCTTCATTGCCGGCGTCACCAACCCAGCTTTTGCCTCGCACACGCAGTGGTGGGATCTGCTGTGCGATCTGCCGACCGGGCGTATGAGAATCAGTCCGAACATCGAGCCAGCCCCCGTGACAGAGGGCATCTTGTTCTTCCAGCAGAGTGGACAAGGCCTGCAGCAGCCACACAATGCACCGGGGCCCGTCTCGTCGGCCGGTACAGCCGCGGGCGCAGGCATGGGCGGCTTCCCTTCGATTCCCTCAGGCGTCGGCGACCCAACCGGCGACGTGGCTTTCATGTCCAGCGTGCTCGCCTCGATAGCCGAGCGACGGGGCGAAGGCGCCGTCCGCGCCAAATTCCGCCTCTGGATTCTGAAATTCATGCGCATCGCGGCCGCCTTTGAAGAGCTCGTGTACGGCGCCTCGGCCATATTTGCCTACTATCCCCCCGGATCTCCGTCATCGCCACAAACCGCCATCTCCTTCCCCTCGCCCACGACCGTGCTCGACGCCACACTCGTCGACCCGGCGGTGTCGGGCCATGGCTACGTGTGGCCGTCGCAAGACGCAAAGATGCGCGAGCTGGCGGCCAACGCGACGCGCATCGAGGGCTGGAGCAAGACACGCAGCTACTACAACTTCATCCAAGACTTTAGCGTCATGTTCTCCTTGCGACCAATCCAAGACCTCGACCTGCAGCATCTCCACGACAAACTGACCAAACTGCGCATGGGCGCCGACGCCAGCGCGGCCATCTACCTCGCCCTCTGCGCCCGCGTCAAGACGTACGAGCAGATCAACCAGCTGCTGTCCGTGTTTGCGTATGCCTCGCCCGCCACACCCTCCGATCGCCATCAGACCGGCATGTTCTACCTCGCGCTCGGACTCGTGCACCCGCGGCTGGATGTCAGGGAAAAGGTCGCCGAGCTCATCGATCAGATCAGGGTCCACGAGGCCGGTAGACACTTTTGGGCGGCGCTGGGCCGGTTCGAGCAAGCGGCTTTTGACAGGGTTGTGCTTGCTCGGGCTGAGAGGGAGGATGTCGGGTTGTGATTTTTGGGGAGTTGCATTGTTTTTTTTTTGTGGTCGGAGATACCATGGGTTTATTGTTTTTTTTGTGGAGCATGGAGTTGTGTTGGTGATGGAAAATGGGATGGATAGATGGAATATTAGAGGATGTTGTATTACGTGAATGATGCTATTGATATATACTTGTTTGTGGCTCCATGCACGAATCACGTAATGACTTCTGAGGGTGACCTGAGTAGACTTTTACTGCTAATACTCAGACAGAAAACAGTTGCACCTTTAAAGTCTCGACGAGATAGAACTTGACGCTGAGATGTCGGAAACGACGTTTTTTGAAAGCCACCTGCAGAGATTTACGAGGCGAACCGATTGAGAAAAGGAAAGTTATTGTATTGAACCGGGCAGATGGTCATTCAAATCCTGTATCTCTCTGTACAAAAATGTCTCTGAACATTGCACCCTCCCGCCTTGTGTGTGTTACATGGCAGACAAAGGGGTCTTGATGCCAACATCTGTTGCGTTCCGTCTTGGCCCGAGGGGACTTGAGCTCCATTTACAGGGAGGCTTGGTTTCGTCCCTTGAGCAGACTCAGATGTCTGCGTCCTTGTTGGGGGGTGGGTGACGCTTGCAAGCGGGCGGGATTGTGTGCGAAGCAAGGCATTGGCCTTTGCATGGGATGCCTGTGCTGCGCTGGCTCGCATGGGTTCGGCGATTTCTTTGATCTAGCTCTGTCAACCCCCCTTGGATGCAATGTGCTGTTTACTTTTGACGGGCGAGGTTGTTGCTGGTCGACAGACAGACCTGGACCACACGCTACTGACCATGGACTCGTCAGCGGAAACGGCGTATTGGGGCTCACAAGCCCGCCGTTCCATTGCAACACAAAACGTGATTCCAGCATTCGGTGAATGGCACGCTCAAGCCCACGGCGCGGGAACAAACGGACGCTCCATCCTCGCGGCAGTAGTATAAGGCGCAGCAGCAGCACTAGCACGCAAAGCAGAAACAAGACCAGGCAGCATTTCTTCCAGAACATGGGCGCATCTCAGCCCATCCCTGCCGGTATCCGTGGCGGGAGACAGGTGCGAAAAAAACTGCTCTTCACCCCTGACGCCGCCGATGTTCACAATGCCCACGGGCATACCTTGCTCGCGGGCACGCTTGACGAGCCGCCACGCAGAGTACGTGGCCAGCGAAGAGCCGAGCACCAGCACGCGTGCAGCCTCGTCTATGGCCGTCTCGGCGGCCACTTTGATCTTGTCCGGGATGGACTCGCCGAACATGATGACGTTTGGCTTCAGGATGCCCGCGGTAGACTTGCCGGGCACCCAGGCGCCGTCCGCGTCAACCTCGACGACATGCTTGTTTCCATCCTTGTCCGTCGGCGGGCGCGCCAGACAGGTCGGGCAGGCCGGGTAGCGGAAAGTGGCGTAGTCGACGCCGGGCACGTCGACGTCGCCGTCGGGGTTGGTCTTGAGCCCTAGCTTGCGGCGCTCCTCGGGGTTCTCGGTCGTCAGGGCGCCCGAGGCCAGCATGTCGCGGAGGAAGCTGTCCCAGGCTGGGTTCAGGGCCGCGAGGTCGTTTTGGAAGAGCGAGCGGTCGTATTCGGTGCGGCAGGTTGTGCAGACGGCGCTGCGGAGGTAGCCGTGTAGCTCGAGGGTGCGGAGGGAAGGGTGGGCTTGCGGGTGGAAGGAGTCGACGTCTGTGGGTGGATTGTCAGTGGGTCGTCGGTGTGTTTGGTGTCTGGATGGGTACTTTGTGTGATGACGCTGGACAGGAAGCCCATGCCTCCCAGGTCGGCGACGGCACGATGGGCGGGATTGGGTTTCGAGCGGTTCAGGTTGGTCCAGCCCAGAAAACTGCGCGCCCAGTAGCGCTTGCGGGCGGCGTGATTGGCGACAAACTCGTGGTAGTAGATGGGGCGGTATGTCTTGTTGAGTGTATATGTGCCCTTGGTGCCCCTGTAGTCTGCAAGCCCAGATGCCACCGAGATGCCCGCTCCGGTGAGCAGCACCGTCTTGTCTTTTCCATCTTTGCGTTGCAGTGGCGTTGGGCGCAGGAATTCAGAGAGGGCGGCGATTGCACCGCTGACGGATGCTGCGCCTGTTGGTATAATGCTCGGGGCCGGCAGTGGCGCCGTATACGGGATTCTCATCAGTTGCCCTCCAACCATTTCTCTGCCCTTTCACGCGAATCCCTGTCTTTGCTTCTGCTTGAGAACGCCAGTTGATCGTTTTGTAAAGGGTTATGCTACGTCATTGACTTTTGTTCGGTATTAATTCCGCTGTCAGGCCAGGGTCGCCTCGACCGTCGTATTTCTCGTCCATTCACCAACTGTCAGTATTGATTTGCTATTTCACAGAATACCCTTCTGCCAAGTAGGTGTCCACTCTTCTGAGCTTTGCAGGATAGAGTCCAAAGACAGCCCTGCAACGGCGTTTCCCACGCGCTGCTTTTCTGTGCTGACCACTTGTCGCTCAAGTCGCACCATGCTCTCCAATTCTTCTTTGATCCCCGTGACCAAGCCCCGCAGACATTGCAGCAGAGTAGTCAGTGATGACTTTGTATCATCGCTTGCCTGAGGCGGCGCCGGTGGCAACATCTCAACCTCCCGTTCTACCAATCTCAATCTCTGCGATATCGATGCATGCAAATGATGCCAATCCTGAGGCAAAGGCCCCGAGAAAACATGTGCTCTATCCTGTTCAGTAGCCTCGGCTGCCCATTCTGAAAATGTGTCGACTAATGACGAGTATTTGCTCTCTGGCGCCGACAGCATCATCATCTCATTCAGGCAGCCGCTCAGGCACTGTATGCTCTCTGCAGCCTCTTGGCCAATGTGGCTGATGTTGCCTTTTGACAAGCCTAACCAGTCAGCAATAGCCGCTAAATTTCCCTCTTCCTGGACGAGCCGCTCTTCCTCTCGGATCTGATGGACCTGCTCCTGCGTTGCTTCAAAGTCACCTTGAAGTGCCCTCAACGCACTCTGCTCGTAGCTCTGTAGATTCGACTCGGCGGATTCGTGAAGCAATGAGAGATACAAGAGCTCGGACTGCAGTTTTGTGGTTTCAAAAACAGCACCAGAAGCAGTTGCCTTTTCTTCGGCCGAGGGAGCGACTCGCGACGAAGGGGTAGGAGGTTTTGGCAAAGTGGTCTTGGCAGGACTGTAGTGTTGCTGAAGTGTATTGAAGGCGGGTCGAGGTGCATCGAAGTTGGGTAGGGTAGAGGTTGTCCCTGAGCGTGCGACACGTCTAACGGGGGGTTTGATAGGGTCTGCGCTTGGCTTTTCCGACGTTGGAGTGGATGGGGCTGCCAATTTGGACTTTGTCGTGGTGCTCGTCGAGCTCTGGGATCGCAGATGCCTAGTTTTGGTGACAGTGGCAGAGCGCTTCAAAGAAGAATTCTCGGTGCTTGTCCCTAACGTAGCACTGGCGCTCGGAGTGCGACTGTGCGATACGACTCGAGGTTTCTGAGCGATGGTCGAAGAAGAGGCGGGCGTTCTGGTCGATAAAGATCTCGATGGGGCAGCAATTGCAGAGGTAGAGGCCGAGGTGGCAGAAGACGGAAGTTGCGGGATCGAACGAGTACGAACAGATTGGGTGCGAGTCACCGGGGCAGGAGGAGGCGGCATAGCAGCTCGGTCGTCGGAAGGCTTTGTCGCAGGTCGCATGGCCGGTCGCAAGGGACTTGACAAAGGAATGCTCGACGTCGAAACAGCAGCACTCGTCTTGACAGAGCGTGGAGTCAGCTGTGGCAGCTGGCTCCTCTTCTTCTCCGTGTCGCCCGAGTCCTGTAGTGCTACCATCTCAGCGCTGTTGGAGAGTAGAGAGGCCTTGGGATGCTACCTCGGATGTTGTTGTTGCTGCTACTGCTGGCCGCGCAGGCCGTCGAAGCGAAGGCATTCGTGATGCCATTTTTATCGTGTGTATTTTTGTTGTGTTTGGTGCTTGTCGAGGCGGTCGAAGGTGTTGACGATGACGCTCCCATGGCGGCCTCGTGTTTGTCTGCTTTGCACACCCGCGTGGTGACCCTCTCACTTCTCGCGCAATCCCCCTCTCCTGCCAACCAGACTGTCAATTTATGAGCTCTAACCAACTCAAGACAGCTGGCATAGCGGCATGACTGACTTATATTGTACCCCTTCAAATCCAGTCATGGATCCTTTCTGCCACTCTCTCCATCAACTCAGACTGCAGCTTGATCTCATGAACAAACGTACTGCTGCTTTGCTCAATAACCATCGAGACCATATACCTTCGTCCCATCCTCCACCCGCTCCTCACACCATGAATTCTCCCCATCTCCATTCATCTTCTGATTCTTCCATGTCCTGGCACATCAACCAGCTTAACACGAGAATGGATGCTCTCGCAGACAAGCACGAGGCAAGATTCAAGCACTTGACTGATCGTCTGGACTCTTTTGCCGACAATCTCGATGATCTGGAATCCCGTCGCTTTACTCCACCCGAGTCGCCCGACTCAAGTGCTGATCGTGACCGTGACCACGACCATGAACCCACGACCCCTTTCAAATCGGCATACCCTGCAGCTTCTCAGCCCGTCAACAAGCCATTCGCAACCCTCGAGGACATTGGTGGCATCTTCCACCCTCACACTCTTCCAACAAGTGTCGGTCACAATGCTTCAAAGTATATTCTAGATGCCTCCATCTTTGTCGCCAAAGTGAACCGAGTCCTTCGTACAAAGACCATCGCCAACATCGAGAACTTCTTGGCCGGTTCTGCCCTCCGCTGGTACGAGATTGGCCTGAGACTCGACGGTTCCCATATGTTCGACGACAGAGATGGTCACCTTGATCTTGACCACTTCTGCAACTCCTTGATTAACCTTTTCGGCCTTCCAGACCCTCTTTACAACCGGCAGAACCATGGTTGTGTCAAAGCCGAGCGGAGCGTCTTGGTCGAAGACTACGTCTTTCCTGCACTCGAGACTGTCCGCCATCTACCACTTCAGCAACATTCTCAGGTAGTCATGAACGACATATTGTCCAGAGCGGTGCTGTTGTATTCCGAAGACCATGGCCCTCTCGCTCAACCTGTGTCTCCTTCAGAAAGCTCATGTCTGGCCGACGACTTGCTGACGCTCCGTTGCGCTGAGTTCGACACCAAGCACACGATCGGACCATCATCCTCTGTTGATTCCGAAGGTGTTCCAAGTCAGCCCCAGGGGGTGAAAAAGTCGACAGTCAAGGTCGATGTTTCGACAGAATCTGAGCCAGTCGTCTCCGAACCCTTGGAAAGTCAGCCGCGGGGAGCGGTCCCCAGCAGCAATTCACGCTCTTCCTCCCGGTACATAACTGTGGACATGGCAAAGCCTGCTTGCTCCCCAGTGAGAGGACCGATCATCGATAAGAAACTTCGTCTACCTAACAAGCCTCGCACGACCAAAAAGGAGCAGCAGGTGTCCCCGAGCTCCACAAAGCCCAGTCCAGCCGAAGACTGTGCGTCTCTCGGTGACCTTCAACCTGGTCCACCAACTAAGCGGTCTACCAAAACACTTGTTGGGCCTGGTACTTTCTGGTCAAACTCCCCGGTATATCCTCCTTTTCCAATGTCCAACAGACCCTCGGATGCATTTTCTCAGCCTCCAAGCACATTGTCCCCGTCTCCTCCTCCACAAATCTCGTCGCTATTTGCCCTCTCCGACACCACGAGCCCGGGTCCAGAGAAGTCGTCTGGACTGCCGCCTCTTGCACCCAAAATGCCCAGGCTCAGTCCCATCAAGCGGCCTGCGGGCATAGAACCCCTGGATGTCCCACCTCTACGTTTCGGAGCACTCGCAGGTGACTCTGACGCAGACTGGCACCAGGGTTCGCGCCGGTACGCGTATGTGGACCTTGATCCGAAGGGTGACAGATATGCGCACGGCTTCCCCTTGGTTCCGTCATCAGAGGTAATTGACAAGCAGTCGAATGAAAACTACAGGTCAGCCGAGGGAGACTTGTTTCGGTGAGGATTGGCCGCCTGAACAACGATTCGGCATGAAGGTGATGGGAAAGACACGGGGTATCAAGGAAAGGAAAAGTTGCTCTCATGAATCAGCACTGTACTGGTAGTCATAAACAAAGTCTGCGTTGAACCATGCTCTCCAAATCATCAAGATATCTTCGAATAGTGTGATGGTAAAGATGGGGAACTCGGATAGGTGCATCACCGTCACCAATGCAAATCTCTCGATATCAGCTACCAGTCAATCGACATCACGATAAATCTTGGGAAGAAAAATAAACGTGAATAAATTGTTCCTCGTGGTATAGTGCGCTAAAGTTGATGACAAAAAAACACAGATAGGGTGTTTTTTTTTTCTTCTTTTTCTTGCTCTTCTTCTTTCTATGACTTTGACAGGCTAGCCGTCCCGAGCTCCAGTCCTCATGTACATTCGTTTTGACGTCCCGCGGTAGGAATGGGTGACGCAGTCACTCACACACGAGCTCCTCCACCAGTGAGGAGAAAGACAGAAATCCCAATCGTTTCTGCACACATTTACAGGCTGCCTCTGCGGGGGACGCTGACGCCCTCGAGCGCGGCGTTGTCGGTGAACCAGCTGACCTTGTCTCCGGCGCCCTCGTTGACCAGACCGCAGGGCAGGGCGCGGCCCTCCTCGGTCTCGAAGATGCTCTTGAAAATGTCCTTCTTGCCGGCGCCGGTGGCGACAAAGGCAATCTTTGCGCCGTGCAGGACGACGGGCAAGCTCAGGGTGATGCGCTTTGGCGGGGGCTTGGGCGAGTCGGAAATGCTGAGGACCCAGGCATCGCTCTCGCGGAGCAGAGGGTGGGCGGGGAAGAGAGAGCAGGTGTGGCCGTCGGGACCGCAGCCGAGCAGCAGCAGGTCAAAGAGGGGCAGCTTGACCGAGTCGCGGGCGGCAAAGACGGAGACGAGCGTCTTTTCGTACTGGTCGGCACACTCCTGCGCGTCGTCAAGGTACTTTTCCTCGATGGGGTAGACCTTGGGCTCGCCGAACTGTTCCTTGTCGATCTTGTTCAAGAGTTCGTCCTTGAGCAGCTTGTAATTGCTGTCTTCGTGGTCCAGCGGCACGCAGCGCTCATCGGCGAAGAAAATCTCCCACTTGTTGAAGTCGACGGTATCGTTGGGGCTGCCGTCGCCCTTGGCCAGCAGAGCCTGGGCCAATGTCTTGGGCAGCGAACCGCCCGACACGGCGACTCTGAAGGTGCCGTGGCGCTCGATGGCGGCTTGTTGCTGGCCGAGGACATACTGGCGCAGAGTGGGTGCCAGCTCGGCAACACCGGGGAAGCTGTAGACGTTGGGTGACTTGCCCATTGTGGATGACGTTGTCGGAGTGCGTTTCGGACCCTTGATCTCAAGTTGTTGGAGACAGCGGGATGTCTGTCGCTGTGTGTTTCGAGGGAGGGGTGGCGGTGGTGTTGTGACGAGAGCTCGAGACGAGACCGACTTATCAGATAAATAAAGACCCGAGCCAACGAGCTTGCCGATGACGATGTGCGCTGCTCCTTCCCTTTCCCGCGGACGTGGGGCCCTACTCGGTCTTGGCTCTGCTCTTCACCTCTGCTTCGACCACTTTCCACCGCCCTCACCGCATCCGAATCATTGATATTGCCGAGCGTTGTCGACTTTTGTGCACTGCAGTGACCAGTCCCTATCCACTTCTTCTTGGGGCTTGAAGAATTGTCTCACTGCGCCCTCTCGAGTTTTTCCGTCGCCGAAAGCTCTCGAAACGTCGTGCTTCGGAGAGCGATCCGCTTTCGCTCTGTTGCTTGGCAATCCTACGTAACCGTGACTCTGCCATCCTTCGCTCATTTTTGCAATCTTGTCCGCGCATTGTCTTTTCACGATGCAGAAACACGTTCAGCAATTGCTGACCCTCACCTGTGCGATTCGCTAATGTAGACGCTTAGGCGTCTGCTAGGCTCTGCTCAAGCCGGCATGAGAGTTGGGATGCCGACAGCCTTCATGACGGCGGGGTGAGTAGATGTCCGAAAACAACACGCCCGGAGACAATCTTCCTGCAGGCATGTTGGCTAACAACAGACCGAGACGCAGCAGGAGGATTGACATTACCTTCTGCCATGATTCAGACAAACATATGTCGGTGGACATTAATCCGAAATCAGCACCAAATTCGGCAGCCTGAGCTGGGTCAAATGGGAAGCTTTGATGAGCATCTCTGGTCTTTGAACCCAATATGACTGTCAGCATCAGGCACGCACTTGTATACCTGATCGTTGAGTCAGGTATGCCGCCTAGTAATCTAAACTTTAGACTTTGGGAAAGGCATCCTTCGAAAGGATTGTCTGCGGCGCCCGCTCAAGGCAAGGGTCTATGTTGGTATCCGGGCCTGGGTTTTCAGGTGGCACCATACGCTTTGTCGTTGGCTTGTGTTGCCAATAATCTGTTGCCTGTTGAACGATGCAGTCCAGCGCCCTTCGCCGCTATTCGAACTGTCATCACAGGTTTCTTCCCCGACCTCGTTGCGACTTGCGAGGCCATAGCTGGACAACGGCCGTACAATCAGCTCAGAAAGCACCAAAGAGCGTTTACTGTGCATCTTAAGTCAGCGCAGGCGCCCAGCGGGCGTCTCAACGCCTCACCAAAACCCGATTGCCTGATACAGTGCAAAGGGACCGGAGCACAGCCCTCACCGCAATGTCGTTCGCATTGCGTGTTTCATCCTGTTGCTGCACACAGCGCATTGCGAAACTCAGCTCACGTAAACTAAGGAGTGACTAGATGGAGCCTTGCAGGCCCTGCTCCACAGAGGGACTGCCAAAATACTTTTTTTTGGCTCATGCGGTCATACGATGCAATCTGCGAGGTGCTGAGTCTTATCAGTCTGGCTAGACTTTTGGTCGATTCACTCTCGAGTCTAGACTTTGCAAATTACCCCAATATAGATCTGTCAAGATAGTTGATTATCTTTGAGTGAAAGGGTCTCCTGTCGGCCCCAGATACACTCAGGGTCTCTTTTTCTTTACTGTATGATTGCTGGGGTCGAGAGGTCTAGGATTTGAAACGGTTCCTGACATGAAACGGGAGTGTTTCTGAGAGGTCTTTTGAGTCTGGCCAGACCGAAGCTTCAATCCTCGAACAACAAGCAACACACAAGCCAATTGTCGCAGAACATGTGATACAAAGTACAAGACAATCCTTGCGTGACCAGTCAATCCATCTGCCAAAAGAAAACACAAAAAAAAAACTTGCTCTGCGAAAGGAGAGCAGGAGTGAGGTTTTGGCGCAGTGTGCAGTGGAGTGGAGGACTTGTCACTTGTCACAGAACGGTCCAGAACTTCGGAGGTCAGGCCCCGTTCAGGGCTCACCATCCTCGGGAGGAGGCTGCAGCCGGCCTCGAACCGCTTCCGCCTGGCTGCAACCTACATGAAATGCGAACTGCAACTGCGCGACATTGACTGACTTGCAGCAGCTCGAGTTTGTGTCGTTGCCCACAACGCCGTCGGGCGTTCGCAGCCATGGAGCAAAACGAGGCGCGGTGGCCCTGAAGATCGGAAGATGCTGTGCTCGACGAACGACACAGTATGAAGAAATAGTGTCAAGTAATGTTGCCTGTTGGAGCAGGCTGGACAGAAACAATTATTAGGCGCGATTGGATACCTTGCTGTTGCGTCTCTTGTATGTATCTCTATGCGGCCTCCCAATCCGCAAATACTGCAGTGACCTGCCGCC
This sequence comes from Aureobasidium mangrovei, assembly GCA_021014315.1. Lineage (NCBI taxonomy): Eukaryota > Fungi > Ascomycota > Dothideomycetes > Dothideales > Saccotheciaceae > Aureobasidium > Aureobasidium mangrovei. Next base: position 1,039,026 of record JAJJJQ010000001.1, on the reverse strand, counting down.
TCAAGTCTTGCTTTCGATCGGCTGAGCACCAACTCCCTTCCACCGCGTTCATTGCAATCGTTCTCCAATCAGACGGACTCAGGTTGAATACCTCCTGAACAGCGCAGTAGTTTTCTTGAATGTAGTTGCCCAAATAAGCAGGGTCGTCGCTGTTGATGCTGAAGCGAACGCCCTTGTCAAGGAACTCGCGGATAGGTACCTCAGCTACGCCGCCTACGAAGCCCAGCGTGACATTCGATATGGGACAGAGGGTGACCAACGTGTTGGTCTCTGCCAGTCTGTGCATCAAATGGACGTCGGTCTTTGAGATCCAGGCATGGTCGACGCGCTCAGTCCTCAGGTTGTCTAGAGCTGACGCTACAAAACCCACGGGTCCTGCTTGGCCTACATGGGCCGTGGAGCGAACTCCGGATCTTCTTGCATCATCGTAAACCGGCTTGAAGTACTCTGGGGGATGTATCAGCTCGTCACCGGCCATGCCCAGCCCAGCAACGGTACCATCTGCAAAGTGGCCGGCATCTGCAACCTCTCGAAACATGTGCATTGCGCTCTGCAACCCATGATGGCGCAAAAGGCAGGGGATGAACTCGATGCTCATGCCATGTTCTTGCTCAGCTCGCCGTTTCGCGCGGGACAGTCCTTGTACCACCGTCTCGTAAGCGATGCCGCGACTTGTGTGCGCTTGTGGGTCGAAGAAGACCTCTGCATGCTTCACGTTCTGCTCGTGAGCTTTGCCGAAGTAGCTGCAGCCAAGCTCTTCAAAGTCGTCGGCCGTTTCGAGGACGGAACTACCGAATGAGAAGCACTTTATGAAGTCTTGGAGACCGCCAAAAGTTGAGTAACGGGCCTGCAGTGTTGCGACGCTGGTATATGCCGGGTCGTCGGCTGAAGACAGATCTACACTGTGCCTTGCAGCAAATTTGAACAGGAGCTGCGGTGTTAGTGCGCCCTCGATGTGGATGTGATGCTCGCACTTGGGCAATGCGAGCAAGAGTTCATGAAGACTGCTGTTGCACATTCTCAATCGTGCCCTGTATTTCGGGCGTGGTGACAGTGATTCCTTCGCGCGTTGTTTTCGCTTGGCTAAGGTGCAGATTTCGGCTGTCACGCAAGCATCTTCTTGACGAAGGCCTGAACGCTCGTGCTTCGTTAGCACATTCTATTGTCGTCCGTTAAGTGTCTCGGGAATGACCTGCCTGAACTTCCACTAGTATGAGTTCGCGGCGCGCAACATGGACCGGGTGCGAGGTAGCGGAGAGGGCCGCCAACGCAACGGCGCGCGCTGTGGAGAGAAGAGATGTCTTTTCTCTCTCTACGCTTGGTTGCTAGATCTAGCCGTAGCCAAATTAAAACAAATTTTTCTATGTCCAAGGGTGTCTGTCGTGATCAACGTGGAACATCTAGAAAACGGACGGCGGTATGAGACACTATGAACACCTGTGTCGAGTAAACAAGCCAACCCGGTTACATGCATACAGTATCTCTAGCAACGTTGTGGTGGGGTATGCACAAGATACCACCACCTTGGCTGGCTGAGTGCAGGGTTTGTCGGACTTGGTCCGAGGGGTGGTGAGACCCAAGCCCTGCAAGATACGGTGGCAGAAAAGAGGTGCGAAAGTGAAAATAAGTGTTTTGAGTTGCCGTGGTCCCTTGGCTTAGACAAAAAGCTGATGAATTGCAGGTTGGAAAAGAGTGGATCAAGAGCCAAGTGTAAATTAGTTGGTTTTGGGTGTAAATTATCCTCGAACAACAAGCTTCGAGGCCAGCACGAACGTTTCGGGGCTAGCAACGACGTGAGGCGGGTGCATCGAGATGCTCGCTATGCGGCTCCTTGGAGCAGCGAATAAATGTACGCTTCGTCCTCTTCGAATCTGGTCGATCCAACTCCTGCATCTGAGATCCTCTCCCGTCCCATCTCTCGTGATGTGCACTTCAAATACCGCTCGCTCTCCCATTCAAGGCGTCTGTTACTTTTCTATCCAACCAAGACAACACTCTTCATACAACGACGAAACTCCCTTGACAACGCCCTTTACACCTTCAGTCGAGGTTTTACCAGACCCCTCCAATCCTTTACTTGCCTATCGGCCTTGCTTGCAATCTCCTTCAAGCACCACTCGCACATCCAAAATGGACAGCCTTCTTCAACTCCAGACCCAGGTCGCCCACATCCCTCCTGCGCGGCGGCCTCAACCCCAGCCTCTGCAGAACGTTCTCGCAGTATGTGACGAAGACTCAACAGGCTCCACCGACTCCAACGACTCCAACACCAGCACTTCTTCGTCGAATTTGCAGTCACCGCTTGACATCGCGCGGTGTTCACGCTGCCAACGCTCGCAGAGCATCGACATGGCGACCGGCAAGGCTGCCAACATGGTCTCATATGGCATGAATCTCTTTTACTGCACACGCTGCGCCAACATTGTCGGCTTCCAACACCGATAAATGGTAGCGACTGCCCTACCACCATCTCTTTTATTTCTCGACCACTTTATTAGTCCACGATGCTACGATATTCACGACTTGCACGACTTGTCATGCGCAGCCAGCATGATTATTTGACGACACGATACCAGCTCTTAAAATGGGTCAACTCAGAGCGCTACCGATCTAGGAGAAAGACGCTTTTTTGTTTCGCCAGTCGTGTTTCCATTGCGGAGCTGGGTCCTGTCCAGCCCGGTTGTTCTTTTTGCAGTTTAGATACCCCTTTGTTCGAAATTACGATTTGTAGTCTGTTCTTTCTGGCGAAATAAAAAGATACCCATTTGTTCAATCCACTTCTCCCATCTCTTCCCAGGTCTTTTTTGTCTCAATTATCAAGTGTTAGATGATCTGAAACAAACTTTCATTGCTTTTCTCTCGTAGAGCTCTAGGTCTGGCTTTTTCTCGCAGGAACCACCAAAACCCCACAGTCTGTCGCGAGATCATGAACTTTGATCGTCGATCACGGATCAGGCGGCGCGCAGGCCACGCCACAGAAACGATCTGCTTTGCCCAGACGTGTTTAGCTCAGGGACCTTTTGAAAGATTTTTGACTCGACAACATGACTTTATCTCCGTTGGCTGCAGGAGAAACGGTGGTATAGATCTGAAGGAACGACTGAAACGAAGTGGCATCTATGTTACTTGGATTCGGAGACGCTGATTCATGAGTTTTGAGTCATTTGAGACGCGCAAGACTCTTTGCTTCACTTGAATGAAGCCGGCAATATCTCTCAAACCGCTGCTGCTATCTGTCCTTTGCCAAACAATGCGCAGCGGGCATCAAAGCCAAAAAGCTGCTGCTCAAGTAGAGGAAGAGGTGACGGTCGTTCATGAGCCAAGCCGGACTCACTGGTGCCGTGTAGTCCTTGAGGAAGATAGAAAGATGATCGGAGCGCCGCCCCGCTAGCAACCATCTGCTACATACCTGCAGGAAGCGGGAGACTACTCTTTTTCTCGAATGTTGAAAAAGCAGCAGTTACCCGATCATTGGGTCCAGCTTTATTCGGAATTAGAACACGGATTTTAGACATGCTGACAGTGTCGTGCACATGGTGAACATGTGGCTTAGATCTCCCGATTCATCTGCTCGATCGACGTATGTTACAGAGCATGTAAGTTTATGGTGCTAGAACCCTGGTAAATCACCACACCGGTCAGGTATCTGGTAGCGATACCATTGAAAGCTTGTGTTGAGTCCCGATGCATCGGTGGTGAAAGAGAAGCAGCCATTTGGGTCTGCTCTGCGATTCAAAGATCAAGGATAGTCTTCGCAAATTCCAGGAGCGATGAGACTGAAATCAATCAAACGCGGTCGCGTCTCGCGGAGTTTTCCGTGAGAGCGAAAAAAATGTTCGCGAACGCTGCATCGCCAATACAAAATCTTCAAACAACGATTGCAGCAGATTGCGACTGCGCCAGCAAACATGTCGTCCAACGATGATGCCTTCTCTTTCCACCGAATCGAGGAGGCCATGGCCCGCCTGAATGCGACGATCAGCAGCTACAAGAATGAGAAGAGTGGGAAAATGAATGGACACCATAGATCTGAATCGGACGATCTTCCTTATGCGCCACGTTCGGAACTCTTCTCAAGAGGATGGGACTTGTCGACGGACGAATACTTTCCTACCATCACCAACGCCGAGCTCAGAAAACGTTTGAACGCTCTGCACGAACTTTGCAGCTTTCTCCCAGAACACCCCTACAACATCGACCTGTACCTTCGCATTGCAAAGGCCTATGTCGAGGTCGGCTACCCTGATCTCGCCATTGGTTCTGCATACAAGGCTCTGCTCCTCATCGATGCGATCAACAACGAAGACGAGTTTGGCGACGAGGCCATAGAGTCACTGGCCCTGAGCATCTCCAAGGAATCTTTGGAATACAGGCACCAAAACATCTTGGAGAATGCAGAGATACTCGCCCACCTTTATCCGGAGTTCATGTTGAGAAACAAGGATCAGTTAGTGGATGTCGATGTTTCCGATATCGAAGTTTTGGTCTGGACAAAAGGCCTCTTTTCGTTTCAAGTGTAAGCAATAATCTTTCCCCTCGGCGCAATCATCATATTGACAATGCGTAGCTATGCGTTGCTTGCTCAATGTCTCCACGTGATTGGTTGTCAGAGGAGTGCAGCCGAATATTGCTTCAAGGCTCAAGACCTTTTTGGAGAAGACCCAACTATCGAGGCGACTCTGGATGTCATTCATGCTGCCATAGACGATTGGCTACGAGAAACGCGACCGGATGAATACAACAAGCCCGGCTTCAAATTTGGACTCGACCAGTTCCCTGATGAGGGCATGGTTCGCAGAGAATGCTATCCTTGGAACGACCACGAGCCCGACCGTTGCTCTGACGAGAGCTTGAAATTTCTAAATGCAGAAATGGAAAAGGTTGCCCCGAGACTCGAGGTCAAAGCCACCAGGCTGCCGCTTTTGACCGAGGGTGACGGCGGTGCGAAGTGGGTCACACAATTGGGCGTTTTTGCAAAAGAAGACATTGCACCTGGCGAAATTGCGTTGTCAGAGACTTCGCTGCTCACGGCGAACAATCGTCTCCAAGATGCACTTTGTGATGCGTGCAGTGCAGATCTCCCCGAACTAAACGAGCCGGCCTCTGCGGATGTCGTGCAGTGTTCGGACTGTGAAGTTGTCTTTTGCAGCCAGAAATGCAGCGACCTTGCGGACGAAGAATATCACCCTGCCGTTTGCGATCGCGGTGTCGAAGATATTGCAAAGGACGTTCCTCCAGCCGAAGCTGCCAACGCTTTGTACTCTCTGCTGTTACTCAGGTCGTTAGCTATGGCTGAGACACAAGAGATTCACCCTCTGGACATCAAGTATGTCAAATACATCTGGGGTGACTATCACACACTCGACTTGTCAAAGCACTGGTGCCCACACGACCGTCACAGCACAGAATCGCCTTTCCCGCGCACCCTTCCCTTCAGCTTCCAGGCCAACGTTGTGCTCCCGTTCAACATGCTCGAAAAGATGGACGTCGACATTTTCAAGAATCCACAATACGACGTCTGGGTCTTTAATACACTCTATGCAAAATTCCGCGGTACTGCTTCTGCTCGGCTGAGCGGTTCCGGTGGTGGTGTCGCTCGTGGTCCTGAGGTCAGCGCTGTTCACCCCATGTGGTGTCTGGCGAACCACAGCTGCAACCCCAATGTGACCTGGCGTTGGGCAAGCGATGTTCGTTTCCGCGTATTGGAAGAAAGACCAACGTGGTATGGAAGCGAGGTCCGCGGTGGCATCAGGAGCAAGCCTGGACTCAAGAAGGGCGATGAGGTGCTCAGCCATTACTGCGACATCGAGCTGCCGGTCAAGGATCGCCGTGAGTGGGCAGCGGGCGCTTTGGGTGGCGCTTGTTGTTGTGAGCGCTGTCTCTGGGAGGCATGCTTCGAGGATATGTTGGAGGTCACTCGCAAGGCTGACAGCATGCGTATTGGATAATGTGTATACAACGAAGCACGATTTTGGGTAGTTTGTTTATCTCGCATGTTCCAACAAGCACTCTGGATTTACTGGTTCGCTCTGCTCTGCTCGAAGGTATGAAGCACACATACGATTTATCCGAGACTGCAGTCTCTTGTAGCTAGTGGAACAGCCAGCCGTATCGTGGAGGAATCGGAAGCTCTGGGTTTCTGACATTTGTTTCGATAGACCTACGGCCCTACTGCAACATGCCTTGACGATCACAAAAAGCATGGGCAATAAAGCCATCAAGAGCACACGAATGGACCTGGCAGGAGCCGCGATTGGTGGGACAGGTTGGTATGATCTGCATTCTGAAACACTGCAAAACCCCGATGATGATTATTCTCTCAAAAGATGGCACTGTCACATCTACCCGACAACTAATCAAGCCCTCTCGTGATCCTTGTCTCTGCGCGGCTCTTGCTCGTATTCGCGACGCATTCTGCTTACTGGGTCTGCTGACTGGAGGGGCTGTTTGGTAAGAATCGCGATTCGCTGGCCACAGAGGCCATTGGTTTGAGCTTTATTGCATCAGAGCTTCTCGGGTTACACAGCATGAGTCTAGAGCTGCTTGCAAGTGCGGGGAAGACAGGACGTTATCTCGTGGTAAAACTTGCCATTTCATTCATTACAAGTTGTGTATCTTCAGCTGGCTTGCTCATTTTGAGCCATTGGCGATAATGGGACCCTCGCGCCAGTCCTTGACTGGGCTCGCAGACGCCACCGTCTCCGTCTCGGTGTCGAATCGCACATTGACCGTCTTACTCATCAGTCTTTGCCCATTCAAGATTTGCACGGCTGTGGCAGCTGCCTCTGCGGTTGCAAACTTTGCTATGGCAATGCCGCGCGATTTGCCGGTCGTCGGGTCTCGTCTGATCTCGCAGCTTTCGACGGAACCAATTCTGCGCAGGTACTCTTCCAGCTGCCGTTGGTCGATTGCATAATCCAGCTGGCTGATGAAGATGCCTCTCGACTCTGTTTTCACCAGACCACCTGTGGCATTGACAGGTCGAAGATTGGGCGTGAAAACATAAGTAGGAGCCATTCTTCGAGGCGCCACTGGAGGCGGATTCTGAAAGACAGGACTTTGATGTCCAGGAGTTGAGTACGGACTGAGCGTTTGCTGCGGCGGCGAGAAGGGCTGTACGGAGCGTGGAATGTCACAGTTGCATCGTAGTAGTTCTGGAGGCGATCTGGCTGTTGACCAGAGGTAGACTTTGAGCGGCCTCAGGGAGGGTATACCGCCAGTCAGAAACCCTTTTGAGAAAAATGAGTACTTCATCTGTATCAATTCGAAGGAGGCACATACCGTACAAATTGTAAGCATCTTTTGGGCGTCTGATCTTTATCCAACCACGGCCCTTTTGCATTCCGTGTGGGTTCGATGCCATTTCTGTCCATCCTGGGTATGGAGCAGCTTTTCTTGCGAGGTCTTTCAGCATTCCCCAAGTGTAATAGGGAGGCAGCTTTGGCGTTGCATTAGGATATGTTTTGAGTGCAAGATGGCAATGACTTACCCCCTCGACATAAAAGAAGAAGTCACCGTCATTGGACCCTTTTGCTCGAGAAGGAGGAAATTGGCAATGCATTGTTGACATTTGGGATAACATGATAAAAGTGTCGAGATGAAGTGGACACCTGGGAAAAATATTGTGTCTGGGAAATGATTTTCTGAGGTAAGAAAGCAAAATACCGCCAATTTTCGAATTTTGGGATCAAAGAAGATTGATGAAGTGAATGAGGATCATTTTCGAATATGTGTCGATAGAGGTCCTATTTGTATGAGCGCCATACTTGGCCATAAGTATACACCTACACAAAAAAAAGTGCGTGACTTTCTCTAGTAGCGAATCCAGATCAGGAAGCGGAGCCGCATCGGCTTCTCTGCTTTGCCAACAACAGCAATAGCTGGAAGAGGTAAAGCACAAACAGCTCTGATTGTCGGGGAGGATTTCCGTGACGATCGCAGGGTCAGAGAGCCGTAGGAACCTGGGGTCGCTGCAAGCCATCTGGATAAGGCCCTTGTCGCCATGCAGTTGCAATTGACCACCCAACCAAGCTAGCCATTTGCAAAGGATAGATTTGCACCAAATGGCAGATGTCGATAAATAGGGGAAGCAAGGCTGACTTCCCCCCCTCCTTAACCATGAAGTGATCTGGCAAGCGGAGTGGGCGCTTTCTCCAATCGAAAATCCCACTTGGTCATGCAGGGTCGAATGCAAGACCGATGGCGGTGAAACCACTGGTTGGGGTCGTGGATGACATGTTTACAGGATCGAACGAGACAAGAGAGTCTGAGCCAAAGCACAAAAGATGTGATCAGTAACATTGTTGGCGGCACGGCCCACATACTTATCGAGTAGGCCGCCATAATGAGCGTCAGAAGGAGCAATGTATATCGCGGCTGTGTCGACCAACTGGATAATTTAGATAGCAGTGACAGAGGACATGTGGCATACCACGATCAAAGGACCGACTCCTGCGCGTAGCACAAGATCCATTGGACGCCTCTGTTACACAGAGGATCCTCTCACGTCTGTCCGTGCCATATCCCGTGAAGAAATCGCCAGCAAGTGTGGAGACGCGATGCATGATGCATTAGGCGAGGACCCAGCTATTCCAACCAGGTTTCAGGCCCAACGGCGTGTACTGATTAGCCGAGAATGGAAGATGCAAGAGCAGCTGCTGTGTCACCAAGGGCGGGAAGGGGAGTATGGCCGACGTGCAAGCTTGACGTCGGCTCCCAAATCTTGGGGAAGTCACGACGACGACCATCCAGGGACCGTCAACCGAGGTACGCTGCCAAACCCAATCCGCCACCATACAAGTCAATCCCAGAAACCTGAACCCAAATTACCATTCCTTCACCTGGTTAAATCGATTTGTCGTCGACATGTCTTCAAGCGAAGCTGCGATCATCGTTGCCCGCTTCCTCAAGGCCAACAATTACGATGAGGTTCGAAAACTTGCGGTCCATCAGTCCACGACATCACAAGCTGAATTTCTTATCATGTTAGACGCTGGATGCTTTCATCAGAGAAGCTGGTCTACCCCCGAGTGCTGGTTCGACCAACAAGGGTGACTTGACCATCGAAAAGATCTTGGAAGAGAAGCGGACATTCGACATGAGCCTGCAGTTCGAGAAGCTTGGCACAAATGATGGATCCCGTGGTTGGAGCCAGCATGGTACAGGATTCTTTATCTTTCCGAGGTCAATCTATTGATTCATCGCAGCGCCTGCTTTACCGACTGAGATACTCGGACCGACGCGTTCGAACATCCTTCACACCTCGCTGCCACAGGTTGTTGGCTCAACCTCCGGGTAAGTCATTGTATAAAACTGACGAGGTACCTTGTAACTGACCTGCAGATAGCCATGCATCCGAACCACTGTTGGTAGCCACGACGGCTGACCGTCGACTCAACATGCATAGGGTGCCTGCATGCACTCTTCAGGAATCGCTATTCGCCCTCCATGATTCTCCAGTGCTCTCGACTGCCGTGCTAAAACAGACCTTTCTGCTGACAACCTCCATGTCCGGGCAATTGGCAATAAGCAATCTGCAAGGTAAACTTTTCGACAAGCGGCGTGACCATGCCAAGTATGTTGTGCAGGTTGCAGTCCATGAATCCGAGCATGTCACATGGCTCGTAACCGCTGGCTGGGATGCCAAGGTGCATCTCTACAAGCTCAACATCACAGCAGACGATTTGCCGAAACTCGATGCTCCCTTTGCATCCATTTCGCTGCCGACCAATCCTGAGGCACTTGTCTTTATCAAGCACCCGGACAATGGTTCACCAGTTCTCATCATTACGCGCCGAGACTCGACCCACCTGTTCTACTACAGTGTCGACAGCGAGATGCGTCTGCTCGGCAAGCAAAACTTGGCACCACACAGTAATGCATGGATTGCCTTTACACCGTCGGCAATCGCATTGTGCCCGACTGACAGCACTCTTCTCGCTGTTGCCACAAGCGCCATCCCACACATGAAGCTGCTGATTGTGCGTTTGATGGTACCCTCGCTCAGCGGCGACGCGCTTGCAACGTCTGTTGCGCCTGCTGAGGAAACCCAGGCGTCGCAAGCACGCGCCGCACTTGCCCTTCAAGACCGTGAATCAGCGGCCATCTTGATTCACTGCACTACCATGGCACCACAGACGGCTTACAGTACTCCTGCGCTCACCTGGCGTCCAGACGGCAGCGGAGTATGGGTCAACAGCGATGACGGGGCTATTCGTGGTATTGAGGCCAGCAGTGGCAAGGTTGTGGCCACGCTCAAGGGCCATGATGCCGGTAGCAAAATCAGGTGCCTTGGTGCCGGCTTGGTTTTGCAAGACGGCGAGGAGCAGGAATGGTTGGTTAGCGGAGGCTTTGACCAGAAGATGATTGTTTGGAAGCCAGAGTCTATGAAATAGAAGGTGTATGAATGACCAAAACCAACGTCGTTTGGTCGGTTTCTGACTGCGCCGATACATGCAAAAAGGAAACTCGATCTAAAACAAGAAAAAGACTAAGCAAGCAGCAACATTACTGCATCAGTTCAGACATTGTGACATGAGAAAAATGAGATATTGACTTGTATCGGCTGGAACTACGAATAATCATGTGGAAGCAGCTCCAAGGATGCGCGAACAGGGTTACCGTGCCATCATGCAGCACGCAACTGTCATATTCTAACGTATATCAATTGCGCAATAAGCGAAATGCGTGGCATTTCGTTATTCGACTTTTTAGTTGACTTTTGCATTTGGCGCAATTAGTGCAATAACACAACAAAACCTCCCGACCCCATCACCCCCTTGCAACACAGCAGGAAAGGAACTTGGTTTCCTCAGTCGCGTGGCGAGGCACAAGATACGCGGAATCGAATGGGAGAGTGATGTTCGGATTGAACAATTCTTGTGAGGATGCCGAATGCAGTGTTGGACAAAAAAAGCTCTCTTACTGTTGTATCCTGTAGTGGCGCTCCTCATCTTGTAGGCTAGACTGGATAGAAACACCACGTGTGATGTCGGGAACCTTACTCAAAACTGTATATGAAGCTATTATAGGCCTCATGCCGGCTGTCGTCCACTGGTGTTTATTGCGCGAGGCCTGTATGTGTGCGGGCTCCCGTGGTTTCAAGACTGATCTTACTGGTAAGTTCCCAATTTTGCACGACATAAACAGGACAGAGTATATCAAAAGGCGCATCTGCATGCTACCGAAATCTTAACATTAAGGTCCTATCGACAAGACTCGCTTCAAGTGTCAGGGACCGTCGTCTTGTGTATCCTTTGAACGATGAAGACGATCATGACCGCAAAGAGCAGGATCGCATTGAAGACCGCGAGCATGTAAAAAGGCGCGCCTGGACTCTTCTTATCAAACAGTAGACCGCCGACTTTGGCCAGGAGAAGAATGCCTATGCCACCAGATAGTGAATATACACCTGCGATTGTGCCCTTGAGTTGTACCCTGTCTATCTCAGGGGTCACTGGGGCCTGGGCCTCGGCTGAAGGCAGGAGCGGTGCATTTTCTGATGGCTCTTGGGTTTCTGGAATAGGGCTCGGCTCTTCGTGTCCTTCCACCACGGTCTCTGGTTCTGAAGGAGATGACGGTGTAGAGGTGGGGGCGGAAGCCTGAATGCCCTTTGCCAGTATGCTCAGCGAACAGACGATGGCTGAGATTTGACTGAACCCGAGGAGAATGACGGCTAGAATGGCGCCCTTTCCATCCGAGTTGCCATGGAAGGGATCAGGATTGTCTAGCATTCCGAACGCAACGTAGCCAACGATACCGCCTGCAGCACCTAGTCCTAGCGGAAGATACGATAATTGGCCCTTCTCGCTCATGTAACCGTTGAACCACCCAAATAAAGGTGCACAGAGGAGCGCGGTCAGCTGGGAAAAGCCAGTGAGCATTGAAGCAAGGGTGTATGCGCGCTTGCAGCTAGACTTGATGTCTTCGCTCGGATCGTCAGCGCAAAGGCCTTCACGGATGAAATAGGCGTTGACGAAGAGTGGTATGAAGAGTGAAATACCGACAGACGAAGCTCTGGCAACGAAACCGCCTAGATAGCCCAACGAAATTCGAGAGTCGGTGAAGCCAAGCATGATGGCCGAACGAACTAGTTGATAGTAGGAAGGTGTGGAGCGCGAAACCGCAGCTCCGTCAGTATCCGGCTGGATGTCATTCTGCTTGATAGACAGCAGCTTGTGGAAGCCCTTGTCCTCTTCACCGGGAAGTCCTCGGAGGCTGAAGAAAACACATATGGCTACGATTATGGAAACACTTCCGACGACGTAGAAGCTCTCCTTGACAGCATCTGCCTGTGATACACCTTTGTCTGAGAATTTGACAGGCAGAGGAAGAAAAACAGCAACTGCTACCAGTGCGCCAATTCCGGTAAACATGCCTACGTAACCAGCAAGCTGACTGAGACCGGATCTCTCGGGCACAGGAGGGTCTGTGGCGAAGCGACGCTTTTGCGAGCGACGTCTTGAATTGGGCGGTCTTGAAACATATCGTGCCGGCGTAATGGTGATCTCACTGCTTATGCTGAAAGCACCCGAGTGTCGGACGCTGTGACCGGGTATCGCAACACCTTGTCCGTACACCTGGGCACCTTCTGGAGGTGCAGTATTCTTTCGCTCGGCCGTCATGGCAGGTAGAATGGCAGTGACCATGGTGCTGCAAGCGGCACCACCCACGCTGAAAGCCATCCTGGCAAGCAAGAGCTGAGGATAGACATTGTGGCTCTGCACCAGCAGCATGAGACTGGCACCGATGATGAGGTATCCAATGACGGCTACGTTCCTGACTCCTATCTTGTCGCTGATGAGTCCCCATAGTGGACACGCGACCAGGGCGACCAGCTCGTCGGCGAAGCCCAAAGTGCCAACTACATCGCCGACACTTTGCGTGCGCCCGATGACGTCGGTAACAACGAACGAGATGGAGGCATTGAGGAAGACGAGAAAGGATATCGAAAAGAGGGCTACGCCGAGTAGGTATGCCGCGGCCTGCAGCTTGGTCGCCGTTAAGATGGGAAAGGTCCGCATGACGAGAGGCTGTTCGACGTCAGCATTGCTGTGCGAGGCTCGGTCATGTGGCTGACAGACATGGATGAGATTGAGATATCAGCTTCGTCAGAGTCGTATTGGCGATCCTGAAGCAGCTCCAGACAGCTCACCCGTGCGGCTGCATGGCTCAGTGCAGGTTGAACGTACGATGATGATGATGATGTTGATGATGATGCGCTCTTGTGATGTTGTTGTTGATCATGTTGCTCCTTGGCAAAGCAGCATCAGGATCTCGGTGTTTGGAACGTCCGTTTGAGACATCATCCTTCATCACGACTATTCCTGGGGTATAGAAACTTGGTACGACAGGACAGTCACAAAGGGTCATATAAACTCTTGAGAAGACGGAAATTCGATTTAATCTACACGCAAAGTCCCATACTCTAGAACTGGCGTTCATGTGTCAAGGATGCTCATCTTGGTTTCCGCTCGATGCGAGCGTACTTATCCCCAGTACCAACGTAAAGGTGTGAGCAATTCACTGGGGTGATTTTTGTGTACAGGTTTACTCCTGCTGCCCATGCCTCTCAACACTTCGCTCTACCCTACTTGCGCTTCCTGAGTCCCCACAGGTTCTTCTAGCCCCTGTGGGCTCTGGGCGTCACGGGCGTTGCTGGTGTCGGCGGACCCGGTGGTTGCAGCCTGAGCCAGAGCTCATCGCGGCTGATGCTCCAGGTACCCTCGGTCGCCGGAAGCGGCATTTGAGGATTTCCTGGAGTGTGACCGTGGTCCCTCTGGTCAGCTGCCAGTTGACCATATTCCTGGCTGTAGATGGACGGACTGGGAGGACTTCTGGGGCGCTCTCCCTGAGCCTGAGCCCCAGATTCGGATGCTGCTCCTTCCTCGCCCAAAGGTTCCGCTGCAGCAGCAGGCGCTCCGGGGTCATCAGACGGTTCCCAAGACACGGCGCGCTCGACACGCGCCTCTGTGCCTCGGGCGGCATCCTCTGCCTCTGCCATATCCTTCCAAAAACAGCCGCATGGGCATTGCACGTCCGCAGGCGCGGCTGCGCACTGCTCCCAACACTCACATGTTGGTTGGCATGAACAGTAGGCTCCCACAACACCTTCCCTGCCCTCGAGCAGCGCCAGCGTACGCTCGCGCATCTGCTGGGAGTGGTGCTGCTCTTCGTGCAAGGACTCTGTGTGAGAGCTGCGCAGTTGTGCGGTCTGTTGAAGACCCTGTGTGGTCTGTTGAAGACCTTGCGTGGCCTGTTGAAGACCTTGCGCAGAGTGGTGGTGGAAGTTCATGCTTGATTGTGACATCTTGGTTTGAACTTGGGAGAGGAAAGGGAGCAAGCTGGAGCTGAAAAGGTTTTTATAATTTATGAATCGGCGTGTGTGCCCTGCAAACAAGCCGGTGGAAGCGTGGGAGTACTCCGATTGGCTTAGCAAAGTGAGTGTAGGAGCAGCGCGTTTGATGTTCCATCACTCGCCGAGAGTGGTCTTGCATAACGCGCGCTGGATGTCGAGGCTCGGGATTCCCCTTCATCCTGCGGCAGGGCCTAACCTTGAGAGAGTCTCTTTTTCTAGAGTCCATATGAAAGACAACATGAGGTAGCATCCTGATCAACGGACAAGATCAGAAGCCACTGGGTAGCAAGATGCCGACGACAATGCACTTGGTGTGCAATATAACTCTGCAAAGCACGGTATAATCCCTAGAGGTGGTTGTTTGTAAACGTACTCATGATTGAGTAGTGTCTCGCATCTTTCGAAACACGCCCAAGAACCCACCACCGACGACCCTCTCTCCAACTTTGGGTCTGCAAACAAAGCTCCAATTGGCGTCGTCAGGCTTGGTATCTGTCAATACTTGAGTCGGGTCTCTAGTGGTTTCCTGGTCCTGATTGCCGGGCTCCTCGGATGATTGCGCAGGATCAAGACTTTCCTCTGTCGGTTGAAGTTTTGGTGCTGCGCGTGGTCTCACGGCCCTCAAATCCCAAGGCCTGCCGCCACTAGTACCATTGTTTCCAAGTTCCAGGGTCTGGTCGAGGAATAACGGTATCCCCTGCCGCTTGATCTTGAGTACGCAGTCCGCGATTTGTGTGATTGACGGGTTGAAGACGATGAGGATACCATCATTCTTCAGAGCTGATGCAACAGTCGAAAGATGGTCGTGAGTTGATGGGAGGTCCAAAAACGCGTGCGACAAGAAAGGTTCTCTTGAAGTAGGATCACGACGATCGAATTCGGACCGGATCCACTCACTGACGTCTCCGACATGGAAGTCGACGTTGCCGGCATAGAGACCGTGGCGAAATCCAGCTACAACCTTGGCAGCATGTTTTGAATACTTGGAGGAAATGTCAATGGTGTGGACGACGGCTTGTCTCGAACTTCTCCAGGCGTTCATGGCATCGTTGCTCTCATTTGGACTGTCTGTCGCTGATGAAACCTCACCACTCTGAGGATCCAGGTTAGGGATGGGTTTTGGTGGGTTGGCGCCGTGAATGGCACGGCTCAAGTGTAGAGTGAGGGCGCCATGTCCAGTACCAGCCTCGAGAATGTCTAGCCTCTCGGCGCCCTCGGCAGCAGAGGGATGTAAGTCAAGCAGGCTTACGATGAGGTTGGCATCAGCTGGATAAATCTAGTCATAAGTCAGGCAAGACATGGTGAGGCAGCGAACGGATACGTACGGGAGTGACAAGTCTCCTACTCAAGCTGACATATTCGGCGAGAGTAACACTGTGAACTCTGTAGTCATGGCCGGCCGAGGTAGTGATTAGGTCACGAGGGCCTTTGCCAATAATGTCCGAGTGGCTGATGTCGCCCTTGTGCGTCTGGATCTTGGAACCGTGGCTAAGGGGCTTTGTGAGGATGACGGCCTCTTGGTTTGACTTTTGACGGAGAAGGACAATGTCACGCTCCACAAACGTGCTTAGACTTCTGTACTGGCCAGAGACTCGGCGCAAGGGAAACGAAGCCAGACGCATGAAGGACAAGGGCGGATGCGGACAGAACGGGGCAACCTACAGTGCAGAGCAAACAGGCGGGCTTGTCTGAATCAGAGATGCGAGTGTGCAGGTGGATATCCACCGCTGTGAGGCTTCAGGAAAACAGAGAAGTTTTGGTTAGAAGAGGTCCGAGCTCCAGCGAGAATTAAGGTGTGTCGATCTCCCGCGAGGCCTCGTGTGGGGAGAGCAGCAGGCGGCAGGCAGTTGAGGTGCAAGTTGGCAGTTGGCGGTTGGCGACTGCATGTTGCTCCTTTTCTGCAGCCAACCTGCCGTCGCAATGCCCCCCAGCCCTCCTCGATCATCATGACCCGTCGCATTGTCGGCCATCCCGTCTGAGCATGCCGAAGCGAGCGCTGACCCGGTACAGGTTCGCACGTTGGGCCAGCTGGGCGCGTTGCTGGTCACGGCCCTGCTCTTCGTCTTGATCGTCGACACGCGATACCGTCTCCTCCCTCACTCGATCCATTCCGCAAACTTTCTGCATCATCCCGGCCTCGTCATCACCGATGTCACCCTGACCACTTGCTCCTCGCTCAATCCCCTCTCGTCGTGTCGTCTCGACCAATCAGTCTGGCATCGCATTGAAAAGGACCTCTATCTGCACAGCGCCTGGTTTTCGTCTGCTTATCTCCATGTCCAACGCAAAAAGGAGCAAGAGTTGACCGCCGACGACAAGATCGTCGTCGGCCTCCGTATCGGTCGTCTCGACCCCGGCGTCGGCGAAAAGGGCCAGCAGCAAGAGCGCTGGGAGTCTCGTCCCGGCAACATATGGCTCTTACGGAGCAGCAAGAAAAAGGAGTCGGACAGCGACAGAGCCGTCACTGCTGTCGATGTCTTGTTTGGTGCCGATGCCGTTGACCCGCGCCCAGGCTGGTCTGTAACACAAACGCCTCTGCTCCTCGATGCCGCTTCTCAGGCTGCCCGCATAACCATTCGTCAGGGCACTCCCAAGTCTGAAAACAATCAAGTCGTGCCCAGGATACGCAAGGACGGAAAGTTCAAGATTCTGCAGCTTAGCGATCTCCATCTCAGCACTGGTACGGGCGCCTGCAGAGACGCCATTGACGCCAATGGCGATATCAAGGGCACATGTGAAGCCGATCCTCGCACACTTGAATTTGTTGAACGAATTCTCGACGAGGAAGCGCCCGACCTCGTTGTCTTGGGTGGTGACCAGGTGAATGGTGACACTGCCCCGGATGCTCAGAGCGCCATTTTCAAAGTCGCCGATCTCCTCATTTCAAGATCTATCCCCTATGCCGCCATATTTGGCAATCACGATGACGAAGGTCCCAAGGTAACTCGCCTATCACGTGAAGCACAAATGTCTCTTTTCTCTACCATGCCCTTCTCCCTGTCTCAAGCGGGCCCCGAGGACATTGACGGAGTGGGCAATTACTATGTCGAGGTTCTGGCACAGTCGCCTTCTCAAAACTCGGCCCTGACTCTATATTTCTTGGATTCCCACAGCTACAGTCCTGACGAAGCCACATACAGAGGGTACGATTGGGTCAAGCCTAACCAGATCCAATGGTTTACCGAGACGGCCAAAAGTCTCAAGGCACAACACGCCAAATATACTCACATTCATCTTGATATGGCTTTCATCCACATTCCATTGCCGGAATTTGCCATGCAAGGCAATGTCATAGCTGGTGGCGACTGGCGGGAACCAAGCACCGCTCCTGGTTTCAATTCCGGCTTCTACAAGGCACTAAAGGAACAAGGCGTTGTTGCAGTTGGATGCGGTCACGATCATGTCAACGATTATTGCGCTCTTACTCCACAGTCCAAGGATGCGGCCAAAAGTGAACATGTCGGTCCATGGATGTGCTACGCAGGCGGCAGCGGATTTGGTGGCTACGCAGGTTACGGAGGCTTTCACCGCCGAGTCCGAGTTTGGGACGTCGACATGAACTCCGGCAGAGTGATCACGTGGAAAAGAGTCGAATGCTGCGGCGAAGACCTCAACAAACGCATCGGCGAACTATTGATTGTTGACGGAGGACGCGTTGTCGCCCCCCAAGACTCTGCCTGATTCAGCTGAGATATATGAGGTATCAGGACTCGTCCTTTTTTTTCCTTTTGCCAGAGACGCCATTTCCAATCTGTCTTGATTAGACACGTGAAGATGCGGCGCGATCCGCTGCACATTCCCCTACGATCTGGATTCCTTTCTCTCGTTTCTAGTACGCTAATTCCGGATGCCTCTCGAGCCCTGTGACAACAGTGGCTGCCGGGGTCAATGTCAACTGGAGTCTGGGGACCAACGACCCCATCAAGCGGAGTTCTCATGACCAATCTTGCTATAAAAATGTGTAATGGTCTGGTCGGATTGCGGATAGTGCTGGGGAAGCACTAGTCCTTTTTACCCGGTAAACGGTCATGGGCGTGCAATGTCATGAACAATTATCAAAGGAGCTGCAGTTGGCCGCATACTTACGCGAGCGAGATAGACCGACGAGGTGTGTATGCACACAAAATATATCGATCGAATCCAAGAGTGAACTCACAACGATCATGATATGCATCAAAAGGTGCCAAATTTGCAGCTCGAAGCCCAGATGCGTCAAACGTGTGGGAACCCCACAAGAACACCCACACTGGAAACCAATGCTCCGGAGAAGGGCCACGGAAAAATTCGTGGATAAATGTTAGCCTCGGGGTATCTGATGTCGAGTCTGGTCAAAAACGGGCCTTCTTCGCGAGGGCAAGAAGCAGATGAAGGGTACAAATGGTCGTGTGCCCCCAGGCCTGGCAATTTGGTCTTCAACTCTGCATCCAGCTTCTGCAAAGTGGAAGAATGCCAGACAACCAACAGTCACCGGCCGAACACTTTTCTACCGGACAATTGTGGAACTCACAACACCAAAAGCACTGTCCAAGATGGGCGGGAGTCGAACGACAAGAGGACGCTACAGGCGAAGTCCACAAGTCACGACAGGGCAGCTCATAGTCAGCCCATCCGCTGTCTGGATTGATTGGACAGGGGCAACCTTTTGCTGAACCACGCCTGCGCGATTTGGGCAAACACATCATCTTGTTGGGCTGCCGCCAGGAAGCGATGGGGATCGCTCTGCTGACGCTTTTTGGCGGCGTAGCCCTCGCAACGGACCTCCCTATTTTCAGACCACTTCATCGGACGCACCAACGGGCCAACAACATATGTCTCGGACCGACTCATGGCCTTGGCGAAGTATCACTCGAGGCTTTGTGGCTTTGTCAGCCCTACGGCCGCCGGGAATACTCGAACAGCCACGACGGTTTGTTGACGGCAGACTCGAGGGTTGGTTGGCAAGAAAGAATTTTTCTTACTCTGCTTGTTCTTTGCAGCTTCTATGCGTCAGCCAAACCGCTCTTTGGGCCAACGGTCGGCAAAAGATCTTGAATGTCCGTGGAGATCTTCATTGGCGCAGAACTTTCTGCGCCCGCCAAAAGGCCGTGCGCACAATCCCCGTCTGCGCAAACACAGCCGGTCCTTGCGATTCCAGTTGCGATTCTCTCAACGCACGCCATATCCGGCTCCGGCAGAAAATCTCATGTGTGTCATTTCTAACGTTTCATACTTGCGCCAAGAAGTGCGTAACGTTGGCCCTGTCTTGAACGTCGTAGGCGTGCGCACGCTATGTGCGGAGCCTGATCATCTACTCGTGCGCGCGTGTCCTTCACACCGTATGATGCACCAAGTATATCATGACCAGTCGATTGTGGGTTCTTTTTGGTGATGGCAACCCTAGAATCGGTAAGTGGTTCGCAGTTTCGCGTTCAGCTTTTATTGGCCCATTTCCTCTACTCTGCTATAAGTGGGACTCTAGGCTTCGACGGCGTTGACGCTACGCGGCAATCAACGCTTCCCGCTTGGGACCACTGCACTTTGCATCGAGCTCAACCTTCAAGCCGCTGACTGATTGCAAGTCGTATTGCTTGTCGTTAGATATTATTGACTCAACTCTCTTTTCTTGCCTAAACGCTTCTTTTTCTCTTCTTTTTTTTCCTATTCATTATCGGCCTCCTGGCAAGATACCTGCTTCTTTTTATCTCTCTATCAACAGGCCTATCGTCTTCATCACCCTTGTACCTGGCGAGGTTTGATGCCTTTGATGATGCCTGACTCGATCGGTCCCGCCACATCTACAGTCAAGCGCGCTTGCGACTGTTGCCACAAACGAAAGGTTAAATGCATTGGTGATGGTACTCGGCCTTGCAAGAACTGCACCGCAGCTGGCCTGACATGCACTTACAACGCCATTCCGCAAAAGAAGGGTCCCAAGGGCAGTAGAGCAAAGGTCATTTCGGAGCTCCGCGAAACACAAAGGCAATCGCAACTGGCTGCTCGCGCCAGACATGGCTTGGGATTCGAAGCATCGCAGTATGCCAATGCCTTTTCAAGAACCCCGGATCTGCTTTCCATGGAGCTCATCACGTCATGCGTCGACTACTTCTTCGCAAACATGTACCCGACACAACCCATCTTACACCGTCAAAAGGTGGGAGAGACGATAGGAAAGATGGAAAACTCGATAGAGGCTTACTGTCTGGTCGTCTCGCTCTGCTCATACATGCTCATTCAACCAAACACCAAGTTACCCGCCGGCATCGTGCCCGACGCCGAAACACCAAATGCCCACCTCAACCTGGGCATGACTCTTCTCGATGAGGCCATTCGTGTTCGTAAAGGTTACGACTACATTGAGAGCCCCAGCATTTGGTCGGTCATCACATCGTTCTTCTTTTTCGGCGCGCATTTTTGCCTCGACAAGCACAACACGGCGTGGTTCCACCTGCGCGAGGCGACAACCCTGGCGCAAATCATTGGAATGCAGGATGAGAATCACTATAGTCAGGGCGATCTTGTCGAAACCTCGCGACGCAGACGACTCTACTGGCTCTTGTTTGTCACTGAGAGGTGAGTTGATTGAAAAGAATAAAAGATGGCAATTCTGACACGGATCCAGAGCATATGCGATTCAGCGACACCGCCCCTTGACTTTGCACGCCACCATCAACCTCCCCACGCTAAATGACGATCCGGCAGAGACGGTCGAGCTCAGTGGATTCATCCACCTGGTCACGCTATTCAAGCCCTTCGATGATACATTTGTCGGACTCTGGAACAAAGCCCGTGTTGGTTGCTCTACCGAGTGGCTTGCGAGACTGCAAAACCAACTCTCGGACGCACTCCCCGCCTACCTCCACAGCACCGAAAGCCAAGCAGTTGACCTCCGGACATCTCAGCAGTGGCTTCGCACCATGGTCTGGCAACTCTCCATCAGCCATGGATATCTGTCATCAGCTGCCTCAGATAGCGCCATGAGCTTCAAGTACCCGATCGAGATATCGAGGGATTTGATTGCGGCAACCAGCGGTTTCTCACAGGCCGCAATGGAAGTTCATGGCATTGGACTTGTAAGATTGTTTGGATTCGCGTCTCGTCAAAAACAGCTGCTAAATCACCGACCAGGTCGAAAAGCTCTTCGATGTCGCATGCACTCTGACCGATGTCATGTCGTGCGTACCCTTCGAGCAACACACTTTCGAGTACGGCCCGCGCGATTACCTGAACCAATTCCTTTCCCTCATTTCCACTCTTCGTGGCGGTCAGCAGCGCTACCTGCCTCTGCTTCTCTCCAAGATCAACGACACCCTTCCACAAATGCCTACGCCAGGCTTCAGCATGGTTTCCATGCCCGGAGGCCGCGGCAGAATCGACGAAATCTACGACAGCAGCAACCCCGCCAGCGGCGACTCTACACCATTCGGAGGTAGCCCACCTCCACAGCCCGTTGGCGCTCAACTGTTTCAGTCCGCCTATGCAGACGATTTCAAGCTTCCTGGACCTACGAGCAACGGATTCCCCATGATGACGTCGGCACCCGCGTATCCTGTCATTCAAACACCAGCACAATTACAAGCCGCGTACCAGGGCGCACGCAACGCGTACTCTGGTCTTGGAGGACAGCCTGGATTCGACAATAGCGGTTGAAGCGACCAAGACACGAGACATCATGAGAGCTGCATGAACGGCGCTCGAATCGTGTCACGAGCCATTTACAATACACCGCCCCTCAACGATGTACATCACCATCAACCCATAAACAGTCTGCGACGATCCGGAATAACAGTTTCCAAAAAGGCGACTCGAGAGCTGTCGCTGACTCGCGTCCGAAAAAAGGACGTGCGAGAAACCGAAATTGTGTGTGCATCTCAACGCCACAGCATGACTCGTACGACGATCGCGAGGCGGACCTTGAGCCCTGTGCATCTGAAACCGAAGAGCTGACAACCGGAAAGGAAGATGGACAGAGAAAGGACAAGCGAGATGATTTGACAACATTCACCCCAGAAAGCTCGGTCAGACATGGTGAAAAAGGACAAAAGGGACATTGCGTCCAGGGAAGAAAAAAAGGAAAGAAAAGAAACAAATGATTTTTGTCGCGCGAAGATACCCCCTCCAGTCATGCAAACATAACATACAATAGATTGATTTCTCTGCTCTCAAACAGAGTTCGTCTTCTCTGCAATACACAAAAAAAAACATTACAAGATATGATAAGTTTGCAATCAAAGCCTTGGTTTGTTGGCATCATTCAGAGGTCCTGACCGTTGCAGTATCCAGGCTGCAACATCCTTTGCCCAGTTGAGCTTGTCGTCACCGGGTTCGGCATGCACTGTTGGCAAAGAGTCAATCTTGCTGTAACGCCATCGAATTGACAGGGGCCAAGACTCACTGTTATGGTACCAACCGTCGTAGCTCTTGAGCTGCTTGTCACTCAACTCACACCGGTCAAGATAGGCCTTGGTAGCATCGTAAGCATTAACGTGGTCAGCGGTTCCATGCAACGCCAACAATCTCGTCTTTGCGCCCTCGCCCGCGCCCTCCCGGGGCAGCACCTTGAAGCTCTCCAGCGCAAGCCCGCGGTCCAGCATACCCGCCAACCCCTCCAGTGTTCCCGTGTCATGACACAATTCATCCTCTTCCCACAACCTGTTCTGCTCGGGGTCCCTGCTCAGCCACTTGCTGTCGAGCGGATGCACGAGCTGGAACCTGGGCAGCAGTTTTCCGGCGAGGCGGCCGGCCAGCACAGTGGCCTTGAAGGGGCGGGTGTCCGGGTGCAGGGCGATGAGCGGGGCGCTGGCGATGAAGCCGCGGATCTGGTAGAGCAGCTCCGGCGGTCCTTGGGAGGCGTAGAAGAGGGTCTCGGCGCCGCCCATGCTGTGGCCCATCAGGAAGAGTGGCGCGGGCGAAGGCGAGGGCGAGGGCGGCAGGCTGCGCTGCATGCTGGAGATGTCGGCGAGCACGCGGGCGGTGGTGCCTGTGAGACCGCGCTCATGGCGGTTGCGCACCGAGCGGCCCCATCCTCTGCGGTTGCAATGTCAGTTCTGCGACACACAAAGAAGCGGGCGTCAGTGTGGCGGTATACCGTTGGTCAAAGGCGTAGACGTCGATGCCTTGGGAGGCCAGGTGGTCAAACAAGACGGCGTAGTTGTTGCAGTGATCGCTGAAACCATGCACAAACAAGAGGCGCGCCTTGGCCGTCTCTCCCGACACCTTCCACGTCTTTGTGTACAGCTCGACGCCGTCGTCCGTCTTGTGCGTTCCTTCGTGCGTCGTGTATTGCATTTCCTCGTTGCTAACAACTAACAATAACAACTATATCATCAATACAGATGTGAGATGCGATTTCATTCCGGCGGCCCGCCCTTCCGCGCGGGCACTCGCTCTATTATCTTATCGGCCCTGCATTCCACTGACGTAGCCACCCACCCCTCGGCTTCGCAAGCGTCGCTGTTTTGGGTCATGGTTTCACATGCTCGGAGCAGACCGTGCAAACTCTTGAAGCCTCTTTCTCTTCTGCCAGGCTGGCATGTGAGCAAGGAAAAAAGGAGGAAAACAAAAAAAGAAATGACGAGCCCTCGGCAGCTTCCTACCGAAGCCCTCTCCTCCGCATTGACACGGACGAAGCACGCAGACCTCGGTACCCCACATCTTCAAGAGCAATCACCAACATGCAAAGAAAGATTGCCTAGGCAAGGATCCAGCCAAGCTCATGCTGAATACTCACTCTGCTCACTCAATCCCCCCATATCTCACCATCTCTTTCGTTCTTTACACACACACACACACACACACACACACACACACACACACACAAACACACACACACACACACACACACACAAAGAATCACGAATCGCTCAAACCAACACCCACAATGTCAGAAATCGAGCAACAAATCACGCTCCACACCCGCGGGAACATAGCAATCATCACCCTCAACCTGCCCAAGAAACTCAACGCCCTGACCGCAGACCACTACTACCGCCTAGCACAGCTCATGCACAGCGTCGCCGCGCGCGACGACATCCACATAACCGTGCTGACGGGCCGCGGCCGCTTCTTCTCCGCGTACGTATCGAACACGCCTATTCCAAAAAAACAAAACAATACCCTTGTACCTGCCTCTAACACCCTTGTTCGATTTAAAAAAAAACAGCGGCGCCGACGTCTCCATCTCAAAAGCCCCGCCCGCGGACCAAGACATCAAACGCTTCTACCTCCAAGGCTTCGTCGCAAACAACCTGCACATCACCCACGCCTTCTACACCCACCCCAAGATCCTCGTCGTCGCCCTGAACGGCCCCGCCGTCGGCTTGTCGGCCGCACTCACTGGCTTCGCAGACTTCGTCTACGCCGCCCCGCATACCTTTATCCTGACGCCCTTTAGCAGTCTGGGCTTGGTGGCCGAGGGTGGCGCCAGTAGGGCGTTTGTGTCGAGACTGGGCATCTCCAAGGCGAACGAAGCTTTGATCATGTCCAAGAAGATTACCTGTGAAGAGCTGGTCAGGGTGGGCTACGTGAATGGTGTGTTTGACGTCAAGCCTGGCGAAGACGACAAGTTTTTGCAATTGGTGCTTGCCGAGGTCGAGGACAGACTCGGCAAGCATCTGATCCCGGAAAGTCTGTTGGGCATTAAGAAACTCATCAGAAGACCGGAACGGGAGCTGTTGGATGCGCAGGGTGTTGCCGAAGTCTTTGCCGGATTGGAAAGATTCGTTTCGGGAGTACCACAGGAAGAGTTTAGAAAGATTGGTTCTGGCGAAAAGAAACACAAGCTTTGATTTACAAATCGGCATAATGAACATGTCTTTCTCGCAAAGTACCGTCAAGGTTGCTCCGAACGAAGAATCAGGTACTATTTAAGTGCTCAGGACAACTGACTCAGGGGTATCAATGAAAATACAGCAAAATACGTTGCTCGCTCATTCAGTCCATCACGCGGCTCTCTTCTTTGCATTCCAGTCGATAAACAAACCGACATCCCTGATGATGGCACCCGGGACGCCCATCTTCTGAGCCCACATTGGCAGATTTCCCTTTGCATCAGAAGCAGTAGCCATTTGCCACTTGACATCAAAGTTCTCGACCATGGAGCAGCGCTCAATGCTGACATATTGGCCAAGAGTGACGGGCTTTCTCTTTTCCGGAGTGTCGCCTGTCTGCCTGTTGCGATGGTTGGAATACAGTGCCGTTTCAAGCTTGGTAATGTCGACCGGGATTTGAACAACCAGAAAAGATGGATGATCGGGTCCGGATGAGCGCGCAGTCAAGACGAGAACGGGAAAAGCACGGTTGTCCAGAGGTGGTGGAATGTGGTGGGCCATTTCAAAGACTGATGGTCGCGATCAGACGGATGCAAAACATGAAAATTCACCTCAGACTTACTGCTCAGGCTGACCTTCTCCCAAGCACCGACTTTATGCTGCTTCTCTGCCAACTTCGAGTCCCAGGACAAAACCTTGTGAGCATCAAAGACATCCGGGGTGTACTGTGATTCGTGCAAGCTGTGATCGTCGTAGAGACCGGCTTCGAATTCATCCCAATTGGCCGTGCCCGGTTCCTTTTTATTCTCATGAAGACTGGTCCTGGCATACCAAAACTCATCATGTGCACCTGGACCGAGCTGTTGGGCAGAAATCTCGTGAGCCAATAGTTGGATAGTAGCCTTTGCTGGAGGAGACGTCTTGGAGCGGTCCTTGATACCAAAATGTTGAGGGAGGTAATCCATCATGAATGGCGAGGCTTCATTGAGAACATCTGTGATGAAGAACTCTATATCTGGCAATGTCGAGGCGCTGATTTGCAGAGCGGCCAGGTCTGGATGAGCTGGGAGTTGTGCTGGGTTGAGGGCGCGAAGGCGTACAAGGTGGCCCAACGATTGACTTCCAACTGAGCTCATACTGTCTGTAGCTATGGTATGCGATGCGATGCGATTATAGGAGACGTGGTGGATTGAACGTTGGAAAGTCCAAAGCCTTCGAACTGGGAAGACCTGAATCGATCAACAACGTCATCGTCATTGTGACCATCGCAGCTTCCTTTTCAAGTTTCTTTGCTTAGTCGATCACTTTGTAGATTTTCGGGCAAGATATCATGTTGACCGGCAAATCATCAAAATGGACATGATTGGACTCGAGAATACAAATACCCTCTGAACCCTGAGACGGTTCTCGGAAACAGTTCCCTATCGACGCCAAGCGGACCAACGGGCAGCTTCCGCCGGACGTTGTTCCCGAGTCGCCTCTCCCGATTAGTTATTGCCGCACTATCGCGCCGCTCTCACGAGCCCACTATCTCGCTTGTCAAGTACAGCCGTTTGTACCTACAAACGAGGGCAGCCGGTTCTGCACCGAGATGCCGCCTCCTTATGCCGCGAGGTCCCTTGAGAACATCGACATATATCCTTTTAAAAAAGAAACCCCCCCCCCCCCTCTGTAAGTCTATCTTCTGCTCATCCCAAGCACTCGCCATGTGGCTTTTCTCCCTCTTCCGGTATCTGCGCCTCAAGGCGCTCGTAACCTATATTCGATTGATGGCTCGCTGGCAACGGGGCAAAGTCAAGGCCTTTCCGGACTCGGTACTGCAAATACCATCAAGGGATGCCGGTCGCAGCATCAACGCGCATCTCTACAAGTCTACCTCCTTCACTCCGGGCATGCCCTGCCCGGTCCTAGTCAACTTCCACGGTAGCGGATTCGTCTTCCCTCTTCATGGTACAGACGACTTCTTTTGCCGGAAAATCTCTACTTCGACACCTTATTCCGTCCTGGACATCCAATACCGTCTCGCACCAGAATATCCTTGGCCAGCCTGTCACGACGATGCCGAGGACGTGGTGAATTGGGTCCTCGGCCAACCGTCAGTCTACTCCAAATCCCAAGTGGCCATCTCTGGCTTCAGCGCAGGTGGAAACATGGCTTGTGTAGCAGCCGCAACCATCTTCCCCAAAGGCACATTCAATGCCTTATTAGCCTTTTACCCGCCAACCAATATCGCACTCCCACCCGACTCCAAAACCGCTCCCGACGATGCCGGCAAATCCATCCCAGCAAAACTGGCGCGCCTGTTTGATGCCGCATACCTGCGCACTGGTCCCGATCCAGCCAACCCACGCATCTCACCCTTTTTCGGAGCAGTCGACAACTACCCAGCCAACTCTTTGTTTATTACTTGCGCGCGCGACAGTCTTTGTCTGGAAGCCGAGCATCTGGCCAAGCGTGTCGAGGAGGCACACGGAGGAAGTGTTGTGCTCAGACGCATGGACAAGTGCGGACACGGATGGGATAAACAAGCAAGACCGGGATCGTACCAGGAAACCAAGCGCGACGAGGCCTATGAACTGGCAATCGACATGCTGATGAAGGCAAAGCAATAGGCCCATGATGAATGAGAGCAAAAGGCAAAGTAACTAATGGATGCAATCTTACTCGACGCATAGACATAAAAGAATAAAAGTACAATCATAGTTTGCATTGATTTGCGCATTCAATCCTCCTCGTGATCTGTGTCGGAGTCAAGAAAACAAAATCAAAAACTAATTACAGTGTCGTATGCACCAGTGTGCTGTATTTGCCATTTTGTGCAGAAAAAAAGGAACAAAAAGGGGGTATCTTCCAATCGCGCCAGCCATGAAACATGCATCATTACTCGTCAAAGAGGAGGAAAAACAAAAAACGACATGCGAAACAAAAAAGACCAAAGACAAAACAAAAGGCGAATGCAAGAGGCAGAGAAACAAAAAGATCCCCAGCTAACCGCGCCGGTGCTGTGCTGCGCTGTGCCTTGCTCATGCAACTAGTGCGAAAGAAACAACAAAACGAAACGAAACAAAAACCCTGACTGACTGCGCCAGGTGCCGTGACTGAAAAGTGATACGTCTGTCGTGTTCAAGTGGAAAGCGCTCTCAAGGAATGACTGTGTTGGCGCCGGACTGCTTCTTGATGCCCTCGATCAGGTGCTCCCACTTGTCAATCTTGTCAACAAAGTCCAGGTTGAGAGACATGACGGTGCAAGCATCCAGGAGCGCCATGGCCTCGTGGTAGCGGGCACGATCACCGGGCTTGGAGATGTTCTTGTTGCGGTGGTAAAAATGGTAGAGAGCGCTGCGCTTGCCATAAGCATCGAGAGACCAGTAGCCGGGCATGGCAATGTCGGCTTTGGACTCAACAAGCTCAAGAGGGGCCACGCGCTGCTTGCGGTAGAACGCAAAAGTTGAGCGAAGGCTCTCAAAGGCCTCCTTGATGGCGTCGCGAATCTCCTTTTCCTTGCGGGTGAAGTGGTCGTTTCCCTGGACAGCGGGGGTACTTCTAGTACGACGGTGCTGCTGAGTGTTGGGAATCAAGGCTGCAGAGGCTTCGACCGACATCAGATCGTCAAGAGCCGAACACTGGGCGTTCAGGTCGTTCAAGCGGCGGACGAAGCGGTCCATCTTCAGGTCGACCTCACGCAAGTCATAGCGCAGGCTCTTAGCGGCGCGGTCTGCGTGGTAGACATACCATTGGGCGATGTCCTCTTCGGTAACGGCATTCTGGTCGACCGAGGCGGTGGAAGACGGGTCCTTGCTAGCCATGACGGAAGTGTCGACGATGGAGACAGTGGGAGTGGCTTGGGTACGGTTGACAGACATGTCTCTGATTGGGACGATGGAAGTGGCTTTGGCAGGAGAAGAGGCGACCTTGGAAGCAGTGACGGTGTTGGTGGAGGCCATGGCAGAGTCGGCCTTGGTAGTCGTGATAGAAGTGTCGTCAGTGAAGGAGATTGACAGGTCCATGGTGGAAGACGTGGGGGCGCTGACGGTAGTCATGGTGGAGGAGTTGTTGTCCTTGATAACAATCTTGGGAACCTGGGGCTCGTACTGATATTTGACCTCGCTGGGCTTGGGTGGAATGCAAGACCAGTCCGTGACTTCAACGGTAGGAGTATCAGGTGGGGTGGGTGGCATGGATTCGGGGCTGGATTCGACAGCAACGTCGTCGTCGCCGCTGTTTCTGGAGCTGGCGGCCGGAGTCGCGGGGACGTTGAAGGCGGGTCTGTTGAGAGCAGGTTCACTAACAGGGCGTGGCAGACGCGAGTAGGAGTGATTGCGCAGGGTAGACGAGATCTCGCTCAAAAAGTCTGCGTTGTTCCTGATGACCTTGGAGTGGTTGTCCAGAATGCCAACCAGGCGCTTGACGAACCTTTTGATGTTTAGCGTGTTGAAGAAGAATAAAGTCTTTGGATCAATGAAATTACCCAGTGTGAAACTCATCGCCAGGGCCAGGAGTGCTGTTGGCGCGGCGATGGGATTGTTGCTTGGATGCGTCGAGTCCACCGCGCAGCGACTCATCGCTGCGGAAACTCGAGCGCGAACGCGACATAGCGATCTCGACGATATGGGGTTTCTGTTGCTAGTCGACGATTAATCCGGGGTCTTGCTGGCCGTGCCTGCCGGACCCGTTGCGGAGATGGACGTTATGTGTCAAGGAAAACGACTATCCGCAACGGCGCAACTTGACAGAGCGGTGTGCGTGTGCAACAAGGGCGTCTTTGGGGGGAGAAACAAAGACGACGTACTTGTTGCTTAAGTGTGAATGAGGCTGGTTGCAGCACGGCGTCAATCACACGCCTTGTAGATTGCCAAATAAATTGATTGGGTGCGTTTAGCGATTTGCTGTTTACCAATTCGGTAGTCGCCATCACCATGCCGCTCGGACCATCCGATCCAAATAGCGCGCCAAAGGACTCGAGCGCCTGTCAATCGGTCTCTTCCTTCCGAGCCATGGTGAAACACACAAGACAGAGGGAAAGAGGTAGAGAAGAGGTATCATTTCCATCATGCGCCGTCCTTTTTTATGCTACATGGCCTTTGCGAGACTCCCATAAACAACAACAAATATACACGCCTAATCGAGCTGCCCCTGCAGCCCCATGCAGCTAGAGCAGGTATTAAAACCAAATGTCTGCCAATCCACTCCTGCGGCAGCTTGTGCATCAACTCTTACATCATCGCATCTCACTCGTCTACTTTTTTTCAGAGCATCTTGTTGAAAGCGGGAATCAGAGTCTGGGCGAGCCAGAAGCTGAAGACAAGCTTGGGGCCAGTCATCAGCAGCTTGGGAGTAAGTCCCTTGAAGAAGGCAGTCATGCCCTCGTTCTTGGCCATGTTGGAGATGATGCGGAAACCAGACTCCTTGGCCTCAAAGTTGCGGTTCTGGATACGCGTCTTGACGACGTCGAGAGGAGCAGAGACGATCAAAGAGGCAGACGCACCGGCGATCGAGGCGACAAAGTTCTGGAACCAGGTGGCGGTGTTGTAGTCGGAAAGCTTGTACAGGTATTCCTTGGCAGCGGCGCTACCACCGAAGAGCTATAATCAGGCGTCAGTAGGTTGCTCTCGCCAATGATGAATCGCGAGAAACGTACAGCAAAAGAACCGGGAGCGTTGCGGGCAGCAGTCCAGCCCCAGCCTCTGTACAAACCGAAACCCTCATCGGCGATAATTCTGAAGAGACCGCGGCCACGGAAAGCCTCGGGGTTTGTCTGACGCTTGATCTTGAGGACGTCGAGGGGAAGAATGACGATTTCACCGATACCGATCAGACTGCGAGCCGTCAGTTGTGTACAGAGCAAACGAAAGGTCTTGATCTCGTCTCACCTGCCAGCAGTGGCGTGCATGATAGCCTTGCCGTTGCCCTTGCCAAAAGTGCCGTCGAAGAAGTCTCCGTGGTTCTTTGCCAGGTAGTCGCGCATAAAAGGTTGACCTCCGTACTTGTACACTCTCTGCATGACCTTGTAGGCGGCGGCATATCCGAGACCGGGGAAGAGGGAGAAGAAACGGGTGCCAAAAGGAGCAGCGGCCTTGTCCTTGAAGATGACGGCATTGAATTGGGCGGCCGAGGTGATTTTGCCCTGGTTGCTCATAAGACGCTTGGCGATGGTGTCGACGGGGTGGAAGACGGCGAGCTCAGAGATTCCGGCAGTGCCTGTGCTGTGTCAGTTGCGATTCCTCGCTCGACTCGAGAAGCTGCATGCATACCGGCTCCCAGCAATCTAGCAGTGGTCGACTCCTTCTTGTACTCCTTGGACGCGCCGGACAGGACCTCGCCGCTCTTGGAGGCAGCATCCTTGGGGGAAGGAAGGTTGACCATTGTGAAGTGCGAGAACGAGGGGACTCGAGGGGCGAACGAACGGAGAGAAACGGTGTCGAGTAGAGGGAAGCTGCGACCGGGGAGCAGAAGAGGAGGACGAGGATGAGTGAGCGCTATGGATATCTGCTGCCTTTCCGACTGGCGCGACGGGCCGAACTTTTTGCAACGACGTCGGCGCTTGTGCCGTCTGTGCGTCAGCTTTCTCCGGCCTCCGCATGCCGCAGCACCGCAGGATGCTTCCTTTTTATCCTCCCTTGACTCGTTGTGCGCCTCGAGTCGGCTCATTGCATCGCCCGCTGACCACATGAATTTTCCAATGGTTATTCTTCCATTATCTCGACACTTGACCTGTTCTCTACTTGAAGCATCATGGCACGCCAGCCGTCTGCCTTCAAATGGCAAGCGTCTAGTTCACCTTGAATAGCCTTCCATACAGCTTCGCGTTGTATACGCGTGGACTCCATGTAGTTGGAGCTTGTTCTTCAGCTGCCAGCCATCTGTTGAATATCTTGTACAGCGGATCGTGTTACACTGGCCACTGTGAAGGGACCCGCCCGTCATGCTAATGATGCAAAGCCGCGAAAAATGGGAAAAACAACTCTAGGAAGACATGCCTATCCTAATGAGATGATTTCATCATTGTCTCTATCGCCTTTGAATTCATTCAGCCCGGAACGCTTGTTGGGACTATCTTCTGTCGCTGACCAGTTCTCCGCAAAGCCTATAGCAGCAATAAATTACTCGCAAAGAATTAGATGCTGACCAGCCCTCCACAAAAGCCTATAGCAAGACGAGGTGTCGCAAAGAACATAAAATCATGACATCCTTGTTAATTCTGAGTCCAGTCATCGCTGTTCCGCATTTCGGAATTCAACAAGATGACAGGCATAGCCGTGACCGGTCCAAAGAAGATTATCACCGAACAAACAGTAATCACAATGCCGATGCCGTCAATTCATCTCAAAAAGTATCAAGAACCGAAGCACGCGTCCCGAGCCCACATCTCGGTCGAATACATCAACCCTCGAGACTCTGCTAGGCAGATCCAGTCTTACCAAAGCCGGCCCGCAGAGCTGAACATCCGAGTTCCGTGCACTTACGACGACTTTGCCAGCGAGTGCAAGTTCAAATCACAGATGACATTCGGTCTGTTGGGGCATCCAGAAGTATGGATGCAACACTGTCTGGAGATACGGAGCAGGGAGAGCGACATGAAGCGAGCTACCACACATACGCTTACCATCACCAGACACAATTGGACGAAGCTCAAAAGCCATCTTGTCGATAACAAGAACAGTATCTGCATATTCAAACTCAAGGCTATGACGAACAAAGAACCATGGTCTCTCAACTACGACTCCGACTCCGAGGATTCCTTGCACATGCCAGGAGAGCGGAAACCAATTGCCAGCTTAAAACCCGGAAGATATACGCTACAACCGATACGATCAAATCACCGTGAAATCCAGGAGACAGAGTCGGAGAGATACAGACTGCGACAGACGAGATCTGATCAGAGAACATTCCGTTCCATGAGAACGGGGAAAGAATTGGACCCGTATCATGCAGCGGCACCGGGAAGATATAGACTCTCGAGAGCGGGACCAAGAGATCGTACTCCAGCACCAGAAACGAGGAAGTTGGATGGATGCAAAAAGAGTGAGAAAACTGACTGGTCACGACGACGACTTCTTCAGTGGTTCGGCGGCCGACAGCGATGTAATCAACACTAGATTAAGCTTGCTTACTTATGCTAGATATGTTGACATGATACAAATTTGCTAGATAACATAATCCTAAGGTCCGAGATGACTGGTCTAAAACCTCTTAGTGACGGAAACAACGGATCCGACAGCCACCGCAAGGACTCCAGCCACTACAGCGAGATTCCATGCAGAATTCACAAGAGCCCTCTTGCCAACCGTGCCAAACGCTTGTTCGAGAGTCTTGGCCTCATTGCAGCGAGGAAACGGTGCATCGGGCACATCTTTGCCCAGAAACTTGCACAAAGGCTCCCAACCACTACCAAGCTCGTACTCAAGCAGATTGTCTTTCGGGACAGCGGCTCGAATGGCAGCATAGTGAGCAGCATACCTATCGACAGCATTCGTTTTTGCCCCGTCAATGTCCCTTGAGCCAAAAAAGGCCCCGACCCACGCTCTCCCGCACCCAATGATCCTGCCAATCCAAAGCGGATCCGTGAAGCGCAACACATAGCCCAGGAATGGATCCAAGACGCCCGACAGCAAAACAACGCAACTGGGATACCACTCGCTCGCTTCCCTTTCCACCAAGACGACGCGCGCCTCGGGATACGCGTCCACGAGCTCCCTCCAGAAAAGCACGGCGGGTGCATCCGTGACGGCACCGCAGTGGCCGAGTAGGCCGTCAAAGTGCCGTTTCCAGTCCAGAGCCGGCCCGCCGTGGAATTTGGCGGCGATCGCTTCTTGCCACATGTCTGCGTCCTTGACGTTCTCGAAGATCGAGGCGTAGTGGTACGGTTGGGCGTAGCCGAGCATCGCGTATGCTTTCTGCATCGATAGTGTGCCGGTGCGGGAGAATCCTAGTGAGAGGACTTCCATTGGTACGACGCGTCGAGCATTGTGTCTGTCGATGTTGGCGTTCGGGTTGAGCACTACAGCCCATGCTCCGAGTCTGGCATAATCGTCCGCGGTCGCCATGTTTTAGTACTAATGTTGCAAATCCCGTGGCATGTGCACTTGATGGTTAAGGAGCCGATTTACAGTCGACGTCGCTGGGAAAATCGAACAGACTTGAGTTTTGTGGTATTGTCACTTGCAATCTGGCCGCGAAGCGAGGTTGATAAATAGTTTGTCCAAGACAAGGTGACAACTTGAAAGGAGACAGGAGCTCGGCGGCTGACGTGAGATACGTGAAGGATTGAAGGATTTGACAAACATGTCAGCAATCTTACTTGGCGCCTCTAGAGAATCACTTGAATGGCGCAGCTAGAGGGCAATGCGCCTTTGTAATACAAAGCATGTAGCCAGATGGGATTGAGTAGGCATACTCATGTACACGATAGAGTGAATGTGTCAATCGAATTTATTTATTAGAGGGTATCATTAATCATTCCCAGCATCGCCCGACTCGTGATGCAAAATACAAGACGAAAAGAAAAACACAATTTTCGTATACAAAACAAACGCACCAATA
Source organism: Aureobasidium mangrovei (assembly GCA_021014315.1). Taxonomy (NCBI): domain Eukaryota; kingdom Fungi; phylum Ascomycota; class Dothideomycetes; order Dothideales; family Saccotheciaceae; genus Aureobasidium; species Aureobasidium mangrovei. The sequence continues at coordinate 1,004,385 of JAJJJQ010000001.1, read as the reverse complement.
CTCAGGCTTTTTCAACAGTCTCCTCGACCGATCCTGTAGCTGTCGTCTCTGTGGTTGGGGTCTGAGGCGCATCTGCTGGTGCCACTGCCTTGGGCTTCATATGTTGCTTGGTGCTAGCCCAGTGCATACTGGCAGCGCCGAGGATGCACAAGGAGGAAGTGCCGACAGCGACGAGAAAGCCCCTTGTGACAGCATCGCTGTAAAGCTGGGTAAACTGGGTCAAGTAAGCCTCAGGGATGATATGGCGCAGATTCGTAGCGCCTGCGTTGACCACAGCGACGGGGTCGACGCCTGGAATCTTGGCCGCCACGAGATTCTTGACCAGGCGGTTGTCGATGATGTTTTGGGAGACTGAAGCAAAGATGGCGCCGCCGAGCGTCTGGCATAGGATCATGAGTGACACGCCCATCGAGCTGTCACGGCGAGGCAGTACTGTCTGAGCTGCGAGGTTTGGCTGCTGAAGACCAAATCCCAGGCCGATGCCCACAATCACTTGGTAACCGATCCACTCGTTGGCCTTCGAGGAGGGCACCCAGGTGCTGAGAAGACCTGCACCGATGGGCATGATGACGGCGCCGATGATCATGAAGGGTGTGTAGTATCCGATACGCTGGACCATGGCGCCGCTGAAGATGATGATGATGACCATGGCGAGGATCATGGGAATGGTACGAATGCCGGATTGCACGGCGTCGATGTTTTTGATGGCCTGGAACCATATGGGAATGTAGAGAGCGAGAATGACCATGGTCGAGCCGCCAAACATGCAGTACCACATTCCACCGATGATGCTACGGTTTTTCAGGATTCTGACGGGGATGGTAACGCGGTCTTCGCGACGAATGACTTGCAGGGCTGCCCAGGCGACGATTAGGACGGCAAAGATAACGAGCAAGGCAATGACTCGTCCGCTGCTCCAGGGGTATGTCGAGCCACCCCATTGCAGTGCAAGCAAGAGACAAATTATAGAGGCCAGGAACAAGATGGTGCCAATGGGATCGAGCTGGAGAAACTTTTCGCGGAGGGATTTGCCTGCGGCGGTCATGACAAAGTCTTGACGCAGCACCAGGAGCAGAATGACAATGGTGACTGCGCCAATGGGCAAGTTGATGTAGAAGCACCATCTCCAAGAGACGTAGGTTGTGAAGGCACCGCCAAGCAAGGGCCCGACGACGCTAGCGATACCAAAGACGCCGCCAAACATGCCCATGAAGAGAGGACGCTTTTCGAGAGGAAGAATGTTGAGGATGATGACCATGCCTCCGGAAAACATGCCCGCTCCTCCGACTCCAGAAATGGCTCGGCCGATGATGAAGGACACCGAGTTGGGTGCGGCGCCACAGATGGCCGAGCCGATCTCGAAGAGAGTGATGGCGACAACGTAGGTCCATTTGGGCGAGTAGAAGGTATAGATGCGCCCGAACAAGAGCTGCAGACCGGCAGTGGTCAACATATAGGCGCTCTGGTACCAGCCGATCTCGTTGAAGCTGTGGAACTCGTCGGTGATTTTGGGAATGGCTGTGCCGATGATGGTTCGGTCCAGGGCAACGAGGAAGATGGCGAGATAGAGGCCGATCATGATGAGTATGGCTCTCTTCATCGAAGGATACTCAAACTCGGACTCTGCCTTGCTCTTGACCTTTGTGAGGTCATTTTGCTGTTGCTCGTCGACTTGATACGGTTGTTTGTGCTGCTTTTCCAAATCTTGTTCGGCCGAGTATTCGCTGCCAGATGTGCGGGAGGCGATGGGGGCAGGTACGTCTTTCAGATTGCTTGTCGGAGGCAGAGGAGTCGCCATTGTGAGAGTTGAATGGTGGAAGTTTATCGACGATGTCTAGAGGCCAAGTGCGGAGAAGCGTGGAGTTATATAAACAAGCATTTGCTATGGACTGTCCGCGGACGGTCCTTTTGCAAAACCCGCCCGAGCCGTTTCGCTGCCAAAGGCACGGAGACACGGAGCTTATCTGATGCCGTTTGCGCCGAAGTGCTAGATGGCGGTTCAGGGGCGGCGTTATACGGCCCCGATGATTGGTCCACGAGTCGACTACCTATAAGCCGGTTCCCTATGAGTCAATCAGTCGTTGAGTAATAACCATCCTTTGACTCCGACTTCAGACGACTCCTGAATCTGACGGTGCAATATTCGTCCGATTGGAGTTTGAGCAAACCTCATTCTTGCCGTCATGGATATGCGCCTGTGTCAGTTTCCAGCTATCAAATCTGATATAACTATGACTTAGATCACGCCCCCAAAACGCCTCAGCCCTTTGCATCACTACAACATGGCCATTAACCTGTCATTCAAAAAGACAACGTTTAGGTGGCTCTTTACATCTCTGTATAAGATCTCCTCTGTGGCGGATACACGTCCCGCTGTGATCCCTTCTTAGTCTGGAAACATCAAGCAGCACATCTACAAAAAAAAAAGAAAGAAAGAAAAGGATCGCAAAAGCCAACATCAAAACGTACAGCAGCAGGGACAAGCACAACACGATACTTGTCGCGCAAACACAGCGGAATCAGCCTATCATGTCCCCTCCAGGCGCCCAGCGCAAGAATACATGCTAGAACACGACTTTGCATGCCACGACACGGCTTCACACGTATATCCGTCCAATAAAACGCGTGCGATCCTGCACCACGCACGGTATTTCTGCTGGTCACATGTTCGGGGCTGGAGGGCATGGGCGCATCTCTCAACACAATCCCTGATCTTCTTCTACCTGCACGTCAACCCGTCTTCTGCACCATCGCCATGAATTCGATACCTAGCCGGCGTATGATTCATTCCGATGGCTCGTCTGTCAAGTCCGAGATCATTGGCATGGGGCTCGACGGTTTCGTCGTCCACAACGAGCCGTCGACCGTGTTGAAGATACCGAAGCTCTATCTCCGTCTCCTTCCCGATGGCACGACCGAACCAGATCCAGACAACGAGTGGGCGAATGACCTGAGCAACGAAAAGGCAATATACGAACGTCTTCACGGCGTACGAGGAATCGCCAACTACCTGGGTGCGTCCAAGCACGGCCTCCTACTGGAGTACTATGGTAATGGATGTCGGGAGGAATACATGGAAAAAAATCCTCCACCAGCATGGTCGCAGAGGATGGACTGGATACTGCAGATTATCGATGTCTTCGCAGCCTGCCATGCCAAGAAGGTGCTTGTTTTCGACGTCGCTCTCCGTAACCTCCTACTTGCAGACGACCACACCATTCGAGTCATTGATTTCGGAAACAGCTCCTTGTGCCCACTGGAGCATACTGGCGAGCTCATAGACTCCAACGGCTATACCTCAACCGTCGACGTTCTTCACGTTACGAACGTCATCTACTCTCTCTCCTGCTGGAAGAAATTTGAGGTGGATTGTGTGGACATGGGCGAATGGCCAAAAGCAGAAACTCTACCATCGACTATGGATCTGCCGCTCGGAAGTGTGATTGAGAGATCATGGTCTCGCGAGTTCAAAACCCTTGACGAGCTACGGCGCGCTATTGTATCCGCCACATCTCAAAAGCAAGCAACATCACAGTTTCAAACACGCCTTTTCCAACGACCCGTCTTCATTGTCTGCGTTCTGGCCTGCGCTGCATTGTTAGCCGTGCGCCTGCGACCTCGAACACGATAGGGAAACACACTGTCCTGCCGCAAACGATAGGCTGCTCAAGCCGATCGTCAAGTAAATCATTGAATGCGAACTGCCTGCGTCGAACAATCGGTAGGTTGATGGCGTCGCAACGAATCTTCGAAACTTGCAGTGTGTTGGTGGCGCAAAGCACGGTACAATACTCGTAGATCATTGACGAACAGCTCATATGTGTGAAGCGGCTGCAGACGCCGTGCATTACTTGTGAGTAGGGGGTCGCTGCCCTGTGACTATCAGGGTCCGGCTCGCTAAATCAATGCCAACGCAGTCGAGCACGAAGCCGCATAATTGCACCTCAAATACCGGCCAACAAAGGCCAAGTGCGAAGTGCAGCCCGACATCTGCTTCCAAGTGATGGGGTTGAGAGTGATGAGCAGTGAGGAGCTTCCAGATGGCCGCCGGTTGCCTGCCTTGAAATCCTTCCGGTCATCGCAATCAAATGCCAGACAACATTGAGTCGGTTTTCTCGACGCTTTTTGCTTACTTGTAATTTTGTTGCCGAACACTATCCGCATGGTCACCACCGTTGCGCACTTTCGCCCTGTCCCACGCCACTGCGCCCTGATAAGTGTGTCCAGAGCGCAGTGGTTTGGCCATGCTCTCGCGGCGAACAAGGTATAGTCTCCCAATCCCGTAAGAGGATTTGTCGAGTGGAAACAGGGCATGATATTTTGAAATTGTGCTTCGCATCACAGCTATGCGTCTTCAACGACGATCGAGGTGCTTTCTCAACTGCTCAATCAGTACTCGCTGTTCCAGTTCGCGCTGCCTTTCCGCGTCTTCGAGTCCAGTCTCATGATGGTCTTCGTCGCTGATGTCTTCTTGATCCTCGTCCTCATCCTCTCCACTGTTTTCCTCGTCATCGTCTTCATCATCTTCCTCATCCTCATCTTCTTCGCTCTCTTCCTCCTCATCATCATCTTCTTCACTTTCTTCCTCTTCAGAGTGATCGGACCTCATAGCCTGGCGAACATCTTCTGTGGGAGCATCAGGCGAGAGACCGGCATCCTGCAATTGCCTGACTGATACGCAGTTCACTTCATGGTCGATGGGTGAGTATCCAATCGCGTCTAGATTGCGGAACTTCCTTCTCTCAAACATGTTGATTTGCGTGGTGCAACCTTTCTCTTCGGTGCTGGCTCTGACAGGCCGCCAAGTCACAGTTGAGACGTAGTAGTCCAACTTGTTTGGTCCGGTCTCATCGCGTAGCCAGCGGCGGCCTCCCCAGGTTGCTTTGCCGCTCCATCTCATGATCCCGGGCTTGCAATCAGAAGCCGACATCATTGTGCCATCCCAGCGTTGGAACTTCCAGTTGTCCATTGCTTGTGCAGCGACGTCGTCGATCTGGTCTTTCTTGCGCTCGAGACTTTCGAATGCCACACGCAGCTCAGTCACGCTGTCGGGAAACTTGCAGAAACCGACCCACTCGGCGTCGAAGTGCAGGCTGTTGTCACTCTCCCAAAACCACCAGTCCGTTCGTCTGATGGTCACTGTGATGACTCTGGGGTTGAAGAACTTAAGACTAAGAATGGCCTGGAGTCGTCTGCCATTCTCAATGGCATAGAGCTGAGCAAACACGCGCACATGCTGGATCACTGGCTCCTTTTGTGTCTTCGCGATCGAGAACAGAATCTTTTGCATGCTGGCCGCGGTAGTCGTCCGTGGTGGCGCTCTGTCGGCCGAAGTAAGATAGAAGGCATGCTCTGCGTTTGCCCAGGGTAAAAACCAAGCTTCCTGGTAGATGCGCTTGCAAGTCTGGAGGAGCGCGGTGTCAGATCGTCGAGGAGCTAGGTAGTCCGGTCGCTTGGAGCATGTTGCATCGTCGAAAAGTCTAGTCTTGTCTTCGTAGTCGGCGAGTACGTACGTCCAGATGTGGTTCCGAATTTCTCCTGGCAGGGTTGTGAACAGAGAGCATTGTGACTGTTCAAATGCCGATATGGTAGCAAAGTCTGCCGGCTGAAGAATGGTGTTGTCTATCATTCTTCAAGGAGATCAATATAACCTTCTCGATGAGTTGATGAAGATATCGGGATGGGTGATAATGGCCGAGGTTCTTATTTATGTCGTGTCCCGACGCGCTGCGGTCCACGGACGAGGCTGCGCTGCTGCCTGATTGCGAGTCACGGCCAATTAAAGTGAACTGGATATTCAGGCAGTGAAGCTGCTTTTGGCTGGTAGAGGTCTTTTGTTTGACACAGATTTGGTGCGGTACATGCTTGTAGTGATCGAGGGCAAGCAGTGAGCTCACACGTGGTGCGTTGTCTGGCGTGATGCTTAGCTCATTGGCTTTTCAATAGGCGACAGCTTGTAGTCGATAAAGATCAACATCTGAGTCTTGAATGGAACCCCGCCCGCCATGGTTTCGTCATCAAAATCCTATGAGCATCAATGAGCGGGTAATACTGGCTAGCTGTGAGAAAGCTCTGCCATCTTGTCCTTCGACTTCGGGTGTTTCACATGCAACAAAAGAATCTGCAACCGCAACACCAATCCAAACGCCAAAAGCTTAAACTTTTTCAGGTGATCTGGAAGAGCAAAAGCAAAACAATGATTCCGCCCGGGTTCGAACCGGGGACCGCCTGTGTGTTAGACAGAAGTGATAACCAACTACACCACAGAACCAATTGATATAGGAAATTCAGATATTGCCCATCATGGATCTGCTGCATTCAGGTCATGTCGATCATGCTCGATCCAGACCGGACAATACATCTCTTACTCTCCCTTCATTAACCAGCGCCGGCAGACGCCTTCCCATAGCGTATCTGCTCCGCTGGAACCCTCCTTCTGTGACAACTGTAACAAGGACTTTCGTCTTCCGCTCAGAGCATCCTCGAGGGACGTTTCCAAAGGCGATCCACCATTAGGCAAGGTAAGCATCCGCTCTCCCTCCTTGTCAAAACTCGGCCATGGAGCCTCTCCATCCACTATGTACCTGATATACCGCTCTCTCCAGGTGCGGATATCACGCACATAGTCCTCTGGTAACCTCTCTTCATACGAACCCAACAGAGCGACGATGTCCCAGGTGTGTGATGCAAATTTTCGCTGCTCCAATGGCCCTTCGAATGGGTTTCCCAGCTCAAAGAGTTGAAAGTAGGTCTTTGTCTTGTCGGCTGTCCCTTTAGCAACAGCTAGCGCCGCAGCAAAGAAGCCAATGTCGCTTTCAAATTGGCAGATAGCTTCTAGCGCTTGTTCGTCTGCCGTGTTTTCTTCGATGTTGTAGATACGAAGCAGCTCTTCAGGATGTCTGAGTACCTCTCGAGCAATAGCGATAAAGCTTTTCGCATGGTCTTTACGACTCTTGTCGCCTCGCATCATGATGTTGGAGATGCTGCCGTCGTAACTAGCCGAGCTGACGATTTGCGACTCTAGCCACGGCACTTGATCGACGTGGCCTTCAGAGATTGAACGCATGTTGGAGTGGTCTTTGTGTGGGATCACCTCGCTGTCCACACAAGGCTGACCAACATAGCCCAAATCTCGAATCTTGGAAATATCGCAATCGATCATCTTTTGAGCGATCTTTGCACTGGTTGAGTTTTCCGTATCAATATCGAGCTTCTTCGCTAGGTTGATGAAGTTATCCTGGTGCTCTGATGGTGTCTTATCGGGCATTGTAAGTGGAGTGCCCGAGAACATAATTGACCGCTTGTAAAGGGGCGTCTGGCAGCCGCTAAGGTTGTGTAGACTCAAGCTTTCACCACCAGCTGACTGGCCGATTGTGGTGATGTTGTTCTTGTCACCCCCAAATCCCTCGATGTGGCGATGAATCCAGTCAAAACCTGTAAGCTGGTCGTGCAGGCCGTTGTTAGGCGGAATGAGGCCCGACGCATCGGAGGAATGGACAAACCCAAGTGCTCCCAACCGATAGTTGAGAGACACGAATATGAGGGGCTTTTGCATCTCCAGAGCTTGAGCACAAAGTGTAAGTGGAGAATAGTATTTTCTTTCACCGGATCCGAGAAAAAAGGCGCCGCCATGGAGAAAAACCAGGACTGGCAACTTTGATGACGGACTTGTATCCTTTGGTGCCGTTATAGTGAGCCGTAGGCAGTCTTCACCTTGTTCCTGTTCATCCACGTCTTGCGGTAACTGGTTGGACTTTGCATCCATATGCGCCGCTTTGAGGGGCTGAATGCTTTGCGGTCCCTGGTTGGTGGCATCGTATGGTCTCTCTCCAGGAAGGTTGTCCAGTCTCATGGACCTGCCAAAGCGCTGCTTGATGTGTCCATATGGTAGAGAGCGAAACTGCACAAGTCGTTCATGGACATGAGTTCCTTGGATGGTACCGAATAGGGGATGCTGGAACCTTGCGCCTGCCATTTTTATACCGTTTGTTTCTTCCAAATAGTTATTGTTGAGGCTGGGTGGATGTTAAGATGTGATGCGATATAAAGCAGCGACTGTGATGTGCGGATCATAGAAACCAAGACAGACGTCATGCGAGAAAGAATCACAAAGTCATACCAACACTTTAGCAGCCAATTGATCATTTCAACGAGATGCAATAAGATGTATCAGGTGCTACCGGTAATAGGAGCGCTTGTAATATACCGACAAGATGTTGACTGGGATGTAGTAGCGGTCAAATGGTCGAACCTACTTGTTGAGGGGGAAACCCTGCTATGAGCACACCCCCGAGGCCATACTACCTACCAGCTGATGGTCCTCAAAGAGGATTATGGCGAAGAGAGCGATACTATAGCCACTGTTGGATTGAGAGAAGAAAAAGGTTGTATGTTTGTCGGTAGGAGGACAAGGTGTGCTGTACATGTGAAGTCAAACGCCAAGGCCGATGCGGGAAAGATTGGGATGCTCGGAAGTGTCGAGAAAGATTATCGGCGGCAGCGCATCGACTCGCCGCCTCTGCTACCTACTCTCATCTTCCTCTGCCACTTTGCCGTCAAATATATACAAAAGATGGTGCGTATGCTCTGTCGCATAGTTATGCTTCAGCAACTAACAGAATCACACAGGCGCACCGCATAGTAACCCAAGTCTTTGTCACCGGCGCCCGCGTCTTCGGCCGCGCCTTCGCCGAAGCATACCGCCACGCCTCTGCATCGCAAAAATACCAAGCAGCCACTGGCGTCAAGACCGCTACCGGTGGCGCCGGCCTGACACTGGACGAAGCCTGCAAGATCCTGAACGTGGGCCCACCCAAGGGCGGCAAGGCCAACATGGAACAAGTGACGGAGCGCTTCAAGAAACTGTTCGACCTCAACGACCCGAAAAAGGGAGGCAGCTTCTACCTGCAGAGCAAGGTGCTGCGAGCAAGAGAGAGGATTGAGATGGAGGTGCGCGAGGCGCAGAGGGCTGCTCAGCGAGAGGCCGAATTGCAGGAAGGGTGGAAGCCTAAGGTTTACAAGGACCGATAGTCTTGTCGTTGGACATTTGCTGAAGTCATGGCAGCAATGATCGCGAACGTCAGCTCCTTAGCTCATCTCCGGACACCCCGATCTCTCTTGAGCGTTCGCTCGGCTGGTCAACTTCGGTTGAAACTCGACTTCGAACTCTCGAAAACACCCTGTATTATTTCGGCATCCTTTCCAAGCAGCGCGGCGTTATCTGTTTCTTTTTCCGCCTTCATCTGGGTCCTGTACAGTTTTCCGGCCTTTTGCACTTTTGCGCAGCAAACAGCCAACATCTACATTGCTCTCCTCTCTGCGACACATATTAAACGGCGTTTGGAAAACCAAAAGAATCAGCATTCAAGATGGGGTCGTTGTACATTATTACGAAGGTGGATGTTCTTCTTTATACTGCATGAATGCAAGCCAAAGACTTTAAGTGTCGGCACAGTTTCATAGCTCCTTGCAGGTGCAGTCGTCAGCTTGTGTATGTAACGGCATTAGAACTCGATAGTTGGCACATTAGAACAATAATCGATTGAAGTCATCCAAGATTTCACCCTTGTCTTGATAAAGAGCATGGTGTAAGACAACTCTATGACCTTGATGGCTGTCTATCTGCATTGTCAAACATCTATGCAGCTTCTGCGGGAAAGACATGCTCAATCTCGATATGTTTTGCAAGAGCCCGTCACATTGTATCCTCTCCATCGTCGTCTGAATGACGGAGTACAAGGCAGCATATCCAGTCATACTTGTGCGGAACACGGTCTGCATATGTTGATTATGCAGCATGGTATGTATAGGGTCCATCCCAGACCAACGCCAGCAAGGCCGTTGACACACATGGGCCATATCATGCGAAGAGGCTGTGCCGGACTGGACTGCTGCTCTGTGCTTCGTATCGGCCGCAGGCGGGCGTGCGCTGTGCGTGTTCTGTCAATCTCTGACGCGACTAAAAGCATGATTGTTCGTAGTCATGGTCAAACGGTTTAACCGGCAATGGTGTTTGCTTTGTTGAAAAAAGCAGATGCCGATAAGCCGGGGGCCAGAATCTTCAAGCGACGGTCAAAAGTCAAGGGCTTGAGAAATGAAGCCGATGTTGGACCACAACAACCTCGGAGATCATCCGACCGTATCCCATACCAAGTCACGAGGTGTTTAGGCGAGAAGCAGGAAAAGAAGACGTTTTCCTGCATTGACCCGCAGCAGCGAGACGCCAGACTGTCAGGGCGTCTGGCGATCTCATGCGTGTTTACCTACAAGCATGTGAGGACAGGCGACTAGACGCGTAGACAGAGCATCTCGTGCGAACAGCGTCAGACCTCTATCGAACAAACGAAACAGGCGAGTGAGTGGGGCTCTGATGTTTTTCTGTAGCAACCGTCTAGAAATTCCTTTTTTTTCTGGGGAAGATGAACGAAAGCAAAAAAACTTTGGTCCAGGGAATTCACCGCACAGGCTGCTCTGCGGTGGTGAGAGGAAGTGGACGAATGACAGCATGGGCAAATATGCGGTTAAGGTATGCACTAGGCCCGGGGCGGATAGAAAATCGTGCAGGAAGTAGCTGGCGATTGGCTGGACAGGGCAGGGCCCGTTTGGGCGGAGTCCCCCGTAAAGGGACGGCTCCGCTGGATGACTCTACTGTTCAAGGCAGCAATTGGGAGCAGGAAAAGCAGACAGAGACGGCGGGACAGACGAGCGAATGAGCGGGAAGAAGGAAAAGAAGTGTCTAGCAAATCGCAGGTTGATCTGGTGGTGTGGGCAAGAAAAAGAGTCAGAGGAAAGAGCGGGCTCGCAAAAGGCAGGCGCGGGAAGGGAACCAAACGTGGCTCTAGCGCAGCCGCCAAGGCAGGTCTGACGGAGAGGATGCTTCTTTACAACCAACGACTGCTCTCTTTCTCTCTTCTTTTCTTTGCAAGAACCACATCTTTCTCCAAGACAACGAAGTCGCCCATCCATCCCACCCCAACCCACCCCCCTTTACCACACCTCGTCCAGAATTATGTCGCCGGCCGTCGCTGAGCACTAAATCCCCCACTAGGGGGCGCCTGTTCGTTCGGCGCCCTCTGGTGACCGGTCCTTCTCAAGAGCTCTTACCGAGATTTACAACAACAACAAGATTCAAATCGACGACGACCACGCCCTGTTGCCCAAGCACAGTCTTGCCGGCACCTGACATAGATCCAATCGACCCCGTGACGCTTTCTTCTATCCAAACGGCCCTCGACCAACAGCCGTTGAGACATACAACGACGAGACCCGCAAGAATTCGACAGCCCCGCGTGGCCCGAGTCCTTGACCAACATCCATACCACAAGAGAAAATCCATATCGCTTCAACACAACAAGACACCATGGCCGCTTCACTCAACCTGAATCCTATGCCTGCTTCCGCCATGCCTCCTCCTACCAGCACAAGGCCTGCTAGCCAGAGCAGCCCCCTAAAAACAACATCAAGCTCTACCAACTCGCAGTCAGTGACCGACGAGGCAGACGAAGAGGCGGATGGCGAGAAGAGCGGCAAAACCGACGACGCAGACACCACAGCATCTGCCATGGCTGCTCCTCTGGACATGTCAGATGCTCTGCAGCGAAAAATGTCGGAGCTGCAAGCAAGCGGCTGGAGGCCTCCGGAGGAGTCGATCGACAGCGACGACGACTACGCCGCCGTTGACATGATTAGCAACAGCGACGACGAGGAAAAGAGCATGAGAAAAGCCGAAGAGAAGCTCATGGCCGTCGACGATGACGACGAAGAGAACGATGCCGCCCTGGCCCGAAGACTTAGTTTGTCTAGCTCCGGCAGCAACCACGCCGATGCCGCATACCTCGACTTCAACGACGACTACCTCCTGAGCGGGAACCCTTTCTCGCATTCATTCCTCGATGCCGACCAGACCATGGCTGCTCCCGACCTCTTCCGCGAATGCAGTCCTCTTGTAAGGACCGAGAGCGAGCAGACAGTCGCAACCCAGCGTCGCGTACGATTCGAAGAGAGAGTCGACATGTCGGACGAGACCGACTCGGATGCCGACAGCGATTTTTTCCCCGACCTGTTCATCCAGCAAGATCATCTCGACCCGCGCTTCAGACGCCTGATCGAAAAGGATGACGACCACGAGCTCTACCGGGACGACAGTAGCAATGCCGGCTCTGAGTGGGACTTTGAAGCCGACGAGATGCGAGTGCTTCTTATGGAAGAGGACGAAGAATCGGATTCGTCGGCAGGCTCTAGCGGCTATGAATGTAGGTTCTGGCCGGTTTGATTGACGTTCTTGACGATGAAGCTGACACTCAACCCTTCCAAGCCGACGACGGTGACACAACAGACGAAGAACCCATGCCTCCTCCGCCCAAGAAGACGACCAAGGAAGCATCCACAGCACCTACCAGTCCTAGCAGCAATGCTGCAACTCCCAGAGCCGCCGCGTCAACCCCTGCTCGAGTCAAGTTGCAGTTGCGCAAGAACAAGGACAAGCGTGCTCCTACCCCCAGACAGCCAAAGATGGGAACCTTCATCATCGACCCTCATCGTCCGGTCCTCACCATCGATGGTGTAGGTCTAGCACAAAAGAGCACCCTATGGCCAGCCAAGATACAGTCAGCTGCAGATAAGCAGCTCTGGCAGCGCATGCACTTCATAAGCAACTCCAATAGCCGTGCCACGAGCCGTACCACTAGCCCACGCCAGTCAGTCCAACTCACTCCTTCGGGAGAGAGCGATCCAGGCATGAGCATCGGATCCGAGAATGGCTTTTTTGACTCTTTCGGTGCCCTTCGTACCGACCAGGTCATCGGCCCTCCAGAAGCCTTTGCTCCCTTTGTTGATGTCACTGCTTCTGGCGCCATTACTCACGATGATGCAGCCATTGCGGGAGCCGAGGAAGAACAAGATCCCATGTGTTTCTTGAACTTTGACGACGATGACGAGGATGAAGAAATGCCCGACGAGTCGGACCACAACGTGGCCTCTCCCTCAACTACGCAGTCATTCCCTACGCTCACCAACGCCCCATCTTCTCAAACGGCTGGCTTTGATTTGCTCGCCCATCTCGACCGCCGTGGCGTTGTCGGCTCCTTCCGCCGCAACCAGCACTTCGCCAAACACGTTGGATCCCTGCCTTCGCACCCTGCTCTCAGAGCATCCTTATCCGAAACCAACGCGATGCAGACTGGTCGTCGTGCTGCGGCCAACACACCCATCACACCCTTAAGAAAGAAGAAGGCCAAGGGTGTTGGGGCGCGAGACTCCCCCATCACCAGCCCTCTTATCAAGAGCCCTCCTCTAAAGAAGAAGGGCCCTATCAGAGGCGGCTTCAGCCGTCGCTGATGATACCTCAGCAACATATTTCCACATGTCATCATGACTTATGAAGCAACGGCAGGTTTTACCAAGGAGTACTGGAGTCATTCAAGCCGAGCACCCCAAAAGCAACAACAAAAAGTGCAAAAGTAACAAAAAAGTCGTCTTTAGTCCTTTGTCATCAGAGTAGACAAGGTCTTTTGCGAAGCTTCGGCTCTCCAGGCGCATAGATTACAACCGGCGTTGCATGCTTGTGCGTTTGGTATGGGCAGAACGGTATGCGAGTTCTTGTCCATTTTCTTGGTGTTCACTTCGTTTTCTTTTCCGGCGCGGGTCCCTGGCTTCCTTCTACAGATACCTCAACCAGCATTTGTTCAGCCGAGCGTGGAGAACACAGTGCTCGCTCATTTTCCTTTCTGTTTTGCCATCTTGTGGCTCTCTTCTTGGTTGACAGGTGAGATATACACAGATCGCTTCGTTTGTTCGCTTAGGTACTCGCGTAGATGCTTTATCTGATCAATGAAATGAAAAGTTGTATCCGCCTGCTTCGTTTCCTGATATTTCGAGTGACTGCTTCGTCGACTAATCATTGTTTGGATGAGGCAGGCACGATGTTAAATTTGTCCCTGCTTACACGACACGATGTCTGTGGTTCTACTGCCAGCCGAGCTTCTGGATGAAGTCTTCGTCCTCCTTACGGTACATCATCCGTATGTTGATGTTCAAACCTCGATCAAGTTGTTGAAATCAATTGTGGTATAGTGGCTCGTTTTCGTTTAGATACACATGTATACCAGAGTCGTCAAACATCATCCATCCTCAGATCAGGCCAACGTCTTCTCTACAAAGTCCTTGGTGTAGCCGATCGCGGCGGTCTGGTTGCGCCAGTCCGACCAGTCGTGGTTGAGGAGACCTGACAAAGCGTGATTAGCAATCGAGTTTGCGAGTCACTAAGGGGGCATTCCAAACTCACCCCAAGTCTCGTCGACATCCTGCTGGCCAGAGCGGATATAGTAGCTGCCGGCGATATCCCACTGCATCCAGCCACCGGGACCACCGGGCAAGGTGGTAAGGTAGTCCTCGATGCAAGTGGCATACACGCTCGTCGAATCCGTCGTCTGATCGAAGCCAAACTCGGTCAAGACGACGGGGGCCCTGTTGGTGACATTTGCCGTTTCCATGGCCTTGTAACCCTGATTGCGCAGACTGCCCTTGATGTCGTTGCAATTGGTGGCGCTGTTGGCGTAGTTGTGCAGTTCCCAGACGATCTTGTCGCCGTAGCCGAAATCGTCCAACGAGAATCTGGTCCCGTTGCCCAGGTCGTCGCCGTTGACCGCCGAAGCCAGCTGCGTGTCGTAGTCGAGGCCCGAGTAGAAGATCAGCGGCGATGGGTTTGCGGCGTTGATGCCGTCGGCGGCCGGGACCACGTTGGCGTACCAGTTTGCCCAGTCGTAGGGAGCAGTGCTGGAGGTGCCGTTGTCGGTTGTGCGCAGCTCGTTGCGCAGGGACATGGAGGTCAGTGCCGGCCAGCTCTTTGCGTGTGCGGCCATGTAGGCTAGCCCGCGCCTCCAGTTTGTCACGTTGAAATGCACGTCGCCGAACCAGGAATTGCCGTCTGTGTGGCTGCAGCACCATTCGCCCTTGGAGACGTGGTTGTCGAGGTGGACGTAGATTTGCTGTGTGTGGGCTTCGGCGGCGACGGCGTCAAAGACCTTGTGACATTGTCAGCGGTTCGTCTGCTGCCGGCTGCAACTCGGTTTACCTCGAGCCGAGTGGTGTTTTCGGTGAAGCTGGGGTTGTTGGTCAAGATCTCGTTGAGCACGTTCGTGCCGTTGGCCTCGCCTAGTGCTTTGATGCAGGCGGTTTTGAGGCTGCTGTCGATGTCGTCGTAGATGTCGTCGACCATTTCGATGGCGTAGGTCAGTCTGATTACGTTCATGCCCAGGCTCTTGATCTTGGACATGATTGTTGCGACGGATTGATATTGCAGACCTTCTGGTATCATGACATCGGCTGCTCCGGGCCAGTTGACGCCAGCGTAGACGACTGTTTCGTTGAGGCTGTTCTTGATGTCACGGCCGGATGTAGTGAAAGGTGCGTTTGGCCATGATGCTTCACGGGGCTTGATGGGACTGGCTTGGGCGATTGCCCCTAGGATGGGTAGGAGGAAAAGTGAAAGATGCATAGTGGAGCTGATGAAGAAGACTGCAGACTTTGAAGCAGAAAAGAGAAGCAGATGCAGAGATGATATATACCTACGATCAACACCCACAGAGCCTTTCCATCAATTCAACCTACCTGATCTCGTGCATCATCGCCTCCACTCAGTATCTTATAGCGCGGTGTTAGGCGAAAGCACATATTGCCTTGCCATACTGTAAACGAGAACGACCCCTCATGAAGAATGATATACTCCGGTTTAATTCACCCGCAGCAGTCAACGATCGGATAAATTCGTATTCCAAGGTGCGAGGTGTACCTTTGCCAACGTAGAGATCGACGTGCTTTGTATGCATGACAAGAGGATGCAACCTCGCAAAAGGCGGGGCGCTGCAGTGAGGTCAGTGATATTGTTTGTGATATTGTTCACGAACCTCGGCAGCAGACACTCCGACAGCGAGTATCTGGCTGTCGAGTTGCAACCAAGGATGAAGGCCAGCAGACCTTTGGAAAAGTTGGATCGTTGGCAATAAGACTGTGAAGGTGAGCCAGGTATGCTTCGCAGTCCGAAAGCATAGGAGCGAAGCTGGACCGGTCCCTCGCTTTTGAACCCCGAAGACATGTTTTCACAAAGCCATGCATAAGAAACTTACATACTCGTCTTTGCATATTTTCTTCCATTGATCTTCTCAATTTCTGTGTTCGAAATGCAGCGTATCAGTTCGTTGAATGGCAGTTTCTATCGAGAGCCTAGGGAATCGTCGCAGAAAATCTTCTAACTTATACGTCTAAACAGTTTCTTAATGAGACTCGTAATAAGTAGCGATTAATGTTATTTAACACAGACGGAGAGTAACGATGTAGTATCCAAGCAAATCTTATAAAGCCTAAACTTGGCTAAAAAAAAATCTCTAAAGCCTTAGGTTTAGCAACGCACCACCTCCCGGCTCGAAACCCACTATCTTTGGTACTTGAGCACCAAAGAAGAAAAAAAAAGAACTCTCCCGCCTAGGCTTGAACTAGGAACCTCTCGATTAACAGTCGAACGCGCTAGCCAATTGCGCCACGGAAGATGCGGAGGAACATGCCTCGGATGGGGCTGGAATGACACAGACAATTGCTAATATGTAGTTTTATTCCGGGTTTGTCCTCCGCCAATCGGACGAGCCTGGGTTACTACGACTTCAGTGACCTCTTACAGGTCTTTTCGTGGCAATTCCTCCACCTCTTGCGTCACGGCAGATATGATGGGTGTTCCGCGACACCAGATCGAAAGGTCGGGATTCCACGGAACGCAAGCTTTTGATCGGGCTGAGAGACTTTGTGTGGTTGGCCGATGGAAATTGGCGTATGTTTCTATTGAGCGAGCAGAAGTTGCTTTGACTAGACGAAGCAAGACCTGTTTCTAAAAAAAAATATCACGGCTCTAACAGAACAATCCCGTAGGGTAAAAGAGAAGGAGCATCAATACCACGCATTCGCAGTCGCCAACCGATAGAGTCCATCAAGAGCTACCCCTTCCTGCCTTTAGAGGGAGCAAAGCGCACCGAACAGACGCCCACCACTGCCACAAATCTCCAAAAACACCCCGCTAAAACAACAGTCGAAGCCGAAAAAAAAAGCTCAGGTGGAAAGGAACAAGAAAGCGAGCACCCTAAAGCCAAGTCCCCCCCCATCTCTCAACGCCCGTGTTGCAAGAAACCCCACCCTTCAAATCTCATACTCGGCATTGAACAGATTCCAAAGCCCCTTCTTCTTGTCACCGCCCTGCTGAGCCTCTGCTTCCGAAACCCTCTGCTTTCTCGGCGAAGTTTCGATTCTGGCTTTGCTGGGAGATATGCTCGTGCCCGGTGGGTCCTGCAAGTGTCGGGCCAGCGAGCGTATACTCTTCGAAGGGCTGGATGAGCGCATGGACTGCGGTTCCGAAGACGGTGGAGGCATGGTCATGCGGGTAGCGTTTGATATGAAGAGTGGCTGGGACGCGGCAGACATACGTCAGCATAGTGACCTCGAATGACGGCAGAGGAAAAGATGGAAAGCAATGCAGTGTTGGGTATTTCAAGGGCCCCAGAGAAGGTCTTTGCGCACCTGAGACTGAGAATCCTGGGGCGAAGTCGCCGCCGTCGCCGCAGTGGTATCGACGCCTAATCCTCTCTCGCTAGCCTTCCTCCGCAGCGTGTCCTCGGCACTTCCTTCACCCCGTCTCGCTGCTTCGATTTGAGCGCCCAGAAACCCTGCCGCTAGTCCTTTTTTCGAGTTGGAGCTGCTGCGGCGGCTATCGAGGCTCTTGTTAAGGGTCTTGGCGGCCTCGCCTTCACTCTTCTTCTTCATGCGTATGCTGCCTTTAGCATCGACGCTGGAACTGGCCACTGTGCTTTTGCCGAGGCCCGGTGTGGTAGGAGCACCGAGCTTATCTTCGGCTGCATGGACGAGGTACCAAGTCAGGCCGTCAGACAGGTCGAAGGGGTTGTCGTTCATCTCATCCAAAGAGGCGGCGTCTACGCTTGTTGACCCGATGCTGCGACCATCAAAGGATGTCGAGGTTTTGGAAAGATCAACAACACGCTCCTCGATTTTTGAAATACGAGCGACCAGCCATTCGCGGCGGTTCAGAACCATACCTTCACGCTCACGCAAGAAATGGTGTGGCGCATTAATGTTGAAAGCAGCCCATGCGCCTGTTCGCTGGCCTTTAGTCGGCAAAAACAAGGCGAGGTCGCCTTCTTTGAAGTCTCTAACCGCAATCTTGGCAGCTGATTCGGCTTGCAGACGTATGTTCTTCTCCTTGTAACCACGCGCTTCCTTCTGCCACTTGCGCGCCGTGTACTCAAAGTCTCGAAGGCGTTTGCTGATAGCTTCGCTGAAGATGTCGGTACTGAAAAGAGAAACGTGATCCATGTAATCCGAATATTGAGACTCCTCATCAGTTGCATTGCTGGCCTCTGTCCAATGCAAGAATGTGAGAGAAGACGGATCATCAGAAACCACAGAAGCCTTGCGTGTCGGGGGTGGAGAAGACATCGATACAGTCCGATTGAGACTTGCAGTCGGATCGAACGTGGTACTGGCACTCACTTTGGAGGCTCGTTCGATAATCATGTTGCCGTCCTTGTGAGACACGACAAAGCCTAGAGCTTCGAGTAGACGCAATAGACGTGTGTTTTGAGCGTAGAGACGCTGAGAAACCTCCTTTGCCCGAGAACCACGTTGCTTGAGTCGATCTTCTGCCGAATTGGCTGCAGAAGTCGCGCCGTTGAGTTGCTTTTGCACACGCGTAATCTCAACGTCTAGACAGTTTGCATGTGTTTGAGCGTCAGAAAGCTGTTCGGTGAGTTGAATGACTTTATCCTCCTCCTCGGTGACACGCTGACGTAGCACATCTGCACCAGTCTCTCCGTCGGCAAACTTGGACCGAAGCGTGCGCAATTGCTCGCGTTCGTCTTCAAGGCATGCTGTCAGAGACTCAGCATGTGCTTTCTCGGCTTCCATCTCATCTTGTAAGCTGATCAATTCAACTTCAGTCATGGAATGCTTGGCTTTGGCCGTCTTCAACTCTGTCTTTTGTGCATCATACTGTGATCGAAGCGTGTCGGCATCTGATCTCGCAAGGGCGACTGCATCAAGCAGGTCCTTCACGTGCTCGGCTGATTTCTGCGCAAGACTTTCCAGTGCAGAGAGCAGATCCGTGTACTTCTCTGGCGGGGAACTGCCTGGCAAGAGATGTTTGTGAGCTGCCTTGAGAGCCTTGGCGCTTTCTGATTGTGATTGGCGCTGCTCAATGACAGCTTTCTCAGCCTCTTCCTGACCCTTCTTGGCTGCTTGTAGCTGCTCTCTCAAACGCTGGGTTTCCTCTTGTTGTGTTCTAAGAGAAGACCGTGCTTCGTCGAGTGCAGTCTGAGATTTCAGTTCCGCCTCTTCGGCAGCAGTCTTCATCTTCTCAATCTCGACCTCGAGCGATTTGGCCCTAGCTTCAATGCCCGATCTTTCATGATCGCGACTACCGAGAACCCCTTCAATCTCATCTTCCAGCTCTTCGACTCTGTTTCGTGCCATACTCAAGTCTTGTTCCAGAATTCTGCGTTCATCTGCAAACTCTTTCTGCTGGGCCTCCATGTTCTGCATGATATCTTTCTTCGTGGAGACGGCTTCCTCAATCTCACGTTGGCCATCGGCATCCTTCTGTTTCTTGGACTCGGCGTCTTTTTCAAGGGTTGATGCGTACTCTTTGGCAGTATGCAACTCGGCTTCCAGCGTCACAATACGTTTGGCGAGTTTACCCTCTTCCGCAGCCAGACTTGAAGATGGTCGCCTGGACCCGCCTCCTTGCCTGACAAACTCTTCCGATGGTCTAGGTGACGACGGAGTGACCAAGTCAGACACCAATTCAATCGAGGGTCTGAAACTATCGCCCGTATTGGTGCGGTTCACGTGAGAATTACGGTGGAGAATATCCTCGAGCCTACGGACTCGGCTCTTTTGCCCTTTGAGCTCCTCCTCGAGCTTGCTATTTGCGTCTCTGAGAACTTTGTATTCGTCTTCACCTCGAAGCATGAGCGATGTTGTGCCAAAGGCGGCCTCGTGCATACTGCCGTTCTTGAACGTCTTGGCATGCTTGATTTGCTTTTTTGTAGGACGATCGAGATCTTTGAGGGCATTGGCGAGGTTCTGCACAACGACGGTAGGCAGGTCCAGTTCGGTCAAGACGTGAATGTATTCTTGCAATGACTGTCTCTGTACAATTGGCCATTCCAATTCATCGGCCTGAAGGTTGACTTCGACACTGAGAGGCTTCCCCTCAAAGGCTTCGGTCTTGACGACATCATCGACAGACCTCAACCATTTGGTTCGGCGGCGCTCCTCTTCTTCCTGATAGGTAGCCATTTCTTCGGCAAGAGTGGCGGAGTCGGACTTCATCTTGTCAGCCCATTCACGGCGACGAACAGCTTCGATCATGAGTGATCCACAGACAAATGGAAGCTTGGACAAGACGTTGAGTGTGTCGAATGCCTGCTGATCGGTTTGCGACATGCCAAGCGCTTTGATGTTTGCATGAACTTGAGCCAAGCGAGACTCGATGCCTGACAGGGTTTGCATGTGGTGCAAGAAAGTTTGGGCAGCATCATTCCGCTGCTGTATGGTTCGCTGGACGAGTGAGTTGAGTTCGAGGCAGAATTCATCAAGGTGAGGCAGGTAGTTGCGAGTGTGCAAAAGAGCCATCTTGGAAGCGCGGGCGGCACTCTGAGCATTGTTTGCTAAAGAGCCAACGTGGGCCAGATCGTTGGACATTTTGTTGACAATAATGTCGACCTCTTCCATGAGCTTTGCTGGCTCGTCAGCATGATCGCCTCGACTAGTCTGCATCGTCTGGACAGCGGATAGTAGCTCTTCGCTTCCTTTTGCAGTGGCGGTCAGAGAAGTCTGGAGGTCAACGACTCGTTGGGCAAAGTGCGTCATGATGGATTGAGCAGACGAGGCAGCTTGTCTGACGTGATCGACTTGTACAAAGTGCTGCAGCGTAACGTTGGACGAGGGGGTCGAGTGTTGGAGAGATGTGGCATTGTGGGTCTGGATATAGCGAGCAAACCGAGGGTCGGCGGGAATGCGCGCCAGGCGATCGAGGTCCTTTTCCCAGTTGTCGATGTGGGCCTCCTGTTCCTTAAGCAAGCCATCCACCCACTCTTCCTCGCGCTGGTATTTCTGCTCGGTGGTGCGAATGTGGAGCTGCAAGCTCATGACGGCAACGTCCAGGCTCTGCTCGATGATTTGCTGCTCTTGCTGGTGGCGCTGGGCCCTGTCGACCAGGTCTGCATACTGCGAGCGCAGGGCTCTTGCCCACTCGAGGCGGCGCTGAAACAGGTCGTTCCATGACTGCAGCTGGTTGTGGTTCGCGATGGAGCCGGGCGGCGTGCCCGGGTTCAGCGGCGGTGGCTGCGGGATGAGCGAGAGGGTGGTGTTGGAGGGAGAGAAGGAGGTCGAGTCGAAGAGATAGATTTCGCTCTCGGTCAGCAGAGTCTGCGGTCTGACGGCCTTGCCCTTGTTGGTCAAGAAGACCTGCTTGTTGGCGGCGATATGCGCCGTCCGCTGCACCCACGCCTTGAGGGCGTCGAGGCTGCTAATCTTTGTCGGATCGGCCACGACCTTGGTGCCCGAGTGCGCGACATAGATTACCAGTGACATGCCCGATTCCTCCAGCTCCAGCTCCTGCTCCTGCGATGCAATAAGAATGCCCGATAGCCACTGCTCTATAAAGCTGGCAGAAGACGCGGCCGTGACTCTTGCTCTCCGCTGCTGCTGCTGCCAAAGTCCGGGGTCGTCCATGTCCCGTGTCAGGGTCGCGTGTGCTGTGCAATGACATCGTTTCTTGTTGTCGATCATCCATCACCAGCACAAAACTTGATCGTTTCGTAACAACTCTTGCTTTCACTTTCACATGCACCAAAACACTTGAGCAAACGCATGGAAATTCCGACTGTCACACGTCTTGGTAGTGCCTCGCCAAGCTAGACTTTGATTCAGCACGTTGATTTCGATTCGCACAATGCGTTCTCCTTTGCAGCGCGAGGCATGTTTATCTGAGCTACACTAGCTAGTACTCCGTTCTCTGCTCTCTCATCCATCAGAGACAGAACGAAAAAAAAAACTCCTTTTTTATTCCATCCCATTTTCAAAAGTCCCCCAAAGTGTACAGCAAAGCCATGATTGTCATTAGAAAGAAGGTTGCGCTGGAAGAACTCTAGACGTGTAGAGTGTAGAGATGGACAAAGTCTAGTAAGCGCCAACGTCACCACCGACACGTGCGAGCACTTCAAACACTCTGGGCTGCAGCTTGTAGCGAATCAAGCCAGCAAACACCATCGTGTCCTTGGCCACCTGCAGGATGTCTTCGGCCACCTTCTCGCGGCCACGCTCCTCAAAGCCCGAAGCAGATTGACGGAGGACGTCACGTTGGTTGCCGCAGCAAGTGATGGTCCAGATCAGCAGATTACCAATGTTGCGGGCGACGACATGAGGTAGGCCGCTGAAGGCATTAGAGGCAGCGCGGATGAGACCAACGTCACCGCCTGCAGAGATGGGCAACAAGTTGAGGCTGTTGAGAGCATCAAGAGCAGGAGCCCAGCGACCAGCAGCAACAAGAGATTTGGCTTCGGCCATGCCAAGAAGCAGTGTACAGGACTCGCGGTTGATCTGCTTAATCTTAGCGGCGTGGAGTTGGTTGCTCTCGTACAGTGCACGCATGTTGCGTGTCAGTTGGTAGGGATCCTCGACAGCTGTCAGACTGAGTGATGCCGAAGCGGCAATCTCGGCGGCATTCTGGTGCTGTTGCTCGCTGGGATCACGAGGCTTGAGGGGCTCAAGGCGAAGAGGTGCGTCACCCATCTCAACACTGATGGCCTCGGACAGAGCCTTGTTGCAGGTGCTGATGACATTGTCGTACTCTTCGGCCAAATGGTAAAGGAGGACGGCATCAGTAACACGACCGTTGTCGTCAGCGATCTGAGCGGCGTTGATGGTGATGTGGCGCAAGAAGGTTTGTTCGTTGTCGATGCGAATGAGCTTGACGCGTTGCTCGATGGAGCCTTGAATGCGTTGACCATCAGCGCGAATGTCGCCGAGGAGTTGAGCGAACTCGCGAGTCTCGAGAACCAGTTCGCGAAGTGCCTCGTGGCAAAGCTGGGTTTGGCGCTTGCCAATCTCACCTCCCATATCTCCATTCAGGCAGATCAGAGTAAGGTAGTCGGCAGCAGCAGTTGTCTTTGAGGCGCGAAAATCGCGAGTGTAGAAGCCAACCAGATGACCGAAGCTGATCTGAGGTTGTTGGCGAGTGGTGTAAGACAAGAGATCGTCACCACTGCTAAAGTCGTTGACGCGTAGGAGACCGTAGTAGTTGAGGGCGATGGCAAAGTGAACAGCGCTGAGATAGTTGTTGGGATACAACCACGCAATGGCACTTTCGAATTGGCCGGCCAGGATTTGCAGGAAGAAGTAAGTTCCGTAACCAGCGGCACCCTCGGCGCCTTGAACAAAGTGTCTCTGACCGACCTCGTGGATGACGTTTCTCACATCCTCGAGACCAAACACCTCGGAAGCAGTCTCCTCGACACGGTTAACCTCGCGGGCAAGGACGAACTGCAACCAGACCCAGTCCTCCATGTTTGTGTTGATGCCATCTAGGGTACGTCTGCCAAGCTCACAGCGACCGATGATCTTGAAACAGGCCATGCGGTAAGGATCAACACTGTTTTCGGGAGCGAACTGGGAACGCTGAGAGTAGGTGTTGTTGATCCTGGTCTGAAGCTCGGGAGGCAGACGACGATCAGTACTGCGAGCGTAGCTTGCCAGGAACAGGGGAAAGTTGCGATCGCAGGCCTTGATGGCACGCTCGTTGTCGGCAACATACTCGGCGGCTTCGTTGACAAGACCAGCACGGAGAAGGTAGAAGATGAGTACCCACGGGTAGTCGTCGTTGATCATCTGCAATTCACTGGTGTCGGGGCCGAGCTCCTTGCGTGCCACGCGTAGGCGGACGTAGGCGCGGACCTTGTTGATGACTGAAGGAACACCTCCAAGCGCGGCCTCCTTGGCGTTCTTAAGAATGGCAGCCTCTAGTTGGGCGAGGAACTGCTTCTCAAGGAAACGTCTCGAACCATTGATGATACGCTTGCGCAGGTCAAAAGCCTTGCGTGAATTAGGAGCGTCGTCGAGATAGTCCTGTGCGTAATAACGCTCCTTGATAGCACCAGCATCCGAGGAAACCTGGTAGTCGGGACTCTCACCGATGATCTCAGCCAGAGCTTTGTAGGATTTGACAAGCTGGGAGTTGTCCTCGGCCGAAGGCTGGGCCTCGACGTCGGCAAAGTTGTGGAGGAGGGGGTAAAGTCGGCTCTCAATACGGGCAATGTTGAGCTCTCTGACCTTATTGGAGTAGCTGTCCTGCTTGCTTCGAAGCATGCGGTCCTCGGTGACGGGCTGGAGTCCAGCAGGAGCCTTCTCGGCAACGTCGTTGAACTGACTCATTCTAGCAGTCTGTCTGCCTGTAGCGCCGAGCACCGACCTGGTACCCATGGTCGAGGCAGCAGCGGAAGCACCAAGACGACCTCTGCGGCTGGAGCGGCCAAAGGCGCCGCGAGCACCGTTGGTAGCGGTGCCATCAAAGCTGGCCTCGGTGTCATCGCCCCTTCTGACGATGCCAAAGTGCTCGTAGATCTCGCGACGCTTGCTGTCCCAGTGACACTGGACGTTCTCTTCGATGAAGCGGTCAAAGTCCCTCTTTGAATCGTCTAGGGCTTCTTGAACGAGATCCTTCTTCTGCTGTTCATAAAGACTGTCGACGTAGGCATCGAGGTCGCCGTAGAGCGGATCGTTGGTGGCAGCGGGGGCCGGGGCTCTGGCAGCAGCGCTGCTGGTGAACGAGTTGAGATCGCGCAAAGCAGCGCCCGTATTGACGCCAGATGCGGCCAAGAGATAGTGTGCCTTGCTGTCGGGTTGATGCTGGCCGAGGCCGCGCACCTTCTTCTGAATGTCGCCCAAGCCCAATTGCAAACTGGGCAGCTCGCCGAACTGTCCCATGTTAATGCCCGCTTCATGTCCCTGCCTCTTCTTGCCGCGCTCAATCAGGTTGTCGAAGAAGACGGGTTTGGCCTGGCCGTTCTGCTCCGTCTGCCCATTCTGTGCCGTGCTTGCGTCGAGTCCTATGAGCTGGTCAGTGTTTGTGTGCCAAAGCGGCTGGATGCCATTTCCTACCTTGGTTGTTGCCACCGAAGAGACCACCAGCAGGTTGCGCATTGTTGGCCGCGCCTCCAAGACCGCCAAAGGGATTAGTTCCACCAGCAGCGGGTTGAGCAGGAGCTGTAGATGCGCCCAAGCCACCGAACAGGCCACCTCCAGTGCTAGCAGGTGCCTGTGTGGTGGCAGTAGAAGCTCCGAGTCCACCAAACAGACCGCCCCCAGAGCTAGCAGATGGCTGCGTAGTGGCAGTAGAAGCTCCAAGTCCACCAAACAAACCACCTCCGGCGCTGCTTCCAGTTGTCGCGTTTCCAGTGTTGGATGTATTTCCGCCGAGACCGAAGCTGAGCGTAGGTTTCGCCTGGGTGTTTTGCTGCTGGCCAAAGGGACTTGCAGAGGTGGTTGCTGCGGGTTGCGTGCCTCCAAACAAAGACGGCGTCGAAGATTGAGTCGTTGCGGCCGGAGTAGACGACGTGTTTCCGAAGAGGCTGCCACCCGCGGGCTTGTTGGCGCCACCGCCCAGGTTTGAGAAGAGCGACATGTCGGCGCTGCTGCTGCTCTCTGGTACACGTTCAAAAAGCGCAGCTCTTGCCAAAACCACAGGGCTGCTTCCGAACTGGACGGATTTACGCGCGGAAACAGTCTGGACGCGCGGGAGCCTTTCCTGATCGGGCTTGAGGATTGGTCGGCCCGACATTTTACCGGATCCCGATCCGAACGTCAGCTCGTCCTTCCAGGCAGCGTTGTCTTCTGTACTCACCTTCTTTCTTCTGTGTTGACGTGAATTATTACCTGTGAACAAGCCGAAAAGGTAGGTGGACGATGAGACCTTGGGGATGAAAAGGTTTTGCGTTCGGTCTATGCTTGGCTTTGGACCCGCTTAGTATGGACTGTATATCTCAGCGGGAGTGGTCTCCAACGCAGATATGCTCGGTAGGTCACTCATTCTATTCCTACCCATTACTCTTCTATCATGTTCAGAAATGGGAGAGACCATCTTCGCCATCCTTTCCAATGTTTCTCTGGAGAATGCCTTTGTCCAAGTCTCAGTCTACCCGCGGACTACACCTTTTCCTAGACAGTTTCACTTGCTCTTTGTACCCAGTATAACACTTTCAGGATGCAAAGTACAACCAACAACCATGCCATTCTTTTGAGAACATGAAAGAAAGGGACTCTCTGTTCACTATGCTTCCTTTATTCCAGTATCATGCCATTGTATAGTGGTCGGAAGAGTGTTGTTGGTTGTCGAAAGCATTGTCAGATCCACACAACCCTTTGTTGACCTATTCTGCATTTCTACTGCCCAGCGCGCACTTCTCAACTACACTTCCACCACATCACAATCTTCTTGCATCTCAGTCCGCTCTTTACTTCAGCTCAGTACCACTGGGTATCCTGTCTTTTTCGCCATTAACGAAAGCCTCTCGCTGGACGAGTGCTGTGCCCTTACTTTGTTCCCGTCTATTCGTCTGCGCGCCTTTCCCACAATGAGAGACATGTCGTCTTCTCTCTCGCCTGCAGGTATCGACTGCCGCAACGTGGTTCCTTCCGGAGGTTACGGCAGTCGTTATGAGCCCCACCCGCATCTCAACATGCGAGACGCCAATCTCGCCTTCCAGCCTAACGATCTCGACAGGCCCGAGACCCCAGATGAGGTGGCTCCTACCCTGCCCGCCCAAGAGCTTATGACACCCATTCCCTTCGCCGAGGAGTGGACTCTCACCGGCGGCATAGGTGAGACGCCAGTACAACAGCAGGCCGCCGCCGCACTTTCTGATCAGGGCGATCTCACTCTACCCGACAACTCTCCCAGCGTCAGGCGCGAAGGCAGCAGCAGCAATCCCGTCTCTCAGGAGCCACTGTCCCCTCGCACTGTTTCGGCAGAACATGACCCTGTCACCAGCGCTACCACAATCGTTGATGACGACGGGCACCAAACCACCATCTCGCCAGACGTTTGGAGCAACTCCATTCCCCTCGAGGACAGGGCAATCATGCTCAACAGCGCATGGTTCGTCCGCAACCGTCGTCGCCGCCGCCGCAACGGCGTCCAGCTGGACGATTCATCCGCCGACCTTGCCCCCCGCGTCGCCTGGCCCCCAGCTCCCAGTCCTCCCGCAAATCGCTCTCCTTCGGTCCACTCTCTTACGTTCCGCTCTTCCCACGTCCCCTCTGACCTCCCTCATGTCATTCACGACTCTGAAAGTGACAACGACAACGACGCCCCAGTCCTTCCCTCCGCTACCACAGACCCGGCTCCTGCCACCACCGCTCCCATCGAGCTCGAGCCCGCCCCACATCGCTTCCTGCTAGGCATCTACTTCCTCCCCTCGGACCGCGCAGCCGCCAACATCAATCGCGGAAAGTCTCGTCGTTTGCCCCGTCCTTTGTCCGGCGCTTGGCGTATGCCTTCATCGCCCCTGCCTTCGCTCTCGTCTGCCAACGGCTTCAGCTGTGGTGATGTGCCTTCGGTGGGATGCTTCTCGCGCCTACGCGCTTGCTTTACCCGTCGTCGTTGATGAGCGCAAGGCTCGTCGTTTCCGCTGGTGATGTTTTTAGTGGGTGGATGCTCTGCCTTTTCATGCGAACTTTCTTTTGTTGGTTGGGAGTTTGGGGATTGTTGATGCTACCTTTTCTGTTTCTGTACCCTTGTCGTTGTTGCAGTCATGCATTCTGATACCGTCTTTTCTCCTCAAACCAACATGAACAATACTTCCACATAGCAAGGCAAGGAATCAAAAGCAGGCACAACCTCCATGTTTGGAGAGCTTAGAGAAAACAATCGGCTCACCAATCAAAACGCTATTTCCATCAAACTCCTCCATCGAGCTCTTAGCATCAAAAAGCCCACGCTCATAGATGCCGCAAATCTCCTGCATAGCCGTAGCCACATGCAACCTAAACCCAAACCACACAGGGAAACCATTACTCTCCCTCTGCCGGCAAACCCAAGCATCCAACTCCAGCCTCGCAATCGCAGCACTGTCGAACCCATCTCCACCAAGCAAAGAGCCCGCCAACGCCATAACCACATCATCATCCCCTTACCCTCTAAGCTCGCCATTGCAATAAACGACCAACTTTCCATCGTCCCCGCTGCCTTGCCCCCACGCCAACTGCATCTCAGCACGCATAACCGCATCCACGCTCTCGACCTCGAAATACGCAATGCAATCATGTCAACGACGACGGATCTATCGTCCACGACGCCAAAAGCCGCGCCTGCGATTCATTCACCGCCCCCGTGCTTCCAAGGCCGAAGGTAGTTCGCACGTACTGCTGCAGCTGCACAGAGGTGCAGTCGATAGATTCAGAGGTGAGGGATGTCAAAGGCGGGTTTGTGGTAAATGAAAAATTCGTTTGCGTGCTTGAGGTTATGAGGATCCACGTGTTTGAGAAGAGGAAAGTGGAGGCTGTGGATTCGTTTGCTGCTAAGCTGAGCACTTTGTTTACTGTCTGTGTTTTGTTAGTGGTGGGGAGTGCTGGGTGTGGTTGTTGAGCATTGTACTGACAGTAGTATGTTGCCTGTTACGAACAATGGAATCCAGGTTCCGTCGCCCATGTTTTGTCTCTCTGGATTGAAGTTCTGTACGGAAGAATTGTTTCCTGTGAGATACTCGGCTTTGGTGCGCTCTTGGGCAGTGGTGAGTCGGTTGATGTGTATGGCCGCCTGAAAGCTGGAAAAGGCTACATTGCTCCAGGTATTGCTATTTCCAGATGCCAGGCAAGCAGGCAATACTCAATGCTTGACGAAATGCTGTCAAAGTCCTCCTCGACCGTTCTTAGAAGCACACAAAGGGGTATATCGACCTCACATTATAAACCAGAGAAACATGTAGCCCAAAATACCAAAGATGGAACGATACTTCAGACAAACTGGGGGAAAAAGAAAGGAAAGGAAGGAAGGACAAAAGAAATCTCTGCCAAAGTGGTAACCACTTTCAGCAGAGTAAAGAAACCCTCAGAAGAAAGTTTACTTTTTCTTGCCAGGGGCGTGGTTCGAACCCACAGCCCCATGGCTATCCACCTTTTAGGTCTGATGTATTGCTGCTACGCCAAGGACCAGTTGGCGAGTGAGAGGACTGCAATCTCGAGAAGTTATATTACCTTGGGTGCAGAGTCGGGACTTGGTCCTGGAGAACAGCTCTCAGTCTCCTGGCCTCGTGAGCTCATTCATGCTGCGCTGTGCTAGTTCTTTGTGATGATAAAAACGCTTTGCCTTTTCCTCGCCAAACTTGAATTTGTAACTATTTGAACTCTCAAAGAATATACCCGCATCTTGCTGAAGGCTTTGCATTTGATAGGTAGACAAGTGGCTATTATGATGGAAAAGGAAGACAAGGTCGCACTATCAACGATGCTTTCAGTGCCTACTATCTACGCCCTATCAGACGTAAACCTGTATGAGTTTCCTCATATACTGCAGTGATGTTGGTCTAATAGCGTTGCATAGTCAGAAAGGCAGGCACAGGTTTAGAAATAGAGAAAAAGAGAACCTATTGAGTGACGATAACCCACGGATTTAGCGTCTGATACAAGACATATGCAAGTACAAAGACACAACATTCAAGTCTCTTCAGCCAATTACTTGTGCAGCATAGTAGCTTTGCATTGCTCTATTCTTTTGAGACCTGAATTGGTCAGAAGAGATGCCGAGTTCATGTCTTGTCGCCGCCGGCACAACAGTCTTCAAAATCTGGGCACCGTCACAAGTTAGCTTTTCTATCTGCTTTTTCTGCGCTAACATCGCTGCTGATTCCAATACCGCAGAGGCAGAGCGATCATGGTGCAGCACTGAGGTTCGGAGCCTTGCACTGGACGTGTGCTCTAGATCTAATGCTTCTTGGTCCGTTTATGCAGGCCTTCGTCCAACACACCTGTGCTTGCCGAACTTCATCTCGAGCCCTGTGGCTGGCTTTGCAACCTTGTGCCAGCGTGAGTTTCATTTCGAACGATCGAATGGATAGATAGAGGCGGCAAGTCATCGAACAAAACTTCTCCAAAGACTTTTTTTTTCTTCGAGCGCCAGTGCTCTTCAGCGTCCTGCGAGCAGTCTGATTACCTGTCAAAACGCAAAAGCTTGGATCATTGAAGTCATGTGTCCATTGAAAGCTCAATTGCAAACTGGCTCCCAATGGACGAATTCCATGTAGCGGCAGGGCTATGCAATTCAACAGCTGGGAATTCGTATGTGTTACCCCTGAAAGTCTGACAGACAATCATCTCAGAGAGCGAAATCGCAGCGGCAGAGATGTCAGCCAAAACGTTGCTTAGCAAGACTCCTGAGCATGTCCATGGTCTTTTCTTCCTTTGCTCTGTGTTCGGCAAGCCTCTCCTCGCGCTCAGCCTCTCGGGCGCGCAGAATCTCCTCTTTCCTCAGCTCACGTTCCGTCTTTTTACGCTGCGTGGCTTGTATATGGGCCTTGATGCCGTCTTCGCCGCCAATAAGTTCGCTCTCGCCAACCTCCTCAGCACCGGGAGATTTTGCATCGCGGAAAGCACGGTTTGCGACAGCCTTTTCGCGCTTCTTCTCGAGTTGACGCTCTCTTGAACCTGGCTCGGCGCGGGGGTTGAGTTCCTCCAGGCGCTCTTTTTGTAGTTTCCGGTCGATCCTGCGATCGTAGCGCAGGTCCTCGCGGCGGGCTTGTTCGTCTTCTTCGGCGAGCTCATTCCTGTATTGCAGATCTTGCATGGAGGGCACCGCTGGTCCTACGCGGCTGTGTCCCGCTGGCAGGGAAGGTCCATATTCATCGTCACTGTCATCCTCGCCTTCAGGATTGTGGGTAGCCGGTGCAGGCTGTTGTTCTCGCTGGGGACTGCGGCGCGCCTCTTTCGGTTGTGACGCGGCACGATCGGCTTTCTCCTTGGTTAGAGGATCATACCAGCCTTCGGCAAGCTCGCCTCTGTTCCTAGACATGTGTCAGCACTGACTGATAGAAAGGCGTACGGATCAAGAAGTGCTTACTGACCACTTTCCCAGAAAACTCTTCCATCTTCCCTTGACCTCGGTTTCGTCGAGTTGGTCGATGTCGATTTGCTTCTGGATATCTAGATACAGGGCGAATAGTTGCTTGAATTGTTTCAAATCATGTTTCGAGAGAGCACGAGCATCCAAGGGCAAGGCTGCAGGCAGCGGCGAACGGCTGCGCTTCCTGTGGTGCCGATCGCGGTCGCGTCGAGAAGGACCGGGTGAGCGTGAGCGCCGTCTTGAGGAGTGGTGGCTGTCAGGCATGGTCGAGTTGGCAAGAGCAAAAGTGCCATCAACAGACCAGAGCAACAAGCATGAGGCTCTTCGGCCAACATTTGCTTGGCGATACCAGACCCTGATGACGTTCACATGTCACTGCTCGGTTTTTTGTCGCTGTGACATTCTTTGGCTTGCTCTGTTACTGCAGCTTTGTTCAAAGCGGCTCTGGAAGCTGGGCCAGAACACTGCCTTGCATCTATGCATCATCTGTGAGCGTACTCGGGTAAGCAAACCGTGAAGATCGCCGGCGATACTGCTGGCCACGGAGTTTGCGGCGATAGTCTATTAGGCTATTACGGCATTGCCCATGGAGGTGTGATTGACGGCGGGACAATAAGTACCGATGACTTTCCCATTGCCCCTCCTTCGACCTGTTCACTGTCTTTTTTTCTTCTCTCAAGCACATACACATCTCACACTCTATCAAAAATGACCCGCGTACTGTTGACCGGAGGCTCGGGCTTCATTGCCGCTCACGTTCTTGACATTCTCCTCGAGCATGGACACTCTGTCGTGACCACTGTTCGTTCGCAGGAAAAGGCCAACAAGATCAAGGAGGCCCATCCAAATGCTTCTGAGAAGCAATTGTCTTTTGCCATTGTCGAGGACATTGCACAGGAGGGTGCTTTTGACCAGGCCGTCAAGTCGGACCCTCCCTTTGAGGCTGTCATTCACACTGCTTCGCCATTCCATTTCAACGTCACCGATGTTCAGAAGGTGAGGAGGAGCTGTTCATGGAAGCCCTACGACGTTACTGACACACTCTAGGAACTGCTTGATCCCGCCGTCATTGGAACCACTGGTATCCTGAAGTCGATCAAGAAGAGTGCACCATCGGTCAAGAAGGTCGTCATTACTTCCAGCTTTGCCGCCATCATCAACCCTGGCAAGGGCCAGTGGCCTGACCACACTTACAGCGAAGCCGACTGGAACCCCATCACCCAAGAGGAGGCTGTGCAGAACCCTGCCAATGGATACCGTGCCAGCAAGACCTTTGCCGAGAAGGCCTCGTGGGACTTCCTTGAGAAGGAGAAGCCCAACTTCACAATCTCGACCATGAACCCTCCATTGGTCCTTGGTCCCATCGTAAGTGTCAAGAGTAGATGCTACTGAGATGTATCGACTGACAAACGCGCAGGTCCACTACTTGAACTCTCTCGATGCTCTCAACACCTCCAACCAGCGTGTAAGAGACATCTACCAGGGCAAGGCCAAGGATCAGATCCCCGAGACAGGCACCTTCCTGTGGGTCGATGTGCGTGACTTGGCTCTTTGCCATGTCAAGGCCATTGAGGTCGAAGCTGCTGCCAACAAGAGGTTCTTTGTCACCGCTGGTCACTTCTCCAACAAGGAGATTGCAAAGGTCATCAAGAAGGATTACCCTCAGACGCAGAACCTGCCGTCCGACGGCACCCCGGGTGGTGACTACCCCGAGGGCGGTGTCTACAACTACGACAACAGCAGAACCAAGGATGTCTTGGGTATCAAGTTCAGATCTCTTGACGAGTCCATCAAGGACACTGTCAAGTCTTTCCAGTCGGTCGGCGCATAGATGGATGGGGACACTTGAGCTTGCATTCAGTATGGACTAGTTACAAATAGACTTGCTACGAACGAATTATGATGCCTGTACACTTTGATATCGTTAGTCGATGGTTCCGCCAGGAGAAGATGCAAGAACGATGTATTGTGGTTGTTCTCATGCTGTTGAGCTTGTTTTGACAATCATGAAACCAAGACTGGGTGTTTGAAGTCCAATAGAGGCTCCGTTGGGTTGCGTCCCGAAGGAGGGCCAACGGATATCATAAGTTATCGTTTGTGTTGTTAATCATTGAAGGGGAAGGCGCTTGATGAGAAAGAGAGAATGAGACACTTACAGGCAGCAACTGCACCGCCGTCAAGTCAGATCGACGACGGCGGTGTTGTCCTCGAGGAAGAAGACGAGGGAAAAAGTCGACGCCGAGAATTTATTTGGGCGGAGCGGAAAGAGCCGGGCCAGGCGGTGGGCTGAACAGCCCCGCCATCAACACAAGAGTCGACGACGCTCTGTCGCCAGCAAGCTTTCTCTCGTCGCATACCACATTCTTGTACACCGTCTTTGCTACTCCTCACCCCACCACCATCTCTCACCATGGCCGGTAAGTCTGCGTCTATGTTGAAGCGCGAAGCTGGCGAGCGACTCGCGCATAGCCCTCGCAGGCGCTTTGGGCTGAAATGCACAACGCAAGAATATGGCTGACCAACGTGTGTAACAGACTTCCAGAGCATCGCTCGTATGCAAAACCTACAAAACATGATGTTGCGATCCCTCGAGTCTAATGCGCCGCACAGAACAATTCGTCGAGTTCTACTACAAGACCTTCGACGAGAACCGCTCGACTCTCGGTGCCCTCTACGTATGGAATACCTGCCTTGGCCGCTGAAAGAAAGTGCAAGAATCTGATCCAAACCGACACAACAGAAGGACCACTCCATGCTCACCTTTGAAAACTCGCCTGTTCAGGGTGCTGCCGGCATCACCGAGAAACTTGTCGTATGTGTCGCCTTTTCCGGGGTATGAGGAAGCAAGAAGAGATGTTGAGACATGTTACAGAACCTTCCCTTCCAAAAGGTCCAGCACGAGGTTGCCAGCTTGGACGCCCAGCCCTCCAACGAGGCCGGTGGTATTGTCGTTCTTGTCTCCGGAAGACTCCTGGTATGTGGATCGTGCTTGAATGAGGTGGGAAGCGGCATCTGACAAGGATTCTGCAGGTCGACGAGGAGCAGAGACCCATGAGCTACACCCAGATCTTCCAGCTCATGCCCGACGGAGCTGGCAGCTACTTTGTCTTCAACGACATCTTCAGACTCATCTACGCCGCCGCATAAGCGATGCACGACAGGATGGAGAAGAGATGAGCACATATCATGTAATACCTGGAATTCTTCTGCAGCGAGGGGAATGAATGAAGGGGCGCCCAATTTGGTGAGCCGATAACCACAAAACTCAGGCCAACGAAATCC
This sequence comes from Aureobasidium mangrovei, assembly GCA_021014315.1. Lineage (NCBI taxonomy): Eukaryota > Fungi > Ascomycota > Dothideomycetes > Dothideales > Saccotheciaceae > Aureobasidium > Aureobasidium mangrovei. The sequence continues at coordinate 969,941 of JAJJJQ010000001.1, read as the reverse complement.
ACGACTCTCGATCTTGAACATACGATGAAGCATTTTCAGTCCTTGGTTGAACTCCATGCATCTCTGGCCGACCAAATGATTTAGATTGTCTTGCTCGGACCAAAAAGTCATCGAGTCCTCGTAGATGATAGGCAGTTGTGAATGATCGCCCAGTGCATGTCAGCAAACATCCAGGACAGAGCAAAGCTATTCGAACCACTTTGAGATGATTGAACAGGATTTGAGCTTGATACAAAAGCTGAAACAAGACAGGAGAGGGTCGAGAGTGCAGCGTAAGAAGGCGAGGTTGGACCCTGAAAGGCCAAAGGTGGCTGGGCTGTTTTTAGCAGCAGCAGCAGCAGCAGCAAAGTCGGGGAAGCGAAGCTGTCGCGCTTCCTGCTGTTGCGCCGACGCGAATCAACTGTCGCAAGCTTTCCGCTTGTTCGTGCTACCTAGGCGTCTGCATTCTCGTCGCGAATACAATCACCGTTCCATCCATCGAGACTCGATCTCTATCACCGTGACATCGCATTATCCAGCGCAAAGCAACTCTGTCTGACGGTCTCGACTTATCGCATCTTCAGCTCGGCCGAAACATTGACAGCCGCCTCTGAATAAGACGCTACAGTACAGCTTTACTGTCCAACCGACACCAAGACCACAATCCGACTTGTCCACGGCACCAGCCAACTCAATCAGTAATCCGACAAGATGACGATCGCAGAGGAGCTCCGGTCGCGCAACTTCAGTGAGTCTTGTCCCTGACCATGGTCATGTCTTGTTCCAGCGCGCTGACTCGCGGTAGGTATATACGGCCAATGGTATGGAACCCACGCCGCCGAATGCGAACAGCATACACCCCAAGGCTTCACTCGACGCACATGCTGACAAGTTTCAACAGGGCCGGCATCGTCAGCATGATCTTGTGTTTCGGTCTGGGTATTGGCAACATCTTCCTCTTCCACTGGGTCATCCTGTTCGCCGTGATATGCCTGTAAGTGGCAGCCCGCTTGCTATTGCGACATTCCGCTGACAGTCGCACAGGGTCTGCTCCTTCATCATTCTCTTCGTCGAAGTCCCCCTGCTCCTGCGCATCTGCCCGACCTCGTCCACCTTTGACACCTTCATCCGTCGATTCGAGACAAACTACATGCGTGCCGCCATCTACCTGGCCATGAGTGTCATTCAATGGATTTCGCTTGCCGTCAAGACCACCAGTCTGATCGTCGCTGCGATTGTTCTGCTCATTACGGCCATCTTTTACGCGCTGGCTGGTGTCAGGGGTCAGGGTTTCGTTGGAAGCAAGACTTTGGGTGGCCAAGGCGTTGCTCAGATGATTGTATAAGAAGTTGGCGCTGTGTGGGAAGATGCGAAGCTGAAGGAGAGACGAGGATCAAACACAAAAAGAACAAAGCTAACGGGACACGAAGCACCGGTGCTGTTGTGCACCTCAATAGGGCGTACGAGCGGAGGACACTCTTGGGGAAGGGACGAGTTGTATTCTACATGGAAGATTGCTTTAATCCACGATATCATAGCGGCATGAAGATGGTTTTCTCTACTCATTTCATGGCTTCTGGTTTCTCTACCTCTTTCTCAACTTTAACAGTCGACTGTCTTTGCAGCACCTGAAGTATGGCCGACTGCCACGTACTCTATATGTTTGGGCAAGAATGTAAATGCTCACGACGTGTTGGCCATGGCAGAACAGAACAGGAAATAGGTCATGCGCTCTGCAACCTCTCGTCTTCATCACTCGCGACCACCAAGACCGGGTGACTTGACCGCAATGTCATCAGCAGGGACAGACAAGTACCTGACGAGGAGGGGGCCGGCCGGTCTCGAATACCTCATCACGCGGGGCGGCAAGTGTGGCTTGGTTGGTTGCCCCGAGGAGGCTCATGCTCGACGACAGCATGAGATCTGAGCTTCGAGTCGGGCTGCCACCTGGCGACGAGCGTTTGTTGACGGACTGGGAGAGCGAGATTGGATGCCGAGTGACAGACAGGCTGGACGAGGTATGAGGGATATTCATTGCCTCTGAAATTGTCTCACGGTCAAGAGAGGACAAGCCACGAATGTTAGACCGTGTGCAGCCGAGCGGCCAATGACAGGGTAGCTGTAGCTAATGGACCTCCGTCACGCATTTAGCGTCGATCGGGGGGGCAGTTTGTGTTTGAACAGTTTCGTCACCTCTGCGACTGTCGTCGTCTTACGAGCCCTTGTGCCTTGATCGAGTCATCTCAATCGTTCCTGTCCACTGACAGCAACAGCAACTTGTTATAACTGCATCTTGTGAAGAAGAAGACGACGACCACCACCACGGCTGTCTGAACTCGGCGTGGTAAGTGTGCATGCATGCATTTTTGGCTTATCGCAGATCTGCAGCCAGGAAACAAAGCAACAAGCCAGGGTGTCAGGGAGCGGTTGGTGAGCGAGACAGCCGCTCAGCCTGAGAATGGCAGCCAATGAGACATGTGGCGGTGTTGCACGGCGTTTCTTTGATATCTCTGCTCTACACTACACCAACGCACAGGTCGAAAGGCCACGAGGACTGACCAATTCTCGCAGTTCTTCCTTTACCACTGTTTCTTTTCCGCCACTCTACCATCCACCATGAGCTCCGAACAGCCCAAGGTGCCCCCGCGCCCTGCCCGCTCGCAGGAGAGAGGCGCAGACCCCGTCCTGAACGCTCCGCAAATTCCTCCCCGTCCTGCACGCCGCACCGAGAGATCTGTCTCTCCCATGAGAGGGGAATATGCTCGTTCTCCCCTCAACGAGCCGCCTTCAGCCAGCCCCTCGGCCAATGCCGGCAAGCTGTACAGCCAGAGAAACCTGTCGGCACAGGATCTTCCTCCACGCCCTCCGAGCGTCAATCTTCCTTCTGTTGGCCAGGAAGGCATCGAGTATGCCAACCTGGACGAAGACAAGGGAACGTCTCCGGAACAGCACAGAAACATCTCTCCAGACCTCCCTATGCACGCCCCCAAGGCATCTGTGCCTCCGACGACGGCCAAGTCCAGAATCCAAACCGTCACCCGAACCGACTCCAACCAGGCCGCGTCTCACGGCATCGGCAAGGCCGATTCTGAAGTGCACCCTTTGAGGGCCAAGAGCAGCTTCAGCCGCTCCAACCTGTCGCTGTCTCAGGAACCCACAGGCGAGGAGCACGAGCATGGTATCCCCGAAATTGGTGTCCAGGTGCCCATGTTGAAGTACGCGGGCGATGTACAAGCCCCTACGCCGGCTCAGTCGCAAGCCGGCACTCCCAGCATTGCTCTCAACGACGTGTCGCAGCGCAACCACCACCGTAAGCGTAGTTCGCGTCAGGAGTTTCACGGTCCCCCGGGTAGTTACGGTCTGCACGGCCATCGTCAAGAGCCCAAGGATCAGTTCGAGAAGGCGTGGTACGCCAAGCATCCCGAGGAACTTGTCAAGGAGCACCGTCCTTATGACCCTGGTCACGCTCCCGGCGATTGGGCTTTGAGCAGTGAAGATCTGAATAAGCTGGTCCACCAGAGTGCCAATCGCGGCCTGGGCATGGGTAAGTTGTTGCTCCAATCTCCTAGTCTATCGGGCTAACTCGTGTGTAAAGGCACTTCGCCCGCTGTCATCGGCACACCGGACGAGCAGATTGGCTACATGGCATCCGAGGAATACACCTCCCGCATGAACTCGCCCAAGCCCCGCCCTGCTTCTTTGTCTGGCCTCAACAAGCGCCCTTCCAGTGGTGCCTTTCCCGCAGTCGAATCCCCACTCAAGAAAGAGGCCTTCAGCCGCAAAGAAATTGGCGAGGACAACGCTGTGGAGGAGAGTGAGGCCGAGGGCGAGGTCATCCACATCGATCCTCCGGCTCGTCGCGCCGACAAGTATGGCGGTGGAGGCTACGACCCCCCTACCGAAGACCTTGGCCCCGAGGGAGGCAACACCGAGGCAGGAGGCGGCTGGATTGTCGAGAACGGCGAAGGCATGCCGATCTTGGCCTCTGACGAGGTTGCCAAGAACGAGCCAGAGGCCGAATACATGCAGCCTGCTGTATCGCCAGCAAAGGAAAGGAAGGGCAACGACTACTACGACGCATACGCCTCTGACTCGTCGGCCCATGGACCATCCCGCAGACTCAGCAAGGAGAAGCTGAGAACCAGCAGTGGAGGCGAACTGGCGAGATTCAAATCGCGTGAAGCTCAGCCCTCTGGAGCCGGCACTCCTCTTGAAGAAATCGAGGAATACGAGCCTCTCTTCCCCGACGACGACAACAAACCTCAGAAGCCTCTGACCGCCGCCGACAAGGTTAAGCGCCCTGACTTGGCTCGCCACCACTTCCCCAGCCAGGATGTCTGGGAGGACACTCCTGAGAGTTTGCAATACCAGACTGAAGTATCTGGTCCCCAAGAGCCCGAAGACCTTCAATCTTCCACAACTTTCGAGCCCCCGGAGAAGGAGCAGGCGCGCAAGGAGGGCAATGACCCTGAAGATCGTGCCGACTTCTTGTCTGAGGAGGCCAAAAAGATGGCCAGGACTGGTTACAAGCCTGGTGTTGCTGACGAGACTCGCCCTGGCTACAAGAACCGCTTCCCCAGTAGAGACATCTGGGAAGATACGCCTGACAGTCTTCAACTGGAGACGACGGTCGAGACTCCTCAGATGGAGGACGAGGATGTTTCGAGTCCGGCCGATGCCAAGTCTCCTCAGATTCCTCAACGTCCTGCACGGTCTTCCAAGCTTTCCGAGGTCTTCACCCCTGACGATTCTTCCAAGCCCCAGGTTCCAGCGAGGCCAACTGCCAACAAGGCACCCGTCGTCCCTGAGCGACCCAAGCCCCAAGTTCCAGCTAGACCCGCAAAGGCAGAAAGCGCTCAACCTCAGGAGGGTGCATCTCTGGAAAGAGTTGTGTCACCCCCTGCCGTCAAGCCGAAGCCAGCTATTCCTGCAAGACCGGCTGGCAACAAGTTTGCTGCGCTCAAGGCAGGTTTCCTTGAGAACCTGAACGCTCGCCTTGGCTCTGGTCCTCAGGCTCCTCCCAAGCACGAAGAGCCTGCAGAGGCGCCTGCAGAAGAAAAGGCCCCTCTTGCGGATGCTCGTAAGGGGCGTGCTAGAGGTCCCGCTAGAAGAAAGCCTGCTGCCGAACCTGCCGCCGCTGCCACACCTGCACCCAGCGCATCTACTCTTTCTATCGGCACTACTTCCACTGTGTTCCAGATCAACGATGAAGGTCAACTGTCGGTACCAACCGAACAGCTCTCGCCTGCTATGGCCAAGGGTGCACAGGAAATGGAGAAGATAGCTGCAGCAAACACCGAGGGCGCCGCACCTGGAGAATCGTCCTCAGCAACCGAGAATGAGAATGTGACATTGTCGGGTCTACCCGCCCAGGCCATTGGCCACACTGGAGATGTTCCTGATCCTAAACTGTCCTCGACGACGATGGACCGCGCTTCAGCCATCCAGCCTGAACTCGAGGCCGCACTTGCTTCGTCTGACAAGGCTGGTGACGAGCCTGCAAGCGGGGCAACAGATATTGCGTCTGCTGTGCCTGACCACTCGTCAGAAATCCCCGTAGCTGGCCTGTCTGCTACCTCGGAAACTAAAGCAGAGGACGACAAGGAAACGGCCGAGAAGACTGATGAAGGCCTGGTTTCTAAGCTCGGTCATTCCGTCAATGATGCTGTCAACTATGTCTCCGAGTCTGTCTCTGAGACCGTCCAGGGCAGCTCTACCGCCGCCAGCAAGGACACTAACGAGCAACCGGCCAAGCCCAAGATGACCGATCAGAGCATTCAGACTGGCCAGACAGACATTGAGATCAAGAGCCCAACAGGTGAGCAGGAGAAGTTGACAATGCATCTCGGAGGCCGCGCGCCTGAAGAGGGCAACGTGATCGTCAAGGAGAATGGAGAGGAGATTCTGGGAGGTATGGATGAGAGACACCGCACCGAGACTACCGGACACGGCATGTAAAGGGCATTGAGGTGCATAGAAAAACAGCTATAGGATACTGGCGCAAGGCAGAAGATACACTTAAGAGAATTTGATACACATGGTGGGAAGTTCAAAGGGAGCCATTGTTTCTACAATGTAATCAACCGGGCATCTACGCCCCTGACTCGCCCCTTCTGTCTCCCGGGCATATAGTGTCTCAATCACCTGATAAGAGGACGCTTTTGTATGGACAGACGACATGAAGAGCGGTGTCGAGCCCGGGAGGCCCGGGCAGGCAGCGTGATGGCATGATTCAGTGGGGCCTCTTCCGAAGCACAGCCGGCGCGTGGCCTCCGGTTTTCATCAAGGTGGTGGTTGTGGAGATGACGCCGTGCCCCAGAACAATTTAGATTGTGTGGAAATCGAGACGATAGAAGACGAGAGACATGATTGCCCTTTGCGATGATGTTGCCCTTGTTTTTGCGTATACGTAATCCATACGTTCTGAAGGTTTGAGATTTGTAAGATGGGTGTAGGTATATATGAAGCATTTGGCTGAGCTACCTTCTGCTTTGCTTTAGTTACACTTGCTCTTTACTCTCTACTCCTTTCCCTTCTCCTCGACCTTCTACAGAACGCAAACATCATGTCGAAGCCCGCATCCGAGCAGACCATCCTCATCACCGGCGCCTCCGGCTTCGTGGCCGCCCATGTCCTGACTTCCTTCCTGCAGGCCGGCTACAAGGTGCGCGGTACGGTGCGCAGCGAAAAGACGGCCGAGGGCGTGCGCAAGACACACGCAAAGTATTCCGACCAGCTCTCGTTTGCCATCGTGCCGGACATTGGCGTGCCGGGCGCCTTCGACGAGGCGGTCAAGGGCGTCGACGGCGTCATCCACACGGCCTCGCCCTTTGCCTTTGCCGTCGAGGACAACGAGCGTGACTTGCTCAAGCCTGCCATCCAGGGCACCAACGGCTGCCTCGAGTCGGTCAAGAAGTTCGCGCCGCAGGTCAAGAGGGTCGTGGTGACGAGCAGCTTTGCGTCCATCATTGATGTTTCCAAGGGCCTGAGACCGGGCTACGTGTACACCGAGGCCGACTGGAACCCCAGTACCTACGACGAGGCAAAGACCGGCCCCGGACCCGTGGCTTACTGCGCCAGCAAGGCGTTTGCTGAGAGAGCTGCCTGGGAGTTCGCCAAGGACTCCAACTTCGACGTCGCCACCATTTGCCGTGAGTAGTGAGCTTGCAGCGAGAACAGAGGCAGAAGCTAACAGGCGCAGCGCCCATGGTCTACGGACCCTGCGACCACGCAGTGCCGGACCTCAACAAGCTCAACACCAGCTCGGCCGACATCTACCGCTTCATCAACGGCAGCACCAAGGAGCCCGGCGACACTGGGTTCCCCCTGTGCGTGGACGTGCGCGACGTGGGCGATGCCCACCTCAAGGCCTACGAGCTGCCCGAAGCCGGCGGCCAGCGCTTCGCCGTCACCCTCGGCAACTTCACCTACCAGCACGTGTGCGACATTGTGCGCGAGCACTTCCCCGAGCTGCGCGAGAAGGTGCCCGTCGGCCAGCCCGGCACCCCTTACCCCGAGTCCTACAGCTTGAGCAACGAGAAGGCGACAAAGGTTTTGGGTATCAAGTTCAGAGGCCTCGAGGAGACCATCGTGGATACGGTCAAGAGTCTGCTGGAGCTCGAGAAGGCGGCTGCCGAGGCGGGCAACAAGCAATAGATTGTGCTGTCTGATGATCAAAAAGAAGAACATGTGTATAAATAATAGACGGATATAAACATTAGAAAGCTCTCGCGAGAATGAAACGATATATCAAGAACTGATGGAAAAAGACATGTGTGGCATTAAAAGAAGAAGCTGTGACTTTTGTACAAAGGTGGCTGGACAGAAAGGATATGTGTATGCAGACAAGGCGGTCGGGGTATCGTTTGTTCATTACAGGCGGCAAAGCATGTCGTCAAGGCTCAAAAAGGCGCGCAGCACTCATTCGCGGTCCACGTACGTGCTGGCCAGTCGTCCGAAGAATGGCAGCTCGAATCTGTCGAGTGTTTCGGCTGGCAGGAACGTTAGTACCGAAGCACTGAAGTCAAAAAGTGCAAGCCATCTCTCACCGTCGCGGTACGCGCGAAAGACCAGCAGGACAATCAAGCCCAGGTCGCCGATAAACAGCAGCCAGCTCAGAAAGCGCGACCAGGAAAAGAGCAAATGCAGCACAAAGGCGGCCGCAAAGACAAGACTAGACTGCCACGCGTGGAACCTGTGTTTGCGAATCAGCCATGCCTGCCGCCTCGTGTAGTATGCAAAGATGCAGCAATGCCTTACCGCACATAATCGCTCTTGCGCTCGAAAATCAACAGCGCGACACCGCCCGCCGGCGGCAACAGCAGATAAGGCAAGCACGCCTCTATATCCATGCGGATGCCCAGGCTCGTCTCGAAAACGTAGTACCCGTCGCCCCGTAGCCGGGCACCCGCATTGCCCGTCTCGAGGTCGTCGTAGGCGGACGGCGAGGGCAGTTGCGGGGTGCTCCGTGCTGCCGCCCACGGGTCCTCGATGCTGGATTGGGCGCGCGGGGTCGTGATGGCCGGGCGTGGGGATGAGGTCGAAGTGCGCAGGGGTGGTGAGAGTGCGCGTGTGGATTCGGGCGGGCTGCTTTGGTAGGGGGCAAAGTTGTGGGCCATGGTTGCTGGACTCCTTGCGCGAAGTAAAGGGCTTGAGGTGGGTAGAGTTATGTGCGTTTTTTTTTATTCGCTGGGGGGCTTCTTTTTGTTTATAGCTGCTCTGTTGATGCTCGCCGTCACCGCTGGTTGATGGGCAGGGAGCTTGCCCGCCCGCCCCGTGGTTTCCCCGAGCGCTGACTGCCTGATCTGGCCTCGCTGAAACGCGCCGCTTTCTTCTTCTTGCTCTTCCACTCGAGTCGGTGAGGGAATGGTTCTGATTGGGGCTTTCACTGGCTATGATGAGGCGATTGTGCAGGTTTGTGCATCTTCATGTGTGCTCGAGAAGGAGAGTAGAACTTTGGAGATGCCAATCCCAACGTCGACGGAGATTGCAAGGTTCAGGTAAGATCTCATGAGCTTGTTATCACCATTTTGGAGCTATAGAGATGCAAGAAAGCGATCGAGGTTAGGACAACGTCCGTTGAGAGTCGAAACGAACATGGACAGACTAAGAGCAGTGTTGACTGATAGCCAGTCCACTCTTCTACAGCTCATCTGTCACTAGCACCTTGTTTCTCTTCCATCTCCTGTTCTTCACTTTATCTCTATCTCTCAAAAGTCACATGTTCCTTCCCGTTTAGGCATGCACAAGGCTCACAGATCGAGTGACATTTCAAAAGTCTCTTGCTGACTTAGACTACCTATCTTATTACACGAACTCTGACTCCACCAAGACAGTGTCTATGAAGAGCTCGATTTACTGGACTCTACTACTTCACTTACCTAGCTCTTCCATACCTCTTTTATCTCACTCCATCGTGATCTCCTCACTCGCTGCTTCTAGCTCACTCCATTGTTACCTCGATGCTATCCACTTCACTCATCCCTTCCACCTCACTCCTTTCTCTTACCTTACTCTTCCCTTCCACTACGCTCCTGCCTTACACTGCGCTCCTGCCATCCATCTCGAGCTGGAGCCCTCTATAAGTTCATCTCATCATTCTCAGCCCTTTTCTTCCTCTTCTACCACTTCCACCACTTCTCTCTTTCCGTCACCACACACCATTCACTCAGTCACCATGGATGAAGACTCCATCATTGAACGCTTCTGTATCCTCTTCGTTGACGACGTCTCCTGGCCTGGTTTTGTCTTTCCAGACTTCGCTGTGCCCGATGTGATCCGGCAGAAGAGACCCGACGGACAAGCCCTTCCAGTCCTGTTGCTTGGCCACCATACCTTCGAGTGGTGTCGACGGGACGAACTGGCTCCTTTCAGCATCAGAGACTACGACAACTACATTCAAGACCATGACGTTCCATCAACACTGCGAGATCAGCGCATCAAAGCTTTCAAGGAGACCAGGGTTCGCCCCGACATGGATTACTACCATAACCTCGTCATGCAAAAGTACAAGGAACAGGACAATGGCATAAAGGTGCAACCAGTGCACCAAAACCCACAAGCAGGTCAACAAACACCCCAAAAGAATGCATTTCTGCCCTTCGGAGAAGACGACCACAGCGATGCCGACGCGCCCGTCTTTATTGGTTCAAAGAAACGCAGTCGCTCTTCAACATACAAAGTTAAAGGTCTCTCCACTCCCAGCGCTACACCAAGGAAGCGCAAGAGGGGTCTACCAAAGCCACTGGCTTTTCTACCGGACGATAAAGATGACGTCGACATCGACCTTCCTAGTCCCTCGACATTCACTCCTACCAAAATGCCCGCACCAGCTGGCAAGTCCACCAAACGGCCTGCGTCAACCGAAAAATCTAGAGGTAAGCTGCCCAAAGTTGATGCATACGATTATGTCGCGCAAAAGCAGCTTGAGATGTTGATGGTGGAGAAAGGTGATGGCACACCTCCATCAAAGGAGCCAGAAGTTACCCAGCCTGTTCAGGAGTGAGTCAAGACAGCCATTCGCGTTGTCAGCACTGAGCTGATTGTCTAGTGCTTCGAAAGTCAACATCTTTGTTGGCGACGAAGAGAAGCTCTTCATCCTCGACCGAGAGGCTATCGACAAGTATCCCTTGTTCAGAACTCACATCGTTGGCGATGACTTTATAGGCTACACAATCCGCTGTGAAGGATTTGAGCAGATCAACCCAAAGGTCTTCGAATCCGTCGCCTCATGGTTCAAAACCTCCGACTACAAACCACTGCTCATTGAAAGCAAACATCCTTATCTCCAGAACGTCAACAGCGTTGGCCAATTCGAAGACGCTGCCCAAAAAGCCGGTCTGCTGTGGGGAGTCGCTCACAACCTTGGCCTCGAAAAACTCCAAGAGCTGATCTATCGCAAAATCGAAGTGCAGAGCCCACTAGCTGTCAATTCACTCCTCATCGTCACGCGCATGGTCTTCTGGAACCCTCCTTCAGGCACAAAGATTGACGAAAAGATGCGTGAGATGCTGAAACAAGAGGTTGCACGCCGCTATCACAACTGTGTTGACGAGGATCCTCTGCTTCTCAACAGAATCATGAAGGTTCACGTCGAGATTGCGAATGCTATCCATCGATACTGGCTTGATAACCCTTGGAATGAAGAAGACTACCGGGTTCCTTCTGACAACGAGGAGTTCGAGGACGATGATGATGACGACTGAGGGCAGGGAAATGGAAGAAGTGGCTGAGAAGGGGACATGTATACTAGCTTGTTAGTGGGAACCAAAAGCCCTGAAGGCTTCTTTGAACAGAACATTTCGTGCGTTCTTTGTGTGCGTTTGTATAGATAGTTATGGTTTGACATGAGTTTTGGAGAGCAGCATATCAAGCGGCTGTCGAACGTTGGGCAAGCGTCGAGACCGTCGAGCATCCGGTAAGTTTCGTGACCATGACTCTCCTGAGGTTCGGCAGTCCGAGATACCAGAATCGTGTAACTTGATAGGTGTTCATCACGTCAACACGATCGTTGGAGAGCAGTGCATCAAGAAACCGTCGAATATCCGGTACTTGCAAAATGTGTCAAACTCGTGGCTCTCTCCACGAATCGAATGAGCCTAACTAAGAGTATCAAGATTTCGCATTGTTAAAGATGCATGGATGTGATCTCTCCGGACAACGACAAGGCAGTTTCCTACACAGCCACGACCGTTGGAGGACCAACTCCACAGCATTTGCACCCAAAGCACAAGGTCATGTGACACGATGCAAACGAGCAGAATTGGCGAAACAAAGCTGACGTGGAAGCTCACTGAATCGACAAAACTGTCGTGCAGAAAAAAGGGAACAAAAATCTCCGATTACCTTGCACGCCTTGGGAGTTTGGGTTTTAAGGATGCAACGCTTGTGCAGACAAGAGCGAGCGTCTGTTGGACTATTCTCGAAAAAACAGGCAAAAGTAAACAAGACACACGCGCGCCAAGGGCTGCCCATGCCAAACCCACGGGGAAATGGTACAATAATACATAGGCGCAAGACAGCTGCAAGCCGAGATGGAGAGGCGTGGTTGAGACATGGTTGAGAGTCTGAGCCACGGCTTGATCGCTTGGGGACGGGCGCTTATCGACACAAAGGAATGGTCGGATGGAGGTGGATGGTTTGATCGAGGGTTCCATTGTTCGAGCATGACGTGGCTCAACGCTGCGCTGCGTTGCTGAAAATAGAGATGGGCCTGCTGGGGCCCAACTGCGCGCGCGGCAAACAAAAAAAAAAGACGTCATGATCGTATTCGTGTGGGCGCGAGGCGGAGAGAAGGGTCGAGGGTCCTTAGATCTGGACCTGGGTGGCCTGCTGCCTCGGGCATATTGTGTGCTTCACTCGTTCCCTTGCTCAAAACAACTTTGTGTAGTGCTGAGCTGAGGTGTGCATGTTTCCCAAGTCTTTGTCGCACTCGAAACAAGGTCGTCTCTGCCAGAAGCGGCCATCAGTCTACGACACACGCAGGTGTTTCAGGCTGGCTGCGGCCTTATACGCTGTCAATACGTCGGCCGTTCGCAATCGCTCAACTCGTGTGCGGTCATAGTTGTTTTGATGCTGCACGCCGCCTGTGCCTGGCGATCTCTGCGCATCCTTTCCTGAACATCCAACCACGCATCGCCAGCCCGCCAGCCATGGAGGGTCCGACAAAAACCATCAACCTGATTGCTCGCCAGAGCACACAGAGCAGCTTGGACGCCTTCGTCTCGCTGCTGGCAGATCCGTTTGCGCAATCGGCAAGACAGCAGTCCTCGCAGCTCACGTCGGGCAGACACGGCTAACAGCAGAATGCGCAGATTGAAAAGAACGCCTTCTGGTCAGCGCTGGGCACGTCTATCGGCGGATCCGCCCTGATTGCCTGTCTCTTCTGCTTCGCGCGCCCCTACAACAGCGTCGTCTACGCTCCGCGCTCGCGACATGCCGACGAGAAGCACGCGCCGCCGCCGGTGGGCAAGGGCGTGCTGGACTGGGTCGCGCCCGTCCTCAAGACAAAAGAGCAGCAGTTGGTCGAGAAGATCGGCCTCGATGCCACCGTCTTCTTGCGCTTCTCCAAAATGTGCCGCAACATCTTCACCTGCATCGCCGTCGCCGGCTGTGCCATTTTCATCCCCATCAACCTCTACAACCACCGGAGCTCCGTCAAGTCCACCGACGCAAAGAACTTTTTCACCCAATTGACCTCGCAAGGTGTCCAGGGCCCCTACCTCTGGGGCTACGTCCTCGTCGCCTGGTTCGCAAACGTCATCATCGCCTTCTTCCTCTGGCGCAACTACCGCGGCGTGCTCCGTCTGCGCAGGGCCTATTTCGACAGCCCCGAATACCAAAAGAGCTTGCATTCGAGGACTCTGCTCATCACCGAGATCCCCAGAGGTCTCCGCACCGACGAAGGCCTGGTCAAAATCGCCAACGAGGCCAAGGACACGGGCACCAACCCTCGTACTGCCATTGCACGCAACGTCAAGGACTTGCCAGATCTCATCGACGAACACAACGAGACGGTCAGGAATCTCGAGCAAGTTCTGGCCAAGTATCTTGCCAACCCCAACAAACTGCCAGCCAAGCGACCGACATGCTCCGTCAACAAGTCCGACCAGACCTACCGCAAGGGTCAGAAAGTCGATGCCATTGAATACTTGACTTCCCGCATCAAAGAGCTCGAGCTCCAGATCAAGGAAGTCCGAGAATCCATCGACAAGCGAAACGCCATGTCGTACGGATTTGCTAGTTACGAGTCCATTGCCGATGCCCACACCGTCGCTTTCAAGACGCGCAAGAAGGGTCCCCAGCACACGTCTATTCGTCTGGCGCCCAGGCCCCACGATCTCATCTGGAAGAACTTGCCCATGACGAGCAAACAGAGAAACTGGCAGACTTTCATCAACAACATCTGGGTGGCCGTCTTGACGGTAGTCTGGATTGCTCCAAACGCTCTCATTGCCATTTTTCTTTCCAACTTGAACAATCTGGCTCTGGTGTGGAAGGACTTTGCGACCGCCTTGAACAACAACCCAAAAACTTTCGCCGTTGTACAGGGTGTAGCCGCACCGGCTCTAACCTCACTTTTCTACTACTTTCTTCCCGCAATCTTTCGCCGACTCAGCAACAATGCAGGAGATTTGTCAAAAACCAGCAGAGAGCGACACGTCATGCACAAGCTCTACACGTTCTTTGTCTTCAACAACCTATTCCTCTTCTCGCTCTTTGCAGCCATCTGGGGCTACGTTGCTGCAGTCATCTCTAGCAGTGAGAGTGAAGATGCTTGGTCAGCCATCAAGGACGGTCACTTGATGCAAAAGGGTATCAGATCCCTGAATCAAGTCTCGACTTACTGGATTACTTGGCTTCTCCAGCGCAACCTCGGTGCTGCTGTCGATCTTGCTCAGTTCGTCAACCTTGCTTGGGGATCATTCTCGCGCCACTTTCTCAATCCCTCTCCTCGCGAGCTGATCGAGTTGAGCGCCCCACCAAAGTTCGATTATGCTGGATATTACAACTACTTCCTCTTCTACTCGACTGTCGCCTTGTGTTTTGCATACATCCAGCCTTTGGTGCTGCCGGTCACAGCCTTTTACTTCTGGGTCGATTCCTACCTCAAGAAGTACCTGCTCCTCTACGTCTTCATCACAAAGACAGAGTCTGGTGGTCAATTCTGGCGTGTCTTGTTCAACCGATTCATATTCCTCGCCATGCTCTCCGATGTTCTCTGCGCCCTTATCTGTATTGGCAACACTGACTTTGGCTACCAAGAATGGCTTCCCAAAGTCTGTGCCTTGGTTCCTCTTCCAGTCCTCATGTTGGCTTTCAAGTGGTACTGCAAGAAGGCTTTTGACGACAAGCTTGCTTTCTACACCACCGGTGTCACTTCCTCGGATGTCGAAAACCCGGCAGAGATGAAGACCAGACGTGGCGACCGTGTTGGTGTACGCTTTGGACATCCGGTGCTTTACAAGCCACTCATTACACCCATGGTTTCGGAAAAATCGAGGCATCTCCTGCCAACCATTTATTCTGGTCGCACTGCAGAGGTCGAGGTTCCAATGGCAGGTTACTCGGACGTTTACATGGACTCAATGTCACAGGAACAGCCCGGCAAGGCAGCAAGGGGCGAAACGGCTGCACCTTTCGAGTTTGTTTCGGAGGGCCAGATGGATTTTGAATTCTACAAGAACAGACCGGAGTTCAGAGACGAGGCAGGCGGTGACGGCGAGCTTTACGGCAGGGCTCCGGATATGGTACGCAGAGGATCACACGGCACACTGATGACACAAGACGGCACCGTCATCTCTGGCCTGGACAGCCGCAGAGGCTCATCAGATTCGAACGCGACGAGGATGGGCGACGAGATGGGCACCACTTACCCGCGAGGCTACCACCAAACGCCCAACCCCCTGCGCGATCAGAGCCCAGCCAGCAGCGTGCGCTCCATGGACATTGGCAACTTCCGCGGCCGCCGCGACAGCGAAACCAACACCCAGACGGCTCTACTGTCCGGCGCGGCCGGCATGGGCAAAAGCAACGTGCCGGCGCCGACGCCCGGCGGCTATGGACCCATCCGCATGGGCGACGTGCACACGCCGGGCAGCGAACAAGAAGAAACGAGTTATGATTATTTCCGACGGGGCAGGGGATTGAATTGATGTAAGAGAGGGACTAGAAAGGAAGATAAAATTTCACCGGGGATAAAATGGGGGATTGGGGGGGGCATTTTTTGCATATAGAGAGGTGTTTTTGTTGTTTTTTGATGGCCTCTTTTTGGGGGAGTTGTATAGACATGATTTTTATTGGCTGTCTCGCGACGGCGCTACACTTTCTTGATCGTCTTGGTTCGTGGAATATGGATGTGTTGGCGCGGCGGTTTGGCTAAAGCACGCGATATGATGCACATGATCGGGCGGGTTTGAAGAAATGTAGTCATGATACGCATTCGCTCAACTGAGTACAGGGGACCTCGACACGAATATCATTTCAGACACGGCCAAATCGAGGAATCACTACATTGCCAAAACTGCCCAGAGGTGTGTTTTGAGTCAAAAGGTGGAGACTGCCATCGGGTACAAACAGATATCAGTACCTCGCATCCATGTCCTCGAGACCCATTTCTTCCTCTTCCTCCTCTTCGTTTTCGTGCCCGAATTCCTCTTGCACCGCCTCGTCATCACCATCACTCTGCACCTCGTGCGCGAACCCCAGCGCGGCACCCGTCTCATCGTCGCGCAAGCGGTCGCGCAGATTAGGCGTCTTGTCGCCACGCACGACCTGCAGCGCGGACTCGAAGCCCAAGAGGCGCAGTTGCTCGGGCGAGAGGTCGACGACCGTGGGCGCGTACTCGCCGGCCTCGTCGTCCTCGTCAAAGGCCGTGTTTGTCATTTCGACCTCCTCGCCGTCTTCGAGGCTCAGCATGCCCGTCCGTGCGAAGCTGCCTTGGTCCAGTTGCCAGCCGAGGGTTTCCTGCGCGTAGGAGAGCAGGTCGTCGAGTTCGTCCGCCACGTCTGCGTGTGCGCCGCCTGGAAGCCGGTCTAGTGCTTTTTTGAAGCGGAGCAGTAGTGTTTTTAGAAATGTGGCGCCGTCGTCGCTGAGGTCGAAGAGGCCTGTTTCGACGTCTTGACCGTGCTGCAATTGGAGTTTGATGGTTGCGAGGGCGCGGACGAAGAAGGTGGGATAGGCAGACACGGCGCTGGTGCACGTGAGTAGCAGACTCAGCAGTCTGCGCCACTGCTCCAGACACGAGTAGTTGTTCAGCGTCAGCACCATGGCGAAGCAGAATTGCAGCTCCCCGAGCACTTGCGTCGTGTCGTTGTCGCAGAAGCGGGCGGCGAGGTCTGCCAGCGCCCACGAGCGGTCTTGGGCGGCCTCGGTGCGTTCGCGTCCCGTGGCGCCCTCGCGCCATGTTTGCTTGAGGTCGATGGGCAGCACGCGCAGCTCGCGCTCGTCGCCGATAAGGTCGGTGGTTGATAGGCCCGGTATGTCGTCAAAGTCTTGCTTTGCGCTGCTTGAGGATGTGAGGGTCCATGATTCCGGGTTGGTGTCCAATATGCGGGTGAGCAGTGCCTCAGAGATGCAGTCAGTCAGCTGGACCCAGCGATTCAAGTCTTCTGGCGCCTCAGTATCCTGTGATGCGCTTTGTCGGTATGGTGTTAGATTCTCTCGCCAGATTTTTCCCAGATTGGCGCGTTCTTGTAATAGTGTGGTAACATCCGTCTCTGGTACAAGCTCCTCGCTGTTCGAATCCCATTTGCGGATAAAAAAGTCTGGAGGGCCAGTGGAAGACTGTGTTGCTCTGATCCAGACGCCGTGGCGGACGGACAGTGTACTAGTTGAGCCAACAAAGACAAAATGCAGTCCCGGCGGTATGTTCTTGATGCCTTGAAACTTGGGGGTTGTTGTAAAGGAGAGCAGGTCCATGCCACCTAGAGCTGAGGGTGGCAGATTCAGTAATAGTATCGCCGGCGTGATGGCATCCATGTTGAAATGATTCTGTTCCCAGATAGTCCGAGACTATGTGATGTAACACAATTTTTTCCAGATGACTGGTTGCCGGTAACTTATATGCCAACACTGGCCTCTCGAGTCGAATTTGTTGGGGGTTTCTCCAGACTCGATACAACAAGACGCAGGTTCGAGTGATGCTGATGAAGGAAGCCAGAAGTTTTCTGATGGTTCCGCGGCGGATGGATTCAAACGCGACCGTCAACCACTTTTCGAGCGAGACCAAACAACAGTTATTTTGTACCTACTTCACACAATACAATCACCAAAAGAGTACAAGAAAAGGGTTCGAAATTGAGTTGATCGAGTACAAAGATGAGAGGAAAGATGAAAAAGCCATGTCTGGCGAGTCAAGACAGATCCTGCTGAGTCATGCACATGATCGCGCGAAACTCGAATTGAACAGCCATCTGTTTGCCTCGCTTCGACACGATGTCTCGAATTCGAATAACCCACTACTCGAGTATGATCAATATATCGCTGCGACATGCGCCTAGACTACAACCAGCCCTGCGGGGTCTTTGTGTGACAAGCCGCCCAAATGCCGTTATACATGGATTGCGTTTGAATCGTCTCCAATTCGAATCAATTCGACCCATCACCATTCGCCGTGTAGTCGACAACAGTGACCACAAACATGGACCAGCAAAAGACGGGACGCCCGGTAAAGAGACATTGAAAGAATTCCATAATCTCGATGTCGACCAATGGCTGGCGAAACTTTCCCATCCTCCGGACTCGTATTGGAAATCGCGGTACCACGACCAGATAGAAGATTCGATGGATGACAATCGCTTGCTGGCCAGAAAACTCTTAGAAAACTGGAAGGACGGTCTGAATACTCGATACAGCATATCACCGCATCCTTCTTCGGGCGCCAAGATCATCGCGTTTAGGGCCGACTACCATCTGCCCTTGATAGGGACTCGAACAGCTGTTGGCTATGGATACAGTATGGTAAGTTGGGCGTTCGTCCTTCGGCGTAGATGAGTTTTCCTCAATATGAGCTGACGAAGTCTTAGGAAGCTGCAAGAAGCAACACTTACGCAGCTTTATCATCAATGTTATACGAGAGCGGAGAGCTCGACACAGTCCTTGAGGGCACTGTTGCTTCGAGGAGACTTGTTGATGCAAGTTCTTTCGGAAACCCCAAATCAATGCTTTGACGCTAACATCACATGCAGTTGTACACACAATGTGCCCGTTATGGATTGCGTCCTCTGTTCAAAGTCAAGACGATAACCTCGCCGCAGTCTGGGTTTGCAGTCAGCTTGAACATCCCTCACTCGAAGCTCCAAGCCCACAAGTTTGCAACTACCTACCCTCAAGCCTTGAACGACGTTGTTCAAGTCTTCAAGCAAAAATTCGAAGCACTGGACGAAAAGCAGCGACGCACACCAGACGTGAGACTCGAGCTCTTGAAACCAAACCTGGCATGGAAGTTTATAGTCTTCGCCACGGCAAAATTTCGTCTTGTAAATCTGTGGAAAGGGTTTGAGAAGCTCGACACGCCTGGCCCGCAACACGTCTTCAAGGTCAACTTCAGGAACAACTGCTACAGCGCCAAAGTACCCATGTTACGCGTGATAGACGCAAGAAGGATCGGGTTCCTGACGGCTGCCCTCCAAATCGTGAATCGATATGGGATGCGGACACTGAACGGGTTCAAGGAGGCTCTCGATGCGGGCGCATTGGAAGGGCCTGCTGTGATTCCTCCAAGAAAACAGAACCACACTGAGTCCGAGCGAGCTCCCCAAGCACCGGTTCATCAAGGACTCGAGATTCAAGATTCTGAACGAGAAGCAACAGATATATTGGAAAAGTTCAACGAGACTTTGGAGGATGAGGGGGATGATGTAAAAACTGACGATCGAAAACCAAATCGCCAGCAGAGATCACAGCGTGGGACAAAGAAACAACGTCGTTGAGATGGAATTGAACTAGATTTTTTGACGCGACAAACCCTGTTCTTGATGCCTTGTCAATCTATTGAAAAGTTTCTCGATTACATCGTCACCACAACGTGCACACAGGAGCAAGACGAGGGAAAATTGTCGTAGAATCGGTTTTGATTTACATCAAAGGTATCTAACTGGGAAACACCAGCCCAGAGGGATAATCATGTCGTAAACATTCCTCGGCCATGATTATGAAAAGGTACAAAAAGGCCGGGAATCATTTCGTTAAGAAAGGAGGGAGGAGAGATTTAGTTGACGGTCTTGGAGGTCTTCTGCTTGGCAGCCTCGTCGAGGGGACCGCCGGGGTTGCTGCTGAGGTTGGACAGCTGGTCCTTGGAGGCCTGCTGGGCACCCTCCTTGGGGCCGGCGCCCTGGTCGTTGGGGTTCTGGGCGGTGGTGCCGGTCTGAGCGCCGCTCTGCTTCTCGGGCTCGGGGGACTGACGGCCGGCGTTGGGTGCAGACATTGCTGTGGAGCTTTGTTAGGACAAGCGAGGTCAAATGCGTTGAGGATGGCGGGGTCGGGCGTACTGGATGTGATTGGGTTGCTGGGAGAGATGTCAGTGGGCTGGACTGGAGGTGTGGTAGAGCTGCAGGACAAGCTTACTGTGAAGTTGGAGGGACGGAGAAAGTTGTCTTGTGTGAAGGAGATGTTTGTTGACAGGAGGAAAGAAGGGTGGCAGAAGAGGTCGTGGTAGGTAATTGTAGCTCCTGCCAGCCCGCCGATGATGTTGCCAGTGTGGGGCAGCTGCCATGACGTCAAATCCTCGTCGGCCTTTGTTCAGCCTGATTTGCTTCCACCGGCCTTCGCTTCTCTGTTCTTCCTTGCCGCCGTGTGTTGTATCCAAACGGGTTGCCGTATGGCTTGCGCTTCTTGTGATGACTGCAATCAATGTTTTTCCGCCTCGAGAGGCTGGGTATCAAAAGCCCGCCAACTTCCTGAGGCAGCTCCGATCGTTGGTCTGACACCCCGCGATCATTGCAAAATCCCGCCGCAGTCTTCCCGAGATGATTCGAAGGCCGACATCATGCCAACCTGAACTTAAGTTTGCTCTCAAACATGTGGGAGCTTTCGTGATCAAGACACAGGACTGTCTTTCTTCTTGAGAGACCATGTTCTGTCACTCCTCGCTCACCATGTGTAGACTTGTAAAAATGAGACATGTCTGATTGTTTTCGTGATGGCTCGCGGGCTCGTCTTGCTCTGTAAGCTTGGCCTTGTGCAACAGAAAAGTGAAGGAGCCAGGGCACCACCCTGTAGCTCACTGGTAGATTCATTCCGTACTGTTTTCACTAACATCATGGTGCTCGGGCCTGATATCGTCTCTACTGAAAGGTTTTGCATGTATATCAGTGGTTGGGCTCTTTTCACCCTGCTACCAGGATTGTGATAAAGCTTTCTGGAACTTGCAGATTTCTACTCTGCTGATCAAAAGACAGTCATGTGCACTTATTTTGGATCGTGGCATCCTTGCTCGTTCCTTGGTACCACTCTTACTGATCGCGTCCATCGAAGAAGTGCTTGGAGAGACTGGTTGTCATGATGTTCATTGCTTTCTCGTATGTAGAAAATCTTGACCATCTCGACCATCTCTTCTCTCAGTGCTTCAGCCCAACACTGTCTGATAATCATGCTCAAATTCCCGACCTTTTCTCTTCCCACGAAGTCACTCCGTCGTGCAAAAGCATTCCACTTAGGGGATTTAGTCATCAACTCGCCGAGCATTTGCTATCAATGCTCTTTGTCACGTTCTCCCGCTCTTATCGTAAGGGGTTTCTCCTCCATCCTTCATCTCCTTGATCATGGAGTCTTGCTTGGAGTGTTTCGGTTTGCTTGCTCGTCAAGTATCATAGTAATACCGGCTTGGATGCTGTCCTTGCCCATGAACAGCAGTTTCTCACGACCTTGGAATGTACTCGTTTGGTAAGGACTCTTTTCGGGGTCGGTTGCGTGAGGATTTTATCTTTCATAGCGAGGGATACGCTTCTTGGTTGCCGTATAAAGGTAGCGCAATGAGATTGACCGTAGGAAGTCGAGGGTTGACTGGATGTACAGGAGAACATCCGACCAAGTTCCTTCCACAAGTACGCAGGTGTGAAACTTGAGGTTACGGATGGTGCGGCAGTGTCTCTCGAAGAGCTTCATGAGTACTTTCCCGGAAATGCATGCATCAGTGATTTTGAGTACAGAGAGGCGGTCGGACGCGAGAGCTCCACATATGCTGTCAGTCTTGTCAAAGTGACGGGTAAATATTGCCATTCCGCCCATGCCACACCAATCATATTGCTCCCAGACGAAGCGAAGAATAAAGGTCTCGACATGGTTGGCTTTCAGCAGAAGCTTTCGCAAAGAGCGATAAGGGCCATCAGGGCAATTCATTTTAAGTTTTCCCAGTGCCGAACAATCGGGGTCTACCTTTTCTTTGCGAGCACACTTGCGCGGAGGGCGTTCTCTGAACTTTCTTCGTGAAGGCGATTGCTGACTTTTGGGCGTTAGTTGACCTGTTCAAAGGCGGAGGAATCGCAGGAAAGGAGCCAGCTCTGACGAGTAGATCTCTGCAATCCAGTTGAGCTCGTCGATGTCGAAGAAGATTTTCATCGAATCAGAACAACGCCCTGCAAGAGCTCCGGTTGCAAATTGCTCTACCTGCTTGCAGGTATGGATCCGATGTAGACAACGTCGTGTCTTTGAAAATTTGGATGAAGAGCTCGTTCGGCAATGTGAAGATTAAAGGGGATGCTGGTGTTGCTGCCATCTGGGATTGTGCGGCTCATCAGTATCCGTTCGTGCAATAGGTAACAGTGAAGTTCTGCAGCTCAGATCTATACTTACTGTTGGGATTTTCCAAGCTAGACGATCTTTCGCAGAAGGTGATGAAGAGTCATGGGACATTTGGCGCGGGTCAAGGTGTATATGCGCAGTACTTTAAGGCGTGCTGTCCATGATGTAGAGAGAGCGGGCTCTTGCGGTCAAAGTGTGTTGCAGTGAAGCTGGTGTGATGGAAATTTGATGAGAAGAGAAAGCTGAGAATGAACGAGTTGAGAACTTGGACAGGCAGCAGAACCTTCAATGACAGAATGGCGGAGACTCGCAAGAAGAAAGTGCGATGGCGCTTTTCGCGTTGTCTACCTTGCTCGGAACGTTTGAGATGGTGGTCAATTAGCAGGCGCCGGTGCATCCTTCCCACCTTCAATCGGCAGGGCTCTTGCCTCACGCTTCATCACGCTTCCCTGCACATCACCTCCTTCGTGAACCTCGACATCTTGAAAACCAAACATTCGGTACAAATAATTGCCCATCGGAGAAGCCTCGACCCAGGAAGGCAAGAACAAGTGATCCGCAAGATCACAACCCCACTTGAGCATCATAGCACCGATGCCTCTGCGCTGATACTCCGGGTCCGTGAAGCAGATATGCAGCTCTTGAACATCCACGTCAGCGACACGAGCAACGAACAGCAAGCGATGAACCTACGACAATAAGGCTCGGTGAAAAGCCTCCTCCGCGTGTCCAAGATATCATTCATGGACTTTTTCGCCTTGGCCAGCTTCTCCGCATCGCCCTCGAGCCACTCCCACCCCATCTCCTCCTTGTGCTCTGGCACACATCCCGCGTACACTCTCCAATTGCTCGCTGCCACGACCTTGCCCGTGCTCTTCTCTTCCACCTTCATCCAGACATCTCCTACGTCGGACGCCATGATGGATTGGTATTTTGCGGCGAGATGGGCGTGGCCGACGGGTGTGTCGTCGCCCATGAAGATTGCGCGGAGCACGGGGTCGGTGAAGGCCTTGAATTCGCAGGCGACAATGGCCGCGAAGTCGGCTGCTGTCGTTGCTCTGGACATGACAAAGGGCCCTGTGGTCGTCATGGTTGCGAGTTCGCGGATAGTCTCTGTCCCTGAGTGTTTCGATAGAGAGAGACTTCCTGATGTATTTCGTGCAAAAGTTGCTTTCTTTTCTACGGTGTCGTTTGAATCTCGTTGCTTCCTTTCGCATGAGTCATCCAATCGCCTTCTATTTGTGGCAGGACTACTATATCCTGACCGCAATCACCGCCCTGCATCTACCCGAACGATCCCCCAACACTTGCGGCACAGCACAAACGAACCTCAGTCCACGTACGCACATCAATGAAGGGAAAACCAGGGCTCGCCAAAAGCTGACGACGATACATCTCAGGGTCTCGAAAGCAACCCCCATCACCATGAGCTCTCGACCAGCAATTTATTTCGTCGGCCGGAACGTTATCGACACCCCGCTGGAAAAGAAGAGGAGCAGGGTCCATTCGGCGAGCTTGGGGTGCCCGCAGTGTCGATCGACAGCAAGCGCGCATTCTTCCCGCCGTGTGGCTCGAGCGTGCATACAGATATAGATGAAGCGGCCACAAGAGGCCCGAGGGGACTGAAGTTCAGCCCAGACAAGAAGAGGTGGAAGTTTAGGCGGGAGGAATGACAAAGCATAATTATCGGCATTGTGTTTGGTGAGAAGTTTAAGATATTGGATTTTTGTTTGTATCATCTTCCTCCGTCGGCTACTGGCATACTTTGATACAGCACCTTGCTGTTGTCGGTGCCTTTTCTCGCCCGCTTACTCGCCAGAAGGTCCTGCCAGAGTGGTACCGAGCTTGACTGCCTTTCCGAAGTTCGGTGTGCCGTCGGAGTTCCAGTTGACCTTCTGTGCTTCGGTGTATCTGTTGCCATCGCAAGCACCGTTGGTGTTTGACGTGGCGTGGTAGACGTTCCAGGTTTCTGTTCCATCGGGGCTGCTGAAGAAGCTGGGAAAAGTCAGTGGTTGTACAGAGAGACACTTGACGTTATGCATACCCATTGTGACCAGTGCCGTAGTTGCCGTTGGCGGAACTGAATACCGGTCCGCTCTTGGTCCAGCTGGCAGAGGAAGTCGGGTCGCCACTGCCCTTGTAAGTCAAAAGACCCAGTTGGTACGACGAGGTCCAGCAGTAGCTAGCAGAGTAGGTCAGGAAGGTCTTGCCGCCGTGGTAGAGCGCAGCAGGCCCTTCGTTGACGGGGAATTCGCCGATCCTTTCCCAGGAGTTGGTGGGTTGAGAGAGGGTGCTCGCGGCTCCGACCGAGGTGGGCGAGTTCATGGGTGCAATGCAGAGGGATTGAAGGCCGTTGCGCTGGCAAGAGTAGGTCAAGTAGTTCTTGTTGGGGAAACGGAGGACGGTGGCGTCGATGCTCCATTCGTTGAAGAGTTGGCCGGCATAGCTGTATGTGTCGAAAGGAGATGATCCACCTGTTTGTCTGATCAGTACCTCGCCATGTCAGTTCGTTCATGGTTTTGCTCACCCTTCAGCACGTGGACACGCTGGGTGCCAAGGTCATCCTTGTTCGATGCACTGTAGTAGATGTACCACGCGTTGTCGATCCAGTGAACCTCAGGGGCCCAAACATTGCAACAACGTGAAGCGGTGCTGTCTTGCCAGACGACCTTGGTCTCGCCAGTCTTCAGGCCTCCCAAAGTCTTCGAGCGTGTGATCTGAATGTTTGTCCATTCCGTGGTCAAGAGGTAGTAGTAACCATCGCCAGAGTAGACGATGAAAGGGTCGGAACCATTCTTCTGCCTCAGAGGGTTGGTGAATGAGGCGGCAAGGACAGTCGAGACGGCACCGAGGGCCAGGAAGACGGCTGAAGCAAACTTCATCTTGGATCGAGGAGCGGATTGGTTCTGTGTCCAGAGAGAGAAACAGAGGCTCTGATCTTTATAGACAGACTTGTTTCAAGTGCTCCTGCCGTGTCGTTCAGTCGAACACTGCAAACACCCCTCCCCCCTGCCACCTTCGCTTCTGCCATCATGGTAGTAATTCTTCCGCGATTGATTGTCCGGAAACAAGTCCAGTGTATGTAGTGGAGGAACGGCGTCCTTGGCTGTGTGGTTCGCTTGCAGAGTTTGGGCTCGGTAAGCAGACATTTCTGACAGAGACGCTATAGGCGAGCATGTCGCGCTGCATCTAGCAATCAAGGAAGTCAGCCAAAGACGATTTGACTGGTCGGAAGGATCCTCGTGACCTTGTAAAGACGAAACAGAGTTGTCTCGATGTTTGAGATGTTCGTTTAGCGAGGCTGAATTGTCTATTTTCGCATCCAAAAAAGGAACTCGATAGAGAGCGTATGGCTTTTTATAGAGAGCGTGTCGCGCATAGATTGCGGAGCTACCCTTGGCGCGGGCGCATCCGAGATGCCCTACCTCTGTTCTCTCCCCTATAAACACATATACTGTGCCTCAATTCTTTGCGCAGTCTTGCGACACCGAAACATGACAAACTTACAAAAGTTAGCTATTCCTACGATTAGGATATCATCTTATGTGTGTAAGCAGCAGAAGGGTGTACCTTAGCTCGTGTACCTCAGCTGGCATGTATGAGGAGTTCCTAGTGCACTTGGCATGCGCTGGGCGAGTTTCACAAGTCGAACGGAGAAATTCCCCTGCCGAGTATGTAGTCATTTACTATAGACAAGCATACATATAACAACCAACTCATCTGTCTTGCTCGCTTGTCGATGTGTCGGCTTCCATTTTGTACATTTCTAGTCGCGACGGACATCCACGACTGGGCCATTGTAGACATGCCTTCCTTTGACGATGTAGTAAACAATCGATATGATGGCAACGCCCCCGAACATGACGCAGCCGTAGTTCATGGTCTGGACTGTCACGGCCGAGAACATGGGGAAGAAGCTGATGATCGCTTGTTGAATCATGTAGAGGACAGCAAAGGCGTTGATCGGGATGCCAAAGACGCCTAGCGAGAATTTTCCCTTGGGCAATGGTAGCCCACGAATCTTTCTGTAGAGAACACATGCGATCGAGATGGAGTATGAGAACCCTCCGGAACCGGCGAGTAGGCCAACGATTGAGTTGAAAGCAGTCGAGGAGCCAAGGTTGATGAGCGAGAGGACTACAGTGATTGAGAGGGAGAAGAGGATGGCATTGAGCGGAATTGGTGTACCTATAGTCACGATCTGGTATGGAGTCAATTCCTGCAAAACACACAACTCAACATATGAGGAGCTCTGCTTACTTGTCTGAACCAAGCAGAGAACGGCATGCCTTTGTCACGGGCGAAGGAAAAGACTTGACGTGACGCAGCGGCGACGACAGAGAGGCAGCCGAAAAAGTTGAGAAGGATGAAGAGAACGGTCATGAGCGAAGCTCCGACATCTGAGCCAACAGCTTGCTGAAAGATCGAGATGTATGGGTATGTCGACGCGTTGTTCGCGACCATGGTGTCGTAGTCGGTGATACAGAGAACGAAGGTGATGATGGAGACGAGGCCCATGGCGCCGTTAAGCAAAATGGTAGTGATCATGACACGCGGGACAACGTAACTCGCATTTGCAACCTCTTCGGCAAGATGAGCTG
Organism: Aureobasidium mangrovei; assembly: GCA_021014315.1. NCBI lineage: Eukaryota > Fungi > Ascomycota > Dothideomycetes > Dothideales > Saccotheciaceae > Aureobasidium > Aureobasidium mangrovei. The sequence goes on along the minus strand of JAJJJQ010000001.1, from coordinate 943,122 downwards.
GGGCATCAGACCCTTTCACGATGTTAGCGAGGTCCTGACCTGGTGCTGAGTTGATTCTCACCCCCGAGAGATCCAGTAGCCGTCAATTGCCCAATGACAACCGCAGCTCCGATACTTGACCATCCGCCGGTATTCGAGAACGAGGTGAAAGCTTCCTTGGCCGAAACCTTGGGAGCAATGACCCACAAAGGAATCAAGACAGCAAAGAATCCGAACATGTGAAGGAACAGAATGGTACCTTCGAGCAGAGGAAGACGCTTGGCACCCAAGGTGTTTACCAACACAGCTAGTATGGCCATGGCTATCGTCATGAGGGTACCGTGCCAAAGTGTGGGAACATACGTTGGGTGCATGGCAGAGGCAAGCTCTAGTGTAACATTGCCGGCGGCAAAGGATGTGATAGCAATAGATGCTTGCCATCCCAACGCAGAGAGCCAACCAACAAAGTAGCTGAGTGACTTTTGGCAACTCCGTGGCGCAAATTCTGACGTCCAGTGGTATTGTCCTTTGATCGGGTCAGCGACGTGTTTTCCGCTTCCAAATCCTGACATTACTCGCCTCCCGAAGTTGGCGCCATGCTAGCCATCTCTGCCAGAGATAGGGTGACTGTGATGGTGCAAAGCCATGTTGCGATATAACACCATATTGAACCAGCAAGACCACCGTCGATCAAGCTAAAGCTTGCCGAACCGATCAAAGCCTGCCAGGTTCCCATTCTCGGGAGGTGTCAGCAAGCAGTGAATGGCTCGGTGGAGACTTTGACACACAGGACACTGGAAAGACCAAGCATGGAGAAGGCATGAAAGTTTCTCTTGAATTCCTGCTTCTTGCCTGTGCCGCCGTCAGCGCCCAATAATGGTGGAGGCATTCGCCAATCTCCCAAGGCTTACCCAAGCGTATCATATCCGCAGCATCCTGCGCAGTGCCGGATTTGATGCCCCGATCAGATTTTCCATCGTATCCGTTCTCACTAACGGGACTCTGGAGCTCGTAAACATCCTTCTTGTTATCAAACATATTGACTCGTGGGTTGGAAGAGAGAGCGATGGACGCCCCAAGTGGTGGAAAGCATTTCTACCATATATATAGGAGGATGACTTTCGATCGACGGCAAATGTGAACAGCGCTTTGCCGTTTCTCTTACCCCATTACCCCCGACATGTTCGTCTCGATCAATTAATCTCCAGTTACCACGACCGGTTGGGCGTCCGCTATAATCTCTTCCAGATTATCGCGTCCTTCTGGACTGCGCTGGTGTCGGCTACCACACATGCTGTATCGCGTGAGACTGGCTGGCGCGGCCGGAAAGTTGCATGGTGCAGATTAATGGTTCGGTGTCGTGGCGACACAGTGTGTCCCTCAGCTGTACAGAAACAGGCAAGACAAGGCGAGTGGTGAAGCGATCTGCGTCAAAAGTGCCCTGGACAGGCATGGTCGACGAAGTGAGGTTGGATTTGGCTCGACATCAGCAGGTGCGGGACAAGATCCGTGCTGAAGTGCATTGCGAAACCTCGGGAACCGTGCTTCGGTTGATCCCAGCGATATTGAGAGGTCCCTGAGTCTCGTGGGTCGCAAACCAATGATAAGTTAGATATCGAATCGTGTGTGCCACAACCTGCGATCTGAATACAGACTGGCGCCTCTAATCAAAGAGGCTTTTCATCTCCGGGTTGCGTGCCGAGGCTATTTCCAGTCTTCAACCATGAATTTCTTCCAAAAGAAATTCGCACAGTAGACGCAAGCCTCCGACGGATTGAGACTGATGCTTCTATTAGACCTGTACAAGTGTTGCAGTTGCTGACCTTAGGTGCGACTCTGCTGCGTCTCTGACGCATATCAGCAGACGCGTGCCCCTGCTAAGTCTGTAACCACTGATGACTCATCTCGGTGTAGCTAAAGCGGTGCTCGAGCTGGCCATTGTTGAGCAGATCCCTGCAGCGTGAACCATCGACTTGCCATGATGTTGCACGAAGCTAACGGCCACATACACATTCTTAGTCGGCTTTTCCAAGGACACGCGACAAGTGCCTTGGGGCCAAACGCTCGGTAGTCGGACGATGATGGATGGTCGGTCATATCAGGTGTAGAACGAAGTCGCTCGTGAATTCCTTTGGAGCTTTGGAGACATACTGTTAGCGAGAGCCATGAAATTTGTACCGAAAAAGAGGCCATCAAGCATCGGCGAAGGCAGAAGAATGATCTCTGCGCGAACCCTTGACCAGACCGCCGTTACCCTTGACAGCATCGGATACGCATTGCAGCGCTGTCGCATCCCGCTTGCCTCGGCAGGCACAGCATACGATCTAGGTTTTGAGGGTCCATAACTTCATAGTGCTTGAGATAATCTGATGCACGCCACGAAGGACTCCAATTCGATCACGGTCGTGAGGAAAGGCTTTAGCGCGTCTCGGCTGTTTCAATGAGAAAACACCTTGACGACACTGTCCCGACGTATGTTTCTCTCAGGACAGCCACAGGCTTCTGTGAGAAGAAGGAAATTTGATTTGGCAATGGTGGCTGTAGATCTCGCATCTAGGAATTAAAGACGTCCTTCCAAGTGGTTCAGTGCGACACTCATGCTGTGCTCGATTCTGTTTACTTCTAGTCAGTTGTGCCCGTAAGCACTTATGTCAGTATATACTTCCAACTCTCGCCCCTTTGGCTCCAATGTCTTTGTCAAATTATCCATCGAAGCAGTATCAGATGGATGAAGCAGTCACACAACCGCAGCCCGCAGTCACGGCGACGCATCACTCGGCATACATAGTCGTCACAGTGGCCTTGTCTCTTGTTTGTATGCTGCTGTTCTTGGGTATCCGGCTCGCAGTCAGACGCCCTTGGATTCGATTGTTCGGACGTGACGACTGGGCCACACTGGCAGCTTCGGTTTGTATAGGGATGCGCCTCGAGGAAGTCAAGGCTGACTTGTCAGTTATGCGCACTGTTCCAGAGCATTGTTATACTGTCAGGGGCCTATGCCGGGCTTGGGAAGGCGGAGTCGGAGCTTTCGTCAGAACACATCGATAAAGCGTTTGAGGTGAGATGTTTGAAAACGTTGATATACCTCACTGAGTCTAAACAGCTTCTCTATGCTGGTGAGCTGCTGTATGTGCCGACGGTCTTTGTCGGACAGCTCGCCGTCGCCCTTTTCTTCTTGCGACTTTCTGGTCCAAATCGGAGCTTCTTTCATCGCATGGCTCGTTTTGTTGCAGGCATGTCGGTCGTTTTCGCGGTTGTGTGCTTCCTGATGGTGGCTGTTAGGGTGGAAGGCGGTCTACCACCTTGGAAGATTGTGGTAGTGGGCCACAGATCAATAGTGAGTCCTTCAGGATCGAATCAGGTCGTACGCTGACCGAGTTAGTTGTACCGTTGGATTGCGATAGGCGTGCTGAGTCTTTTGATCGAGGTTCTCTTGATTGTATGTCCTGCTTGGCTCTTCTGGACCCTTCAGATGCCATTGAAGAAGAAGTTGGGCTGCTCGGTTTATTTTGGCCTTCGTTTCCCGTAAGTACACCGGACAATCAGTAAGAAGTAGTGCTAACGTGTTAGGACGATAATCTTGACCATCTTCCGGTTGTTCTTGTTGGTCAAGGCAAACAAGGGAACGGACGGCACATTCGACATGACGATGCCGGTAGTGTTGATGGAGCTCGAAATGCACTTTAATGTGCTTGCCGCCACCATCCCTATCGTCAGAAACCCCCTCACCAAGCTGAACTCGGGATATTTGAATACGACGCTAGAGCAGATGGACCCGAAAGCGAGTGCTGCCTATGCGAGCAGATCGGGCGGTAGCGGCAAGGGACAATCATACAGCCTGTCACATATAACGGCCAACAAGCAATGTGACAGTCGCACATTGGCGCAAAGAGCAGGGCGAGGAACCGAGACGAGCGCGGAGGGCGGATCAGAGTCGGCTGAAGAGCGCAACTCTGTCCTCTCGGAGGGATCTGACAAGATCATTATCAAGCGGACAGTCATGATAGACTATACATAAGCGCGGGTAGCAGTGTAGCAATGGTCGAACGTAGGTAGGGGTGGCTTTTTTGCAGGAAGGCGGAGTTAGTCGACGGCGGTAAAGCCGATGCATCCCGCGAGCTGGTCCGAGCCATGGACCTACGTAACTGCCGCATCCTGGAGATGGCAGGCTCAATTTACGACAGTGTCCCAGTACACAATTGCCAGTGTACAGGGAAAAAGTGTTGAGCTTGTGAGCACCTGCGGCCTCTCTTGAAGCGAATTAGATTGAATGTTTTGGTGAATTGGACTGGTAAATGTCGCGTGGTGATGGCGAGACTCGAGAGCTACCCCAGCCGCGTGCACAACCCGGAGAGGTGGAGCAAGACGACAGCGAAATCGGCCAGGCGATCCAGACGTCTTTGCTTGGCACTGCAGTTGCCCCCGAGCGGAAAGGAAAGTAGATGCAGCGCCGTCGACAAAGTTTTTGAGTCATCGCGTGCGCTCCTCAAATACCACTGCTTCTGTTGGTCTCTGAGCAGCGTCAATCTGCCACCGCTTGTTTCCATCCACTGCCTCTGATAGCCCTCGGATCGACCAAGATGCTCTCGTCGCAAGCACCGAATCGCGCGCTCCGGTTGTCGCTCCGCGCTCGCCACTTTTCCACAACCCGCGCCGTCGCCGCCGTGTCGCCGTACAGGTCGCCGTTAGCCACAGCCAAGCCTGCGCAGAAGAAGGCCGAGAAGAGGGAGCAGAGCACTGCAACCCAGACATCGCCGCAACGAGCTGTGCCCAGTCCCGCCTTCAACCGCTCCACCAAGGAAGATGTGCAGCCTCTCCAGCCCTTCAGACAGCCCGAGATGGACCACTCGTTCGTCGGCATGAACGGTGGCCAGATCTTCCACGAGATGATGTTGAGACACGACGTCAAGCACGTCTGTGAGTTGTCGTCCAGCGCTCGAGTCGCCCTCCGTGACTAACCTCCCTCGCCCAGTCGGCTACCCTGGCGGTGCCATCCTGCCCGTTTTCGACGCCATCTACAACTCGGAAGCCTTTGACTTTATCCTTCCCCGCCACGAGCAAGGAGCTGGCCACATGGCCGAGGGTTACGCCCGTGCCTGTGGCAAGCCCGGTGTCGTGCTCGTCACCTCTGGTCCCGGTGCTACCAACGTCATCACTCCCATGCAGGATGCTTTGATGGATGGCACCCCCATGGTCGTCTTCTGCGGCCAGGTCCCCACCACTGCAATCGGCTCAGACGCCTTCCAAGAGGCCGACGTCATTGGTATCTCCAGAGCGTGCACCAAGTGGAACGTCATGGTTAAGAACATCGCCGAACTCCCCCGCAGAATCAACGAGGCCTTTGAGATTGCTACTTCTGGAAGACCCGGCCCCGTCTTGGTCGACCTGCCCAAGGACGTCACCGGTGGCACCCTCAACCGCCCCATCCCCATCAGCAGCACCCTGCCCACCCACCCCAGCGCTGCCTCCCTGGCCGCCAAGGACTTGAGCAGAAGACAGCTCGACGGCGCTATTGCCCGTACTGCCGAGCTCATCAACATGGCCAAGAAGCCCGTCGTCTACGCTGGCGCTGGTGTTCTTGGACACCCCGACGGCCCCAAGCTCTTGAAGGAGCTCTCCGAGAAGGCCCAAATCCCCGTCACCACCACCCTCCAAGGCCTCGGTGCTTACGATGAGCTTGACCCCAAGGCCCTGCACATGCTCGGTATGCACGGTTCGGCCTTTGCCAACATGGCCATGCAGGAGGCCGATCTCATTCTCGCCCTCGGTGCCCGTTTCGATGACCGTATCACCGGACACGTTCCTCGCTTCGCCCCCCAGGCCCGTCTTGCCGCTCAGGAGGGCCGTGGTGGTATTGTTCACTTTGACATCATGCCCAAGAACATCAACAAGGTCATCCAGGCCACCGAGGCTGTCGAAGGCGACGTGACCGACAACTTGCGCCACCTTCTTCCTCAGGTCAAGAACAGAGCCGAGAGCGAGCGTAAGGAGTGGTTTGGTCAAATCGCCGACTGGAAGCAGCGTTTCCCCTGGGCTTACGAAAAGGAGTCTGGCCCCGACTCGCTCATCAAGCCCCAGACCGTCATCAGCATGCTCTCCGACATGACCAACCACATCAAGGACAAGACCGTCATCACCACCGGTGTCGGCCAACATCAGATGTGGACCGCCCAACATTTCCGTTGGCGCCACCCTCGCACCATGATTACCTCTGGCGGTCTCGGTACCATGGGCTACGGCCTTCCTGCCGCTATTGGCGCCAAGGTTGCCTGCCCTGAGAAACTTGTCATTGACATTGACGGTGACAGCTCCTTCTCCATGACCCTCACCGAGCTTTCCACCGCTGCTGAATTCAACATTGGTGCCAAGGTCCTCATCCTAAACAACGAGGAGCAGGGTATGGTCACTCAATGGCAATCTCTCTTCTACAACGACCGTTTCGCCCACACCCACCAACGTAACGCCGACTTTGTCAAGCTTGGAGACGCCATGGGTGTTCCTGCTCGCCGCTGCACCAAGATCGATGATCTCAAGGACAGTCTTCAGTGGCTCATTGAGGGCTCTGGCGAGGGTCCGGCCCTTCTCGAGGTCGTTACTGACCAGAAGGTGCCCGTCTTGCCCATGGTCCCCGGTGGATCTGCCCTCCACGAGTTCCTCGTCTATGACGAGGCCAAGGAGAAGGAACGTAGACAACGCACCAAGGAGCGCAGTGGAAGGTAAACAACCTTTCCCGTCTCTTTTTCTTGCGGTCTCCCCTTCTTAACTTGTGTAAATTTTCTCCCGGTCCCTTGGCTTCCTTTTTATGACTTGTGGTGTTCTTGAGCATTGGCAGCGGAAAAGAATTTGTGGTTTTTATGGGCGTTTTTTATTTTATTCTTGTTTCTCCAAAAGAAGAGGAGGTTACCTGAAACTCGGGACGAAACAAAAAGTGTTGTTAAGATTTAAGTCTCTCAATTTAAGCGCTGGGCGGGAAGAGAGAATGAAGAATTCAAGAGTGCTTTTCAAATCCAGACTGCCATTTCCTGTTTGTGTTGTATTCTGCCCCATCACCACCCCCGAGTGCCTCGAAAGCCGTGGACGTCGTTACCGACACTCAAACTCTACACGCTGCAATCTTTGCCCGTGAATCTAGATACTTTGTATGGGAAGCCAGGGACACTACACCCTCATTCAAGAATCTCATCGTATTGATACGCGGTCCCTCGTAATCGACAGTGGGTGTTTATATCACACAGACAGGGTCACATCCTCAACATCCATTGTTAGAAAACCCCGCTCCCAGCTGATTATCTCATGTCACACGGTCCATAAAGGGCAGACGGATACGGTGTTTTTACAGACTCGGATCCCAGGCACCTTTGATCCAAGGCATCGGGACGTTGTGATGGCGCCATCGAGGTAGTTCGTTACAGCGGCGCCCCCCCCCCCCCCGGGGCGCCGTTTCGTAAAGGCTATTGATTCAGGGATCCAGGGTTGCAACGAAACGGGCGCTTGTGGGTGGGTCACATTTCTTTTTTTTGCACGTACGCTCATGAGATGCTTAGGGAAGGAAAACGTGTGATTAGAATCGGGATATAAGCATGTCCGAAGGAAAGAGAAACAAAAAAGGAAACATGGTATGGAGACGTCAATGCCCGCTAGAAGGAATCCAAACGAAAAAGAAAAAAGAATACGCGTCGTTCGCATATCGTACATGTAAACTCGTAAACGCCGTGGATGCATGGTCCCATATGAAAAAGAGAAACTAATGACCAAAACAAGACAGTCTCCAGGACCTGAGTAGGGGAGAAAATATGGGGTGACGCAAACGCAAAACAGCGTGCAAAGAAGAGGGTTATGTGTGAATGGTTGAGAAGGATGTATGCAGACGTAGGCATGCACTAACAACAGCGGGCCTTGTGTCTGCCAGTCGTGTTGTCTTCGCTCTCGCCGGTTTCCGAGGCATAGCTGACGGCGCCGGGAGTAGTGGGAAATCCAAGCCAGCTGCGTCTCTTGTCGCCGTGACCGACGCGGAAACTGCCAGTGCCGCCGCCGGGCAGATCAAAGTAGCCTGGGCCGCCTTCGGTGAAAGGGGTGCGTCCCATAGTGGCCTCGATGCTGCGCTGGTGATCGATCCTGCGCTGGTTCTGATCGACGAGCTTGCGGGTAATGACACGGAACATTTCATCAATGCCCTCGCCGTCCTTGGCGCTGATCTCGTGGCAGCAGTCCCAGATATGTTCCTGGCCCCAGAAGCCGCTGCTTCGGTTGCTGTGTGGCGAGGACATGGCGGCAAGATTGGCATTGCTGGGCGGCGAGCTGTGGATTGTGCTCGGTGGGCGGAGGTTTGTAGGGGCAATGTGGTCTGGATACAGCTGCTCGGCGACATAGCCAATGCAGCGCTCAAAGGGCACCTCGCGCTTGGAGGGGTCCTCGGCGACGACATCGCTCTTTGTTCCGACGACATGCAGGATCAGGTCCTCGCCGTCGCCCCAGCCGGCCTTGTCGCGCAGCTCGCGCAGCCACACGCCCATCTCTTCGAAGCTCTTCTTGCTCGTGATGTCATAGCAGAGCACGGCGGCATGGGCGCCGCGGTAGTAGAGTTTGCTGATGCTGCGAAAGCGTTCCTGGCCGGCCGTGTCCCATATCTGCAGGCGAAGATCCGTGTCCGTCTCTGGATCGTGCACGCGTGCCGTCAGGAAGGAAGCGCCAACGGTCGAGGGAGTGCTGGGGGGAAGGAAGGTATTGTGGACGAAACGGTGCACCAGCGATGTTTTGCCCACGTTTTGCGAGCCGAGCACGACCAGTTTGGCCTCTAGAGAGGTCGACGGTGCAGACATGACTCGGCGCGGTCGACAGAATGACAGGTGCAAAAATGGGCAGCCAATAGCGAAGGCGCGTTCGTCGCCAACTCGGACTGCAGTGGCTTGCAGTTTGCGCCGCCGAGTCTACAATATTGCAATAGGGCAGGCAGACGAGCAGTGCTGGGTTGAGCCTCTGTAGCCTGTCGCTCCTGATTTTTACCCGTGGGCGCTCTAAAGGCAGCGGCTGAGCGCCAGCAGAATTCGCCAAGTGGCCATCGCCCAAGCGGCGCCGGACGGAGCGAGAAAGAGGGAAAAAGAGAGACAAGGAAAAAACTGCGGACGACAAAAAGGGTGCTGAGCGTGAAGTCGGGCGATGTTTGTTGACTTTCCAACAGCCCCCGCAACCTGCCGTATTAGGTTACTGCCGCTGCCTTCCGCCCGTCGTTCACCGTCCGTGCCTGCTTGACAGCTGCCGTACCACCTCTCCTTTCTGCCTCACTCATCCTGGCTGACTTGTACTGCTCATGAGCCATCAGGTGCCTGTCGAACTCTCTGTTGCATCTTCTATCGCCACGAGGCCCACGTGTCGTCGGGCACGGCCCTGCATCTATACATCTGCATCTGCCCCGAGACTCCATCCTTCTCTCCCTACAACGTCTATATTTACATGATGCATCTTGCACGGTTGGAGTGCCCTAACGGCATGCTTCTAGCTCTCTCTTTCTCGGCCCAGCTCGCCGCAAACCCTTTTCAGTTGGCCAATCTCCGGCATGTCCGGCTCAAATTGCTTCTGCATCTTACGTGACAAGCAGCTTGACAATCATGTCTATCAAGCCTTCTGCATATCGTCTTCGACATCTCTTGTCCATGTCTAGCCTGACCTGACCTGTCCTGACCCGACGTTTTGTCTGTCTGCAATCAGCCCAGGCTCAGGCATCCAGGACTAGACCACAGGATCTGCCATATCTTGAGCTAGACCAATCAGCCAACATCGCTTAGCAAGTCATCATTGTGTGTCGCAACTCATCGTCCCCATAAATCTGAACGCTGTAACGGCGTCCGCAATATGTCGAAGTTTCCTATAGTTTGATCCTTTCCGTTTCAGACCCCACCTACAGCCTCCTTGGGGCACAACCGTCCGGTCACACCGACCCGGTCATCACACCAATCCGATATCTCCATCCAGATCTGCATCACCCTCTCAGAGAGGAATTTCCGTCTCACTCCTGTTGCACCCTGACCTCATGGTTCCAGAATTTGCATCCAAGTCCCGGCTGTCTGGACTTTCGCCTCACTGATTTTATCATCACTGCGGGATTCGGGAATATCAGTCATGCACACCAGATTGAATCCGTTCAACTATCAAACAACCTCCCGGCCGTTACTACTCTATCTTGACTGTTCTGCTCTTGGCCGGGCCCCCAACATGCTTTGTTGCTGTGTCAATGGACTATAGCCTAGCCAAGCCTTCGGCTATACATTTGTTTCTGACTATAGGGTGTATCACTTCCATGATTGGTTCACCGTTAATGTGTCTCAAAAGCTCGAGCAGCGTATTCGCGAAGACTACCTTCCAGAGAGAGCGCATTCAGATGTGACCTTTGCCACCAACCTCTCACTTTCTTAATAACCCTTCGATCGGTCATGGTGCTCACCGGACCTTTCGATTGTTGAGCTAGCGAAGACTAACTACTAACAACAGGCTCGACTTTGCTTACAGTACTAACAGTAATACTAATATCTAATTCGTTGCTGCTGTGCAGTCAACATGCGCTTGCACGGCGCAGCCTTGTCGGGCAGTCTGATTTTGTCATCCTTGTCTGGTACTGTCGCTCATGAGACTGAAACTTCTGAGAGAACAGTGGACAACCAACAAGGCTGGTTTCGCAGGCAGTCCAAGGATCAGCCAGCTGATCTGAGAAGGGGGTCAGTACTTCAAGATGCTTTCAAGGAGGCCTTGGCCGACAAAGGTGCCCCAAAATCTTTACATTCCGCGTCCAACAGATCGGCAAAGAGAAAGACCAGGAGACCTCTCCATGTCACAAGCCCGAGCTCCGCGTTCACTACGATGAGGACAAGATTGGTACCACGCAAGGCGACCACCAGCGTGAAGAGCTCCACAAAAAAGCCGACAAAGAAATCCACATCCAAGAAGGACTCGAACACCGCTCGAGTATCGACGCAGGGCAGGATTGTCAAGACGTCGAGCAAAGAGCCAACCTCAACCAAGAAATCTGTTTCTGTGATCAGAGGAGCTCCAATTTCCAAGGCAACCTCTACATCGACGAAGCATGGAACCACGACGATCAGGTCTTCTAGTTCGGCTCACCCAACCACGCAGGCAAGAGCCATCAACCACTCAAACTTGGCATCTAGCTCGACAAAGAAAACGCCTAGTTTAACGAAAGTCACTACTGTCATCAGGGGCGCCAAGATCACGTCGACTAGCTCCACCAAAATGTCGTCCAGCACATCGAAGAAAGCCTCCAGTACACCAAAAAAGTTGTCTAGCTCGCAGACAAAGGCATCCAGCAAATCTAAAAGTTCGACTCAGAATGCCCTTGATCACTCGTCGAGCAAGAAAACCGTTGGTGTAAGCTTGACCACGAAGCCGTCGAGCACAACACAAGCTTTGAAGCAGGTCACCGGCATATCGAGCAAGACGACCCAAAAACCTGTAGCCGTAAAGAGCTCGAGCTCGTCAAAGAAAGGGTCCCTTCTAAAGACGACTTCATCGACCGCGCAAACTTCTTCCAAGACCAGTGGGACTGCCAATAAGCCCAGCTGCAGAGGCATGTTGTCTTGTCTTCCAGGTACCGCTACATCGGATACCATGAAGTCTGCTACAGGACCTCTTACCACATCCATCATTGCTCAAGTCACTTCGGCTCTCTCTTCTGGCTCCATGAAACTCGATACTCCAACCGCCTCGAGCACAGTACAGAGCCATGAAAGCAGCTTGGATGGCACAGGCGCAACTCAGAAGGATCCTTCGGCCCCATCGACCTCGTTCCCTGGTGGTAACGTTGCCGTTCAATCCACTACTAGGATTGATCTTTCAAGGGGCCAAAAAATTCCCGGAACCTCAAAAACTTTGCCTTACTCGACTTTTACCTCGGCGTCTGTTCTGGACATTCTCCCCTCCCCAAATTCTTCGTCCACTGCTGTTTCCACTCAAGAAACATCTTTCCAAGAGAACAGTTCATCGATCTCGGTGTCGTCGGCTCCCACCTCTTCGCTCTCTGCAAGGATAGCCTTGACGCGGGGACAACTGCCTAAATCAAGCTCTTCGTCAACCATGCTTTTGCAGTCCAGTCGGGTTGCGTCGGTGTCTCCATCATCAGAATCTCTGTCTTTCTCACCCTCCGGCAGCAAATCTTCCGATCCAACCCAGAGTTCTCTCACCGCACAGGGTACAGCCGTTGTGTCGACCGCCGTCAAGATTGTGAACACGAGCCGGACCACTAACAGTCAGGCCCCATACTCAACTACAAGCTCTTCGGAATCATCCTCCTTCCCTCAGGTCAAGTCGTCTACTCAAATCTTGAGCTCTTCAAGAGTGGTGTCAAGCTTTCCAACTGCCTCAAGTGTTGCAACGGCAGTTCAGAACTCCTCGTACATCCAGAGCTTAGCCACAGCCCTGACCAGTGGATCCTCCGTATCAACTCAAACTTCGGTGGTCGGTCCTTTGCAGACAGTTACGTTGCCCTCCAGCCCTAGCCAAGTGCTCTCGAAGACAGCCGGAAGTGCCTTATCCACGTCTTTACCTCTGACCGACAAACCACAGCAACCAACAGCCATCGTCCAAGCACAGACACCGGAGAGCGTTTCATCCAGTACAGTCGTCTCAATGCAGCCTTCATCGTCTTCTCCTGTGGGGACGGCAGCTATCGCATCGAATGCTGCACCTATCTCGTCATCGCAAACAATGCCAGCCACCACAAGTGTCCAGCAGAACATTGGTGCTGTATCCCCCGTATTGAAGACAGCAACGAATGCGCTAGGCGCATCATCAATATCTGACTCAGATCCAAGCTCTGTGGCAATAAGCCTGGCCACGCAATCAAGCAGCTCACAGTTCGACCCGTCCTCACTTCCATCCTTTACGACAGATCCTTCTTCGGCCCCCACCACAGCTCCAACGCAGAGTAGTCGCGGCAGTATCTCGAGTAGTGGAAGCATCTCCCAATCGCTGAATGCAGAAGACCTCCAAGCAGCCAGTACAGCCATCAGCACTCTTGTCAAGCTTGGTTACACTGTCACGACATCCCCTTCTGCAACTTTAAGAACGGATTCAGTGATCAGTTTTTCGCTCCCCACTTCTGCCACATTCGTTCCCCCATCAACTATCCCAGAAGAGCCCCAGGCTACTAGTTCTCGAACACCTGAGGGACCGAGCGCTGTGTATTCTGGCTCTAAAGATAGTCGTCCATCGTCTACGTCATCCGGATCTGCCTTGGTCACCTCGTCGTCAACCTTCAATGACCTGGCTGTCTCGACTGGTAACTTTGTCGTTGGAGAAACACCGGCTCGCATACGTACCGAGTCTGCCAATTCGATTTTGGCCTCCTTTGCAAGCTTCTCATTCACTGGCGATGGCGCTTCCGCATCAGTTACCTCTGATTTTGCCTCATTCACACCCTACACAAGCCTTCCAGTCATTACATCGACCCGGACACCAAGCATCTCTATTATTATACCTGATGTGCAGCCCACAGCTTCTGCCCTGCCTTTCACCCCTGGGTCCATCAGTATCGAAATACCGGCAATTTCGGAGGAGTCTTTATCAAAGTCTCTAATGACTGCCCTCGAAACCGCATCGCACACATTAGATTCCGTGACGTCTAGCATTGACCCGTTTGGCTCCGCGTTCGCAACTTACACAGCCTCTCTACCCCTTGAAACTGCAGCCTCTAGCAATTCTTCGGCTTATACTCGTCGACCGTCATCCGGTTCCACTGTCTCTCGTATTCAAAGCGTATCCGGAAGTGGTACTCGCAGGTTTTCTACGTTCGTCCGCTCGACTCGTCGACCTTCAGCCACTTATTCTGGATATGCACGACCTACTGGTTCCTTCAGCGCCATATCAAACTTGGACAGTGCAACTTTCAGCACAAGCTTTCCCAGTCCATCGTCATTGTCTCCCACTGCGCTAGCGGACGTAGTCACCAGCGACTATTTCACTCTTGTACCTACTCCCTCTGCTTCTGACGTTTTCTACCAACCTTCATCAGGATTTGATGACCTCGCATCTCCTATGACCACTCAAGCGAGCAGTGCATCCGTTCCATCTGACTCGGTTTACAACGTCGCCCTGTCAACGAGTGGAATCAGTTCAAGCACAGACAATGGTTCAGCTAGCGTTTACCCTTCTTTGACAGTCAATTCCGGTATCACGAGCGCTGCAAGATCGAGTGACTCCATCTCTTCCCAAGAAGCTACACCACTTACTATTTCTCAAAGCTCCTCGCTACAGCAAGACGACAGTGTAAGTGCTACTCAAGACTTTACAACCCCAACGACTATCGCTTCTTCTTCGTTATCAGCATCGAGTGTTCAGTCTACGGCCGATGCTTCTTCAAATCTCGGCACGCCTTCAATCTCCACCGGTGTGGCCTCAACTGTTGTTTCCGTTGCTACGGATACCCAAAGCACCAACTCACGAACTGCGAATTTGTCCGTTAATCTCAACTTCGGAGACGGATCTGTTAGGCCGACCGGTGACTCAGGGGTATTTTCCACCGCGCCGCCGCAGGCTTTGCCCACGAAGTCTGCTTCTTTCGAGTCCATCGTTCCTAGCAGCACCTCGGAAAACGATGTTAGCGCCGCCGTCAGCACTATTGATCCCCTCGCTGTTAGTCCTCAGGCTACTTCGGTCAATACAGCCGTTCCTGTAGCAACCTCTGACACTGCTCGCTCGGAGGCCATCACGACGCCATCAATCACCACGGATCCGGAAGATGTATTACCCATCTCAACTATGTCCACATGGCCAAGCGAGTCTCCAGTTTGGCCCCCTGAACCGTCAGCCTCTCAAGAACAGTCCCTAACTGATGTGGCCGTGCCGACTGTGTCAGCCTCGGGTAATCCAGAAGAAGCCTACTCCTTGTCCAATACCGCTATGAACGACGCTTCAACCACCGACACCGCTGTTGAGGCATCGATTCCGACTTCATTGTCAACCTCGACTTCTTCCTTTACCCTAGACTCAGGGATCATTCCATCGACCTCATCTTCCAGCTTTGATATGGCTGTACCGACCCAGTCTTCGGATGTGACTTCGATCTCTGGTTCCACTGCTTCCACAACCATCGATTTTCCTGGTCTTAGTAAGACGAGTGACTCCTTGTCAATCTCTGATGCTCTTTTAGCCACCCAACTTCGTCCGAGTGAGACCGCTGTTCCGTCAACGGCTGATTTATTTCCTTCCGAAATTGTTGCTTTCTTGCCGACTCAGACCTCCGCCTCTGAAAGCGCTGCAGTCAGCTCGTCTGACTCGATCATTCTTGGCTCGTCAACTGCATCGCTCACCATTGAATCCAGCCTCGTTCCCACAGCATCTGCAACTATGCCAGATTCTGTTTCTCGGGACCCGACCTCGTATGCAACAGACACCCCGTCCAGGTCACCGACTTTTGAAATCAGCGCTTCCCCTGCGGATTACGACTCAGCTTCAGTATCCGGAATGCAGCCCACGCCTACGTCCATACCAGCTGAACCGAGTGTTCAAACGAATGATGGAGTTCTGTCAACCTCGGCTTCGGTCAATCTCAATTTACAGGTTCCCAGTGTGGCTGTATCTTCTGTTCAAGCATTCGAGACAGCTTTGCCTCAATACAGCCAGAATAACGGTACTTCCATCGCAGTTTCTTCATCGATCCAAGATCCGGAAGTGGCATCGACAAGTGCCTCAGTGGTATCGTCCATCGAGTTTCTCAGCACTACATCTTTCGTGCCTAGTGTTACTCCCATGTCCTCAGCTCTTCCAGCAAACTTGGATCTTGGAGCTTCGGTCGACGCTACAGCGACCAGCGAACCTACGACCCAGATTACATCAGTCGTTTCCAGCTCTACCTCAGATGTATTGCCCGAGTCAGTACCATCCTCGTCCATCGTTGATGGGCAGGATTCGATCTCTAGTCAAAGCAGTCAGCTGTCTTCCTCCATCATCGATTACTACATGCCATCTGTTCCTGCTACCAGCGTCTTACCGACTTCCATCGTTGATCAGGAACCATCAGCCTTCATTTCCGACCTCGCATCGACAATTCCCTCCTCGCTTCAGCCCGTATCGGTTACTACCGAAGCGCCTACGCCTTCGTCTTCCGCCGTACCGTCTAACAGCCTGTTGGATTCCGTGGTAATCAGCACTGATTCTGTGGAGACCGTGCCAACTTCACAAGTTATTAGTGTTGGTGGTATTAGCGACGAGATCGTCGCTACCTCATCAATTGTTGCATCCGCCTCACAAACGTCTGTGTTGGACATGCCCATCAGCTCCACCGTTCAAACTGTCGAACAGCCGTCCATTGTCTCAAGCTCCGAAAGCTCTGGATACGCCGCCATTGAGACTAGCCTAGCTACCCCTTTGCCATCTACAGAGGATGAATTCGCGTCCTCAATCTCTGCCATCGACAGCACATCCACTGTACCAATTAACATGGGCCTCGCTTCGAACACGCAAGATGTAGCATACGCTACACAGGCACACTCTTTCTCAACTTTTGGTCTGCCCAACTCGTCGTCCACCTTGGCTGTCAGCTCTCCTGAACCTTCTGCATTCAGCGTTTCCGCGGCTTATACTCAGTCTTCGATGCAGCTTGATGCTCCAGCAACCATGTCATCTGACTTCTCGATGGCATCTTCAATCACTGCTGTTCCTACTCAACTCGCTTCATCTGCAATCGAAAGTTCTGGTAACATGATCCAATCTACTAGTGGTACAAGCATCCCAGTTGCTTTGACGAGCATGACTGAAGCGCCGGTCCTGTCAAGTCCTGTTCCAACTAGCTCTTTGGATGCCCAAATTGATTCAGTATCGTCAGTCTCTGATGACGCAACCTTGACAGCCTCGCTATCGGTGTCTGCGTCAGCCACATATGCAGCACAAAGTCTCACAACCGACTCTGCGATTTCTGCAATGCCCACATTCACTGCCTTCAATGATTCACCAACAGCCGTGAGCTCTAGTGATATGCTTCCCTTATCGACTCAGGAACTGATCACTATGACAACTGGAATCCAAGAACCAGCAACTTCCACTCCAGATATCTCGAGAATGGCTACGCCTGGGGTCGATCTTCAACTCACCACATCCGCCGCTTCTTACTGGTCAGCAAGTGCAACTCCGACAGCTATAGGTAATATATTCCTGTCAGAAACTACTATCCCGAATGCCTTGGAAACGCCCTCTTCCACCTCTAGCTCACCAACTATGGCGATTTCCACTTCTGACATACAAACTTCGGCGATCTCTTCAGTCGATGCCTTACCCTCTGTTACCGTCGCTCCGGCCTCTGCTTTGTCCGAGAGTGAAAGTCTCGCTGTCCCCACGGCTCAAACCCAACAACTTGATTCTACTGTTCAGATCGAAGCACCCAGCTCTACTGTTCAAACCGACGCTGCTCAACCCGCAGCTACGAGCTCTGTTGAAGAGGCTCTCACCTCGAGTCTCGATGAGCAGTTGCCTGGTCCTACGAGTCTCCCCATATCTGACGTTTCCAGCATGGTCTCCTCTACCTCAGGCATATTGGCTTCAGCAACTTCCTCACTTGACGTCCCCTCTGTTGCTCCTCCTTCTCTCAGCACAATCAGCTCGGAATCACAAGCTGAGATGACGAGCACCTTCAACACTTCGACAATACAGCCCACAGAAGCAGCTGCCGAAAGTCCTTCTGATGCTCTCTCGGCAACAAGTCTGGCATCTGTGACAGCTTCGTTGCAAACAAGTGCTGTCGGCGTCGGTCTGGGTTACGCTGTGCCCTCTGAATCATTTGTCGATGCTTCTCAATTCACATCCACCCTTCCCGAGGCTACTTCCGAGGCAAGCTCTATCCAGACCACTTCGGCCTCGGAAGTGGGTGCTCAAGCCAGCTCGACTTCATCTGACTTTGCCACTCCTGAAACAAGTATGTTTGTGTCCTCTGTCGTCCCTACTGCTGCTCTACAGACGGACTTGCCTGAATCATCTATCATCATGCCTCCGGAAACCCCCAGCCCCATCACACAGTCTACGGTTGCCTTTGCAACCCCAAGTGATCTCAGTGTCGCTCCCGAGGCCACGTCGGTTGAGTCTTCTGCTATCAGCCAGGTCGCAAGTGTTTCCAATACTGCTGGGCCAACCTCAATTACAGAAGCTGTTCCTGAGATCAGCTCGACCGACCCAGCATCATTCACCGTTGGCACAAGCTCCATCGGATCTTCCGTCAATTTTATTGCTACCTCTGAGGTTGAATTGACCGAGTCACTCACGGCCCCTATTGTCGTCCCAAGTTCAACAATGACTTCAGTTGAAGCGCTTTCGACCAACCCTGTTCCTATTGTCAGCACTTCGACCGTTCTTGATCCAACGTCAGTCACCGGAGTACCATCTGCGGCCAGCCAATCGATCTCATTCTCAGACTCGGAGAGTGTGACTATCTCTGATAGATTGCTACCAACATTACTGACCACAAAGGCCCCATCAGCTATACTCGTCGGTAGCTTGACGGACGTTCCTGCATCGGCTGCTCTGACCTCGCCTTTCTCAAGCACAGCGTCTTCTGACCCGGCTTCCTCTATTGTGACCCAGCCTAGCCAGACCTCTGCTGCATTCGTTTTGCCGATTGTCTCGCAAACAGCTGCGCCTTCCAATGATGACCACATTTCTTCTTCTCCCTCTACACAATTATATCCGAGCGTTTCCGACGTCGTCCCGACTCCTAGCATCTCGCAAGGTTCTCTAGCCGTTGTTCCTACCTCATCGGCAATTTTGATCCCGTCAAGCAGCGATCCAAGCGCAGCCACCGCTCAAGCAAGCATCTCCAGCGACAGCTCAAGTGCTGCGAGCTCAGCTTCGAGCTCTACCGGCTATGCTGTTGATATCGCTATCGGCAGTCTCAGCTTCGGCTTACTCCAGACTGCGGGTGGTGACAACCTTCTGGGTGTAGGAGTCGGCCAGGCCACTACATCCTCTGTGTCGGGCGCTGTCCAGACGACATCCTCTTCTACAAGCAGTGCGGTCTCTAGTACCACCTCCAGCGAGACGACAAGCTATGGTGTGAACATTGCTGTTGGAAGTGTTAGTGTCAGCCACCTTCAGGGTGACAGTTTGCTCAACACTGGCATCGGCCAGACCACGACTGCTGCTCTGCCGTCGTATAGCGCTGCTCAGACCGTGTCACTTCCGTCATTCCCCACGTTTCAGGTTGGGTCATCTCCAAGTGCTTTGGCCTCTTCTTCCGCACAAAGATCTTCAAGCACTGCATCTGTTGCTTCCCCCACGGTCAGCGCTCAAGACGTTTCCGCACCGTCAAGCCAGTCTTCAATCGCCATGTTGTCAGCATCAACCATGCAGAGATTTTCGGTTTCCTCCCAGATCTCCGGTAGTATCTCATCGGCCACATCGTCCACAGGCGTTTCCAGCGCTACGTCCACGTCACTAAGTGCCTCGCTCACCATTACGGCTTCGAGCACTACTCAACCAGCATCTTCCACAGTCAGCTCAAGCTTCGCTTCTTCGGTTTCTGGGTCAAGCACAGCCAGCGGCTCAGCTATTGCCGCTGGCTCGCCCACAACCACTGCCTATGCCCTCAACGTTGGCGTAGGAAGTACGAGCGTTGCGGTACTTCAGACTGCAGGAGGCGGCAATCTTGTTAATATAAACGCCGGCTCCGTCGCTGCCACCCAGGTTTCCGCCAGTGCAGCCAACCCCGTTACCACCGTTGTTGGCTCCGTCGTTGGTAGCACTGGCGTTCAGACTACTGTTACTCTGCCTGCATTGCAGAGCACCTCGGTCGCTTCCAGCAACAGTCAGACAGCCACCTCTTCAATAGGCTCCTTGGCCCAGGCGAGCAGCACCTCATCCAGTCGCAGTGCTTCAGGGGCAACCTCGAGCGTCGCATCCTCGAGTGCCGCATCCTCAAACACTCCTGCCACATCTTCGACTGCATCTCCCTCTTCTTTTGCTGCGGTCTCAACCACTTTTGTGACAAGAACCAGCACCCTGGCATCGTCAAAAACACCCATCGTGTCAAGCTCGGTACGCAGCTCTTCTTCCACAGCAGCCAGTGCAACCGCGACCGATTGTGGCAGCTCAAGGTACCTTCTAGCTGTAGGCGGACTCGGCGTGGTTGGTGGCAATAAATGCAATGTTGGCCTACTTGGTAACGCGAATGCCAAGAGAGGAGAGCCCACCACCATGCAAACCATCTACAGACCTGCTACGTCTTCGGTCAGCGAAGCATCTGCTTCTGTCTCTGTGGGAAGCGTGTACGATCACCCTCGCTCATAGTTTTCTCTGTGTCTTGCTTTTCCTATGTTTCTCTTGAGATTTTTGTTTGATGGAGGCAAATAATGTGTAATGTATGTAGGGAATTATGTATGGATATGTTTCTGTTTCACTCAAGTGAAGGGTCGGAAAGGACAATCGAGTGAAGAAGCTTGGTGTCCGCACGCATAACACATAACAGTCTTACTCTTGTTTCTTTAAGTCTTTGCCAACACAACCATCAAGCGCAGACACCAGTCAACCTCACACGCACGCACCTGCCCTTTTTCTCTTCAACTTCTCTTCAGGTCCCCAAGCATATCAATCACAATGTTCGTTCCCATCACGTACGACCCCAAGACTGCTGCCAGCCTTCCTCTCTCCAAGGAGTTGGGTGATGGAGAGATTGACCACGCCGACACTGCTTTGGCTCTGGCCCGCAACGCCAACGCCCATTTGCAGCGCGGGCTCGGCAACAGCCTCTACGACGGGGCTCCTGGGGGCATTGAAGCCAGGATTGCGCATCTCATAAAGAGCCGCCCCAGGTATGTGGCGCGCTTGCGGGCACTGAACCTTCAGAACGCGTATGACGCTTCCATGCAACCTCCAGCCGCACCCGCCAATGACCCGGCCACCGCCAACACCTTTGGAAGCGAGGCAAAGCCCACCGAACCGAAGCCTTGGGTGCAACCCGGGCTCCAGCGGTGCACTCACCCCGTGCACGAGGGCAAGCGTGTCGGCCACGACGCAAAAGACTGCACACAAAGCAAGCAGAAACGTTTAGTCAACCCTAGGTCATCAACAATGCCGCCTGCCACCATCAGCACCTTCCAACAGTAGCAGCAGCAGCAGCAGCAGTCGCCGCCGCCGTACGTTTGGAAGGAGGCCCAATTGGCGTTGAATCCATTTGTTTGCTTGTTGATTGATATAGTGACCCGATATAGGGAGAGCCAAGCCCCTCGACCACGAATTCGTCCGTTATCTGGTGTATCGTTGACACTCCACCATGAGACACACAGCCAAGTGCGGTCCAAATAGACTCTGCTGCAAAGTACAGCGCTATATACGCAACAGGAACCCCTTAATAACCTTTCGCCGTTACTCACAAGCCACCCGCAACCTTGCCGCCGTACCGGCAACAAAACAAGTTAAACCAGTAAAGAGATCCCGCTACTGCAATCGCCGGCGCGCGCCACAGAACTTCCTAGAAAGAACAGCACACCATCAACTCGAACGATCGCTTGGGAAAGTGGTACTTAGGAGGCTTTTTTTTTTTTTTGGTTTTTTTGCTGCGGGTCTTGCGTAAGATGGAGTTGGAAAAGGCGACTTTGTCAGATCAGTGAGAGCGAATACATGCAATACATAAAACCCAAGCCCCGTGCGCTAGAGTTGGTGGACGATAAACGTGTTTCCGTGCGAGAGAGGAAGCTGTGTCCTGATAATGATAGAGCTGAGATGGCGGCGAGTGAGTTTTTTCTTTTCCGTGTCTGCGTGACAGATATTGCTGGTTTGGTGTTGATGCTGACGTTTTTTTCGTGAAGCGTGGCATGCGTGGATCGAGGATGTTTGTGGTGTAATCCCCTTGGGACGAGTGCTGATTGACTTATTGTGCACTTAAGGTAACGGATGCTGTCATGGCATGGTGGTTCTAGAGACGGATTGACAGTGGTAGCGTTGTGAGGAACAAGTAGTAAAGACATTCAAATCGTCAAGACAGTGATTTTGTCAGCGATATACATTCCAACAAATCTATGAGTAAGCTGTAATTCTATAACTCTCCAACCTCTAACAATGCATATAGGCATGAGCTTTTTACAGCGACACTTCAAACAAGCAGGCGTGAATAGCTTAGTCGTTCTCCTCGGCGTCGATGACGGTGTGCTTGAACTTTCTGGCGGGCACTCTGCGGTGGAACAGAATGTCGAGCTCGCGGTAAGAGCGGTGCTTGAGCTCGGGCAGGAAAAAGAAAGCCATGATCCAGCAGACAATGGCGGTGCCTCCCCACACGTAACCGCACTTGCCGGCCAGGTTCCAGCCGGTGGCGTTCAGCATCTGTGAGGCGAGGTAGATCATGGGGATCTCGGCAACGTAGTAGGCGGCGCGGCCGACACCGGTGCTCAGGGCGCGCAGACGGACCGACGAGGTCTCGGCGATGATGGCGTAGGAGATGGGTCCGAGGGAACCGGCGAACACGAAGGAGATGATGACACCCAGGCAGGCTTGGGCGTAGTTGGTGCCGTGGGTTTGGGGGATGGTGGCGACGACACCGAGGATGATGAGCAGGGTTGCGTTGACGGCTGTGCCCCAGAGGTAGATGGTGCGGCGTCCGAACCAAGCGGTAAGGGGCCAGGAAAGACCGTTGGCGACGAATTGGAGGCACGAGTTGATCAGGTTGAGCTTGAAGGCAAAGTCGGTTGAGATTCCGGCTTCTGTGGAAGGGTGTTAGTCGACATACTTTTATTGGGCAGAAGGTGGAGAAAATGCTTACGCTCGAAGAAGAAGGTGGCCTGGTTGGCAATCAGATTGCCGGCAAAGTTCTGAGATGCGTAGACCAGGCAGGTGATGATTGTTCTTCTCAGATCGGTGCCCTTGACCAGGTCGGTGAGTTTGGGGGCACCGCCAGACATGTTTTCGATCTCGACTGTGCGCTCCATCATGGCAAGTGTCTCTGCTTCATTCTCGGCAGTTCCGTTGCCGAGACGGTGGATGGACTTGAGGGCCTGCTCTTTCTTTCCGTGGCGAATCAACCACCAAGGGGACTCGGGGGCGAAGAAGATGAGGATCAAAAGAGGAGTCTGGACGAATTAGCTTTCAGCAGGCACCAAGGCTATAGAGAAGAACTCACGGGGAAAATCCATTGCAAGGCAAGAGGTCCTTTCCATGCCCACTCGTTCAATTTGCTGTTGAAGCCATACGTGGCACCGGCGACGATGATGCTGCCAATAGACCAAGACATCTGCAGGGTGGCCGTGACAGCACCACGGAGAGAGAGGGGAACAACCTCACTGGCGTAGGCGGGAGCGTTGGCGATGAACAAGCCCCACGGAACACCTTCCAATGCTTGTCCGACGACAAGAAGGGCGAGAGAGTTGGCCTGAATGTATGCCGTCAGATAGACAAACTTGACGACAAGATTGATATACTCACAAAGAAGGAGACGAAAATGGTGGCGTTCATGAGAATCAAACCCACGATAGTGGTCCATCGGTAGCCGATACGGTTGGTGATGGGTCCGGCCAAGAAGACACCGACAAAAGCACCACACTGACCAGCCTGGAAGAGGGAACTCTGCCATTTTGTCTGGATCGCCAAGCCATCGGATGATGGGACACCGTATCTTTGTTTGAAGGCTTCGAGCGCGACAAAGTTACCGTTCAAGAACATGTCGAACGATTCCATGACCTGATGGGTGTTAGCAAGAAGCCAGTGATTGGCTTAGAGCCGATCGTATTCCCATCAAAGGTAGAACTTACAATAGTAAAGCAGAAGATGAATGCCCAGAAGCAAGCCCATGGGTAGTTCTTGGCTGCCTCCCACACGCCCATCTGATGCTCACGGTTCTCACCATCAAGAGCATGGTTCATGAGATCCTTGTCAACCAGGACCTCGGAATGCATGGCAGCATCCTTCTCTTGCTTGACCTCTTCTCCGTGGAGCGACGACATGTTGGTGATGCTTGTCGTGTATGTGTCTGTGTTGTCGATACGAGGTGAGCGTGGGGATGGCGAGTGGGGGATCTTATAGGAATATATTCGAAACCCATTGACCCATGGGGAAGCTTTGATGCACGCAATCAACCGTCTTGTTTCTGTCCATGCGCGAGCACAATCCTAGATGCGTTCTTAGCGCAAGTGTAAAGGTCGCACGGTCAGTCACTAAGGCCCTAGAAGAACTCGCTATGCTTCATCGTGTATTACCCGGCATGAGACGGACTCAGATTCTGCCGGAGAGAGGACACGGAGCGGACGATGTTGTTGATATCGTCCGTCACGAATCGTAACAATAATTCCTCTCGAGCCAATCAGCTATTAAACCGCTGATCTGGGGAACTCCATAGCGCGCGGACTGACGCTAGAAGAGGCCAATATTAGCGAAGCAACGATAACAAAACCTCTTGGGGTTGCTTGGGATATCTTGCTCTTTTCTTGTCCTCGACTGATATTCTGAACACCCTTGCCCGGCATTTTTTGGGGCGGACTTTCTTATGCTCAGCCTTACGTGTCTATCGGTACATCACTCACATGTACAAGTATAGGGTAGTTCTACTCGTGATGTTTCTTCAATATCCACTCCTTGCTGCCGCAAATTTTTGCCGGGGCTGGTTTCACCGGACACTGCCGGGCGGGAGACTCCCCATGGAGAATGGTGGATCGATCCTGGGGCTCCGTATTCGCTTAATTGAACCGCGGACGTGGGGAGCGACCCACTGGAATACAGGAAGAGCGATCATCTCGCAATAGAACAATGGATGAAGTTCAGAGTCTGGTTTTCTCCGCACAATCTCATCGAAGGTTTTCTCGAAGACAGAGTGACAAGTTGACAAACGATCCAAGCATTGAGCCCAAGCTTTCCAAGAAAACGCCGCAGGCGAGTGTGTGAAGTTTGGCTCGAGCCTTGGCATCGTGACGTCGATCATGGAAGGCCTCGGCCACGAGTGACCCACCAATTGGGAGTCGACTCAGTCGAGACGTCGGGTTTCGACCTCACCTCTGGGGAACCGTGTATTGTTCGCTGTCTAGCGGCACTCACCGCTTTCAAGCACCTCCAACGCTCCGACGGGGTATCGCCCGTATCACGAGATGAGTGCATCTCAGCACGGAGCAAGCGAGACTACGGTCGCCTCTACAGTCCGCGTGTGAGTGCAGGCTTTCGTCCGGCGGAGCTCTGTGCGCACATGCATGCTCCAGATCGCGACGGAAAAATCTGAGAACAATCAACACGCGAGATCTCGACAGTTCTTGTGGCAAGAGAAGCAGGGATTGTCGGTTAGAGCAACCTTCTCCTAGATGTGTCGCTTGAATTTCTGGAACGATTTCTTTTCAAGTGTGAGCGTCAATTGCATTTTGCAGTTCTCGTGCACTCTTGTAGGGCTCTAGATGTGATCATTGATGGATCTGCTTGTTCATCAAAGCCGTAGAAGACTTGTACCGCTCTCGTGCCGTGAGATGTCATTTTCCAGCCTTGCATGACTTCGTAGAGGCACCAGCCCGGCTGCTTGTGATTGGAAAGCGGCTTCGGTGACGAATCTCTAGACCTACCGTTTGTCGAGGTGGGAGTGTACGGACTGGCTAAAACTCGCAAAACATCATGGGATGGTGCTGTACTAAGAGGTGTACGAGCAATAGACCAACACCAAGAGCGGCACGGTGGACAGCCGGGGAGCGCAATGCTGTGAGAGAGTAAAAAGCACAAGTATCTTGTGACTGTGCAAGCGACATTGCCAAGACTTTGGCAGACGTGACCAGTTCTCTTGTGCTGTACTCCGTAGAGGTAGTAGAGTTAATCGCTGGGGAGGGAGTCCAAAAAAGGGATTGGTTCTCGGCAAAGTCTTGGGGCGATTTGTAGAGACAGGGTCATCAGTGCAACAGGGCCAAAAAATGGGGTCCACATATATTTCCGCGCTATATTGCTCTTCAAATCAGGATCATTACTTCCTTCTGCAGGCTTGACATCTAGATATCCTCCTGACCAGCTTGACTAACAAACCAGACACCAGTCTGAGTATTGTTGGTTGCATTAGTTTGCTGAACCTGACCAAGCTTGAGGGCACCGCTCTCGACGATGCCGCCAGCAACAGGACGCTGGAGCTTGTTGGCGCCGCTCTTGACGGTAAAGTTGGCCAAAGAGATCTCGTTGGGGTTTCTGCTAACGATGGTCGGCATGCCGAAGTAATTTGCCTTGACCTCGTCATAAGAAATGTGCAGCTCGAAGTAACCGCGGTAGTACAGGTCCTGCCATTGCAGCTCGCTGTTTGCGTCGACCAGCCAGGAGGAGTAGTTGTTGGCTTGGTTCAGAGAAATGTTTTGGCCATAGGGACAAGGCGAGGAGACGGCGGAACCGGCGAACTCGACGCCGATGGATCCATTGCCATAGGTAGAGTTGTAGTTGGCATGATCCAGCCAGACGAGATCAGACACCCAGGAGGCGTGACTGTCGCCTGACATGACGATGTTGTTGCCAATGTTGTTTTGATAGAGGTGGTTCAGGGTGCGATTGCGGTTGGCTTGGTAGCCGTCCCAGGCATCGTAGTCGAGAGGATCGGTGTTACCGTAGGCGGCGGATTCGTTGACGCGGGAGAAAACTGTGCACAAAAATCAGCTGAATGGATCGAGGGAAAGGAGACATCAGGAGCTTACCAGTCTGTGAACCGATCAGACGCCATGCAGCACCACGATTGGCGCTCTGGGAAAGCTGGTTGTAGAACCAATTCTCTTGTCTGCTGCCCATCATGCTGCGACCGGCATCGTTGGAAATCTCGTGCACGTAGTCGGTGTTCCAGTACAAGTCGGTAATCGATCTGTCGTACTGGCGAGTGTCGAGCATGACCAGATCAAAGAGGCTGCCGATGCTGAAGCTACGCCAGATACGCAGGTTGTCGTCCATTTCGACTTGGCGGATGGGCATCCACTCGAAATACGCGCGAACGGCGTTCATCTTGCGCTGATCCACTGAGACACCGCCGTCGCTGATGAACGAAGCCTCGGTGTTGTTGAGCTCGGAAGCGCCATCACGGTACGTGTTATCGCTGACTTCATGGTCATCCCAGACAGGGATCCAGGGGAAGTTCTGGTGCGAGGCGAGCAGATCGAGGTCGGTGCGGTAGGTCGCAAGACGCTCGCGGTAGTCGTAAAGGGTCGTGATGATTCTCTCGGGCTTGGGGATACGGCCGATGCTCCAGCCATAGCCTTTCACATTCGATGTCAGCCATTCGTCTAGTTTGTAGACGCGTCCTCTACACACCATAGTCACCGTTTCCGGCGTACTCATATATGTAGTCGCCCAAGTGGATGACATAGTCTACAGAGTCCTTGCGTACAGGGTTTCCGTAGGCGTTGAAGAAGCCAAAGGCTATGGCGTGTTAGCTATCGCTGACAGGATGAGACAGCGTCGACGTACGAAAGTTGCTGCACGAGTAGACGGCAAGACCAACATCAGCAGTGTAGTCATTGACATCAGGAGCAGTCTTGGTACGACCGAGGGGGCTGGTCTTGTTCGAATCGCAAACATTAAACTGGTAATAGTAGCGGGTGAATGCCGTCAAGTTTTTAGCCTCGACCTGGAAAAAGCTGCGTCAGTCACATGTCCACAACCCAGAGAAAGGTTCTGTCTCACCTTGACAGTGTAGTCAACGTCGGAGGAGGTGTAAGCAGTACCGCTACTCTCGACGTGGGTGAAGTTGGGAGATCTTGAAACCTTGAATTGCACGCAAACAGGAGCAGTACTGGCATTCAAAGCCGCACCGTGGCTGTACAAGGGGACGTAGCCGGAAACAGTGGAGTTATCGTTGACACTGTCGAGCTGCGGTGCAACGCGGGTCCACAAAATGACAGAGTCCGAGTACGGATCGCCAGAAGCAACACCGTGGGTGAAGTTTAATTGCGAGGTGGTGAACTGGGTGCCGGGGACATTACGCTTGTTGACCTTGTGGAGAGAGATACCCAGACCAGGGTGGTGTTCAGAGGGACTGCGGTAGTTCAAGTTCTGAGTCCAACTCGCAAGAGCGAGGGAAGAAAGCGAGAGAAGGGATACGAAAGAGCGCATGTTGGTCTCGCATAAAGTCAATTGAAGCAGCTCCTACCTTTCCTTCAACCCACGAGTGCGATCAAGCTCATCTTTGTAGTGCTCAGAGCTTGGTCAAGCTCCATATCAACAAGGCAGCGTTTATCTCATCTTGCGTCTAAGATGCACGTTGATTGCATATCAATGCTGCCGCCGACAATGCCGGCTGTCTTCCGAGGCCAATGAGCGATGTTTGATTAGACATGCTGCGAAGTTTAGGGATCTGGCATGCCTGTTCGGACGCGGCATGGGGGAGAGAAAGAGACATGCAGTGGATGATCGACATTGATGGCGGGTCGCGGAGCTCGTGCAGCTCATGGATGTCATGGGAAAACGTGTAGCTTGCGGGAAACGTGCTGTGCATCATTGGCTGACAGACGGTCTTGGCATCGAAGAAGAAGCTTGAGAAAAGACAACTCGGAGAGGAACTGGAGGGGCCATGCTCGTCAATTGAGAGACAGCGGGGCTTGCGAACGGGAAGAGGGTGCCAGATGTTGCAATTGACTTTTTTTTCTGGTGGGTATCTTTTGATCATGATAGATTCAAGCTCCATGCCCTTGTCCCAACGCCTCGAAGAAACACTCATAACTCGTAAATGTGCCCAGCACATGTCTATTCCTCCATCTTGTCCGGAGCTTGACTTTGTGCACTCATGGCAGCAACAATGCTTTCCAGAGCCCTTGTCTCGTTTCCACCCATGCGTCTTCCCAACGATTCGTTGTCGGGTGTCGCTGAGGCGTCGACTCCTGCTCTGTCCAGAGCGCGACGAGTCTGACTCTCGATATAGGCGTGTCTGGTCTCTGTAGATGGGTCGATGGTGGCGGCCATGTTCTTTGCGGGCAGAGAAGCGAGGTGTGAACGCAGCGTTGCAACAATCTCCTTGAGTGCAGGAAGTTGCGAGTAGACGAAGCTGGTGTTCTGAGCAAGCGAGCCGGCGTGGCGCTCCGAGCCAACTCCAAGTGCCGCTGCTGATGGCGCGTTTGTAAGGAAAGAAAAGGACGGGGTTGAAGCTTGTTGCGCTGCTTCTTGATCGGGCTTGAAGGTAGATTGCGCGGCGGGTGGTGCAGACATGAGCGGTCGTAGTTGAGCGAGTAGAGCATCGTTCTGCGCGGCCTCTGCTTTCAAGACGGATTGGAGCTTCTCCGTCTCTTGAACCTTTCGACGCAGGCGGTTGACTGATTCTGGCGTGGGCGCATTCGCATCGGCCGACGGTTGCTGGAGGTTCTGCTTCACGTCAGACTCGATCAAATAGCCAGCACGCAGGCAGCGCACCTTGTAGTGATCCAGAACGATCCAGTTCTCGAGCCCTTCATCCTCCTTCGCGTTCGAGACGGTCAGAAGGTTTCGCAGGGTGTAAATCTCGAGTTTGTCAAAGTTCTTGTCGATGGTCGAGTTAAGGAGACTCTCCAGCTTGACAATACCAGCCTCGATCTCGGTCCTTGCCGCCTGTTCTGACGCGTCCTCGTCACTGTTGTCGTCGCCTCCGTCTTGCGGCGCATCCACGTTCGCCGGAAAGCCCAGCTGCTCTTTCGGTACGTTAAGAAGCGCAGTCTCGATTTCGTTGACTGCCTGAAAGACGAGCTCGTTGACGGTGTTGATGATGTCGTCGAGCAGTGTCTGTCACCAATCGTCAGTCGCGGGTCCCGAGGCAGGAAGCATTGTGCGCACTCACCAAAGGCGTATACCGGAAGTGCTCAGTCAGCAGCGCATTCTTGGTCTGATCACTGGTCGCCATTCTCGTGTCTCGACTTTGCGTTGCTGCTGGACGAGCTTCGCCGGCGCAACAACGAGCAAGTAAACAATCAAACCTTCTCCCCCACGAAACGCCGAGCCTAATCCCTTCCCAATCCGGTTAGCGTCACTCCCGCTGTCCTATGCTCGTCTCGATCACTTCTCTCTGCCTTCATTTTCGGGCAACTCATCGCGTCCCATCAATGATCTGACCATCAACCGATCGTGTCACAGCTCACCTTCACTCGACCATTCATTATGGTCGACCATGAGATTGAGCGTGTCCGCAGCGAGCGAACCTCCCCAAAGCGCAAGAGAGACTTGCTCGAACATCAACTAGCCTTGGAGCACGAATAGGCTGAGTATGGAAACCTTAGGAAGGAACTTCAAGAAGCCAGGCAACGATGTGCTGCCCACAACCAAAAGCTTCTGCAAAACAGAAACTCGCCCATCTCGCTACTCGTTGAGCGCCATACTTTCGGTCCTGTATTCGACATCGTCTTTGACTTGCTTGAAAGAAAGGATATCATCACTCTTTATCATATCCGCAAGGCTCGGCCCACTTTCTATACTGAATCGATACTGCGTCACTGGAATATCGACCAGAGTCTGGCACGTTTTGTCACAAACCCTGAAGACTTCAGATATCATCTCGGAAAGAACAAGGCTGTGATTGTCGGCAGCCTACCATTATTATGGGTGACCTCAAATCCCGTTAGGTTCTTCTCCTTTGGCCTGTTCAGCTTGTAGCAGATGTCTTTGATGCATGAGGCTTGTTTGTTGGCTCTTGGTCTGAAGTCTTAGACTGAAATCAAGGCATTCGAGGATAGAAAATCAGGGGGTTGTGCTCCTTGGTCCGTCTTGTATGATTTGGCCATCGCCACACAGGCTATAGTGACCACAATCCCCAAGTCGCTGTATTGCCTCCCTTGATGGTGTTGTGACATGGCGATGAGACTGCGAGAAAGGGAACAATCGAGGTCGTATCACATGTTTGCACAGTTTGTTATCACATGCAAATTTCATGTTTTGCGGAGATACTGTACACAAGACTTTGAGGGAGCGGTGAAAGGGAAAACACACATCAGATTCATTTGGATGGTAGTATCTTGCACAATTGGACTCGTCATCCATGTTGTACCAAAATCGTGCTCGCCGGACGCTGAAAGAACATCACGGTTGTCCGTCATCTTGCAGGCCGAAAGAGCGGGTCGGTCAAGGCTGCCAAGCTCGATAACTGCGAGCACGTGGACGACTTATGCACGAGTTGTGCAAGCCATCTGCGAGATCAATCCTGTTTGTTTGAGCGTCCACAAAAAAAGTCACGCCGAAGTGACAGGCAATTTCCTGTGAAATCGTGTCCTTTGAAACCGACCTTCACTCTCTCCAACACCTATCTCGTATCACTCACAACTTCACGAACTTGAATCTCACCGTTCACAACCCCACAACAGCTTTGTGCACGGGGAACTGTTGTCTCGAAACCTGGAACCTCATTTGACAACCCCACGGCACTTTTACGGTTGTTCGACCTTGTCAAGCAGCTGCCTAACACCACGCCATGTCTCACCGCGACTCGCCCAAGTTGCAGAGCATCTTGAAGAATGATGATACCACTCAAACAATGTCACCGTCGTCGCTGCTCGGTGTTCGTCATGCGCAATCGCCTAGAGAAGGCCCCAAATGTACGTACACCTCTGTTGCGTCATTCCTAGACATCCACTTGTTTCTCTGTTCTCGAGGGATGTCGTTGCGGCGGGAATCCGTCACGAACTTGTGAAGCCCGCTTTCATTACTCTCAGATCGCTTATCATGTATCAGCTGTTTCGATTGATCCCCGAGCAGAGACAATTTCTCCCTTGATGCTTGGAAAGGACAAGGATGTTGATGATCTTGAGCTTGACAGAGTCCCTAGTGGCCCTCGCACTTTCAAGGCCAAAGGCCCCAACTCGAAGAGACTTTCTGGTAGACGTGCACACAACTCATCGGTCACCTCGCTCCCAAGCCTGGAGTCTGCCGAAGGTGAGAGGGAAGAGGAGCACCATCTGTTCAGTGGCGGTCTTGTCGGTCAAATTGGTGCATGGATCCGCGAGGAGAAGAAGAAGCGTGATGCGCGTAAGAAGCGCAAAGCAGCTGAATCTCAAGTCTCGGAGGACAGCACTGCACTGGATGGCAGTGAGCTCACTTCTAAGACACGCCGTCGTAGCTCAGCCGAGAGTGTCGACCTCAGCAGACTGGAGCAGATCTTGAAGGAAAGCGTCCACTTTGACAAGCCACGTAGACCGTCACTTCTGCCTCCAGGCGCCCGAAAGCGCCCATCAGTCAAGAACCTGCACAAGTCTTCCTCTAATGCCGGTCATTCATCTGATACCGAGTTTTTCGATGGCGATGTTCTAGTCCCCTCCGCTGAAGCCTGGCTTGATAACACCAAGACTTTGGCTAGTGCTGGAGGTGCCGCAGAATCGACCGATAATCTCATGACCAACACTCGCCAGGCCTGGGCATCGTTCAAATTTGAAATTGTCCGTCTCACGCACACTCTCCGTATCAAAGGATGGCGCCGAGTACCCATGGAGATGAGCAACGAGATCAGCGTCGAACGTCTCAGCGGCGCTCTCACCAATTCCGTCTACGTCGTTTCTCCACCAGATGTCATTCCTCCTCGTCCCACAAGCGCCGATGGAAAAGAGCCCGTGCAACGCCCGCCTCCTGCCAAACTGCTCCTCCGTATCTATGGACCGCAAGTCGAACATTTGATCGATCGTGAATCGGAACTTCAGATTCTTCGCCGTCTGGCTCGCAAGCGTATAGGACCTCGCTTGTTGGGTACATTCAGTAATGGACGTTTCGAAGAGTACTTCCATGCCAGAGCGCTCACGCCGCAAGACCTCCGCAACCCAGATACCAGCAGACAGATTGCCAAGCGTATGCGTGAGCTGCACGAGGGTATTGAGTTGTTGGAGCGTGAGCGCGACGACGGTGCCTTTGTCTGGCAAAACTGGGACAAATGGGTACAGCGTGTTGGAGATGTGACTCAATGGCTTGACAGCGAGATTCTCAAGCACGAAGATTCAAAGACTTACACTGGCGCGGAAGTCTGGAAAGGCCGCGGCTTCGTCTGTGGTACCGAGTGGGCTTTCTTCAAACAGACTGTGAAAAAGTATCGTCAATGGCTGGAGGCGCAATACGGCGAGCCCGGCCAATTGCGTTCTCGTTATGTCTTTGCCCACAACGATGTATGTCCTATTGGAATGAGAGCTTGAAAGATACTGACGAGATACAGACTCAATACGGCAACATTCTTCGTCTCCTCCCTTCAGGCACTTCGCCGCTATTGCTTCCCGCAAACACCCACAAGCAGCTCATCGTTATTGATTTCGAATACGCCAATGCCAACACTCCAGGACTCGAGTTCGCCAACCACTTCACTGAATGGTGCTACAACTACCACGATGAAAAGGCTCCGTGGCGTTGTAACCACACGGCTTATCCTACAGCAGAAGAGCAGGACCGCTTCGTTCGCGCCTATGTACGCCACAGGCCACAGTTCAACGCCCCCACCCCCAACCTTGGCCCCATGGATGCACAAGACAAAAACAAGCCCAAGCGCCCAACCGGTCCTACTAGCAGTATCTCCAACTTCATGCTTGACGCTCGCGCTCCTCCTGAATCCGCAGCCGCAACCGCCAAAGCCGACAAAGAGTATCAGGCGCAGGAAGACGCCGAGGTGAAGGCTTTGCTTCGCGAAACCCGCATGTGGCGCCTCGCCAACTCAACCCAATGGGTCGCTTGGGGTATTGTGCAAGCTAAGGTCCCCGGCATGCCAGAGATGAACGCGGACACCACGCCGGCCATCCCCATCACCGAGACGCCGGATGAGATGACGCCGAACCAGCGCGACCTCGTTTCCGACCCTCTTGACGCCGAAGGCAGAAACATGCAGGAGGACATTCATGCCAAGAGACCTGACCCCGAGGAAGAGGATGACGAGCAAGCGGAAGAGGAGTTTGACTACTTGGCCTATGCACAGGATCGGGCTATGTTCTTCTGGGGTGATGCCCTCGCCTTGGGCATCGTGAAGGAAGAAGAGTTGCCCGAAGACCTGAGAAAGCGTGTCAAGACTGTCGAGAACTGAGATGTTGCAAAATACGGAAAAAAAGGATAAAAGAATCAGAAAAAAGCTTGCATTAATTGTGATCTCCTGGACATGAAGCTGAAAGCGTAAAATTTCGTGAGTTGATATAGGTACATTACTGCTTCAAACAGACGCGGAGATGTTTTTCTGCCCATCAAGGCAGGGCACACCGTATACAAACCGAAGAACACGGGCTGATGCACAATCTGTCACATCTCAAAGGACACGAATCTCTTTTTATGAGCTATCAAAAGGCAAGAAGTTGACCCGAACCACAGCTCGACCCACTGAGAACGGAGCTGCGGATTTGCGCAAGTTTTACTGCTTTAACTTTTGCAGAAATCCTATAAGAGCCCCAGGTCTCGCCGTCGAAATATATTCGTCTTCTCGCCGGACACTCGTCCCAAAAATGCGTCTCTGGTACTTGCTGGCGGCCTGTGTGGCTCTCGCTGTCAGCTCTGTTCAAGCGATCCAGCTTGATCTCTCTGACCTCGATGAGTGTACTGTAAGTCTGGCTTTCGTCACAACGATTTTTGGATACTGAATGGTGCTTAGCGGACGTGCATGCTCCGCAAGAAGAGCTACTTTGACTGGGAGAAGAAACCCCCTGGAGCAGTTCTGCAGAAAACACAGGAGTTCTGTGTACTGGATGGTGGACCAAGTTCAACCATGCACCTACAAGCTCTGTGGCCCTACTACCCACGAGCAAAAGCTTAGTAAGTGTATAACTTGTACTGGATCATATAATGCCCTTGGACTGACTCTTTTCTAGTCTGGGACAGGTGGACCGGCCGTGTCTGTGGGAAATATCCTTGGAGCGTGGGAAAAGATGCTCAAATTGAGGATTCTGAGTGAATCTCAATCAAGCGTCATTCATGTGGTATCTGCATCCTGCCTTTTGTCAGGCCCTACTGAAAATTATTAGATTCTTGGGATGCCGGTTTTGGATCAAGGACCCTTGCAATTACAGTGGTGGACGTGGACATCAGGTATAGGACAGGTACAAAAGTGGATGAGTGATGCTTCCAACATGAGTCTTGCGACAAAGGCGTCTGTTGGAAGGCAGGAACCCAGTGCATTGAGATGATTGTCTATTGAGAGCATTAGACGTCACCGGTGCCTGTCTGTCGTCACTGCCGTGCTGGGAGCGCGCTTTGGGCGATGCTTGGCTAGCTGCCTGTCCGCGTCGTCTTCCTTGACCTCGAACGCGTCTTTCTTCCGCTGCGTTCTTGTCTGTTTCTGTGCCCGATCGTTGTCCGTCAACATGCCCTCCGTTCTGCGCCTGATGAAGGCGGTCTACGACGTGGTCTGGGACTGGGTCTATGGCGGGTTCCTCTTCTCCCCTTTCTGGCTGAAGCACAAGAGGTGGCTGGGTCCCCTCTTGATGTTTTTTCAGGTGTGTTTTGGCACCTCAATCATCGTTGTCAAGGTCGCCGGTCGGGACATGGTCCACCGCGCGCACCAAACCAGCGATGAGCGGGTGACAATCAGTTCTGCTCCTGGCGTCGCCCTTTTGACGGTCAGTTGCTTCCTCTGGCTGGTGACGTTCGGGTCCTGGACCTGGACACTGTTCATCGGCCTTTTTCTCGCCCACAGAGTTGAGCTCCCGCCCCACCAGGCGGTCTCGGAGGTCCAGCAAGTTGCCGGCGTCCTTACGTCGACTTCTTCCTTGGCCGATGCTCTCTCCAAGCGGCGATCTTGTGATACCTGCGGCGGGTTTCAACCCACACGTTGGCACCATTGTGAGGACGGCGGGCTTCGTAGCATCGACAGATGCCTACCTGGCTACCACCACACATGTGAATGGATAGGCGCGTCCATTTACGCGGTGAATCACAAGCCCTACCTGATCGCAGTCACTGGGCTGCCAATCTTGAGTCTCCACAACGCAATCGTCTCTATCTGGAGCCTTGCGGCACATGGAGCTACCAAGTGGCAGAATATACTGCTGATCTTTGTTGCGATCGTTCCGACTGGTATCAGTATTCCGTTCGCAGCCCACGTCACGCGCTGGGCCTGGCGGGTTGCTGTAACGTCGAAAAGACTACCATCGGAGGACAGGATGGATGTGTACTTCAAGGTTGAGGACCCATCAACAGGCCGTCGAGAGTTCGTGTCTTTCCTTGCGAGAGACCGAGTCAATGCTTTCAGCACTGGCGAGAACCTGCGGCTCTGGCTTGGGCCTGCCTGGAGCTACTTTATTCCTCCATTCTTCCTGATCGCAGCCTTCATCCCTGCGCCAGGATCGAGATTCCTTTCGGACGAAGACTTCGCCGGTTATCCATGGCCGTTGGACGGACCTGTTGCTTTGGCACGCAGCAGGGTCTCCGAAGACGTGACCTCCATAAACGACGACGAAGTGACCCGGCTCTTGACGTCCCCGCTTGACGAAAGACCGGACCATTTACCTTCGACCGACCCGCTCCGCCTACACGGCCCGGCCGGCACTCCACAACGCAGTCCAATCCCCTGGCAAAGGATGGACTCGTCGGAGCCCGGGTCAGCAACAGGCAGCCTACGTCTGAACGGCTCAGAGGCATTTCCACTACGCAGCATGCTCCCCTGGCAAGGGACTGCTGCGTCGGAACCTGAGTCAAGAACAGGCACGGCAAGAAGGAGACGTCAACCATGGGCAACCCTGGAAGATGTTTCCGAGGAGCAATGAGAATCTCGGGAGTGAGGCAAACACTCCGAAGTCATTCCCCGGTGCGCCTGGGTCGCGCATCGACAGAAAAGTCCTGAGTTCATCGAGGTCACCCAGATTTGATGATCTTCAGGCGAGTCAGGAATTCATAGCAGATTGGGAGTCGAAGTGGTGAATCGACGTCTGCATGAAAATTGCCATTCCTGGCTAACCCCTACAAAGTCTAAGCTTGTGCCGCTACGTGGCGTTGGGGAGACAATTCTCAGGATCCAAGGTACTTGAAATCATTACAACGGCGACAAATCATTCAACCCTGCCAACGTACCTCCTGATCGAAGCCAAACAAGCTACTGCATGGTCAGTCAATACAACACGACGTGTCTATCGCATACACACACCGTACGGCGACCACCTCTACCGACGATGAGTCTGAAAACTCCATACACTCTCATCTATCGAAGCGACTGCCAATCGCCAAAGGCCAGAGCCTGCATACATCTACCGCCAGCTCTGTCCGCCCCGCAAATCTTTTCAAACATGCTGTTCCACCAAAAGCAAATCCAAACATGCTGTTTTGTCAAAAGCAACTCCGAACATACTGTTCTATCAAAAGCAATTTGAACATGCTACATCACCATCTGAACATGCTGCTCCACCGCAATCAAAACATGCTGTTCCACCGAAGCAAGCCGAACATGCTGTTCCATCAAGAGCAATGCAGACATGCCACTCCACCGAAGCCACTCAGACATGCTGTTCCATCAGAGGCAATCTGACCACGCTGTTCTACCCAGCCGTATCGAACGCGATACATTGAAGCACCAAACTTGCCGCCTCATCAAAAGCTGCTCAAATATGCAGCTCCACCTCCATTGGAACATGTTGCTCCACTAAAAGTGATGCAGTCATGCTGCTCCATCAAATCAATCCAAACTTGCTGTTCCACCAAGCTCAACCACTCTTCATACATGCCACTACATCCTAGCAATTCAGACATGCTGTTCCATGCAACCGGACGAATAGACGTTTTTTCAAAGCCAGCCAAGCTACCTACAGCTTCCACTTATCACTGCCTCGTCGGCAACGATGTATCGCATGGCCGAGCTGCAATCATGACGTTCCACGTGGACTCTATGCCTTTTCCGTCCAATCTTCTTCAGGCAACCGCCAATTGCCTCCAATCATCTTCTGAGCCATCAAACTTCTTTCCAGCCCTCACTTCATCTGATCTGCTCGGGACGGTTACCAACCACTTTTCTATATGCCCTTTCTTGCCCAGAGCCACTCGTACCGATACCATAACTTACTCGGATTCGATTGGCTTTATGTCTGAAATGAAACCTCTCTTGCCGTGGCCATCAGCAGCTCAAAGCAATCATGATTTCGCTACTGAGGCCACCGCAACCGCGACTGCGACCGAGCGCATTCACTAGGGACTACTCTATCAACGTTGCGCCTTTAGTGCTTGTGCTGGACGTCTTCATTCGGCAACCGCCAATTGCCTCAACTTTCTTGCTCACCAATCTGGTTTGCGTGTTCTCTATCATCTATTGCGCCGCCATCACGCTTTTCTGAACCCCCAGTAGCAGTCGCTCCACAGATCAGGAGCAGAAAATACTTGCCCACTCATCAGACTTTGTACCCAGACAATCTCTCCTAGCGAGAACCTGTCAGCGCCGGCCACCCCTGCCTGGAGCCCTGTGTCAGGCAACAATGATGTCTACCTCAGGCTTGTGGTCTGCAAGCATTGAGAGCCTGCTTTAGATGCGGCAACTCGATTCATCCCCATTCAAGCGTCCGGACCTGTGCATCATCGAAGATGCCAGTCTGCTTGACCTTGAAACTGCTCGGACACCCTATCGTCATTGCAACCAAGCCTAAGAATACAACTGCCTCAGCATGTGCCTTTGCCAAGGTTCTCTCGATTGCTGGCAATATGAAAACATCATTCCACTGAGCACTCCGAATTCAGGAACAACAATGGCCAAGTGGACCGGTGAATGGACTTTGTCGTCATCTTCGACAGCATCCAGATGATTCACACCTACGTCAGGCGCTTATCGTCCAAAGCAGTGCATGTCTTCCAGGACACAAGAATCCAAGCCCCTGGAAGCACACAATTGCTCATCTCGCCACAAAGCCTTTTTCCTTTGCCCAGACCGCCGGCGGTGATTGCAAATTCCCAATTGTGAACTTGAAATCGATCAAGGCGCGCACCGTCCTGTCTCGGTCTGAGCTCCACTGCATTCCGCCATCTCGAGTCTCGAATACCACCGCAGTTGTCATCAATCTAGACAACGTACCTCGCCACTCAAGCAAGCTGTATCACTTTCCAGAGTACTCTGCTGCCATTCGAGACCTACTTCCATCGACAGATGCATGTTCAATCGTTACCATGTCCTGCAATTTCTGTCATGGCGTTCTCAATGCCTTAAGCACAACAGCCTCATACGTTGGTACCGATCAGCGTCCAAAAGGCTATCGAAACTTGTTGGCACTTTCCCGACATGCAAGTCGCAACAAACCATTCGCTCGAAAACTTCCCGAGCTTGCAAATTGCAAAATCATTCTTGGCCAGGACAAACCGACCCATTTGCAGCTAGGCAAGATATTTTCTCGAACCCGCTTTCTTGCTTTTTTTTTCCAATGCTTGCAATGGCATTCACTCATCTCCGTGTTGTTCAAACCCGTCACACACATTCAAAGCACACCTCAGGAGCCTCTTATTGGAGGAAATACCTGCAAACTCTACAGGATGCTCTGATCAGCTTGCCAATCCAAAAGATCAGGCTCCAATGTACACAGGAGCTTGCTCGCAATCGCACAAGCCAACGAGCGGATTTGTATGGCGCTTTGGCCCGCTCACACCAGTCCGACCCTCACTTGATCCACTCAAAAATCTCAATTGCATGAATCTCTGAGTCACTGGTCGGGTCAAGTCAAGCCAAGCCAACCCTGCCGCTCCCGTAAAACGAGCTCCGACCCTTGAAGCTGACACGAGGTCAATCTCATCAGCGGTCTTGCTGCTTCTCAACCAGCAAGAGCCTGCCTACAGAAGCCACGAAGTGCGACGACTGGTCCCCAAAAAGACCTCTATCGTCT
This sequence comes from Aureobasidium mangrovei, assembly GCA_021014315.1. NCBI lineage: Eukaryota > Fungi > Ascomycota > Dothideomycetes > Dothideales > Saccotheciaceae > Aureobasidium > Aureobasidium mangrovei. The sequence goes on along the minus strand of JAJJJQ010000001.1, from coordinate 903,502 downwards.
GTCAAGGCTCTCCTGCTGCTCTCTCCCGGTACTGCGAGACAACGTTCAAACAAATCAAATAACTTATGGCGCTTTCGCAAGTCCGCCACCACTTCACCTCTGTTGATTAGCCACCAAGTACCGTTCCCACCCGCTCTGTGGTTCAAGACCAAGCACGCACGAACGCTCAAAAGGGTTTCCAAACCTCTAATGGCCATCCTGCGATTGAACCGAGCTCAGCGAGAGGATTAGCAGTCACTCAGAAAGGTGGAAGATGCCTGCGCCCAATGGGCTAGCCAGTGTCTTCAATTTTGACGCCGTCATATTTAGAAACGGCTCTGGAAATGCACACAACCAAGCAGCCTGAGCAGATCTCGTCTCCGTGTCGCATCAGGATATCGGCGTCAGATATCCAATCTTTACAATCACAAGACTCGCATTCATTCGTCGATTTGACCCCTCGATTTTGACGTTCATGTCTTCTCCGAGTCCTAAAAAAGGAGACACGGCTTCTCCAAAAGACATGCTTGATGCGTTCACCTCTCGAAATGGGCATTGTGTTCTTGTTGAACACCATACACGTCTACTACAACGAGCCGGGCGGCAGCCTCGTCTTCGAGCCAGTGGCAGCGCACACTTCATTGCTCAGCAGCGCGAGCCGGTCGCACTTTTACATCATCTAGTCCCGCCTCTGCATCAAACCGCGTGAAGTCGCATCTCCGTATCAAGATCCCGCGAAACTCCATTGCTGATGTCCATTCTTGCCATTCGTATGACCTGCATGATCTGCATCGCAAAAAGCAAACACAGTCGAATTCAGATGGAGCCACTGCGTGCCGGTTGGATATCTCTCAGCCAACAGAGCGGACATCTATGCCTCTTCAATCGACTCAATTTCTGATGTGCAATAGCCATGCTCTGCAGTCGACAACGTTGCCTATGAGCTGCTGATCACAGGCACAACGTTCATCCTGTGGCATTTTGTCTCCTACAACTGCCAACCGACCAAGCCATATTACCACCTGCTTGCAAGTTCAGGAGCAACATGTCGGGCCATCTGCGCTATCTCCTGAAGCTGCCGCCGGAGCAAATGTCGCACTGCTGGTGGTTCAGGTAACCAAGTGACCATGTTACATCAGTTGCAAGTCCACTGGTCGTACAGGTGCCTGGCGGGAGACTAGATGATGGGTGATCGGAAGATGGAAAGGAAGTGGAGATAGAAAAAAGAAAAAAAGGAAAAGGAAAAGAAAAAAGAAAAGAGAAAAGAGAAAAGAGAAAAGAGAAGACGAAGAAAAGGACAAAGACAAAATAAAAGGAAAGAAAAACAGAGAGAGGAAAACAAGCAGGAGGTCAAGAAGAAAGCTGTCAGACTCAGAGAAAAGGGTCATGGAGAAGGACGGAAGAGGACAAGACGAAACCAAAGATAAACGAAGAGGGAGGAGAGGTCAGAGAGAAGCGGAAGATGAGGTGGGCATGTCAAGGCGAAAAATGGATGGGAAATGATGGATTTGCAGAACTTTGTGCATTTTGTACGCTCCTCTACAGAAAGACAGCATATTCTTTTCGGTCGTGTACCTGTCCTCTTTTCTCGATCATGTACCCCGTCCTCCTCTTTTGGTTCTGTGTGGTGCCCAGAAAGCGCGCAAGATCGTGTGTCCGAGAATGTCCTCGTAGAGGTAGGACCATAGGGCCCCTCATACGGCGCAGGTCATTTGCAAGGAAGGCATCTTGGTTGACGGCAGAAAAGAGCGGAGAAAAGACACATTTATAAGTCGGACTGTCAGAGGAGCCGATGCAATCGCGATCCCAAATCTTTGCATCTCCCAAAGTTTCACTGTCGAAAAATGCACAAACTTTTCTCGAGAATGGCATGATGCCATTGAGAGCCATGCTAAGTTGTCAGGGGAGTAAAAAAAATCATTTTCAGTCTAACCAAGGTTAAAAGCGAATTTGCTCCAACCGCGAATTTTCTTTCCATAGACCCAGAAGATGATGGGAAAGGGAATCAGAGCAACACATACAAACGCCAGAAGCGATGTCGCCCAATCAACCCCAAGCCCCTCATACATGTACGTAGCAAAGAGAGGGAATCCGGCTGCAACTGCCGAGCGTATAAAGGTGTTGATCGCGATGGCGCTGTTGGCATTGAGGAGGTACACGTCTACCATGTACACGACTCCGCTCATGAAGATGAGGATGATGCCCAAGCCAATGAAGATGCCGCTGATGACTTGAGCTGACCAATGCGTGCTGGGATGCGATGACCATGCGAACCACAAGAGGCCGATGGGCAGGATGAGTGAGCCAGCGATCATGGTGGGTAGTCGGTCTTCGGGGTTGAGCTTGCCAGATGCGATCAGCCGCTTTGCATACCATGTCTTGGAGAAGACGCCGATGATGCCGCAAGCAAGGACGACTCCGATGAAGAGGGCGATGAAGGGCAAGGAAGCAAGACCTTGTGACCAGCCGCGATCGGATTCGAAGCTGATAGGATAGGCCTCGAAGGTGAGATACAAGATACCGTAGACCAGAGACATGTAGAAGGTGAGGATGATAAGCTGGGTATCTGTTAGCACGAGAAGACGTCAGAAGAAGAAAAGGTCGCCATACGATAGGCTCTTTGACAATCATCTGCATGGGCTTCATGAGATATTTGTTGACGATGGTGTCGAGGTTGAGAGGGTCTTCTTCACTTTTGGAATGCAAGGCCCAGTCTTTGGTTTCGTGACGAAGGCGCTCGGCTTTCCATCGGAGCAAGATCGGCTCGTAGGTTTCAGGCACAACCAGGTAGGCGATGATGGTGAAGAAGACAGACATGATGAGAGTTATCCACCTTGAAAGAAGTTGGTCAGTACAGATCAGGAACAAGACACAGACAATGCTTACATCGTCCACCTCCATCCCAGATAGGATTGTACTATGAAGCTTCCGATGACAGGCCCAGCCACCGGGCCGGCGAAGACTGCTCCCGCAAAGACAGAAGTCGCTACGCCGCGGTCGATGGGCTCCATAAAGTCGACATACATGCCGCCAATGATGGCCAAAGGTGCTGCGCCGAATACTCCACCCAGAAAACGGCAGATGAAGATGGTCTGCAGGTTCTGCGCCACAGCAACAGGGACCTGAAAGATGCAAAAGACAATCATGCCGAAGAACAGTGGGCGTGTACGTCCATAAGCTTCTGAAAGAGGGCCCCAGATCAGCGGTCCTGTTCACAAATTGTTAGTCAACCGGGCTAAGTAAAGATTGAGGACGTATCACCAAAAGCAAAGCCCAACACGTAGAGTGAAAGGCCTAGGATCATGACTTCACTGCTGACTCCAAACTGGGCTGCCGTGACAAACGTCGTGGTGGAGAAGACTGAGCTGGCGAACGACACACAGAATGTCATCAAACCGGTCGAGATAACAATCATCCATTGCCGATGCTTGGGCAGGTTTTTCGGACTTTCCGAGTCGTTATCTCCATTCCAAGTCACGATCTTGCTGTCTTCCGCCGGCGGTACAATTTGCATTGCCTCGAGTGCAGCTTCTTGGTCACGATCCAGCGCCTTGCATTTGGTGCAGATTCGCTGATAGTATTTGTGTTGAATCTCTTCTTCGCAGGCTTGCAATTCTTTCTCGGTCATGGAGTGGTAGGAACGATGCTTTGTAGATCTGGAGCTACGCCAATCGTTGGGTTCCTCGAAAAGCGTTGGCGTGGTGGACGGCAGACGGGTTGGTGGATGCGGCGGCTGTTCAGGCTCATCGACCATGGCTAAAAGGTTATGCAGACGTGCATGTTCTCCTGGAGTCGGGAGGCCTTCTGACGGGGTACCCGGGGCCGTCGGATGAGAGTCGTCCCAGGTATCAGCCATGGTGAAGGAAATATAGAACCTGTGTCTGATGCACTAAGCAGAAGCTTGCCAGGGTCTCAGTTCTCGGAAAATTCTGAGATGAGCACTCTTAGAAAAGGGGTGTAGCTATTGTAGGTATAAGAATATTGTGGCTGGTGTCGTTAGTGCGATGGAGAAGAGAAGATAAGAACTGGGAAAGAGCCATTGGAAGAAGACGAAAACCAGCAAGTACCCATATACGCGAGGATGTCCAGATCTGCGGTTCGTCTTCTCCAAACTTTTGAACAGTTCTCAACCTTCGGGCCATGTAGGATCCACCAAGACAGTGATGCGGTGCACACTTCGAGGTAGTGCAACAACCCTTCCATACGTAAAGCTCCCCCAAAGTTCAAACATGGCCTTTGCTCGCCTATCATTACTCAGAATTCATGCATGATCGTGGAGCAAACATTGGCGTCCATGACGGTGATGCAGAGCGTGGTGACATGTGCGCAGTGCAGCAAACTGAATGAACCCTTTCTGATGCCGTTTGTGTGTTGAATGGTGGTTGACTGCCGATCCGGTACGGGGAAACATTTCAGGGATGCTTTGGCTGCTTTTGGACGCTCGTTGAGCTCAACTTTACGTGGCTGAAGATCTCCAGCTCTCGAGACCTGACTCTATTCGTCCTCGAGCACTCTGCTTAAACAAGAACTTGAAATACTCAAGTCTTTGGTCTTGGTGAGTGACCGGTCACGTCGCAGTCAGCGCTTTGCATCGTCCCGGGCTTGTCCTTGGCAGCTTCCATCTGCCATGGGCTGCAACCGACGATGAAGCGACGCATGCGTCGCAGAAGAACCTCGCAGTCAGGCGCAGATCGACTTGTTTGACTCACGCGTCTTCCTCGTGAGGAAAACGCACGAGCGACGTGAAGAAAGACTTCTGGGTTAAGGTTGCGGCTTGCAGATCAAAAGCCAAATCCTGACGCAAGCGTGCAGGGCAGATCTTCGAGCTTGGTAGATCTGGTATTTTGCTTCTTCTGGTCCCTCCATCATTCAAGCGACTGGATATCTTCAGAGCCTGAATCAGGCACTGTATGATTGCATTTTGATTGATATACGTTCTAGCAATACCTCGTGGTGCAGCAGACGAGATACCATGTCAGCTTGCCTTCTCTCAGCAACAGTAACAAAGCAATAACATGGACATTAGCATCATCAGTCGTTCTCCTTCCATCACGTCCTCGAGCCGCTTACTCGTATTCCACCTCGTCAGCGTGAGAAGTCTTGCGGCCTCTTTTTGCAGTCCTGACTGGCTCCTTCTCAGCAGTGGTCTTTCGGCTCGCACGCTTGCAGACTTTTGCAGTCTCTTCGCTGGAGATCCTTTCGCCATCATAGAATCCGTACCCGATCTTGAAGTACAAGTCATCCTGGGAAATAACACTCACACCCTTTTCCTTGATGGCCCCCATGATTCCTGCTCTAGCCTTGGGGGCCAGCATGGCATACCTGGTATCATTTCTAAGAGTCTTATCGACGGTACCGCCGTAAAAATTGATCATGGCATGAATGCCTTCAGTGGTCCAATGTCTGGGCGTGTCGGTGACAAAGAAGGACATGCCCTTGAGGTGATTGGGAATACCCGAGGGAGCCTCGTGAATGTCTTCTTCGGTAATTTCGAGCTCCTCGGCGGCTTCTGAGCCGGCTTTGCGCTTCCTGCCATCTGTAGGAGTGGTTCGATGGCTGTCGTGGCGATCGAGGTCGTCGTCATCGTTGTAGTTGTCGCCGTCATCTTCATCTTCGTCGGAGGAGGGTCCGGCTTTGGCTTTCTTCTTGGAAGTAGGCTTTTTGCTCTTAGGTGTAGGCTTTGGACTGTCGTAGACAATGACTCCACCAAGTAGAGGTTGGCGGATGACTTCGACGCGTAGAGAACCTTTGCCCAGCCCAACGTTAATGTAGAAAGTGCCAGAGGGTGTGATGTGTTGCCAGGTGATGTCGGGAGTGTCTATGCCCTCTGTGGCGCAAAGCTCTTCGAGTTTGGCCTCGGCGTATTCGTTGGCCTTGTCGACAGAAGCATGGGCTTTATAGATCTCGAGTCTGCCAGTCTTGTGGTGCTTGTCGAATTTGCGCGAGGTGATGAGGTAGACGTTGTGCTCTTTGGCGGTTTTGGCGCTCTTTTTGGGAGGCATGATGAGCGTGGATGAAGTTGTGGGAGATGAGTATTTGATGGAATGAGAAGCGACAAGGGCAGTGGATGCAATGGTGAAGCGTGGTTCGAGTTGCGCGGGTTGCAGAAAAAGATCAGTTGGCAAACACCTCCACTCCTCTTGTGCGCTCAGTGGTGAAAGGCAGCAATACAGTTTGTCTTTTCATAGATGGCAGGTGCGTCCGGGCAAACACGCAAATCGTCTCCGAATCACAGCGGCGCTGGACATGAGCTGAAGACAGACAAGATGCCTGATCTTGTAGCGGGTTGGACTCCTGAGAGCCGTTCTAAGCATACTTGACACATGGTAGAGGTCGGCCAAGTTCACTGCTCTCCAAATCATAATCGTTGGATTATGACTATAGAAAGGCACAAAATTTGCAGAATGCTGTCTCTAACCACGGAGAGCTTTCGACTAGACGTGGTATCGAGGCTCTCAGCGGAAGGATGCTGTGGTTGACAAACATGCTGCCTTTCGACAGGATGCAAGGTTTCGAGCAGATTTTGGGAAATCAGGCAGTAGATTGCTCCTTCTTGAACTAGGAGATGTTCAATGCGCTTTCCCAACAACAGTGGTACACATCTAAAAACTTTGGCATCAGCTGTCTCCTTGTCTTCTCATCACATCGCCATGGACGACTACGACGACGTGACAAAACCGACGTGCCGGTCAGTTTACACCTGGCGGCATAATCTGACAATTTTAATTGTCAGTGTTTTACTTGGTCTTTTTATCTGGTGTAGACAGGAGAAGTTGGCTGATGAGGAATCGGTATGCTCTCCGCAAACAAACAAAGCAAACTCGGAAAAAGTTCAGTCATTGACAATGTTAGCAGATTGAAGTCATCTTCAGTCCCTGCTGCTCGGCAAGTACAACAATGACAGAAGAACAGCCCAGGAAGAGACAGCGGCTAACAGGTCCCGAGGCCGCTGACCCTGCCTCGTTGCAGCTGGAGCAGGAGGAGAGCGCCGGTATCACGGTTTTCGCGTCGCAAGCGACTGGATTTTCTGGGATTGTCAAGAAGCGTTACACCGATTTTCTGGTCAACGAGATCTCGCCGTCTGGGGCCGTTGTTCACCTGGATGAGTTGACCGGACCGGCCGTGAGGGAAGTCAAAAAGATCGAGAAGGAAGCGCAGGTCGAGGATGAGAAAGCGCCCAAAGAGCCTGAAAAGGCTCTGAAGGTTACAAAGCAGGATAATTCAGAGCTCGATGTCAAGGAGCGCATCAGCGCTGCCATCGCTTCGGTATGTACAATCCTTCTCCTTTGTGCGGCATGGGCAGTTATTGAACCGCACGGCGAACTGTATAAATTCACCCATCAGGCCTATGGGTGAATTCATACAGTATATCCGATGTGAGCCTGTTTTGGGCTACCAAAGTGTCTAGCATTCGATCATCTCAATACTAACATGTCACCAGATCGCCCCAGCAGACATCGACACCCTCAAGACCATCTTTGGCGAAAAGACAACAACCGACATCTGCAATCTTTACGGCAAAGCAGTCGCCCGTCCCGACCGCAAGACAAGAGACCATGGAAGTCTGCAATCAGGCATCATCGAGGACAAGCAAATGCGCACCGACGCCCACATCGCTGTCCGTCGCATCTTCAACGGCACAATCGACACAATGACAGCCGACGACAACAGCATCGCCATCAAGGTTGCCGCTGCAGCCAACAAGCACCCCAATGCCCGCGCTCTTCCCGGATCAAAAGGCAAGAACAACCGCCCTAAGGGCAAGGTCGGCTGGGACGAGCTCGGCGGCGAACACCTCCACTTCACTCTGTACAAGGAGAACAAGGACACCATGGAGGTTCTGTACTTCATCGCCAGTCAGCTCAAGCTGCACGTCAAAAACTTCCAATTCGCCGGAACCAAAGACCGTAGAGGTGTCACTGTACAGCGCGTGAGCGCATATCGTATCGACGCCGATCGTCTGCAAGGCGTGAATGCCCTGCTCAAACAGGCCAGAATTGGTGGCTTCAAGTACAACAAACAAGGCCTCGAGCTTGGTGAGCTCTACGGAAACGAGTTTGTCATTACCCTTCGTGACTGCACATTCCCCGGTCAGCAAGGCGATGCAGCAACTCAACTGGAAGCCGCAAAGCAGATTGTTGGCGAGGCCGTATCCCAGTTCCAGGCCCGCGGCTTCATCAACTACTACGGTCTTCAGCGTTTTGGCACCTTCTCCATCTCCACCGACACCATCGGCAGAAAGATGCTGCGCGGTGATCTCGAAGATGCAGTCAACGACGTCTTGAGCTATTCCCCTGAAGCCCTGGCAGCTTCTGAAAATCCTGACCACGGAACCAAGATCTCTGCGGACGACATTGCTCGGGCGGAGGCTCTCCATATCTGGAAGACGACAAAGAAGACTGGTGCAGCTCTGGACAAATTGCCCCGTCGCTTTCAAGCCGAGAACGCGATAATTAGACATCTGGGCTGGACCGATCGCCACTCCGGTCAGATGACGCGTTCGAAAGACTGGCAGGGCGCTTTGCAGAATGTCCCTCGCAACCTTCGCCTCATGTATGTACACGCATATCAATCGCTCGTCTGGAACACGGTGGCCGGCCGCCGTTACGAGCTCCATGGTAACAAGGTAGTCGCCGGCGACCTCGTACTCGTCCATGAACATGCCGACAAGGAAGCCAAACCAGAAGAAGAGGAAACAGTCGACGACGCCGGCGAAATCATCGTTCGTCCCGCCGCTCACGACACTGCGACAGCTCTCGAAGACAAGTTCGAGCGCGCGCGTGCACTCACCGCCGACGAAGCCGCCAGCGGCAAATACAACATCTTCGACCTGGTGTTGCCTTTGCCCGGCTTTGATGTTGTGTATCCGGCCAACGAGATTGGGGACTTTTACACCGAGTACATGGGCTCTGAAGCTGGTGGAAAACTCAACCCACGCGACATGCGCCGTAGATGGAAGGACATCTCACTCTCGGGTTCTTACCGCAAGATAATGGCTCGCCCTCAAGGCCTCGATTGGGAAGTCAAACCCTATGCACGCGACGAAGATCAACTTGTACAGACAGACCTGGACAAGCTGATCGCCAAGGCAAAGGCGGACGGCAATGCCGATGCGCTGGGTGGTGCTGAAGCACTGCTGGGCTCTGACAAGAAATTGGATGAGACCAAGGACAAGGAGGACACCGCAATGGAGGAGACAGAAGAGGCGGACAGACTTGCTGTGGTTATTAAGATGCAGCTTGGTAGCAGTCAATATGCCACTATGGCTTTGCGCGAGCTGACTAAGGGAGGAGCTGTGGCTTTCAAGCCTGACTTCCAGGGTCCTAGATAGACGAAAGTAAGAAGGACGCGTTCGATACAAGTTATTGAGCTGCTGCTATCGTCGGAAGGTTGTCATTTCTCAGGCTCTGTGTTATACATCATAGCAAAAGTGGTCGATCGAGACTTTCGGACAGCTACTGATTGTAGTCCATACACGAATTAGACTGAGTGTATTCACAGACATCAGCCATGAATTTGACAAGTACCATGTCTGCATTCCCTACGCGGAAAAAACCACAAACAATCTTCTGATCAAGATTAGAGAGGTCGAGCTGGAACGAGGGCTGCGAGGATATCTCAGAGACGCATTTTGATATGTTGACTTGAATGAAAAAAAGGCTTAGACAGATGGACAAGATGGCAGGTTTTAGACAATTCTCTGGCGGAGACTGGAGTCGACAGCAATATCTTACTTTAAGCTTCCGATAGAGGACCAATTGTGTTACTGTCAAATCTGCACAAAGGCCGCAAGTTTGATATGCTGCTCAGCACCTCCAGCAATGTCGGGAGAGCAGAGGTCTTCGTCTCCGCGTGTCAGCTAGACGAATTGATCGGGTTCACGACCGCTTTCTTGGACAGGTCCATGATCAATTTCTCGGCCGGGTTCATGACCATTCTCTCACCATCCCTTCTCTGCAACTGATAGGAGAGAGAGAAAGATCACGCGTGCTTGGACATGAGCCTGTCGGTCGACTAGGCCCTTTCCGAGTTTGTTTTGGCTGTCTGGGCGCATCAATTCTTCCGCCAACTTCCCCTGTCTCCACCATATAAAGATACCAAGTAAAATACTGACAATCAAAATTGTCAAATCGTGTCGCCAGGTGTAAATTGACTGACAAGTTCACAAGTCGGTTTCTCCATCTCGCGGTCGTATTCCATGGTTATGTGAGGGGAAAAGAGAAGACAGCCAATTCGAAAGTGTTCGGGCGTAAAAGAATTCGGAAAGTGGCATTCAATTGGTCATATGGCGGTCAAACCTAGGAAGTAACATACACTGGCACCAAATATCAAGCTTCAAACTCCTGAGCCCGAACGCTCCAAGGATAGTGTCCACAGATATCATCGATCCACTTCTGCCAGACTAGGGAAAAAGTAAGCACAGCACGTTTTACAAGCCAGCCACGGTCAATCTAGCAAGATGCATGAACCTACCAACATGTTGTTCGTGAGTGATGGGGCCGCAATCCCTGCGAATGCATGGTTGGACATAATCAATCCACCACAGTTCAGACCCCTTGTTGTGGCTGGAGAATCTCTTGAGACTTTTCTTTTCCCAGTCGAAACGCCGCTTGTGCTCGACCATGCAAATTTGCTGCATATATCTAGTCAGTATTGAAAAGACAAGTCGGAACGTAGATCAGACTTACGGTGCATTCATCCAGTGGAGAAATATCAATTTCGTTTGGAAAGCGTCGATCGGGTATCAACACGCCGTCTGATCTCGACTGGCTCCTCAACACCCTTTGCATACTTGACCACGGCTCTGGCCTCGACTTGTTTGGTGGTCCTTTCGGCATCCTGAATGATCAAGTAACACTTGTTGATCTCGGCTGGGTCCTCGATTCCCTCTACCTCGGCCAATCTGCGCGTGTCTTCTGGTGGTATCTGTCGTGGCAGTCCTGACAGGTACACTTCTTGTAATTCCGTTCGAAGAAGTGGTAGTCGGGGGTTAGTACAGCCCTCCATTTGACAAATGCCCCATGACTGCTTTCTCGGCCGGGTCCATGATCACTCTCTTATTGTTCCTGAACGACCTCGTTGCAAAGCTCCACAAGGTTATTGCCGACCTCTCGAAGTGGCACGTGAATACAAGTGTGATGCAGCATCCTCAAGCTGACCGGAATTCTCTCTGCGCACGCCGCAGCCTTTCAAAGGCCGGTCTGCGCGTGGCCAAGAAGCATGCTGAACTTAAGACGCTCATCAGGGACCTGACGGCATCACCTTCGAATCAGCTGTACCGTGCTAACCTTGGACTGCAGGAGCTTAGGGATATCGGAAAACAACCGCGACGCCGCCCTGAAGGCCATCATCGACAAGCTCCCTGACGTTACTGGACTCGAGACCGCCAAACAAAAAGCCACCGCAGCCAGGCAAGCTGGCAAGACTGCGCAAGAAATGCTGGACAAGGAGAAGAAGGAACACGACGCCACCAAGAAGGAGTTGGAGGCGCTCAAGGCGCAGCTCGAGAGTTTGCTTTGTTTGCTTGCTTGCGGGGACCGCCATGTCAGACAGACAGGCATTCGTTCGTGAAGGAAAGGTTACGGTATTTCAGAGTCTTTTGAAACAGAATTCACTTGACAGACTACACGAACTACTGACCAGCAGGGTCGGATCTTCGGAGACCACACTGTAATGTCAACCCGCCACTTGACCTTGGCCTCTGGAAGTCATCAGACAACCGCCGCCTCTCCGTCCTCGGTGGCCGTCTCCTCTGCCTCCTCCACAGCAGCCATCGAGTCCAGGTCGAGAGCCTCCATTTTCTCACGGTTGCTACCTGGTTCCATGGCATTGAGGCAACCGCGGGGCACCTGGCCGCAGGTCTTCATCATCCACTGCTCCCAGTCTGCAAAAGCGGATCAGTAAACATACGCAGGGCGCAGCGGGCATAGCACTCACTCTTTCTCTGATCCAAGGAGATTGGCCCGTAATTCTGGACCGCGCAGCAGGTGATGGACTGTTCCCACCAAATCGAAGAGCGCAGGCCGCACTTGCAGAACTTCTTGCGGCTCTTCTTCTCCCAGTCAAACTCGAGCTTGTGCATGTACATGCAATTTCTCTAAGACACGAACATCTGGGTCAGTATTTGAGAACGGGCGTTGTGTTCGCTGACCCGAGGACTCACGGTTTGACGGTCGAGGCCGGTGAAGTCGAGGGTGATTGCTTGGGCGTAGCTGACCAAGGCCACAAAGGCCGAAATGATGTATGAGATACGCATTTCTATCAATTTTTGATGGTGATGCTGAAGCAGAGAAGACTAAAAGTTCAAGAGCAGCGGCAGGTATTTATAGATTTCCTATCGTCTTCTTTTTCTTCTGCCCAAGGCCGGTTCAAGTCACTTGCGATTTTCTTGGATGCTTGCGCAAAAACCGCAGTCTCGAACAAGAAAAAATGACACATGACCACTGCAACGATGCGGAATACAAGGCGACGGTGGGATCCTGTCGGATCAAATATGCTCCCTTGAGCGACTACGAGGTCGACGCTGGTCGAAGTCGACGTGAGACATCCAAAGACTTGTGCACATGTCTCAGATTCCCCAGTCGCAATCGCATGCTTGATCTCGAACAACCTGGCATGATGCCTCGGAAGCAAAAGCGATGATGTTCTGCCGAATCCAACGCACGAGAGCGGCAAAAGGAACAAAAGGTTGGTGATCATGCTCAACTTGCTCAATACGTCGTATCGCGCTCAATGCATCGACCACAGCCATCAAACCACATGAACCCGCAAAGAGCATAACAACGACCCCTTGTCTCTCCAAACCATCTTTCCATCTTGCAAACCCGTCCACTTCCCTCTCGTCCACATCATGCGATTCGCAACTATTCTCGCAGTCCTAGCGGCTGCAGCCATCTCTCCAATCCCAGCTCAAGCACTCGACCTCGACCTCTCCCCACTGGACCCCTGCACAGTAAGCAAGCCCACGCGACCCTCCCCAAAAAAAAAAAACACCACACTCACACTGAACCCCCCCCCCTTTATCCAGCAAAAATGCATGCTCGCCAACCAACACCTCTTCGACTGGAAAAAGGCGAGCCGCATGCAAGTCTGCGCCTGCCGCACCCGTTCCTGGTGGCGCGATCACGTCTTTGGCTGCGAAAAGACCATGTGTCCCGAGACCGACTACAGGGTCCTGGGTGGTAGTAAGTGATTTATCCCCCAATACCAAAAAAAAAAAAAAAAAGAGAGAGAGAGATTCTGCAGGCCCGATACTGACAATACGGGCTGTGTGCGTTTAGAATGGCGACCCTGGATTGAGAATGTCTGTGGTGGAGAGTATCCTTATCATTGTATCTAAGTGAGGATCGGGTATTGTATCTGAGTGAGAAATCAAGAAAAATTCATCTCGGATACACAGTTTCCCGCGGCTTCAATGCTATTTAGAGCGTACATCTTCTTTCTCCGCTACTTGACTCTACTCACCACCGCCACACTCGCGAATGGGTTGGCGCACCCATCTACGCCGACAATCACAAATCATACCTGATGCGGTGGCTGCTCTTCCACCTGACAATTACTTCCGAGGGACACAACCAAAGCAACAAGAACCATTGGGCTCCTAAACACTTTTTTTTTTTGCCCTTCCTTCTCACACCCCGTTTATGCACTTCTATACCTTGCGGGCTAAGAGAAGTAAGACGAGCACATGTGACACAAGCCCAGGCACTTCCTCTCGTGTCCAGGCTTCTGAACCTCGAAAGACACAAGACATCTCAACCCATTGAGAGCACATAAGCAAAAGAAAGTTTTTGAAGTGACCAGCACAGTATACACCACACATCAAAGATGACTTCGCTTTTTTTTATTGAGAAAAAACAACTGGAAAATGTACAAGGGGACTCTCTAAAATGGCAAAATCTAGTCCACGCGCAAGACTCTAGCTCCCTTGCGCTTGCTGGTCTTCTTCCTCTTGTTGCCCTTTTCAAACGCCATGGCGCTCTGGTGGTCGCGGCCCAGGTTGTCCAGATCCTTGACCTTGTAGATTCTGATGATCCAGTTCTCGCTGGTGAACGCCTCCTCGAGAGTGGAAAGCTCGGGACCCTCAGCGGGGAGACGGGAGCCGCGGACGCGGTCGGTGGCCTGGCCGGCAGGGAAGAGCGAGTTATAGTTGTAGTAAGACATCTTGTACCTGTTTGTCTCGAGTCAGTGAGTTCCTTGGCAATGAATGTCTCCAAACTTACATCAAGCTGTTCTTCATGGTGTCCGAGGCCTGGTCGTCGACACGGTACTCGCCGCGAGCGGTGAAGTAGTCACGCTCCTTGATCTCATCGGGCCAGATACCCTCGGCGATACGGACCATCCACAAGAACTTGTTGATGTCGTCACCCGAGTAACCGATCAAACCACCAAAGACGACAAGAACGTAGTCGACCTCGTGTTGTCTCATGATGGGGTAGCTGACCTCCTCGCGCGAGCTCATGGCCTTGCCGACAGTGGCGATATGGGTGTTGTTCCAAGTGTTGTTGTCGACAAGGGTGGGGCGGTCGGCCATGCCACCGATCTGGTAGCCATAGTCCCACCAAGACATGATCTTGGCGTTCTGCTCGGTGTTCTGGCGGAGCCAGTAGTATGCCTCGCGGTAGTCATCAATGATGTGCTGCGAACCGTCGGCCATACGGGAAGCCAGGACGACCGAGGGTGAGGAGTAGGCGTTGGAAGTGACCCAGGTGCAGTGGAGGACGAAGAGCAGAAGATAGGCGGTGATGGTACCGGTCATGGCGAACTTGGACAGGGTAGAGTAGATGCCGACCAGAGGCTTCTGGGTAGAGCGGAGAGTGTCGGGAACGAGGGAGGCGGCCGACTTGGCTGCATCGGCGTTGGCGTTGGCTTGGGCATTGGGGGCAGGCTTCTTGACGACCAAGAAAGTGTCGAGGATCTGCGAGAGAGCAAGAGCCGAAGCAACACAGACGATGGGCGTCAGAGTGAGCATCAGACGGACCATGACGCCAGCAAAGTAACTGGCCAGAACGGCGTAGATGACGACAAAGACCTGCTCATCCTTGAGGTTGCGGAAACACATGTAGACACCAGCAGGGAACAGCCAGATCAACAGGTTGAGGTCAAAGAAGAAGGCGGGCCACGCGGTAGGCTGGTGCTCCGAGACGGACGCAATGATGGGAATGTGGATCTTGGCGTATCCAGTGTCCCACAGCGAGTAGAAACGACCGCTCCACGGGGCGACGACACCAGAGACGGTGAGGAGGACGAGGACGCCAAAGGCGGCGAGGAAAACGACGAGGACAAAGGCACGGAGCAGCGTCTGGAACTGCTTGCTGGGCAGCGTCTGGCGCACAAACTCGACGCCGCCGACGAGCTGCAGAAGTCCGAAAACACCTGTGATAAGGTCAGAACGCGGTGAGTGAGAGAAGGAAAAGGAGAGACGCACCCAGAGCAGCCATGTGGTCGCTGTTGCGGATAGGCAGGAAGCCGACAAAGGGAATCTGCATGCTGGCAAGCGTGCCCAGAGAGTACCAAGTCGTGTAGCTGACGTAGAGGCGGGGGCTGTATCTGCCCATGCAGAGCAGGACAAAGACGTGCAGGGGGAGCAGGTTGGTGATGAAGACGTAACCTCCCCACGCCGACACCATGTATCCATAGAACAGCGCAGTCAGGGCGCCCCACATGATGGAGCCCTCCTTGACACTCTTGATCCACAGGTAGAAGGTGAAGACGAGCAGGAAGATGGCAATGGCCTCGTTGTCGTAACTGCCGGCCACCGAGCGCGAAATGTAGCCGGGCGCAATGCCCATGAAGATGGCGGCCAGAAGACCGGCCGAGGGCGAAGTCGACATCTCCGAGGTCAGGAGGTAGCTGGCGAAGGCTGTCAGGCCGGAGAAGGCGGGGGCCAGCAGGACACAGATGTTGCGGATGTCGACGGGGAAGGTCAGGAAACGGAGCATGTGGTAGATGACGCCGCTGGTGACCATGAGGCCAGGATACAGCGTGCCACCCGTCACACGGCCGAGGGGGTGCCATGTTCCTAGACTCGAGGGTCAATTGCGGCGTATGCATGGGGCGTGGACGAGGCACTCACGGTCGTCGAACCAGTCCCAGAAGCTAGAGAAGCCATGCTGGACCAGGTATTTGGTGGCACGGAAGTTGAACCAGGGGTCGACTGCAGCATCACTCAGCAATGGCGGCAGGTGTCGGCGGGCGGGCGGGCAGACTTACACTCGTGGATGATGCTCTCGAAGCGGATGACGGAGAAGAGACGAGAGGCCACGGCGGCGGCTGCAATTGTGACGAGGATCACCAGGCGCAACAGGCCTCTGGTGTTGCGGCCCGTCTCGCCCCTGAAGAATCGACTGCCCACGCTTTCTCCCATGCTTGCCTTGTCAATGGTGCACGAGAGGAATACCAGGAGCTTGCTTCAAACAGTCCACAATCCGGACACCTAAGCTTCCACACTCAAGCATGCGCGTCTCCTCGGTCCAATCAATCCCCGACGCGGCAACCTCCGCCCACCTCCGCATCGTCATCACCCCTCGCTCCTCTTTCACTTAGACAGCTTCTACACTTGTCAAGGACAATAATGGCTAAACGATTCGAGACATTATCTAGAGAACGGCCCATCCTGTGTCAACCGAAATTGCTCGTGCTTCCTCCTCCAAACATGGAGCTGCTTTGCTGGGAGAAAGCAAAGCTCGTATCCGACATGTCGTCCCGCGCCGCATGCCTACCATAGCCGTACTTGTGCTGCTGCACTTCCAACCGAGTGAGACCCATGTTCCTTGAACGAAACACGGGTGCACAGTGCTTGACCTCTACACCGCCAGGTGCTTCTCGATACATCGCCATCTCAGATGCTTCTCGAGGCATGCTCTCGAGATAGTCTGGCACGCTTGCTTGCCACACTGGATAGGCAACCTGGCCAAGATCGGGCTCTGGCGTGTATTGTTGTGCAGCTGGTTGGCGAGACGAACCTGCTTGGCTGGCCTTTTGCTTCTTGCCCTTGTTCTTGGTGCCCGTGTGGCATCCCTTCTTTCGAGCAAGCTGCGCATGAAGCTCGAGGTCCCGTTTCGTGGGAATGAATTCAGAACTGAACGACTGCTTCAGCAAACCGCTTCGGCATAGGATCCGCTCCGAGAGCGCCTCTCTTACCTTGAGATCAGTCGGTCTATATTGATTCGCATTCCCTTGTGCTGACGCTTTATGTGAGCTTTGAAATTGTCTTTCCGCGGCCACATCTTTTCTCGCTTGACACATGAAGGTAGAGCGCATCTGTACCAAAAGCAAGGACCACGGCGTGGCTGGATGAAATGAATGTCTTTTCGATGTCTTTCGAGATCGTTGGATGTTGCAAAGCCTTTCTTGTTGGTGCAATTCTCGACTTTGCATTTGAAAGGGCGAGTGTGTGTGGACATGTGCTTCCTGCGCTCCATGAGCTGAATGAACGACGGTGCAACGCAATGTTCCTCACTTTTCTTCGGCCTTGTTTTTGAATGTCTTTGAGCATACCGAGCACACCAGAGGCTTGCAAATAGATATATACCCGGAGTCTGTGACTTGATCTGCCTGGTAACTTGCGGGACCGTTGGAACTAGCGAAGCCCACCAGGGAGAAGGCGTCAAGCGCTTGGGTACTTATACCTGTCCAAGGTCCTGCGTAGGCACTCTCGGCCACTCGTTGCTGGACAAGTTCCTCGTTGTATCGAAAAGGCTGTCTGCCAGTGGGACATGACTGGGTATTTGTAACGCCTCCAGGTGTGTAGTCGCTCACATTCTGGAGCCATTCGTCGAGGATCAAGGGGTCGACTGTGATGTTGCTCAGAACATCCTCAGTCACATCTTCTGCCTCTGCAGAGACAGGATATGTTTCTTCATGAAATTCCTTCAGACTTGTTAGCGTGCACTCGTACGACACTGTGCAACGAACACGATCTACAGGCACAGCCGTTGATGGGTCGCGCAAGTATCTCGAGACATGAGGAATATACTTGCCATGAAATGGTCGTTGAACTTGAAAGTTGAATCCATTGCGCGATGCTAGATGCACAAGGAAGGGGAGGTCGGGCTCTTTGTAGAGCTTTGGAGACAAGAGTCTGAGCAAGCGCGAGCGGGGCTGTGCGAAGAGGCCGTGTTGGGTTCTGGCCGGGGGGTTAATTGGTGCTTTTAAGATGCGGCGTCGGGCGTGGTAGTCTCAGTCGCTCGCGTGTTGGTCTGGAGGATATCAGCTAAGCAGCTCAACAGAAGTACAAGATGGCGGTCCGAAGGTGCTGCTGTTAAAATCAGGTGTCGCGACAAGACTTGGAAATGCTCGGATTGTTTCAGCGGTGCAAAGGATGGGGGCCGGAGTCGAGTTTCCTTGGTCATGAGGTTGCATCCATTCGCAGAGAAAGTGACATGGCAACCTGGAAGCGATGCCGATTGGCCATCTTTCTGGCCTTGTTCAACACTCCAAGACTTCCAGGATAAGCAAGCGATTGGAGAGATGATACTGTAAGTTCAAGGTGAAACTTGTTATGGCTCCTTTACTGAGATAGTCGGCGTGTCATTTTCGAGCACGTCGGACAACACTGCGCAAACAGAATGAGCATGACAGTTATGCTGCCAGCTCGAAGCGGCCAAAAAACATTACGAATTGCTCGTGCCCACCTACAGCCTTGTTGCCCCCGGGCAAGATGCGGAAGTCAAGCCTCGCCAAAAGTTGCCTACTCGCTCTTCTCGTTGACCAATGTGGTGTCCTTGGGCTTGCCAGCGGTCGGCTTTTCCTTGCCCCCAAAGTCCCAGTTGTTCAAGTAGCCGCAGCCCGCTGACAGATAGGTTGCAAAGCCAAGCCAGCCGAGGTATGGAGCAAGAGTCCACGCAGCGACGCTGTCAACCTGGCCCCAGACGTAGGCAAGGTAGCCAGTGACGCCGGTCAGAGCAACGATATCGACGGTGGCGGCAATGGGACGCTTCATGGAGAAGAAGAGGGGCATCCAGATGAGGTTCAGGCCAAGCTGAATGGTGTAGAGGGTTGCGCCTTGCTGTGACGGGATCAGCGTAGTGCTCAATGGTCAGCGAGGCGCGGTTGGTACCTTTGCGAGAAGGACCTTTTTTGCATCAAACGAGTCCATGGCAGTCGACCACGCGCGGAATGCGGCGTATCCCATGCTGGCGTACAACAGGGTCCATACCGGGCCGAAGACCCACGGAGGTGGGCGGAGCGGCGGCTGGCGCAAGGCCATGTAGGTCTTTTGCGTGTCCTTGGCTAACAGAGGGTCAGCCAGTGCATTGCTGCAGCGGACGTGTCGACTCACGTCTCGTAGAGAAGCCAACGGCAGTTCCGAGTGCGACGGGCAGCAGCACGGAAGCGGCCGGCTTCTCGAAGATAAATCCGGGAAGGGTGAGGTGAGGGATATAGGTGGTCATTGTGGGAGTTGATGTTACGGGAAGGCAGACCGGACTGGCTCAGAGGACGAGAAAGGAGAGCGAGTCGTCTTTATCGCTGACTTTGGGCGAGTGGGCCAACTCCGTTGGTTGCATCGGCAGCAATGGCCAGCTTGGTCGTGATCTCGCTACTTGCGAATCGGCATGACGCTCGATGCTCTGGGGAAGAAGCAGTGCAATATGGACGCCGCCGCCATCGGCCATGCGTTTCTGCCACCAGATACGATACAGACATGTCAAGGGAGGATGCAATGTATTGTGGTCACCCAACTAGCTTTCAATCATCTCGATTCGAGCACATCACGCCGAGAGGCACACGCGCATTGAAGAGAAAACACATCACCAGGTGGGAGTGTCTGCACCGAGGCACCTTTCCCCAGAAACAAGCTGTGACAACGGCGGGTCTGTGCCTGAGTGGTAGCGGCTTGGCCCGTTTAGCGCCGACTCTCCGCGAGCGCCATCCTCGGCGTGCTCGGCCTCCTTGTCGTCGTCTCGCAAACCGCATCTTCTTCTGTCGCTCGTCGACAGCATCCATCGTTGTTGATGCGTCGCCGTGTCGCGTCTTTTGTCCTGTCCAAATTGTTCGTATCGTCTCTCTCTTTCTCGCGAGACTTTCGTCTTCTCCGCTTCATCTCATCACTTTCGCTCAGCCTCCCTGTCACCATCATGCACTCGCCAATCGGCCCGTCGTTATTACTTCAACCTCATTCCAACATGCCCGTCTACCTACCTACTCTTTGTCCACCTCGTCTTTCTTGTTTCGCTTTCTGCTTCGTTGGCCCCTGAAACTCCTCTAACATATCATGGCGCTATACAGTGCCTTGTAACCGCCTCGCTGCTGGTACATTTGCCCAAGTCATTTGTATCTCGCTCGCCTCCCCAATTCACTCTCTACTGCGTCGTTCGCCGCATCTTGAGCTCGGAGAGGACATTGAGTCGGGACCATGGACGGTCTCGACGCGTATGGCGCCAAGTCGCCCAACGACCTTTCGAGAGTCGACAGCTACGAACGCGAATCCTACAATTCGCGCGAAAGAGATCCGTACCGTGAGAGACGCAGGTCGCCGAGTATGTTGGCCTTCACCACCGCGACACACTTCGCCCTTGACTTACATTGGCTCCACAGACTCCGACCGTCGCGCTCGCAACGCTGGCCGCAACCGCTCCCGCTCTCCTACTCAGATCGACCGTTACCAGCCCGACCGTTCGCGTGACGATTACTACCGTGGACGTGAAGACTACCAACGCGACAGGCGCCGATCTTCTCCCCAGGTCCAGCCTGGCGGTCACAAGAACATCGACAGATACATCCCCGGCGACGATGCCGCTATTCCAAGAGCTATCCCCGTGAACCAACTCAGGGACCCCCTGCTAGAAGCCTCGCAAGTCGGCTTCAGCTACTTTGCCGAATGGTGGAAGGCGGAGCAAGAGATCAAGCAGCAGCGTGAGCGCCAAAAGAACGGAGGCCGCCGCACCGAGCCTGTCAAGGAGACACGCGACGAGCAGAGGTCAAAGATTCAGGCCGCTTATGATCAATACAAACTCAACTGGAACACCAGAATGGCCAAGCTGTTCGTTCATGGTCATAAATACGACACATGGTTCCGCGAGCGTTATGTGCCCGAAATCCGCGATCCTCTACGTCAAAAGGTCCTTGACTTCAGACGAGACCTCTTCGCTCGGTGGGACGCCGACCTGACCGCCGGCACTTTCGACGAGTTTACGCTCGAAGGCATCTACAAGAGCGAAAGCAACGGTGCTGGCGGTGTCGTTGAGAAGGAAGAAGGAGAGACAAGCGCTGCTGCAGAGGTTCTGGCCGTATCGGATCTGTTGCCTTCAAAAGGTGGAGACATCCGGGATCCTGTCGCTTTCCAGCCGACATTGCTTGTTAAGACAATCACTCCGGCTGTCTCGCGTGAGAGGATGGAAGAGTTCTGCAAGGAGCACCTCGGTGAAGGCGAAGGCGGTTACAAATGGCTCAGCTTGAGTGATCCAAACCCGGGTAAGAAATTCCACCGGCTGGGATGGATTATGCTCAACCCTGCCTCCGACTCGGCTGATGAGGAATTTCACCGACGTGGCAGCAGAGATGAGGATGACCAAGACGCGGATGCGGGCGCCATGGACCAGGACAAGCCCAGTCGTGCTCAAACTGTCTGCGAGAGGGCGTTGAATGAAATCAACAACAAAACGATCCAGGATCCGGAAAAGGGCGATTTCACCGTCCATGTCGGCATCCATCACCCACAAGATCACCCTAGGAAAAAAGCTCTATGGGATCTCTTTTCCGCCCCAGAGCGTATCGAGCGTGACTTGGACCTTGCCCTCCGACTGGTCAGAAAGCTTGATGAGGAGATGGGCCCTGATTACGATGGTGTTGGAAGGATCGAGCAGCGTGTTGACGAACTCGCTGGTAAGGGCTACCTGCAACCCCCGATTCCTGCTCCCAAAGTCAAGAACGATGATGTCGAGGAAGGTGAGGACATGGAAGAAGGCGAGGAGGAAGAAGGCGGTATTGATGAAGATGTCGACGACGAGGAGCTTTTGATCAAGAAGAAGAAGCTGGACTTGCTCGTTGAGTATCTTCGTCGTGTCTTCAACTTCTGCTTCTATTGCGTCTTCGAGTGCGATTCGGTCCACGAATTGCAGCGTAAATGTGCAGGTGGTCATCTGCGCCGCCCTCGTGCAAGCCTGACGTCGGCCGCCAAGGAGACTGCGAGAGCCACTGCAAATGGCCAACCGTTCCCACTCAGACGTCAGGAAGGTGGTGCTGGAGATGGCGAAGACGGCTCGCCCCTCGAAGAGAGAAAGTCTGCTCCTCGGGCGTATGGCAAGAACCAGCTGCAGAAGGCATACAACTGGGTGAAGACGTTTGAGGAAAAGTTGTTGATGATTCTTGAGCCTGAAAACGTTGACCTCAGGAAACTTGGAGGCAAGCCCTTGGAGGAGGGTTTGGAGGAAGACATGAGCAAGTTTGTGAAACAGGAGGACGAGTTCAAGTTCAGGTGCAAGGTTCCTGATTGCACAAAACTCTTCAAGGGACAGAATTTCTGGATGAAGCATGTGGAAAAGAGACACGCGGAATGGTATGATAAGCTCAAAGAAGACGTAAGTGCTAACCTACCGTCTCCGGTACATGAACGGGCTGCTGACCGCGATGCACAGATCGAGCTGGTTAACCGCTACGTCCTTGACCCCGCTAGACTCGCTCAAGGTCGCAACGATGCAAGCAGCAACGGACACTTCCCGGTCAACAACAACATACCAACCGGTACACCTCGCAACTTCAGTCTGAACAACATGCCCTTCTTCAACGGCGGAATGGCCATGGTCAACCCAGGACCCCCCGGTTTCAACCCATTCGTTGGAGGACAATTTGCCGCCCCTATTCCCGGCTGGGGTATGCAGACAGGTGACCGTGGTACTGGCCCGATGCGCAACGGAATGCGTACCAACAACGTTCGGGCGCCAGGCCCGTACGACCGCGGTATGAGAGAGCCGCGACGAAGCATCAGTGGACGCCTGACACCGCCGCGCCGAGGCATGTTCATGGAGGGAGGCGAACACACCTTCGGACCAAAGCAAGCGGTTGAAGGCCGAACCATGAAGAGCTACAATGATCTTGATGCCGCTGGCAGCGCTGGTGGAGCAGAAGAACTGAACTACTAGGATGATTATCGAGACAGAGGAGGAGGCAGAACCTTGATTTCGATGCCGATGTCGAACACGGTATTGGAGAAAGCAGAGCAAATGGAGCCACTGAATTACCAGGGAATGGTTCGAAGCTGGTTGCTAGTCAGGGAGGGGAGCCATTTCGACCCATTAAAAACATGGCTTAGGTTGGACTGACTGCCATGAAAAGCCATCTCACTCGACGGTCCACTGTAACCTTACTATCGCTCAACGATGAATGTGAAGTTATTATGGAATTCTTGAGCCCTCATACCATACCGCTTAAATCTCTCGGCGTACTTATCCTGACAAACAGAACATACTTCACTCAAAGCACATACCGCTGCTTTAGTCTCAACACATAGATACATACTCGCCGCTCACAGATGACTCTCATCATGATGTGTGCGGCATTGCGGCATTGCAGCACTGCGAAAAGGTGGATAAGGAACAAGGTCGCCGGCACAGCATGTACAAGAGCCGGCTTGGCGGCGGCAGACGAGTCGCCAGACCAAGCTTCGCGGGGTGTGTGGCTGGTGAAAAGGTGGCAGTTGACAGATCTGCCCATCTCGGCCCGCACATCATTCAGATGCGGTTTACGAATGCGTTTCATGTTTACAGAACAGCCACACTCCAAGTCAGGAAACGCGTGTCTCGACAGTTCTTTGGCAGAATCACCAGTTGAGACTCTGGTTCAGCTGCAGGAAAGGAAGAAATGTTGATTCGTCATGGTTGTTGATGGTGCCTTGGCGGCATGGAAGAAGCGGCCAAACGGGCGTGGGAGAGAGCCCAAGGCCGAGAAAACGTCAGAGAGGATGACGAGGCTTGCGTACTCATTGTATCCATTGCCCGCAACACCTACTCTAGAAGTATTAGAGAAGCGCTGGGGCCCGGACTTTCGAGATTGCATTGCTCGTGCTTGCCACAAAATCTAATATCTATTGATTTCTCGTAGCGCAGAAGGAAGCAGCCCAGAAGCGCGCGCGCCTGCCTGCCACAGTCGCAGCCACACATCATCACTTCTTCCCTTCCCTCTTGCGTGCCGCCTGACCACTTGCTGGCCCCGTTCACGATTGGCAATATCCTTACCCAGTACTAAGCCATGGACAGCTCAAGATCCAACGCTGCGCCCTTTCCGCCACGACTGGAACGCTTCAACACTGCCCCCGAAGAACCTATAGAAGAGGGCTTGGTGCAGCCAGTCGCCGTGTCACCTCAATCCTCGCGCGTCAACATGAACCGCTCGTCCGCTTCAACCTACTCGAACGTCTCCAAACTGTCGGTTCCGCCGCCCGGCTCTGTCTTGACCGGCAAGCAGGAGCACTGTCCGTCCCACTGCATCCCATCTCTCACTCCACCATGACGCTGACCGGGAACAGACCTCAAGCGCGAACTCATCTCGCAACAGACAGAATGGGAAATCTCAGAGCTGGCCTCCGAGACTGCTCTGCAACGCTTCGGCGCACCCTTCAGGTCAGACGCTGGCGAGGTCGCCCCGGAAGATTCAGAACTGCCTTTGCTCCGGTACATGTTTGTGCACCATGTTCGCGATTTCCCCTTCCTCGACAAGGCAAGAGAAAAGGAATTCTGGCAGGACAAGCTGCAAACTGTGAGCGCATCCCTCTCCTCCTGTGTGAAGCCTGGGCTAACAACAAGCCTTTCCAGTTCCTCGAGTCCTTTGCTACCAAGCGCATCTCGTCGTCCGAAGACCGTCTAGAAGAAACGAAACGCCGCAAACTCGCCGTAAAAGCACAGAAACTCGTCGAGTTGATGATGGTGTCTGGTCTGCCCACCGCCTCAGGCTACGAAGAACGCATCCGCTTTTCTGAAATGGAAGTCGTCGACAGAGGTGCCAATGAGCAAGGCCTGGCCATGAACGTGCCCGAGGGCCATATGATAAACGGGTGGGACGTTAATGTGGCCTCCGTAAGAACAACCAGTGTCAAGAGACATGTACGCCATCACGCCCATGCCGAGTACTTGCTCCGCGTGAAGCGACAAGGAATGCGCGAGATTTACGTCGGAAGGAGATACAGCGAGTTCGCGCAGATGCACAAGAGACTGAGGCTTGAACTGCCTGGAAAGGTGCTGCCGCCGCTACCAAGAAAGAACCACTCCAACTCGCTGTACACCAGAGATGATGACGACGCCGATTCCATCTCCTCCGTCTCCACGCAGGACGTGAAAGACGAGCCCGCGCCGGCTAGCACCGGAGGTGGTTTCCGCAGCTATCTGCCAAACCCCTTTGGCGGTGGACATCGCCGTACCGCTTCAAGGTCGTCCCAAGCGCCTTCTCCTCGCGCCTCCTTGGATGCATCTTCGACTCTGAACCCTCGCAAATCGGGAGATTTCCATAGAGACTCTTCACCGCCGAAGATCTTGTACAGAGAGGAACAGCGTGTATCTCTACGGGCATTCTTGCGTAACTTTTTGCAAAACGAGAGCATCGCGCACAGCAATGCCATGAACGATTTCTTGACCGGCAACCCCGTCACAATCAATGAGGAAGAGATGGAAGATGTCAAAAAACGGATCGAAATGGACGAGAAGCGCATGGAGGAGCAAAGGCGCTTTTACGAAATCGCCCGTCAAAGAGCTCGAGAGTTGGACGTTCACATGGAGAAGTTCAGGAGAGAGGTTGTCGAAAGCAGTAAGTGCTTTGCATTCTTTAAGGAGGGCGCCGTTTACTGATGCATGTTCTAGACGGCCTGACAAAGCTTTTCCACGAGATC
Organism: Aureobasidium mangrovei; assembly: GCA_021014315.1. NCBI lineage: Eukaryota > Fungi > Ascomycota > Dothideomycetes > Dothideales > Saccotheciaceae > Aureobasidium > Aureobasidium mangrovei. The sequence continues at coordinate 877,707 of JAJJJQ010000001.1, read as the reverse complement.
AAACAGAAGAACACCATCGCAGAACTCTCGCCGGAATACAAGAAATTCGCTGAATGGCTTCGTATTGAGTAAGTATATCTGTTGTCTAGTTATGACCAAAATCTAACAGGAGAAATCTAGGGTGGCCGCTGTAGTCTACCACTTGTTCCTGGCCGAAGACAACAGCCCCGAGTTATTCGCCCAAGCGAAGCGCATCCATTCTCTGATACCGTACACAGCTCTGAAGCAAGTCATTCGCTTCGCCAACCCAGCAGCAGTCATGGCTGGTGTTCTTGACTTGTTCCTCGCCCAGCCTTTCGGAGCCAAGTCTCTGCTGCAGCGCATCTTTTCTCTGGCTCTGGGCGACAGCATAAGATCGGTGCAGAAGAGCATCGACACACTTACAAGCAAGATAGACGAGCCCGTGTTTTGCGAAAAGATCAAAAACTACAACACATGTGACGAAGAAATCAAGGACGACATCAGAAGGCAGGCAGCGGCAGAGGACATTGACCTCCTCGTTGCAGTTCTGCGCAGCGAAGATGTTAAGCCAGAGCTGAAGCCGGAGGACATAGGCAAAGCTTTCAATGCCTATGTGGCATGGAACAGTGCAGTCGAAAATGTGAGTCATCTTGCTTCTAGCCATACCACGGACTACCATTACTGACACGAGATCTCAGATCGATGAAGAATTGAGATCTGGCGCCGAGACGTTTGCTCACCTCAAGCAGCTGCTGAAGCTCTACACCAGACAACGTGATAAGACTATGATGTTACGGATGATTGAGGAACCGACCACGCTTCAACTGTTCCGGGACCTTTTCACCATCTTCTACGAGCCGCTCGTCCGAGTTTACAAATCGGCGAATGTCTACAACAGTATCTCGGACTTTGCACGCTTCATGGATGATATGATCGCCGTGGTTGAGAAATGTCAAAGACAAGACGTTTCCGCCGATCCCAACCAGACGGTCCAAGCCTTTATCGACCTGTGCGCAAGGCACGAAGACTCGTTTTACAAGTTTGTTCACGAGGTCCATCTCCACGACAACGGTCTTTTTGACCAGTTGATGGGATGGATCGAAAACATTCTCTCCTTCCTGCGCAACGGTCCGCGTGGTGGAGGCAAGCTGGATATGAATGCACTGTTCCAAGGAGCCGTCGAGATGCATCAAATTGACAGGGCGGTTGCTGTCAAAGAGATCAACTCGTTGATTCGCTGGCAGGAAAAGCGTAAGAAGTGGCACCAAGACAAAACCAGACAGAAGATGGCGACGGGCGACGCTCCAGCGGGTAACGGAATGCCCGATGGTGGAGCATCAGACCTCATTTCAAGCTTCAAGCCCGATGACTTTGGACTCAATGCTCTCGACTTGCAGGACCTCAACGACGAGGACGACGAATACAGCAGCACGGATGACGACGCGGAGGACGCGGATCCGATTGCGGCGGAACGCAAGCGCAGAGCCAGACGGCAGGACTTTCTGCGACGCAGTGCCGGTGAGCCAGTGAAGCCGCCGATTGTTGAGGTTAGCAAGATGAAGGATGGGTTTTTGAGCATGCTCAGGATGGTGCTGGCGGAGTAGTCGAGCGTTTCTGGCACGAGTGATGAGGTCCGATGAAGGAGAGATATTAATTATTGCCTGTTTTCTTTGTCTCTTGGAGCGCAGTATACCTCGTTAATGGACTTGGCGCATTATTCCTGCAGCATGGGCAGCTTCTTGATGAGTTCCAATCTTGAGAAGCACAAACACACGGGATGCAACAGTTTTTCGAACAAGTGATGGATTGGGTTTTTGGGTTTTGTCAGATAGCCGACGGATGATTGCCGTGCCGTATACTACAGATGGAGACACGAGCGGACGACCTCGTGACGGGCGGAGCCGTCGGAAGCGGCGGTCTGCAGACAGGAGAGGCGCGAGCGAATGCGTCCTCGGAGCCGAAATTTGAAAAGAGCAGAGGACTTGCACCGCGACAAAGCATGACGTAGGCATCATTCGTCTGTGCGAGAAGGATGGGGGGTTGGGAGATCATTGATCAATAAAAACAACAATCGCGATCGCGGGGCAGCAGCCGACAAAAGAGTCAGGAAATTCGATCGAGGGAGCAACGACAAGGAAATGCGCGTTGCAGCAGCAGTGACAGGTCAGATGCGGTAGGGATTAAGCGAAGGAAGCAGAGATTGAGATTAAATTTTAGTGTGATAGAGGGCCAGCAAGCGGTTCATGTCCTGAATGGCTCTGAAACAGGACCAAAAAGAACAAGAGCGCATTTGCATTTGCGGAGGTTGGTAAATTGGATTTGGTGTTGGAATCGCATCGGCGGTTCGCGGCAGCCGCTTTAGAGCGGCGAGTGTCGGAACGAAGGGAAAGCCGAGGGGCAGCAAAAGGGAAGAGAGGGCGGTGGTGTTGGCGAGGATAATCATGACGGAGAAAAGACGCAGAGCCTCGCAGCAGGAATCGACCATTCGTGTGTACTCGGTACAGGGTGATCAACAGGCGCCGGCAATATAGGCCAATAAATGCTTGTGCAAAGACTTGAATTGCTTGGAGGTAGTCACGTAGAAAAAGCTTGGTCCTAATTATGACGTGCGTGCCCTTCACTTCCGGGGGGGCAGTAATCTTTTGAGTCCTCGACCAACGCCGCCCTTTTGATTCATTCTGCATCCCACTCTCTGAAAACACCTTTGCAAACCCTTTCCCCAGACCTAGACTCGTCGTCCTACACGCCGGCTGATCTGCCGTCAGCCTGTCAATCCATGTCGGCCATGAAGAAGGCGTTGCACAAACTCGTGCCTGGCCACCGGCGGAGTGCCAGCGCCAGCGGCGCCAACAGCCCGTCCGACAGTGGCACTCCCACCACCAGAGCCAGCACAGATCTGTCCGAGAGGCCGCGCCAGTCGCTAGACACGGGCGCCAGATCCAGCTCCAAGTCACGCTTTGCCTCGCCCCGCAACTCCATGTCAATGGACCAGCGGAGGTCGGTTGATGCCGGCAACCGCGGATCCATCGACACCGGCCATCACCGCAACTCGAGATCCCTGTCACACCACCGAGCCACCCACAGCCCATTGGGCGCTTTCAGAAACAAGCTCCGCCGCGGCTCTTCGTCGTCTTCGTCCGGCGACGACCGTCCGCTGAACCGCGATGGCGAGCCCATGTCCAAGACACAGCAGCGTAAGCATAACAAGATTGCCGCAAAGGAAGAGCGCCATAGAAAGGCCGAGGAGCACGCCGAGGCCGACCGCAGGCTGCAGCAACACACCCAGGCACGTGCCGAGGCCGACGAGACGAGCGACATGAAGTCCAAGTACGGCGTCTTGCCCCTCAACTACTACGCGCCCAAGCAGCCTGCCAACGAGAAGAGAGCCAATCTGCTCGACCTGTCCGAGAGAGACGTTGGCGAGTGGGTCACGTTTCGCGCCCGTATCCACGCCATTCGCAAGATCAGCTCGCGCCGCGTCTTCGTTGTTCTCCGCCAGCAGACTTCGTCCATCCAGGCTGTCTTGCACGAGCACGCCGGCGTCTCGCTGGGCATGGTCTACTGGGCAAAGCACCTCAAGCTCGAGTCGGTCGTCCGCGTGCGTGGCGTGGTCCAGGAACCCAAGGCCAAGCAGGGCGCCATCACAGGCTGTTCCGTCAAGGACCTCGAAATCTCATTACACGAGCTGCACGTCGAAGGTGCCACCACCACTCCTCTGCCTTACAATGTCGCCGAAGCCGAGGTCACACAAAAGGAGGTCGAGGCTTCCAACAATGCCCGCCACCGCGTTTCCGACCGTGCTCGCCTCAGCAACCGCATCATCGATCTCCGCACCAACACCTCGCAGAGCATCTTCCGCGTCCAATCTGGCATGTCAAACTACTTCCGCGAGTACCTCAGCAGCCAGGGCTTCATCGAGATCCACACCCCCAAACTTCAAGGCGGTGCTACCGAGTCCGGTGCCAGTGTCTTCAAGCTCGACTACTTTGGCAGACAGGCCTTCCTGGCCCAGTCGCCTCAGTTGGCCAAGCAAATGTGTATCTCGGCCGACTTTGGCAAGGTCTTTGAGATTGGTGCCGTCTTCCGTGCCGAGAACAGCAACACCCACAGACATTTGACCGAATACACCGGCCTGGATCTCGAAATGGCCATCGACGAGCACTACCACGAAGTCCTCCGTACTCTCGACAACCTTTTCAAGTTCATGTTCAAGAAGATCTACGAGAATCACCGTCACGAAATTGAAACCCTAAAGACACATTTTCCCCACGAGGATCTCGTCTGGCTTGACCAGACGCCCATCATTCCCTTCGCTGAAGGTATCCGTATGCTCAACGAGTCTGGTTGGAGAGATGACAACGGCAACCCTCTTCCCGAGGACGAGGATCTCGGTACCCGTGACGAGATCCAGCTGGGCAAGGTGATCAAGGAACGCCTTGGCACGGATTACTACGTCCTCGACAAGTTCCCTGCCTCGGCGAGACCCTTTTATGCCATGCCCGACCCTGAAAACCCAAAGATCACCAACTCTTTCGACATCTTCCTTCGCGGTCAGGAGATTCTTTCTGGTGGCCAGCGTATTCACGACGAGAAGATGCTTGCCAAGCAGATGGAGCGTCTGAAGATGGACCCCAGCACTTTGGAAGAGTACATGCAGGGCTTTGCATGGGGAGCACCTCCTCATGGCGGCGGTGGTATCGGTCTGGAGAGAATGCTGATGCTGTTCCTCCAACTTGGAGACATCCGTCACGCAACCCTCTTCCATCGTGATCCCAAGTCTCTTCCCGCCAAGCCCGCCATCAAGCAACTCAGACATCCCGAGGCTAGCACCCTTCACCCGCCGTGGGAAGGCCAAGATCGTGCGACTGCTGGAATGGACCTTCCATCCATCGAAAAGCTCATTGCAAACTATGGCGATGCGTCCAACACTTCTTGGTTGGAGCCACGTACCGAGATTTGGCGCGACGAGCATACCGGTGCCGCCGTCGGTTTCGTGCCCCACCAAGGATACGCCATCACTGTTGGCGATCCGCTGTGTCACAAAAGCCAATACGCCCGCACCATCGCCGCATACCTGCCGTATGTCAAGAAGGAGCGGGGCCTCAAGCCACTGTGGCTTCTTTGCGGTGGCGACGTTGAGGAGGTCTTGTCAGGAAGCAAGTTCGACTGGCGTACCTTTTCCGTTGCCGCTGAGCAGCGTCTGGATCCCAGCAACAACCCCGCCGTACACGATCACGACATTCAGCGTAAGATCCGTCATGCAGGCAAAGAGGGCGTCAAGGTCCACGACTTCATGCTCGGCACACCGGTGCCGGATGAGATCAAGCGGAGAATTGACTCGCGCATCCAGGACTGGTTGGCCAACCGCAAGGGCAAGCAGGTCCATCTCACAGACATCCACCCTTGGCAAGATATGGAGCACCGTCAATACCATTACACCACCGACAAGGATGGCACTATCGCGGGCTTCGTCATCATGGCCCAGCTGTCGCCTGATCACGGATGGCAAGTCAAGTTCTCTCTCGACTTCCCTGGTGCACCTTCGGGTGCCATCGAGATGCTCGTCATGCACGCACTCTCGGTAGTCGCGGCCGGCGGCGCAACCTCTGTCACCTTCGGTGGTGGCGCTACCTCGAAGCTCACCCCCGGGCACAACCTCAAGGGTACGCGTATCAAGGTGCTCAGCAAGGCATACCACGCCATTGCCACGGAGCTCAAGCTCACGGCCAAATCGGAGTTCAGAGAAAAGCTGGGTGCTCAAGAAGATCCAATCTATGTCTGTTACCCGCCACATGGCCTGGGTCCTGGTGGTGTCAAGGCCATCTTGACCTTCTTCGAGGACGATGAAAAGACGGATTAAGGATGAGGACCTGACTTGATGCTCTCTTTGATTCTTTGTACGACGGATGGGTGACAACGTCTTTGGACATGACGGCAGTGATACCAATATTTTCTCCTTTCTCATTTTTCTGTCTCGGTTTGCGTTTGTGTGTATTTTGCTTTTCTCACCTATAGAAATGCGTACGTAGTAGCAAGCTCGTAAACCAATTAATGATCTTGAAGTTAGTCGACAGATGGCACCACATCCATACTTTCTGAGATACCTGTCGTCAGCAGCAAAAGGTGCCGCCTCCTTTGGTGCTGGTAGGAGGTGGACAACCAAAGACCTGTGAGTGTTCTCTGACATCCTTTGAGCACATGTTTATCATTGACAACCACATTGCTCTTGCATTCAGCCCTTGATTCGGGTGAAGATCAGATCAGCGGTCTCATAGAGAAGGATTGCTCATTCTCAGTGAATTTCAAGCGCAGAAGGCGCACATCACGCGTCACAATAGCGACCAACAAGGGGATCCGTGAGGACGTCTGAGATGGCAATCCACAGATGTTTTGTCACATGGGCTTTTGACCTCTTTCACTGCTTTGGCACTTTTGACCCCCACTTGCAAACCACGCTCGCGTCTTCCACGATCACATCTTTCACACCAATTCAACTCAGGACAACTTGACCATGTCGTCACTGGCATCGTCTTTCCCAGGCATACCCTTCGAAGCGCAGACGCGCAGCGGAGAGCCGTTCATGGTGTGGCATGTGTGCAGCGTCTGTCACCAACCTCGCTCAGCGCGTTACCACCAGCAACATCCCGTCAAGGCCGGGGATGCACTGCCGATCCAGACGGCCTGTCGGAAGTGTGCTGCCAGGTGGGTTGGGAATTGGGGTTTGCTTGCTGGAATGAGATCGCTGACGGTTGATGTAGTCTTCCGATTGCTGCGCCTCTGGCTCTGGTTAAAGCACCTGCGCCGGCACAGACTCCGGCCCGTGAGATTGTCTTTAGACATGTCCAGCCTTTTGACAAACCTGAGCCTGAGTCTGGACCTAAGCCAATTCTGTCTGCTCCTCGTCAAGCACCTCGTGCTCCGGCTTCGGCGACTGAGTATCTCTACGTTGAGAGGGATGTTTACTACGAGAGACTTGCACCTCATCCAGTCTATCCTGACCCCAAACCGGCACCTTGTCAGGTCAGAGAGTTCACCACTTACCAGGAGCCTCGACCTGCACCTTTTGTCGAGGAGAAAGCAAAGCCGCCTCCAGCCAGGAACTTTATGGGTTACCCCGAGCCTGATCGAGCTCCACCTCGCAGCATCCCTTGTGCGCCGGTGTATACCTCACCTCCTCCCCCTCCCCGGCCTTACTACGAGGATCCCGTGCCCCGTCGAGCAAATTCCAGGGACTATCCTCCCGAATCAGTAATACCTCGCAGCACTCCTCGAGCACCAGTCTATGCTGCTCCACCACCTACTCCTCGCTACGAGGCACCTCCACCCCGCCCTTTCACGAACCGCTCAGAACCAAGGCCCGCACCTCTAATCCACCCATCTCAACCCCCCAAACGCCGCGTCTCCTTCGCAAGCGAAGACGAAGTAGCAACCCTCCCACCCAGCCTCTCAGACCACCAAGACCCCGACACTCTACCCGGCCTCTCACGCATGCGCATCGAGTCCCACAACCTCGACGCAGCACGCAACCCTTACCCAGAATCCGCCTACATGCGGCCCCGCCAGCCTCGCGAATACGTCGACGACACGCAACGCCCCTACACCCCCGAGCCCAACCGCGCACTAGCTCACGCCCTATCCGAGTCGCCCGCGCGCGAACGCCCTCTGACGCACGAGGAAGCGTCGGAGCAAGCGCCTAGTCACTCTCACGGGCCCTACAGAGCCGAAACCTCGCCCACGCCGAGCATGGAGGTGAACGTCGACAACGAAACCCGTCTCTTCGACGACAACGACAACGACAGCAATGCCGGATTAAAACCCCGGGCTTTCCAGCAAACGAATCACAGGTCTCCTCTCGATAGACGCATGTCTGAGCACCACGGCAAGCTAGAGGTCAGACGCGATGCAGCCGAGCGTGAATGGACGCGCTACGTGACGGTCAAGGAATACAGAGATGAAAAGGGTCCTTACATTGAAGTCGAGGAGAAGATAGTCTTTGACGACGACGATGGCGATGAGAGACTGCCACGCTGAAAAGCACACGCTTAATTTCTCTTCCCATTGCTCATCACTCAACAGAAAAAAAAAACAGAATAAAAACAATCCCCAAAAAGTACTCGTTCCCCTTTCCATGTCTTACCCGCTTTGTTTCAGGCCTTTCTTATATAGCAATCAATGCATCTCACCTACAATCCACAATCCACCGATTCAACCCGAGTCATTCTGCATACTATTTCTTTTTTCTCTCTTTCTGATATTCCAAACAATTCTGATGCAAGGTCATATGCATACTGCAATACACGCACGGTACTCATCGCTCCTCCGCCCTCCATCCCGTGTGCCCGGGTTCCCATCCGGTATGTCCGCCCGATATGTAAACGGGTCACGCCCCGGGGCTTGGACGGATTAGATGCAGTTAATCTGGAGAGAGAGAGAAAGCCCTTGAGATTCCGGCACTTTGATTGTCAGCGTTTTTGTGAAGTTGAAGCCAAAGGTCTAGTGTGAGAGAATGTAATGTCTGTGATTGCAACAATGATTGTGTTCTCCAAAGAAAATCGGGGGGGTATCTACTGTAAATCCCAACTCCATCGGCTCTCAAACTGATATGTCGTCAACGTGATACCACAAATGTCTACCCATCCATCCATCCATCCATCCATCCATCGTAATTCAGGTATACAAACTCACATCTTCCCACGACAACCCTTGATCCTCACGCGGCCCCTTCCATTCCTCCCGCCCTCCAGCACCAAGACACCCTGCCCCAAAAGCCATCTCTCGAGCTCCGTATCCCTGTTCCAAGTGCTCACGTCAGGCACACCAAGCCCGTCTCTGCGTCGCCTCTCCAGATGCTGCGCCAAGTGCTCGGTCCGATGTGCCCAAGCGTCCGGGCCAGAGAACGTCGAGTCGCAGAAGACGCAGCGGCAACACGGTGGTGGGGCACGTAGGGTGACATGGCAGCGGCGCTCGGCTTCTTCGAGCGCTAGAGACGTACTGGGCAATTGGTTGTGTTGGGGCTTGAGCTTTACTAATGTGGATGTGGATGAGGTGGTGTTGGGGGTTGGGGTGCAGGGTAGACTGTGCATGCGGCGTAGGTGCTGTACGAACAGGTCTTTGCGGTTGAAGTCGTTTGGTTGGGGTTGGTGCGAGGAAGATAGCTTTGTGGGACATAGGTCGCAGCGCCAGGTTGAGAGGTGTAGATGCTGTGTGTTGATGTGGCGTTTCCATTCGTTCTTGGAAGTAAAGGTTGCTCGACAGCCGTAGGGGAGAAAGGGGCAAGGGAATGATGCTGTTCTGGTGTGTTGCTTTTTCGACGGGTGCAGGTGGATGGGTTGTGATGAGTTGGGCCGTGTGTGGAGATGAGTGTGTTCCTGAGGCTCTTGCTTGATTGTGGGTTGGCTTTGTCGCTTGGTGGAGACGCTGCTTGGAGTAGGAGATGCTGGAGCAGGCGAAGGCTCAGGGAGTTGCTCCGACGAGGCTCGCGAGCATTCGTTTGCCCACCCACCCACGCCGTCTAACCCTTGATCACGTGGGCTGTAATGAGGAGGGAAGCCGAATTGATGATGGTAATAGGGCTGAAAGACGGCTGGTGCGAAGTACTCAGAAGTATCAGGGTAAAACTGAACCTGATTCAGAGTGGTGAAGGGCTGGAAGCCTTGAGACCAATTGGCACAGCCACTGTGGTACTCCGCCGGTCATGGAGAAGATGAGTAGGCAATGCTTGGAGTAGGAGAGGACCATGTGCCGCTATCGTTCTCGCTGATGCTTTCAGAAGAAGGACGAGGGGAAGAGTACTCCAAGTCTTGAAGCGAAGCAGTGTCGAATGGCTCGTTGATGAGGAAGACTGGATAGCAGGCGTCTTCCATCCTCGGGTCCATGGTGTTAGTCTTCGTGATAGTGTTCATTGTGTAGACGTATTTATCAAGATAAGGTGCTAGACAAATAGATGTATGTCCCTCAAGGGCTTGATTGGAAGGTCGCAACAATGAGAGGCTTGGTGTTTCAAATGAGGAGCGTGGACTCTTGCACCAGTAGCAAATGCTCCACCAGCTAACGTGGTAGGAGCGACCGGTGGTCGGAAACGCTGATGTGCGAACCAGAGAAGACAAGTTCTGTAGGTTTGACGATAGAGAGGCAGGACATCAATATGTAGATGGGAGAGGGAAGAGAGGAGTGGTGTAGACATTTGGATCTTGGCTGGCCGGAGCATATATAGTAAACGGATGAGGAAAAGGCAACTAGGCAGAGACGCCCAATGAAATGCAACCAACCCACTTCCTACATTCCTCTGGTCAACAGTGTGTGCTTGCTCGCAGAGAGAACGCCGGCCAACTTGGGGCTGGGTCGATGTGCAGCTGCAGCACGGCAGTACATACTTGCTGCCAGAAAAAGGGTCTGTGTGTCTGAAATAGTCATAAAGGACAAGACAAGACATTCGAGATGCATGATGCCGTCGATCGAAACCACTGACCGGTCACGGCGAAGCAGCCCCGCAAATCAGAAGGGGGACAGACAGGACAGAGGCACACCACACCGGTACCTGGTCGATCCAATGGCCATGCGCACCCGGGGATTGCATTTCTCTCAGGTCGGCGACGACGGCGAACCCATGGCCTCGGGACGCAGTTGGCTTCCTCAGGATGCACCATGCACCTGTGTTGAAAGGGACCGTGCGGTTTTGCATCGCGGGCTGAGCGAAGGATCAAAGCGGCGCAATCGCGAACACCGCCCGTTCCGGCTCGTCATGAGCTGTATAGCTCACAAGACTTACATCATTGCAGAGCATGGCGCAGGTGCTGTCGGGGAGCATTGCTGTTATACGTACTGTACATGGCAGGCACAACACTCGAGGCTGTGCGCTTTGGAAGCTTACTTAAGTATCCCGGTGCTAAAAATTGCGGTGGCCCTTCAAAGTACGTATTCTGGGGACGCGACAAGAAAAAGCGCAAGGCCAACAAAGCTTCAAACTCGAGAGGTTCCATTCGAGGCCTGAGGAAGCAAGACAGCCGAGTCGGTCGCCCGTGGAGAACGATAATCAATACCGAGGCGCATCACTTGCATGTGCATTGGCAGTGTCGGAACTTTCATCCCAAACCGCCATGGCAAGCCATTTTGGCCCCAATTCGCTAAAGTCGCCTGATGAACAAGGATGTATTCGAAATCACCAACGCAGGATGAGGAAAAAGGAGGTCAACAGCTTGCTTTCCATGTGCTAACGTCGGGCATCAAATATTGCTAAGTGAAAAGCATCAAACTTGCACCTTTTGCAATGAAAAAAGAACCAAATCAATCCAAAGCACGCAGGTCAGTTGAATCCGAGGATGCGATTCGCGCTGCGCATGACCTGCTTCTCTCCAGGCGTGCGGCCGGTCTCCTCATCGAATCTTTCCAACCCCATGGCACGCATGCCGTCGACGCCCGAAACCGTGGCAACATCCTCCTGCAACGCGCGGCCGATATGCTGGCTCTCGCCAACGCCTCCGGGAAAGTCGGGAGATGGGGCGCCTGTCCGGCCATTGTTAGATCGACAATTTCAAGTCTTGCTGTGGGCTTTGCTTACCTCTCAGAAAGCAGTCTCTTTGTCGGACCAAGTATTCGGCGTTGCGCTCAGTAAGCGGGCAAGCCGGAATGTAGAGCACGCTCGAGTCACTCTTTCCGGCATGTGACTTGTCAACGGCGTGGATCCCATCGCAATGCCAGACTACATAGTCACCCGGCTGCACCTTGGGAATATGGACCATCGTTTCTGGCAGATTGAGGTGAGGATGCAGTAGTGCGTTGAGCTCCTGACCACGTCCCAGGTTCGCGCCCTGCAGCCACGAACTCGGCTTCTCTTCCAGCTTCCAGTTCTCCGGTGAGAGATACTCCTCGGTGTTGGCCTGTTCAAGTGATCCCGTGACTGACACCTGGGTCGAAGGGCCGGCCTTAGGAGTGAAGAATGGGCGAAGCAGAAAATATGCCGTGGCCAGCTGGAGCAGAGGGTTTACGAGCAGAGTGCCTTCGAAGGCACTAGTGTGCGACATGCTGAGCCAACCTTGAGCCGCTCTGAATGCACTGCAAGCACCAGCACCCTGATATAGGTCCGACTCAACGGGCAGGCGGGAGCTTGACTCCCAAGGGTCATACTGCTCCCAGTTTCCTTGCCAGATGTCCCGGTAGACGTTGCCTTTGCCATAGCCACTCTCTTCCCATCTTTCACAACTTCCACCATCTACATGAGGCTATCGCCAAATCAGCATAAATACACTTGCAAGGCTTTGACTTTTTGGACTTACTCCTAGTGCAAACTTGGCATCGCCAGGCTCACGCATGCGCAGCCTGTCACAATATGAGATGGGGATATCAGCAAACAAAGCGTTGGGGTCCTTCGAGTGCCAGAAGCTCAACAGAAACCTCTGGGTTTTGAGAAGGTTGGGATGTCCTCTTGCCCGAATCTGTGAAGGGCTCCAGTAGAGCTCAAAGACTTGTGATGAGAAACCTCGAAACATGTCAGCTTTCTTGCTCCCATACTGGCTGACTGGAGTGCCACATACTTTTCGTTTGAGGATTCGCCTTGATGTAGGCCCTCAAATCCTCCTTCATCTGCAGTGCCTCGGCTTCGGGGATAGCACCCTTGATTACTGCAACACCTCTTTTCCTGTATTCGCTGTTGAAGTGCTCGGAAGGAGTATCTATGTCCTTGAAGTCAATCTGGGGCACGATTGATGAACCCAATTGTTTGATTGCCCTGACTTCATCTTTCAAGGTCAGGAGCAATCTGTCCCAAGATGCCTTGACCGATTCCTCGTTCCCTTTGATCAGGTTCTGCTTTACGGTTGCAAAGCGAGGCTCGAGTGCTTCAAACTGTTGACCGGACAGGGAAGCGAATGAGTCTGCAATCGTTCCTTCGGGCTTGCCAGTTGTAGTTGTTGCAGCTGTACGCAATTGGTTCAACCTTTGTAGCTTTGACAGCTGGTATGGTTTGCGGAGAGTTTGGATGGCTCGCTGCATGTTGTCTGTGTTACGTCCTGGCCAGCTCTACGAGACACTGGAATGCAAGTAATCTCCGATCAATGTCCCAGAATAGTCTGACGTATGTGAGGTAAGCCGCCGAGGTGTACAAAGGTAGTGTAACAGGCGAGTATGTTGTCAGCCTGGATATGGTCGCCCAGGAGAAGTATAGAGTAGGGGATGGAGAGATGAGGGGAAGATAGAATGCTCACTGTGGAGGACCTCATGGTTTTAAATTTACTTGATCTCTCGCCAGAGAGTTATCCTTGGTTTCACTGTGATCGGGTATCGGAGGCGGTATTTCCTAAGTGGGACAGAGCCGAAAGTTTGCGGTCGGTTCGCGACAAATTGGGAAGAGCCCGCCACGGCTTTGATCAAGAGAAATTCGGATGTGAGACGGGCAGTCAGTGAACGTGCCTGTCACCTCAGAACCATGCATCGGTTTCGCTGTGCAAAAAGAGAAAAATTTCATATCATTGGTGAGGAATTTGGCCGATAATCAGACACAAACAATAATGCAGCTTCTGTGGATCGAACACAGTACCTCCAGATACCGCACAGAATGCAATTGTAAAGACATGAAGTGGACTTCAGTCTGGCGCTCTCCCAAGTGAGCTAAAGCTGCTTGATGTGGGTCCGAGACAATAGATGATATATAGCCCACGGACCTAGTACAGGCGAGCGGAGTTTGCTGACAGGGGTCGTGCATCGACGCAAAGAAGTTGTCGTTTCCCTTCAAAACCTAACTCACTCAAGGGACGAGAAGCTTCGTGATTTGGCTCCGTGGTTTGTATACTCGCACAGGGAACCGTCTGTCAATGGAGGCCGTCACATTTGAGCCTGTTGTGTTGCGTCAACCAGCGAGCCAAAGCCGACAGATACTGACTCTCTTCAGACAAGCCGCACCGACTCTCATTCGGGCACTACCCGGGACACGAGCATACTATTGCACCATCGAAATGGGTAAGACGATAAGTGTACTCCGTAGGCTTCAGACTGAAGGGAAAAACATTCACCCAAGGCCTTTCTCAATGTTGGATGTATCACCCTGTCATAGAAGCAGTACGAAATCTCGAAAAAAAAGACATGAAACCCACACACCTCCTTACCAACAAGAATCAACCCGATGAACTTCCATATCGATGGGTTTCGAGATCACATTGCCGGCTGCTGCCCCTATGACCTTGGTGGTTTTGTTGACAAGTGAAGCTTGGCCGGCGGAAACCTCGGCGAATGATCACCAAGTCCGACGCCGTATCTGGAAGGTGATCTTATCGACAGCAGCCAACTCTCCTTCCTCTTTAAAACGACACCATATGCAGGTGAATGAGGGGATCACTGCATGACGTGCGAGAGCGATATTTTTCCAGTTTAAACCCATCGACCCTCGTTACTTGATGTCGCTTCAGTATCCTTCATTGCACGTACACTCTTGAACCGTCACGATGAAGGTTTTATCATCCTTAATTGTCGCCCTTCCATTAGTCGCTGCATTGGGTAGCAGAAATCACAAACGTGGTTTGACCACTCTGACAAAGGTATGAATCAATTGTAGTCTTGATGACTTTGGCGTGGTCAGCGGCTTGAACGCTGTAAAAATACAGAAAGTCCTCTGACCTGTAAAAAATGGAGCCTTGTTGAAATCTTATCGCCGGTATACCTATATTATGATCAACGAACATACAAGCTAACATATCAGACAGAGAGACGTTGACCCTGAAACACTCTACACAGAGTACAACATCTCAGTGCCAGTGGACCACTTCCACAATTCTTCTCAATATGAGCCCCACACCAATGCTTCGTTCGATCTGAGATACTGGTTCGATGCATCTCACTATCAGCCCGGAGGACCTGTGGTTGTCCTCCAGTCTGGCGAGACCGATGCGTCCGGACGTCTGCCATATTTGCAGAAGGGCATTCTTGCAAAGCTAGCTCAAGCAACCAATGGTATTGGTGTTGTACTCGAACACAGATACTACGGAACCTCTTTTCCGACAAAGGATCTCTCAACCGAGAGCCTTCGCTTCCTTACAACTGAACAAGCACTTGCTGATGAGGCATACTTTGCACAAAACATCGTCTTTCCCGGACTTGAGCACCTGGATTTGACAAGCGAAGCAGCTGCATACATTGGCTATGGCGGCAGTTACGCTGGCGCATTCAATGCCTTCCTCAGGGTTGTCTATCCAGATGTGTTCTGGGGAACCATTTCGAGCTCCGGTGTTACGAAAGCCATCTACAATTACTGGGAGTATTTTACGCCAATCGCCGAGAACGGTCCTCCGGCCTGCATCTCGACACAGAAGACTCTCACTCACATCATCGATACCATTCTTTTGAAGAACCAAACAGACCTTACCGTTCAGCTCAAGACAGCCTTCGGTATGGAGAATGTCACATATGACAATGATTTTGCCAGCGCCCTGTCTGCTGGCATCACGACCTGGCAGAGTCGCAACTGGGACCCCGAAGTTGGAAGTGACGCCTTCTTCCAATACTGTGGAAACATCTCCTCAAATGCAACTCTGTATCCCGGCACAGCTTCAATTCGACCTGTTGTGTCGTCATTGATCAAGGCCACCAATTACACCGCTGATACAGCTTTGATCAACCAGATGTTGAACTACATCGGATACATGAATCTCACATCCGTGGCACCGTGTGCTCGCAGCGGAAGTACACAAGATCAGTGCTTTAGCAACCACAACTCGACATTTTACCAGCAAGACGACCTGGCTTCGTATACCTGGCGCTCATGGGCCTATCAATATTGCTCTGAATGGGGCTACCTGCAGACCGGATATGCTCCACCAGGCGAGCTGCCCATCGTCTCCTCTCTTCTCGACATCGCGTATGAGAGCATCGTCTGTGTCGATGCCTTTAACATCACCACTCCCTCGAACGTCGAAGCGGTGAACAAGTACGGCGGCTACGACATTTCCTACCCCCGTCTTGCCTTTATCGATGGATCTGCAGACCCTTGGCGTCCAGCCACCCCTCATGCTTTTGCTCAAGGTGCCAAACAGCGTAACTCCACTGCCAGCGAGCCTTTCATCTTGATTGATGGAGCAGTCCACCATTGGGACGAGAACGGCTTGTTCCCCAATGAAACTACAGCATCATTGCCTCCATTGGCGGTCGCGGATACGCAGAGACAGGAGATTCAGTTCGTGCAAGAATGGATGCAGGAGTGGCAGCTGCAGCAACAAATCAAGACAACTTACCATAAGCCCTCTACACAGGGCCCCATGTGAGGGGAGGTAGAAGGTGGGGAGGACAAGTCAGTAATTCAGCGGCATGTTACTGTCTTCTCATACATCATGGTGGTGCTTGAGGTGTGATTTCTGACATCTTTAGACTACGAATATGATGTGCTGTGATTGTGGTGGAGTTGATGGGTTAGTGACCAGCGCGCGTTGTGTTGATAATGTGCCATTGGGCTCATCGATGCATAACTCCACAACAAGGCTCTCAGTGGTCTCTGTACACATCTTGTGCATCAACCAGGGAAAAATACTTCGGTCTGGGTTTTAGAGAATCGATTGTGAAACGCAGTAAACGCATAGGTCCATGACCAGGGGTATTATTGAGCAAAGACAAAAGAAACAAAAGAAAAAATCAGCAAAACCGTGAGGAAGCTCAAGACCATCGCCAAAAAAAAAAATGAAAAAAAAAAGGAACCCCCAAAGACCATCGCAAAAAGAAAAAAGGAAATCAAGAAGCCTCCCAAACTTGCCAATCCGTCTTGAAGGAGGAGGTATAGGTCCGGCCTCACTCCAGGACCTCGCCTTCCTCGGAGGCACTGCGATCCTTCTTCTCGACAGAAGTCATGTCGTCGTCGGCCTCGGGCTCCTGAGATTGGAGATAGGTGTAGTAGGAAGGGACGTCGGTGGCCGAGGAGGAGGAGGAGGAGGGGTTGGCCGTGCCGGCGTTGTAGCTGGTGGAGGCCATTTCGGCGTCTCCGTCGGCGGTGTCGTTGACACTGAGAGCCGCGATCTTTGCATAGACGTTGGCGAGCTGGTCTTGCATGCGCCGGGAGTAGGATGATGAGCCGCGTGCCTGGTCATGGCGGCGGTCTGTGCCTCTGGTAGAGGTAGGAGGGCGGGTGGTGGTGGTGGTGGTGGTGGTGGTGGCGGCACGGCGGTCCGACGATGGCTTCGTGACCCTGCTCGTGCGCTTCAGGTCGTACGGGGCACGGGTGTCGTGGCCCCTACGGCCATTGGAGCTCTGACCCTGGATGCTGGCTCTGGCAGCAGAGGGGCGGGAGGCGGGGGAGGCGGCGGGAGGGAGGTGGCCAGCCGTGATGGTTACGGCAAGATGGTGAGCGGCCATTGCCTCTCCCCAGCTTCTGAGCTCCGGGGCGGCTCTCTCGAAGGCAAGAACCATGTTGGACAGCTGGTTCGACGTGGCTTGCGCGTGGGCGATGATGAGCTTAGCGCGGCGGCCGGTGTAGCGCTCATCGTGGTTGACGCTGGTCCATTGTGACCACTGAGCGTGATAGACGTCGCGGATGATGGCTGAGAGGATGTCCAGGGCGTCTGAATCGGCACGGCGGAAAAGCCAGTGCATAGTGGCATCGGTGAAGAGATCTGCGATGATGGTCTCGTTGTTGACTTCGAGGTGGAAGAAGTTGTAGAGATCGTCTGAGAAGTCCTGGAGAGTCTTCAAGACGCGACCTTGCAACTTCCAGTGCAGTCTGAGCGCGTTGTAGAAATAATTGGTGCATTGATCTGCGCGGAAGATGCTTGTGCCGTCACACATGAGAAAGTTAAGATGACCGGCGCCGAAGTGTTGGTTGTCTTGTCTGTCGGCGATCTGCATTGCAGTGCTGTACCTCATGGTGAGGTCCACACGGTCCTCCAGGGGGACATACTGCTGAGGATGGGAGGCAGACTTGTGCGCCGTGGGCTCCGAGGGGGGGTAGGGTGCCATTTTTGCTTGACCGGTGTTGCCGAGTTGTTATACCGAGATGGACCGAGTTGGATGTCGAGGTGATCGTCGAGTCGAGGGCCGGTCGCGCTTTTGAAGGCTTGAAATTTTCAATTTGGCGGTTGTGCGGTGAAAGTAAACAAACCAGGATTTCTATCAGTGACGGTCAGAAAGCTTACCTTCGTCACTTTGAGAAATGTTCGGACAATCAACAGTATGCAACTACCCGGTCACTGTTTGAAATCATCCACTGGGCCTATCCAACCTTTGTACGCCTGCATCTTGTAGAGATGCGTTCAGTTATGCATGATAGCTATACCACTGCCACGGCTGCCTCACAACTACCACAACATTAACCATGAAAGCCATGCTAGGTGGGACATATGGGTTATTGTGCTGCCATCACAAATTGAAGAGTCTAACTCTGCCTGTAGGAGTTTTGGATAAGTGAGGCTGCACCTGACGTTCAGAGGCTGGATGTAGATGTGGACCTTTAATCCAATGGTATGTGGTAGCGCAGAAGAAACATGCCGGGATCTATTCTGTCCTGTTGTGTCTCTCTGGAACTGGAATCTTTGATCGAGCCAGCTCCCGAGAAGACGAAGCCCTGGAAGTCCATGAGTCTTGGTGTATTGCCTGGCTGGTATCCTCTCGCTACCAAGATGATCTATCGCAGGGTGGACGTGTAACTCCACTGCCGTTGTTCTGCTTGACAGCAGGTCACTCTTGGTAACAGAGTGAGAGATCGACGACAGAAGCTTGGAAAGGATTTTCATCTCAGCCATGACTTTTTTTCAACATGAGTTGTCAAAGGGGTGTGTTCTCTACGATCCAGAAATCCAAGGTAGCTGCGTTAGAATGCCGGCTCACGAGGGTATGTAGCAGGACGCTGTGAATCAAGCATAGAGCTTGCTGTTGATAAGAGAGCATTCCCGGCGCAATCTCAGCGACCGCAGCAAGGCCGTAATTGGCAGCAAACAGCAGGATCGCAACAAATATATCGCATATGTCATTCGACAAACGCATCGCGCAGCAAGAACACGATCATGGAAGATTTGGGAAGTGAAGTGAAGCGCTGGGCAAGTGAGACGATGTGGAGAGTGGGCATTGACCAATCAGTTGACGTCGTTCAGCTTTGGGGAGCTTCCATCGATTGCATGCCGAGTGATGTCGCAATGACGTGCATGATTGAGCTGCAGCTTTTTGAGGTGATTCAAAAAGAGAGCTCCATGCAGGAACAGCTCTGTCTTCTTTTCACATCACACAGCTTTTCTGCAATTTCCAAGTCACACGACCTTACAATCTACTCCATTTAACCCATCAAAATGGCCTCCATCAACCCCGACGCATCCTCTGGCTCCGACCCCAACGGCTTCCACGCCTCCAGACCCAGAGACGAGCCTCTGACCACCCACGGCCACCAGCCTGGCAAGCAGGTCGGCAACGACGCCGCCCCTGAGTTCCATGCCGAGACCCTTCCCGCCGGCTCTGCCCCCTCTTCCAGGTAAATCGACCTCAATTGAAGCAGCCTTCAAGTGCTATACTGACCATCCTTAGAACCTTCAACCCCAACAACGCCGCTGAGGTTCCTCCGGGCAACGACTCCACCTCCGCTCAGGACACCATTGGTGGCGCCACTTCCCAGCAGGTCCACGCTGGCCTCGGTCAGCCTATCCAAGGCCAGTCCAGCGCTGAGCTGAGACACGACGGCCAGAGCCACAACAAGAACCCCGGCTCCGGCCTTGACGGCATTGCCTCTGGTGCTCAGGGCAAGACCGTCGACCCTCACCTTCCCGAGAACGCCAACCAGCGTGCCCTCGACAACCCGAATGCTCAGGCCAACCGCGGCAACGTCGGCGGCCCTGCTGCCCAGGACAGAATCCCTGACTCCGCTTAAATGCGTTGCAACTTGACCTGTCACGATCAATGATACCAATGCCTTCTATCCAGCTTCTCTTGTAACGATAGTTAGTTCTGCATCTCCCCGGCGCGCGAAAAACGCGGCCGCTTATTGCATCAATCGGCCTTGATGGCTATGAGAAATGAAAAAACAATTGCAAAATATCAATGAGTCCACTGTCGTGAACATGCCAATCACCGGCCAGTTCCCTCCGCGAGAATCGAGACCTCATGCTCCGAATTTGCAAAGTGGGGAGGGAGTGACGACGTTCCTCATCGATCGCGGGGTTGCGGCTCAAGCGAAAAGTCTATGCATAGGCGATCCTGTTGGCCTAACAACCCTGTCACTTGGACACCATATACAACTTGCATTGACGATCAGATTGAAGTTGAGCCTTTCTTTAATATGGTCTGGTACTTGAAAATGCCGCAAAACCTTACCTAAACTTAGAATAGTCATCTGGCAGGCGACAAGCCATTTTCGTCGCAAGGCCTTTTGCTTGTCACACGGTGTGGTGTTCGTCATCGCGTTATTCATAGGCACTACATATGAAAGGCGGTTACAGTACAGAAAGGTATCTAAAAGGAACAGAGCAACCACAAACAGCTCACTGAGAAACTCAAAACTCGTTGTTCAGAGGCTCTCCCGTCACTTCCTCAATCTTCTTGACGGATCTCTTGTAACCCTCCGAGGCCTCGAGCCTGTCCACATAGGCGTTAAGCTTGGGGTAGTCCTTCTCGTTGATCATCTTGAGAACCTTCTTGCCAGCCTGAAGGGGGAAGGACATGAGAATGTCGACGGAAGTGAGCTCCTTGCCGCAGAGGTACTCCCCGCCGTCGGGGGAGGTAGCCAACTGCGACTCCAAGAAATCAAAGTGAGTCTTGAAGTTGGGCTTGAAAAACATGTTATCGAACTGGCCCGCAATTGCCTTGGTCAGAGGGCGGACGAGGAAAGGGACCTTGTCGCCCTTGAGGACTAGAGATTACTGTCAGCAGGACGATCGAATTTAAAGACGAAAGAGCACGTACAGCCAAAGATAAGGTTGGTCACCATCAAGGCCATGAGGGAGCCCTCGGCATAATGCATGTAGAAACGGTAGCGCAAATAGCTTTCAGTCTCGAGACCAGGGCCCTCCTTGCCATCCTCGAACTTCTTGGGAGCAAGACGTGGTGCGAAGTGCTCGGTGAGATACTCAGTGATGAAACCCGACTCGGCGAGGATCAAGGGCTCCGTTCTGCCCGGAGCGGATATACCGACAACAGGAGCCTTGCCCAGAGGATGAACCTTCTTCAGCTCGGCGGGCGCAAGCATGTCGGCTCCGCGCTTGTAGACTTCGATATCAAAGTCGACGTCGCATTCTTCGAGCAGCCAGACAAAGCGTTGGGCTCGTGACTTGTTGAGCCTGGAGGTTCAGTTTCAGCAACAGCAAGTACTGCTGATGGTTCGACATGACTCACCAGTACAAAGTGACCTTTGGCTTCTCAGTGGCCATGATGTGTGTGCTCTGGAGATGAAGGAGTCAGAATCGAGTCGCAGTGGTGAACAAAACTTCGAGACGCCATCAAGGTAGAGCAGAGGAGAATCAAAAATGAGATTGACAGGGACCGATATGTTCTTGAAGAGATGGAGAGGGCGGAGACATGCGGAGACATGGAAGTAGACATTTTACACATGTATGCCTCGATCCGGACACTCACATATTGAAACGGTGACTTACTGATTGTCGATATGCGATCTGAATAGTTGTTTGTCTACAGAAAACAGGGAAGATGCTATCTCATGTGCAGATGTTCATCTGGTAATGCCTGCCCTTGGCGGTCTCAAACCCTAAAAAGCTGACCATCCAAGACTCACACGTGATTCGTCAAGGCTTGGCGCTATCGATCGAACGTCAGTGAGAGCGACGGCCATTCGAGGCGTGAATAACACAACTTTCCCATTATCCCACCTCTCAATCACAGTTACGCATCAATTCAAGATGGCGGGCGGTGGTCACAACAGTGCGCAAATCCACAGGGCTCGTTTGGCTGTTGCGCAGTGAACTGACGTCTGTACAGGTCTCGCCTTTGACCCGGCGCTGGTCAAGTACAATCGTATGCATCCGACACGAGAACACGAACTGACAGTATCGATGTTCTGACTGCAACACCAGAGATGGCTGTGGACCGCTACAAGCACTTCAAGTGGACTCCCCGTACTGCCTGGCTCTCGATCATCTGGGCCATCGCCATTCCCGGCTCGCTTTACTACGTCGCCAACAAGACCGATGTGAGTCGCAAAATCTCGTATATACTGGATCTACAAGGGACTTGGATGTTGCGGGCTGGAATTGCAAGAGGCGGGTTGAGAGGAGGACTACAAAAGAGTTGGCGTGAGGCTGGACGAACGGCGGACAGCTGGGTATGGGCAAATATTGGGACATTCACCAACAACTCGATCATTTCTTCGCCAGACTATGGGCGATTGAAGGGATGAATCATGGAATATGGAAGGGTGGCAGTCTCACTTGGCAATCCAGCCCAAGGCGTCCACGGTTCTGCAAATGCACTTTTGCCTGGGAAGCGCAGTCCACCTCGAGGAGACAGATACTGATGTTTTTTCATTGCAGGGCAAGTACGAGCTCCGCGGCAAGCTCAGAGGCGACACCATCAAGGAGTTCTAAATCGAAGACGAGAGCGAAACTACGAACAGACGCGCAGAATGGGGTTGGGAAAGTCGCAAATATACCACGATGTCAATACCGGTCCACAAGAAACCGCCCCTTTCTTCTGGTGCTGGTCACCACAAATGCGACGATTTGCGTGATGCTAGCCCTCCCTGTATCCTTTCCTCCGCGTCATGTACGTAGACAGCGGGATGGCTGGAGACCGAGTCTCGGGCTGCCACCCGAAACGCTGGCATCCCTGTGTGAAGCTTGGTCTTTTGTGTATTTTGTATTCTCAAGCTCCGTACTATGTGTAGGCCGGCCGATCGGCCTGATCCATCTCGAGTTAAATGTTGTTGGCGACCGAGAGCTCGCTCAACGGTCCAGAGAGCAACAAGAGCAACCTCGTTTTCACTGTAGATACGAAACACAATACACAAGAATAGCAATGATCTTTTCGGCACACGAGCGCCCGTGTGCCTGACAGCGATCGGCGCTGTTTGGCTGCATGGGGTTGCCCGGCGAATTTTTCCAAAATCTTGATACGAGACCCGCAGCAGCGTCACCTGTGTTTTGCTGTGCTGTCACTGCTGTGCTCAACGACTCGAGTTTATCTCTTGCGACCTGCTCTTACTCCAGACGAAGGCCCACAATTTTCTATGCGGGCCTGCATTTCTGTCCACAGCGCTTGCCGCTGTTCGTCTAAAAGAACGCGTCAACTGGTGGCTATGATTCAGGCTCGGATCCTCGTTTTAGAACATGCCTATCATCCAATGGAATCCTTGTAAGGTGTCGTTTCGCTCCGGTCACTGAGGGGATTTTTACGAGTAGGTGTGGTGATCAAAAGGACGTCGCGATATATCTGCTCCTTCTGCCCAACTGGTGTTCGCAACTCCCTTCCCTTTTCTTATCCTTGGTCTTGTTTGGGGCTGATATTTGACTCGCTCTTGTACCCCCGAAGCTCCTTCCTGTCTTTCCATCTTTCGTTACTTCCAGATGGATACTTCGTACTCGAGCGTCCCGACTGGGATGCAAGAAAACAAATCGCCGGCATCGATGCAAGACGGGCCGATGAATAACATGGAGATGACCGACAACACATCAAGATGGAATCCCGCGGGTTGGCAAAAGAAGTGGAAGATAACAGCCGTCATTGCTGCTATCATCATAATCATTGCGATCATCGTCGGCGCCGTGGAAGGCTCCAAAAACCACAAGCACAAGAGCGACTACCCGGATTACCATGCTCTCAACTATACTCTCGAGGATAGATGGCAAGGAACAAACTTTTTTGACCACTTCGACTATCACAGCACCGCTGATCCGGCTGAAGGCTTTGTCAAGTATGTTTACCACGGCGGAAAGTCGATCAGCACCGACTAACGAACATACAGCTATGTCGATCAAGCAACTGCCATGTCTACGAACCTGACTTATGCTGGCGAATCATCTGCCTTCCTGAGAGCAGACTCCACAGACACTAATGCGAAGAATGGCCGCGACTCCGTGCGCATCACTTCTAAGAAGCAATTCCATTCTGGTCTTTTCGTTTTCGACATCAAGCACACCCCTTGGGGCTGCGGAACCTGGCCTGCTGTTTGGCTTGCGGACCCCAGCGACTGGCCTGGCAATGGAGAGATTGATGTTGTCGAGACCGTCAACCAAGGCAACACCGGAAACCAGATGGCTCTGCACACTTCCAAAGGATGCACGATGAACAGCAAGCGCACTCAAACTGGAACGGTGCATGGCACCAATTGCTACAACGGTAAGGATTTCAGAACCCAGTAGCCCTACATTAGCACAGCAGATCTAACGAGCTTGACCAGGCACAAACGACAATGCTGGCTGTGCAGTCATGGGAGCTTCCAGCTCTTACGGTGCTGAAGCGAACGAAGATGGCGGTGCTGTTTATGCTATGGAGCTCCGTGATGCTGGCATTCGCATGTGGATCTTCAACCGCGACTCGCCTCCTGGTGATCTCAGAGCCAACAACGACTCGACCCCCGATCCATCGACCTGGGGCTTGCCAATCGCAGACTTCCCCAGCACTGATTGCGACATTGGCTCGCACTTCAAGAACCAATCCATCATCGCAAACATCGACTTCTGCGGCAGCTGGGCTGACAGTGTCTATTCCACTCAGTTCAAGTGTCCCGGAACGTGTGAAGACTTTGTGGCGACAAATGCCACGACTTTCAAGCAAGCTTACTGGGAGTTTGCAAGCTTCAGGATCTATTCGGCCGAATAGCGAGCAGACTAGAGTCGCTCGATTTTATGTTTATCATGATACCCTCTGTTAATGATTTATGGCGTTTAAAAGGATAGATTAGATGGCTGGGTCGCGCAGACGGATCGAGGACGCCACGACACTTTATGTAGACAACACACTAGAGTTAATGAAACATCACTGCCTCACACCTTTTTCTCCAGTCGCACCTCACTCTGTGGTACAATTGAGGTTGTTGTCGCCTGTTGCTTTTTTTGAGGAAACAAGACCATCAAGCTCGGACCCAAGCCTTGGCCGACACAAACATCATCACCCCGCTTGTGATCGCATGTGCGGCGGTTCTCTTAGGTCAGTCTGCTGCCTGATTACTTGAAAATGCTCCAATATATGTGATTGTACAAGGCCGTTCAACTTTCTTTCGTCCTTGCCTGAATCACCTGTGTAAAATATCTGTACCCCATTCGCTTACCCGGCTTGAAACAACCTGCTTTGGAACATCAGGTCGCACATGCGTAGCTTTCGAGCGCCAAACGCAGGCATAATCAGGTTGAGACACCAATTCCTCTGTTTGCATGGCTGGATTAACCGGAACTTTCTTTCACTTTGAAGAATATCTTGAGGGGCCATGTCCCAGTCACGTCGAGAAGCCCGCCGTCGAGCAGAGTCTCTCAACCCGCGAGAACGTCGCAGGCGGAGACTAAATTCTTCCTCGCCGGAGCCTCCTGATTTTGTGACCTCTTGGCTTGATCAACAACGTCAATTAGAGCAAGAACCTGAGGATACTACTGCTTCAGCCTCTGTCTCTGAGTTTTCACCGGACCGTCCGCCTTTGCGAGCGTCTGCCGCAGTAGCGCGTATGTCTGCAATCACTCGCCGGCTCAGGTCCCGAACGGCGAGCTCAGATCAGCCCGTCCAGACTATCCAGGAAAGCATTCACCAGATGCAACAAACCGATCAGGACACGGGTCCTTCTTCAGGCCATCTTCACCAGCATTCGACCACTCAAGGCAGCATGCGTACCCGGCGCCATGACCATCAAGATTACGGCCCTCGGGTGACATTGGACCAGATCTTGTCTCAGGACGAAGCGGCTGCATCTGAATCTACCAACTCCCGGCAAAGAGACCCCTACACTGACTTGTTCACACATGACGATGACGCATCGTCCGAAGACACGAACAGCACACGGCGCCCTCAAAACGCGCACATTCTCGGTCAAAGCTCCTGGTTCGACCGTGCTCAAGCTGCTCAAGCAGCTCAAGGCGCTCAACAGGACCAAAGTGTTCAGCAGCCCCGGTGGAGCTATCCTGGCGCGCGAGAGCGTTTGGCGGAGATATCCAGACTCTTTCATGAGTCACAGCGGTCAAGAAATTCGTTGCCGGAAAAGCCATCCATCCTTCTGACCTACCGATTGGATACTGACGTGGAATCGGTACCTCCGGATGTTGCTTCCCAGCCTACTTTGCGCTACCTACCGTTTGTTCCGGTGTCGGGCGTAGACAAGCGTTACATAATCCACCCTTCACACAAGCAACGTATCGACTCGTCCCGGACGGCAGCAAGAAGAGCCCAATGGGTTCCCAACATGCTTCCCGTCGAGCTGTTCGAACTCATCACTCAACACCTGTCTCGTGACGACATCAAGTCGATGCGTTTGGTAAGCAAGGAGTTCGAGCTAGGAGTTTCTCACTCCTTATTCGACACGGTGGTGGTGCCATTCAATACAGAGCTCTACGATATGATTGAGCAAGAAAGAGTCGTGAAGCGCGATCTCAAGGGCAAGCGCAGAGTCGACGACCCTGTCAACAACTTTATCGATCTGGAACCCGGCTCCCTGCAGTGGAAGAACGCCATGGAAGACTCGGAGGACAAGGTCTACCGTGGCCACGGTCTTCAGGTGTTTGAAGGCTTCGGCGGTCACATCCGCAGATTCGGCATGAGCTTTGAGATTAAGGAGGACGCTCTTCAGAGCCCCCCTCAAAAGATCGTACTCGATCAACACGAGAGCTATTTCGGCTCATATGACTGGCCATCCCAGGAGTACACCCGCTTCGAAAAGCTGGCTGGCCTCGAGCGTACAGCAGACGAAACATCGCAGATGAAATTGGCCTTCTCCCATCTTTCGAAGGTCAAACAGCTTGCGCTTTCCATGGACAGTGGCCTCGGTTGGATGAATGGGCCTGACCGTTCCATACGTAGTCTCATCCTGCAGCGTCCTCCCCAAGTCTTTGGATGTTCGCACGGCATAGTAGACGCGCAGCAGCAAGAGCGCATTCAACTATGGGAGACCCTGGAATCTGCACATGAGAGGCTAGGCACCCTTGATGAACTCAAGGAAGGTCACCTTGAGTGCACTGCACTAAAGGAGAACTTCTTCCAGCTGCCTATCCTTTCATCATATAACAACCCTGACTTGTGGGCAAGCGCCCCTGCCAGTGCGGTTCCAGCTGTGGACGGAAACGGCTCCGAATCTTCGAGTGGGGTTCTGTACATTTCCAATAGAAATCCCGATGCGCGCGACAACCTGCCCGGCTCACAAGACGCAGAGAGACTCGAACTTTTCAGGAGGTCCGACAATTTCAGTCCTGCCAACCTTACAAAGTATCAGAAGGAGTGGCTGTTGGAAGCAGAGTGGGCGCAGAGAGCTTTTCTGACCACATACATGCTTGCCGTTGTCGATAACGGACCTGTTTTTGACCGAGTGTCGGTCTTGAACCTTGCCCGTGTATCCAGCCACCTCATACCTCTGCTATCCCGCGACGATTTCTGGGACGCTCTGCCAAACCTGAAAGACGTCGCACTTGGTGTCATCCCCGACTGGCGCACTGTTGAGAGAGACGACGCTGGTTTTGTCGAAACCCATGACATTGAACCATCCCATGCTGTCGAGAAGGCATACGGCTTGCTTCAGGACCATGTTGGGCCCAGACCTAACATCAAGAAGCTCAGCTTCTCATGGGCCGCGGGTGGTGAGCATGCTGAAGGTATTTTTGCTCGGAACCACCACGTCTTACCTGCTCCCGTCACCGTCGTCGCACGCGCTACAGCCGTGCTCCACAAGGATGATCGCCTGATCAGTCTGCCGCACATTGAGGAACTCGTATTCTCTAATTGCTGGTTCACGCCTCAAGCTTTGGTCAATATGGTCAAGAAGCTGCGTAAGGCTTCCCTCAAGAAGCTCAAACTGGATTCTGTGTCACTCACCGCCAATCCACGCAACGCGCTAGTCGCCGGCGGGAACGCCAACGCAAACCAGAACGCTATGGCAGGTGCACCTCAGCAAGGACCGAATATGCTAGGTGGACATTTCGCCGCGCAGTTCGGAGCTCAGGTTTGGCAGGGTCCACCACCAGGAGTCAGCACTCAACAATGGGCCAATACAATGGTGCAGACTCTGAACTTTGTGATGGCACAACAGGGTGTTGCACTACAACAACTGCCGCAGATCTGGACCAACCATCCGATGGGGATGACGCTGCAACAGATCATGGGCATGCTGACTACTCTGGCTGGGGGTGGCGTTGCGTTGCATCCTATGGCTCAACCTGGCATGCTCTTCCAGCCTCAAAACCAGCCACTACAGGGTCAGATCAACCCTTTCCAAGCACCTCAGCCACAACTTCCGCCTACGCATCTGGCACTGAACAACAATGCGATCCCGCCACCTGCGCCGCCGATGGGAGGCCCTGTTGGGCAACAACAACAACAGAACTTTGTAATGC
Source organism: Aureobasidium mangrovei (assembly GCA_021014315.1). NCBI lineage: Eukaryota > Fungi > Ascomycota > Dothideomycetes > Dothideales > Saccotheciaceae > Aureobasidium > Aureobasidium mangrovei. The sequence goes on along the minus strand of JAJJJQ010000001.1, from coordinate 849,331 downwards.
CAGTTGCTCCACTCCAGAACAACGCAGGCAACCATAACGCACATGCAGCCTCACCGAGCAACAGATGGTGGTACGAAGGACACCGCGTTGGCTCGTGGGTCAGCGTGATTGATAAGATAAGTCCGGGACCTAGACTCGAGATGTACAGACCTCGTGGCGAGTTTGACCCCGAGCCCGAGAGACGCAAGAAAGGTCTGGTTTCGATTGAGTTCAACTCGTGCGGATACATACAGCTTCGCGCGGCGAACTTTGACCAGAACGCCATCGAGGCACCTGCTTCGTACCGCATGAGCCGTTATTTCACACGCCGGCAGAGTCTCCTCTCCTCGAGCATGCTTTCCTCGTCAGACAAATATCTTGGGACCATTGTACAATACATGCCTGAGCGTGAGACGGAAGCTCTTCTTCTTGCATGGGGTCTGAACACGGGCTGGACCGACAGAAAGCTCGCCGAAGAGGCAGAGTATGACGGATACCTTCCCGGAGGTACAGGTCGCTTTAGAGGAAGTGTGACACAGGACACACCGCTCAATGTGAGCACCGATGATTGAATTGTTCACGAGTAACACGAACAATTTGCTCTTGGAGGCTGTCAAGAATATGCTACAGTAACGTTCGCTTGACGCACTCTCTTGTCATGAGATCTTCCTTTTGTTTTTTTGTTTTTGTTTCTTTGGGCCTTTGCGCGGCAGAAAAAGGGAGTAATGGTGGCCGCTCAAGTTTTGGCTGTCTTGGAAGGTGGAAAAGGAGTCATGGGCCCAATTCGAGTCGCAAGGGATGGTGAGCTTGCATCAGAGAGAAAGCGAGCAGAATTGACGATCGCTATAAAGAGTCGAGTTTAAAGTACCTAGAGTCAAAAAATAAACGTGTAAGAGTACAGTAGTTGAGCCAAGTGGTTGGTGATTCAGGTGATTGTTTGCGGAGCTGAACGGAAGGTCGGGAGTGCGGCTCCGATGGATGCCAAGAGGCAAGAGAGCTTTGGGAGCAGGGTGGGAGATTTTGATGAGCATCCCTGAACAGCTGCCTGGTCGATTTTTTTCTTCCCTGGAGGTTGTACAGTTGTCGAGAACAGATTGTTTCGAGCACGCCGGCCCAGCTGCTTCCAAACCGCGCCGATATCTATCTCTTGGGTTGTGTGGCCTTATCAACATCACCCAGGCATCAGCCCACCTCGACACCATCTCGCAATCATCCAGTCACTGGAAACAAGACAAGACATCTGATATACCTCTCGTGTTGCGCTTCCTGGCGCTCCAGACCCATCACACAGAACCAAATCGATCCGTCGACATCCGAAAGCACAATCTCATCACAATGTCGGCCAGAAACAACGCTCAAGTGCCCAAGAAGGACGCCCAAGTGCTCAGCACAGGCACCGTGTCAGATGCGCCAAAGGAGAACATCTTCTTGTTTGTGCCCAACTTGATCGGTAGGCCGGCTGCCTGATTGTCCCAAGCCAAAGGAACAGAAGCTGACAGGACGGCAGGCTATGCTCGTGTGGTGCTTGCCTTCGTCTCACTATATTTCATGCCCCTCCATCCGCGAAGATGCGCCTTCCTGTACAGCGTTTCGTGCCTGCTGGATGCTCTGGACGGCCACGCTGCGCGCAAGTTCAACCAATCGACCAGATTCGGCGCCGTGCTGGACATGGTGACGGACCGCTGCACCACCACCTGCCTACTCGTCTTCCTCTCGACCGCCAAGCCGCGCTGGAGCATGGTCTTCCAGCTGCTCATCAGTCTCGACTTCACCAGCCACTACATGCACATGTATGCCACTCTGGCCATGGGCGGCAGCGGCCAGAGCCACAAGAACATTGACGCAAAGAGGAGCAAGATCATGCATCTGTACTACACCAACAAGAACGTCCTCTTCGTCTGCTGCGCCCTCAACGAGCTCTTCTTCATTGGCCTCTACCTGCTCGCCTTCTCTTCCCCCTTCTTGTCGCCCGCGCTCTTGCAAGCTGGCGAGGCCTCGACCCTCCAGCCCGGCTCTCCTGTCATGCCTCCCAAGCCCTCGACCATCTTCTCCAGCCCCTGGTCCGCCGGTGCCATGGAGATGGCCAGGTAAGAACATTTTATTGTTTCCGAAGTCATCGCGACAACGGCTGACAACGCACAGAGCAAACAAGATGGATAGTACCGTCCCGTGGATTCTCACCGTCATCTCCTTCCCCGTCATGCTCTTCAAGCAGTGGGTCAATGTCATCCAAATCGTCAAAGCCAGCCAATGGCTCGCTCAGGGCGATCTCGCCGACCGCGCAAAGGCCGGTCTGCCCAAGAAGACTCAATGAATGCAGCAACAAGTGCTGTATGTCTTGAAAATACGAGAAGGACCGAGTAAAGAGCTAGGGGTGATAATCAGAGACGAGGGGTGGCTGTGATGCCGTTCAATCCGCCTTCACTATGCATGGCGGCGGGCGTTCAAGGCGCAACAACTCGAAGACTGCTTCCAATTCCGGTTCGTTGGTGGTCCGCTCGGTATAGACGTGCGGAACACGCCACGGTTGCTTTGTGCTGTGTCATCGCTCTCCTCTACTTTTCTTGTACCACATTTCTGCTTGCTGCAATCACAGTTTCAAAATTCGATACACCAACTTACCTACCTGCATATTCTCAAACGCGCAGAGCTTTCTGCAGAAAGGTGCCTCCGACCGTGTAACGAGGTTGCAGATTGACAGGAGAGGCTCTGCATCTCGCCGAGGAGGCTGCACATCGATTTGGAACGGCGGCGGGTGATTGACGGCACTGATTGATTGATTGATTGATTGATTGATTGATTGCTTGCTTGCTTGCTTGCTTGCTTGCTTGCCTGGCCTGTCGACCACCAATTCCCAAAAACTGGGACAAAAATGCAATGGCTGGGGAATATGGTGACCACAGCCATTTTTAATATCTACGACCAATGACGGAACTGGGTAGCGGATGGCCTCGGGGGGAGGCCTTATTTATGGAAATTGATCGGCAATGCATAACAGACATCACCCACGTCGATCTGACGGCCGGCGCGCGTATCCCGCCGTGCCGGCGCGGTCTGTACTCTGGGTTGTCCCCAACGACCATGGCCGTCTTGGGTTCATGCAAGAAGGATCAAAGGAGCAGAAGAAGACAGCACTGTTCAAGCTCAGGTTCAGCTTCAGCTCTAACCAGATAAACGGCGCAGGTGCATTAGTTGGGACCCGAGGGTGCTGAATGCCGACATGAATCTTGAATCCTCGAAGCACAGTCGCAGTTTTCATCGAGATGGACGTGTTTCCATGTCAATGATGCGGCCGGCACGGGAAGGTCAGATGTCATGTAGTGCCCGCTTTACACTTGGCCGGAAGGTTACGCCATTCGGGACACGTGAGACGCAGATGGCGAGCAAGGAAGAGGCACGGCATAAGCAAGGCGCAGATATGGGTGTCGACGTGTGCAAAAGCAAGGCACGAACAAGGCGGCGCGTATGCATAAACCAAGGCACCCCAAGGCGTACGTACAGCGTACAGCCGCCAATTGCCTTGATCTCTGATCGTGAGGCTTTTGGCACGATTGCTAGAGGGCCATCCGCGACATTTGTCAAAATAGATTGCTCCTTACTGCTCCTCTTCCAAGGTGAACGTAACCTCTTGTCCAACCGACTCCTCTTTAATTCGTGGCTGAGGAAAGCGGATTTGCTTGGCTATACGCGCACGGCGGCGTCTCCGCTTTCGCGCGGTCGATCTATGGAGATTGATCGCAAGCGTGGGATTTTCACCATGGTGCATTTTGGGCCAGCAGACAATGCCATTGTTGGCAGTGGCCAATAGAGGAACAAGGAAAAGTGTATATATACATGTCAGCTGCGGCTTGAGAACCATTGTCTGAGTTGGCCGTTGAACAGGTGGTGAACACATGCGAGCCATGGTACAGTGCAGCGCAAACCCGAAACATGTGGATCTCACGATGCTGCCGAGCCTATCATAGCCCGGAAACCTTAAAAGGGCATGGACTCGATCTCTTGGTTCGGCCGTCGGTTCCAGCCCCCTTGTAATAGCAAGTATGTCATCTTAGACAGTCGACAGGTCTGATTAGGGAGATGATTAACCAGGAACGGCGGGTATGGGGGCGCTCATTAAAATGTCGCACAGAACCTCACTTTCCTTTTCCCGACAGCCACCCGTCTCGAGAAGGAAAAAAGAGGACTAGGATTCGCGACCAGACCAAACCAGCAGCAGCACAGCTCCGACCAGCGACCACACAGACGACTACGCAGCAAGGTGGAGCACAGGAATCTGTGTTTGCGTCTATTGAAAACGTCCCGCGTGCAGCTCGTTGAACGACGAATCCCGGTCAGCTTCTTGCCGGATCCAGCATACGGCGTCCCCGGTCGGCCAGGGTTGTTGCTAGCTGGAGTGCGTGTCGAACCAACCCCAAAAGCGTCCACGCCTCTGCAGATTATCTAGCTCGGCACTGCTGCAAGTACAGCAGCATAAGAGCCTTGCTCCTTGTCAGCTGGCATCTCACCAAACCCCGCTCGTTCTTTTTTCGATTCCTCGGAGGACTTGGATGACATTGCATTGTCCAAAAGTGTTGTTCTTTTCGATAACTCCTTCAGCCATCTGCGGAGACGCCTTTGACTAGAGCGTTTCAAACACCATCACGACCATGGACTCGACCACTCTCGTTACATTTCTCTAGTGAGTTGGAGTCAGCCCCGCCTGGGCAACATTCATACTGACCTCATGTTTGTAGCAAAACAAAACCAGAAGTTCGCTCGGTCGAACTCTTGGGTTCCTGGGACAACTTTTCTCAACCCTGTCGCATGCAGCGTGATGGCCACAGGGGCCGAGGTGTCTGGACCGGATGTCATTCGTTTCAAAACATCATCTGCGATGGTGAAGTCGTTGACCAGCCAAGGCCCAGAAACGGTGCCCTGAAGCAGGGTGGAACCTATTGGTACTACTACAAACTCGATGATACAGAAGAGACCTGTGATGTTACAAAGCCCACTACCGCAGCATGTCCGTTGTTACCCGGCCAGATGGTCAATGTATTGGATGTCCCTGTCGAAGTCCTCGAGGCACCTCAGCGGGTCTGCAGCGCCTCAGCCGACTTGCCCACCACTATGGAGCTCCCCATGACCATCAACCCCGAAGACAGATACAAGAAGATCTATCGCAAGCACCCCACCAAGCTCCCCCGCTACTACTGCTCTAGTGATGCATTGCGGGAGAGGTTCAACGCGGAAGGCAGCAAACTTTCTCAGGACATTTCGAGGACTTGCAACCGACCTTCCTCTCGCGGTTCTAGATCCATCAAGCGCATTCGCCGCGAAGAACCCGAGTACCAAAGGCCTGGAGCTTGTCAAATCGATGTCACTGCCGAAGACATTGCGTTGCTCGCAAACATTCCCGACTTCGACCAGGAGATGGTCGACTTGCCCACACTCAGACCTTTTGCACCATGTCCCACCTCTTCGGCCGATGAGCGACCTGTGACCAGAGGAGGATTCCTTACCGACTTTACCAAGGGCCTCAGTTTCCCTTTGTTTGATTCAAACCGAGAGTCTACCAAGAAAACCCATCGCCTCAGCGAGGATATCACGATGGACTTCGACTTCACACCCCCTCAATTGCCTCAGTACGACGGAGCATTTGACGAACCCCACATCCCCAGCACCGAATGGCCTCTCAGTCCCCCCATGTCTGAGCTTGCCGATGAGGAAAGCTGGCCGCTACCTCCTACTCACACATTCAAGTCCAACCCCGTTCTCTCACCTGTGGATGGTCCATCCACTCCTACCTCCGCCATTCCCATCTTGAACCTCGACAACCAACTCCAGTCTAACACCAACGCTTCAAAACCACTGCCGTCACCGGCATTGTCTACATCCACCATGTCGGACGACTACCACCCAGGGTTCGGGCCCAGGAGCAGCCTACCAGGCATGGGTCTCTTCGACATGGCTTCTCCTACCTTTACAGCCGAGACAATGAGTTCATCCCCTGGAGTCCCGACTCCCGACCGCCTCCACCAAACCACACAACCCTCAAACGCTCCCATCAATGACGACATCGACGAATCAAACTTCAGCACCGGTCTCGAAGACCTATCCCGCCGCCTCTCAGAACTCGCCTCGTCAGAATCCGAATACGACGAAGACGACGATGACTCCTCTGACGTTGAATCCCTCTTCCGAGCACCCAACCGCCTCTCCAAAGCAGAATTCTACGGCTTCCCGACGACGCCCTTGTACCTCCGGGAAACCGAGGACGAGGGCGCCAGCCACAAGGGCTCGAACGCGAGCTGCCTGACGCTGAAGCCCATGTCGAGGCAACGGGGTTTGAGCGCGACAAACGGCGACAAGACGCCATTCACCCTGAGCCTGCCATCGACCGCGGGGTCGTTGGTCGCAGGCGAGGGCATCGCGGACGAGTTTTCGTCGGACGTGTTTGGCGCGCTGGGCATCGCCGTCTAAATAAAGCCTTGCAATCCGCAGACGGCAGAACAGACTCGTCGTTCAGAAAGGAGCATGCGAATTTTTTTTTTTTCCAGTTTCTGTAGATATTATTTATTTTTTTCTTCCCTCGAATGTACATAGCACAACCTTCTCTTTTTTTTTCTTTCCTCCCCTGGCTTGGGAAGAAGAAAACAAAGGATTGATGGAAACGGAATCGAGAATTAGATATTTTACTCAGATGAGATTTTTCCACATTTTTACTTCTCTCTATGCTTTTCGTTGATGGAGAAACTTCTCTTTCCTTTTTCGATCACTTGTCCTTTTCATTCTACACCCCGATCGTGTGTTGCAGTGGATATCCGTCCGCAAAGAGGAGGGGAATGATTGCTTTGCGGGCTAAGTGCCATCCTCGGCCTCTTCATCATCGTCCGCCACCCACTCAACCTCCCAACTCCCCTGCTGGTCGACTCTATCCCATTCATCCCTCTGCCTCTTCTCCGCCGGCCCCTCACGTCTAACCTTCAAGCGACACCTGCCCATACTCCCCTTGCCGCCGAACCCGGCAAAATCCAACGTCCAATCCAAAGGCAAGCGGGCCCTCGCCTCGTCACGGCGAAACGGGACCGCCTCTGCATCCTCGGCGATCCAGCTCCAGCCCGGCTCCAACACGACGTACGCGCTGAGGGTGAAGTAGCCCCAGCCCAGCCGTGTGACCTCGTAGGGCGCCTCGTTGCGGAACACGCGCGACGGCCGGAAGGTGGGATGGAGGAGGATTTCGACCTGGTGGATGATGTCTGTGCGCGAGGGCCGCACGAAAAAGGTCCACTCGTGCATGTTTTGGCTGTCTGGGCGCGGCGTCACGAGCTTGTGCGTGTTGCCGATGCAGAGGGTGAGGGTTTCGACGCGGCCTTGGGAGGAGGAGTCGTCTGCGTCTGCGGTTTCCTCGGCCTCGCGCTCGGCGTAGCTGGTGGGGTACTGTTGCCGCAGGTGGGTTGAGAGGGTGGAGTTGGGGCGCGAAGAGGTGGGTGTGCGGCACATTGGGCATCTGGCCTCGGTGTCGGCGCCCGTGAACATGTCGGGTGAGTCCAAGGGGGCCAGGATGGTCATTTGCGAGGTCACTGATACGTCGGCCCAGTGTGCCATGCAGGTTGCGCAGAGCGTGTGATTGCATCGCGTCGTGACCGGGTTGTAGAGCAGGAGGTGGCATACCGGACATAGATCGTCGTCGCTCACGGTTTCCGTCTCTGGTGGTTCTTGTCGTTGCGTTGATTGACTCTCTGATGACTGACGGTCTGCTCGTCGTGGAGATCTGGATCGGGACTCCCTTTGCGGCATTTTTCCTTTGTATATTCAAATGGAAAGTTTCAAAAGGTCTGATGTTTCGCTTTGCGATTGTGTTTTTTTTTCTTTCTTTTTTGGGACACGCGCTTAGGTTTCTTGCGACACGACCCCTGGTTGTCTTTGAAACTAGTCCTGGATGATTTGAAGTGTCAAAGCTCCTTGGGAGATGGCTCAATGTTGTGTGATGTTGTATTCTTAAAAGGTCATCGAAGGAACGGTGGTGCGGCGGAAGCTGGTGGGTGGCAAGCACCGACCTGGCCTGCCGACCGCGGACAACCCTCCAACAACGGCCACACCAGAAAAGACTTTGACAATTACACTGGACGCTGGAAAAGACGCTTAGAAACGTTGTGCTGGTTACATAAAATGCACGCTCATCGCAAGATACTCTGGCTATGTTTCTGTTTCTCACTGGGCTCATGCAAAATCTCGACCAGCGACTCGTGTAGGGACAACCTGCTTGAAATGTTTGTTTGGTTTTATGCATACATGCATGCATGTCAAGTATCTATAGTACACTTCCTAACCCTTACCAACACCCTTCTTCCTTGCCAACGTCACAGCGCGCAAACACCGCCCTACAGCTTCCAGATCCCCAAGAAGCGTGACGTGTCCGCGATCACTGCTCACCAAACCGCCACGTGCGACCTGGTATCCATCAGGCAACATGGCGGCTTTCGCCAACACGACGCCGTCACCACTCGCGAACGCGAGGTTGTCGTAGGCATCGGCGTGTTTGATGGCTTCGCGACTGACGACCTTGGCACCATACACGGTGGGTATGGTTTTGCCATAGATTACAGCCGCCGGAGGATATACATTCGCCTCTGCATGAGGTGCATGAAAGACGAGCTCTTGCTTAAACTTCTTGACCGAAGCGAGCATACGAGTAAGATATGCGATGGCGGCCTCGCGAGGAATCGTGACGGCGGTAGCAACCGAGGTGCCAGGATCGTTGCTCGCGTCCCCGGGTACCATCGACTTTGTCGCGGCTTGGCCGTCCATCTGGATAGTGAGATTGTCAGTGCCGTTGTAGTCAATGTTGCCGGCTGCTTCTGCCTTGGCACTGGCACTTCCAACTGTCGTGTCCATTTCAGGAGGGTTAGCAAGACCGTCAATGGCGTGTGCAGCCGGGTGTTGCGTTGCTTGTTTTGTTCGCTGTGAGACGCTGTTTTTGCGGCCTGGCAGTATGCTCGCCATGCTGTTCATGACACCTGCCAGACCTGTAGGATGAGGGGGTTCAGTCAATGGCGGCAGAGGACGAGCGACGCACGGGGATAAACGGTAATCGATCCATGTTTGCGGGTCAAAAAAGTCGACAGGGTATTCCTCCTTGGTTTTGATGTTGAAAAAACAGCGCCCGTCAAGTGGAAGGAGGGCGAAACTTGTGCGAATGGTGAAATTGACCTGTGCTGTCAGGACGCGGCTGCTCAGAAGCACATCGTCACCGTTGCGAAAGGGACCCAGAATGTTGACACAGGTTCTAGGCACACCTGCATACACCACGCCAGCGAAGAGATCAGGCCGCTGATTCACAGCATGTCTCGTGATCAAGCCACCCAACGAGTGTGCGATGACAGTGGCACCACGTTTATCTTTTGGTGTTCCGGGCCTGTTGCATGGTAGTCTCTCCAGAAATTCGATGAGTTTTCTGCTGAGGAACAAGGGCTCCAGTCGCCAATCGTAGCCATAATCGTGGACACGTAGCTTGCCGCTTCGGGCATTATCACAGGCACGTAGGCGCTTGAACAGACGTCTCGAAATATCAACCGGACCAACGTGAGAAAGCATGCCATCAGGTATGATCTTCTCGTGAGCTCGTTCGTCGGCTTCGGCTTCAAGGCCAACTTCTAGGTCAACTTTTCTTACATTCAGGCCAACCTTGATAGGTGCCCACAGTTGTCTGTGGGGAGGCTCTGCGGAGCGCAGGATGGAACCACGATAACCTCCAAGGACAACAATATCACCAGTCAATTCATCGAGTGCTTTGGTAAATTGAGGATGTGCCTCGGTGGCCTTGTTTGTTTTGGCACCGTAGGATATCGCTCTGGGTAACTGAGCGGTTGGCTTGAGTGGTTTGGAGTGCGTGGGTGCAGGAGTGGCGTCGAAGTTGGTCGTTTGAGCCCTTTTTGAAAAGGAATTGGCACGATTGAGAGACAAGTCGGACAGAGAGGTAAACGAGGGAAGCGGCAGTCTGATGTTAGAGTCCTGCCAGCTGTCGCGAATGGCCTTCATTCTGCTGTTGACCTGGGCTTGAACATGTTCAAAGCGGCTGTCATCACCAAGCGAGGGTACACGGGACAAAGAACGGAACGTTTGCAATGAGGATTCTGAGGCAGAGCGGCGCAAGCTTTGGTGACTTCGGCCACTGTTGACTCTTGACATGGGACGCAGGGATCCGTCGACACCGACAGACGTGTTGGTTGGTGCTGGACGAACTGGCGAGAATTGGGTGTTGGTTTCTCCCGAAGAAAGTGGAGAGGCGAGGCGAGTGGAGAAGGGATGAGAGTCGGCATCTCTGGAGGAGGTGGTGCGAGCAGGAAGGGGAGGAAGGGGATTCGAGAGAGTGCCGGCGACGCTGTTGGTTCTGCGGGACCTCGAAGGGAGGATGTTGGTCGACGAGGAGGAAGAAAGCGAGGCCAATGAGGTGAAGAGAGAGCCAGAGCGTCTCTGGCGGGTCGTTGGGCGGGTTGCACGGTCGGCTTCGGAGGGCTGAGAGTTGGAGGAAAAGGGAGAGGTGAAGGTGTGAATGCTCGACTTGAGCGCGTCCCGCCAGCCTTCGAAGGACGAGGCGCCTGACGGGCTGCCCGACGAAGCGCGCCGACGGAAGCCGTCTCTTAGCATGGACCTGCTCTCGTCTGCCCGTTTGAACTTCTTTGGCCCGGCTCGCCATGGTGATGGAAGGCGCGCCGTCGTCTGCCCCGTCGTTGTCGCCGGTGCGCGTTGTTGTCCAGTTCGTGGTCTTTCTCTTGCTTCGGGCCGAGGAGATCGCTCTTCGGGCACGTCGTCGGCAGGCGGCGTGACGGCCTTGTCGCTCTCATCGTCCAGGTCTGCATCGTCTTGGATCTGGGCACCTCCGAAGAAGCCGCCCTGCTCTTCGATGGCGGCCTGCTTCTCTGCTGCCGGCGTCTGCGGCAAGATCAGGCGCGTTTGTGCCCGTCCAAGACTGACTCCGACGAGGGATTGCGCCTCTGCTGGTGCTATGGCTCGCGCATCGGGTGCCTCGTCCTCGGACGACGTTGCCGTGTCGTTGACGATGCTGTTGTATTGGATGTCGGCCAATGCTCGAGGACGTCGTTCGGGGCTTTGCATCGGCATGTTGTTCTTCATACATGGACCATTAGACGGGTGGATGGGAAGAGGAACAAGGAGGGACAGGGCACGGAAAGGCCGGTTGGTGGGTGGTAGTGGTAGTGGTAGTGGTAGTGTGCTCGCAAGACTCGAGGCAAATGGTTTGACATGTGTATGCTAAGCTTGGCTCCTGCAGCCGTGGACTAGCAACAACTGTCAGCCTGATTGAACCCATCGTCTCTGACTCTCTGTCTGAGACGCTCAGCTTCCGACCTTCCGCTCCGGATGCATCATCGAAATCGTCCGAGAAACTCTGACGGACAGACAAGCTTTTTGATCGCCGTGGCGGAGTGCATCTCTTGGCACCCTTGGCCAGCCCTGCTTCCAATAATATCGACTCGTCAGGAATCCTGTGCCTCTGCAGGAAAGGCTGATCAGAGGTCAGCACGACTCGGTGGACGACTGTTGGATCGGCATCTTCATCTTGATCTGCATATCGCTATTAGTTGTGCCACCGATGCTGTTGCTGCTTTTGTCATCGAGCGTGTGAAATCTCTAATACTGCCACGCTAATTCGACGCCATACGCTCCCGCCAACCACGATCAAATTTTTGCCCTTCCTTGGGCGTCAACGACCCATCAAACATGTCTTTGTACTACGAGGCCGCTGCCGTTCTCGCCAATGCAGAGTCTAAAGGTGGTTCTTTGAAGAATCGCATCTTTGGCAAAAAGGATCTGAAAAGCTCTCCTGGTGCCATCTATGCCCTGGTCGCCGAAACCACAAAATGGAGTGCCGTCCTGAAAGAAGTCATCGAAAAGAGTGAGATTCTCAAGCTCGAGAAAAAGGTATAGATTGTCCCTTTCTTTGTCCTCTGTCCTGTGCACACTTGTTCAAGCTAGACAAAGAAACTTGTACCCTCCCTCGACAAACTTCGACTTACCCATGCCTTTTGGATGTTGACTTGTCTTCTAGTTGACTCCGACTCTTGCCCTACTTCTGGCCCATGACCTGATATTAGCAAAAAAAGGTGTTGCTGCTCCCCAACAACACCCTCTGAATCTAGCCATTTCTCGCCACAAAGCGAGACTGAATGCCGAGTTTACCAAATGCCGAATCAAGGGCAGATTTGCTACATTAGATGCCTTCAGAGCTCACATCAATTCCGCTGCAGCAGACGAGAGCGCTGAGGCGGCTGCAAACGGCACCAAGGCCTTCCATCCTCGATGGGTCCGCATCAATGCGGTCAGAACGTCTCTGGAGAAGGCTCGAGGCTCCATATTTGCCGACTTCACCAAAGTATCATCGCTCAAAGAGCTTAGCACTACCACCAGAGCTGTCTATTTCGATGAACATATTCCGGATCTTGTCGCCATTCCTCCTTCGATAGATCTGTCCAAACACGCTGCCTATCATGCTGGTGAGATCATTTTCCAGGACAAAGCCTCGTGCTTTCCCGCCTATCTGATCAGCCCGACGCCCGAAGATCGCCATGTAATAGATGCATGTGCGGCACCAGGCAACAAGACTACCCACCTTGCAGCAATCTTGTCATCACAAACTTCAAAGAAGCCGGATGCCAAGGTTACAGCCTGTGAGCGCAACCCACAGCGAGCTCAGACACTGCAGAAGATGGTCAAGCTGGCCGGTGCAGAGAAAATTATCACTGTCAAGGCATCTCAGGACTTCACCAAACTCGATCCACGATCTGCTGAATTCGCCGAGGTGGGCGCTCTTCTCCTCGATCCCAGTTGCTCAGGCAGCGGCATCATCGGTCGTGACGATACATCTGTGCTGCATCTGCCCTCACTTCCGTCTTCTGTGCCGGCACCTTCAAGTAAGAAGCGCAAGAGAAAGCCCAGTACGCCTGTTGAGGTACCAATCGAGAGCACCGCCAACGACGAGCTCAGTGAAGAGACGCCGCAAGCTGTTGAGCTCGAGAACGATGCTGAGAAACTAAAGACGAGATTGAACAACCTCGCCGGCTTTCAACTCAAGATTGTGCTTCACGCTTTTGCATTCCCAGCGGCTACCAAAGTTGCATACTCCACGTGCTCTGTACACGCCGAAGAGAATGAGAATGTAGTAGTCAGGGCTTTGGCTTCGAACATCGCGAAAGAACGCGGCTGGAGGGTCTTGAGACGAGAGGATCAAGTCGAGGGCATGAAGAAATGGGGGAGAAGAGGTGACCTTGAAGCCGCCAAGGAAGCACTGAAGGGCAACCAAGAACTTGAGGACCCCGAGGTTGTCGCAGATGCTTGCATTCGTTGTGAGAGAGGTACAGAGGAGGGCACGATGGGCTTCTTCGTCTGTGGCTTTGTTAGAGACCCTGAGGCTGGCGAGACTGCGAATCTGGCATATGAAGAGGCCGAGGCAGAAGAGGAAGATGAAGAATGGGGCGGTTTCGACGACTGAAACGGACTCTCGACCTGGCCATTAACGCACCAATCTGACATATCTCACCAACATATTTCTTGGTCAGTCGAAACGCACTCCCACATACTTGTTAAGTTCTCATTGGAGCTATCAAGTGCCTCTTTCTCTGGCGGGTTTTGTTACTTGTATTCACTCGAAGATGCGTGCTGATTTGACATGCACAGATTCTATGCTGAAAAGACCAGATCTGACTCGTAGGCTCCCATCCATTTTTTGTCGCATCGTCATCTGGGAACCATATTTTTATGGCTCGAATCACAAGGTCCGCTGTTTCTTTGTGATTGGCGGCTCTCGTTGCGATGATCTCGCTACGCTGACCTTGGTCTGCCCAAACTCTATTGCAGACAACTCTATTGCATACAACCAACTCTCGAGACATCTCGCACTTCATAAATATTCCTCCATCGCCAGAAAATATTCATAAAACAGAAACCAGAGATCGAATCGACATTCGAAATCATCGTGAAATGGCGATGACGGGAAGTATCAACACCGTCAACCAACGTAAAAACGTCAAGAACGACATCACCTTCGGAGTCGAGCTCGAGTTTCTGGCCTTCACCGACGGCAGGTACGAACCCTCTTATTATACCCACGACTGCCTCAAGCAAAAGATTACACTGCCATGTAAGAATCAGTGTCCGCATGGCTCCCATAGCTGGTGTCTTCCTGTTTGCGATGCTCTGCCAGGTTCAACGTCAACTCTGGCTGGGTATACGACCTGGAATGTCACATTCGACGCCTCTGTTGAACTCGATAGTGGCTCTGAATATGATGCTTACCACAAGTCATCATGCCCTTGCGGCAACCCCAGCATCTGCACCCAGAACACCCCCACCACGTTTCAGGCCGGGGTTGAAGTGGTGTCAAGGGTCCTGAATTTTGACCGTTCGACACCCTGTCCTCACGGTCAGGTGTACCCCTGTACTGGAGAGGTTTTCGAATGGGAGTGGCATGCCGAGCTTGGTGCGATTATTGAGACTTTGAGAAAGGGCTTCGACAGAGCAGGCTACCGAATGCTGGTCAATGCGAGCACTGGGTTGCACGTTCACCTGGCCCATGGAACCCAGGGTCTACCTCTACCTGCAGTAAAAGGACTTGCAGGTACCTTCATCGCCCTTGAGCGTTGTTTCTATTCTGTACTCCCCGTCAGTCGTATTGCAGGTTACTCCGCGTCGAACCTCTTGCATGGACTCGAGGCCGGATATGTCAGCACTGGATGCTTGAATGACGACCAAAACAAGAATGGTTACGGACCTGAAAAGTTCTCCAACCAGCATGCCCAGGCTTTGTCTGGCGTGATGTGCGGACATCTTCAGGAGCTTATTCAGAACAAGTTTGATGAGAGTCAACCCATCGAGCCATGGGCTCGTGACAGAACTTGGGAAGGGGACTTTCTCGAAGCTCAAGAGAACAGGTGGGACAATGCTGGAAACTGGGTGCAAGAGACCATCGAGGTGCCAATTTGGGGAGCAAGCACTGAACCCTGGTCAGCATCTAGCACAGAGACTGACACTTGGGCAGCCTCTACTTCTTGGTCAGAAGCAAAAGAGCAAACTCCCGAATCTTCGGCCCCATCCAGCCAGCATGAGGATCTGGTCGACCCTGTTACAGCAGCCCAAGCCATTCGCAAATGTCTACTCAGCTATAACGTCCCCGCATGGCTCAAGCTGATACAAGAACAAGAGACTTTGCAGGCGATCAAGGACATGGGATTCGGTAACCATGGATGTGTCCTGAACCTGCAGAATCTAGAAATGCCACTGGAGGGATACACCAAGAACACGGCCGAGGTTCGTATGCATGCCGGTAGCCTTGATGTCGATGAAGTGATTTCTGCGGTTGACCTCTTCTGTTCACTCCTCCACTACACCGAGGCCAAATCGCTTGAGCAGCAGTTTGGATACCTGGACACCGTTTGGGCTGAGCCTGGCTACACTCTCGTGGACCTGTGTCGTCACATTGGAACTACAACATCTACTCTAGACCACTATACCTCGGTTCTCCTGACCCCCGACTACGCAGAGCGACGTTATTCCCGCTATACGTCAATCAAGTACAATCCTCGAGACAACCTTCATGCCATGACGGAGTGCATCGAGAGCAATAGACTCCATGCCTTCAGGCGCTCGGCCTTGAACCAGAAGAAGAGGCAAAAACTGGAAAGCGGCAGGTACGGACAATTCCCGTACAGGTTTCTGCAGGAATACCTGTCTCAGGCTACTCTCCAACTTCCAGGATCCCTTTTCCTTGACATTGAGGCAGATCAGAAGGCCTATCTCGAGTTTGCTTTTGGACAGTATCGGCTCGAGAGGCCTGAACATCCTATATTTGCCGAGGAGCTTGAGAGTATTGACGACGAGTGCAATGCCAGGAGCAGCGGTGATGACACTGCGGGTCACTGTGCTGACAAGAGTGAAGAGAATAACTGTGTTGCTGAGCCTGATTCTGCTTCGCGTACGAGAATGCAAACATGCTGCATGGCATCATGAACCTGATGATGTCTTTGCACAAGAAAACCACCGTCGGGTTCATCAAGATGATCTGAAATATGAGGCTTCTCATTCGACCCGCTCATCTTTTATTTGCTATATAGATGCAAGATCCGAGAATGGTTTTCAGCCTGTACATTGAAATCGCAATTGGCACGGCTCCTCTTTCTTTCCAGCATTGTAATCAAATCAGCACCTTGTTCTTGCGATCTGACAAATTTACTCACAACGATTAGCCGACTTTTCTTTGACAAGCAGCCACTCGAGCTTCTTCTCAATGGCAGGTGCGAGCTGTAATTAGACAGACAGCAAATTCTAAACATTTGCCCAACTCTCATTCTGCGCAATCCTCTTTCTTTCAACCACAATTCCTTGTCTTCGACGCCACCGTTACCTCGCCTCGAAGAATCCACCTTGTGCATTTGATTGCAGGCGTTTCACGCTTTGTTACCCCTCCAAGTGTTCTTTTTGGATTCCTTCACAAAGCCTGTTCCATGCAATCTTGAGTCGTGTTTCCTCTATAATACATCGTCTTCCATCATGTGTTTCGGTCCCAGGAAAACAGAAAATTATACCAGTCCGACCTGGAGTCAGATTAACTCGACAAAATAAAAAAAAAACTTCTTCTTCGGCGATGGGCAACAACGGATCCAAGCAAAACAACGCTGCTGGTCAGCTTTCTAATACGGTCAAGAAGAATGATATCACTTTCGGCGTCGAGATTGAGTTTCTGGCTTTCATACCCAAAAAGTACAAGGGGGATAGAGATGAATACCATCGAGTAATCCGATACGCACAAAACTCGCTGACACAGACGATGGTGGAGCTCCCTTGCAAGAAACCTGGCTGTCGGCATGGCAAGCACAAGTGGCATCTGCCTGTCCAGACTGGAGAACATTCACACAGTTTCAGAGCCTGGCATTTTTCCAGAGATGGCTCTGTGAACCTGTCCAAAGACAACCATGAGGGCAAAATGTCCTTATCTGAGACTGTTCAAGACGGCTTGGAGCTTGTCTCGCGAGTACTAAATTTCGACCGACCGACGAGATGCCCTTTTGGACAGCAATACCCTTGCAATTCCGGCGAGGTACTTGAATGGGAATGGCAAGACGAGCTCAGATGTATACTCTATGTGCTGCAGAGCAGCTTCGACAAGCCTGGATACCGCGCTCTGGTTAACGGATCAACAGGACTTCACGTTCACCTCGGACACGGCAATTATGGTCTTCCTGTGTCTGTAGTCAAAGGCATGGTAGGCACTATGACAGCCCTGGAGCGTTGTTTCGATAGTATCCTACCCATCCATCGCATCGGGGGCGACAGCGACGATTTTATGGCTCCTGGCAATGTTCGCGGTCGACTTGCACCGCTGCCTGGGCTCAAAACTGAGGGCTTTCATTACTCATATCCGCGGTTTGTAGACACGACAGGTGTGTACGATGATCGCCTGGACTTTGCTGTTTCGTATTGCAAGCCCATGTCGCACATTATGATCGATACCCTTCGAGAGAGCATCACAGATACGCGCCGGGGTATTATCAAAACTGATTCGGTTAGTACATGGAACGAAGAGGCGCCTGACAGTTCGATCGGTATATCAGATGCCAAAGTTGTGACTCAGTCATACCTGACCCTACCGAACGCAGAATTAGATACAGACGACGAAGCGTCTGATGCCGAAGACGATTACCCTGTTTCGGCCGAGCAAGAAACGAACATCAACAACGAGGAGGCAACTACCACTGAAGAGGTCGGTGAGGTCCCTGTCACTGAAGCCGCAACCGAACAGGAGGCCGTGTCCAACAAGGAAGAAGATAGCTGGGTCACTGCAGCCGCACAGACTAGATGGGCCAGCTCAAACCCAGTGGTATCAGGGGTGGCCAACGAATGGGAGGTTGAATCTGACTCTGTCGATCTCTCTGGGCCCGTTTCCGCCGCCACTGCCGATGCCATTCGAATGCACCTATTGAGCTTTAATGTTCCTGCATGGTTGCAGATCATTCGGTCCAAATCTTCCATTCAGGAATTTAAGGACCTGGCCTTACCCAAACATGTCGCTTTGAACCTGAGCAGCCTGAGCGAGCCGCTGCACGATAGCCCAACAGCGCTTCGCCCGGCACGGAGAACGGCAGAGGTCCGAACCCATGCAGGCAGTCTTGATTTCCAAGAGATCGCCGCATGGATCGATTTCCTCGCCGGTCTTACTCGCTGGGCAGAGCTCACGCCAACCGACGAACAGTTTGCCTTCCTCGACAAGGCCTGGAGAGACCCAGACTCTACTATCGTGGACCTGGCTCGTGCCTTTGGAGCTGGAGAATCCACCATTGAGCACTACACTTCGGTCTTGGGAGAAGACTACGCCGAGCGCCGCTACGAGTCTCTCATCTCGACTAAGCGTAATCCTGACGACGTTTTACAGGAATTGACCCATAGCATCGAGCGGAACCGTCTTGAGGTCTTTACTCGTGAAGCCAGAGATGCCAAAATGCGCTTGAAGCTCGAGTCCGGCAGGTACGGGCAGATGCCCACGAGCTTTCTTGAGGCCAAGCTTTGCAGGAAAATTTCCGAGACCCTGGGGTACGAGTATTTGCGTATTGATGGTGATCAGCAGGCGTGGCTTGACCACATGTATCGGCATTACAGAGAGGTTCAGAAGACTACATTGACTTCTGACGCGGGTGCAGATGGTGCTGGCAACTCTGGAGATGACACTGAATCTGGCTCGGACCCAGTTGTTGGCGCTTCCCAGGCTGCTGATAACGAGATTTCAGGCAGTGACAGTGGAAGTTCCGAGTATAAGTCTGCTCAAACTTCTCCAGAGTCTGATTACTTCTCCACCCAAGGTTCACCGACCGCTGCTCCGAGTAAAGATGGTGAAATGCCACTGAGTAGCGATGGCGGAGTACCTTTGGACAATGATAACGAGGAGAGCGAGTCTTGTGCTGTTCAGGATGGCTGGTACGGCCTGCATCCCGTACTCGCCACAGTCTTCCGAGAGGTTGCCGGAGATTCGATCTCGCATCTCGAAGACTACGTGCTCAATATACCCAATTTGAAATCTCGTGACCCGGCACGGCAACCTCGGGTCGACGAAACCGAAGACGACGTGGCCAGTGTCGACAGCGATGCTCAAAGCGACGACAGCGATTCTTGTGCTGCTCAAGATGGCTTCTTTGGTCTGCGTCCCGTGCTTGCCGGTCCTTTTCAAGAGGTCGCTGGGGAGTCCATATGGCATCTTGGAAAGTACGTGCTCAATGTTCCTAAATAGATAGAGTAGATGTATGAGTATTGTAAAAGGTCGTTCCAATTGCTTCGTCCCATCACGATTTTGATCTCACTGCGTGAATGTTTCAGCCTCAAAACTTCGCACGCTCTTGTACGGCTACCAAGATGTCACGATTCTGAAGTCGTGTATCCTAGAACATGGTCTGTCTTTCGACACATATTTGGCGAGTTCTAAGGGTTTCATCGAAGGCCAGGCTATCTCCTCGGCTTGTGTATTCTCCAAGATTGATCCCGTTTGACAGCAATCCAGTAACGTCGATAATGCCTTCACGATGCTGAGTACCGGAGAGATATCCTTGCTGGTGAGTGGTGACTTGTACAAATTGTGCAATGCAGTTGGAAGCGAGGATATGCTCCCTCCCATTCTCGAATCCTTGGCAGACACATGGTCAATGCGCACCAAAGCTCAAAAAGTTTCGACACGCGACGCTCATCCCAAACTCTTCTTCCCCTCCCAAATCCGCACGCCTCGAAAAAATGGCGGACGTAATATCCCTTGCGCCTCAGCACGAGGAAGACCTGAGCGACGAGCAGATGCAAGAGCTGCTCGCTCAGGCGGCCAAGCGGCGCCGCGACAACGCCGGCGTGGCCCTGGTCGACGACAGCGACGAGGCCAAGTCGGCCCGGCAGTTCAACTTTCCAAAGCTCAACACTGGAGAGATGGTGCGGCCTTACGTCTCGAACGCGGGCGACGTGGCCACGGTTGACTCGTCGCGCTTGCTTGCTGAAAAGGACCGCAAGCTGTCGAACCAGATTCGCAAGGTGGAAGACCCGGTGGTTGTCCGGAAGAAGATGCTCGAGGTACGTTGTCCCGCGCTCAGTCCCCTCTCCATCACCTTTGCCTATGAGGAAAATATTCCCAACTTTTTCCCTGACGCGGAGTCGGGGCACCGTCTTGGTGCCTTTCCGCACAACTGAAGTTTTTTTATTCATAGTTACTCTGAGGCACATTCACACATCAACGCTCTTCATACATCACAATCAGAGAGAAACTTGGCTAACAGCTTTTCCTCTAGTCTAAGAAGGCCACGGCCGGTGAACAATGGTTCAACATGCCTCGCACGGATCTCACACCCGAGTTGAAGAGAGATCTTCAATTGCTGAAAATGCGTAACGTGCTTGATCCGCACAGACACTACAAGAAGGAGAACGGCAAGATGCGACCTCCCGAGTACTCGCAGGTTGGTACCATTGTCGAGGGCCCGACCGAGTACTTCTCGTCCAGACTCAACAACAAGGACCGCAAGCGCACCTTTGTCGACGAAGTGCTGTCCAGTGAGAAGGACACTGGTCGCTTCAAGAAGAAGTACGGAGACATCCAGGGCGCAAAGACGAGCGGCAAGAAGGCCTACTACAAGGCTCTCATGGCCAAGCGCTCCTCCAACCCCAAGAAGAGATGAAGTATGGTGCCCTCTACTCACTTTATCCTCTTCACATCTCCGACACGATAGTGTACACCAGTGTCTGCACCCGGTCAGTCGACATTCTCCTTCACGTGCATCACCATCATCATCAGTCACACGCACCTGCATATCCTTCGCCGCCTCTCTTCCTGCCTCGATCACTTCTTCGTGGTTTGCTTTGCCCTTGCCCAAGTGGTCAATAAGCTCTTGTGGTGTCATGGTGCTCAAGGCAGCATCGTCACCACGAGGCACTGGCTGTAAAACAGCATTGTTCGTCACCAAGCTGAAAGCAAGAATCCTGATGCTGGCGTGTCTGGCAACAATGATTTCGGGCACTGTCGACATGCCGACAACGTCGGCGCCCAACGTGTGCAGCATTCGACATTCGGCTCTTGTCTCGTATGTCGGGCCGGCAACAAAGGCATATACGCCTTCATGCAGTCTGCGCTTACCGTCTGCTGGACGGACCTTTTCCCAGGTTCGATGGGCCTTTTGGCGCAGACCAAGGTCGTATGCATCAGACAGAGGAGGGAAACGGACGCCAAAATCATCAGCGTTAGGTCCACGGAGAGGATGGAAGCCAACCAGACCAGCCACATTGAGATGCTTTATACCACGTCAGCTTGCTGTCAACCATGGAAGTTCTTTCGGATGACGAACATCGTTGAGGCAGACAATGTCGCCTACACGGTAGTCTGGGTTCAATCCGCCGGCTGCGTTGGTTACTGAAATATCATCAGTCCTCATCACATGACGTCTTTCGCACATGAAAGACACTCACCAATCATGGTATCGATACCGAGCACCTTGCAGACTCTTGTGGCAAAGGTCACGAGCTCCATGGTGTGGCCCTCATAGAAACTTTATAGCAGAAAGAAATGAGCATACTGTATCTATGCATGCAAGAATCGAGATGACTGACTGTGCTCTGCCTACCAACAAAACGACGGGAACCTTTGCTCCTCCCATGGTGCCAACGACAAGCTTGCCAGCATGTCCCTGGACTGATATGGTCATTCAGGGGTGAGTGGTGATAGGGACTAACTGAGAGACGTACCAGTAGTCTTTGGGAAGTTCGGAATATCATGGTAGTCGATCTCGAACTTGGAGTCAGAAGTGACGGTGTCTGCAATGCCTCCAAGTCCGGAACCACAGACGATGGCAACACGTGGGTGCTGTAGATGGGAGGGGAGTTTGGAGCGGATGAACGAGGCCGAGGCAGAAGCGCGCTGATAGGCCTCGGAGGAGGGTTTTTGACTAGGGAGATGATCTGTCACGGCTGCCATGGTTACTAGGTACAGACAATAATGCGAGTTTGAAAGTATGCTTGCTGTCGCGTGAGTCGAAGTTGGTGCAAGATTGCCAAGACTGCCGAGCGGTGAAGGCCAGGATTCCCGCGACTGATTTCTAGATTGAACATCTGGGAGCGAGGGTGTAGGATAGTTAGAGAAACCAATGGCTTCATATCTACGGTCGCCTTTTGGGCTGACCAAGCGTCTACGGGTATGTCGCACATGTGTATATCGGGACCAGCGACTGACGGGATGCGCGTCCACAGATTGCGCCCCCCAAACCGACCCAAGCCCGCACAGTCTATCAGTCTCGCCAACCGTGGCACGGCAACCCGTCGGTCGTGCTCGAGCACCAGCGCGATGCGTCCGTCGACTTTGACGAGTTCATGAAGGAGGTCGCTGCAGAGTAGGCCATTTCGACCCGCGAACGCAGTAGGAAGACATACTAAGACCGCCCCTACAGAGCCCGAGGCGTAACACTGCCGGCACGCGAGCCCTTCTTCACCTCCGACATTCAGCGCGAGCTCGACAATCTGCGCCTGCCGCGCTCCGTTCAGCTCAACTACCTCAAGCCACTCAAGCGCACTCCGACCCACGGTGTGCCCGCTGCCGACCTCCAATTGCGCTCATACAGCGTGCGCAACCTTGAGTTCTTTGCCGACTTCGCTCTGCGTGCCGCATACTACCTCAACCTGCCTGCCAAGGGACCCGTCCCGCTCCCCAAGATCACCGAGCGCTGGACAGTCCCGAGGTCCAACTTCGTTCACAAGAAGAGTCAAGAGAACTTTGAACGTATCACTCTGAGGAGACTGATTCAAATCCAAGATGGCCACCCGGAAGTCGTTCAGATCTGGCTGGGATTCTTGCAAAAGTACGCTTACTATGGCGTTGGTATGAAGGCAAACGTCTGGGAGTATTCGAGCCTCGACGTTGCAAAGGAGATGGACGAGCAGGCGGAACAGGCAAAGGTCAGCATCGACGAGAGACTCAAGCTGTTTGGCAGACGCAAGGACCGCGTCAACGATGCCGACGTCGACAGCATCATCCACGACGACATTTTCAAGGGCGCGTCTGGCTCATTGGCTCCCATGGGCAAGCTCTAAACGGGCACTTTTCGTTCCATTTCTGCGGCTTTGCATTTCAGGGGCGCCCAGGCTTGTACAGTATCTTGTTAAAAAAAAAAAAGGTAAAAGGAAAATTCATGGCTTCATCATTGCCGATACCACCATTCATCTTCTTTTCTTCTCGCATGTTGTGCAGTCTGCCTTGCTGACAGTGTGGTGGCCTTGCTGCCCCGTGACACCAATAAACCCGAGATAAATCAGGCTCTCGCGACAGGCCGTGACGTTGCATTATGGTAACGTGCACGTCGCGTGCGCATGCATGTTTCCTCCAAGTGGTACAGTTTAGCAAGGAACGGCTGGTTGGCGTGAGTTGGCGGCTCATGGCGTTTTCCTGATTTGGGGGACGGAACAAGGAAGAAAGGACGGTGCATGTCAGGAACGAGGGACAGCCTCTCGGACATGCGCAGATGTGACAGCAAAGCATGCGTCGGCTCCTAAGAACAGTGAATATAGGGCGCCGTCATGTGTCGGAGAGCCGGGGAGGGCCAAAGGCAAGCAAGCGGCTTCTCCATGTCGGGACTCGGTTGGTGGACCCGTAGCGAACAGGAGGAGCGCTCCTCCGTCATCATCGTCAATCTGTAAAAGAAGCACTTGCGCCTCGCAGAACCATCGCAGCTTTTCCAACCAACGACGGACAGTCTTGCTCAGATTCTCTACTGCTCTGATAAGCGACTGGTCAAGAGGCACCCAGCAACGGCTGTTTAGCAGGGATCGTTCGGCGTTCTCTTTGGCCCAACCAAACCGAGTCAAAGCTCCCACCTTCGAGCGTCCAGTCACAAGTTCGGGTACTGGCCCAGCGTGTAGCCAGGCCATCCGATTCGCCAAAGCCAGAGAAGCAAAGGGCATCTTCCAAAAGCAAAAATAAAAGGTAACTCGAATGGCCACGCAAAGTCTTGTTTCCGTCAAACCATCACGTCGCAATCATGAACGACGATGGTTTCGTGGATATTGCTTCTTGCCAGGGCGCGCCCGGCCCGCGGCAACGCGACGCGCTTCCATCATTGCCCTTTTGAATAACCTTGCTGACGCCGTCGCGACTTGTATAGACAAAACGGCGCTGCTCGATCGACCGAGAGCTTGACGGTCGTCGCCAGAAGAAGCCATGTCGAATGCAAACTACAGCGCCATGCAGAGCTCCAATCCTGCGCAACCCGCTCCTAAGCGGTACGACGGTCGCGACGGCGGTCCCCTCTACGATCCCCAACATGGCGGCCACTTTGGTACGTAGGCACGCGCGACTTGTTTAAACGACTCTGGCTGACAATGCGATACAGGCGCCAGCTCTTACGTATGTGCAATTCGATGCGCGGCGGCCGACCAACACGAACTGACAGGAAGAACAGATAGCAGCTCAGGGCAGCGCGCCGCCACCAGAAACCTTTACAGGACAGTGGTCAAATGTGAGCTACAGCGGTCATTCTGCCTAGTTTCTGCGCTGATGCCCTCGCTCTACAGGTTTCACAAGGTCTCAGCGGATCGTATAGAGACATCCTCAACACCTACTGGCAGAACCAAGTCACCAAGCTCGAGACCGACGAACACGACTACAAGATACACCAGCTGCCACTTGCGCGCATCAAGAAAGTCATGAAGGCGGATCCCGAGGTCAAGATGATATCTGCCGAGGCACCCATCCTCTTCGCCAAGGGCTGTGATATCTTTATTACCGAGCTCACGATGCGCGCTTGGATCCACGCAGAAGAGAACAAGCGACGCACTCTACAACGCAGCGACATTGCCAGCGCTCTCGCCAAGAGTGACATGTTCGACTTTCTCATCGACATTGTGCCGCGCGAAGACGCAACTCCACAGCACAAGAGGCGACAAGACTTTGCACCAGGCAGCTATGCCGTTCCTGACACGCAGCTTGCAACTGCCGGACCGGCCATGCAGGGACAACCTGCGGCTGCGCAGCTACAGAGTCAGGAACAAGGACAGCACATGAGCGCGGCAGACTACGGCGCCATGGGCCAACATGTCGCACAAGAGCCATATCAGACTCAGCAGGGCATGTTTCCACCTCCGGCACCGGCAGCGGGCTACCAGCAACAGCACATGTTTGACCCCAGCATGTATGGCGGCGCATACAACATGTCACAGCAACCTGTGAGTAATTGGAGGGGACATGGCATTGTGAATGACAGGGACTAAGACGTCAGCCGCAGATGTACGCGCAAGGACAGCGGATGACGGATCCCTCGATGAGCGGCAACGACGGAACGCACCATTATCGTGCCGAAGACGATGCCGAGGGCGAGAGAGAGTACGATGTATGAACGGATGGCACATGACAATTTGATACCCCCTTGACAAGGACGAGAAAAGGCGACAAACAAAACGAAAAAACGACATGTCTATTGAAGGACGCGAGAATGACAAGGAACACAGGAAGTTCCCGGGATGTATTTGGCTTTCTGGAACGAGGGCGGGCAGGCCGGCCGGCCGGCCGAGGCTGTGTTGTTGACTTTGATATTCTATCTAAGCTTGGCTAAGTGAGGCTGTCTGTTCCAACGTCTATATCGTGCCACCTTGATGTTTCTTGAATGACGAAGGGAAGCCAGCGTCCGAGGGTCGGTCGGTAAAGAGGCATTAGCCGAATCTCCCTCGGTCGGGTAATGCGAGTCACGCCGTGTGGGCGGGGTCTGAGAGTGTCGGGCTCTGGGTGATGATCAAGTGCAGTCCTAGAGTCGCAGAAGGCTTTCAAGGGCAGAGGGACGGCTGCAGGACGAGATGGATGGGCACTCAAGTCGTCCGAAGGCGGCATGTCGGTGCTATGTCTAGTGCATATTCAGAGCATCACCAACAGAGACAAATGGGGCGAGCAGATTATTGGCCAAGACAAGTCAAGATGGTTTCCCTTTGGGACAATCCCCGACTCCCCCGCTCCGAGAGTCGGGAAAAGGGTCCAAGCTTCATGGGCGCGCAAAGAGAGCGAGAACAGAGGTGCTTCTCTTGCTCTCCCTCCTCCTCCTCGTCCTCCTCTCCTCTCAACAACCCTGCCAGACATCTTGCCATCTTTGTCTCGCTCTAAAGGAACCCTCTGTCACTTTTCAATCTCTTCCCTCCCAACAAACCAGCAACCATGGTCAAAGTCGGTGCGTGCAAGACAGCCGGATGCGGGGCAGTTCCAGCTGTTCTCCCGTCATCGCACAAGCTGACATTCGAGCAATCGCAGTCGTCGCAGGTGCCTCTGGTGGTATTGGCCAGCCGCTGTCGCTGCTGCTCAAGTCGAGCCCCCTGGTCAGCGAGCTCTCGCTCTACGATGTCGTCAACACTCCCGGTGTCGCTGCCGACCTTTCGCACATTTCCTCGCCTGCCGTAAGCTTGCTCTTCTTAGCCACTGCTCGCCCAGAAAGACGGACGCCTGACTGACTCCCGTTGCAGAAGGTCAAGGGTTTCCTCCCCAAGGACGATGGCATGAAGAACGCTTTCACCGGCGCCGACATGGTTGTCATTCCCGCCGGTATCCCCCGTAAGTCTGGCAGTGATTTTCTGTCCTGGCCTGCTTCCTGACCCGTGAGCTGTACAGGCAAGCCTGGCATGACCCGTGACGACCTGTTCAAGATCAACGCCGGCATCGTGCGCGACCTGATCAAGGGCGTCGCCGAGCACTGCCCCGACGCCTTCGTTCTCGTCATCTCCAACCCCGTCAACAGCACCGTCCCCATTGCCGCCGAGGTCCTCAAGGCCGCCGGCAAGTTCAACCCCAAGAAGCTGTTCGGTGTCACCACTCTCGACGTCGTCCGCGCTGAGACTTTTGTCGCCGAGATCACCGGCGAGAGCGACCCCAGCAAGACCGTCATCCCCGTCATTGGTGGTCACTCTGGCGAGACCATTGTTCCCCTGTGGAGCCAGGCCAAGCCCTCTGTCAACATCCCCGCCGACAAGCTCGATGCCATCACCAACCGTAAGTACCGCTGCTTGTTGCAATTGCTCGTTGGATCCAGTCTGACATTGCCCTCAAAACAGGCGTCCAATTCGGTGGTGACGAGGTCGTCAAGGCCAAGGACGGTGCCGGTTCCGCCACCCTCTCCATGGCCTACGCCGGCTTCCGCTTCGCCGAGAAGCTGCTCAAGGCCGTCAAGGGCGAGAGCGGCATCGTCGAGCCCACCTTTGTCTTTCTGGCCGGTGTCGACGGCGGTGACGCCATCCAGAAGGAGACGGGCTGCGAGTTCTTCTCGGCCCCCGTCGAGCTCGGCAAGGAGGGTGCCAAGAAGATTGTCAACGTCGTGTCGAGCGCCAACGACTACGAGAAGAAGCTCTTGTCCAAGTGCTACGAGGGCCTCGGTGGCAACATCAGCAAGGGTGTCGAGTTTGTCAAGAACCCTCCTTCCAAGTGAGCATTTACCCCTTGACCTTGTTTTCTCGGGATCCATCAACCCTTTGCTGACCACTATTCGCGCAGCTAGATTGTAATTGATGTAAAAATGCGGCGTTCAATTTTCTCTTTTTTTCTTTTTTGTTGATCAACGAATCCTGGTTCAAGGGGGAGGAGTAAGAGGGAGGATGAATGACTTTTTTCTCTCTTGTTTGAACTTATGATGATTTTTCTCAAGGGCTGTTGCCAACCCCTCCATCTCCATGTTTGCCTGAAAATCCCTTTTTTCTCCTTGGAGATATGAAAACGAAGTGTTCTCAAAAAGACCCCCCCCCTTCCATCTCTTCTCCCCTCTTCTTCTGTGGTCCCCCCCCCCCCTCTCTCTTCTTTTTTCCCTCTTTTGGTAGCCGTGACCTCGTTTCATTCTCGTGAGACTCGTCGTGTGGAAGACGTCCCGCTGGTGGGGGTTTGAATGCTCTTTTGGCGATGCGTCTTTCCAAGCTCAAGACGCCGATTGCCTTTTTTTCTTGTTCCTGTCGTTGGCGGAAGTCTTGAGGCTGTAAGAGTCTGGGAGGGACAGATGTGATGTAATACACCCAGTGTCAGCGGCGGAACAGTGCCCTCTCTGTCGGCCAATGCGATCAGACTGTCTGACAAGGACCAAAGACCCACACTTCTCGCGACACCACAATTGCAAATATATCGTGCAGGCTAGCTTGGGCAGGAATCGGGCGGGACGGAGCAGGCGGTGGCGTGGATTGGCGCGTGTGAGATGAGGGCAGATGCACTCTAGGGTTTCGAACCCACGGTTCTGATCTGGAAGACGGCGGTAGGGAGTTCGGTGGTCTCGGCCTGGACCGAGACGTCCAGGCCAAAGCCCGAGAGGGCGCCGCGGATGACGCCGCAGGGGAACCAGAGGAACTGTAGATGGTCAGCCAACAGTCGCTTCTTCATTGCATCGGCTAGATCCAATCTGGGGCTTGTGTGCAAGGAGAGAGAGGGGGAGACTCAACCGGTTGGGCTGCGCGTAGTGCCTCGTCTGCGCCTTTGGGCCCGCGGCGCGTGTCGACCGACATGCGGGAGAGCGGCAGGAAGCGCGTGTCTGTCAGCACAAAGGTGCCGCGGTGGTTGGTCTTGAGGTTGTCGATTTGCTTGCGGAAGACGAGGTGCCAGAGGTCTTTGCAGATGAACTTGATCATGTCGAGCGGCGTCGTCGGGCGCGGCGTGTTGACTGAGAAGCTGTGTAGGTTGTCATTGCATCAGTGACTGCAAAAAGGAGGGGATACAAGGCAGTTCTCACTCACCGTTCTACGAGACCCTGTCCCACGCGATAGCCCAGTTTATCCAGTCTCCACAGCACGTCTTCGCCTCGCCTTTCCTCGTCCTCTTCGTCGTCCTCGCCGTCTTTTGCCGTCGTGGCCACCGTGCCCTTGACGCTGGCATCTAGACTCTTTATACTCGTCCGTTTTTCCGCATTGCCGACCGCGCCGCTGGATGTGGACGTCGACGAGTTGAGCGCTAAGCTGCGGTCCAGAGAGGCGGACAGCAATGCCGAGTCGCGGGCGTGTAGCTCGGCGGCCATGCGCTGGGCCAGCGGCACCAGTTCGATGAGCAGGAAGTCGAGGGCTGAGGCGGCGACTTTGGGGTCGGATGACGGTGCGTCCGAGGGCGCTGTGGTGGAGGTTGACATTGTGTTTGTGCTGGTCTGTGTCCGCGTGTCGTTTGAGTACTGTCGGGTGTGGGTTGTTCCTGATTGGCAGGCTGAGGGTGTAAGGCAGGCCACAGGCCCTGCTCGAGGGGAGCAAAGAGAGGAGGGGGTGTGTTGGAGGGACCAGGAGTGGATGTGTGAGTTTCAACAAGTCGAATGCGCCCGACCGACTGGTAGATTCGTAGCGTGAGAGACGTTTCGTTGACCGAGAGAAGGGTCCGTCTGTCGAGATGCGTGTTCCGTCAGATTATCGTGGTTACAGTGCTGTTGATATTCATCCGTCTGTCCATGTCGTCGAGTTGCGCCGAAAGCTCGGGCCACTTTCATATGCTCTCATGTCGAGACCGAGACCCTGTCTGATTTCTTAACTACATCTCGTCCTTTGTCGACTCGGTTTTACCTTTGAAACATCATTGGTATATTTCATGGAACCTGTAGTCATCACTCTCCAGATTCTCACTACCCAAGGAAACAAGTTACAGCGTCGGGACCATGTCGAAGGGCATATCATTCGCGTCAGACCTCG
Source organism: Aureobasidium mangrovei (assembly GCA_021014315.1). Classification (NCBI taxonomy): domain Eukaryota; kingdom Fungi; phylum Ascomycota; class Dothideomycetes; order Dothideales; family Saccotheciaceae; genus Aureobasidium; species Aureobasidium mangrovei. The sequence goes on along the minus strand of JAJJJQ010000001.1, from coordinate 819,697 downwards.
CAAATTGCAAACGAACATCGCTGATACAGAAAGAAAAGGGATAGAGAACTTTTGATCGTAATGTTTTAAAATTTCACCTAAACACCGCGCTCTTCGAGAGACAAGAGAAAGAATATGTCCCACGCTCAAAATAATGCGAAACCATTACCGTACAGCAATGCCTAACTCTTACTTTTCGTACACCATGATTTTGTTACATTCATGCCAAAAGTCTGCGCTGCTCTCCCTCCTCGATTTCGGGCTCCTCCTCGTCCTGGACGACAATGTGCACAATGTCTTGTCTGTGTTCCTCGGGAGGCATGAATCGGCAGGGTGCACGAGCGCGGACTTGATGCCACTCGGAAGACTTCTTGCGGTTGATGAAGAAGACCTGAATCGCGCCAACAATAGCAATCGCACCACTGACCCACCATGCAAGAGCAGTGAAATCGATGTCGATGCCAATGCCGTAGAGGATACCTGCCACTGGAGATGCGATGGTACGGCAAGCAGCTCCGGTGCTGGCAGCCAACCCGTTGATTTTTCCCAGGCATGAAGGGCCAGGCGAAGCTTCCTTGATCAAGATAAGAATAACAGGATAAACGAGAATGGCAAAGAAGTTGCGGATCGTCAAACATGCGTAGATGCCGGGGTAAAGCCACTCTTGGGGTAGAAGGACCAAGTAAGGGACGATGATGTAAGCAATGGGGTGCAGGACTGTGGTGACAATGAACAACTTCCACACACCGAGCCATGCTGCCATGAGCGGGAAAATGATGGCTTGAACGCCGAGCGCAATGATGCCGTTTACGGACATAACAACGCCTACGTCTTGAATGGAGAGGCCAAGGCCACCTGCCATTGAACTTAACTTGTTCGCCGACACTTTGCTCTCGACTCGTGCATCCTGGAAGAAAATAGGCAGCAGATGATCATACGACATTGAGTGGTATGTGAAGATGCCGAGGGCAACAATCAGCAGGATCACACGCTTGGTGAACACGACTTGATCTGTTGGTTGGGTTTCCTTGGGTGCTTCGCTGCCGTCGGGCATGACCTGCCACTCCTGGTCCTGGACGACCTTGTTGAAGGTGCCGTAAGATTCAGTGCGCAAGTCTACTGCGGCTGTAGTAGTTCCGGCTTGGGCGGCCATGAGAGGAGTCTCGACTTCGGTGCGTTGAGGGTCGTCTGTCGTACTCCAAGGTTGCATATCCGGGTGGGTTTCTTCAAGGAAGAAGAACCCACAAATGATCGAAAACAGCATCAGAGCTGCGCAAATGACGTTGGGAAGCAGGTAAGGGAATTTGGCGAATATTCCGTTCGGAGAAAACACCTCAGGGAAGTTGTCGGCCGGAGCTGAGAAGATGCCACCAATCGAAGGTCCGATGATGGTACCAATGGACCAGACAAATGGCATAACAGCATATGCTCGAGGCTCGTGCTTCGGATTGACAGTCAGCTCGCCGACTGGAGGCAGAAGTAAGTCAGCATAATTCTTCAAACAGGATTGCTGGTCTTGTCCACCACGAGTCTGTCCTACAGTTAGACTCAATCCTGCCTTGACCTGCCGTCCTGGAAGATGTTTCAATAGAGATGGACAGACGTGACGTTCTGCCGCGAAACATCCGTTGAAATACCGTCCAGGATGGCTTTTCAACCAGGCGAGACAAACTCCAAGTCAGACTCGACAGTTTTATACCATTCAGAGTCCATACCCATCGTCTGGATGATCCCAACATTGCCATTAAGGAAGCCTCCAATAGCGCGGCCAGCCAGGGCCATCCAAAAGTTGGTAGATATGCCGACCAAAATCAGAGAGAGCATCGTCCCGACACTTCCCACGAGGAGGACAGGCTTTCGTCCAACACGATCTGAAAGACCGCCCCAATACCTGCGCGAAGAGTCAATATGCTTTGTAGTGCTTGAAATTCGTCGAGCGTGGTTGTTGTTCGTTGGGAGAAAGAAGAGGGGGCGTTGAACTCGACAAAGCGGAATCGAGGCACTTACAATCCTGTGAGAGATTCAGCGAGGGCAAAAGCTGAGATCAGCAAACCCGCGTAAAAAGATGCATTGGCGCGGTCAGTTACGTTGAAATCGAGAACAAGTTTCCAGGCATATGGGAAGATGGAGGTTAGAGCAATCGGTTCGGCAACCCGAACGAGAGCTGACAGCACGTTAGGAAGGCCTTGAAAGAGAACGAATAATGGCATACTCACCCAAGAGGAAAAGCTGAGTGGTGGGAAATTTGTTCGGATCACGACCCTGTCGTCGAGGAGGCATGAGGCCGGATAATGTCTTTCAGACTCCTGAAGGCTTCAAATACAGAATCTCAGGCTTAATAGAAAGACGAGCTTCTGAATTGATATGAGCGCTTGAGAATCAGTTCGCGATGGCAGCAGATTCTTCAACAATGCTGGCGCAGGCGAAAAGTTGGAAAGAGGCGATGTGGGAAGCAGAAGAAAGATCTTTAGTACTGCAGCGCTGATCGGCTCAAGTCGAACAAATAAAAATCTCTCCTGATTGGCCCAACGGAGCCGCTATCTCGGCGCCGTCGACCGACACACGCGGTATGCGCTAAGAGGCATCCCGATTTCGCCTCCAGCAGACCTGTTTTTGCGGAGTCGAGTTTTTGTTACTTCATGCTTCATTTCATGCCCGTTCGGCTATATCGATCGGGAGAAGTCAAAAGTTTTCGGACCCTTCGACATAGACTTTGGGGACTACAGTATCTACAGTTCTGAACGGGCGCATTCGAGATGCATGATACCTGCGCACAGCTGCGCGATCCCGTCACTCTCCAGGTTTCAAGTGCTCACCGATATGAGCGAATTATTGGCTGCAGGCAAATGGTCAAGGTCATCCGGGATGAGGCGTTGGGAGCGTCTTGTGATTGATCGACTGCACCCAGACTCGGGCTAGCCTCGCGCCCGGGTGTGCCGGACGACATGCGGGGAAACGTGTTGACAATGGCTGTGTCGCGTGAGGACAATAACAACCAATTCTGCTGCACATCTCTTGTTCTGATTCGAGACGTTTCTATGTGTCTCAGACGAGCACGGAGTAGTAGAGAGAACAGACACGGCTGGTTCTGGACGCCGCATCTTTGTATCTCAGACGTCTGCTCCGGCTAAGAAGCAGGACATACTATATTTGGCGGAAAGGGGAAGCAAGCTTCCAGCCGTGAAGCAATCTGGGAACGGCGAAAGAACCCAGTTTTCTGTCGGAGAGGATCACAAAGAACGTTGACAAGCTCGAAGATGCCGGCCGCCAGCTTCTACGCTGCTTTATCGTTTGTTATGCAGTGCATATCAACAAACACGAGGCTCACCGTCGAGGGTTTGTTGAGAAGAGCCGGAATGCGGGGTGATAGCGACTCGCCTACCGAGACAGAGGACTGATATATGACTCGAAGAGAAGCCTGTACGTCGTGGAACTGCAAACGTTACCTTGTGTGTCCGAGTAGCATGAGTGAGCTGGCTACATAAATTGATGGATAGAAGCGAGCTAGGAACCAGTTCTGGAAGTTCTGCGGAACCAGAATGCAAGCATGTGCCGCGTTTTACCATTCGTCGTGCCTGCTCAGCATTTTGGTATACACAACAACAATACTTGAGTGACTCCAGACGACTTTCAATATTCAAAAAAGCAAAAGCCTCGTCATTTGTGCGTCGCAGTAGATAATTATCGCTGAAGGAGTCCATTGGAGACAGATGTGGTATCAAAGGCTGCGCCACCAGCCACTGCGTCCGATGACGTCGTTGGAAGGAGCTTTCAGCCCAGCCAGCTCTTGCCTGTCTGTTGAGGGGTACAATAAAAACACTCCTCACCTACTTTTCTACTATTTCCTCACACCCAAACCAAACTCTGCAAATCATTTCTTTCAGCAAACATGTCGAACACTGTCCACGTCAAGAACATCTCCGCTCAGACTTCTGAGAAGGAGGTCCGCGACTTCTTCTCCTTCTGGTGAGTCGTGTCCACTTTGCACGTCTACCTGCAACAACTACTGACCCTCAACAGCGGCAAGATCTCTAACATCTCCGTCACCCCCGAGTCGGACTCCAGCGACAGCACCAAGTCTGCGTCGGTCACTTTCGAAAAGGAGACCGCCGCCAAGACCGCCCTTCTCCTTGACAACACCCAGCTCGGTTCCAACCAAGTCCACGTCTCGTCTGCTGCCTCCCTCGACCAGATCGCTGGTGGCAAGACTGCTGGCTCTGCCGATGAGCCTTCCGACAGCATCGCTCAAGAGGACAAGCCTCGTTCGCGTATCGTCGCCGAATATCTTGCTCACGGCTACACTATCAGCGACAAGGCCATTGAGCGTGCCCTCGCCCTTGACCAGCAGCACGGTGTCAGCGCCCGCTTCACTTCCACCCTCCAGCAGTTCGACAGCAAATACCAGGCCACCGCCAAGGCTCAGGGCATCGATGCCAAGTACGGTGTCTCTGACAAGGGCGCCTCCGCTTGGGCTGGTCTGAACTCGTACTTCGAGAAGGCTCTCGGCACTCCCACCGGCCAGAAGCTAAGAGCGTTCTACGACCAGGGCAGCAAGCAGGTTCTCGACGTCCACAACGAGGCCCGTCACCTCGCCAACCTGAAGAGCGGCAGGAACGATATCCACTCGGTTGGCGGTGACAAGACCAAGTGTAAGTCATGCCATCAACTGCACACAAGCTTCATGTAGCTGACATAAACAGGCTCTTGCTCCAGCGATGCTGGTGCCTGTGCCTGCGCACCTGGTCATTGCGCATGCTCTGGCTGCGCCAAGAACCCTGTCGACCACCAGAAGACCACTTCTGCCACCGCAGAGTCGGCTGACATGAAGGTCGTCTCTGAAAACCCCAAGAAGACCAAGTGCAACTGCGGTGGCTCTAGTGGCGATTGCCCCTGCCCTCCCGGCCAGTGCTCCTGCAACGGCTGTGCTAAGGCATCGACCTAAATCTGGATGTGATCACAGGAACAAAATTATTGACTTGTGGCTTGGATGATGCAGGAGTTTTCTTGCTTGCTTTTTTGGTGATTGATACCAGCGTGTATTGTAGCGCACCCATCGACGACATTAATGAATAAACCAATTCACACTCGACGTTTCTTGTCCCTGTTTGATGTTGACTGATTCTGTGCTGTTATATGTGAAAAGAAAGGAAGAAAAATGGAGAGAAATTTGTAGCCGAAAAACGCCCAACGGCAAAAAAAAAATTGGACCGAGCTATCAAGTGGCAACCCTCAGGCCGAGTTCGAGAAATCCGGAGAAGAAAGAGTCGTAACTACATAGTATAGTCGAGATCGCTTATATACGAGGTCTGAATCAATTGCTGGACATTCCTCACACGACCTCATCATCAACACTTGTGGATCATCTTTCCCTAAGGCCCAAATTTTCAATTGAACGCAATGGACGACAATACAACAAAAGAACCGCATTCAAACATCAACGATGAAGAAAAAGGTGCTGCTGGACCAGTCAAGGATGCAGACGTCCAAGTCGCGCAATCATGGTCCTTGAGAAAATTTGCTTCCCTGGGGATTGAGACTGGAGGCATCGTGCCAATTCCTTTGACTGAGCGGACAAACACGCGGATACGTGGAATCTTTACGCTATGGCTTACCATGAGTGTCAACTTGCTGCCGTATGTACATCTTGATCCTTTTTCCTGGACAATGGTCTGACGTCTGGCAGTATCGTTACGGGCATGACTGGACCTCTGAGCTACAGCCTCGGCCTAAGAGATTGCTCGCTGGTGATTCTCTTTTTCAGCATTCTCTGCACAATTCCGGTTGGGTATTTGGCTACTCTTGGCCCCAAGACTGGTATGCGTCAGATGATCCAGGCGAGGTTCTCCTTTGGGTAAGTTAGACATCGTCGACACTGTTGCTTGGACCCCATCTCATCAGTTCTGCAGATACTACCTCGTATCGGTGCCTGTAGTACTCAACCTCGCAACCCTTACTGGCTTCTGTGTCATCGACAGTGTCATCGGAGGCCAGTCACTCTCTGCTGTGACGAACGGCCACCTCTCATCTAGCGTAGGCATCGTGATAATCGCGGTCCTAGCCCTCCTGGTCTCCTTCTGCGGCTTCAAGATTTTGCACCGCTATGAGCGATTCGCCTGGATTCCGGCTTTGATTGCCATTGTCATCGCGACGGGCACAGGCGGCAAACACCTCAAGCAACAGGCTGTCTTTGATGCCCCCGAGGCGTCCACCATCCTCTCTTTCTCGGCACTCGTTGCAGGCTTCCTGATTCCATGGGCGGCGCTTGCAAGTGATTTTGCAGTCTACATGGTCCCCGAGGCTTCGAGTCTCGAGGTGGCTGCGTACACCTACGTCGGCTTGTTCCTGCCTACCGTCCCTTTGATGGTGTTGGGTGCGGCTATCGGCGGCGCTTGTGCAAATGTGCCTTCGTGGCAGGCTGGTTACTACTCTACCTCGGTTGGCGGCGTGTTGGCCGCCATGCTTGAGCCTGCAGGTGGATTCGGCAAGTTCATTGTCGTCGTGCTGGCGTTCTCGCTGCTCGGTAACATTGCGGCGACCATGTACAGCATCACGCTCAACTTCCAGCTCTTGTTGCCGTGGATGATCAGGGTCCCGCGGTTCCTGTTCGCCATTGTCATCACGGCCATCGTCATCCCCGTCGCCATTCGCGCCGCCAGCAGCTTCTTTGACAATCTGGAGAACTTCATCGGCGTCATCGGGTACTGGGCGTCCGCTTTTGTGGCAGTGGTCGTGGTCGAGCATGCTTGGTTCAGGGGGTCGGATTGCTCGGCTTATGACCACAACAAGTGGGACAAGGCGAACCTGCTGCCAAGTGGAATTGCGGCTCTCGGCGCCAGCGCCTTGTCGTTTGCAGTTGTCATCCCGTCGATGGCGCAGGTGTGGTACACTGGACCGATCGCAAAGACGACTGGTGACATTGGGTTTGAATTGGCGTTTGTTGTCACTGCGTTGCTCTACGTGCCGTTCCGGTACTTGGAGATTAAGATTCAAAAGCGCGTTTAGATATCCTGTGATTTAGAAAGACATATGTTGATACTTGACTAATATATTGCGTGTAAATATCTTACCAAGATGGATGTTATGTCTCAACAGAAGCGTAAGGGACACTTCCGTCCGCAAAAGTGTGACTGAGCTTTGCCGGCCAGAGGTGATTGAATGCTATCATGCCAGCTGCCCGGTCGCTCTCGCCTCTATATACTTTTGTGATACAGGGGGTAATAAGGAGCTTGCAAGTTCTATGCTGTAGAGGATGACAAGGAGTCCATAAGTTAGCCCCCAGGATGACTTCTAACCCTCACTTTGGCCAACAATTTGACCGCTAAGGCTATATAAATACTATAATCAACGCGCGTATCAACAAAGTCACATTTGGTCTGGTGGCAATCCGCCAGATCAATACCAAGCTAACCGAATCCGGCAGTCAAAGACTCGCTAGTTAGTACTCTGGGCGCGCCCACCATCCCGACAGCGTGTTGTGGGAGTTCGACTCCGCGCATCGGAAGCCACATTTGCGCAAGAGGGGCCACCGAGGGAATAAAACGGAAAGGGTGAAGGAAAACCCAGAGGTGTAAGCCCTCAAACAACTTGGGCTACCTCGAAGTAGTTTCAAGGGTCTCTGATGGGAGAGGTCCATCATGAAGGCGGGTGGAGTTGTAACAGGTATAAAGGCGGGTTGAGGAAAACAGCGAGGTAAGCAAAAACCCCCAACACCAGACCAGTGTGACTTTCTTTTTTGCTGATTTTGGATGGAATACTTAGCATCACGTGTGGTGCGGACAGACATTGAAAGCATGATCACTGTTTCTTGAGCGGGGGAATGGAGCAAGAGGATGCCGTGAACATCTCTTACGATGACTGATCTCGTACGACAACAACCCAAAAGGAGCTACCAATCCTTTCCTTCAGGTGTTGTTCGTGAGCACCCGAAAGTACATACCAACATGACTCAACCACTGCTGGGTCGGATATGCTCGAAGCCAGATTGGAGGGAAGCGCTGGTCAATACCTCGAAAGACACCATCACAAAAGAAGATGAGATTGCTTGCTATTCTTAGGCACTGTGCTAAGTCTGATCGACGGCAATAGCAGATAGTGCAGTCAAGCTGCAGCTAACCTTTTGGCCGGTGCTGGATGCCTATGCTGAAGGGTATCTCGGTTCCAGCGAGTGATGGTGATGATGGAAGTGAAATAGACGGTGGAAGCAGAAGGAAGGGTGGTTGGTTCGGAAGCATAAAGTTGTGCAAGCTTGTGCAATCACCCTGGTTGATCCGCGCGCTCGGCCTTCCGTCGTCATCAAGCAATCGCCTTCCCTACCACCACATCCATCACCGTCGCCGTCGCTCGCTCGCAGGCCGACTCGTTATCCGCATCTACATACGCAGCGCCCCATACCGCCATCATCATGGCGCTCGACACGTTTTTCCACAACAAGATCGAGAGCATGAAGCTCGAGATCATCCAGCGTCAAGCTGTCCTCCGTCGTCTGGAAGCTCAGAGAAACGACTACAACTCAAGAGTGCGCTTGCTGCGCGAGGAGCTGGGCCTGCTCCAGCAGCCCGGCTCGTACGTCGGTGAGGTCGTCAAGGTCATGAGCACAAAGAAGGTCCTGGTCAAGGTCCACCCCGAAGGCAAATATGGTGCGTCTGCTCAAGCGTCCCCATCACCATCACAACAATGCTGACTTTTTTTTCTCAATCCAGTCGTTGATGTCGCCGACGATATTGACATGGCCAAACTCACCGCCGGCAAGCGTGTCACTCTCCTTTCCGATTCATACAAGCTCTCGTCCATGCTTCCCTCATCCGTCGACCCTCTCGTATCGCTCATGATGGTCGAGAAGGTGCCCGACAGCACTTACGACATGATCGGTGGTCTCGACGAGCAGATCAAGCAGATCAAGGAGGTCATCGAGCTCGGTCTGAAGCACCCCGAACTCTTCGAATCGCTCGGTATTGCGCAGCCCAAGGGTGTGCTTCTGTACGGCCCTCCCGGAACCGGAAAGACGTTGTTGGCAAGAGCCGTGGCACATCACACCGACTGCAAGTTCATCAGAGTCTCTGGTTCGGAACTCGTTCAAAAGTACATCGGAGAGGGTTCACGAATGGTGCGTGAGCTGTTCGTCATGGCAAGAGAGCACGCCCCCAGTATCATCTTCATGGATGAAATTGACAGCATTGGCTCTTCGCGTGTCGAAGGCTCGAGCGGAGGAGACAGTGAAGTCCAGCGCACCATGCTGGAACTGCTCAACCAGCTCGACGGTTTCGAGCCCACCAAGAACATCAAGATCGTCATGGCCACCAACCGTCTGGACATTCTGGACCCTGCTCTTCTCAGACCCGGTCGTATCGACAGAAAGATCGAGTTCCCCCCGCCGACCGTCGAGGCTCGTGCCGACATTCTCCGCATTCACAGTCGCTCCATGAACCTGACCAGAGGCATCAACTTGACCAAGGTTGCCGAGAAGATGAATGGATGCTCTGGTGCCGAGCTCAAGGGTGTGTGCACAGAGGCCGGCATGTTCGCTCTCAGAGAAAGAAGAGTCCATGTCACTCAGGAAGACTTTGACCTGGCCACGGCCAAGGTTCTCAACAGACACAACGACCAACAGGTGTCGCTCACCAAGCTATGGAAGTAGACGGACACGCATGCGCATGAAGAAACTGCGGCCTGAACGTGGCGTATGGAGTTTGGGATAAAGTAATTCAAGAGCATGGCGTGGATTTGTACCATAGATGAAAGTAGCAGCGGCAGCAGCAAGCACCCTCATGAACCATCACATTTTACGATTCAGCCGCGAAGTAGTTTGGTATGAATGTGACAAGCCAAAGCTCGACCTCGATGTAATGCTTGTTGAAAACCACGTATGGAAAGCACGAAATTCGAAGGGCTCGTCCGCTAGTGTACATGACTCTTGGCAGCACGCATGACTATCATGGCATTTCTATTCCCCAAACCGACAGGTCAACGGGAGACTGTAACCTGTTTTCTTTGAGAAGAAATGAGTCACATTGGTTGCCCGTTGGAGGATTTGCCAGCACAAAACTTGCTAACGGACAGTTGCCATCAGGTCAGCGGAGAGTAGTGCGTGCTGGATTAGATGAAGCTGTGGACCTGAAGGTCGCATTCTTGCCCAAAGGCGAGCAACAACAACAACAATCAATAAACAGAGGGATGCGGCGAAGATGTGGAGGAGGCCCGAGGCAGGGAAAGCGCAGAGACACGGCATTCTGGGGCTGATCGAAGATGTATCAGCATCTTGGTCGGCCCAGACCACTTCAGGGACGGTCTGGACGTTGAGCCGTCCAGGAACGGTCCCCTCGACCAGCGAAGTGATGTTCGATTTGCATTTCGCAGATTGAGGAACAGAGCAAGGAGAGCCGAGCACGATATATGGCGACTAGGTACAGCGCGCGCAGCAATAGGCAAGTGTCTGTTGTGACTTGTGGATACTCTATGTAAAGTAGACAGCTTGGACAGAGATTAACCGGAGCGATGTGCAACTTGCAAGGGGCGCGGCCGCACGTGCTCATCGAGTCATAGCCAAGACAAGATTTCGGGGTTTGAATCCCTGCATTCGCCAGGCAACCTTGACAATTTTGAAACGGCGTGATGGACACGAGAAGCAAGAGCAGTCTGGGAGAGAGAGAGAGACTGACGAGAGATGATGGCGATGGGTGTACATAACAGGGGATATCTTGTGGAAAGAGAGCAAGAGGCGGCAGCAGTCAGGCGTGCGTGGACGGGCTTGAGTGCGTGCGTGCGCGGGCGGGATGACGTAGACGTAGGCTTTGCGAATCTCTTTCGCTCTTTCGACGGCGGGCGGCCGAGGGCCCTCCAGGCCTTGGATCCACCTTGTCGATTGTAGCGCGAACGACGACTCGTCTTGTTGCATATGGATCCTTTTGTCTGCCGTCGCCATCCCACACGCCTGCAGTGATTCTTCTTGCTCGACTCGCCCACTCACCCCAGCTCGCCTTTACTCGATCTCGACCTCGACCTCGACCTCGACCTCGATCTCGCCTCCGTCGCCCGCTCACCAGAGCCGTACCCTTTGGCTTCGTAAAAAAGCCGCACTCATCACTGTGCAGCAGCCGCACCCAACATGACGGCGGCAAAGACTTCCGCCCGGTATCCCAATACCCCGGGGTCAAGACCTGCCCAAACCCCCGGTGCCCGTCCTCCCACTTCAGTCGCGCACAACATGGCGCCCTTGCTTGCGTCGCCACAGCCTCAGGGCCACGTCCGGACCCCCAGCCCAAACTACTTTGGCTTCACTGCCGTCGACGAGTCGTCGTATGATTCTGAATCTGCGCGCCACACGAGGAAGAACTGGAGTCCGCCCTCATCCGCCGTGCGCTCGACCGCCGCCTTTTCGCCCACCGTCATCCCTGTCGACCAGAACCCCGAGTTCGATGCCTTCCGACGTCAGTCCGAGACGGTTGGCTTCAATCTGGGTTCGCTGCATGAATTCGATTTCAAGAAACCTGCCCCGCCCAACGACAACACCAAGGCCACTTCGGAGCCACGTTCGATGCCGCCCCCGGCCCGCCCGACAGGTAATAACAATCATCTCGATCCCGAGTCTGCGTACAAAGGCCGCTCTCCCAAAAGACATCTTTCTAACGATTCGGCTGCTTTTCCAGACGGCCTTCGCAATGCTCCTGAGCGACCCCCATCTGCGCCCAGGTTCACAATGCCTTTCGACCTCAAGCTGCCTCCTCAAGCCCAGTTCAAACCTCGTGCCGAGACTGTGCCTGTGGCTGGCCCTTTGAACGATTCGACGGCATTCATTACTCCTCAACATCTTTGCAACCTGCTTCAATCGGATGCCGAATGCATGTTGATACTGGACCTGCGTGTTTCAACACAGTACGCGGCTGCCCATTTGAGAGGCGCCCTCAATCTTTGCATCCCCACCACCCTCCTGAAACGCCCTTCATTCAATGTGAACAAACTGGCCGAGACTTTCAAGGACAATGCTGAGCAGCGGACAAAGTTTGAAAACTGGAAGAGTAGCAAGTACATCATTGTCTACGACTCGTCATCAGCTCAGCTCAAGGACGCCACTTCTTGCGTCAACACCATTAAGAAATTCGAAAGCGAAGGCTATGAAGGCAATGCGCATATTCTCAAGGGTGGCTTCGCCGAGTTTGCCAAGAACTTCCAATCACATGTCGAGAGAGCCGGCGGTCAAGCAAGTGCTGGTCGTCCTTCAATGAGCATGAAACTGGACGGGCCTGAAGTTGCTCCTGTTATCGGAGGGTGCCCCATGCCAATGACCAAGAACGCTGCCAACCCGTTCTTCGGAAACATTAGACAAAACATGGACCTTATCGGTGGAGTTGGCCAGATGCCCATCAAGCATCCCGCTGCACTGTCGCCGGGCATGCGCGAGCGATTGCCCGACTGGCTTCAACAGGCATGCGAGGAGAAGGACAAGGGTGCTCGAGTTTCCGACAAGTTCTTGCACATTGAAAAGAGGGAACAAAAGCGCATGCAGGAAGCGCTTTCAGGCAAGGTATCTTACGGCTCACCCACAAAATCACTACCCAATGCAGCAATTCAAATTGCCGGCATCGAGAAGGGTTCGAAGAACAGATACAACAACATCTGGCCATTCGAGCACACCCGTGTCAAACTGCAAGGTGTTCCGTCACACGGATGCGATTACTTCAACGCCAGCTACATCGCCACAAACCGCTCGCACAAACGCTACATCTCGACTCAGGCACCGATCCCCGCAACGTTCAACGATTTCTGGAATGTTGTGTGGCAGCAAGATGCCAGAGTTATTGTCATGCTTACGGCGGAAAAGGAAGGCGGTCAAGTCAAAGCTCACAATTACTGGTCAGATAAGCAGTACGGTCCTATACGTCTCGAATTCCTTTCGGAGAAGCGCGCTTCGTTGGATCCGGCAAAGATTAAGAGACATCGCCAACGCCCGTCAGTAGGCACCAGAAAGTCGACTGATGGCGCTCCACTCGCACGTCTGGACACGGCCAGCGCTGAGAACGCAGCAAAGGACGACCAACCCTTTGTCATTGTTCGAAAGCTTGCTCTGTCACACGAAGGCTATCCCTTCGAGCGCATGAGGGAGGTCACACAACTCCAATACTCGAGCTGGCCAGACTTTGGTGCCCCTGCGCATCCGGCACATCTATTGGGACTTGTTGAGCAATGCGACGCCGTCGTGCGTAGGACGACCCATTCCACTTTCTCTGAGCCCGATCCGCCGGACGCCCGGCCCATCATTGTGCACTGCAGTGCAGGATGTGGACGCACAGGAACCTTCTGTACTGTCGACTCGGTCATCGACATGCTCAAGCGGCAACGCATGTCGAGGCGGCGTCAGCGAGACAGCTCACCCATGCATCTCGACCGCAGAAGCTCAGTACGCATGGAGGACAGCCCTTTCTTTGCACCACCGCCCACGGCTCCGACCTCGGACGAAGACGAAGTTGAGGGCAAGTGGCTGGAACACGACGACCAAGACTTGATCGAAAAGACGGTCGAGGAGTTCCGTCACCAGCGGCTCAGCATGGTGCAGAGTCTGCGCCAGTTTGTACTGTGCTACGAGAGCGTCATGGAATGGCTGGTCGAGCAAGAGTCTGAAGACTAGAGAGAGAGACCATTTGTATCAATATCGGCGATGCCGCCATGTATGAAAATTGGTGGTTCAGGAGCGAAAGTGGGGGCTTCCCACTAAACAACGACATGTCAAACGGCAACAACACGGCTTTTCTGTCTTTCTATCATTACTCTTCTCTCAGTGGTATTAGGTGGGTTTGGTGGGAGGGAAAGGGGGGCGAATTCCAAACGCGACATATTGCATAGCCGAGATTATACATTTGGGACAAGTTGTTTTTGTTATTGGATTGCGAAGTTTTTTTTTTTTTCTTTCTTCTTTGCTTCCTGTTTCGAGGGGATGGTTTTGGTGTATTCCTTTTTTTTATTTTTATTTTTATTTTCTTGAAAAGCGTCTGGGTGACATTTGTACCCGCCGTATACCATTCTTCTCTAATTACTTTCATTCGATGCGTGACCATTCGCAAACCCCCCTTTGCAGAATTGACGACCGGGTCCATCTCACCAACGCAGAGTGGTATTTTGCGACGCTGTGGAAATGCAGAAACCCGTGTCGACTTTGAGGGAGTCTGTTGAGATGGTTCTCTCTTCTCCTAGCTAGGGGCAAGCATAGATGTGATGCTCTCAACAGACATGGCTCGAATCTTTGAAATCATCGTGCCATCTCCAACAGCGAGATTTGGACGACTACGACGGCGATGAGATGAGATGACGACTTGACATTACGTTCACATCACAGGCAAGAGCATATCAGAGCACAAGTAAGGTATCAGAATCAAAATTTAGTATGTACCAATCTCCCCCCAAAGAAAAAACTCCATCGCTGTAAAATGCCAAAATTTTGTCGTACCGCTCGTTCATTCTAGTTGTTGTTGTTGTAGCCGGGTCCGTAGATGTCGGCGAATGTGGCATCGTGGGGTAGGGTCCAGGGGTTTTGTTGGGCCAGTGGCACCATCTGCTGGCCTCCCATGAAATAGGGCGACAGGTCGTTGTCGTTGTTGTTGTCGCTGCCGTCGAACAGGCAACCGTCGAATTCGCCCGTCGATTGGGCGTATTGCTGGAAGGAGCCAGCCTGGGTGTTGAAGGCCGGGTTGAAGTCGACCTGGTCGGCAGGCTGTGCCTGCATGTTTTCGTAGCCTCCTGTTGAGGGGAGGTAGGGCTGGTATTGCCCAGCCTGGTCGTTGAAGACCGCGTAAGTGGGCTCTGAGGCCGACTGGGCCTGTTGGTAGTCGTAGCCGGTGCCCGGGTATGTGGACATCATCGGCTGAGCTGGGATCCCGTAGAAGTCGGGCTGAGAGGGGGCGGGAGGGAAGGTGCAGGGGGACGGGAAGGAGAAGGCAGGAGGTTGAGAGAGACCGGCCGGCTGGGGGAGGGCAGCCGGCTGGGAGAAAGGGGCCGGCTGGGGGATAGGGGCCGGTTGGGAGAGGGCCGGAGGTTGGGCTTGCGTAGACGGAGTAGCCGCCGTGTCTTGTTGGGCAGCCCGCTGAGGGCGTGATAGCCTGCCCTGCTTGTAGTCTTCCTCCGTGTAGTAGGAGATGAGGAAGTAGCCGTCGGACAGGTTCATTGTCTTCTTCAGCAGCCCTCCTTGGCGGAATTTGTAGTGCTCGCCTATAAAGCTCCCCAGGAGTTCGAGCTCCAGTGCCTCCTCGGGGTTTGTTGCCTTTTTGGGGGCGGCCGACTTACCCTGTGTCTTTCGGCCCTCGCCGCAGCACATGGGTTCAGTCACCTCGCGGTAGAGTCTGAACTCATCATCTGGGCCGTGGCTACGGCTTGGGGTCCACGCGACACCGTCGGTCCAGCGTTCGATGCCAGACTGGACTTTGTGGAAGACAAAAACGTTACCACTGCTGATGAGCCACCTCGCGTGACTCGGGACTCTGCTTGGGAAGAGAGAAAGGGTTCCGTCGATGCAGGCCTTGAGGACTGCCTTTGCATCTGCCTCGTCATGGATGTAACATCCAGTGCAAGTGGGGTCGGGAACAGGGGCCTTCTGGGAGCGCTTGGTGTTGCGAGGCATGTTGTGTGATGTGCCTGTGGTGGTGTTTGCGTTTGTGGTTGTTTGATGTACCTGTGGTTGGATTGTGGTTGTGGTTGTGGTGGTTTTGTGGTTGTGGTTGTCTTTTCTGATGTCGTGAGAAACTGAAAGGCTGGAAAACACCAGGAAACCTGCATCTTTTATGTGCCTGAGTGACTCAGAAGAATTGGCCTGGCGGTGTGTAGAAGTCTAAGGCAGTGTATCTTGTGAGGGCATTTGCGAAATGCTATCAAATTGCAAGGGCAGCAAATGCAACAGAGCGCTGGCCCAAATGGGAGGGATGGGAAGCTCAAGGCACATTGAGCGCATTGCTTATACTGAGCGTCAACGGGAGCAGGCAATTGACCAGTAGATTTGTTTCCTTTGGCTTTTCTTCCATAACTAGCTCTTCCGTATAACAGCGAAGCCGTCGAGATGGCCAATGTGTCAAGGCGAAGCCCAATAGGACGACAGAATCCGTGCTCGACCAGGCAGACATGAGGCAGCAAAGTAGGGAATGCGAGAAGAATCTTCATGGAGCAAGCAAGGTACACGCATCGCCTGGGCACATCAGCAAATTTACACACAAGAAAGTTCCATACTTTACGGTCCTATAGGAGCACATCCATGATGCACTGTTTCGGGATCCATTGGAGAGAGTGAAGAAACCATGTTCGCATTGACATTGAGACGATCGGACTCGAGAACAGCTTAGATGCGACCATGATTGTTCGAAAATGTTGCTCTCAGCCAGGCTGAGTAGAAAAAACCGAAAGCCAGGATCGAAGGAAGCGGGCACACACGTCGCAAAAAGGGACTTGAGCCTCATCCGTGAACCATCAAAGCATTGAGGAAAACTGCGCAGACGACGTCAGACTCGCTGTCATCATCTTGGATTACCTCTAGCTCAGCAAATTTGCAAAGCAACCAGAGAATATCAGCTCAAAATCTCGAATTTGGGGCAAGTGAAGTCATTTCTCTTTGCGACCAATCATCTTCTGCCATGTGAGCAGATTCTTTTTTTTGTTTTCGTCAATGCAGTTTTGCATAGCAAAGATGTGAAGTCGGAGGAGAAGGAAGATAAGGTTGAAGTGCCTCTTTGATGTTGGTGTTGAAGAAGAACGATGTAATGTAGAGGCGTTGATTGAATCTCGGAAAAGCGTATCGTTTAACGGAGCGGAGTCGACATAGAAGATAAATATCCTGTGAATCGTCACGTTTTGTCCAGATCAGAAGACAACAAGGACAAGGGCAAAGCTGTAAGTCGGTAAGAAGAGAAATGGCACTGACACTTCACGGCGACACCGCAACAACCAGATGAAAGTTGCAAGGAGACAGCAAAAGAGAAGATAAAAGGCATGTGATGCAGTGGAGGAGAAGAAGGCAAGAACAGAACTACGCCGTGCTCTGAGTCGACGTCTTCGAACCCTGGGTCCCACATCCAAAAGTCAGTACAAGCCTTGCCAAGTCATGAGATCCGAGACTCGCAAACGTACCTCCCTGCAATGGGCCAAACCTCGCCGGTCTTCTGAGCGATCATCAACCGGTCGCGCCTTCCTTTGTACGCGCCACACGCTCTAACGTTCGGTCCTGGTGAAAAGGTCTTGTGAGAGGGAAATGAGACAAAGTAATCGGAATGCTTTCTGGGGAGGTAATCTGACTGCGAAGTGCAAGACGTGCAAAAGGTACAGCATGGAAGGAACGAAGAGGACGAAAAGGGGACAACAATTCGATTCGAAAAGCTTTACGGGGGATAGAATGGCGCTTCGCCCAATGACAACCTCTTCTCCATCGCCGCCAGCAACACGGCCGGCACGGACTCATCCGTCGCTCTAATCGTAAGTCGGTACATCTGTTTTGTCACTTGTCAGCATATCATCCTCGAGAATTGTCATGCGAATAGGTTCAAACTCACCCCATTGCCCGCATTCGGCTCCAGGCGCATAAGACAACCAAACTTTCCTGCCTGCGACGTGTGCAGCACGCTTGCACAGACAAAGTTCTTGGCATTGGGGTCCACACCGTCCAAGACACCCCACTTGAAGCCCTCGAGGATGCGTCGAGTGGGCACGGGTGCGACATCCTTGCCAGAGAAGATGCTTTGGGCCTCACGAGGACCGGGACCCCCAATCTGCTTCCAGCGCTTGAAAAAGTCTTCGGCGGACAGCGAGGCGGGCTCGAGGTACTTGTGTACCGCGAGTGGTAGTTGCAGTGTTAGTGCTTGAAGTGCGCCGGCAAGCCAGGAGATGCGGATTGTGGGTGCTTGTGTGAACACACACTTGGCTTCGAGCATGATCATTGTTTGTGTCTGTGTACTGGGCGCGACGGTAGTGTCGGGCAGTGACTTGATGTCGATCTTAAGATGTTCCGGGATAGGGTTGTTGAGTGTGGTCGTGAAGGAGTTGATGGCGAAG
Organism: Aureobasidium mangrovei; assembly: GCA_021014315.1. NCBI lineage: Eukaryota > Fungi > Ascomycota > Dothideomycetes > Dothideales > Saccotheciaceae > Aureobasidium > Aureobasidium mangrovei. The sequence goes on along the minus strand of JAJJJQ010000001.1, from coordinate 801,706 downwards.
GAACTTTTGTTAGTAAAATACATGATGATGCAGCCTAGCTCGCCGCGGTACTCTGATCGCACGCCGACTTGAATCTGGCTGTCTTCATACAGAATGCCTTCAGGCACCATCAGCATGCGAGCATGACCACGTTCCCACCCGGGAGACAAGTGATCTGCGCTGGCAAGGTTTGGCGCTTTGGAGGCTTCTGTACCCCAGTCGAGGCCAGCCAGCTCATCTGCGGGTGTTCTCGTGCCGTTGGCCTTGCCGGTCTTTGTAGGAGATTGGGCGGCGGCTGTCGTATTCAGAGGGTTTCCAGCGCTGAATGTGCGCTTCAAGGTGTTGTTGCGCTCGTTGATATCTTTGTTGGCATCTTTGCCACCAGCCACCCATGTGCGCTTGTCTGTTGTACTATGCTGTTTCGAATGTAGTCTAGAGAGCAGTGCAGAAGCGCGCTCAGGGAACGGCGGCATCTCGTCCATGACTGTGCGAAGCAGGTCATCGGTGGGCATAGTGGCCAGAGTCAAATATTCGCAGGCACGCTGTTGGAGCTCCGAGTCTAGAGTGTGGCTGTATGTCTTGAAGGCCTGTAGAAGTTGCGGCTTGATCTCAGGGAAGAGGTTGACAAATTTGATGAAGGCGGACAGCATCATGGCACGAGTACTCGGCGAGCTGCCGTTGAATTTTGATTGCAATGCCATGAATTGTTCGATGGGACTGCACTTGGGACTGTCTGCGATCAGGTGACCGAATTCGCCGAGCAGGTAGCTGCCAATCTTGACAAGCATCTCGTGGCATTGCTCGGCACGGAGGTACTCGAGAATGTTAGAGGCGGCGTAGACTTGCAACTCATCGTTGTTGGTGACAATCATGATGATACGCTGCCAGACTTCATCACTGACATGGTCGCCAGCCATAGCGATGAGTCTTAGTGAGATGTCAACATACCATTGGATGTCGGTGGCGTATTTTTCGGTCAGAATGGCAATCTTCAGTACCATCTCCTCACGGATAGCATAATCAGCCGTTTGCAGGTACTTCAAGAGCTCGCCGACAATAGGTTTTGCATTTGTCGTGTCGCACATGCTGTAGAGCAGGTCCAACCCCTGTCTCCTGACACTGATGTCGCGGTCGCGCAGCGAGCCGACAATGATTTGTTGGTGCTTCTTGATGGGGTCGAGATTCTCGGAGCGGGCGGCCAGATGTGTCATGGCCTCGAGGCCGAGATATCGCACATTTGTTTCTCTCGACTGGATGAATTTGCCCAGCCTAGCAGAAATTTGCATCATGAGCTCTTGCTCAGTGTCGAGATGAATGGTCAAGTTGATGGCCTCGAACAGGACGGCATTCTGGGCATTGTTTTGTTGGACATTCTTGGGAGCTTCCATGGCGTTGTCCATGATGCGTTGGAGAGACTCACGGATCAAGGCTCGCACATGTGAATCGTCCGAGGGAGGGAAATATTGCAGCAAGCGCAACATTTTGACCTGAATCCAGGGGCAAGGGACTTTGTAGTAGTAATAGTCGCCGGCGCATTCGTGGTCAACGACAACCTTTTTTAAACGTTGGGCAGCCTTGACGTAGCTGCCTTTGTATTGGTCGGGATCGTCTTGAGCGAGCTTCATGACAAGCGAGGTGACGGAGAGAGCAACACCCATATCTGCGTCGTCCATGATGGAGATGATGCGCTCGGCCCATTCGGCCTGGACGATGCTGGGAGCTTTCCGATACAGGCGCAGGAGTGTGAGGGCGGCCTTTTTCTTGACAAAGGGTTTTGACGTGCTTGATGTGTGTCAGCGTGAAGCTACAGAAGAAGGTGACGGCAGGACTCACGGCGAGATCAGCAGTCTGTGAACTTCGAATGCCAGAGCTTCTCCCATTTCCTTGCCTCCCACATTGGCAATGGCATGGAGCGCCAAACAGTTGTTCAGCTCATTGTGATCGGTCAAGTCCTTGCGGATGCTGTTGACAACCAGGTGCAGCAGCTCGTGTTGCTCGTGCAGGAACAGCGTGACAGCCAGATAGCCAATCTGCTTCTCCGAGTACTTGGTGGCAGACACGAGATTGACAGCCTCGAGATGCCCAAAGTCGACATTCCAGCCCAGGATGTAGATGTACAGCAGCTTGCACACGTATTTCTTCTTGTCGTAGCCGCTCAGACCGCCCTGCTTGAACTTTGAACGGATGTTGGCCAATTCCTTGTTGATGCGCTTCTCCTCGAGTTCGCGAGCGCGTGCATTTCGCAAGTCGGCGATGAAGGATACCAGGCCGCGCATGGTGTTCTGGTTGCCGCTTCCACCGCCGCGGTTGAACAGGCCGCCACCTGAGGACGACATGATGGCCGACTGCACGCTCTCTTCTAGCTGCGCGGAACTGCAGTGTGGTGTATATCGATTTTTGAAGCCAGCTTAAACGGCCGATGGGATGGGGGGTGGGACGCGATTGGGACGGGCGAGTCAACGTCGGCTTGCAGTCGTTCAGAGCCAGGGCAGATTAGGTATACACAGTTGTCCGGCTATCCGTCTGTTGTCTCGACGCTCTCAAGCCCGAGTCAAAACATGCCTACTCGTTGCGATCTCAGGAGAGGGCGGTCCCATCCTAGCCATGCCCATTTCCATCTCTCCCGGAATCCGCCAAGAGCCACAAACGTGGGGATCTCAATCTTACCAGCGTCAGTACGAGGGGGCTACGCCGAGTCATGACTTTGCAACACCTACCGATTTTCTGAACGAGACACAATCACAGCAAGCCATCAACCCAAATCACATCCAGACCAGAGGAAAAATCCAGGAAAAGAATCAAAACAGTCCTGTAAAAACGACTATGGTCTAGAAGTACACGATTGTCTGTGGCCCTTCTTCCAGCACCCGCTTTTACCCTGTAAAGATGAAGAAGACAGTGCCTGGGTAAGCCCCAAGAGCACACCTTTTTGCTTTTTGTCGTCATGCGTCAGAGAAGAAATCAATCATTCATCCAATCCCGCCCTCATCCTTTCGCTCTTCGGACGATGACTTTCCCAGTGTGCCCCCGCTACGCCCTGAACGCCCTTGATGCCCATTAGCCGCAACCCGTCCCATCACCGCCTCGACCATCACTCTGTCAAACACAAGTCTCTTCTCGCTGCTCTCGCTCTCTTCATGAGGCAGCGCTTGGAGAGCGCTAACACCCTGGAGCCTAGGACCCGTCGCAAGTAGTTGCGCTGAAGTCGCCGAGGCCGGGAGTTGAGAAGAGAGGGAGGTCAGGAGTGAGATAAGTGTTGTCGAGATCGAAGGCAGAGGCGCCGAAGGACTTGTCTTGGCAGCCGGTCGTCGTCTCGTTCGTCGTGACATAGTTGGAGTTGTCGTAGCTGATGAAGCTGTCAAAGTCATTGAAACTTGAGCAGCCATCCTGGCCAAGCGAGTCGGCCATAAGGTCCACAAAGCTACCATTAGGTTCTTGTAGAAGGTCATGACATTCAGATGCATCAAACAGAGGATAATCTGGCTCCACCTTGAAAGGCTGTTCTCGCTCGACCGACACTGCAGGTCGCACAACATTGCAGCAGAATGTTGTGTCTGGTCGAGCGAGATGCTTGTCCTGTGGACAGCCGAAGGCGGCGCGTGCATCTGAGAAGCCGGTGACATGGGCTCCATCTTGACGCATGGAGTCATGAAGTCGCCGTTGGAGGAGGGAGCCAAAGAGGCACGGGGATCGATAGTGTCATATGACGACGGAGTCGAGACGGTGCTGTCGGATGGTTAGAATCATGTCGATGAATAGTCAAAGGCAGCTGGGAATATGCACCTTTCCTCGGGGACCTTGATGTTGGCCAGGTCTTCCTGAGTGAGCTGAGGCAGTCCTCCGGGGATCATGTCTTTGCACTTGTCGAGGGTGACGTCCTTTTGGGCGAGCTGTCGTTGGAGAGCGATGATCTGCTCCTTGAGATGGTTGTTCTCCACTTCGAGGCGTTCGGCTTCCTGACGCTTGCGCTCACGCGAGTTGTGCGCGGCGGCGCGGTTGCGCTTGATACGCTCGATGCGGCGCTGCTCCTTCTCGTCGGCCGTCTTGGCCCGCTTGCGGGGTGGCAGGTTGGTCTTGGGTTCGGGGAGTGCCTGGCCCCATGACTTGCGCTTCTTTGCAGGCTTGGCTGCAGACGACTGTGGTACGTGTAGAGCGCCGGGGGTGGCAATAGAGGTGGTGGTTGCGGTCGAGGGAGTGAGAGTAAAGTCCGGGGTGTTCATGTTGAGTGGATCTGGAGTCGTGGCTGCCAGGGAAGATGGCGATGGCAGGACTGGACCGTCGGCCATGATGTATGAAATTGTGATTTGCGGCCGGCTACATCTGGGGATGAAAGCTGGCCTCTTTGGTTGCTGGTGCCTTAAAGTTGACTAACTTATGACGCCCGCGAGTGTCTGGTCGGTCAAGGCAGCGACGAAGCCGCAAAGAACAGGTGGCAGCTTCGTCTGCTTTATGTGTCCGCCCAGCCCTACTCCGGGGGCTCCCAAAACAGTTAGCTGCTCCCCCCTGCGTCTTGGCTTCGTCAGCCGTCTGTGCGAACCTCCTCCGACACGTGCAAAGGGGCTGCGCTTTGTGATTATTGAGGGCGTGAGAAAGGTGATATTTGCTGCCATAATCCCGAGCTCGCCAAATGACAATCAACTCATATATGCGACACGCGCTTCTATTTCGAGTCTCACGTAGATTCGTCTCACCTTGTGCTCGGCTCGCCTAGAAAGCATCTCGAACTGCCACGATCCTCCAAAAACTCAACTTCTCAACTCCGCCCCGGCCGTCAGGGGCCGTTACATACCTATGAACCTTGTGCATCCTCCGATCTATGTATTTCCCCGGCCTTCCAAAGCATTCTTTCCCTCTTGTCCTACGGGACTCTTTTAATCCGCTGCCTCCCCTTACATGACTCGATGCCTGCCTGCATCTCGCTACAGCCTTGCTTCGGACGTGCTTGTCTGAGTCTCGCCTGTCCTGCCAGCCACTTTGCGAAAGTAGGGAGTACCTGTGCTATGTATACAATTATACAATTACCCTGGCGATCACAAGGGATCCACTGCACATCACGAGAATGAGATGTTACAAAGAAATTCGGTGCCATCGTGCGCACAAAATAATCGTCCACGCATTTGTTCTTGTTTCAATCTCATTCATCGCAAATACTCATATGAGTGTCCCGGTTTTGTTAATTTGCTACCTTCGATGAGTGAGATCGTGCCAATCTACCCCCCTAACCGCAGAAAAATCATGTCTCGACACGTTTCGAATTCGGTCCTCTTCCATAATGTGCTAGGGAGGCAGATGTTGAGACTTTCAATCACACGACAAGCAAAGCAGGACGGTAAAGAATGTCAATTTCAGTGTGAAAGAGGGCTGATGATAATCATTTTCTTGACCTGGCCAGCATCCCTCACGTCATTTCAAGTGTGGATATCGCTTGGTTAACCAACGTGATTTTGGTTGGTAGACCGCTGCCTCCATCCTGTCCAAGGTTCGAGATATGTTTGTACGTGCGAGTGAGGCAGGCGTCGCCTTGGGCATAGCTATCGGTGAATAATTCTATCGGAGTCCGACCAAGCCGCCGGGCATGCCTCTAGCCACACTCTTGACCAGCGCAATAAAGGCGGCATTGCCCTCTTTGGTCCTGGGAACCTGCACTCTGAATATCTTGATCAGATCTGCAATGCTGATGCCTGCGGGAGGAATTGCGGCTCTGATCTCATCTGCCGAGGGCATGAGGACAGGGCTACCAGCGCGCGAGCCGCCAGGTGTCGCGTTGATGGGCGATCCAGGGATGGATCTTGCGGGCAAGGTCGTGGGTCGGGGACGTCTCTCGGTATCCGTGTCGCTACCTGATCCGGCGAGACGTCCAGTAGGAGAAGTGGCTCCGGACATATCACGACGATGCTGCTTCTTCAAACGCTTGTGGGTCGACTCGCTACCACTGGTCTCGGAGAGGTTAGGTGAACCTGCTCGCTTGAGATTCGACATAGAGGGCTTGGGTTGCAGGCCGCCGGAATGCTTTTCAGCACGACCCGAAGGAGTGTTTGCGCTTGTTGAGACTTGTGAGGCAGGCTTGTCGCCGTTTGTCTTGTTCTCTTCTTCCTTCTTGCGCTCGTCCTCTTCACGTTGGCGCTCAGTCTCAGAGTCTTCCGAATCGCTCTGTAACCTGGTTAGTCCGTGCGCCATAAAGTTGTCTTTGAAGGACGGATTACCTCTTCTGAGTATGGGTTGTCACTCTCGTCGGTGTCATACTCGTAGTTCTTCTCAATCTTGACCAGCTTCTTGCGTAGCTTCTTTGCCTTTTTCTTCTCATCTCGCTCCTTTTGCCTCTCACGTTCTTCTTCTTCGAACCAGTCCTTTTCTTCCTTGACACCGGTACCGGCAAAGATGTTTGCCTCGTGGCGCTCTCGCTTGAGCCTGGAAGCGGCTTCTTTGGCCTCTTCCTCGTCGTCGCCAAAGAGCTTGCCCTCGTCATCGTCTTGGAACTCATCCTCGGCTTCAAAGTCCAACTCATCAACATCGTCGGCCACATCCATTCTGTCGTCGTCGTCATCATCTTCACCCTTGATGCGGTTTTCACCGCGCATTCCCACCCTGCCTCTCATCATACGCGCTTGTCTCTCGAGCTCGGCACGCTTCTTCTCAGTGGCCGACTCGTTTTCCAAGAACCATCTCGAGTCTTTCATTTTCTTGTTCATATGCATCTCGGCTTCATCGAGACTCATGGTCTTGTATCGCTGTGTAGGGTTGAAGCGGTACCACTTCTCGACGGGAACCATCCTGAAAGAGCCGTTGCTATCGAGCAGGAACATGGCGTTCGTTTCAGACAGGGGTTCCTCGTATGTACCAACCCACATGTTCTTGTTTTCAAAATCCTCAAGGTGCCACGGGCGACCCTCTTCGTAGCGCAATCTGGCGCGCTTTTGTGCTTCGGGGGTGTCTGTAGGAAAATAGACGTCTTCGGTCTTCTTCTTGAAAGGTTGACGCTTCTTGGCAGCGGCGGTTTTGTCGGTGGGGGCGATTTGAGCTTGCGTGGCCTCTCTCTCGGCTGCTTTCTCTGCTTTGCGGATGGCCTCTCTCTCGCGCTCCTTGTCGTCTTCTGGATTTGTGACGGCGGGCAGGTTGGGGGTGTCGCGAGGGAAGCGGCGGTGAAGTTTGACGGGACGCTCGAACTGACTCTTGTCGTAAGGGTTCACTTCGTTGTCGGCGATGAATTTCATGGCATGGAATCGAAGGCCTTCGAGGATGGCCTTCTTGGTCGTCACCAGAGGATATTCCTGGTATGTCGAAGGGTCGTCATCAGGTTCGGGAGGCACGTGAGAAGCGGCAGAGGTGGCGGCGACAGGCCTTGTACCACCGGCGAGGTTCTGCGGCGGCGGAGCAGGAGGGCGCTTTGCGACGGGACGAGAGGGCTTGGGAGCAAATGGACCGGTTGGCTTCCTGCGACGGATAGTGCCTTGGCCATTGTTTGGAGTGGTGGATGGCTGTCGCGAAGCAGGGCTTTCGCCTGGTGGTAGAGCACTCATCTTGCTGGCGATGGCGCCGGAGTGACGGTTCGAGAGTTGAAAGCAATACTACTCCAGCATCGATGGTGCCTCTGGGTTCGAGCCGGGGTGTAGAATAGAGTGTCGAGTCGGCGAAGGAGGGGCGAAGACACGGGATGCAAGTGAATGCAGGCGGGAGGAATGTGATCTGCGGTATGCGCTTGCTGCCTACAGAGTCATCGCTGGCAAGACAGGCAAGAGGGCGTACGGTCCGTGCGCAGCACTTGGCATCAAATCCCCACATTCTTCCATCACTTTTGAATGACCGCCTCGGACCGGTATTCGAGGCCTGCGCATGCAGTATCTTCGATCGACTTGCCTGGTCAAGTGTACGACACTACTATCGCACATAACGACATCTCATCCGGTCAATGTGTTGTAGTTGGAAGGACAATCTCTAATGATATTCATGCGAACTCGATAAGTTACAACACGTGCACTCGCCTTATTGGCGTCCGTTAGCATGGATTCAGACAGGAACTACGCCTCATCCAACTTTGAGGACCGCATACGACACATGATGCTGAACCAAGTCCCTCAACACCATCTTGGTCCTGTAAACCACCAGTCTCCTCAACTGCATCACCCCCAACATCCTAGACCTCCTCCTGGATTCGGAATGGCTGCCCCAATGGCACCTCAGGCCCACTACTCCACCAACATCCCCATGGATCGTCAGCAGGGTTTTTCTCAGTTTCTCCAGCAGCACAATCATCATGTAGCTGCTCCAGCTCCTCAAGTTCATCAACGCGCACCTGCTCAGTCGTATGGTAACAATCATCATCATCAAGGTCTTCATCGTAGTTACAACCAACGTCCTATGGATCCAAATGATTTCAACAGACCGCGACAAGACTCTCGCCCTCATGCTCCTCATGGCCAACAGCCGCGCCATCCCTACCAACCTCAGTCTCGTCCTTCCAATTTCCATAATCCGTATCACGACAGACAGGCATCCTTCCTGGACTTGGTCGCCAGTCAAGAAATCTCAAATGTGCAAATGTCAGACTCAGAGATCAGCATGAAGGATGCTTTCCGTGTCAAGCTCCAGCAAGTATTCGAGAACCTCAAGTCACCGGATGCCGAGAACCCCTTGCCTTCTGTCGAGTTGGCCAGCTTTGGCAGTCTCAGCTCTGGATTTGCCACGGCTGGCTCTGACATGGACTTGGCCATCGTCACCTCCTCCGAGCACGATCTGAGTCAACGCTTCTCTTCGCATGAGAACGGCTTGCCCCGAGTACTGGAGAAGGAGCTTCTTGATGCTGGCATTGGTGCGAGGTTACTTACTCGTACTCGCGTACCAATCATCAAGATCTGCGAGACTCCTACGCCAGAGCTCCTTGGTGCCCTTCGCGAGGCTCGCGAAAAGTGGGACAATCTTCCCGAGGATGAGAAGTACGCTACATCGAAACCTGCAGCTGACGACTCATCTCCTAAGAAGGATAATGCTGATGCTCGGCACGATGCCGCTCAGGATGTGTCTCAGACTGAGGGTGCTGAGAACAGTGCTCAACATGGCGCAGAGCACAAGGCAATGAAGGACGCAGAAGCAGTCTCATCCCTCGTCGAATCCACCCAAGCTCTGCACGTAGACGGAAACACACAAGAGCACGCAGAGCTACCCAGCTCACAGTCGGAGAACACTCAGCAAGCGAACCAGCCGAGTCAAGACAAGAAGGTGAATCACCATCGAAACGATAGAAACTGGCGCCGTGAAAAGGCAGCCGGCCCTCTAGACTTTCCCAAATCTGGTGTTGGCATCCAATGCGATATCAACTTCTTTAATCCTCTTGGCATTCACAACACCAAGATGTTGAGGTGCTACTCCAAATGTGACCCGAGAGTCAGACCCATGGTACTCTTCGTCAAGTCATGGGCTAAACGCCGGAAGATCAACTCTTCTTACTCCGGAACGTTATCTTCATACGGCTATGTGCTGATGGTTTTGCACTACCTTGTCAATGTGGCAAATCCTCCTGTATTGCCTAATCTTCAGCACGAAGCTGAGGCCAATGGCATACCTTCTGCAATGATTGATGGTCACGAGGTTCGATTCTTCGACAAAGAGGACCTGATCGAAAGCCGCGCTCATCAAGGTGGGATTACTCGAAACAACGAGCCTCTGGGCAAGCTGCTCGTCGGCTTCTTCAAATACTACGCCGTAAACGCAGGTGGTTACTTCTGGACCCGCGATGTGCTGAGTCTACGCTCGCCTAGCGGCATTTTAACAAAAGAGGAGAAGGGCTGGACCGGTGCAAAGACCGAATTTGGCGAAAACAAAGAGGTTCGCCATCGGTACCTCTTTGCCATCGAAGATCCCTTCGAGACCACTCACAACGTCGCTCGTACGGTCACACACAACGGTATCTGCGCCATCAGAGACGAGTTCCGCAGAGCATGGCGTATCATCAGCGCCGTCGGCCGCAACAGAGAAGAGCCCGAGGGCGGCCTCTTTGACGAACTGGTGGAAGCCGAGGAACAACCTGCCCCTCCGGTAGCCCCACCTCCAACCGTCAATAAGGCACAAGCATATGGTCAGCAGTTCCCCACTCTCGGTGGACCATCTGGTGCTGCTATAGGTCTCCAGCAAAACTCGTCCTCGATACCACCTCACTCGCAAGTTTCTGAGCCAAAGTCTGCGCCTGTGCAGTCAAAACAGCCGGAACCGGCCCCCACTGCTCCTCGTGGCAAAGGACGTCGTCAGAAGTTTGTCCCTCTGGATTTATGATTGGTTGGATTCTACCAAGTCCAATCGTGTCCAGCTCAAACTAGACCTTTGTCATCTTCAAGGCGCTATCCCGGGTTAGCTCATGCAGATGGCTGTTATCAACAGCGGAATGGATCATGTCGATTTTTTCAGAGCGAGAAAGCGGAAGGGCTGGCGTACATATCGTGGGGCCACGTTATGAAGTTCCTGACATGGATGAACGATATCGATTCGACGTTGGAATGGAGGGGCATAAGTTGGCACTGCTACGAATTATCGGGCTTCGATTCACGGGCTTCTTATATGCACAGTGATCGCAAGCCGACGATGATCAAGACAAATTTAACCGTTCACCTCTATATGCACTTGAGTGGTCTCCTGCTTGTTTCAGCGATGTGCTTTGCTGTGAATAGTCCTTGTAATACAGAGAGATCCTAGATGATACTGGTGATCAAAGCGAGCCTTTGCCGTTTGAGAAAGTATGCCTCGGGACCGCAACACAAGCATACGATGGTCAGTCAAATATACTTTGCACAAGAACCACAAGAAGGCGTTCCAAGCTTTTGGAAAGGACGAGTGGAACAACGACGATGGTATGCTCATGAGACTTGGACAGGGTGATACCATCGACAATGTTGAGATACGAGATATATCAACAAATGTACAAGACCGCTTTGTCAAAATCAAGGGATACAGGTGCTGCGCTGTCCATTCAATACGTGTCCGCTTGTAGATGGATGCGGTTTGATCCATTCGTGTTTCACTTGCTTGTCTCGAGCGGTTCATTGATCTATTCGACGTCGCAGTGCGTGAAGCCTTCTAGTCGATTGCATTGCTGGACGACATGTCGATGCCATGTTACTCTGGCAATCTGAATGTGTGTCGAGTTTCGGGTGGGATGAGGATCAGTTGCTTTCGCCCCCATGGCTTGATGACTCGAGATGGCTTTCTCTTCACGTGGACGTCGTTGAAATCAAAAGAGACGTTGGACAGGCTTGAGGAAATGGCCAATCAGATCTGCAGCATGTCTGTGGCGCCGATTTAGTCCACATCTGGTACAGGTAAACCCTGATATAGCTTCATCCTTCTACCAAGCTTTTCCATGGCTTCCATGGCCTTTCGTTCCCGCAGTTCCCGTGACTCCTCGTCGGTGACGAGGACAAAGTCGTATGTGATGAGCTTGTCACCTTCCCTGACGCCGTATTGTTTTGCTTGATCGGCAGACACGGTGCCCAAGTCGATGAGCAGAGATTCCTTGACTCCAAACACGGCGTCTGACGTCTCGTATGGATCGCCGCGCAGATACAGAGCACTGTAAGATGATCAGAAACGACAAAAAAAAAGTGTTGACAAGGATGTAGACGCACGTTATCAGGTGGTCGTAGCCAGGCTTTTCAAACATGAAGTGCATGTGGCTAGGACGGTAGGGGTGACGCTTGAGCTTCTTGAGCAATTGACCGACAGGACCGTCGTGTGGGATAGGGTACGGGACGGGCACGATTGCCTTGAACCAGAAGATACCGTTGTCATCGGACTTCATGACCGCTCTGCCATCTGGACCGTCTCTTTCTGCGTACTGAACGTCGTAAAAGCCTTTGCTGTCTGTCTCCCAGATGTCGATCTTGACACCTTCGATCGGCTTGCCAGAAGTGTCCTTGACGGTACACAAGACCAGACATGGCTCGCCATCGGGGTCGTGTGAGATGCTGCCGCCGTTGGGTTCGAGTTCGGCCTCGTGGGTGTGGAAGGGTCCCAGGACGGTGCCTTCGGTACTGGCGGGAGGCTTGGGGTGGTCGATGCTATCGACTAGTAATGACAGACCGATCACATCTGAAAGCAGAATAAACTCTTGTCGCACGTCGCTGCTGATCTGGCCGACTTTGGTCAGGAATTGGATTGCGGCCATCCATTCGTTTGTGCTGAGTCGGGTCTCGCGAGCAAAGTCGTGGACATGGGAAACGAGTCTTTCGAGGAGGTACTTGATGCGAGGATCCTCGCATTGTGAATTGATCATGTGCACATTTTCGGTGATGTTGTCAATGGTGAGGTCTTTGAGCGGTGGCACATCGACTTGAGATGGATCCATGATTGCTGACGGGAATGACAGGATACAGCACAAGAAGACAGGAACAGGCAGAGAAAGGAAGAGAGGGAGCTAGGAAAGACCAACGACTTAATCAATGCCGGCGTAATTAGGTGATTTGCGCGAGGTGAACCCCTCCAAGCCCCGCAATCCCCACAGTCGCTCTCGATGTTACGGAGCTGCCGCTCGGCAGACGCCCGGCCACAATTCCGCTATAATGACAAAGAGACTTCGTCTTGAACAGCTCAAGGCCTTTGCTGACACAGATGGGCGGGCACCGAAAGTCAGCAGAATCATGTCTTTAAAAAGTACTGTCGAAACGCGGAATGTCTAGTCATGAAGGAGCACCGGGATTACCTTGGATTGACGGTTACGCGCTCTCAGTGGGACAGCGCTTCATTCTAACATGTTTTGCAGAAAGATGATGCCAGGACTACTTGATAGGTATCAGTAGGAGGTCGTTCGTTGTACACCAATGATGGAAGGGCGAGCTTGGTGCTTGGGCATCGTGACGGTGGTTCGAGTCATGTGAATGCTGTACTAGTCCCAAACGGGGATATGAATGCTGTACTAGTCCCAAACGGGGTGTTTAGAAAACAAAGCTCCATGTCCACTCTTGCGCGCCGCCGTGCATATCGTTCTTGCCCATACATTCTTCTCACCAGCTTCTGATAATCACACATCCAGTCGCGTCCTTGTGAGGCGCCGACCAGCCCGTCATGGCCTACAACTTTGTCGACACGCCTCGCACCGAGCTGGGCGACCTGACGCGCTTCGATGCCGACGCTCTGTCTTTCTCCATGGAGCAGCCCTTTCCTTCGCCCTCCAAGGATCCCAAGAATGACCTGCTCCACCAAATGAAATCTCGACAAGGCGCCGGCCAATCTCTCAAGACCCCGCGCGCCCGCAACAACCTCGTCAATCCCAGGAATGGTCCCTCGAGGAACGAGTTTACTCCTCTGCTCAAGAGTGCTGCACACAACCGTTTTCGTCGCGAAAACAACGAGAACGACAACGACCTGCTTCACAGTGTTTTGAATGGACGCGCTCCTGCCACTCCTGCCTACCTCAAGCCCGGCTATGTCGAGTCCCACACCCCAGGCTTGCCTGTCAACAGCAGTATCATGGACCATGACCACACCGGAAGCTCTCAGGGCGAGGGCACTCCGGTGCCGCCCGCTGTTGCTAGCAGCAGCATCATGTCCACTCCCATCCCCATGCTGCCTCAGAGAGATGGAGGTATTGTTGACCAGGGCAATATCTTGACACTGCGCGAGCAGGAAGCTGTACGTCCAACAATACCAACCCGTCTTTTGCGACATTTACTGACTTGGCAATCTTGCAGAAACTCGATGCCGTAACGAAAGAGAATTTCAATCTCAAGCTCAAAATCCATTTTCTCGACGAGAATCTGAAGCGCACCGGAACCGAGTATCAGCAAGAAACAATCAAACAAAACACCGAGCTCAAAATCGACAACACACAGCTCTCGCACGAGCTGAAGAAGCAGAGAAAGGCCGTCGAACGTGCCGAAGCCGAACTGGAGCAGTATCGCCAGCAACTTCGCGACTATGCCGAAAAGGTCAAGAGGCGCCACACCGACGACATTGTCAAGCAAGAGATGGAACGCTTGCGGCAGCAAGCCGACAAGAACCAGAGTCTGGCCGACCAACGCGAGGAGCAAATCGACAACTTGCAGCATCAACTCAAGCTCGCTCAAAACTCTTCGGACGGAAAGGCTCAAGACCTTCGCGACGACATTGCCGACCTTGAGGCCGAGATACGTGCAAAGGAGCAGGACATTGACACCAAGGACGAGCAGATTGAAGAACTGCAAAACAGACTCAAGACGGCGCAAAACGACGACGGTGAGCTCGATGGTCTACGCGATGATATTGCCGACCTCGAAGCCGAAGTACGTGCGAAAGAACAAGAGGTCGAGGCCAAAGACGAGCAAATCGATTCTCTGAAACAGAAACTCAAGGCGACCCAGACCGACGACGAGGAGCTCAACGGCTTGCGCGAGGACGTTGCCGCTCTAGAGGCCGACTTGGAGACCCGCGAGCGCGAAATTGCTGAGCATCGCGAAGAGATTGAGGACCTGAAGCAACAGGTCAAAAGCTCTCAGAACACTGAACGCTCGAGCAAGAAGCTTCGAGGAAGCTTGGAAGCGCTTGAGAATCAGCTTCGCGAGAAGGATCAGGTCATTGATGAAAAGTGCAACGAGTTGCGCGCACTGGAGAAGCGTATGCAAGCATCCGAGTCAGCCCACACGACCGAAATCCGGACTGCCGAAAGCGAACTGCAAGAAAAGGACTTTCTCCTCGAACAGAGAGATGGCGAGATTCGTGCTTTGCAGCAACGCCTACAAACCGCTCGTGGGAGTTGGGATGCTGAAGCTATGCAGACCGACGCACGCTTGCAGGAGAAAGACCAGATCATCTATGAAAGGGAGTCGCAACTTCGTGACACTACTCGCCTTGTTGAAGAGCGAAACCGCGAGATTGCGGACCTGAAACAGAATCTGAGGTCACGGGAAGAAAACACAAACTCTCAGTCTCAACAGTCCAGGCAACAAACCGAACAGATTCGACAACTGCAGGAGCGCTTGAGATCTAGCGAAGCCAGTACAAACGCTGAGCGTGACGAGAAAGCAGAACTCATTGCTTCCAGGGACAGAGAAATCCGGAGCTTGCAATCAAGGCTTCGCGGCCAGGAGGGAGATGAAAGTAACGAGATCCGTCTGAAGACGGAACACATCGAACAACTGGAGAAAGAGATCCGGAACAAGAACCACCAGGCTCTACAGCAAGCAACGGAAATGCGCGCGCTTCAAGATCGTCTAAGCACTATGGAGACCCCAACGAAGAAGAACTCGATGCTGAGTCAACAAGCAGAACAAATTCGCAACCTTCAACAAGCTCTTCGTGCTCTGTCCAGCGAGAAGGATGCTGAACTGACGGAGCTTGAGAAGCAACTGCAATCTGCAGAAACCGAACTAGACGCCCAGAACAAGAAGATTCAACAACTCCAGGAACGTCTCAGATCGTCCGAAAGGGACCAATCGTTCGCCGGTCATCTTGACGAAGATGTGCGAGAAAAGCAAAAGACCATCGAGGAGCAGGAGGATCAGCTGTTAGATCTGCAAACCAAGCTTCGCAAGGTCTTACAGGAGAAGGAATCTGAAGTGGCAGCTCTCGAACTACGTCTTCGCCAAGCCAAGCAAGAAGCAGAGCACGAAAAGAAACAACTCAAGCAAGAGCACGACGAAGCTTTGGAAGGTCTTGAGGATGAGATTATTGTCCTCGAGTCCAATGTCGAAGACGCTCAGAGCGAGAAGATCGAATTGCAGCAAAGAGTCAACAACATCGAGAAGCAGCTGCAGGACGCTCTCGCATCCAAACAGAACGGTACACCAGTGCGTGAACGCAACGAACTGCGTTTGAAGCTGCGCAATGCCGACATGGAGCGAGACAACCTGAAGAGTCAGATCAAGGAGCTTGAAAAGGAGCTTGATGCTGCCTGGAAAGCAAAAGAGAATGGCACACCTGTCCGTGAGCGCAACGAGCTTCGATTCAAGCTGCGAGAGTCACAGAATGAGGTCTCAAGACTTGAGAATCGTATCCAGTCCCTCGAGTTTGACCTTGAATCTGCCCAGCATGACAAGACCATGGCTGATGAACGCCTGGACCTACACGAATCGCTCAAGGAAGCCAAGATAGAGGCCGAAGATCTGCAACTCCAAATCTCTGAGCGTGACAGGAAGATTGCAGCCTCTGCGAAGAAGGAGGGTGAAATCCGGGCTCAACTCGACGAGGCACGCGCAGAAATGGAACAACTTCAGTCTGAAGTTTCAGAGCGCGACACCAGAATTTCGAGCTACATGGCAAAAGAGCGGGAGCTTCGTACGCAGATCCAAGAGTTGAGAGAGGCAAAGGTTCAGCTTCAAGAATTGGAACTGCAGCTTGGAGAGCGCAAGGGCAGCAGCTCTGGTCATGCTAGACGGGAGGCAGAACTTCGTGTCCAGCTCCGTGATGCAAAGATCGAGATTGAAGATTTGCAGGTTCAGCTGTCTGAAAAAGAGGAACGGGTCCAGGGATTCGCTCAGAAGGAAAAGGATCTTCGGGACAAACTCAAGAAGAGCCGAACGACCTCGGATGACACACACTACATGGAGCAAGACTTCCGCGCCCAATTGCAAGACCTGGAGATCGAGAGCGAGAACCTACGGAAGGAACTCGCGGAAAGCAAGCATCTCCTACAGTCTTCGCAAGGCCGTGAGAACGAATTGCGCTCTAAGCTCAAGAGTCTTCGCGGCGAAGTCGACGATACCCGGACCATCAACCAGAGAGAGGTGCGCGGCCTGATTGAGGCCAAGGAGAAGACGCACGCTGGCGAGCTCAAGGGACTTGCAAAGCAGATCCAGTATTTGCGAGCCAAGTGCGAGCGTGAGGAGGCCTTCCGCAAAGATCTGGTGTTTAGCAAACGCTGGTTCCTGATGCAGGTCGAGATGTATGGAGCTTGGTGAGTTTTCCCCTTAGCCACACAGACAACTTCAAGGACATGTACTGACTATCGAACAGCAACAAGGCGGATCTGAAGTTGCTCGAGGAGATGGGAGTGACGCCCGACACAAAGGTCAGAGAACGCAAGCCAAGCCTCAAATCAGTGGCTTACATGGTCATTGCCACCGTCCGCATGCAAAAGATGCAAGAGGCATGGGCAGGCAACAAGAAGTTGCACGAGTCGCTGATGAAAAAGTTGGACGGCATGAGACGGAAGCAGGGCAAGACGCCGCTGCGATGATTGATGAACATATAGGTTGTCGGAGGCAGTCACTGCTGACTGGTCATTTTTGTATTTATTTCCTCTGCGCTAGGGTGGTTGTTCGCGGTACGGTGTCTTTGGAGTATCATCAGGTGGTCAATGGAGAATCTCATCATTTGCTTTATAGCGGTGGCGTTCTCGTCGGACAATGCACACTATCCATCGATTTTTTTGAAAAGCATATTTGAACAAGATGGATTGATCTGAAAGAGAAATTGTTCTTATCCTGTCTTTTGAGTATATGATTCGATAAGAAGAAGAATCTATATTAGACGCTCAATGACCGAGACTTGAGCTTGAGTGAAGCATGGGGTTTTGATCGAGACGAATGTTTTGCCAAGATGGCCAGAAATTTTGACCCAACGCACATCGCACGCGCGCGCAAAGAATCTGCTTGCCGGCGCCCAAATCCACCTCCATCAGATACAAAATGGGTGTTCCATTCGACTACGCGCCCGAGCGGCCAGAGCACATTGATGCCATCTTGAACGGCCTCGACCGCTACAACCCCGAGACCACTGCAGTCTTCCAGGACTACGTGCAGGCGCAATGCGAGAACCAGACGTATGACTGCTACGCCAACCTGGCGCTGCTGAAGCTGTGAGTGTTGCGCCTTTTCTTTTGCCCTTTCTGCCCCGTGGGACCACATGACGAACGACGATTCTTCGTTTTACAACCTGACAGGCGACCGGAGCTTGAATCACTCTATGCCTTTTGATGTCCAAATTATTAGCTCTATCTGATACCGTACCCCTCTTCTCACTTCTTTTCTGCTCGATGCGGCCTGCACATTGCTTCCTGCGGCGTACTGACAGCCTAGACAGCTACCAATTCAACCCGCACCTCGGCCGCGATGAGACCATCACCAACATCCTGGTCAAGTCGCTGACCGTCTTCCCCTCGCCCGACTTCAGCCTGTGCCTCGCGCTGCTGCCGCCCCACGTGCTCGCGCCCAACCCGGCCGCCAACTCGCTGGCCGAGGCGGTGCAAAAGCTCAACACGCTGCACAGCCAGCTGATCGGCGCCTCGTACGACCAGTTCTGGTCCTCGCTCGACGGCGACGACCTGTACGCCGACCTGATCGCCGACGTGCAGGGCTTCGAGGAGCTGATGCGCGTCCGCATGGCCGTCGTCGTCAGCCAGACCATGCAGAGCGTCGACCGCGCCGTCCTCGAGTCGTGGCTCAGCCTCGACGGCGACGCCTTTGACAAGTTCGTCAAGGACGTCTGCGGCTGGACCGTCGAGGGCAGCACCGTCAACATTCCCCTGAACAAGGAGAACGAGGCCAGAGGAACCGTGGTGCGCGAGAATGTCAAGTTTGACCGTAAGTATTTTTTATGAGGAAGATGTGTAAAAGAGAATGGTTGACTAATGTATCACGGCAGAGTTCTCGAGAATGATCAAGAGGGCATACGAGCAGCCCGCATAGAAATTGGGCGGGGGCACGTATTTTGACCTGATACGAAAGCATGGCGTTCTACGGGATTTTTTTTTTCTTGAAAAGAGCTTAAGCGATGACAGCTCCGGAAGGTATTTGGGGAAGACCACTCGAAAAAGTCGCAACACCACACGAATTGTTCTGCGGTGGGGGAAAAAAAGGCATAGAAGCACAGTTGCTCGACGTGTTCTTTACTAGACAAGAAGGAAAAGAAACACAAATGACATGACCGTCAACGAAAAAATGTTTTGTAATCCCCATGTGTCTGGTATTCGTTTGGAGGTCGGGATCTACTTCTTGCTGTTCAGCTCCTCCCACTGCACGCCCACCCACTCCTCGATGTAGCCAACCTCTCCTTCCTTCTGGCCTCGCTGCACGCAGTCCTTGGAGCAAACGCCCAGGATAACGGTACCCCACTCCATGCCCTCGAGCCCCAGTTCCTCGGCCTCGAGCTCGGAAATGGCATACGGGGTGAGTTGCAGCTCGAAAACCCTGTCGGCGCCGCAGTTGTTGCAGCGGGGCATACCGGACTTTGCGGCAGTGGTCTTGATCTTTGCGGCGGCGGCGGCAGTGGTATCCTGGTGGGCACCCAGAGCGCGGCCCACGGCGTCCGTCTTGCTGTACAGCAGGGGTTGTCCCGCAAACTCGTAGCGCAGCACTTGCTCTGGGTTCTGGGACAGGCGGTCGGCGAAGCGCTGGAAGGCCTTGTCCATGCTCGACTCGAAGGCGTCCTTGACGTCCATGTCTGCGGCTCCGCTCGCGGCTCCCTCGCCGCCGTCAATGTCCATGTCGACGCGCGCTTGGCTGGGGATCTCGGGCTTTTCGGCGTCGAGGGTTTCGTAGTCGGCGTCGAGGTAGTAGGAGGGGTAGGGTTTCGGGAAGGCGGATTGCTGGGGCCAGGGCTCGCGGGGGCCGGTGGCGGGGGCAGTGGAGTCGGGCTCCGGGCTGGAGATGCGGGCTTTGGAGGCGAAGCTCTCGGAGAGGGAAGAGGTGGTTTGCTCGGCGGTGGCTGGTGCGGGAGCGGGAGCGGGAGCGGGAGACGAAGAGAAGGGGTTTAGAGGCGAGGAGGAAGACGAGAATGGGTTTGCGGGTCGTGGTGCTGCGGCGGCGGCGGTGGAGAAGGGGTTGACGGGGCCAGAGCCAGAGGCAGACGGCTTGACGCCGAACAGCGACTCGCCGAGCATGGGCTTTGGCGCGGCAGCAGCAGCAGCAGCGGGCAGCTCTTGCGCCGTGGACTGCAGCGGCTTCTCGGTCTCGGCGGCGGGCAGGGTGGATGCGCGAATGGCCCGGAAGCCCCTCACGCTGCCCTGCTTCCTCCGGCACGTCTTGCGCTTGCAGGCCCACAGGTAGAGTCGACGTTCATGGGCGGGGAAGCGGTCGGGCAGGTCGCCGTTGAGCTGCAGCAGCAGCGTCAAGAGGTTGTTGCAGTTTCTGCACTTGGCCAGGTCGCCCGGCGGCGGCGTTTGCTCGTCCAGCCATGTCTGCGCGGGAGAAGGCGTCTCAGCATGTCTACTATCTCTCTCTGTGTCTCTCTCTTTCTCTTTCTTCTCTGCTCTTCTCTTCTCTTCTCTTGCTTTGCTCGGGGTTCAAGGACGATTTAGCATACTGGGTGGCCGCCTAGCTGGCTGGTGGTGTCGTCTGTGGCGTCCTTGGTCGCGTAGCCGAGCAGGACGTTGGTCTCGGTGTAGTTTTCGTCGTCAAAGTCCGAGTCGCTGTCGTAGCTCGCCATGTTGCTGTCTTGTCGTGGTCGTGTTTTGGAGAAAAATTTCCCCGGGAGCGCTTTCGGCCTGC
This sequence comes from Aureobasidium mangrovei, assembly GCA_021014315.1. Classification (NCBI taxonomy): domain Eukaryota; kingdom Fungi; phylum Ascomycota; class Dothideomycetes; order Dothideales; family Saccotheciaceae; genus Aureobasidium; species Aureobasidium mangrovei. The sequence continues at coordinate 781,346 of JAJJJQ010000001.1, read as the reverse complement.
GTCATGCGGGTTGGGGAAATTCCCGCGACGTCTTCAGTCTTCACATGCGTTGCATCGGCGCTCGGGGTCAAGTTTGGATACTGATTGACTTGTGTATGGGTATATGGGTATATGGGTATAATCGTGTCGTCAAGTTCGAGTAGTGCTTTCCATCCTTGCGTCGTCCCTCTCTCTCTCTCGTCCTAAACTTCCCTTTGACGCTTTTCGAGCATTTCGGCCAGCATCTGCTTGGTCTCGGCGACGAGCTCGGCTTCCTTGTCCAGGCCAACACTGTTGCCTCTGGAGTTCAACAAGCCCACGTCCAGGCTTCCGAGCCCTCCATTGGTGATGCGATCGCCCTCTTCAGCCGACTTTTGCTGCGGCGCGTTTGCACCCCTTCTCGCCATGCCTGCTCCTCCCGTCGGTCTCGCGGGGCCTGCGTCGGTGGCCGCTCCCGTACTACTGAGAGTCGGCGCCTCGGCCGCAATGATGCCCGCTTCTTCCAGTGCATATGCCTGGCGGCGTAGTCGGGCCATGATTGATTGAATGTGTGTAAAGTATGCCGTCGTATGTTTGGTAAAGGCCTCCTTGTGGGCAGACGGAGACTCGTCGCCTTGAACGTCGTCCATCTGGTCGCTGTCGCCGGACGAAGCGTTCAGCGGGCGATCGGTCAGGGCGTTGACTGCATTGCCGGCGCTGGACAACAGAGCGGGCACGTCGGCGTTGATGGCCGACAGTTCGCGGATGCGCTCGGCGGGCGTCAGGGTCGGCTGAGCTTGCGACATGGTGAATTGGAATTGGAACTGCACGCCCTTTTTCTCCTGCTTGCGACTGCTTCTTCAGCCCATCGAGCTTCGCCAAGTCTGGATTGAGCGTCGCAAAGCCGTTGGCGGTTGGTCGGCAGCAGGACAGAGCAACAAGACGCTTGAATCTCCACGTCTTGGCAGTCGCGATTTGGCCCTTCCACACGTGCATCACTTTCCATCCTTCACTTATTGTTTGATTGCTGTCGCCTTTGTTCAACTCTCACTCAGGCGCTTTTGTTACGACGTCTCCCATCCTAACATGTCAGGTCCACCACCTCAGCCGCTGCGGACGGCCAGTGTAGGCCCGCAAAATGTTCCTCCACCCACGCCTCACCAGCCTCCGCCGCAGCCTGCACAACCTCAGTCGCAACAGAATTTAAACCAGATAGTGAGTCTCTATTGCCATCTTTGTCACTTTCATTTCTTTCCTTTTCCAAAATGTCCATTTCCTGCAGTTGTCCCAGTCCGTGCTTCGCTTGCATGTCAAACAAAGCGCGGCACATCACATAGAAGATGCAAGAAGATGCAGTGATAGAACCTGAGAAATGTCTTGACTGCTTGAATTGCTGCGTCTTGTCATCAACCCAACACATTTGCATACATCTCTTGACCCTCTATCTTCGTCTTCAGTCACCTCTGCACATCATCCCGTCACAACATGTCGTGGTCAACACCCAGGCCGGCATCAAGGCCACAACGGGCGGCTAACTATGATACGCAGGTCTTGGAGTATCTGGCCAAAAAGGGCTACAACAGGACTGAGGCAATGCTCCGGAAGGAGAGCGCTCACTCCGATGCCGAGGGTCGACCTCTCATACGTCGTGCCGAAGACGCTGGTGGAGAAATGTACGAGAAAGCTTACGAACTTTTGCTGAGATGGGTCGAAAAATCGCTTGATATCTACAAGGACGAGCTCGGCCGACTACTATGGCCCATTTTTGTTCATTCCTTCCTCAACCTCGCCGCAAACTACTATCCCCGCCAATGCGCAAACTTCTTCAAGGCCTACAAGGAGCCTTTCGAGAAGGAACACCAGGACGACATTCGTGCTCTCCAAGCCATCAGTCTGCCAGAGCATGTCCAAAACAACCACATCGCAAAGCTGTACCGAGAAAACCATTACAGGCTCACAATCACGGATCTGGCCTACTCGGCTCTGTTGCAATTCCTCGAAGCGCATGATGCCGAAGGAGGCTCTGTTATCCTCAACCTGCTCACAAATCACATCGAACTCAGACACGTGGATCGAGTGGCCTCGGGTGCAGAGCGCAGTCTTGCGAGGATCCTGGCCAAACAACGAGGCATCCAAGACGTGCCTGCCGAGGATGAGGGCATTCCTGGGCACAACCCTGGGTCCGCAAATACAGACCGCAACGCACCGCCGGTCTTGGCAAAACTCGCGCTTGCGCCGATGCCAATGGAAGCGGATTTGATGGAAGACGTCAAGGCAGAATTGCAGGAGCATGATTCACTTCACCCACCACCTCCTGGCCGCAACACGCTTGTCGAAGAGTTTGAGCAACGCATAAAACAGGAGCCAAACGACGACGCTCCATCGCGCGACCAGATTCCCTTCCCTCCATCCCTCGCGCGCGACGTTGCAATGGAGGTGCAAAGGATCAAGGAGAACCGCGACAGATTCAAGATTGAGAGCAGGACGGATGGAGTCGGTCCGGGTGTCAGTGTGACCATGTTCACTTACCACAACACCTTTGACAGGTATGCCTAACAATAGCATGGTTGTCTGAAAGCGCTAACACTATCGGCCAGCATCAACTGCATAGAGTTTTCTGGGGACGAGAAGCTCGCTGCTGTGGGAACAGCAGAATCGTACATTCGAGTGTGGTCGCTCGACAACAAGCCCCTGATTTCTCCTCTGGACCCCCCTACTCAACAACCTTCCTCCTCGCGCCGCTTGATAGGACATTCGGGCCCCGTATACGGCCTTTCCTTTTCGCCGTCGATTGCCCTGCCCGCAACCGCCTCCCAGACCAACGGCAACACGAACCACACACAAACAACGCCTTCTCATCCTCGCTATCTCCTCTCATGCTCCGCAGACAGCACCATCCGTCTGTGGTCGCTCGACACGTTCACCAACTTGGTCGTGTACCGCTCGCATACTTCACCCGTGTGGGACGTAAAGTTCTCTCCCTTTGGTCATTACTTCGTCTCCTCTGGCGCAGACAGGACGGCACGCATGTGGAGCACAGCACAAATCGCTCCTCTTCGCTTGTTCGTGGGTCACGACAGCGATGTAGAGGCCATTTCATGGCACCCCAACTCGGCCTACGTCTTCACCGCCGCTGGCAGCCCGGACCGCAGCATCCGTATGTGGGATGTGCAGCGAGGCAGCGCGGTACGCCTGTTCACCGGCCACACGGGCAACGTGACGAGCATTGCGTGCGCACCCAATGGCAAGCTCGTCGCCAGCGCCGACGACCGCGGCGAGATTTCGCTCTGGGACCTCGCAACCGGTCGCCTGGTCAAGCGCATGAAGGGTCACAGTCGCGGTGGCATCTGGACCCTGGACTGGAGCATCGAGAGCACGGTGCTCGTGTCGGGCGGCGCCGACTGCACCGTCCGAGTGTGGGACGTACAACCGCCGAGCGTGTCGAACAGCGCAGACGCAAAGGCACTCGCCGACGGCACCGGCGTCGGCGGCAAAGACGGGACCTCGGGCGCCGGCGGCGGCGCGGCAGCCAACAAGAACAAGAAGGCCAAGGACGTCGTCGTCTCGCCCGACCAGATCAGTGCGTTCCCCACCAAAAAGAGCCCCGTGTACAAGGTCAGGTTCACGCAAATGAACTTGGTCATGGCCAGTGGCGCTTACCTGCCCTGAACACTGGGAAGCAGAGCAAGGTGACTGCAGAAGAGAGAGCATCAAGGCGTTTCAGGTCTTTTGGGATGGATGGTGGGTGTAAATCATGGCGGGAACAATGGCTGGAGTAGGGGGGGGGGGGGGGGGGGGAAAAATCTCACATAGCACGAGAACAAAAACAAGCGTCGAATATTCATCTGAAAGTCGAGGATTAATCCGATCGAGAGATTGTGGGTGTGTGTTGTCTGCTGTGAGACATGTCGACGTGTCTGCCCTTCTGGTGATGAGCACGCGTGTACGGAATATGCATTGCCATTGTGACCTCTCTTCTAAGCACATGTCTGAGGATGTCTGTCAAGTGTAGATCAGGCAACAGATTGCCCGTGATGCGATTGATGCAGTTGTAGATCCCTGCCGAGATATCAGATTTACAGCTGCGGTACGGATCACAATGCTTCCAGAGCTGTGTCTAACCAGTGCACTTGAATACAAGACAACTTGTCAGGATCGGATTCAGAGTATGCAGTATGGATTAAAAGGCTGCTGGCTATTCATCCCCATAAAAAAAAGGAGAGGGGTCAACAGACAAAGAACGACGCAAATGAAAAAGGGCTCGCTTGTCAAGTCCTTGATGGGTATCCAGCTGCAAAGAGCCAAACCGGTCTCGTGAAAAGTGCCCTGCTCGCGATGATCCCCCAAAGAAAAACCTCTCCTGCGTCATGCATCACATTCCTCGTGGAGATCAATAACTGTGTGCTCATATAATGCCAGTGCCATGCGCCTTGAAAGGTGACCGAGAACGCCGTCGATAAAGAAAGGTGGCAGTGGATGAGTCGTGGTCGACCGCGCTAATGGATGGACATGCTGTGTTTCAAGCAGTCTTGCAAAACTAGACGAACTCGTACTCTTCATCCTCAGCGTCGAGGACCTTGGGCTTTGCAGAAGCATGGCCGAGATTGTGTGCCTCCTCGTCGTCGGCATCGAGTATCTCGTACTCGGTGCGCACGAGCTTTGTCGTCTCCTTGTCTTCATACTGCTCGATGGCTTTTGCGAGGGCGGTGTTGAGGATCTGGCTGCCGTGGCTGGGACCGCGCGCCGAGTCGAGGCCGTAGAGGACTTCGGTGGGAGTCAAGGCTTCGTGGTCGTTGGTGTCGGACTCGCAGGAGGCGTTGCTGCTCTCCTCGGAACTGTAGTCCTCGCCGGCGGCGAGCATGTCTTGCTTGCGGGATAGCTTGGCCTTGCCGGCTACGGAGGAAGTGGCTGCGGCGGTTCTCTCGACGCGGCGGTGGTTCTTGCTGTGATGGTCCTGTCAGCTGGGTGCCACTAGCCAACTATTCTCATGAAGGGTGGATCGTAGCGCAAGGTTCCCAGAGACCTGCTTGTGCAAGAGAGACGGAACATACACTTCAGACGTCTTTCTCGGCCTGGGGTTGTTCTCCCCACGACCACGAGTGGTGGTGCTTCCCATGGCCCACTTGGCCTTGCGCTCCGCATCGCGCTTGTAGTCTTGAGCAGCACCGCGGAAATCGCACACAGGGAGTGCTTGCTCAGAGGACATGGTGGTTGTTGACCTCGACTGGTGATATACAGAAGGAGGTTGTGTTGAGTAAGGGGCGCCGATGGATCCGGACAATGCTGGTAAACAGAGACCAAGGAGTAGAAGGTGAGGTCAAGGTAGTTAGGTAGAAGCAGGTGGTGGGTGACGAGTGATGAGTTGTAGGAAAGAAGGTGTCAATGACGAAGTGTTTCACAAACAAAGAGAGTCAAATGCCGAACAACGGACAAGGAAAGAGCGATGGTTCAAAGGGTCAGACGGTCTCCGGAGCGCTCCTGACTCACTGGGGTAGTTGAGTGTGGAGAGGCCGAAGGACCCGAGTGGATGCCGAGCGATAAGGCTGGGTGGTCCGCTTGCGGCGGCAGTATTGAGTTTCGGTATGATGGTCAACACACAGGCATCCGTGGACTGAGTCACTGGGGTGGGAAACAAAGAAACAGGCTGCTGGCTAAACATATGAGTGCTGCATTGCTTTGATACTGCTCGAGGCCTCGGTCTCCAATCTCCGCCAGACTGCGGGGGACGGACGATAAGGGGAGCCACATTCGTAGTTGGGTCATGCGTGCCTGATTGCGGCGTCATGTCTCTGTCGCGAACCAAGGCCACGAGGCGTTGTGACTGGACGGCATGGCGGCGGCCGGAAACGGTCACCTCAAAGCTGTTTGATGATGAGTTGTCGATAATAGCGTTCGGTCATCCAGGCAACAAAGCGTCGCGCTGCGTCATGCTTCACATGTCTCGGCGTTGAGGTCCAGATCGACTTTCTATTTGCGGCGCTTTGTGCATATTAATGTGTGTGCATAACATGCACGGCTCGTGGATTCCTTTATCGATCATTCCTCATCTTCATTTTCGTCGCTGTCAACCAGATCGCTGGGCAGGATGTCCGGGAACCAGCCGTACGTGCTAAAGTCGATGCTGTATTCTCCCATCGAGTTTCTGTCTACCTGGACTCCTTCGGCTTCCAAAGCAGTTGCTTGTCGACTGGCTCCATTCGCGCCTCTACACAACGTCAGATGCTGGTCGGTATGGGTCTGAAGACAAGTACAACCTTGGGCTGATACCGCCTTTGGCGTTGATGATCCTCTGCCATGGCACGTTTGCATCGTTGTAGACAGCATCTGGCTGGGCTGTCGCAGAGGGCAGTGATTTCAAAGACACTCCTACCTGTCTATATAGATATTAGTTTGGCAGGAAAAAAGCGTCTATCGAACACGACCGACCTGGGGCATTCAGCTATGGGGTGTATTAGCAACAAGATGTGTGTTGAGGGAGTTCAAATGTACTCTACTCACGCTTCCCGAGCAGACGAGCTATGTGCCCGTAAGAGGTCACTTTCCCATAAGGGACTTCACGCACAGCATTGTAGACAGCAGCAGTCCATGCAGCAGCCTCTTCTGATCGAGTCATTGTGATTTCTCACATGCTCATGCTCGTCGATAGAGAGCAGAATAATTCAGACCGCCAACTTGCCCCGCACGCGTGAGCCGCATGTGTCGCCAAGATTCAAGAAGTGACAATCTCGAGATTGAATAGACGTAAACTACAGAACTGTCCCATTCCACTCACATCAACATCATGGGTCTCGCCGACTACCTGGCCCAAAACTACCTGTCGGCCGACAAATCAAAAGGCAAAAAGCGCAAGAGAAAGCACGGCGAAGACGCTGGCTTGGTCATCGCCGACGACGATGTGAGCGGCCTGAACAAATCACGCAATCGCGACGATGACGACGACGTCCCCATGATTGTGCCCGGAGGCGCCAATGTCAGCAACCGGACAACGACGTGGAAGACGTTTGGCAAAGCCGCTCCCACCAACAACGAGCAAGCCGCCGCGGATGCCATCCTGGCCGACGCTGCCGCCGAGACGCAGGCGCGCAATGCCGAAGACGAGGATGCGCCCGCCGTTGTAGGAGAAGACGATGAGATGGATTACGCCGGACCGCAAATGGCATCTGGCGCAATGGCAGGTCTACAGACAGCAGACCAGGTCGCAAAGGCGCTGAAGAGACGAGAGCGTGAGGAGAAAAAGGCCATGCAAGAGATGGGGCTGGACCCCACGGGCAAGGCGCAAGAGACCATCTACCGTGACGCCTCTGGACGAATTATCAACGTCGCTATGAAGCGCGCCGAACTGCGCCGCAAGGCCGACGAAGAGGAGCGCAAGAAGGCAGAGGAGGCCGAGAGCAGGCGAGGCGACGTGCAACGGAGAGAAAAAGAGGCACGCATGAAAGAGCTGGAAAATGCAAAGTCCATGACACTCAGCCGCTACGCCGACGACCGCCAGCTCAACGAAGAGCAGAAGGAGCAAGAGCGGTGGAACGACCCTGCAATACAGTTCCTGAGCAAGGGCAGCACCAAGGGAGCCAAGGGCACCAAAGGCAGGAAAAAGACATACGCCGGGGCCTTCGAGCCCAACCGCTACGGCATCAGGCCAGGCTATCGCTGGGACGGCGTAGACCGCAGCATCGGTTTCGAAAAGCGATGGTTCGAGGCGCGCAACCAACAGCAAAACATCAAGGACTTGCAATACGCGTGGCAGATGGACGAATAGACGATTTCATGACTCAGATTCTTATCACCATAGCAGTTCGGCGTCCACTACGGGCGCTATCTCGTCGTTTTCGTATGTAAAGTTGGGCATGTCGAGCGACCTCCGGTGCCAGTACTGCACAAATGTGAGGGCCGAGTCCTGGTTGTGGAAACCAAAGAGATACGACGCTCGCGGCTTGCGTCTTTCTCTTCTGCCGACTTCTTCTTCTTCTTCCTTTTCTCCCTCAACTCCACCGCTAGCGTCGTCTTCGTCATCAACGTCCTCGTCCCTGTCCAGTCTGCTTCTGTCGTCCAAAGGGGAGATGTTTTTCGGCTTGGGTACCCATGTGTGATATGACAGGTCGCCAAAGTCACGGTTCCACGGTATCCTCCGTTCTCTTTCGATCCTACCCAAGGCACCTTTGACGACGGTAATTGGCAACTGAGGGCCCTCGAGGCGCAACATTACGATGTACGGCTCCTTGAGAGGTCCTTTGACGATATCCGGGTAACCACGATTTTTGATAATGTCAGACACGGAGGGCGAAACAATGTTGGGCAGTGGCAGAAGATGCATGATTCGACATGGTGGAAGCAGCGAGTGGCTTTGCAACAGGGCGTCGATGTCTTGACCGTTCACGTGGTAGCCCGGCGGAGGCGATATGGGAGAGGTCAAGCTAGACTGGACGTGTCTGGAGGCGAGCGAGTGCAGTTGTAGGACATGAGTGCGGTAGGCATTCATTGCAGCGCGTGTCCTGAATAGGATGAAGTAGAAGTTCGCGCGCTCCAGAGTGCTCGTGTTGCGGCCCGGAATGACTTTGATGATGTCTGCCTGGTCCAACGGCCACCCTTCAATGTGCAATCCTTGGGGGATCAATCTGGTAAAATCGTCCTCGACCAGCGTCTTGCTGGCGTTGCGCAGCATCAGCACACCGCCGACATGTTGTTGCTTGACCCTCTCTTCTGGCGCGACTTCTGGGGCTGGTATGGGGTTGTCCGACTCGGCGGACCTGTTCCACCAGTTGTCGATACTTGGCTTCCTGACATTTCTTCCCACGTCTGGTCTCAAAGTTGGAGACTTGGGAATGGTTGAACGGACATCAAGGCGAGGAATGTCGCGCTCTTTGGGTCGGTTCGGGCCTCGTGTGTCTTTTTGCGCCTCTTCTGGGAACAGCTCCTCCAGCAGAGATGGCATCCTTGGTGTGCTCTTTTCTCCAGAAGCTTTGGCACTCGAGTCCTCTTTGGCGTTCGGCCGCTGGAAAGCTGGCCGGCTGTTCCTGGAGCGAGAAATGTGTCGGATGTGTTGTGCGCTGCATTCACGAGGGCGCCATCTCAGGCATGACACTCGCAGAGGCACTTGCTGCGCCGTCGGCATCAATTGTGCAGGTCCGGTGATTTATTGCTGGACATTCGAGCAAGTCTCGCATCCCATATCATTTCTCCCGCAACCTGCACCTCCGTCTTGCCCGCATTCCCGCGACTCTTGCTGACTCAGCAATCACTCTGCTTGGGTGACCCTGTCAACCTAAATGTGGAACAAGAGTTCTTCGATTATCAAAGGAAATGACAAGTGATTCCTATTGTCTTGAGGCGTTTGATACAAACCTAGCCTGATATCTCATGCTGATCACGCAGTACATTCTATGCCTTAGCAATGCAGAATGTTCTTAGGCTTGCAGGGCTGATCGTTGAGATGCTGAACCGTCCACTTGCGACGGTCAACCCTCTCCCCTGCCGGTGGATACGTTCGTTAGATTATACCGTCACATTACTCTTTCGATTGATTCAGTAGATGTTTCCTTTTTGTTTGTCTGATTTTACTCGCTACAAAGCTAGAAGGATCAAAGTACATATCATGAGACTGGCCGCCGGGATGTAAGCCATCACAATTTGGATGTAAGGCCATCACGCCAATGCTCGTAGCCCTCTGTCATCTCTGGTGTAATTCTACGCACTGCAGTAGATAGCGCAGCATCGAAGTCTGAGCTCGACACCTTCATGAGCTCGTCAATGGCGTCTTGGGCGACCACATCAGGGCGAGCGTTAGTGACGATTTCCACCCTTCTACGCATGGCGGCGCGGCCAGCGTTCAAACAAATCTCGACAATTTCGGCACCAGAGAAGCCTTCGGTACGCACGGCTAGGTCGTCGAGATCGACGTCGTCGGCGAGAGGCACCTTGCGTGTGCGAATGCGCAAAATCTCTTTACGAGCAGACTGCGAGGGCGGGGCAATGTAAATGAGGCTGTCGAAACGGCCGGGACGCAACAGAGCAGGATCCAGAATCTCGGGCTTGTTGGTGGCGGCCAGTACAAGCACGCCCTTGAGACTCTCAATGCCGTCCATTTCGTTCAGTAGCGTGGTCAGTACATTCAAGCCCTTGGTGCCCGAAGAATCACGCTCTGAACCAATCGAGTCGATTTCGTCGAAGAAGATGATGCTAGGGGCAGCGGCGCGGGCTTTGCGGAAGACTTCACGCACAGAACGCTCAGACTCACCGACATACATGGATGTCAGTTCAGCACCCTTGACAGCGATAAAGTTGAGACCGGACTCGGTCGCTACGGCCTTAGCGGTCAGAGTCTTGGAACAACCTGGAGGACCGTAAAGGAGTATGCCTTTTTGAGGGGTCAGGTTGAGAGCTTGCATGTGCTGCTGGAACTTGAGTGGCCACTCCACGACCTCGTTTAGAGTCTTCTTGACATCACCAGAGCCACCAATGTCGCTCCATTGCACCTTTGGTGTTTCAAGGAAGATCTCGCGCATCGCTGTGGGTCGGACCTCAAGGAGTGCTTTTTCATAGTCTTCAAGGGTAACCCGGATGTCCACATCGCTATCGTCAGTGTCAGCGGTACAAGGTCTTTCAGAGGTACCATTGACGAGGGTCCTCTGGGATTCTTGATCAGATGTGTTTTGAATGGGAAGCCAATTTGTCGTCTCCTGGTCTCTATCAAGAGCATGCTCCAGAGCGTTGTTGAAGAGAGCCTCGAGATCTTGTCCGACGAAACCGTGAGTACGTTCTCCGATAATTTCAGCCAGCTCGTTGGTGCCAGTTTCACCTTGCATGACTTTCAGAATTTGAATACGCGCTCTCATGTCAGGAATGGGAATCTCAATCTCGTAACGCAGGCGTCCAGGAGTTCTCAGTGACTTGTCAACGTCGTTGGGGTTGTGCGCAGCAGCAACGACCAAGACGTGTGTGTTTCTGAGCCGGTCCAGCTCAGCAACAAGGGCTGGAGCAAGGCTACCAAGGGTAAAGTCACGCTGTTGCACACCGGCAATCGACTCCAGGTTGTCCATAATGACCAGACTGGGCTGATGCGCAACTGCCTCGGCGAAGAGATTGCGAACAGATACTTGGTTCTTGCTCGATGTTCCACCGAGCGCACTTTGGTCAATTCTGACAACCTTCTTCCATGGTGCCTGTGTGAGATGATTGAGGAGCAAGGTCTTGCCCGTTCCTTCAGGTCCATAAAGGAGAATACCACCGTTGCGCTGAACCTGCGGTGGCAATTTCCTGCCCTTGATGTCGCCTATCAGACGTGACAGGCGCTTGTTGAGGAGCTCAATTTGCTTGTTCAGACCACCAATTCCCTCCGGCGTTAGCGCAAGTGAGCGTGGCAGAGGAGTCTCTGGGGTTACGGCAGACGCTTCATCCTGGAGAACGATCTGACTTCTGTCATCGAAGAAATACAGTGTGGGGCTTCCGCTGGCCTCGTTCGATTCGATATGCTCGATCAGAAAACGTTTCTTCAGTCCTTTTCTGGATGAGGCCTCGAAAGCAACGCCGGTCGTGATTGCCTCGACGTTACCGAGTGTCATGCCACAACGCCACTTCCAGTTCCTGTCGTCTTTGGCGAAGTCGACCTTCTCGCTATCAGAGACATCGATAACAATGACACGGTCGGCACGGGCAATCTTTCCGGTAGCCTTCTGGATGGTTAACTGATTGCCAAGCTTGAAGCCGAAGGCGTCGCGCATGGCATCAGTCAACTTGACGGGGTGGACATTGGGTTTTACGCTTGTGTCTGTCGATCTCCAAGCAATACCGACTCCGGTTGAGCCATCGACTGAATGCAGAAGGCAGAGTTCACCGATCTTTAGTCCAAGGAGATCAAGGTCTTTTGCAGGGATGTGTACGCGAAAAGCGCCGTCCAGTGACGCCGTAGGTGGCAGAGGGCGCACCGTAAAGGATGGGGTATCTACCATCTTGTCGACGCTGGTTGATCCGTGTTTTTCGTGAGCGTGGTTTTTTTTCCTAGAAAGATTTGGGTATGAAGTCTTGGCTTAGTCAGCATCTGTCAATCGAGTCACCGTTAGGATAGACATACCAACGGTCACTGGAAATATTGCAATGCATAGAAGATTTTCTTGGCTGACCCATCGATACAGCAGACTAGCGAGGTGAGAAGGGTGATATATACAACTTGTGCGAGGAAATCTTTGAGGCTCTGACTCAGAATTAAATTTTTCAACTCACTCATTGCAGCCTTGTGCCACGCATAGTTTTTTCTTCTACGAACACGTCACAAGGAAAGTGCTCTCTTTCATCTTTCATGAAGGGGATTTACGCATGATTAGACTAGCCTACGTACTGTGCCGCAAAAGAAGTTTGACTAAACTAGTTCCATGGAAGTGATATCAATGCTATTCGAGATTCATGTTAGAAGGGTCACTCTGTGACACGAACCCAACATCGGCCTCATTCCTTTGATGCCTGAGATGGTTCCTATATCGAAAAGCCTCATGAGGCACGAACAAAGGATGGCTTTCGAGTTCATTTTGGCATCTCAACATTGAGGAGATACATCGGTTGGAGGGATCGCGCTTCGAAAGAGGTATAGGAACTTCCGGAAAACTCCACAGGGCCCAGATCCTTTCTGGAGAGTTAAATTCAGTTTGAAACAATCAAGAAGGAGATGGTAGATGGATACATCAGTTGGAGAGACCGCGCTTCGAAGGAGGTGTAGGAAAGCTTTCGTCCGAAAGAGCCTCCAGTCCTTTTTGGAAAGTTAGATTCAGTCTTCAGTCTTCAGTCTTCAGTCTTCAGTCTTCAGTCTTCAGTCTTCAGTCTTCAGTCTTCAGTCTTCAGTCTTCATTCTTCGCTTATTGCTCTTGTTCATTATTGAAGCGTTGGTCTAGTGGACACAATACAGGGTCGTTCACTCTACTTTGTTTCCTAGGAACCGGTGTATGCCTCTAGTGAATTGGCGGCGGTGGAGAGAGTACACGCTCAAGTAGGCAAATTCAGGCTCTCAATGGATGGCCCTGCGGGCCAGAAGACATTCTGGATTTCTACAGCATAGAATACACTACATAAGCAGCAGGGAGGTGATGCTGGCATTTCACCCCTGCTTGGCTTTCTTCAAATCGTCCTCCACAACCATAGGAGGAGCAGGCACCTCAACATCGCCAATATGCCACTCCATCCCAATATAACCATCACTGACGACCTTGACAGAGACCACTCTTTCGCCGTCGGCGGGGGGCAGGCGAACCTTGCTCCTAGTAATCGGCTTCGGATTGGACTGCGCGGCCTGCTTGCCCTGACCAGCCACATGCCAAGAGATACGCTTGAGCGCAAGCACCTCGTCTGTCTTGGTATCCGCGACGACCAGGAAGAAACCCTCGCTTTGCGGCTTGGGGAAACGCGGTGCGTACATGTGGAATTCACGATTGAGCGCAGGGTTGAGACGAGCGATGGAGATGTTGAGACCGAGTGCCGTAACGTCCGTGACATTGACACGCAGCTGCGGCAGAGCGGAGAGGGCCTTGAAGACACGAGGTTGTTGAGCAGGTGCAAGTGAGAGTTGCTTGTGCAAGATAGTCTCCATCTCCTTGCGAGGCGTGGTGGTCGCTTGAACCAAGTTCGTGGGCTTGGGATCCTTCGAGGATGAGATGCGCTGGCGTTCCTTTGGTGGCTCGATGCCAGGGAACATGGCTAGAGGGCCATCTTCGGGCCAGCGGGCAGACTTGACGCACTGAAGCAGTGTCATCATCATGTTACAGCTTGAGTTGAGACCCAGTTCTGTGAGGACGTCGATAGACGCCTGCAAGATACGGATAGCCTGGTCAAGGACCGAAGTTTGATCACCAACGTAATCGGAAATGGGAAGATCAATGCGAGAGAAGTGAGCTTGCAGAAGAAGGAACGCCTTCACATGAGGGTCCCACATGGGCAGCCCTGACATAGCATCTTCGGCCTTGAGCGGCAGAGCCGCCGAAAGCTCGGCATTGATCAGGTCTTCGTTGTGACGCACTGGGAGCTCGTCGTATTCAGTAGCGCTACACATCAATGCAAGAGCTTCCGCGAAGGTTGCATTCGGTTTGGCGTGCTTGATCAGGTGGCGGATCGTCTTGTGAGCGAGATAGTAGTAACTCATGATCTTACCAAGTGGAGTCGGGTCGACGTCGCCATTGCTGTGAATAGTGATACAGCCAGATTCTGAGAGCTCAGATAGTGATTTGTCAACCATCTCAATCATGTACTCGTTAGCAAGCTCTTGGGCCGCCATTGTGTTATGCTCCTCAGCAGAGATCTCAAGACCGTAGTACGAAGGGTTTTTGTGCAACCTTCTGAAGAAGAACGTCCAAGTCAGGTAGTCAAGGGCATCTTGCTTGGTAGCAATGGTCTCGGCGGAAACCTCGGCGCCCAAATGGTTGTCCAAAACATTGTGAAGCGACGACTCAACAGGGAAACCTGTGTGCAGGAAGTGCTTGTAGAATGCCTTTTTGGCGTCTTGGGTGAAGATGCGAGCAATACCTGAAGTGTCGAACTGTGGACGTCCAGCACGACCAAGCATCTGCAGAACGTCTGTAAGGTCCATGTCCTTGTATGCTTCTGTTTTGGCATCGAAGAATTGAGTACCCTTGACAACAACGAGATGAGCGGGCAAGTTGACACCCCAAGCTAGAGTACTGGTGGCGACAAGAACCTGAATCTTGTTGTTTGCGAACAGCTCTTCTGCAAGCTGTCTGTCTGACTCAACAAGACCTGCATGATGCAGACCAATACCAAAGCTCAAGGACTCACGCAGAGCTTCATCCTTGACGCGCGCAAGATTCAGAGCAAGGTCATCTTCTGACATGCGCACAAAACGACGAGGGTTCTCCTCCATTCCGCAGAAGTTGATGAGATCGCGGGCAGTGAGTCTGGTCTGACGACGCGAAGCAACAAAGACGATGACGGGCTTGTCGGGAGAATGAGACTTGATGGCCAGGAAAGTTGGTCGATTCATGGACTGCATGAGAGGGCAGAAACCCTTCTGCTCTGGGAATCCATCGATGTAGATCTCCAAGGGCACTGGTCGCACCGAGTGTCGGAAGTTGAAGAGACCTTCCTTGACGCCGAGCCAGTTGCCCAAGTCAGTCGCATTGGCGCAGGCAGTGGACATACCTACAATGCGGACAGATCCCTTCTTCTGTGAGGCAATGTAGTTCATTCTGGACACAATGATCTCCAGAATCGGGCCTCTGTCTCCGCCGAGCAAATGAATTTCGTCGATGATGACCAAGCTGACTTGACGGACATAGTCTCTGGTCTGCCAACTACGACTGATACCGTCCCATTTTTCAGGAGTGGTAATGATGATATCGGCGTCGCGAATGGTTCGAGTATCAGGCGTGTTGTCACCAGTCAACTCGACAAGCTTTAGTCCCATCTGCTTGGTTAGGCGACGGCCCCAATCCTGGACTCTTTCACGCACCAGAGCCTTCATAGGCGCAATGTAAACGACTTTTGAGCCTGGCTTCTCACGGAAAGCCCACCACATGGCGAGCTCACAAGCAACCGTCTTACCACTACCGGTAGGCGATCCCAGCAAGACGTTGGCTGGAGTATGATACATGCAGTGGAACAGCTGCGTTTGCATAGGGTTGAAGAATTGGAACCGCTGACCATAGATTTCTTCAAGGAGTGGGTTCTTCAGTGCAGAGATGGGCAAAGGCTGCAAGTTGAGGAGGTCGGTGTAGACGCTCTCCGTATCAGGTCGAATAAGATGTTGAAAGGAGATAGGAGTGACAGTTTCCGCACCGAGCCATCGGTCAGAGACAGCACGCACGTAGATTTGAGAAGGCAGAGGATCCGAAAGTGGAATCGTGAAACTCAGCTCATGGTCATCATAGAGCTTTCTTCTCGAAAGGATGAAGTACTCGTGGTGGTAGATCTCAGAGGTCTCAGAGTTCTCTACCCAGATCCAATATGACTCAGATTTGCCATGATGCTTGTCGTTCCATCTAAAGTCAGGCGTGATGTAGAGATGGACACGCAGCACATCTCGGTTCAGTGGTGCAATTTCAGCCTCCACAGTAAGTGTTGGAAAATTGTCTAGCAGCTTCGCGATGGTGTAGCCCATCTTGTTGTTATGGACGAGCTGTCCGATTTCTGCCGGCTCCATGTCTCTGAGTGCTTCGATTGAGGTAGTCGAGCCCTTTTCGTCCAGGTTACGCATGACAGCTTGAGGGATATCGAACTGGTGGAAGGGATGCTGGTAAGGCCAGACTTGCTTCTCAATGGACTTGCACATAGAGAGAAGAACAAGACACTGGTAACCCCAACGTCTGTTCAAGGCAATCATAAATAGGGCTCGGCAAATACGAGCGGCGTTTTGGGCAACGTATGCTGTGTCCGAAACCAGAGTGAAATCCTCGAGGCGTGCCCTAGAGATGTACGATTGCAGAAGAACATTGGTCTTGCCGGACTGAGAACCAATACCGCCTTCAATGTCGCAAGGGGACGCTTCGTCCTGAAGGCGCAACAACTCCTTTTCTTCTGTTTCTTTGGACTGAATGTTGTCAAATTCACCACTCATACTGATCATCTTCAGAACATCTGCTTCTGTAGCCTGAGGTCGCATCATCGTATTGAAAATCTCAACACTGGTTTGCAAGACATAGTATTGACTTGCGATGCGGCCCACATCCTTAGCACGAAGCTCCTCGGTGGTCTCGTTGAAGATAATCATCTGACTTTGCTGCAAGACCCTGGCGGCTTTGATGATCAGATCCCTACGCCGTTGGACAAGCTGAGGATCGTCTCGAATTTCCGCCCAATCAATGCCATAGGCCATAGGATTACGCTGCATACGAACAAACAGGTAGGAATAACCGAGCCATTGCACTGCCTCGGAGACCGAAGTCACTGTCCCCAAGGCAATTTCGGCGTTGAGGTTGTCGACCATCTTCTTGGAGAAGTTCGATTCAATAGGTTGCTGTTGAGTCACGGCAGTGAGATAATGCTGGACTTTGTCATGGGTCGTACAGATGAAACCGATACCAGTGTCTTGGAACTGAGGACGACCAGCACGACCGAAGATCTGGAGGACGTCGAGGATTCCGAGGTCGACAAATTTGCCCGCCTCTGCACTATAGAGTTGGGTGCCCTTGATGACTACGGCAGCAGCTGGCAAGTTGACACCCCATGCCAACGTTGCCGTACAACAAAGTACTTTGAGCACTCCATCTGCGAACAAACGCTCCATCAAGTTTCTGTCCGAACGAGGCATGCCGGCGTGGTGAGTACCGAAGCCTTTGGGTACGAGCTCTCTAAGCTCACGTCCTTTCGAGGTTTTAAGATCGCGAAGCGCTTGTTGGTAATTTTCGTGGTAGGAGGGGTCGAAGAGATCAGTGCATCCTTCATCGGTTGCCATCTCGTACATGGTCTTGGCAGTTTTCCAGGTGTCCTTGCGAGAGTGAACAAAGATCATTACTTGATGTCCTCTCTCTAGCATGTCGCGGACCTTTTCGAAAGCGACTATGTCAAGATTCTCCCGGGAAGTCTTGCTGCCCGGCTTGCCCTTGACACCAAGAAAGTGTTGCTCGAGCGGTACAGGTCTGAAAGATCCGTCAAAGTAGAACAGACCTGCCATGCGGTTGACCTTGAGAAAATCGGCGACGTCAACATAGTTGGGCAGTGTAGCTGATAAGCCAACAATGCGAATCAAGGACTGCGTGCTTTCGACTTGTCTTTCTGTTCGGGCGACAAGAGATTCAAGCACAGCACCTCTTTCGTCGTGGAGCATGTGGACTTCATCGATAATCAGAAGTCGGACTTTTTGCACGAGTTCTGTGTCACCGGTGCTTTTTCTTGTCACCACATCCCATTTTTCAGGGGTAGTGACAATGATTTGAGTTTGCACAATTTCAGCTTTGGTAAGATGCATATCTCCAGTGAGTTCGCGACATTGAATGCCTAACCAGGCGAGCCGCTTGCCCAATTTCTCTGTGATTTCAGCAGCCAAGGCCTTCATGGGAGCGACATAGACGATTTTGAAGTCATCGAGAGCAACAGCAAGGTCGGAAGCATCTGGAAACTCTGAGGGACTAGGCGTCACGTTCTTGGCGATAGTGTTGAGGATGGTCAACATAGCAGCATCAGTCTTACCGGCACCCGTAGGCGCGCAGATCAGCATGTTTTCGCTGGTCCTGTACGCTACAGGGTAGACAAGACTTTGCATACGGTTCAGAGACTTGTAGCCCTTGAAGGTGCCCTGACAGAGGGTGTCCATATCCTTGATCATCACAAGTGATTGTCCCAAGCCCAAGGTGCCAACTTTGGCAGGAGGGATGGAGTATTCCTCGTACTTTTCATGTTCCGTTCGCTCGCTTCCGAGCGGCAGCATGTATTTCCGACCGTGCGAAGAGAGCATGTTTCCTGCATCATGGGCTCGGTAAACATGAGGGTATTGGGTGGCGGAACGGTCTTGAGCGGCAGCCAATGTAGCGGTCTTGTGCTGAAAGTCTCGTTGCTGGAGGGCAGCTTCTCTTTCGCGCCGTGAAAGTATCCTTCCACTAGGTTCGCTCTTTACGGGAGTCTGTAGAGCCATAACAATTGCTCTACGATGGGCAATGAGTTCAGCGACCAGGTCGAGTTCGTCAAAGCCTAGAGTGTCAGCAAGAAGCATTTGGAGCTCGTCATCTGCAATACGTTAGGCCGTGATTCTGCTTGTATAAGAAGGCGAAGTAGCATACCGCTACTATCAGAACCAAGAATTGCACCAAGTTGGTCCTGTAAATCGTCCACGCTCAGACCAGAGGATACATTTGCGAGTTTGCTGCGCAGCCAGGCTGCACCGTATGCGGGTCCAGCAGAAGTAGAGTCCTCCTGAACGGGATAGGAAGATTCACTGAGCGATTCCTCGTCGTCTTCGTCGATGAGATCCCAGAGGTCGTCGCCGCTCGTAGGTTCCGAGGAGTCTTCGTCATCCGTCCAAACATCCTGACCATAGGCCGGTGTGGCGTCGTTCTGAGGCAGCTTGAGTTCGGCGATAGCAGCTCGCATGGCGCTGAGCTGGGCGAGCCATTGGGTCTCCATACTATTCACAGAGGGCGACATGTTCTGCGAGCGCTATCCTGGTTTGTCGTAGAAGCTGTCCCTTTGTCGTCGTAGAAGCTGTCCGGTCATGAAACTGCTATTCATCGGCGAACAAACCGGGACTTTTTGGTGGTGGACAAGAACGGAATGACGCAGTCGATTGCGGTGCCACTTTGGGCCTAGTGCCCGGTGCTCCCGATCAGTTTCCGTCGGGCGGGGAAAGACAGCTCCGAGGTTGACTGCAGAAAGTAAACACAGCGATAAATCACCATGGTACGTTTTGATCGGAAGTCTTGTCGGAATGTGACGTCTGACGACCTGGCAGGAGAGCCCTCACGAGCATCAGCAAAATGTTCTGCTGTCGCGCATCATCACCAACGTGGTATGTCAACGGACTGTGACTTCTCGGAACCCCTGTGCTCACAACGTCTACAGGAGAAACTGAACGAGGCTGTCATGGTGCTGAACAAAAGCTTGCAAGTGAGAAGAACTCAAATGTTGAGACACTTGAGGGGATTGTATTGACTCTTGTCCAGGAAATCAACATCAACAACATGGACGTTGAGCTTGTGGCTCAGATGTTCAAGAATTACCAGTCAAATGTGCTCTTTCATCTAGAAGGCATGTAGAAGGATTGCTTTGTGTAGTAGAACTATACTGACGGAAATAGCCACGGACAACCTCCAAGAAGCATCGTGAGAAAGAATCGACACCGCCTTAGTAGTCATGCCCATGTTTCTTATCAAGTCTTCCTATTATCGACAGTCACATAAGGAGAGTACAGGGACAAGGGTTGAGAAGAAATTCATCATCACGTTGGACAGCTGATGTGCTCAAATTGGTTCCATGAGGAGGGATAGAGAGAGAGCAGGGTGGTCAGTTGTCACCTAGAAGTCGGATGATCGTGCTGCTTTGCGACGCTCTGCAGCCGTGATGTCTGAGCCCTTGACTAGGATAAGAAACTCGTGTCCGTCTGGGAGCTCTCCGAAAGGCCACTTGATGTCCTTGGCGCGCACTGCTGCAAGCGCTTCCAGTGGTTCGGTGTGATCGACGAAGAACCCAGTGTCTGCACAAGAGATTGTACCATCATTGACATCGTCTTGGAACAGGGAGCCGTGAAGTTGGGCGGAACGGACATAGTCGACAGGGGATGAGTCCATGATGGTCGCGGCATGAATTTTGGTCATGGACAAGTCGACCTCTCCAGGACCACGTCCGAAGGCGCGGAGAGCGGCCAGGATTGCGAATGGGTGCGAGCTAAGAAGTCCAAAACCACGGTCGTCTTCACCTTCACGAAGCTTGAGTAGGAGCTAGGCAAAGGTGTTTTTGTCAGCGATGATTACATCTTCACCGTAAAGCAACGTGGTATCATAAAGATGTAGTGATGAGAAGAGCCATCGAGCTGTGGGAAGAGTGACAATTATGCTTACCTGAGTCGCCAGACCTTGGTTTCTGTACTTGGAGCTGACGCACAGTTGGGTGATCCAGCACATGGTGCGACCGTCATAGGCCCAGCGGGTAGCAAAGACATTGCCGGCGAGTTCATTGTCTACTCTGACCTGGACATAGGTCGTTCGGGTGGGAGATGGGGGTATGCATTGCTGCTTGAGGCGCTCTAGACTCATGCGTACACGACGACCCTGTTTGGCGAAGGGACCGACCTTGGACTCGGCGAGCGGACCCCAGACACCGTAGTTTGCTGAGAAGAGAGCGGCGGCATCTTTGAGCATGTCATCCGTCATCTCGTGACCATCGTATTTAGAAAAGGTGATCATTGTGTGGGTGATTGCGCAAAGATTCAAGTTGGAAGATGGAAGCAGGAAAGACATTTCTGCCGAGGAGCCGGTTGAGCTTTTGGAGCCGAGACGCACGGGAAGTTGGTCATAATTTGCTCAATTCGGAGTGACGAGGAAGTGAAGAGAGAGCAGGTGCTTTCCAAATTCCAAGTCAGAAAGCATATAGATATATATATCTCCCAGTGGCCCGTGCCGAGCAGCGAATGTGAGAGTGTGGGGAAAGCAGGTTGGCGACGACGCGACTTGTTTGTCGCTTCACGCTGCGACAGACGGACAGCAGGACAGGATGGTGTACCGTGTATACGACATCAAGAACGAGTCGCAGAGCGGTCGCAACACGCCGCCTGAGCGACCGGCGCAGGCGTACCATGTCAGTGAGCCTCCGTACGAGGGCTACCACGCCGTCGAGCAGAGCGCATACCGCAACACGTCTCCAGACAGTGCCATCGTCATCGACAATGGTGTGTCGCACCTCCCTGCCCGAGTCTTGCGTGCGCCGTGGCTGATCTCTTCTGTCAATCAGGTTCATACAACATCCGCGCAGGATGGCAGTCCGACCGCAGCCCACGACTCTCCCTACCACCGCTCATGGCTCGCTACACCGACCGCAAATTGAACCGCAAGCTCAACTTCATCGGCTCCGAAATCTACTTTGACGGCACCGCCCGAGGCCAGGCCAAAAACCTCTATGAACCGGGCAGTAATATCATCAACAATTGGGATGTTCTGGAAGGCGCTCTCGACTACATTTTCATCAAGCTGGGCATCGATGGCTCTAAGGGACATGTCGACCGTCCTGTTGTCATGACGGAGCCGTTGGCCAACCTCCAGTACTCCAAGCGCACAATGTCCGAGATCCTCTTCGAGTTGTATGGCGTCCCCTCG
Organism: Aureobasidium mangrovei; assembly: GCA_021014315.1. Taxonomy (NCBI): domain Eukaryota; kingdom Fungi; phylum Ascomycota; class Dothideomycetes; order Dothideales; family Saccotheciaceae; genus Aureobasidium; species Aureobasidium mangrovei. The sequence continues at coordinate 759,660 of JAJJJQ010000001.1, read as the reverse complement.
GCCGCATACGGTATCGATTCGCTCTTCTCTTACGCCCACAATGGTGGCCGCACCGGTCTCGTCGCCTCATCCTCATATACCTCTACACACCTGATTCCCATCGTCGACTCGAAACCACTCTTCGCACAGGCAACACGTCTGGACTGGGGCCGCTCGCAATGCGCCGACTATCTCAACAAACTCCTACGTGCCAAGTACCCGGCGCTGCCAGGCAAAATCAACGACACACAAATCGAAGACCTTGTTCGCCAGCACTGTTATGTGTCTCGAGACTACAACCATGAAATGTCAAAATACCTCGATTGGACTGGTTTGGAGGATCGCGATGTGGTTGTCCAGCTGCCCTTTACCGAAAAGGAAGTGATCCAAAAGACCGAGGAAGAGCTTGCGCGAGCTGCCGAGAAGCGCAAGGAGAGCGGCCGAAGACTTCAAGAACAGGCTGCCAAAATGCGCCTTGAGAAGCTCATCCGCAAGGAACAGGAACTCGAGTATTACAAAGATCTGCAACAGAAACTCACCGTTGCCACCAAGAAAGACGCCCGCACGATGCTTGAATCAGAAGACTTTAACGATGAGTCTCAGCTGGACAGAAAGATCAAGGACATGGAGCGCTCAATCAGGAAACAAAGAAACAAAGACGTTGGCGATGTTGACGAGCCCGAAGAACCTCCAACATATCCTTTGCTCGACATCCCTGACGAAGAACTCGATGAGGAGGGTTTGAAACAAAAACGCCAGCAGCGCTTGCTAAAATCCAACCACGATGCTCGCGCTCGCGCAAAGGCAGAGAAAGAGCGTGAGAAGGCCAGAATTGCCGAAGAGGAAAGACTGGATACCGAGCGCAGAGAGAACGACCCTGAGAGTTGGCTTCAAGAGCGGAGAACCGCCCGTCAGAACATGATTCAGCGCATCAAAGAACGCGATCGTCTCAAGGCTGATCTCGGAAACCGGAAGTCTCTTGCGAGTCAGATACGCATGAAGAACATTGCCAATTTGGCGTCTGACAACCCCAAAAAGCGTCGCCGCGGCGGAGACGATGACACTTTTGGCGCAGACGACGCCGACTGGGGCATCTACCGACAAATCGCTACTGGCGACCAAAGCGATGATGAGGAAGAAGAAGATCTGGGCGCGAACCTCAAGAACATCGAAGCCCAGCTACTGAAGTACGACCCTACATTTACGGAGCAAAGCACTCAAGAAGCACAGCAGGACTGGACAAAGAGCGTACTGCATTCTTTCCTGCGTGGTCCTTGGCCCTTTGACCCAGAGAGCCAAAGGGAAGTTAACCAGATCCACCTCAACGTCGAGCGCATCCGTGTGCCCGAGGTCATTTTCCAGCCCGGTATCGCTGGCATTGACCAGGCGGGTATCGTCGAGATCGCCGAGGACATCATAACGCAACGCCTGTCAGGTTCTTCGAGACGGGATGACATGCTCAAGGATATATTTCTGACAGGAGGCTACACGCTCTTTCAGGGCTTCGAAGAGCGTTTACGCAACGAGTTGCGAGCTGTGCTGCCCACGGACATTTCTCTTGGCGTGCGCAGGGCCAAGGATCCAATTCTCGACGCCTGGAGAGGTGCTGCCGAGTGGGCCGCCAACCCTACCTCGAGGCACGCATTCGTATCGCGCGCAGAATATCACGAAAAGGGAGCAGACTACATCAAGGAGCATAACCTGGGAAACGCAGCTTTTTGATAGTGTCGGTGCAGGTGCAGTAGTTTAGTTTAGATGGGCATTGAGCAAGTGGCGTTCAGGGCCCGACACGAAGGTGGCATGGTGATACCCGTTTTTTCTTCGTCCGCAACGACTCATGGAGTCACGGTACACGGTTAGTTCTATTATTGCAATATGCATGCGACCAAAACTTGACCGCCCTACATATACCTACTTCTTTTAAATGAAATCAACAACCTTCTGGTCATATTGCTCCGAAGTTTGTGTGCCCAGACCGCCGGTCTGGCGAAAGCAATCACAATTTCGTTGCCGAGAATCTGAAACGCCACGAAACCACTCGTGATCTCTCTTGACAGATAATTCGCCTGCACCCTGCGACGCGTTCTGAGACGGCGCGCCTTTTGCAACAGATCGCCAGGGCCTCTCAAATGACGGCAGAGACCAGCTCGTCCACTGGAGCGTGCTAGACTGCGCCCCGTGCAAATGGCCAAACACGAGTAAGCACAGATGGGGTGGGCCATAAATTTGATGCAGGTGCCAATGCACTCAAATAGAGCGTGGGTCTGGTAAGTTGCCGATGGCGAACAGCGGTAAGCGTGGGCTTCTTTCATGAACCTGATCCTTCCTCTCGACTTCTCCAGAAACAATCGTGAGACGCTTCAAACGTCGTCCATTCTCTCAAACTCCCCACCCGCGTTCGCTCAGTCAAAGCGGTCTGCTGTCGTTTCAATCCCATCTATATCTTTACTTCCTCTCTTCCGCCTCTCTTTGGTCTTCTTGGCGGGCCTCAAGCAATCTTCCCTGGCAGGTCCATTTGTCTGGTTGCAATTCCAGCCCCGGCGGTCTACGTTGCTCATTCCAATCGACATCGCCTAGTTGCAGGTCGTGTGCGACGAACATGGGTTTCCTGGAGAGATCTCGGTCTCTGCGCCGTAAAGAGACCCCATTCATGCGCAAGAAGCAGGAAGACGCGCCCACGACTACCCAGCAAACAAAGGACCCTAATGTTGGAAAGGACTCTCAGCGCCCCATCCAGAGCGCTCACAGCCACAAGGAGTCTACGTGGAAAGGACCTCAGGTTACAACCAAGGATTTGTCACGACCTCGTACCGCTAACAAGGCGCCTGCGCGCGACATGTACCCGGGACTCCCACCTCCTCCCTCTATGGAAAACCTAACGGAATCTCATGCTTTCAAGTTACCTAATGGTCCTCCAAGAAGAATGTCAATGACACCCTCACCACGAACAACTACACCCAGAATGACCATTCATGCTAATCACTCTACACCTGGTGTGGTATTGGAAAGCCCGCGAAACCCAAAGCGGTCCATGACTACTCCTATCAATGCTTCTCAAATCACCGCTAAGAAAGGTGAGAAAGTGGTCGAGGCACCTGCGCCGGTGAAGCCGGAGGCCGCTTCAGCTGCTCCACGCAAGGAGCCCCATCTGCGCAAGTCTAAATCTGGTACATGGAGATCCTTTTTCTCTCGAAAGCAGTCCAAGCCGCCACTTCCGGATTTCAACCCAGCAGACATTGCGCCCCCTCCGGCGATGCCAAAGGCACCGATCAAGGACAAGGATTCGGCCAAGAGTTTCTCCCCAGCAAAGCTTTCGCCCAAGGAAGCAGCGCCAGCCGTTCCGGTCAAGGATGGCAAGAGACTCGACAGAAACTCGGTCTCTGTAGACAAGACAGCAGGCGTGCAGAAGCAGGCCCCCAACAGAGCTCAATTTACAAAGAGCTTGGGCGACCCTTCGGCTCTGCCTCAGTTGAGATTGGAGAACCTGGCTGCTTTGGAGCCTCCACCACGGTCGTTCGCTCGTAGCCCCAGTGCGGAGTCGGCCATGACGCAGTATTTTGATGCTACCTCGCAAACGAGTGGCCCTTCGGTGCCTGTCACGCCCTCTGAGGCCCCTGCGCAGCCCAGACTCAACGTCAATATTCCTGCCGTTGAAATGGAGCGCTACAGCGTCATGTTCGAGAAGCTGCTTAAGCCTCAGCCTTCGATCATGGAGAGACGCCAAACGATGGTCAAGCAACTGAACATTCCAAACCAGCCTTCTAGCAGGGTAAGTTTTCAAGCCGTGAAACAGATCAAATACCAAGCTAACGTCTTTTCAAGCTTGCTCCCGAGTCTCCGGCTCTGCAACGCCGTGCCACATCTCCCAATCTCAGCTGCCATACCCCAATGACGGCGACAATGATTGGAGATGGTTCTCAAGTCGCGACACCTGTGCCCATTTACCGTGCAAGTAACGCACCGCGCCTGCTGCGCTCGCAGACTGCTCCTCCAGGCGGGCTTACCCCCTCGCGCTCCGACTTTGAGCAGCGAAACATGGCGCCGAGCACCGCCAACAACTCTTCGGCGTGCTCGACCAACTCTCACATCTGGAGCGAAGCCTCTCAGCCGCAGACGCCAGCTTCGGATACAGAGACCTTTGTCAGTTTTGACGTGAACGACGACGACGATGATGATGACAGTGACGACGACGACGATGTCGAGATTGTGACGTACAATGCCGTCGCAATGCAAGCGACACCGCTGTTCAAGGACCCGCAATGGAAGAAGGACACCCCCGTCACGTCCGCCCCGCCAATCCCGCCCAAGGCGGCCGGCCGCCGCAGCCCTCCATCCTTCGAGCTGGAACAGCAAGCCGCCGCAATCGACCGCCCGCACCCTCCGCGCACGAGCTCGCTGGACGACGCCGCGGCCAAGCGCAAGACGCGCGCTGGTCCCCAGATCGGCGTTGCCAGACAGATCAGCGTGGTGCGTAAGGGCTCGCCCGGCGGCCTCACCGTGCCCTCGCCCTCGCCGGCAAGGGTGCAGTCTCTTTCCGTTGTCGACCCCAATGCTCCGGTGCCCGTGTTCAGCAAGCAGCCGCTGCGGCCCAAGCTCGTGGATGTGCGCAACCGCAAGAGCACGCTTGTCGTGCTGGATGAGGCCTAGAGGGTCTTCGCTTGCTGATTGATCGTCCTCCATGCGCAGGTCCGCGGTGAGGATTTTCTGCTTCTTGTTGTGCTGGTCGCTTGGCTTGGAACCTTCTTCACGCCGGTCGTTTTCCACGTCCTCTTTCGTCATCTTGCCACTCGTTGCTGCGTTTTCAGGGGGTTTGAAACACTCTGGTTTTTTCTTGGTCTATACCCCCCTCGTCATCTGTCTTCGTTTATCATGTTGTTGTTTCTTTTGAAACCATCTTTCTTATCAGTTTTATAATAGCCGGCCCCTTTTGACCTTTTTCCTTCTTTTCTACTCACATCATCATTTACGCCTTTTCCGAGCTTTCATTCTTCCTTAGCCGGTGGGCCTCTCTCCTGTCTCGAGGACAGTGAGACTTGGATTCTTGCTTTATACCCTTCGCTTGACTTTTTTTTTTTTTTCTTCTCATTTTTCTAGCATCGGCAGAGCCAACGTTGGCTTTTTGGTTGTTTCATCTGCGATGTTTCAGGGGGGCCGCTTTTTTTTTCTCTTTTTCCTCGCATTGCTCTTTTGTCGTTCTTTTTTCCGTTTCGTTTTTCTCTCCGTCTCTCGTTGTCGATGTGGACGTTCTCTTTCCCTTTTAGCTGTAGTGACCAATACGAAAACATGACTCTTTCTATCTATAAAATGCGACTGCCAAGCAATCTGTTTCGTCGTCCTTTCAATCCACCAGTTTCCGCTTCTTCATCACAGGCACGACTATTTTGTCAAACTCGTGTATGTCGGTCTCGCAAGGTGATGCCTTCGCGTCACCTGCACAACAAGACCATCTAAACCCCCGAGGAAACTCATCTCTGTTCTCCTCGGTATCGAGTTCCTCCCACTCATCATAATCATCCCACATCGCATACACAATATCCAGATAACCTAGACCCTCTGGATCAGAACAACAACATGGAAAAGCCGTACAGAACAATGAAGCCAATAGTATATATAGCTTGTACATGTGACAAAGTGGTGAAGAGCATGCGGTCGAGTTGTTGTGTTTAGCGGACAGACTGACAAGCAATTGCTTGGTCTCCTGCCGATTCGCCGCCTACATCACCAATGGTTCTCTTCCTCTTCTACTCTCGTTCCCATCCATTGTCGATTCGCAGATGGCCAAAAACGCCTCCAATCATCATCCTCTTCTAGATTCCAATCATCATCCTCTTCTGGACTCCAACCCTCGTTTTCCCGTGCAAGAATCTCACAATCGGCCTCATCGATACCAACATTGCTCTTCAGAGCAGCAAGCCTCCAATCGCCCGCCGCAATGTGCGAGCCCCAATAGCACCCGATCTCCTTGCTTTTCTTTTGCATCACGTACATCCCACAGCACGACCAGTAGAAACCGCACAAGAATTTCTCCCTGTTCTCGGGCGTATCGAGAGGGCCAGGCGAATCGCGTCTACGCCACATGCTACCCTCTAGATTCGCCACGAGCTCTCCTGTGTCGACAGTCAGTCTTCGGCTTTGCATGTTGCCTCGAGTTCTGCGAGACTTGCCCTCGTGGAAGTTTACTGTTTCTTTGCCATTGCCGTCAAGTCCTGTTATGCATGGGTTGGCTGCGGCGTCCCCACCACAGCATGTCCAGATGAAGCCGCCTGGTCTGGCGGCGATGTTTTCTGCTGTTTCGATGGGGCCGTCGCGGTATTCAGACCAACCTTCCCAGATAGACCCTCGGAGATCAGGCAGGACTTCGCCTGTCCAATATCAGTATCAAGGTCATGGCAACCGATCAAACCCCTCAACTCTCACCAGGGTGACATATGCAATTCATATATCTCATGGACTTTGCAGATCCGGCATTTCGTGGCATTGGGTCGAAATTTTTCTTGCAGGCCAGACACGTCGCCTCCAATCGAAATCGCGACTCGTCGTCTCTTGCTATGATCTCTTCGGCTTCCTGTCTAGCAAATAAACTCATGTCCTTGATGAGTTTTGTGTCCTTCTCCTCTGGCTCATGTATACCGATTTGACAGCCGGGAGCATTTGGACCAGCTCCACCGCAACACGTCCAGAACTTGTGGCCAGCACCAAACCCGTCTGCTTGCAAAGTCAATACCAACTTCCTGGCAGAACATGTCGACCATTTGCATACCCGGATGCCATCGACAGGTCCTGAAATGCAGGGCCGGACTCCTTGGGTCCTTGGGCGATGGGTCAAAATTTTGATGGCAATTCCTGCAGGTGGGAAGTTGTCCACGTTTGAGCAGCCTCAACCCTGCCAGTCGTTTTGCTTCCGGAATCTCTCCACAGATCTCTCTGAGTACTGATTCCAGGAGATTTTTTCCAGAACTTTCAACGGCAAAGTCAAGCTCGGAATCTCGGACTTCTGGCTTCATATACGACATTGCAAGAAAAGATATGTGGGGAATGATTGTTGTGAAAATGGAGTCCAACAAGCGGCGTTATAAAACAGAATGTTTATTTTGCTCAATTGAGCACGTCGCGTGGCTCAAATCATCACGCGTGACTGAGTAGAGTTTGTGCGATTGCTGTCATGGTCCGCTTGGTCGGGGTTTGAGAATCTTCAGGTGGACGTCAACAGTAGAAATTGCACTGTTGAGAGGAAACCCACAGGAAAGTCCGCGCCAGTCGACGCATCTTCGTTGACCATCTATTCCCAGACTCTTCGTTTCTTCATCTGAGGCCTGAAGTGCACGTCCGCCTCGTGCGGTCCAATGGTACAACCAACCTCGTTTCCGAGCTCCTTACAACAGCGCCACATAAAGCCCTCGGGGTATTCGTCTGCCAAGTCCAAGTCGATGGTGCCGTGACAGTCTTCGTCCCAGTCGGCCCAGTGGTCTCCATCCCAGTCAACCTCCAATTTGCCTGTTCACATGAAACTTAGTCCTTCTGCTGGATTGGAGACATGGTAAACACAGTGGGAAAGAGGAAATACCGGGATGATATTGGCAGCTTTCCTCGTCGTTGGCAGTGACATCGTATTCTTCTTTGCAACTCTTGCACATGGCATAGCGCTGTCTTTTGACGCGAGTATTTGTACTGGGTTGACTGTCCTCGCCAGTAAGGTCGATGATAACAGCAGGCGCAGCCAAAAGCTTTTTCTCCACCAGGACGCGTGCTTCGGGGATTTTGTCACACACTTCCCTCACCAACTTTTGTAATCTTGTGAGAGTTGTGCGGCTAACCGCATTGTCCAGTGCAGTTGAAGGCATCGCGCAAATCGGAGCTTTAGCAATAGCAATCTAAAGTGAGGAAACGGGTTGTTTGAGTTGGGGAAAGTGGAAGGGTCAGGGGATGCGGAGACGGGAGCGTTCTGCAACGCGGGCTTCGTGCATTGGGGGCATGCCACGGTAATTCTTGTTCTTGTCCAATGCCTGTACAAAACATCTTTTGATTCTTTTCCAAATCGTGTGTTGCTAAAGGACTTGAACCTTCATGCTCAATCCCACACTCGCCTCCTCTTCTTCGACTCGGGCTTGTAATCAGAGTCGATTTCGTGCTTTCCCTTCTTACACCCTGGCTCATTGGTTTGCTTCTTACAACAAGCCCAGATGAAGCTTTCGGGAAATAGTTTCTTGTTTTCGTCTGTATCAATAGGACCATGCTTGTATTCGTCATGGCCAAACCAAGCATCTTCATCAGCGTCCAGGCATTTTTTGCTCTTACCTTTTGAACTACAAAATCATCCGTCAGCAAGTAGCCTGGAGCGTCTAGGAAATCGAAGCAAAGCGCCATGTCCCAAGCAAGTCAAGCAGAATGGAGAGAAAGAAGAAACGCAAGGGTATTATTAAAACATTTACATGACAATGCAGCACGAGTTCTGCTTCTTGGCCTGCACAGCGGGTCAGTACGAGATGGTGTGAGATTCGAGTTGTGCAGGCGGGATACCTGAGTGTAGAACATCTTGCTCTGTGCGCTGAGACCATCACTCTTTGCGACAAGGTTGTCGATCTTCTCTCCGCGCTCAAGCACGCTCTCGATGGTCTTGTGCAGGACAATCTTGGTCTCGTCAAGCTCTTTCTGAATCTTCATGATGCTGTCGGCGGCATGGGGGTCCTGGTACTTGACAATGTACTCCTTGAGGGGAGGGAAGGGCAGTTCGGCGTTGGAGTTGGCGAAGGCGGTGCGAGGGTAGCGTGACAAGAACTCGTCGAGGATCTTGGAAAGAAGCTGATGGGCGACGAGGGCGGGGTACTCCTGGTCAGAGATGATGATGCCGGCAACGCCCTCGCTGCGACCGTAGGCGTGGAAGGTGTAAGACTGCTCTTCGACGTCCTGGCGTTGACCGGGCCTGGTACGTTCTGCGACAGTCTTGCTGAAAAGGGACATGAACTCGCCGACGCTGTTGGCATGTGAGTGGTTGGCAAGATGGCGGCTTCGGGGCCAGTGGGCCGTACCTGGAACGGGTGAAGCGAGAGTAGCTGCTCAGGTCCCTCTCGGCGCACAACTCGACGGCGGGCTTGTCTTCATTCTTGAGGATCTGCCTAGACGGTCAGGCGACAGTTGTTAGAGCAGGAGCAGGCAGGCACATACGCCGATGTAGAGGATCTTCATGATGGGAGATGTGGACTGGGTAGAAGAGCTCAAGGGGAGTAGGAAAGCAGAAAGGAGGGACAATGAAACTTCGCAAAAGGCAGCAGCAATCGGCGTGTAATGACCTCGCGCCTCAGGGTCACGGCCCTGGTGTGCGTCAGAGTGCCTCAATCAATGCCGCCAAGAGTCTGGGGTTTCACATGGGAACGGGAAGGAAGCCCGAAGCCCTCAGCCCTCAGCCCTCAGCCCTCAGCCCTCAGCCCTCAGCCCTCAGCCCTCAGCGCGCCCGCGTTGCTTCCTGCCGTTTCGAGCAGTCATTCATCCAGCCTTCAATCGCTTCGGCTTGGTCGACTTGACTCGGCACTCATCTGCATCCTCATTCCATCCGCCTGTCCTCTTGGGACGTTTCTATACTGCCTGCTTCGATCGCGCGTATCTCTCCACACCAACATGGCACCCATCACGACCGCCTCAGACGAGAGCAACCACATGGCGCTCCTCGACAAGCTCGATATGCAAAAGATCCACAAGCCCTTCCGCAACCCGCGTTGGAAGCCTGCGCAGCGTCGCAACAAGACGGTCAAGCAGATTGTGTCCGAGGCACAACGCAAAGAACAGCAGCTCCTGCAACAATCCGTCCAGGCAACTCGCAACAACAGCGCTGCCGGCACCCCTCAACCAGAGTCGGCCAATCCAGACTCGCAGCCCGCACAGCAACTCGCCACTCCCACATACACCTACACTTCAATTCAAGCTGCGCCGTCATTCAAGCCCAAGCAGAAGTACTGCGACATCACCGGTCTGCCTGCGCCTTATAGCGATCCCAAGACTGGTCTGCGCTATCACAACACCGAGGTCTATTCCGTCATCAAGACCTTGAGTACCGCTCAGGTCCAAGAATACCTGGCTGCAAGGGGTGCACACACTGTTCTCAAATGATTGCCAGGCACCTTTTACGACCACGAGATAACCTTGACGAAATACCGATCCACTCTATCTACCCCGTCGCGCTCCCCGGCCCGCACACAATCATGTGGCACAAGGGGCATGTCAGTCCATCCAAGTCAAGCTCACTCCACCCACACCGACCCTTTCGAATCGGCGCTCAAGAAGGCGCTCCGGCTTATTTGCGAACCACGGCATCTCTCGACGCCTTTGCTCTTCGCCTTTGCAGATACCGCGAATCTATTGCACTCTGACGAGAGAGACACAGTTGCAGCCAGCTGTCGCTAGACTGCTGCATGGCGATGCTGAAGAGAAGGAAAAATACACTGTACCTCGGTCTAGTTATCCGGCCACGTTTTGGATGGCCAGACAAGTCATGACAGACGACATGACCTTGTGTCGCAGAGGAAATTCCGAGCGAAGCTGTGTTGCTGTGTTGAGCACAAGCGAACTTTGACCCTTTTGCAATTATCTTGGCATTCTGCTCCGAGGTTTTCCCACTATCTCCGTGTCTGCGGGCCGTCGATGACGCTTCCCTCTCTGATGCCAAATCGTAAGTATGCCATCAAATGTCCGTAGAAGCAATTGTATATCTAGACTGGTAAGGTGTCGAGCATACTCCTTCATCTCTTTGTATTCACAAGCCACATTCAAGCGTCTCGTCTTCAACTACATATCACTCGTCAATAACGTCCATCCTATACACTCGTTTCCATAGCACGATGGCCGACAACTTCCTCGCTCCTCCTAAGCCGGCTCCAGAGCTCGCCATTCCACAGTCAGACAAGTTCGTCAAGGTCTCGGTCATTGACAGGTGCGTACAATGTCTCTTCCATGTCCGGCACATCAGAGGTTGATCTAGCATTAGCACATCATACGTGAAGTTGCCCATCGACGACTTCTTGAAGCCGAAATACAAAGGAAAGGACCACCTGACCGGTCCCACATTCTCATTCCTCATCGAACACGACTCTGGCAAGCGTGTCTTGTTCGATCTGGGCATCAGGAAAGATGCTGACAATATGGCTCCATCCATCGTCAACAGTGTCAAGTCCAAGGGCTGGACGGTCGAGGCTGAGAAAAACACAGCCGACATCTTGCAAGAAGCAGGATTTGACATTGAGGGTGGTGCCATCGACGCTGTCATTTACAGTCATCACCACTTTGACCACGTTGGAGATATGACTACTTTCCCTGCAAGCACTCAGCTTGTTGTTGGCCCTGGGTTCAAAGCGGCCCATCTTCCAGGATATCCAATCAACAAGGAGGCACCGCTTCTGCAAAGCGACTTTGAGAATCGTGATGTACGAGAGATCGATATCGCAAGCGAAGGAGCTGGCTTGCGCGTTGGTCGCTTCAATGCATTTGATTACTTCGGCGATGGCAGCTTCTACCTCCTTGACACGCCTGGTCATGCTGTAGGGCATATGTGCGGATTAGCACGAACTACTGCCCCGTTGGATGCTCCGGCTACATTCGTCATGATGGGAGGCGACGCGTGCCATCATGCTGGGGAGTTCAGACCCTCGGACTATTTGCCTCTCCCCATGGAGGTTTTGCTTCCATCAGACTCGAATCACATGCCCTCTTGCCCGGGTCACCTTCTACAAGAGATCCACCGCAAGGGAAGCGCGACCGAGCCCTACTACCTGGTCACAGAAGCATTTGCGCATGACTTGGAGCAGTGTCATTGGACTGTCGAGGGCCTTCAAGAGTTTGACGCATCAGACGACATACTCCTAGTCATAGCACACGACCAAAGCGTCCTGGGTGCTCTTGATTACTTCCCCAGCTCGATGAACAACTGGCGGGAGAAGGACTTGGACAAGAAGGCCAGATGGAGATTCCTGGGCGACTTTGGTGAGGCCATCAAGCAGCAATCGACGGCCATGGTATAGCTGTACAGTCTAGAGTGATTGACGCAGATATTTGAGGAATACAAGTGCACTGCACGAGTCAAAGATGATTGCGGGAATAACGTAACTGACCTCAACGGCGCAAGCACCGACCCACGGGCGGGGCGGGGGCCAAGCACGAATGCCCCGCGAGATCGGACCCAACAAGCCCGCACAAATTCTATTAAAGTCACCCTCAGACCGCGTGTGGTTTTGTCCTTAATTGGCCTTCACTGACCAATTCCGCCCAATCCCCATTGGACGATATCAAGCAGTTTCTTGACAAGATAACGAGCCGACATGTCTACAACCGTAGTTCTCGGCGCGCAGTTTGGCGACGAGGGTATGCTTGTGACTCAGACCCGGCCCCAAGTGACTCTGTTTCTCTAACGCCATCGCAGGCAAGGGCAAGCTCGTCGACCTCCTGTCGCACAAGTTCAAGATCACCGCCCGCTCTGCTGGTGGTCACAATGCCGGCCACACCATCGTCGTCGACGGTGTGACGTACGACTTCCACATCCTCCCTTCTGGTCTGGTCAACCCCGAAACCGTCAACCTCGTCGGCACTGGCACCGTCGTCAGCGTTCCCCAGTTCTTCCACGAGCTTGAGCAGCTGGAGAAGCACAACCTCAGCACCAAGGACCGTATCTTCATCAGCGACCGTGCTCAAGCTCTGTTCGAGCTGCACTCGCTCGTCGATGGCCTTGAGGAGATTGAGCTCGGCAAGGGCGCCGTTGGCACCACCAAGAAGGGCATCGGCCCGTGCTACCAGAACAAGGCCGCTCGCACCGGTATCAGAGTTGGAGAGATCTTCGACAAGGAGCACATGGACAACAAACTGAGAACCATGGCCGCCTCCTACAAGAAGCGCTTCGGCGATCTGTTGAAGTACGATGTCGAGGCCGAGATCAAGAGGTACGATGAATGGCGTCCTCGCCTCGCCGAGTACGTTATCGACCAGGTTCCTTTGATCCAGAACGCCGAGGCCACCAACACCCCCATGCTTGTTGAGGGTGCCAACGCCCTGCTCCTCGACATTGACTGGGGCACTTACCCCATGGTCACCTCCTCCAACACTGGCATTGGCGGTGTTTTCACCGGTCTGGCCATCTCGCCCTTCAAGCTGAAGGAGGTCATTGGCGTCGTCAAGGCCTACCAGACCAGAGTTGGCGGTGGCCCTTTCCCCACCGAGCAGATCAACGAGATTGGAGACAAGCTTCAGTCTGTCGGCCACGAGGTCGGTGTCACCACTGGACGTCGCCGTCGCTGCGGTTGGCTCGACCTTGTTCTCCTCAAGTACTCGGCCGCAATCAACCACTACACTGCCATCAACTTGACAAAGCTGGACATCCTCGACGATTTTGAAGAGATCAAGGTCGCTGTCGGCTACAAGGTTGACGGCCAGGAGGTCCCCTCCTTCCCTGGCACCATTGACGCCCTGTCCAAGGTTGAGCCCATCTACGAGACACTGCCCGGTTGGAAGACCGAGAGCACCAACATCAGCTCATATGAGGCTCTTCCTGAGAATGCCAGAAAATACATCGAGTTTATTGAGAAATACACCGGTGTTCCCGTCAAGTGGATCGGCACTGGCCCTGCCAGAGAGGCCATGATCTTCCGGTAGAGAGGGTCTATCTGTCTATCTCGCTTTCGTTTTATGCATCATGCATCATGGCAGGATTTGCTCCGAATCTCCAAAGTTGTGGGATGGGCTTTGTGATTTGGTACCAGGAAATGAGAAATGCTCAGGAAGTCATTATAGAAACAAAAAAGACATAGAAGAATCTCTACACAGATGAGCTCTTGACCAAAATGAGATTCAATTACGCACATTTTTTTGTAAGCAAGAAGCTGCAGATCTGACAGTAGTGGTTGAGGTCGAGAATGACGACTGGTGCGCGTGCCGAGGAACTGCTTCGTTTGACGATCTCGTACTCCATCTTCACCGCTGAGCGCCTGTTCCCTTTTCTCTCACATAAAATACATTAATTGCACTAGTCTTGCTGCATCGTCGACTGCTAGATCTGACAATGAGGTCGATCTTGAGTCGTGCACTGGCAATGCTGCAAGCGCCTCTCAACGTGCCAAATACAGAGAATGCTTCCCTCCAATGCTCTCCGAATGCCTTGCAGAAGCCGACCGTATTTGGGGCAGACATCATCAATTTGGTTGCTCATGAAGTCTTCAATTATTCCAGCACAGGAACAGGAGCCCCGGAAGCCCTAGCTGGGAATGTGACTGGATTGGACTTCTGCAATGTCACGGTCACGTACACCCACCCTGGACAGAACGACACCATCAACGTGAACATCTGGCTTCCCTTCGAACACTGGAACGGTAGATTCCAAGCTGTCGGCGGTGGAGGTTGGATCACGGGATTTCCTTTCCTTGGTCCGGCAGTCAGACAGGGTTACGCTGCAGCCAGCACCGATGGCGGCCATCCACCAGAGCGATCCGCTGCTTCGTGGGCTTTGCTTAGTCCCGGAAACGTCAATTGGAATCTTTTGCAAGACTTTGCATATCGCGCACTTGACGATATGGCAATCATTGGCAAAGCAGTCACCACATCGTTCTATGGAACCTCACCAAAATACTCTTACTGGAATGGGTGCTCTACTGGTGGACGTCAAGGACTCATGCTTGCACAACGCTTCCCCGGACGCTTCAATGGTATTCTGGCACATGCTCCTGCGATCAACTGGGCGACATTCATTATTGCTGAGTTCTGGGCCCAGCAACGGATGAATAGGTTAAGCGTGTATCCGCCGGCATGCGAGCTTGAAGCTTTCACGGCTGCTGCGATCGAGGCATGCGATAGCCTTGACGGTGTGGTAGATGGTGTCATCGGAGCACCCGGGCTTTGTGGCTTCGATCCACTTACGGTTGTAGGCAAGACGTTCCAATGTGATGGTGTCGAGTCACAATTTACATCAGGTGGTGCGTTGATAGCTCAAGCAGCCTGGACTGGACCAACTGACGACAGCGGAAGAGCCAGATGGTTTGGGGTTAACAAAGATGCATCCTTGACTGCCCTTGCTGCTACTGTCGTTGCGCAGGACGGAAGCCGAAAGGGAAGACCGTTCATAATTGCAGAGGAGTGGATCAGCCTGTTTGTTGCCAAGGATCCCTTGTTCGACACCGCCCAGATGACAGACGCAGAATACTTTGCAATGCTCAAGGCATCTGAACAACAATACGAGTCTATCATGAGCACCGACTGGCCGGACCTTTCTGGGTTTCGAGACGTGGGTGGTAAGATGATTACTTACCATGGTCTAGCGGACGACCTCATCCCACCAAACGGAACCTCGCACTATTATAACCGAGTTTTGGCGGAAGATCCCAATGCTCCAGACTTTTACAGATATTTCGAGGCCCCAGGAGTAGCACACTGTGGCGGTGGAAGCGGTCCGATGCCAAAAGACGGCTCTTTGAACGCGTTGGTCAAGTGGGTTGAAGAAGGCATTGCACCTGACACTCTCGAAGCTTCCAGTGGTTCAGGCGATGATACTATAACAAGAAACTTGTGTCCTTACCCACTGGTTCAGCGATATCGTGGAGGAGACCCAAAGACCGCTTCGTCTTTCGAGTGTGCTGCTGGGTTTGCCTAGAAGCTCCGTCTTTTATTCTAGAGAGTTTATGTATACTAGAGCACCAGTTCCAATCCGAATAAGCATGTTTTCCCGACAGTGTTAGGCCTCGGGTGGGAGGAGACCCGATGCACTCTCACCTTTCGGCAACAGTTGCCTTTGGCGCGGGCATTTCAACATCAAATAATGTTACACCTGCTTTGTCGACCATCTCAACCTCGTCGGGTCTATACCATCGAACGTTTCTAGCTGATAACGTTAAGGGGGTTTCGGTTCACCAATCACAAGAGCCCCCGCCCACCAAGGTGTTTGAGGAATGACGAAGTCGGCAAAAAGAAATGCAAACGTTCACATGGTACAAACTGCTCGATCAAATGCCCCTTTGTTCTGGAGATTGTACTCTACACTCATAGTCAGCTCTCTAATCTATTATTCTCAAACACCGTCGAATCGTGAATATGACCACGTCATCTCTTGCTTCGGATTACATCGTAAACCTTCCGTCGGAGGTGCTATTGACCATTTTTGGAGCTCAGGAGAGCTTCCGCGATATCTCTTCATTCTTCAGGACTTGCAAAGGACTCTATACTCTATGGCAGACCCGAGCGTATTCGATCAGCAAGCCTCTGCTTGTTTGTCAAACGCCATGCTACGAAGAGGTTGAGGCATTGGTGACGGCAGATGAGATTGCCCATTCCGCGACCAGGCCCAAGACGACCATGTTTCTCGTGGACCCAAGCCTAGAGGAAAAGCTACAGCGAACCATGCATCGGCTCGCCATGAGTCGACAGGCTACGGGCCAAGCGAGATACCTATGTGAAATCATCGAGACCCGATACCTGCAGCAAAAGTACAACTGCAACAATGCAAACTGTCGAGCTCGTCCCTCGACGCTGGTTGCAAAAGAGCGAGAAGCAATCACCCGAGCCCATCATTTCATCAAACTGTACGCGCTGACGTACGCAAACAAACGCCTCGAGGAATTGCACAGTCAGTGCGAAGGCAAAATCCAGGGCATGGATGTCACGGACCGGCATCTGATAACGCAGCTGGCGAGCATCATGCACGACTACGCTCTCCCGTGGGACAAGATGAGATTGGGCATCCACGCTCCCTTTTCACCATCAGCGCTCGTCGACTTTGACACGTGTTGCTCGGGCAGCTGGACCGAGAAGTTTGAGGCTCTCAAGCAGGCTACGCGTGTGCCGGTGATGACGTGCCAGAACTGCATCTACGACAATACGGCGCGATTCAGCAGGGTCAATCAAGGCGAGAGGGATTGACAGGAGAGCATGCGGAGATTAATTGGTCCAGCCTGGAATCGCTTGGAGGAAGCTGGTCATTTAGATTGGTGTTGCCAGCTAGGTACGGAGTATCCAAATTGGAACTTGACTGGCGGATAGATTCCTTATCGTGCAACAAGATTACCTTGGTTGCCAAACAAACAGTGGCAAGCCACAATATGGGCAGCCTTGTTTTCGCTGTGTTTCCCTACAGTGTACGCGAATACCTGATTATATGGTAGGATATGACGGCGCGAAAGACACAATGAGAAGCATCTAGTCCATCCATGACATGATGGCAACCAGACGGTAGCAGCGATCCCATACACAAATAGATGCACCGCCACTCGTCACTCAATGATGCGGACGTTCTGGCAGCTTCTGGCCACGGGTATAAGAGTGGCGCAGAGGCGCAGTGACCACCAGTATGGACACCACTGGTATGGACACCAACGGCTCTCGAGTCGTTTCCTGGCAGAGATATTTGTGTCCATGTAGTCAATTGGTACAGCAATACAAGTTACGCGCGTACACGGGATGTGGAAATCCTCTGAAACAGCCAACAAGGAAAGTGCTACTAGACGTACAAGAACAGAGCTCCTTGCTTGGGAGAGTGTTGCTGCCTTGTGATAGGTGCTTGGACAATCTGGGCACAGCTTGGGTCTTGGCATACGTGGTGGAGTGTGTGGCTGCAGCGGCTTCTCTTTCAGAAATGACAACACGCATCACAGGCGCGGTTGAGCAACGAGGATACAAATTCGACCGCCATTTTCACGTCCACTAACTTCTACGACATCAATTGGCCCTCCAGTCCAAAACGACGTTTGCCCACAGGCTGACAATGCGTAAGTGCACGCTGTTCCGTAGCGTCCAAGGCGTCCCTGGTCAACCCCGGATCGGAAGTGCAGCGCCGGTGGCTCTAGCGGCTTGGTCAAGATTGCGTCGTGGTTATCTACACCCTTCTCCCCGACCTGCTGGAGCCTTCTTACTCTTCCCTCCTCCATTTCATTGCATTCTTGTCGACTCATACGCCGATGGGAGATCCTTCTGACCCTTCTTTAACAGACCGTATCCGTTCATGGGCGAGACAGCACGCGTCTGAAGGCTCCAAGGGCACCAAGTCTACGCCACAGCGAAGCGTCAGCCCCATCCTACCCACCACCAACCGAGATCTACCGAATGCCGAAAAGGCAGCCCTGCACCATGCGGGCGGATCCTCTATCAACTCCATCCACGACCCAAGTCACAATGACAGAAGCAACTTCAACAATACCGCCGACAAGCTATCGCCCGCTCAGCCCGCGCCAGCCCCTCCTCCTGAGCATGCCGTCAAGTCCGAAGATGCATCACAGGACAATTCCGCCCTAGGTGCTGCGGATGGCACCACCGACGTGCCTGCACCTAAACCCTCCCTCGCACAACGAGCCAAAGATGGTACCGTCAGATTCGGCTACCACACCTACGATGCCATCACCCATAGTTGGGTCAACGTCCTCCTGGTCTTCGTGCCAGCCGGCATCATCGTCAAGGCTCTCGATGTCAACGCCTCGGTCGTCTTCGCCCTGAACGCCGTCGCCATCATTCCACTGGCCGGCATGCTGGCATACGCCACAGAAGTCGTGGCCTCTCGTCTGGGCGACACTCTTGGTGCTCTGATGAACGT
This sequence comes from Aureobasidium mangrovei, assembly GCA_021014315.1. Lineage (NCBI taxonomy): Eukaryota > Fungi > Ascomycota > Dothideomycetes > Dothideales > Saccotheciaceae > Aureobasidium > Aureobasidium mangrovei. The sequence continues at coordinate 741,143 of JAJJJQ010000001.1, read as the reverse complement.
CTCATTCGGCAATGCCGTCGAGCTGATCATCTTCATCATTGCGCTGGTCAAGGATGAGATTCGTATCGTTCAGGCTTCGTTGGTTGGTTCAATCTTGTCCAACCTGCTGCTTATCCTGGGCATGGCCTTCCTCCTTGGTGGCCTCCGCTTCCAGGAGCAGATCTACAACAGCACCGTCACTCAGATGAGCGCATGTCTTCTCAGTCTGAGTGTCACCAGTCTGGTGCTGCCCACGGCCTTTCATGCCTCATTCTCCGACAGCCAGGATGCCGATGACAAGGTCCTTAAAGTCAGCAGAGGCACCAGTGTCATTCTGCTCATCATCTACATCTTGTATCTGCTCTTCCAGCTGAAGTCGCACGCCTACCTGTACGAGAGTACCCCGCAGCAGATCATTGACGAGGAGTCGCATCCCGGTATCTTGGCCGATATGCTGGGCTCGTCCAGTTCATCCGACAGCTCCGACACGTCCAGCTCTTCCGACTCGGATACGTCTGGTTCTCACACAACTTCAAAGCGCATCAAGCGCGCCTTCAGACACCGCAGACGCCGCAAGTCGAGCGCCAGCACTGTCACAACTCCTTCCGTCATCAGTGCTCCATCAATTGAGCGCACGGCCTCTCATAACACCGAGATCCTCCAGCCTCAGCGTCGTCCTTCTGCACTCGGTGCTATCAACAGCGGTGACGAGGCTGACACTGATGGCGAGCTCGACATGCGTGGCTTTTCGCCTCGCGTCAGAGACTTTGTCGAACAGCAGCAACAGCAGCTCCATTTCCAGGACACAAAGCCCGACGCCCGCAAGCACAAGAAGAAGCATAAGAAGAAGCATCATCACAAGCGCCACAACAGCCATGATGAAAAGCGTTCTGTTGACGAGGAGGGCTCCTCGATCCGCAAGCAGGGCAAACAGCCCGCAAAGGATTATTCGGCCCCCAAGGTGGCCTTCACCAACGATGTTCAAGATGAAGCCACTGCAAACACCGAATTGTCTCGGAAACCTTTCGGTATCCGCCAGCTCTCCTCTCGTCAGACTTTCCGTCCCGCGTTGCCCAAGGTGCTCTCTCAGAACGTCTTTGTCAGTCCCCCGCCCGTGTCTGGCTCCCCCGTTCCAGGTCAACCCATGATGCCTCGCGCTGGCGTTGGTGCTCTGCGTAGAACAAACTCCTTGCCCGACCGTCTCAACCGTCAAAACACTCCTTCTGCGGCTCGTCAGGAGAACCTTCCTCCTTATCCTCGTGCCGGAGATGGCGATGTCGTAGACGAGGAAGAGGAGCCGGAGAAGCATCGCATGTCTCGCACTGCTGCCGTCGTCCTCTTGCTCATTTCTACTGCCCTGGTCGCTGTCTGTGCCGAGTTCCTCGTTGACGCCATTCCTGCCATGATCGACTCGACACCAGTCAGCCAGGCCTTCATCGGTCTTATCATTCTGCCCATCGTCTCCAACGCCGCCGAGCACGTCACGGCCGTCACTGTTGCCGCCAAGAACAAGATGGATCTTTCCATTGGTGTCAGTGTTGGCAGCAGTATCCAGATTGCCTTGTTTGTCACTCCGCTCGTTGTCATTCTCGGCTGGATCATTGGCCGTGACATGAGTCTTTACTTCACCCTCTTTGAGACTATCAGTCTGTTTGTTACAGCTTTCGTGGTTAATTTCCTGGTTCTCGACGGAAGAAGTAACTATCTTGAGGGTGCACTGCTCATCGCTGCCTATGTCATCATTGCGTAAGTTCCTTTAATCCTTTGCTTCGTCTTTTGAGTATGACACTGACCTTTTTCGCAGCGTCTCGGCCTTCTATTATCCTGACGGCGCCGACGCCAGCTCTCTTGCCGGAGTCAACTAAATAAACAGGCACTTGCCCCGAAAGGGGCATTATAGCTCCATGTGGGAGCTGAATAGGGGACGTTACTGTGCAGCTTGACAGCTGAGAGAGGAGGTTGCTTCAGATTGCTTTGATCACTCATGAATTGACGAATCGGGGATGGTGTTACTGGTTCATTTTTTCCGTATGACCAAATTGACAATAATCCTTTTCTTTCGATCAGTGTGTGGCAATTGATTTGTCTTTGCTCTATGTCTAAGTAGTAAATAATGCTCTCGGTTCATATACGCGATTTGTACATGCATGTCAAAGCGACTGGTGTGCGTTCGAATGCGTTTTTTTTTTTTTTTTTTTTTTCAAAAAGGTTATTTTATTGTAGGTCAACAGGTTCGTGAATGCACAGCCATTGGGCATCTAGACAAGTTCCAAGGCCATGAGGCGTGTATGCATAGATACGATTCAAATCGATTGGTAGTCATGAACTGTTGATAGTCTTTATGTGTGTGGAATTGAAGCTTCAGACCGCCATACAGAGACGTCACACAGCACGGCATGGAAAACATTTTTCACATCTACTCTCTCTCTCATCACATTGGGAAGCTTGATAGCTCAGATTGTCTTATACTAGAGAGTTTTTTTTTCCCCTGACGCGGACTCGATGGCTGTGAACCTCGCGGATGGATTGGTGGCGTTGTTGATGGGATGACCCTGGCATTTGGTACTCATTTTTTTTTTCTATCTAGTGTGTTTGTCGCCTTTATAACCATTTTCCGTGCAGTGTAGATTTGTTTCGGTTGCGAGTTGCTCTACCATGCTCTAGAATAACCTCGACGCCCTTCTTTTTTTTTTGAAGAAGAAGAATGATTAGAGAGTGGCATTTTTGTTTCGACTTGGATATGATACTGCTAGTGTTATCTGCTCGGGTTGGCATGTAGAAGTCGAGACGGATCGGTAGAACGTGTTGATGACCTTATCTACCTATACGGAGAGATGGCTTGAGACGGCACACATCATCGTCTGAAACGGCACTTAGACAGCTTCAAGAGCATTGTAAAGATATCGTCGTACAAAAGGGCTCACAGAAAACACCTACCTTTTGAAGCAGTGGGTCCACAAAGGCGGTTCACTTCTCAAGTCCAGGCATATGTTTATGTGGTGAACATTATTGCAGAGAGCTGTTCGCCAGACCAAGAACATGCGGGCAATAGTATAGGTGAAGGTGTCTCACTGCTAGAGCTTTACGCGCTCGGTGCGACTTCGTCGGTCAAAAGGATAACTTCCTGCTGCAAGATTTAGGTGTAGACCCCGTCCCAACCTCGGAGAAACGAGTTCAGAGAAACCTTGTCGTGTGGGCACAAGCCTACCATGGTTCTAACTGCTCACGAATCCAAGACACGGCAATAGCATGGGTGGAGGGCAGGCGACGAGCAGAGACATACCTAACCCTCGAGGATGCAGTTAGAGGTAGAAAGTAGGTGACTAGAAGTTTTCTCAAGAGAAAAACAGCCGTCTCGAAGGACCGAAGTCATGTGTGTAGATCTTCATCAGTGAGATGGGGCATATCGACGATTGATCCTGGAGTCAGAAATTGCTGATTTGTGCGGAGTTTTTTCCCGCCAAATGAGCACCATAATGGTGTCAGTATTGGCGAGAACGCGACCCTCACGAGTCAGGAATCTTGACTCTGTAAAGTGACAGTTTCGTATTTGAAGATGTGAGGCTGGGTCTGACAGAGCTTGAATGTGACAGGATCCACATGTCTGAACTGTGGGGAGAACATCGCACTAAGCGTGGTGTACAACGGACTCGGGTGTGTCCTACACGTGGATCGGAACATGGCCCCCCCAGCTCATGGGCAGGATGCTCGCCTTGAGACGCTCCAAGGCAATGGAGACGCGTGGCGCGCAGGACGTACGTGGCCTGCAGGTCTGCCCAGAACGACAAAAAGGCGCAAGATGGAGGCCTGCAAAGCGAAAAGACTGGTCTGATCCTCATGGCAATTGTGACATTTACGATAAAGTGCCTGCGGCAGTCTCCGCTCATCTAAGGGCATGATCGACCTGGCCCAAAGTGCCAACTTCTGCCAAGGTCTGGAGATCGCACGGGTTCATTGTATCGCATAGAGCTGCATCGATGCTCTCAACGAGTTTGATCGCAATCACGGCAGCACTGCGCCGCTGCCATGGGGCCCTTGATGAATGGGAGATTCGCCTTCATATAACGTCCAATAACTTGAGACAGCAGACCATCTATAATGGCAATCAGGCAAAGCAGAATGGCTCTCGTTACAACGATCCCAAGAGCGCGGAACGAACCACGGGCATGGGGGAGGTATGCAGCGCACAGCCGAGGTGAGACACGGAGATGTATCCGTTATTACGATGACGGGTGGGTGCCGTCATATACATACAAAATAGCTCTCCGCCAGAAAACTCTTTTCTGTGGTTGAGGCCTCGCAGTCCCTAACACGATAGTGAAGACTTGCCTGCTTTGGTGCGCCTCCTGCTGAGCGAGCGTCGAGCGAAACAACGTTTCTTCAGATTGACGAGTCCATGGATCTCGAAGATCGCGCGGAACTCGCAGTGGAGCTGTGTTCCGTCCGAGGGATCCGAGAAATTATCAGATAAGATGTGACGTACCTGCTTGAAAGCGACCAACGCGGAAGCCGCGTGAAGTAAGGTGAGGCAAACAGGGAAACTAGCGGAGAAAGCCAGTGACAGCTTAGAAACCAAACGTAAGACAATTCGCCTCGACTTGTCGAAACCTAGCGGAATAGATTGCTCTCCTCGCGGCTCTGATGCCAATTTGCAATCGGTGGTCCATGAAAACGCGGAAGCGCACGGTGTTTGAGTCTTGACAGTGTGACGTGGGTGCATGGATGAGGCTTATATTTTTTTGACTTTCAGCCGCATACGCGGAGAGCGAGTCTCATCTCGATCCCGCATGAGAGAAACGGCAATGTCAACGTCCAGGTTGGAGAAGTTGAAGAGTGCGGAGGCATATTGGAGACATCGATGCCTTGAAGTTTAGCAGCAGAGAACATGTGAGAAAACACAGGTGAGCTCAGCATGTTGCTCAGCGCATGCACGCCCTAATTGCATCGGGCATTTTCCATCAGTTTTTGGCGTGTGCGCTTCCATCCCAGACGTCAATCATTATCGATTGATGCACGAAAAGTACCCCAATGGTTGCAACCGAGGCGGAAATCCGCGATCGAGGTAACGGGGCGGGCGGCATTTTCCAGTATCAGACCAGGATCTTGCCCCTTCTGAGAGGTGGTGATGTCAGGAAACCACCAGAAGGCCCGCTGTGGGCGATGACGCCGCATTGAAGTGATGGTTCCTGCAGAGGGCGAAAAATGTATATGTAGAGCCGCTGTTCGTGGTGTTTTCTGTTCCATCGACCATTGGACTTTCACACCATCGCAAAGATGCACTCCAAGTCAATTGTCGCCACGGCCCTGCTTGCGGGTGCCGCATACGCTGCTCCTGCCCCTCAGGGCGCCCTCGCCTCTCAGGCCTCTTCTGAGTACGGCAGCCAGGTCGCCGGCTACACCGGTGCTGATGCTCCCTACGCCACCGAGCCCGCCTCTGTCGACCTCGACAGCGTCGCCACCTCGTTCGGCACCAACTCTCAGATCAACGCCATTCACACTGCTCCCCCTAATGGCACCCAGTCCGGCGCTGCTGCCCCTCTCCGTAGCAGCCTGGTCACTGGCTCGACTTCCCACGGTCCTTACTCTGGCACTCCCACTACCACTGGAGCCGTCACCACTGCCACTTCGGCCCTGACCGTTCCCACCCTTCCCCTCAACCCCACCGCCACCTACTACAACACCAACGGCTATCTCCAGAATGTTGAGCCTGCTCCCTACACTCCCGCTGGTGGTCTCGGTACCAACGGATCTCTTCCTCGCTACATGGTCGAGTCCGACTTCGACTACGAGTCCATCACTCTTGGTCTTTACCAGGAGTGGATCGAGCTCGATCTCTTCAACAACGGTCTCGCCACCTTCTCTGAGGAGGATTTCATCGCTGCCGGTCTCACTGCTGAGGACCGCGAGCTGATCCGCTTCATGGCCCAGCAGGAGGAGGGCCACGCCACTCTTCTCAGCAACATGCTTGGCCACACCGCACCCGCACAGTGCACCTACAACTACCCCTACACCACTGTTCGCGAGTTCGTCGACTTCAACCAGAAGCTCACTCGCTTCGGTGAGTCTGGTGTCTGGGGCTTCATCAACCACCTCGACTCTCGCGAGGTTGGCCAGCTCCTCGCCCAGTCCATTGCTACCGAGGCTCGCCAGCAGATGGCTTTCCGCCAGATGAGCGGTCTCTTCCCCATGCCCGTCTACTTCGAGACTGGTATTCCCCAGTCGTGGTCTTGGTCTCTCCTTGCCCCTTACATCTCGTCCTGCCCTGCCAACAACACTCGTCTCGCATGGCAGAACTTCCCCGCTCTCCACGTCGTTAACCAGGCCAACCCCAACCGCTGGTCTCCCAACGACACTGCCAACTACGAGGTCACCGGCAACCGCACCTCGGACCCTGGTCTTTCCACCATTCCCGAGGAGGAGAGCTGCCAGCACCTCAACGTCACCGGCTACGGATGCGGTCCCGCCATCTCTCGCAACCGTTCTGAGCCTCTTTCCTTCCCCGGCAAGCAGGTCAACTTCACCTGGGACGCCCCTGGTCTTCCTGTCGGCCCCAACAACAGCTACGTCACTGCCGTCAACCCCGTTGCTGGTGAGCCTCAGTTCGTTGCCTGGGCTGCTCAGCTCAACCTGACCTACACTCCTCTGATCAAGACTGGCAACAACTCTGGTTACACCTACCAGCCTGCTGGTGAGGTTTACGCTGGTGGTGCCGGTATCGTCAACGGAACCATGTTCGTTGCTCTTACCGACACTGACATGTACCTCACTCCCTTCAACCTGTCCATGATCAACCCTCACGTCATTGCCCTTGGTATCTACCAGGCTGGTTAAGCTATTTTTGACATCTGGAATTGTCAGAATAGCCTCACGAGGTTGCATGCATTGTGATCGAGGATGAGTTCATATCTTGTATCCTGCCTTCGGCTGGGCGCTAGTCGCATTCATGCCGGGCATTTGTACTATAGCACATACTAAATGCTAATTATAATGCTTCGATGATAACTTTGTACTCCAACTTTGCGTATGACACTCGTGAAGCTTTTGAGACCGCCCATATAAGTTTGTAGATGAGGCGGATATTTGCCAAAGTAAATCCAGTTCGAGTCGGTGCTTCAATATAGCCGTCAGCTCTAAGTACAGATAACCTGAGCACAATTTCCGCTCATCAACATCAAGGAATTCATTGTCTGCCAACTAGGAGATTTGGCAAGGAATTTGTATATTACTCGTCCATACTACTAGCATGTGAATATAGTGAGCATTGGTGTGCCAAATTCATGCTTCATCCGAAGAGGGCCAGAAGAGCTTTGGAGAGAATCAGCAAGTCTCCTTCCACGAGAGCAGCCAAACTTCTCAACATTCATTGATTAAGCTTTGTGTTGCATCTCGATATGGAGACAAAGTGGACGTGCGAATCAAAGCCAAGGGAGGAAGTGACGAGCTTTCTCCACAAAAGTGCCGGTCCGAAGCTGTCCCTGACAATAACGTAGCCATGACGTGAGCTGGTCTGGCGAGCTCGAAAAACACCGTCGCAAACAAAAGGCAGCAGATGTCTCTTCATGGTGCATTGAATCCTTTCACACGCAATCTCAACTTCACATCTATCTATCTTTTTCCCTTCCAAACAACCCACCAATCTACATCAACATGCCTCGTGATGGATCTGGAGCCGGCGACAACGCCATCGAGGCTGGCCACAACATCACCCACGGCGATGCTGGCGGTGTAAGTCCTCCAAAGTTTCTTGCTATGTTACGTTCGATCTGACATACCATTTCAGGCCGCATCCACCGGTGTCGACCGCAGCAACAAGGCCGCACCTCCCCCGGAGCACGAGCAGGGCGACAAGCTCGAGGGCATGAACGCCAGCGGTGGTGGCCTTTCCGGCGCCACCATGGGCAGCACCGGCCAGGGCGGCAACAAGGAGGCCTTTGCCGACAAGGAGGCTCAGAAGCACTAAGAAACTCGCCAACATATCGAACACCCGAGATATGCTAGTCATTGATTGACTACGGCTACACCAACTCACCCGACCAGGAGGAATTCTGTTGACGGTCCAGAGCTATACGGCAAGAGCCATTGCTCGGCGAGGAAGAATGCCGCTTTGAGAGAGGCTCCCTCATGTAATTTAGATACGACTGCTATGCAACGTAATGAAGGAACCAAGTTTCCCACTCCAATCATACCTTCCCTGCTCTCTTCCATTGCATGACCTCGCCATCATCATTTGCACTACTCGTAATCATAGGAAAAAACTCGAAGGGGCATGAAAAGAATGACGAGAAGGAACTATCGAATGCCGAAAAGTACCTGGCCACATTCGACATAGCTTGCCAATCATACTAAGATGCAACACCCCCTGAGCAAATCATTGATAGCGATGATGAGCAAGAACCCCTCAAGCTCTTGGAGTCGAAACTGTACACGCTTCAAGAGGATCTACGAGTGGTATTACATGAGTACATGAGAAAACACACCATGCGGGCGACGTGGGCGTCGATCAACCAGTCACGTTCCCACTTTGCAAGCGGATCGATACAGCAAGATCTTGAAAAAAGGAGGCGAACAGTGTTGAAGGGTGCTTTTGGCTATACAGCTGAAGCCAAGAGCAAGGAAACATGGAGACTATGCGGGAAAGCCGACCGTACCTCTCCTCTCCATATCGACACCTCAAACAACCATCAAAGACGACAACTCAGCAACGCGCTTGTGGACAAGCGGACGCAAGGCCGTGACCTCGGCCCGCAGAGCCAGCACCTCGCGACAATTGTGTCCGGGGATCGAGTCACCGCAGATGCAAGTCCAAGTCGGCAGATGCCAGTCGTCTTCACTATTCAAAAAGGGGGCAAGTCTCAGCATGTGTGCACATCACAAGAAAAGAAAAAAAAAACGTGTGGTGAGAACACAAGTATGGAGAAGATAATTTGATTTTCTTATGGAAAGTAAAGAGAGACAAGATAAGAAGGGAAAAAAAAGGGCCCCGAGATGCGCATGTGTAGTTCGTTTGGAAAGAAAAAGAGCAAGTGCCAGAGATGACCGAGATAAAGAAAAAACGTCAACGTTTTCCTTTTTTTTTTGCTCTCTCCAAATGCTATTTTGTGTATCCATCACATGCGCGTGAAATCTTCCATGACTGCGATGAAAGGGAAAAAAGTGGATGGGCTTGGGTATGTGTGTGTGCTGAAGCTCAAAGTGACTTGAAGGTGCTTACTTGAGCTTGGCCTGAATGGCTTCGACGAAGTCGTCAAGTTCATCCTCGTCGTAGGCGTTGATCTCGTCGTCCTCCTTGATGTTGAGGCACTTGCTGCCGAAAGTGATGATGCTTAGAGGAGCGTCCTTGTCGCCGTGCTGAGTAGCCAGGGCCTGGAGAAGGCGGCCAGCTTCACCGAAGAAGACGCGGGCGGCCTTCAGGGGAGGGGCGTTCTGACCGACGCCGGAGAGGATGTGGACGCGCTGCAGGTTGCGACACTCGGCGAGCATGGTCATGGCTGGAAGAGCAGTAGACTTGGTGTACTGGTTGATGACGACGTTCGAGATGAGCTTGCGCACCTGCTCACCGGTGGTGGTGAGGAAGTTGAGGAGAGTGGTGGTATTATCGAACTTGAATTTGAAGCTGTAGATGATGCTCAGTCCTTCTTCGTGAATCTAAAAAAAGCTTGGTCAGTGGCTTGACGATATGGCTTGACGGAAAGTCATGCTCACCTCCTTGTTGGTCATCATGAGAGCACTTCTGCCCTTCAGTGCCTTGGCGTAGTCCTTGGCCCTGACAGAGCTGGTCTTGTTGTCGGTAGACAGCTCGATCCTGTGCTTGAGCTCGGCGCCGGGAGTAAGCAACAGCTTGAGGATCTCGATGCGGATCTCCTTGGGAAGCTTCAGGAAAGGAAATGGCTGAGCTGGCTTGATGACGATGGCCTGGTAACCATCCTCAAGCATGTAGGAAGTGACCAGCTGGAATGGCTGGGGAGCGACGAGCTTGACGGTCTGTCCGAAGCCGCCCTTGGGAAGAGTCTGAGCATGTGTAAGCAGATGATGGGACGGTCTGAGAACCGGTGATGAGTACCTTGCTGAGAGTGGTTTCGTTCTCGAAGGAGACATCGACAGCATTGGCTGCACCAACGGCCGAGGGGAGTTGGTTGAATGATTTGGCAGGAGCTCTCTTGCGTGGAGTCTTCTTGGCGGTGATGGGAGTCGAGGGAATAGAAGCCTCGTCGCCAGAATCGGCCTGAGGGGTGCTGGGCACGGCGGTCTTCTTCTGTGCATTTGTGAGTAAGAAGTGTTGGTGTCACACATTGAGATCTTCATGGAAGAAGATGGACAGCGGTGGGAGAAGTGATAAGGGTCAAGGTGATGTGAGATGTTTATCAAAGGGAGTTGACATGGTCATGAAGGTAGGATGAGGAGGGAAGGTCATGAAGGAAGGCCATGAAGGTCATGAAGGTCATAAAGGAAGAAGAGGTGTGATGTGAGTGAGGTAAGATGACATGGTGGTAAGGTGGGACTGGTCAAAGGGAAGATGGATGTGTATGACTTACAACCTTGGGTGCCATGTTGCAGGGCTGGTCTGAGATAGATGAATGGTATGGGCTTGAAGTATAGATCTGGAAGGCGGATGGGCAGCCGAGATTTGAGGGTTGGGAGAAGAAGGAAGAGGATTGGGAAGAGAGAAACCAAGAATAAATAGCGTGACCAGGCGTCGATGTCGACCACTGAGTTACCCGAACGCGGGACCAGGCAGAGAGTGAGTGAGACATGATTTTGGGTTTCCATGAATGTCCGCCAAACTGAAACATGGTCGACGATGTCGTCGAACTGGTCGAACTGGTCGAACTGGGCAGTGAGCAAGCTGACTTGTCCCAGATCTGAATGAGGGCTGGTCGAAAATGGAAATTTGCAGTAGAACTGAGTAGAAAAGTGAAATGACATTGAAGTGAAAATGATTCGAAGGAATGCGAATCAGAACGACCTCTCACCATTTTACTGAGCACTGGATATACTATATCGATGCACGATGTTTTAAAAGCCTGGCATGATTCCATTGAGAGGCCTAAATTCCGAGGAAAAAATTGGGCTCTCAATGGACATGCCTCTCCAGGGCTAAATTTTGTGCATTTTGATAGCTACACATACATGTATAGCAAGCAATGAGAGTCACATCAGTTGTATATGTACCTCTTCGCTCACCCGTGTTCGACCCGGACACCTTGCAGCGCAGGTGAACTGACCCAACCTCGATGGGTCCCGATAACAGCAGGAGACGGGCTTCACCTGTGTACTGCCGTGTCCAGATCACTCACAGATTGAGGATGAGAGACGTGTAAAAATTGTGCATCGAGATAGGGATGCAAGAACAAGTCATGGTGGGTGAGAAACGGGGTCAGATTGATGGTTTTTGCCAAGACAGTGCTCGCGTCTTGTGTTCGCGAAGCGTGTCAAGCAAGCATTCAATCTAAATCAATCACATCGACGACTTTTCTGGAGTTTAGACAAGACCATGGCAGAAGCACCCAACGGCTTGACTGCGCCGGCGCTAAATGATGTTGAGATGAAGGAGGAGTTACCAGAGGTATGGCTTTTAAATGGCTTTGCTTGATTGCGCGGCTAACAGTTTAGCAGACTTCGGTGCACAGCATCCCATCTGCGCCGGACCAAGTAGCAGGAGCACAGGAGGACCAAGAAGCAGGCGCATCCGTGGACCCGACAGCAGCGCTTCCCATCAACCAACCGACTACCGTACCAGCACCGACAGGCATGGAGGGCATTCTGAATGGACAGCCTGCCGCCGCGCCTGCACCCCAAGCAGCTGCTCCTCCTGTCGCACAAGCACCTTCGGCCTCACCTCTGCCAGCCACAGCAGCCGCGCCGACAGCACCTCCGGCAGTTTCGCTACCCGTCTCAGCGCCGACTCCATCCGCGCCCCCAACGAGGCCTTCGTCGATTCCTCCCTCCGTTTCTCTGCCGCCAGAGAAGCCTCATCCGCATGGCTCGCCCACCAGAGTCTACCTCAACCAGAACGTCACACCACATCTGCTCGAGGGCATGAAGTATCTGGCCGCCTACGAGCCCGAGAAGCCGTTGAAGTGGTTGAGCGAGTTTCTGGCAAAGCGCAGTGCCGAGACCGAGGGAGAGGCATGATGGTTACGGGATCGGGGTACTCAAATTACTTGGAAGCATAGCGAGGCGTTCAGAGGGTCTATATCAAGAAAACATGGTCACGTTAATTGTGTTTACTGAGGGACAAGTGGATATGCAAATGACAATCGGACACATGGTTTTTGGCGGGATGCCAAAAGCGGCTCCCTGGTCGTTCATAACTTTTTTCTTTCCTTTGCAACGAGCTAGTGCAAACCCCTGCGACCTTCCAAATACACATGCCCTGAACGCCATGTGGTATAGATGCTTCCTCCTCCATTCGACATTTTTCAGTCTCGGATCGCTTAAGCGACGAGGGTGGAGGCGGTGGCCGACTCGTACTTCCAGGTGGGGGGAAGGACACCGACGGTCTTGTAGTAACGGGCCAGACGGTGAATACGGGACTCGATGAGAATCAGGCGGAACTTGGAGTCCTTGTCCTTGCGGTTGCGCTCGAGGTGCTTGCGGACGGCAACAGCCTGGGAATCAAGTGTCAGCCAGACGAGCGCAAGACACGACGTAGCAGAGTAAAATACACACCTTCTTGATGAGCATGTAGAGGTCCTCGGGGATCTCAGGGGCGAGGCCTATTGCATATCACTCCGTCAGTCAAAGACCAAACAGAGGCATAGTTGGTGTATGAAGAGTGGTTTGTCTGCGCAAATTTCTTTGCGAGCCATCTCATTCTTTTTTTCACACGGGTTCGACCGTACCGTTGGACTTCAGGATGCGCAGAATCTTGTTACCTGATGCGAGTTAGTTTTTGGGCTGCGGAAGAAGCTGCGCATCTGACGAAACATACCAGTGACAACCTTGACCTGGGCAACACCGTGCGAGTCACGGAGGACAACACCAATCTGCGAAGGGGTGGCACCCTTACGGGCGAGCTTGCAGATCTGGTCGACGACCTGCTCGGGGGTGGTCTTGAGCCATGCCGGGGGAGCGCGCGAGTAGGGGATAGCGGAGGACGAAATGCCCTTGCCCTTGGAGTGAAGACGGCCCATTTTGAATTTGTCGGTGGAAGAAGAAGTTGTCGGTTAGGAAGGTCGTCGCTTGCTCGTTCGTCGTTCGAAGTCCGCAATGCAGAGATGAATTTCGCAGTTGGTGGGTTGGGCGCCAAGACTTGACGGGAAATCCCGAACACCTGTTTTCCACTCAAGCTTCTTCTTCTCTGCAAATTTTGCATCTTGCGAACAACAACACCAAGCGGACCGCAGATTTGACACTCGACTGTGGCAGTTCCTGATGGATTATTTTTCCAGCAGATACATATGGATTTGCTCTGTCTGCTGGGAGAGTCCACTGGAACTGCCTACCCCTCAGATGGTGAGTACTCGTCACATTCTCTCCTTCTCTTTTCCTTTCACAATGATGAACTTTGTCTTTACTTTACTATTATTTCTGGTACCTCTTATGTCAGAGGCTTTCGAGTCTCGATGATCTAAATGGACTTCTGATCTCACTACACAACCTCGCAATCTGGTCACTTTGCTAAGCCAAGACACACGGCTAACAAATTGACTCCTGCAGACAATTCCACAGCCTCTTCTTGAGCCAAGTCTTGCAGACCGTATCGGCACCGGTGTGGCACAGTGTCAAAATCTGTACATCTTCGCCCCTGACCCCTGTCCTGTCCTTGGCTCTTGGGTGCGGCTTATCCACCAAGACTTTGAAATTTCTACAACTTGGCGGGAAGCCTCTAGATTTTGCCAAAGGCGCGGCACTGCTAGCTGTATACAACTGCCAGATGGCAAACTCAAATATGACATTTTCCTCGAGCCTAATTTGTCTACCTTCTTATCTTGACAACGTCTTTGTCCCCGTGCTCATGTCTGGAGGATAGCAATCGCCTATCAATGCAGGACAGTTGCTTCCAGAGCCCCGATCAGCCGGTTGCTACACCAGTCCTCCGCATACAAGGCAATGATGGCCCCATTCGAACAATGCTCTTGATGGGGAGCACAGCATCGGATGTCATCCATGCCCGTTAGAACATGCATGCATTTGCGCAACGTGGGCCTCCGAGTCCCGCCTGCCATGTGTACGATCCTTGTCCATGTTGTCCTTTTCGTTGTTGTCCGAGGCTGTCGCACTCACCGCCGGGAAATAGAACACCAACACCTGTGTCATGTTTGAGTGAGATGGCGGACCGCCTATTCCACCTTGGCTTGTGCACTGGAGGATTGGCGATTCGGATCTGCAGGAACAAATCTCCAGTTTCCTCTCCAGACCCTTCACGTGTCCCCAGCCGGTCCCTGCAGCAGCCGAGACAGCAAAAAGAAGGTTATCCCGTGGCGACCGCACATCGCCGAGTCAATGGACGATTTGCAAGCAAGCAACCGCCTGTCGAGCCATCTGACATCCGTCCTGTATACCCAGTAGGTAAGAGCGTTGGTGGTTTCCATCCGGATCCTGACCCTTGGTGCAACAAAGAGCATGCAGGGTGGCGCACAGGACCGGTTCCATTGTGAAACGTCGAGCCGTGCGGATCTCTTACATACACCTGGACCAAGTTCGCCATTGGGGGATTGCCAGATCCTCGATAAAATGAGCCGGGGCAACTGATTCACCAATGATCGACTTGAGCTGTGTGTCGGTCGTCATTGTCCAAGACAAAGAGACAACCGCATCTCATTAAACAATCATTTGCCTGACAAAAGACCATCAAGACTCTTTGTTCGCTGTCTCGCGACCAGATCTCCAGAGCAATGGAGGACAACGGCACCTATCAAGCCACATGCATCCGCGCTAATGTTCAGTGAAATTGTGACCCACCCTGCGACTCGGCCACAACGGCGCGTGTAAGAAAGGCTAACCTAGGCGTGCCGTGAGTCCAAGACGCCTCTTTGCTTGCATTGTTCACTGACGCCGAGTGCTCGATTTTGCTTTAATTCATGCTCCAGCCCCCCCGAGTTGACCTCGAATTCCATTCTTTCACTCAGTCATTCGCTTCCAATCAACAAACATACCTCACCACCAGTCATTCTTTATTTGTCCTAGTGACATAGCCACGGTCTTTACCAATTTGCATTGACGACGCGATTGATACCCCCTTGCTTTGACGCTCTGCAGCGCATATAATCGACTGCGCATCTTTCACACCGAGCCAAGGCAATTGCTCAACAACACAATGAAGAACATTCTCGCCGCCGGTGCCGTCCTGGCTGCCACCATCTCTGGCGCTGCTGCCGACCTCTGCCACAAGGGCTCTGTCGACGACAATGGCAACTGGTATTGCCAGGCCGTCGATGCCATCACCTACACTGGAATGTCTGGCCGTGGTTCCTACAACAAGATCACCGCCATGGACAGCAACTCTGGTTCCTGCTCGTCGACCCCTTACGGTTACTCCGGTTCCATGTCCCCTCTTGATGAGGAGGTCTCTCTCCATTTCCGTGGTCCTCTTAA
The DNA here is from genome assembly GCA_021014315.1 of Aureobasidium mangrovei. NCBI lineage: Eukaryota > Fungi > Ascomycota > Dothideomycetes > Dothideales > Saccotheciaceae > Aureobasidium > Aureobasidium mangrovei. The sequence continues at coordinate 725,627 of JAJJJQ010000001.1, read as the reverse complement.
GCTGAAGCAATTCGCTTTCTTCTCGCCCAGCGCTGACTCTTCCGACTCGTCCAAGAAGGCCAAGCGCAGCGCCATGCACCGTCACGGCCACGCGCACAAGCACGCGCACAAGCACAAGCGCGACGAGGACGTCGAGAAGCGCGGTGTTGGCGATTGGGTTACTGCCGTCATTGATGGACAGACTGTTTCCTGGATCAACGAATGGTCCGGTGTCGCCACTACTGCTGCTTCTTCGGTCGCCGCTGCCACCACTACTGCCGCCGCTGTCGCCAACACCGAGTCTGCTTCGGTCGCCTTCTCACCCAAGCTCCTCAAGGTCAACGCTGCTGCCGAGTACAGCTCTAGCGCTAGCTCCAGCTCTGCCGTTGCCGCAAAGGCCAGCGCCAGCTCCAGCTCCAGCTCTTCTTCGTCTTCCTCGGGCAGCTCCGGATCATGGGGTCGCAAGGCTTACTACAACTCCGAGGCCGGCTCCGCTGACAACGTTGTCTTCCTCAACCACAACGGTGGCTCTGGCTCCGGTGTCTTCGACTACACTTTCGGTAACTCGCTCTCGTACGCCTCCAGCAAGGGTGACAGCGGCGCTTCTTCCCCTCAGGTGCTCGCCGACACTCAGCTCGACTCCAACGTTGAGGTCATCATCATGTCCGACAAGGAGTGCGATGGTGACTGTGGTTACTACCGTGACGGCAACGTCGCTTACCACGGATTCGCCGGTGCGCAGAAGGCTTTCTTCTTCGAGTTTGAGATGCCCCTGGACGGTAACACGGACGCCGCCACCAACGGTGACATGCCCGCCATCTGGATGCTCAACGCTCAGATTCCCCGCACTCTCCAGTACGGCAAGGCCGAGTGCTCTTGCTGGACCACTGGCTGCGGTGAGTTTGACATCTTTGAGGTTCTCGCTCCTGGCGATCTTCGTTGCAAGTCTACTCTCCACAGCAACATTGCTGGTGGCAACTCGGACTACTTCAAGCGTCCCACTTCGGGCAGCATGAAGGCGATGGTGCTCATGAACGGCGAGAACATGCACATCAAGGTCCTCGACAGCGACTACGAGCTGCCCAGCAGCCTCGACGCCTCGTGGGTCGGCGACCTCTGCGAGTCGACTCTGGTCCAGAACACCCTTACCTCCCTCTTTGCCCTGATTTCGTAAGCGACAAAGGGTGATTTAATTTAACATTCGTGACGAGGCTATGCTTTTTTTTATTTACTTTTCTCTTGGGAGACATTGAAGATTTCGACTTGGAGCATTGGATGTTCATATGGCGCTGGCGCGAAGATGGTTCGTTGAAGGCAACTGCACAAAAGAGTAGTGGATTAGCATGCAACAACTGTACTTGGCAAAATTTCAAGATGCATCAACAAACCATCTGCCCCTTCTGTACACGGTGAATGTGTTTGTGTTCGAGGCGCGGGCGCAGTGGCTGGCTGGAATGTGACGCCTGCATTGACATGGCCTGGCCAAAATCGCCACTGGCACGAGGTATGCTAGAATACGGTGATGATATACATGATGTTCATGGAAGGAACGAGAATATTAGGACGACGAGATGAAGTTGTAGTCAGGGTCTCCGAGACTCGGATTGGGTTGTGGAGGAGCCGCGAGCGTGTGAGTCGCGTTTCCCTCGGCAGAACCAAAAGCGGAGATTTGGTCCGAGGTGGGCGCGATATCAAGCCCATCACGATGATGATGGCCAGGCAGAACATGGGCTGGTGCTGCAAGGACTGCTCTCCTTTGATCTGTGGTTCTTTGACCGGTCGATTCAGCAATCAAACAATAGAGTGTCGTGAGGACACGAAACGAGAGATTCACGTGCGGAAGCAAGTTGGAAGTCGGGACGATTGCGAGCCTCGGCAGTCAGCGACTCGACGACACTTCGTCACATCAAAAACTCTGGGGTCGAACCTTGCGAGGAAACGACCAAACCACCGACGGATTCTGGTGCAATGGCGACACCGTCGCCGCCAAAGCCGTGGGAGAGAGGACGCGCTGCTTCGTCGTCGGGTATGTACAAGGCGCCGCCTCTGACACTTGCGCACTCGGCCCACTGACGGGTTGATCACACAGCCTTGACCTCATCCGCCGCAATACCAACGTCGGCCACCACTGCCGCTACCCCGTCAACACCATCTGCCTCTGCCACCACCGCCGCGACACCCGCGCTTCCTTCGCGACCGGACTCGCTCAACTCGGTCGTCAACCAAAACGCCTCCAACTTCTCCGCCAACCGCGCCATGAACTCGTCGCCCTACGGCTACGGCGGCGCCATGTCGTCCTACGGGTCCCCCTACTCGCGCTTCGGCTCCGGCTATGGCTCTGGCTACGGCGGCGGCATGTACGGGGGTGGCATGTATGGAGGAGGCATGTACGGTGCAAGTCCGTACGGCGGCATGGGCGGCATGGGCGGCATGTACGGCAACGGCTACGGAGCCATGGGCGGGCCCAATGGCCAGAGCCTGACGCAAAGCTTCAGTCAGAGCACCCAGACCACTTTCCAGCTCATCGAGAGCATTGTCGGCGCTTTTGGAGGCTTTGCCCAAATGCTCGAGAGCACATACATGGCCACCCACTCGAGTTTCTTTGGTACCTCTCCCGCTACTGCTTCAACCATTTCCCTTGCTAACCTCATCTCCAGCCATGGTCTCTGTGGCCGAACAATTCGGCAACCTGCGGCAAACACTGGGCCAAGTCTTGGGCATCTTTACCATCATTCGCTGGATACGCACCGCCATTGCTAAGTTGACTGGCCGCCCCCTGCCGGCAAACAGCACCGATCTTACCCCCGCCAACTTTGCCAACTTCAACGGCCGTCTCCCCGACGGTTCTCCCGCTCCTCCCCGCGCCAGCAAGAAGCCTTTCGTCGTGTTCATCCTTGCCGTCTTCGGCCTGCCTTATCTCATGGGCAAGCTGATTCGCGCCCTGGCTCGCAGCCAAGAAGAAGAAGAGCAGCGTCGTCTGCAGGCCGAAGGTCCCCAACAACAACTCGACCCTTCCAAGCTCGACTTCTGCCGTGTGCTCTACGACTTCAACCCTGAAGCCAACGCCAACAGCGTCCAGGGTGTCGACCTCGCCGTCAGCAAAGGCGACCTCGTTGCCGTTCTCAGCAAGACCGATCCGCTCGGAAATCCCTCGGAATGGTGGCAATGCCGTGCCCGTGACGGTCGCAAGGGTTACCTCCCTGCTCCCTATCTCGAGACTATCCAGCGTCGTCCTCAGGCGCAAATCACCAGTGGCAGTAGTCCTGTCGGTAGCCGTGCTCAAACAATGACCACCGCCAGCAGCGACAGCCGCTCCAACACCATGGTGAACAGGGAGAAGGAGCTCGTCAAGGCTGCCCCCAAACACCTGCCTCCAGATATTCAGGGCAAAGCCGGTGATTTGAGCGTCGAGAGTTTCCAAAAGGGTCAATTCTACTCATGAGAAATTGTCTGTTTTCTTTTTCTTGTACTCCTTGAGGTTTGTCTCTTCCAGCGGGCGTTCTTTTTATGACTGGGCACCGGGTGACATTGTTGGCACGATGACCCTTGAAAGCATGGACATGTATTTTTCTTTCTTATATTCCGTCTTTCTCTTTTTTATGAGCAAACAACGCATCTGACACGATACATATTTGGACCATACCACGGATTTTGCTCAGAATGAATTGGCATGTCACAGTGTGTTTGTGCTCTCGTGACTGCAACCAGCTCGGTACCGGCTGGCTGTCCTTGATCTACATCTTGCGAGAAACTGGCAAAGGCGAAAAAAGATGATTGCGTGCCAAAGGGTCTCGAGGAAGGTTATGGATGCTGCGATGTTTGTTATTTTTGGAATTCACGTTCTGCAGTGGTGTGTTTGGTGAGGGAACTGCATGAGGCCAGCTTTCCAAGTGGTCATGATGTGCGAGCCATGGGAAAGACGGCGATGAGGAATAAAAGTCATCTTGTTCTAGCAAAAGACGTTTTTTCCTTGTGTTGATTAGCTATTACCGGTAAAAGCTACATCTAATCTGGAGCAAGTAAACCCCCAGTAGCAGCATACCTCCTCCTCCTTGTGGACACGCGTTACCATGTCTCAAGCGATTGTTCCCAACCCTCCAGTAAAGGAATTTGAATCAGACGCCCCAGACGCCGCATACTCCAATCTCCCTCGTCGATGCAACAACACACCCCCACTCTCACTCCTCCAACTCGGCAAGCGCATCACATGCCAATCTCAAATACTTCGCCCCATCGAATCTCTTCCTCTCCCAACCCGCCTTCCTGCCCACCTCGATCCTGGTCTCCCTCTCCTTCCTCTCCGCCTCGGGGTCCTTGAAACTCCAGAAACTGCGTGACTGCGGCAGCTTGGTGCGGGCGGAGGAGAGCATGGTCTGGCCTTGGCGCTGGATGCGAGAGGCTTGCTCGGCGACGGTTGATTGCTTCAGCGCGCGGACTTGGTCGAGGTGCTGCTGGATTTGGCTTTGCAGGTGTTGCAGGTGAGACGTGTAGGTGGTGTATGCGCTTGAAATTTGGCGGAGAGGCGAGGTGTAGGGGCTGGAGGGTGATGCGGTTTCTCGGTCGTCGCTTTGGGGGCTGTCGTAGGTGCCAGACTCGAACGACGCCGAGTCTTGACGCGAAGCCCGGTCGCTTGATTCATCTGATGGAGGATTGGGGGCCGTGAAGGGATCCTCGAGCGAGCTTGTCATGTCTTGGGTCACGCGGTCTTGGATTGCCTTGAACGTGGCGCATGACAGTGGCGTGAAGTTTCGTGGCCAGCTAAAGTTGATGCGAGTGACCGGTTTGCCTGCCGTCTTGAAGGGGCCGGTGGCAGGCTTTTCGACTCCAGGACCGAGATGAGCTAGCGAAGGTTTGTTATTTGCTCTCCACGTGGAGATCTGCTCGGGGATTGCGTGTGTGGACTTTGAATGAATGTGGCCATGGTAAGTCTTGGACAAGACCGACTTCTCCTCGCGTGGATGTGCTCCATATGCGCAAGCGTCTAGTGCCTTTACGTAGCCGGATTCGGCAGCAGAGATTTTGGGCAGTCTGGATACCGAGTACACGTGCATGAGTCTCGCCAGGCTTTCGTGGGAGAGTGCGGCATAGAAGTTTAGGAAGACGACGTGTGCAGATTCATTCTTTGAGAAGTGTCAGAATGCTGCTGCTGCTACTGCTTGTTGACGGGTTTGATGAGTGTGGTTTACCTTGTTGTGGAGGAGCAGCTCTTCGCATCTGCGGATGCAGTCTTTGAACTGGTGTGCAAGATACAGTGCTTTGACGTAGTGCAACTCAAAGGGGTAGCTAGTCGTCATGTTGACGTGTTTTGCGTGTGAGATGCTCGGATGCAGCTTGGTATCCATCTTGGACCAAAAGAGACAGAAAAATGAAATGATTCAACAGCAAACACAAGAACAATAGCTGGTATGGATTGAAAAAGGGTTGGAAGAGATATGTGAGTTGAATTTATGCGAACAAAAAGCTTTGCGATGGACTGATAGACACGGAGACGAGGCTCGGCGTGAGTTGTTTAGCCTCGTCGTCGTCGACAGTCTACCTACTCTCAAATCAAAGCCACATGTCGAGGATATGCATCGCGAGCCATGGACTTGAGCACATAATCGCCTTGCCTGACGAGAAAACCAAACTTAGGTTCTGGACTTGGCCAACGATTCCAACCTTGATTGACCAGACTTTCCAGCAGAATCAGCATCCTGTCTATTGTCGAGGCGAGCTCTTCGTGTTGGATTGGTTGGCAGAAAAGGTCGGAACCCTCATGCAACATTGTTGCCAGTAGCTATGAACCAATCGCTCCAGCAGACCAATTTGGCTCTGAAGCGTAGGTGAGCGAGGATGAATGAAGTTGAGGCATCCTGTCTTGAGCTGGAGGTCCACTGATGAGCAAGAAGTGGTTGGAGAAAAGGCGGAGGGCGGAGGTCGGAGGTCTTGGCAGCAGCTTGTCCGACAGCGTCACAGCGAGAAAGATGCAGATGCAGATGCAGATGCAGATGCGGCACCCTTGAACATTGCCTAACCCATCCTCTCCAACGACCGTCGTCGCGCGCAAACATCCATCCGTTTGCACAACCTGTAGATTCATGACACCTTGAAGCCCGAAGTAGCGACATCACCATGTCTGACGGTCAGTATCGCAGTCAAAAAGCGCGCCACGCCGAGACTGACCGAGGCATAGCTGAGATCCGACGACTGCAGCAGGAGCGCGCCTCCACCAGGGCCAACCCGACCAAGCAGTCGCTGACCGACAATGCCGACACTGATCTGTACGGCAACGGCGCCGTCGACAAATATGCCGGATACAACACGTCGATTGCCGTCAACGACGACGACGACGATATGCATGATGCCGACGGCGAGGACAACAGCAGGCGCCTGGTCGGCCAGTACACGGCCACCACCGAGCAGATGAACGAATACGCCAACGGCGAGGCCGACATCCTGGTCGACCGCGAGAAGCAGGCCCAGATTGCCAGCCGCGAATCCGACTACCAGAAGCGCCGCTTCAACCGCCAGCTGAGCCCGGAAGGTCAGAGCTACAAGGAGGTCATGCGCCAGCGTGAGCTAGAGCGGGAAGAAGAGCGCGTCCACAGGCTTATTGCAGACAAGCAGTCCAAGGGAGACGAAGATGGCATGGATGGCGTTATTGAGCACAAGCCCACCCTCAAGGCCGACGAAGAGACGAGCGAGGCTCCCGCCCCCCGCAAGCGCAAGCAAAGATGGGACACTTCGTCCGAGGACACTGCTGCTGCCGCCAACGATGCCGTCAAGACGACAGATGCTCCTGAGAGCAAGCGCTCGAGATGGGATTCGACTCCCGCACCCGCAGCACAAGCCGAGCCCAGGAAGCGCTCTCGTTTCGACATGGCGCCTTCTCTGACTGCTGCCACTCCTGTCGGCGGCAACGCAGGCCTTGCCACTCCCATGCACCCCTCTCAGACACCCGCTGCCGCCGCCGGTGGCTATGGTACCGACATCTCCGCCAGAAATGCCCCCCTCTCCGACGAGGAACTCGACATGATGCTGCCTGGCGAGAAGGAAGGTTACCGCGTTCTACCCTTCCCTCCTGGATATGAGCCTGTCCGAGTGCCGGCCCACAGAGTACCCAGCACTCCCACTTCTCTCCAAGGGGGTTTCATGATGCAGCAACCCGTCGATCCGCGATCGCTAGGCAAGGATCTTCCGAGTGAGCTACCGGGTGTTGGTGAGCTTCGCCTCAAGCCCGAGGACATGGCATACTTTGGAAAGCTGGTTGATGGTGCCGATGAGAACGAGATGAGTGTCGAAGAGCTGAAGGAGCGCAAGATTATGCGCCTTCTTATCAAGGTCAAGAACGGCACCCCGCCCATGCGTAAAACCGCGCTTCGTCAACTTACTGACAATGCTCGTTCTTTCGGTGCCGGTCCGCTTTTTGATCAGATTCTTCCTTTGCTCATGGAAAAGACTCTCGAGGACCAAGAGCGACATTTGCTCGTCAAGGTCATCGACCGCATTCTCTACAAGCTCGATGATCTGGTCAGACCTTATACCCACAAGATTTTGGTCGTCATTGAGCCGTTGCTGATCGATCAAGACTACTACGCTCGTGTCGAAGGCCGAGAAATCATTTCCAATCTGGCCAAAGCGGCCGGTCTTGCGCACATGATTTCTACCATGCGTCCCGATATCGACCACGCAGATGAGTACGTGCGAAACACAACCGCTCGTGCATTTGCTGTTGTAGCCAGTGCTCTTGGTATCCCTGCACTTCTTCCTTTCTTGCGCGCCGTCTGCAAGAGTAAGAAGTCCTGGCAAGCGAGACACACCGGTGTCAAGATCGTACAACAGATTCCTATCCTCATGGGCTGTGCCGTTCTGCCTCATCTGAAGGGTCTCGTTGACTGTATTGGAGACAATCTGAACGACGAGCAGACCAAGGTCCGTACTGTTACAGCTCTGGCTATTGCTGCACTTGCAGAGGCTGCCAACCCTTACGGTATCGAGAGTTTTGACGACATCCTCAACCCTCTCTGGACTGGAGCCCGCAAACAGCGTGGTAAGGGTCTTGCTGGTTTCCTCAAGGCCGTCGGTTATGTCGTCCCCCTGATGGACGAAGAATTTGCCAACTACTACGTCAGTCAAATTATGGAGATTCTGCTTCGTGAATTTTCCTCGCCCGACGAGGAGATGAAGAAGGTCGTTTTGAAAGTCTTGTCACAGTGCGCTAACACTAATGGTGTGACCGCTGCTTACCTGAAAGAGACTGTTCTCGACGACTTCTTCAAGAGTTTCTGGGTCAGAAGAATGGCATTGGACAGGCGAAACTACGTTCAAGTCGTTGAGACCACCGGAGACCTTGGCCGAAAGGTTGGCTGTGGTGAGATTGTCGAGAGAGTCGTCGACAACCTGAAGGACGAAAGCGAAGCCTACAGAAAGATGACCATGGAGACGATCGAGAAGTCCATCGCCAGCTTGGGTGCCGCAGACATCAACGAACGTCTGGAGGAGCGCCTCGTTGACGGTATCCTTACTGCCTTCCAGGAACAAACGGTAGAGGATGTTACCATCTTGAACGGCTTCGGAACGGTGGTCAACGCCCTCGACACTCGATGCACACCTTACCTGCCACAAATTGCCAGTACCATCCTCTTCCGTTTGAGTCACAAGTCTGCAACGGTCAGACAACAGGCTGCAGACCTGGTATCTAGAATTGCTATCGTCATGAAGCACTGTGGACAAGAGAACCTATTGGGTACGATCAGCATCAACTTGTACGAGAACTTGGGTGAAGAGTACCCCGAGGTTCTCGGTTCAGTCCTCGGTGCGCTGCGCTCGATCGTCACTGTCATCGGAATCAACCAAGTGCAGCCGCCTATCAAGGATCTGCTGCCGCGCCTCACTCCTATCCTCCGTAATCGTCACGAAAAGGTCCAGGAAAATACAATCGACCTGGTCGGACGTATCGCGGACCGTGGACCGGAGAGCGTCAACCCTCGTGAATGGATGCGTATCTGTTTCGAGCTCCTCGACATGCTCAAGGCACACAAGAAGGGCATCCGAAGAGCAGCCAACAACACCTTTGGCTTCATTGCCAAGGCCATTGGCCCTCAGGATGTTCTGGCAACCCTGCTCAACAACTTGCGTGTGCAAGAGCGTCAATCACGTGTCTGTACTGCCGTCGCCATCGGTATCGTGGCCGAGACTTGCGCGCCCTTCACCGTGCTGCCTGCTCTGATGAACGAGTATCGCGTGCCCGAGCTCAACGTGCAGAATGGCGTGCTCAAGTCTCTCTCCTTCCTCTTCGAGTATATTGGAGAGATGGCCAAGGATTACGTCTACGCCGTCACGCCACTGCTCGAAGACGCCCTCATCGACCGCGACCAAGTGCACCGCCAAACCGCAGCATCGGTAGTCAAGCACGTGGCCCTGGGCGTCGTCGGCCTCGGCTGCGAGGACGCCATGCTCCACCTGCTCAACCTGCTGTACCCCAACATCTTCGAGACCTCGCCCCACGTCATCGACCGCATGATCGAGGCCATCGACGCCGTCCGCGTCGCCGTCGGCACCGGCGTCGTCATGAACTACGTCTGGGCCGGTCTCTTCCACCCCGCCAGAAAGGTCAGGACGCCCTACTGGCGCCTCTACAACGACGCGTACGTCCACGCCGCCGACGCCATGGTGCCTTATTATCCCAACCTCGACGACGAGACTTGCGACCGCTTCGAGCTCATGGCCATCTTTTGAGAGGAGAGGGGTGATGCAGAGATACAATTGGAAACGGACTGGACTGGGGTTTGTGGCCCGCGGGGCTCGCGTCTTATCGTTACAGCGGCGTCTTTTTTGGGGGGGTGGTCGCACTGGTTAGGTTAGGTTGGTTTGGTGGTGGTTGACTTTCTTTTTTTTTTCGAGATGGGCTGGCCGGCCACACGGCATTGATGAGTGTTTTTCAAAAAAGAGAAAATTGACTGTTGCACCGCATGGATCCGTTTGATGTTTTGCTCAATCTCTTTCCCTTGTCGTCTGGTGTGTGGTCTACGAGTCGAGTGGTCATACACTTCATCCACGGCTCTGTGCTGCTGTAGCTGACCTATTCTGGCTGACCGATGATTGGTGTAGCGCTAAACGGATATTCGCTCAGACCGGAACAACTCTGTGCCTCACAATGGTTGAGATACTGGTCACAAACATCTGCGATGGCTAGTAATCGAGTGTTATCCATGAGACTGTAACGACTGCTGAATCAATAAACTATACGCTGCTGTCCTCTCCATCATCCCCATCACAAAACACCTTGCCAGAAGAAATCTCCTCGCGCACTTTGTCGAGCTCTTCGGGACTCTTTTCAAACCAACGGCTCTTGAATGCCTCAAATCTCCGCTTCGTGACATAGCGATCGAGCGCTTTTTGACGCTCCTCCAGATCAGGCTCTCTTTCGGGTTGCTCCAGATCGATCTCTCCGTCTTGTTCCTCCAAGCCAGGCGCTTCATGCTTCTTCAAAGGCTTGTAGAACCAATCTTGTTCCAGAATCTCATCAAACAAGCACCGGAGCTCCAATACAGTCCAGGCGTAGAGCACTTCCAGGTCCGCCGAACGAAATGGTTCACGACTCTTCCGGCGTCGAACCACAGTGACGTTGCCCGGTAGCCCCCATTGCTTCGCCGATACGAGGCCAAACAAGTCGTTGTGGCATGATTGGTATAGGCAGGCCGCCCAGAAATTTTGCATGTAAGTGGACCCCGTGCTGACCATTGGCTGATTGATGGAACGTAGTGGCATGTCAATGCGCCTGGGGATAGATGGTACCGTGCCATGGGGAAATACCTCGTGGGTAGGAGACAGCTTCACGTCGCGGAATACAGACTTGCCGCCATTGTCTTCTCCCCTGCACGAGATTTCGACGGCGTCAACGAGTGTAGGCAGTATCTGGTTCTTCAACTCCTGCATCTCTTGGACGTTGTGAGTCTTGTGCTTCTCCTCGCCATTGGTGCCATTGTATAATTCGAAGAATTGCATGATGATTCTCAAGTCGGTAGTATCAAGATCCCTGTCTTGTCCATGTACGAGTACTGGGCCTGACCAGCGGTATGGGAGCGGAAACTATCCCATGAGTTCAGTAAGGCTCAGGTTGAGTGGTGGAGGCTTCGTGTCAGAGTTTGTCTGCGCGTGCCACAGGAAGTAAACGGGACGGAGCAACAGCCTGGTGCCGACGCATCTGCCCGTGGTAAAGTCGGAAGCGAGTGCAGCGTCGCCCAGGAGGTTGCCAAAGTGCAGGCGACGATGGCCAGCATCTGGATCTTGATCATCATCAAGAGACGAATCCAGCAGGTCACCAGGGTGAACGCCTTCCAGCGCGAGCCAGACGAAGCGGAAAGCTGTGGCGTCGGGAGGGAAATATATCGCGCGCCTGGCATTCGTCTGAGGACGCTGACGGAAAGCAGGGAAGGTTTCGCAGAGCAAAGAATGGGCTGCGTAGTCCCGACTCTGGCACTTTGTCGAACAGTAATAGGCGTTGTTGCAGCCCGTGCATTGTGTGGTCGTACGTGTGTGGCACAGAGTGCAGTGTAGACCAGTTGCCATGATGAACAATAATGGATGATGATAGATGGATACAGAGACGGTGGAAGCAAGCGGGCAGAGGGGCGGAAGAAGTGCTGACTTCGATCCTGAGCGTCTGAAAAAGGAAGTCGCTCCCCAAGAATGGACACCATACCGTGGAAATTATTGAATGTGTTTAGAAACTCATCAGCTTACTTTTGACAGGCGAGATTGTATCCCAAAAAAAGGTCTGGACGAATAGAGACAATGATAAAGGATCGTAGAATCGAATTTCAGAAAAAAGATACAACAAGAAGCAAAGTCTCAATCACCGAACAAAGAAAACCATCAAACCACCATCTCAAACTTGGAAACTCGCAGATCCAACCTCGTCAGCACATTTAGGAGTTGAAGACACCGGCGATACACTTGGAGACAATGGCCTGGTCGGTGTAGGAGCCAGCGCTGCCAGTGGGGGTCTCGGAAAGCACGTAGCTGGTGTCGAACATGCCGGCAGCCCAACCGGTCCAGCCAAGGTAGACGTCAGAGTTCTGCATGAGGTAGTTGAGCTCGGCGCAGACGTTGGTCAGGCAGGTCTGGTCGTTGCTGCCACCGGCCTCGGTGAGGATGGCCTGGCGCTTGTTGCTGCGGAGCCAAGTAGCCAAAGTGGTGAAGGCGGAGATGTTGTCGGTGGTGCACTGCGAGTTGGTGCCAGAGCCGTCAGAGTCGGAGTATTCTGGAGGCGAAAGTTAGCATGAGTATTCAACAAATAAGACAAGAAGATCTACTCACGGTGAACATCGAAGATCAGACCGGTGGTGCTACCGTCCAAGTTGGTAACCTTGGCCAGAGCGGCGGCAGAGCCGGAAGAGACAAACGCCGAGGCGTGAGTCCACTCGTTGCCGGGCAGAAGAATCATGTTGGAGGTGGCGCCAGCCTTGCGGATGGCGGTAACAGCGGTCTGGATAGCAGAGGCCCAGGCGGTCATGTCGCTGAGATCGTGGGGCTCGTTCATGAGGCCAAAGGCGACCTTGGGCTTGCTGGCGTACCTGTGTTTTTTGATTAGTCATGTAATTGGTAGGTCTCGCATACTTGGATAACGTACTTGGTAGCAAGCTGGCTCCAGACGGAGGCGAACTGAGCAGCAGTAGGACCACCGCTCTGGCCAACAATGGCGCCGTTCCAGCGGGCGTAGTTGTGCAAGTCAATGATACACAGCTCGGCGCCCGAGTTCAAGCAGTAGGTGACCTGAGCATCGTACTTGGCAAAGAAAGTCGAATCCAGGTTGCCTCCGAGCTTGCTGCCGACGAGGTATTGCCAGCCAACGGGGAGACGGAAAGCGTTGAGACCAGAGTCCTTGACGAAGTGGTTCATCTGGGACTGACCGGTAGTGCCAGGGTCAACGTAACTTCCAGAGTTTCCGCTCGTGTCCATGCCAAAGTCGAAGCCGGAAATGTTGATACCGGCGTACTTGACCTTGCCCTTGGATGAGGCAGAGGTGGTAGATGTGGCAGCCTTGGTGGTCGAAGCACGGGTAGTGACAACTGCCTTGCTGGAAGTGGGGACAGGGGCCTTGGTGACGACCGAGGAAGTCTTGACCGAAGAAGCCTTGACCGAGGTCACGACCTTGGTCGCGAGGGTGGTGGTGGCCTTGGAGGTTCCGGCAGCAGCGCCAGGAACACACTGAGCGTAGTAAGGGTTCTGAACGGCGCAGTGATAACCGCTGACACAGGTGGTTGCACCAGTCCAGCCTTGGCCGCCCTGAGGAGAAGGTCAGTATATTGCATACTGTCCAAACTCGCTACCTCTACTTACACATTGGCCGTAAGCAGACTGCTGGGCCACGGCAGAACCAGCTGCCGCAGCGAGAGCAAGAGCGGTGTACTTCATGTTGATGGAGAACGGAAAAAGGCGTGAAAAGAATGACACGCTAGGTGGAAAAGGAGAAGGGAGAAGGAAGAATGAACGATAGACGAAAGAAGGTCAAGGATGGGTTGAGAAAGAAGAGAAGGCAGAGGATCAGAGTAGATCTTATATGCAGAGGCTACCTACAATGCCTGGATGGATGTCACGGCAGGTGGATAAGTTATGGAAACTAGGTTAAACATGGGTCCAGTGTAGGAAATATATTGAGGGGCAGCACTAAGATCTGGAGAGGGGCGATGGAACATGCCCGTCATGGGCGGAGGCTAGAAGCCTAGACGTCGATAGAGACGATACACGCCTTTGGCGTTAGCGGAACCTGGTCGAGGATCGGGATGGCAGTGCGTGCTAGACATGAAACTCGTGAATGGAGCAATAATGTTCCTACCGTGTCTTCCGAAATGATTTGATCTTGCAAGGATTTCAAAGATCAGAGACGCTACTGTGGCAAGCATCCTTTGCGAACACAAGCACGGCACTATGGCAGGCCTGTCCGAGATGACAGGAACGAGAGGAGGGTGTGGATGGGTTCTTTGTTTCCGCAAGCGAGCAACGGGTGTGGCGTAGCGTTGTTCAAAGAAGCTTTTCACGGGATGGGCTGAAACAGCAGCCCAGCGGGTCTTGGCGCCAAAGTTTGGTCCTTGAAATTGAATCCTGCTCTCTTTGTTTTGCACCACGATGGAGCCTTTGCATATTCGATATTATTGTTGTTGTGGATGCTGCCAGCCGTGCGACCTCGCGTGGAGGCAAGCACGTTGGCGCTTGTCCACTGACAGCTGCAACCAGAGCAAAAGGGTAAGGAAAAGCAATAGACAGGAGAGGTGAAAACGGTCGACGGCTCGGGACGACGCCGAGTGCTGACAGAAGTCAAGGTATCTGACTTTTTCGACACGGCCTGGGGAATGTCGTTCGATGACCCGTCAGCACGGCCGAGCAGGCCATGTATCCCCCCATCCCTCGGAGCGGGATGATGAAGGGCGAAAAGGAGGAGTGGGTTCGATGTTCTGACCACGTAAAAATACATTTCTATACAGGTGAATTTTGTACACAATTCCGTCGTCTATCTTCACGAATCACGCATTTGAGTTTCGTATCTCTTGCCCCTGAAGGCCCAAACTCCCCAGTTCCCGGCGGTGACGTCCTGGGGGTCGAGGTCGTTCAGATCCCAGCGCAAGCTGCGGAAGCGGTTCTCGCCCGGCTGGAGCAGAATGTCCATCTCGTCGCCGACAGTGTCGCGGACCCATTTGATGTCGCGCTGCATGTCGTATTCCGTGTAACCGGTGGCGATGATGGGCACCTTAGTGTCCAATAGCGGACGGATAGTGTCTCGCCATTCGTGGGAGCTGGCGGGGTGGCCCAGACCGGGGTGGAAGAGGACAAAAGCGTCAAAGTAAGGGTCATACGGGTAAAAGGTCTGGGCGTTGTGCAGGGTGTGGAAGTACTCGACGTAAGTGGTGACCTTTAGCTGGTGGCTAATGCGGTCCTCGACGACGGCGCCAAAGGGGTTTTGAGGGGTGCGGGGCGGGAGCGGGTACTCGTCGTCACGGTTGGCCATGCTCTCAGGACCGATGAAGATCAGATGGAAGGTGGAGCGGGGGAAGAGCCAGGCCAGCTGCTGCCACACCTCACGCGGCAATGACGACTCGGCACGGGCGCCCAGACAGAACAGGCGCACAGGGGGGGCAGTCGGACGCAGACCCTTGATGCCGTCGCCTGCACCAGAACGAGGGGGGTGCAGGGTGTACTGCAGAGCAGTGAAACTCTTCAGACCCTCTGGAGTCAGGCGGTTGCGCACGGTGTAAGGGCTCAGCTCGTGGAGAACGCTGGCGACGGTGGCGGGGTAGGTCAGCAAACGGGTGGCCTGGCGGAGACTGCGCTCGTCGTTGATGGCGTTGAACTCGCGCGAGTAGAGCAGCGTGTCCCAGTTGGTCATGTTGACCTGAGCCTCGTCGAGCTGGGGGCCGGGGTATTCGAATTCGGGGAAGAAGCGGCCAGAGACAAGGTCGTGGTCGTCCTCGTTGATCTGGCGCAGGATGTCGCAGATGTCCAAGTGAGCCTCGTAGTTGTCGGCCAGATGCTCTTCACAGCAGGCAACGGGGATGCCGCAGTCGGGGCATTCATAGCTGACATGTGCAGGAGGCAGGCTGCCCGTCTTGCGGGCTTCTTTGTCGTCGGGGCTGGTAGGCTGGCGAGTTGGCGAGTGGTCGGAATGAGGGCAGTAGGCGTTTTGCTTGATGAAGGCGGCGCGCTTGCGGACGATGGGAGAGGGCGAGTCGGTGAAAGAGTGGAACAGGTTTCCCGGCCGGAGGAGTTCTCGGGTGCGGTCGCCGGCGGCATCGGAGAGAGCGTGTTGGACGGCAGGAGACTCGCGGGTCAATTGGGCGATCTGGAGTGTCGGTGCTGAGGTCGATATGCGCCTCCTGTTTCTCGAGACTCTCTTTGGCGACGACGACGACGACGACGACGACGAGGACAGGGCGGGTTGCGCGGACGATGAAGCGGAAAAGAGGCGAGCGGCGGGGGCTCTTGACCGCGGCGACAGGGCCAGGCGTGTTAGGCGCTGCCCACAGCGTGCAGCTGAAGACGACGACAGCGACGCCATGCTCGTGGATGACTGAGGGCGCACGATGCTTCTGTCTTGTTCTGTCTTGTCCTGTCTTGTTTCCACTCGAGCGCTCTATCGCATAGGCATGATGCAGCCAGCCATTTGCGGCCCGAGCTCTCGTCTCGCATGTCAAGTCTTGGCTCGGCGTCGCTTCGAGCAGCAGCAGCAGCAGCTCTGGAGACTTTTCCAAGAGGCCATGGACTCTTTGCATACCGCACTCAACTACTCGTCCTAGGAGCAGCGCCTTTTCCTGCCCTCTCGGCCTGCCTCGCCCCCGCTTCATCTTTGTGCCGCGGCCCCCGTCTCTCCGCTCCTCGCACCCGCTCGGCGCATTCGTCTGCACTCGCTCGCAGCTGCGCGCGCGCCTCTCCACCCTCTCGACCATTCCACCACCCAACATCCGCCCCTTCACATCTCCTCTCTAAACACCTCGAGCGCCCTTGGCGCACGCTCGCCACTTTTCGCCCGCCATGTCGTCCATCACCTCCAACATGGCCATGTACTCGCTGACTCTGCAGCCCCCCGGCATCATCACCCATGCCATTGTCGGCAACTTTGTCGCGAGTCGGCCCAAAGAGCAGCAAGTCGTCCTGGCTCAGGGAGAAAGACTGAGTCTGTTGACCATTGACAAGGATACCGACCACATCCGCACCATCCTCAGCCACAACGCCTTTGGCATCCTGCGCAACCTGTCTTCGTGCAGGGTCCCCGGCACTCCGCGCGACCTGATCATCGTCTCCTCCGATTCTGGCCGTGTCTCTCTCCTGCAGTATGACGACGAAAAGAACCGCTTCGAGCGCGTCCACCTCGAGACCTTTGGCAAGTCGGGCATCCGCCGCACCATCCCCGGTCAATATCTTGCTTCCGACCCACGCGGTCGATGCTGCATGTTTGCCTCTGTCGAAAAAAACAAGGTCGTCTACATCCTCAACCGCAATGCCGAGCAGCAAGTCACCATTTCCTCGCCCCAAGAAGTCAACCGCCCGCAAACCTTGACTTTCGACATCTGCCCCGTCGACACAAACTTCCAAAACCCCGTCTTCGCCGCCCTCGAGGTCGATTACACCGACAGCGATCAAGATCCCACCGACGAATCCTACAACAGCCGCGAGAAGCTACTCGTCTACTACCGTGTCGACCTCGGCCTGAATCACGTCGTTCGCGAGTGGGCAGATGCTGTCGATTATTCGGCAAACAAGCTCTTCCCAGTACCAGGCGGCCTTGACGGTCCCAGCGGTGTCGTTGTGTGTTCGCTTGGAAAGATCACCTACCGCCACCCCATGCAGGACCCACACACCTTGGTCATCCCCCGTCGCAAGGGCGGTCTCGAGAATCCCGACCGCGAGAGACGCATTGTCGCTGGCGTGGTCCACCGCTTCAAGGCCGGCTTCTTCCATCTCCTGCAGACCGAGGATGGTGATCTGTTCAAGTTGACCATGGATCTCGTCGAAGACGACCAAGGCCGCAAGACCGGTGAAGTCGCAAGCATCGAGCTTCGCTACTTTGACACTTTCCCCGTCGCATCGACCATGTGCATCTTAAAGTCTGGTTACCTGTTTGTTGCTGCAGAGAACGGCGATAGCCACTTCTATCGCTTCCTGAATCTCGGTATGAACATCGACCCCCTCACTGACAGCACTTCGGAGCAAATTTCGTACTTCTTCCCTCACGACTATGACAACGTAGATCAATCGGCCACCGTACCGAGTTTGCACCCCCAGCGCAGGACAGTGGTGCAGGACATTGCTGGTGGTGATGACTGGAAAATCTACACCACTGCTGGAACAGGCACTCGCGGCTCTTTCCAGGTTGTTAGCCATGGTCTGGGTGTCACCGAGCAAACCCGCGCAGAACTGCCTGACCAGCCCAACAACCTCTGGGTCGTCTCCGATGACCGCTTCTCCGACGCTGACAAGTACATCGTCTTGGGCTTCCGCGACGCCACTCTCTTCCTCGAGGTCGGCGAAAACACTCACGAAGTCTCCGATCACGGCCTGCACAAGGAAGTCACGACCATCCACATGGGCCTCATGGGAGACACCGGCATTCTCCAAGTCTGGGACAGAGGTTTCCGCTTCTACACTGGACCGGACAGTCCGCAAGAAGACTGGAAATGTCCTCCGCACCGTACCATCATCAAGGCCACGAACAACCACCAGCAATTGTGCTTGGCTCTCAGCTCAGGTGAACTACTCTACTTTGAGGTGTCACAAGATGGCAGAAGAATCCAGGAGTATGAGCAAGGTGCTGATGTCTTGACCGTCTCTGGTGTTGTTCAGGCAATGAGCATGGGCGATGTTCCCGAGGGCCGTGTCAGAGCACCCTTTCTCGTTGTTGGATGTGACGACTCGACCATTCGTGTGTACTCTCTTGACCCCGGTGGTGAGATGCTCAAGTCGCAGTCGATCCAGTCTCTTACCTCTCCTCCCCGCTCCATCGAAATCTTGCCCATGGAAGACTCGACCGGCATGACTACCTTTGTACACGTCGGTCTGTTCTCTGGTCTGTATCTGCGTGCCGTTCTGGACGACATCACCGGCGAACTCGGTGATGTGCGTTCGCGATTTCTCGGTGCCGACGAGGCCAAGCTATACCCCGTTGCCGTCAATGACAGCCCTGCCGTGCTCGCTTGCGGTGCCAAGACCTTCCTTTCCTACCCTCATCCAGAAACCAAGGAGTTGCTCCTTACCCCTCTCGACTACCACTCTTTCAACTGTGCAAGCATGCTGAGATCCAGAGTGGCGGGCCGCAAAGGGCAGACCTCTGTCAGACAATCAATTGTCGCCCTTCGTGGAGCCGAGATCTTTGTCTTCAGCATTGGCGACACGTCCAAGAACATTCTCACAAAATCCTTCCCTCTCAAGCATACCCCCCGCGATTTCTGCAGACATCCGGACTACCGTTACTTCTCCGTCATTCAATCCGATCAAAATGTACTTAGCAAGCAGAGCAGAGACACGCTCCTCGCAGATCCGACCAGATCAGAAGAGGACAAGAAACAATTAGGCCCGAGTGACCAGTTCGGCTGGCCACGAGGTCCCGAATGGGCTTCATGCATTCAGGTCGTTGATCCGACCGCGGAAGACGAGAAAGACGCCGTTGCATACACAATCGACCTTGAAGCAAATGAGGCTGCTCTGTGCTGCGATATGGTTCCTTTTGAGAACCAAGACGGTGAAGTCTTCTTGCTCGTCGGCACCGGCAAGAACATGCGGTCTGGCCCTCCTGTCCCCAACGCTCCCAGAATGACAGGCTCAGTACACGTTTACCGTGTGCTAGATCCAGGCAACGAGCTCGAGTTGATTCATAAAACTGACTTTGACAAGCCTATTCGCGCATTGATGCCTTTCCAGGGCCGTCTGGCATTGGGTGTCGGCAACGAAGTGTTCATTTATGACCTGGGTATGAAGGCACTGTTGCGTAAAGCCCGCTGTCGCGTACCTGGCACTCAGATTGTGGACATGAAGACCCAAGGATCACGCATTGTCGTCGGTGATGTCCAAGAGTCGGTCTCCTATGTCGTGTACTCCCACAAGGACAACAAACTCACGCCCTTTGCGGATGATGTTGTCGCACGCTGGACTACCTGCTTCACTATGCTTGACTACGACACTGTGGCCGGTGGTGACAAATTCGGCAATGTTTGGGCTGTTCGCTGTCCCAAGTCTGCGTCGGATGAAGCAGATGAACCCGGCGCAGCGTCCTTCCTCGCAAATGAGAAAGCCTACCTTGGCGGCACCCCTCACCGCCTTGCGCTTCAGTTCCATAACTTTGTGCAAGATATCCCTACATCGATTCAGAAGACGACACTGGTGCCGGGTGGCCAAGAAGTCATCTTCTGGGCTGGTCTTCAAGGCACACTCGGCATCTTTGTGCCATTTGTCGACAGAGAAGATGTAGACTTCTTTGGCAGTTTGGAGCAGCATCTGCGCACAGAAGACCCGCCAATCTGCGGCCGTGATCACCTCATGTACAGGAGTTATTACATCCCGGTCAAGGGATGCATCGATGGTGACTTGTGCGAAAGGTACTTCTTGCTCAGCAGAGACAAGAAGGAGAGAATTGCAGGCGACTTGGATCGCACTGTCAGGGAGGTGGAAAAGAAGATTGGTGAAATGAGGACTAGAGTAGCATTCTAGAAAAGTCATGAGTTTTGGATCAGACATCGGCCTTGTACTTTATCTTATATATCCCTTGTACGAGAAAAAGAGCATTCTTAACAACTATACTTCAGAATATTCTAACAAGATTGCCCAAGTTCTCTATAAATTCTCTGTTGGAAATCCGCCGAGCCCATCCACAGTTTGTTGTCTGGGCAACCCTGTTCTGCTTGAAACTTTTTCATGCTCAAATACAGTTCTACCAATTGTTTTTGCGACTATCTAGTAACAGGAAAGGAAAGATGCTCGACAAACTTCCCGATGAAGTTCTCCATCTGATATTCAAGAGCTTCGTCACGACTCCAAATATCTTCCATGATGACAATCTCGAAAACGCTTATCATTTCAACCATTGGAAAAACCTGTCACGATTGTGCAAGACATCGCGCCGACTGCGCAACATCGCCGAGCCTTTGCTCTATCATAATTATGCCAAACCAGACTCCGCTTCAGATCCAGCCGCTCACTACTCTTTTCGGAAATATCTCACTACTGTACTCAATCGCACGGAGCTCCTTCAACATGTCCGTTCGCTCTACATAGGATCTTGGAGACGCTACCCTGGAAGACATCTTCAGTACTCTGCCAAGGGCAAAAAGTCTGCGTACACTACCCGTCTATGCGCGGCACCTTTCCCTCAGGAGTTGCATGATCTATACAATGCTCATGCTGCAAAGTCGATTCTGGGATCCGCATGGAAAAAGGCGCTTGATGCAGGCGAAGAGGTGGCAGAAATTGCCCTTCTCCTGAGCCTCACCCCAAATCTGGAGCGCATTGAATTCTCTATGCCGCACTTCAATCTCGGTCATGATACAGCTCCTCAGTATTTCTGGCCACAACTTCTGGTATCCTCTGCCGACTGGGACCCTTCCAACCATTTCCACCGACTGAAATCCGTGATGGTTCACAAGAGAAACCTCAAGAGTGAAAGATCTGGCACTGGATTTGAGATGGATCCATTTCTACCGTTTATTGGTCTCCCTAGACTGGAAATATTCTGGGTGGAAGGGGCAGAGGCTGGTGCATATGACATTAGGTCCGAAACTTATCCCTTGAGCGCTGGAACATCACCATTGACCGACCTCACACTGAAGCCTTCTCATATCCATCCTTCGAAGTTGAGGAACATACTTGGTCGCTGCTCTAAATTAGAAGCCTTCAACATCGATTTCTTGGAAGAGGCTGAATTCATCCCCGGCTTCTCGTGGGATAGTGTTGGCCAAATGTTGAAAGCAAATAAACACAGCCTCAAGGAGCTTATACTGACCGCTGACATAAGATCGCAATTGGCTACAGAAATGGCCACTGGATCAGAGGGAACATGCGTGTCAATCGGGTCGCTTCGGGATTTTACCTCTCTTGAAGTGCTCGACGTGCTTCAAACGACCTTGCTGGGATTCGAAAATACGATAGACTATCTTACTTTGGCTGTGCCTGCAACCCCTCTCGAGGAGATGCTACCGAGCAGTCTCAAAGATCTCACCATCGACATGTGTACCATGACGCTCGTACCTTATCTGGAAGGCTTGCTTGCCAAGCTGCCAGAGCGTTTTCCACAACTGAAAACGATAGAACTCAGCGAAATCGACTTGAAGCGATTTGACACGGACGAACTTCCGGCAGAAGAGGCTGGAGCCATGATGCGGGATCGCAAGGAACGCGTGGCAAGACTCAGGGAAGGGTTTATCCAGGCCGGGGTCGAATGGCTGTAGAAGCGTGCACATCCTGGAACATCACAAAGAATATATCGCGGTATGGCAGGCCCAGCAAGCCGTCCAATGACGACAGAGATATGAGATGGCAATCCCAATGTTGTGGGCCTTCTTCGAGAGTTTGAGAGAAGTTGCCTCGGCGTGGACCACCGTTGTAAATGCTCCGATAGAAAAAACCTATTACCACAACAACCTGGAGGTGGTTTGGCGCATCGGCTACGTACGCCATATTCGATGCTGCCATCGGCCGATGTAGGGTCGCGTCGCTCAAACTTACATGCTCAACCCATGACTGTGTGCAGTCTCCAGCATCTTCTCCATCCAGATCGTTGTCGTAGGCCAGCAACCATCTCACGCGCGCGCGTATTGATACAAGAATAGAATCAATAAAAGTGCTATGGTCGGATCAGGATGCCCCAACAAGATGATCCTGCCCCGTCATTGCCTTTACTGAGGAAGAGTTGCAATGCGGATCGTCATTGTCTTACCCACCTGCTCACAATCATGGTGAACAAGCCCTCGCGTGATAGAAAACGGCAAGCGAACGGTGATCCTATGCTCGTACAGCTGCAGTTCCTGTAGCGGCTCGCCGAACGAGGTGTTTTTTGGACATGGCAGGAGCCAATAGTTTGGGGATCTGCAGGTGTTCGATGTCGATGATGACGCATCATCGGGATCGGCGTGTGAGGTTGCCTGTTCCTTGTAGCTGTACGAGAGGATGAAGGATGAGTGCCGCAGTCAAGAAGCAATAAAGTAACGCTTTTGTGCCAAGCTCCATGGTATGGCTGGTTGGTTGAGCAGCGCGAGAACCCTGACGATCTGCCGCGTTGCGCCAGTTTTTCTGCTGCAGGGTGTGCTTCTCTTGACTTCACTTCATGTCTTCCACTTACTTTCGGCAACGTAATACACGCCCCTTGTATCTCGCATTCATGTTGTTCGTTGCGCCTGTTGCAACTGTCATCTCTGGCTGTAGCAATTCTGTGTGCCGACAGTTGACCCGGCTTACGAATATCTTGCTCGTCTCATTGTGAAAGTCGCAACGCTCCGTGAGAATTTATCGATTTTTTGGCAACGGTCTCCATCTTTAGCATTGCGAGGCACAACGGTAAGTCAACTGTTTCCAGGGAAAAACACCAATTTCTCGTGGGAAGTGTAAAAACAGCAAACTTTCCTTCCTTTGACATCCAGCCATCGACCTGTATATAACCAGGCTTCGAAGCCAGGCCAGTCACGTTCTATTTATCATCACCTTCGCTTTGTGAACACACTTTCGCTCAAAGACTCGCGCTTGTATACCTAATCATTATTCCCGAATAATAACAACTACGACAATAACAACAGAATGGTCGCCTTTGTCTCTGCAGCCCTCGCTGCATTGTCGCTTTCGAGCGTCGCCCACGCTTCGGTTGGATACCGTCGTCAGGAGATGAACTTCAATAGCTCCAGCATCATTAGCAGCAGCACCGGTACTGGTGTTTCCTCAATGAGCTCCAGCAGCATCGGCAGCACTGGCACTGCTGTCTCTTCCACCGGCTCGAACAGCACTGGCACTGCTGTCCCTTCCACTGGCTCGAACAGCACCGCCTTGAGACCTTCGTCTACTGGCGGCGTCACTGCTACTCCCAACAGCCTTGGCAACAACGGCACCGCCTTCGACAGCTTTGAAGACCTGATCTGCCCTCTGTACGACGACGAGGTCCTCCTCAACACCGATGGCAGCAGATTCCTTATCCAGTGCGGCACCAACGCCCAGGGAACTGTTATTGCTGTCCGCAAGGCCCGTAGAGTCAGACGTCAGGCCACCTTTGGAAACGAGTGGCTCATCGACTGCGTTAACGGCTGCACTGCTCTCGGCAACTGCGTTGCTACTTCCTACAACAGCCTGCAGGGCACTTGTACCTTCTTCAGCGCCATCGACTCTACTGTTGCTGCTGCCAACACTGACCTCGCTCTTCTCGTCTCTGACGGCACCGATGACACTGGCGCTGGTGCTGCAGATGGCAACAGCGCTGCTTCCACAAACAGCAACAGCGCTGCTTCCACAAACGGCAACAGTGCTGCTTCCACAGACAGCAACGGTGCTGGTTCCACAGCCACTATCACCAGTGCTCCTCTGACCACCTCGACCGTTCGCGCGACCACTACCCGCACCATCTCGAGCTGTCCTCCTGAGGTTACAGATTGCCCTCTCAGAACCACCACCGAAATCATCGATCTTTACACGACGGTCTGCCCCGTGTCCACTGCCGGCGCTGTTGCCGTCCAGACTGTCAAGGTCTGCACTGCTTGCCAGTACGTGCCCACGACTGTCACTGTCTACCAGTGCCCTACTCTCGGTGCCACCCCCGGAAGCAAGGTCCCCGTCACCACCCAGGTTGTTGCTGTCCCTGTCCTCGTGGGTCCCACTGCTTCCATGACCACCTCGACTGTCTACGCGACCTCCACTGGTGTCAGCACTGCCTCCAACGGCAGCAAGGTCACCGTCACAAGTGTGATTTCTCTCTACACCACTGTCTGCCCTGCAACGAGCACCGGCGCTTCCGTGTCGAGCACCGGCACTTCCGTATCGAGCACCGGCGCCTCGGTCCCTCCTGGAACCACCGGGGTCCCCGGCACGAGCATTCCTGGAAGCACCAATTCGACCAGCATCACCCAGTCTTCGCCTTCGGTCGTCACCGTCAGCAGCAAGACTACTTCTATGGTCATGTACACCGGTGCTGCCGTCAAGAACTCCGCCATGGGTTTCGCCGCCGCTGTCGCCGGTGTTGCGGCCTTTGTTCTTTAGACCACTTGATATCCTTCTGATGCGTCTGGCACCCATCACTCTCCTTGATGCCCCTCTCCAAAACTGATTTTTTTTTTTTCCATACCCTTTCTCTACTTTGGCCTTGGGCATATTAGTCCAATGGCCCCTTCTTTAATCTTCAGCTTTATTTCCTTTGTTTTTCTTAACCACATCTTTGTACCATTTTATGTACCATGTGTATGGGTTACTGGTGGATGTGCTAAAGGGTGATACCCAGCTTGTTTGCCTTTTGGTTTTCGAATAAAACATCATCTTTAATGAAGCACAACAACCATGATTGGTTGATCTTTGCGTCTTGCCCATCTGGCTTGTTTTTAATCGCTGCTCTCTTCATTATGTGAAGCTCTTGCTTAGTTTGTCCATTTTAAGTCGTGATAAGCTGCCCCGCTAGATTGAGTGACTGCTCATGTTTGTGCTTGAGAGCTGTCGCTGTTTCATCTGAATGCATGGCTCGGAAACTTGCATGCGTTTACAGGGTAGGTGCTTCAGCTGTCGGGATACATCAACTGCACTCAAAGCATCCAATCAAGGCATCATGTATTTGACCAATTCACAGTGGATATATGTACCGCAGTCTGTGTTGGACTGTGGATGTTTTCATACTTCCAAGTGCGTGTAAGAGATCATGTACGGTCTTGCGGGAGGACAATTGAACCATCGGGCATCAATGCAACGGAAAGCTGCATATGCAGTGCTGTGCTCATTCTTGCTTGTCTGACAAGCTGCATTGCAGCTGGAAAACAGCGTATTTGCGGATCAATTCCACATCAATAAGAGGTTGGCAACCCCCTTCTTGCCTTGCATTCTCCATCTTCTTCCTCGCAATCCCGTCACCTTCTTGCCATGACCGTCATTACTCCCACCCAGCTGTGCGCAGACTGCCACCAGGCTGGTCGGATGGTCTGCACGGGCTGCAGAAACATCCACTATTGCTCACAAGCATGCCAAAGGTCCGACTGGCCTCTTCACCGCAGAGTCTGCAAGGCCTTCAGCGACTTTGAAAAGGAAAATCGACCAACTTCCAATTCGGTGCGCGCAATCTACTTTCCTCCCGACGAGCCTGCCCCCAGATTCATCTGGCTTGAAGCCGTCAAGAATGGCACCGACGCTACGGGCCGTATCTTCCAGTCAATCCACCTTGGAATCTTCCTTGCCCACATCAGCACCGGCAGCACTCCTGAGATCAAGACACATGACTTCAAACACAACCCAGTCGTCGACAGAGACTTGAAGCATATCGTCAAGCTGAACTACCTCTCACACACCATCAAAGTCAACGAGAGCATCAGGAAGGCGACCTGCAACAGGATTGGCGAAGTGTGGCATGGTCCGATGATTGCGTACGGCCACCATGGCTCCAAGCCCGACTCGCAAGGCAACCTCTTCTGCGACCTGGACACGAATGACTTGAAAGCAATAGTCGACTGGATGCACGTTTACCCCGTGATCGAGGGCGTGCGGGTGAACTGTGCAGGCGACATCAAGCACTTCGGAAGATCCATGTTCGAGACAATTGGCATCTCCCCTTCTCACGACATCTTCCGAAACGGCAAGGAATCCGAGATCTGCCGCCGACTTGACATGCCGACCCGTGCCTTCAGACTGACGCCTGATGCGTCGTTCGACGGCCCCGACTTCAGCAACTCCAACGCAGCCTATCTGCATTACGCCTGCGAGCCCGATACCAAAGCCGATCTTGGCTGGGGATGGGCACCGTCGTACTGGCAGCACTTGTGCGGAAGCTTCATCATGGCTCGACAGGACCGCAAGCCACTTTCGATCGACACCATCGATCAGGTCTGCGAATGGAGTCGTGAAAATCTGCAGTCACTGTTGGAGAGCGCGCTGGGGGATGGTGCACACACCAATGTGGAGCTCCGATGTGAGGTTGTCGAGCAGATCACAAAGGAACGGTTTGAGGAATGGAAGAGGTTGAATGGTCGGTCTTCGGAGAATGGCGAAGGACAGTCTTGGGAGTCGAAGTCGGTGGATCAGCAGGTCAGGGAGAGAGGATGGGGTGCTTGGTCGACCTTGACCAGATTTGTATGATGGTCTCAACGGTTCTTATCTTTGTTAGCTAGACAGAAGGGATGGTAGATAGCCATGGAATGAATTGTGTCGGTCATTGAGACCATCTGTCAAGAAATGTAGCTTTATCTTCGTTGTAGCATTCACCTTTTCCCAGAAGCGTCAAGCGCGGTAAGATACAGCGACAGGTGGGTGACAGGTGACAGAAAACATCATCATACATAATGGTATATAAAAGAAGATGAACATACATCTACAACTTGGCCAGCCTTTCCTTGGGCCCAGCCAGAGGATCATACGCCGCAACGCTCAGCGTATCCGGCGCAACAGGCGCGGTATGGGTGTGCAAGCTCCTGGTGTCAACAAGCTCAGGACCCAACTGATCGACACTGCTGCAACCGATCAAGCGCATGTTCATCTCCATCTCGTCCTTGAGCAACTGCATGGCGCGGTCCACGCCGGGCAGACCGTACGCCGACATGGCGTAGAGGAAGGGACGACCGATGCCGACGCCCTTTGCGCCCAAGCACAGGGCCTTGAGGATGTCGGTGGCGCGACGCACGCCGCCGTCAATGTAGACCTCGATCTGGTTCTCGAGGCCCAGACGACGCAGCTCGGTCATGGTCTCGGCCAGGACCTCGATGCCGGAGCGCGACGTGTCGAGCTGGCGGCCGCCGTGGTTGCTGAGGACGACGCCGTCGACGCCCGCAGCGACGGCCTTGATGACGTCCTCGACGCGCTGGACGCCCTTGAGCAGGACGGGCATCTTGGTGACGCTCTTGAACCAGGGAATGTCCTTCCACGACAGCGAGGGGTCGATGAAGGACGAGATTGCGCGGGCGGCGCCCTGGCTGCGGTCGACGTTGTCGCCGCCCGTGTTCTGCACGTTGCTGCCGACGTCGGAGAACTTGGAGCGCATGTCCTTTTCGCGGCGGCCGAGCTGGGGCGCGTCGACGGTGATGAAGAGGCCCTTGCAGCCGCGCTTCTCGGCGTGCTCGATGATGCGCTTGGTGATGTCGCGGTTCTTGTTGACGTACAGCTGCAGCCACTGCACCTGGTCGCCCTCGGCGGCGTCCATGATCTCGTCGAACGAGCACGAGGCCAGCGTGGGAATCATCTGAATGACGTCGTGCTTTTTGGCGGCGCGCGTCAAGACGACCTCGCCCTCGGGGTTGCCGAGCTTGCCCAGGGCCGTGGCCGTCACGTAGAAGGGCATGCTGACTTTGGTGCCCAACATGGTCGTCGACATGTCGACGTTCTCCACATCGACGAGCACCCTTGGCCGGAACCAGACCTTGTGGAAGGCGCTGTGGTTCTCTCTCATCGTCTGTCCTTGCGGTCAGCACGTGTCTCTGTGCAGCGGCTGCACGCATCTCACTATCTCGTCGTCGGCACCGCTCGAGTAGTATGCCCAGGCCGTCTTCTTCATGACCCGCTTGGCCACGGCCTCAAAGTCCATGAGGTTGTAGCACTGCTCGAGGATGGGCATCCGCTTGATCCTCTCCTGTCTCTCGGCCTCGTCGGGGTCCTCTTCCTTGGCCTCCTGCTGCACAGTCTGCATGTCGACCTCGCCCAGGTGCTTGCTCTTGTCGAGGAACTTGTCGAGCGTGTCCGGCGGGTGGATGGGGTCGTACTCCTCGGTGGCATCCTTGCCCGCGTACTTGAGGATGATCTTGGGGCCGCCCGGGTGCTCGGGCAGGAACTCGGTCACGTCGTAGGCGCGGCCGTGGACAATGACCCAGCACGAGTCGCGGCTGTTGTGCTTGGCCACCTCGTCGCCCGTCAACTTGACCGCCTGCGTGTTGTTGCTGTCGTGGTTCATCTTGGAGATATGCACAAAACACTACAGACACGACAGACGAGGGAATGAAGGCAGGATAAGAAGGAAACAGATGCGCCAAAGAGATTTTGGGACGGGAATGAGTATTCGGCAGCCTTGCCGAGCACCGCTCTTCTCTCCTCCCTCGGTACAAAGGGCATTCAGCAGCCGCTGCACCTTGAATCTCTCAAACGTCTCCACACATTCCCGGCCCAAATGCGGAGTTAACCTTTGGTGTGTCTCCTCGGCACATCTTTTCCCGAACTCGTTTCTGCTCTTGACAGATGGAAATGCTATGTTTTATAGGCAGGAGAAGACACACCATACTGTGGCTTCATTTCAACCACCATCTGGTCTCTATACTCACCTCTTCTTTGCACCCAAAACACTCGAGTTGTATTGACGGAGAGCCGGATACAGTTGCTTACCCCACATTGCTTAGCTCTCCGGGATGCTTGATTGGTCAGAGTTCCGGCTGAATTTACCGACTTCCATTCGCTCCTCCGACCTCGCTCCGTCCTCTTTCCCTCCTTGACACCTACAGCCAGTTTAGATGGCTCTCTGATGTTTTCGTGCTACTGCTGCTACACATGGCTTGATATTGCACCTCCCTTGCTCCAAAGATGGCTACATTGGCCAGTCAGGGTGATGATGCACATAATCTGGTAACTTACGCCAAGCCGCTTGGAAAATTATGAAATTGCTTCTGGGTGCCGTTCCTCATGCGGACAACTACATTGTCTAACAAACAAGCGACGGGGGATGTCTCACTCCCTTTGGTATCTAGGCAGTGTCTCAAAGTCAGGCAAAGCACAAAGAACAACACACAATGCTTCAAACGTCTCCTTTCATGATGAGCGGCTTGCATTGTCTGCTCTCTCAACATTTAAACATGCTTTGTACCTTCCTTTGTCCAGTTCTCTCAAAGAACTTCAGCAAAGGGTCTACTCATCGCCATTCAAATATCCTGCGAATCTCGAGTTTGACCAAAGCACACACACACACACACACATTCACCAACCACAACCCCCACCAAAAAAAAAAAGCAGTTCAAACATCTTGCCAAAACACAACACCTGACAAAATGTCTGAACTGCACACCATGGATCCTCGGCTCTTGATGCCTTCAACTACCGAGCTGGACTCGCAACATGAGCTTTCCGACCTTGTCTTCAACGACGCCGATCTTGACTTTTCCCTGTCTGACACTTCAGTGCCTGAATTCGACGTTACTGGTATGGATCTGTCTGGTTTTGACCTGTCTGATAGCCCTACAGGTGGCATGAAGCTTGACTTTGACATGAGTCTCGAGAACAACAACTTTGGCTTTCCTGACATCCAGACTCATGGCTTTGACATGCCTCTTGTCTCCGGTGCTGCACCCTCTCTTCCTCCGATGAGCTTTTCTGCAGCACCTGTCATGCCTCAGCAATCATTTCTCCCCATGCCTTCAGCTCCTGTCATGCCCCCGCAACCGTTTCCTCCGATGTCCGCACCTCAATTCCCTGGCTACCCCTACCCTCCCTGCCCTTTGCCCTACCCCTACCCTCCATCATACCCCTACATAGGCATGGGTTATCAACCTCCCCCAGGCTTTACCTTGGTTTCCACTGCTGACTACCATGCGCAGACTCAGATGCAAGCCCCCACGATGCCAATGATGCCTGTGGCCACCCCCACATCGATCGCGCCTTTCAACCCGGTTGCTGATTTTTCTGCGACACCAATCTCTGACGCTGATATGCAGCTAATTGCCGACTCTGTTTTTGAGCCCGTCACTGCTTCTGATTTCTCTGCCGAGGCCTTTCTTGAGCCTAGCCTGAATTTTACGCCTTCGCCAACTCCCAGAAAGTCCGACAGATATGCTGGCAGAACTCTGACACCTGTCGATCGTCGTCAGAAGAAGGATGCCAAGGCCAAGCTCACTGGTCGCACTCACACGAAGCCGAAGCTGCCCGAGATCAAGCTTGCTGCTCCTCTGAGCGTACTGATCAAGGACCTTGGTGTTCCACTCAAGGACATGCACGCACACTCTATGCGAAGCACGGCTACAAGACATGCCGAGGCCCAGAAGATGGGCAGGATTCCCAGATGCATGAACCAGTTTGTGATGTACAGAGCCGCCTACGCCAACGCAATCAAGAAATGGGGTTCCCATGGAAATCATCAGTTGGTCTCTAGAGTCGCCGGCATCAGTTGGGCAATGGAGAGCGAGTCGCAGAGGCAATTCTACGCCGACTGCGCCAATCAAGATCGCGAGAATCACCAAAGGGCTTTTCCCGATTACAGGTATAAGCCGCGCAAGCAGAAAATGTCATCGCACGCTTCAAGTGACGATGACAACGACGACGACTCTTGCGATGAAGAGGAAGAGGAAAACACTGACCAGATCATCTTCCCTCCTCTCGACTGCAGCCCTGAGCCCGAACCCACATCTGCTCCCGCCCGCATGCGCGGCCCATCCAAATACAACTTCCGCAAGAGGTAAATTCTGGCAACACCGAGGTGAGGATTGTCCTTTTTTCTCTTTTGTCTTTTGCAATTGTTTCGAATTTTCTGTGTGTGTCAAATGAGAAATAAACCGAAAAAGAAAAGACGACATCAAACACAAAGTCCCTCCGAAGAAACAAGGTTTCTTTATGGAGGCCGCATGATGAATGCTAAGCGAATAAGTCCCTCCGAAGAACCAGTTTTCTTTACGGAGGCCGCACGATAAGTGCAATCAAAGTCCCTCCGAAGCAATTGATTTTCTTTATGGAGGCCGCATGATAAATGCCAATTGAATTTACTTTCATACCCTTGAACCTTCTCCCTACGCTTTCGTGTATACTTGAAATGTGAAAATATTTGACTGGAATCATGACCTTCGACCACCCCTGCTCCGTATCAGCTCCTTTGGAAGCCCCAATGCTGCCTTCTACATCATCCATACCGACCTTCCAGTCCCCACGCTGGACCATGCCATTCCTACTTTCTAGAACCTTGATTAGGCTGACTCCGTACATCTCAACACACGGCTGCCACCCTTGTCGATACAATTACCCGCGTCTGTCTATTGGAAGCTTGTTGCAGTGCAGGTGAGAGAAGGGTGCACACAAGACCAACGACGTACTCTAGCGCGTAGCACGCACAAACTCTGTATGCAGTACAATTCCCTCTCAAGCCAAGTGATGCAATTTCACAGTTCACAAGAGTTCATTGTCACTTCAATGCCATCATCATTGACAAAAAGAGGGAGCAAAAAAATAAAATAAATAAAGTGCAAAACAAACCCTCCTACTAGGGCCCAGTTGTCTGGGAACCCGTTCGGAGGGGAAACAAACCACAGTCGTATAGCAGTTATGATTTTTAGAGGTGTCAAGACCTGTCGTTTGGCAAATTGTCGTTGGCGGCGCCGGGATTCGAACCCATGAGACTGTTTTCCGCATCGGTGACAACGCACCCTTCCCGGCCACGGCATTGCTGGTGTAGCAGCTCAAAGCCACTACACCACTGAGCCGTGAGCCGGGGTATGAGGAGTTGGGTAGTCATCCGATATATATGGGTTTACCTGTTCTGGTCCGTCACTTTGGAGTGAACTAACTGCCTTGTGATTCTCGTTACCCCTGAGTGATTCTGAGGCCTGAATTTTGTCACTTTTGCTAGTAGGTCTATACTCAGTGGCTAATTATGCGTCTTACGAGATCAATGACAAGACTCATGGTCTATTCTTGAATCATATGTCAGCTTGTCACGTCCGATTATTAGGCAGCATTCAGTTGATATTCTGTTGAAAGGGCGGGAAAGGAAGATCGATGTGAATCGTAATAAGTACAGAAACCAATCATGCCAAGTCTTCTCTACATTTGGATACTGGTAGTCATCTCGGTATCATGCATGAATTGGAAAAAAAAAAACGATCACATCACTCAAAAGGAACCAGAGAAGAATTGAAAACAGAAAAAAAAAACTTTATATTTGCATACTTCCACCCATCCACCTCAAACAAAACTCAAAAAACATGACAGTAGATTCAACAACGACATTGAAGAGAATCAATGACAGATCAATCAGCGAAAGCGGTAGGGGAAACAGTAAGGGCAGAGCCAACCGTTGTAGGAGATGCACCAGCGCAGCTTGGTTCCGCAAGCCTGACAGGCCATTGGCTGGGTAGGCTGACGAGGTAGGGTGCAAGCAGAGGTGTGAGTGTGAGTCGAAGCCATGGTTGTTGTTTCTGCCGTTTGGGTTAGTGGATCTGATGGAAAGGATGTTTGTTGTGAATTGTGATGCTACGCGGTATACTGCTATTTTATGTGCCATCTCAAGGTATTCTAAGAATGTGCTTTCGAATATGCCATTGTGTGGATGCTCAAAGGTGTGACAAAGCAGTGACAAGGACATTGTTCAATTGTGTGGGAGATAATGACTATGAGTCAAGAAGGACAATGAACTATGGTCCTTGACAAAGGAACATTCACAAGGAACTTGATAACGAATTGTCGTCTGATAATGCGGTTGCACGAGCGAGCAGGAAGAGCTCTAGAGAGGAAAACAAAATGGCTTGGATCGGTGAGGTTGCAACGAGCCGGACGTATTTTGAAGAAAAAACAAGAAAAGGAGAAAAAAGGGGCTCGAATCTTCAGCGTGTATTTACTGTGCTCATATTGAAATGGCTTTTCACACATCAACTTCAAGATGTTAATCACCGCTTGCAAGAAGGGATGGCAACAAAAAGGAGATATGTCAAGGTCATTGTCATTTGCTGGCTGTTATGCGAGAAAGGTGGAGTCGTGTACACGCCTCCGGTCCCCTCAGTGCACCTCGCCGGTTTCTTTCGCTGCATCAATTGTGCTATTTGCTTTTTCTGCTTTTGTATGATGGGCTTTTAAGGTGCTAGCGATTCTGCTCACTCATGGTGACATGATCAACGCACCGATGTTGCACAGGCAAAGGTATGCGGCTAACCATCGCCGTCGCGGGCCCCCAAGCACCCAGGCCGTCGATATGCATCGCTGACGGAGTTTGTTGCACCATGCTTCTCTTCATCATGGCGGGTCGTAGCCAATTGCTCGAGGGCAAAAGTTTGCCCCTTACATGGCCGGGTTGATAGGAGCCATCATCTGCAGCCAAAGGACTTTCCAGAAGATGGGAGCAGGAGGAGGGTAAGGCTCAGGAGTAGGAGGACGAGGGGTAGGCTCAGGCTTAGGCGACAAAGCCATGCTCCAAGCGACGGGAGGAGCCATAATCCAGAAGACAGGAGATGCTAATGGACAAACAAGAGAGGATGGACGTGGAATAGACTGGATATGAGCCTTGCTCTTGTTGGTAGTGATGTCCTGGGTAGCGGCGATGGTGATGGACTTGGCCATGGGAACAATGTCGGCCTTGTTGTCGTTGTCGCCGCTGCCGTGGTGTAGATCCGACTCAACGACGGTGATTGAGGTGGTGAACATGGCTTTTGAGTGTGAGATTGTGCTCAGGGGTAGAGGTGTGAACTGAGTATCACTTTATGCCTCGAGTGCTTCGTCTTGTGTGTACAGAGCAAAGTAATGCTGCGGTGCGAGTAGTGATTCTGTATCAGGTTCTGACCAGTACTCTTCTCAGCAGCCGAATGATATTTTTGTTGACATGGGAAAGACTTACCTTTGCTCTCACAGTACTGTGTCTTCGTCTGTGTACGAATGACTTTGCTGTGCTCTCGATGGAAGGAAGACTCGAAGAAGATGTCATGACTGCGCGTAAACACGTCAAACGAGCGATTGTGTATGTGCGAAGACTACGGACTATTCCTGATTCGGAAGACAAACGCTGTTGTCTGTTTCTTTCTTCACTTGATGGGAGCAAATTGAGCCGCAAGGCTCTCGGAGAGCTAGCATCAGTCATCATAATCTATCCAGACGCCATGTCTGGTGCGAGACCAAGTCGAGCTTGCTTACTGATCTCGATCCTTGTACACACGTTGCCTTACATGATCCATACAAATGAGCACGTCTACCATTCGAGTATCTATCACATCGGTTTGACTATAACAAGAAGCTAAGGAAGCAGTCTGTCCCTTTTTGTGAGAAGGAAGCTGCAGAAGACTGTAAGTGGAAACTCAAACAGGAGAAAGCAGGAAGAGAGGTAGTTTATCTACCCCTGAGTTACTAAGAAATCATATACATCACATGTCACATATCACAATATCACAATCAGGAAACAAGGCACAGCCATGTTAAGGCAAATCATCTTTTTTGTATTTGTTTGTTGTAGAGTAAAAAAAGAGAGGTATCACCCGAGCGCCATCAACCAATATCAAAGTCTCAATTGCCATCAAGAAAACCCCGTCTCCCATCACTTAGCAGCCGAAGCCACATCGAGGTAAGATCAGAATTTCAAGTCCGCAAAGACTTCGATCGGGAAGCGCGTAAAAAAAAAGTCCAAAAAAAAAAGTCCCAAAAATCACCGCCGCAATATGTGGACAACTTTGACCCCTTAAGTGCGCCAAACCCACCTCACTGAAGAGGAATCCCACACACCGAAGCATGTGGGCAAATCCTGCATACCGGTGAAGCATGCAGGACCAAACTCGCGCAGGGTCAAAGTTGTGTGTGTTGTAAAAAAAAATATTGCGGCGGAAAAAAAAACCTGGAAAAAAAAGCCTAGACGACTAGACTTTCCAAAAAAACGGTGAAAGTTGAACCAAACGGTGGATTCAAGACTGAACGACCAAAAGAACACTTACTCCGGCTCATCGTCTCCGGGCCACTCCCATCCGCCCCAGTTCTCGGGACCCAAGCGGTAGCGGGTTTGGGTGCTTCTCGGGACCAATGGGTCGCCGTGGACGAACGGATCGACTGGTCGGCGTGGAGACAGTGGGGGACCACTCAGATCCGGTGATCTCAGTCGGTACTCCTCGGCAGCGTCCTGTTCAGTGCTGGCTTCGAGCTGCTCAGAAGCATCTTGAACCTGCTGAGCGATGTCAGCTGGCTGTTCTTGTGCTTCTTCTTGTTCTTGCTGCTGCTGCTGCTGCTGCTGCTGCTCACCAGCGTTCTGATTGCCGGGCGCTGCCACGTTTCTGACCACCTTGCGACGCTTGGGCTTGCGTGGAGGGCGTCTAGGTTCTTGTCCAAGCATTACGTGCGGGTTTCTACCGATCTGCCTGGCATGTTCGCCGAAGAATCCAGTTGCCTTGGGTCTACGGGGGTTGGAGGGTTCGGAGTCTGGGATACTTGACTCGTCAGGCTCCTCCTTCTTGACATCTTCCGGACCTAGCTCCTTGTAAGTCATCTCGTCTCGAACCACCTCGGGAGAAGTGGGAGGCGAGCATGCTCGCTTCTTGCCCTTGTCGCGGCTATCAGCGCCAGCGTTCTTGTCGTGAGGATTGCCGTCGATATCCATCTTTTGTGTTTGGCTGATTTGTTGAAGGCATGACCCTGGCAGGGGTATTTATGCTCTCGCTGAAGTCGATGTGAGAAGAGTGTTGAAAGAAATAATCTTCTTTGTTGATTGTGCTGGGCTGAATGAAATGACAATGGCATTGTCGGAGCATTAAAGAATGAGAGATGGCGGACAAGGAAAGAGGAGGTAGTAGGACAATGGCTATTGTTCGGTCAACAAAGAAAGGAGAAATGATTGAACAACAGCACTTGCTCAGTCAACAAAGAACACCGTGTAGATGCTGAGTGCGGTTGTTCAACGTACGGAAGGAGTGTGTTTTGAGTCTAAGAAATTCGGTGTCGATCAGACCAAGAAGACAACATTCCAAGTGAAACAATTGCGGACATACGCGGATAAACAGGTGTAGAGCAGTGTGAGGACGTGATTCTTCGCAGCATAACAATCAAAGCTGACTCGAGTTGAGGAAAGCAACATGACCTACCCAATAAAGTGTGTTCTGTACCATGACATCTCCAAGCCAACTCATGCAACGCCCTCAGAACATATCCCCTAGATCATCCCCTGGAATTTCCCACTCAGACTCCCGTCTAGGCAGCCTGACCAGCCTGCCTTCTTTGAGCAACCTGACCGTCGGCATGCCACTCGTCATTCTTTGCCGCCTATCCTTCGAAAACCCCAAGTGAAGTTTGACGCCGTTGTTCTTCATTTTTTCCACCTTCTGTACTGGTATACTGAGAGTAGGCACCGGTCCACCAACCACAGCATGATCCATGACACCGCGACAAGTGCGTCCCAAGCTCTTGAGCAAAGTGACGATTTGTTCGAGAGAACTGTTGTGCATTGCGTGTAGCAGTCTCGGCCTAGCTGAAGTCCACTTCGCATCCGCAGAAGCATAAAGCGATCTCTCGAATTTCGAGAGGGCGAGGTCATCTTCTCGAGCGTCTCTGTGCCGACATCCACACAGCAGCTCAATGCAGCACGAAGAACACGCAAACGCATCGTCCAGATTCCGCGTGTTGGCTAAAAACACGACCCCCTTCACTTCTTCACACTCTCCAGATACGCAGCGTGTTTTTGCCGAAGTGGCGAGGCAGTTTCTAGCACATAATTCAGGCGTGCTTGTGTTGACAAGATGACCGCAGCGTAGTCGATGCGTCAAGCTGCCCAGTGTGCAGCAGTATATGATGTGTGTCTTGCTCGTGAATGGATGAACAGCCGAAGGTGTTGTTGGTGAGGACGCCGAGGTAGTGCGTTTATGGTGGTTCAGAGGAGACATCGAGTCCCTCTTCTCGGTCGTGTGAGCATTGGTGCTGATATTGGCGACAGGCGCAGTGGGACGGTTCGAGGGTACTGACTTGAGCGAAGGCGAGGAAGTGTCCGAGTCGATTGTCGCGTATGCGTGTTGAGCCGATGGCAAATGCGTGGTATATAGTTGTTGGATCCGGAGCAGGAGTGGGGAAGGCGATTTTGATTTTCGCGACGTGGTAGGGAAGTTTGGCGCTGGGAGCCTCGAAGGCGTGCATGTTGGTGTTTTTGGACTGAGCGGTGATGTTGTCATGTTGTGCCTCACTCGCACGTTCCGGCCGCTTGGAGTCGCAATTGCCTGATTTGATGATGCGTTCTGGTTGACGGAAGTGGGCATCTTGGAGGTGCACCGTCTTTTTGAGGACATGCTGTACTGTCGAGAGTGAATGGCAAAGACAAAGACAGTGATTTGTGAACGTCTCAGTGTTCTTCTCTCGTGTGTTGCATGTTTTGTTCGTGGATAAGAGATGAACTGGAACAGTCTCGGGCATGTCAAGGGGTGGGATTACAATGTCTCATGGCTCGGTTCTTCATCGTGGAAAATGGACCTCAAAGAGGAAATATGCAATCTTGAGACTCGTGAAACCGAAACATCCAAACTTATCTAGAGCCCTGCAGTTCACATGCTGACTGACACTTTAGACATCCTTGTTCACCTTGCTGGGAAATACCTTGCTGCTCAAGTCAAAGACAGGCAACGGGCAAGGAATACCCACGGCTGCGCACGCCGTCAAGATGGCAAGGTACCAACCACTCAGAAGCCCCAGAAAACCAAAACCGCCTCCAATCTTCAGCAACATCAGGATGTGCTCCAAGTCAGCTGCAGTGGTGGCATGGGGCACGGAAAAGTCTGCTGCAGCGATGAAGGCAAACAGCATGACCAGGCCAAAAAATGTGAGAGTGAAGAAGACGTTGACGCGGAGGGTGCCAATGAGGAAGACGAACGAGACGAGGACCATGGTGACGTTGTGGAAACCTTGCGAGGCGTTCCACTCAACACCTGTTGCACCTCCCGCTTCGGCAAAGGCGGCGATCTGGTTGTGTAGCGGATCTTGGGTATAAGCGAGACTGCCCCAGTGGCAGCCGTAGATGATGAATACGGCCATCGGAAATGCTGTGATGAGGTCAGCATCCACGCAATCTCAAGAAGGTTTTATTGACGTACTGTTTCCCAAAACAAACTCGCAGATGCCAGCAATGTTCATGGCGATAGCGCCAAGGAAGTAGTAGTCGCCATTGAGGCCGATTAAACTGGTTGGTGGCACGGCGCCTTGCAGACCGCAGAGGATGAAAATCGTAGACGAATATGGGATGAGGAAACCAACCAGACCGAGGAGGGTAGGGTTGGCTAAGATGGTGATTAGAGCAGTGGCTTTGCATTGAGAATCAATAGAATAATACCAAATCTCTTTGCCAGGTCTCCGTGACGAGGAGCAGATGGCTGGAAGAACAATCTTTCGTATTGTTCAGGGGTCAAGGTGACAGTCATTTGGCGGCTCAACGGACCACCGTCCCCACTGTTGTTCGTCATAGTATGGTCAATCTTTTCTGTCGACATTCTGTGAGATATATATGTCGGGGTGAATCAAAAGAGGATTGATAAGAAGCAGAGAATGCCTAGTAAGGAAGATAATATTGTTGTTGGAGAAGAAAAACTCAAGTCGATGCATCGAACTGCAAAGGGGATCTGCGACCTACTTATACCTCTTCCTAGAGGCATGTATGGCCATGCATATCCAAAGACGTCAGCTCAACCCAATCCCCGGATCGGCGGTCACCTCCACATAAAGATCTCCACATTACCCCGGGCCAGTAGTATTGTAAGAGGCGCTAAAAGTTACTGGTGTGTCAACGGTCGAGATTAGACGCGGCATGCATCAGGGGAGGTCTGGAAAAGCGGCCCATGAATCGTGCGCTGTGTTTCGATGAACAAAGGAATGCACGTGGAGGAATTCATTGTCACTGCAGCGCTTTTGTCAAGGGGTGCCCATTCACGGTTCTTCGATGATTTTCCTGACGCCAAAGTCCGGACACGATTAGGCTTAAGGCGGGAACCATGACGATTGGTAGAACGAAAGAGGAAGGTGTCTCTTCTGACGATGGGGACGGTAAGAAAGGTGCCGAGGCTTGTATGAGGGTGCGGCTGGGCTAACCGAGGGTAGCCCCGCTTACAGGGCGTTTGTTTGAACTTAGAGCCAGGTCTTGTTTTGGCAGTTTTGAATGTCGTCTTGATTTCGACCTCTGGAATGCTCGAGTGATTGTGCAGGATCGTCGAGATAGGTGGATGGTCAGTCCGAAATCTGGGTTGTCTTTGCAAGTGCCAAGCAATCTCTTGACGTAAAAAGTCGCTGAGAGATCCATGGTGCGTGCAACAATTTAGCAGTAACAATGTAGTTCAACAAGCAACGGTGAGCTTGGCTGGCCGAACGCTTTTGAAGCCACCAAAAGCTTTGAGAAGCTTGGGCATCCTTCAAGCTGGCGACTGCGCTCTGATCGTGGTCATGTGGGGAGGAGTTCATCGAGAATCAAAGTATCCTTGTTGCCGGAGCGGACAACTTCTCATCTATCCTAAGTATCCCCAAAACCAGGTTGCTCCCACTTCTGTCCAGTCCCTTGTCCTGGCCTGGCGGCTGCTTTCCCTGCCGCCAGTGCACCGGCAGCGGCAGCGCCTGCGGTGTCCGCCAGCCTGGGGGCCGTCTCTGCTCCACCCATACTGAAGAGCATGACAAAGACCAAGCAATGTAAACCGACACAATACACTGCGAACAGATTTCTGGATGTGCGAGTGGCAAGCACTAGTCTGGACGCTTGGAGCACCGCGCGTTCAGGCAACGAGAGGCGTTGGAAGGCGCGGGATGACTCCTTGTTCCTGAAAGCCGCAAATGGAGAGATTGAACTTTCATACGCCGATTTGTAGCGGGCGTCTGTACCGCCGCGGTCAATGGTAATGGTGCTTGGATTAGTGTTTGAGAAGCCAGAAGAGGCACCCCCGCGGGTGTTGTAGCTGTTGACATATCTGCTCTTTTCGTAGAGGCTCAGATTGTCTTTTTGGAGCGAGGCAACTTCGGAGCGCAAAGAGGAGACGAGGGTGTACTGCTCTTGTAGTGTAGACTCCAAGTCACGAATTTTGGACTTGAAACGGTCACGCTGGGCTGTCACCATTGGCAAAATGCCAGCTGAGGGCGCATCGGAGCGAAGAGAGTCTAGACCTCGTGGTGAGTTGATACCGGTGTCGAAGCCGGAAATGATGCTAGATGTTGGCGAGGTATTGCCGCCACGACGTACACTGGCGGCATAGGAAGATTTGGGGTAGCGGCTGGTGTAGGTGCCGGCGACCGACATTGCCGAGGGGTCAAATGCGTTGGATGCTTCTTGCTGGGTGCGAAGCAGGTCCTCTTCCAGGGTCTGCGTCAAGTTGCGCGACTTTTCAAGCTCCATGTTTGTGTTTGACATTTCTTCTTGAAGCGACTCAAGGCGCGACTGGAGGTCATTGTGCGAGACGCGCAGCACGGTCAGCTCGTTGGAAAGCTTCTTGTTGCGGGCAAGGAGCAGTTTCTCCAACGACTCGGACGACTTTCCGGCACCAGGAGCGCTGTCGGCTTCGTTGTCCGAGTCGTCAGCGTCGCCCGTTGCGAATTCGATTGACTGCACATGTCAGTACTTGTCCTAGACTCTGCGAATTGAGAGGCTCACCTTGAGCATTTCCAACTCCTGCTTGACCTCGTCGTAATCGCTGTATCTGTCCAACTTGCGCTTGATGCTCTCACGGTCTTGCTTGAGCGAGGCCAGCTCACGCTCCAGCGAGCGGATGTTTGAGTGCCATTTGCCCTTGTCCGAGTCCTTTTCGTAACGCTGAGCATCGAGCTTGCGGAGCAGCTGAGAGTTCTCGGATCGCAGACGAAGGAAGGCTGGGTCATCTTCGACGGAGAGGGCAGTTTGTGACGAGCTTTGACTGGCGGCGGACTGGGCGAGATCAAGGCGCAGTTGCTCGTTGCGAGTCTCGAGGTCGGCCAGGCGCAGATTCGCCTTTTCGAGTTCTTGGTTGGCGAGGTCGAGTTCTTGCTGAGATGCGCCCAGGGTGGCAGAGGTGTCGTGGTCGTCGGACTTGGCCAGGCGCTGCGAGACGTCGTAGCTGGCCTTGAGCTCCTTCAACAGACGCTCCTGGTTCTCGACCTTTTCTTCCAAGCTCTTCTCGCGCGCATCCCAGTTTTCTTGCTTCTCTTTCAAGACGGCATTCCAGGAAGCTTCGACTTCCTTTATTTTGGAGTCTTGGGAGGACTGCGAGGATTGCCTGGTGGAGCGTTCGCGTTCCAGTTGTGATTCGGTTTCTTCGAGCTGCGAGGACAGTTTGGCGACAGTGGCTTGGAGGTGCTTGTTCTCGGACTCGAGTTTGGGAAGGGTCTCTTGGGCGGTGACGAAAGAGTCTATCGAGGCTTCGAGCAGGGGGTATGGGTCGGGAGCTTCGGACAGGGGCGAGTAGATGTGGAGGAAGGCGGACTGCACGGATTTGGAGTGGTTGGAGATGAGGTCGATGAAGGATTGATACGACTTGAGGAGGCCCTTGATGTCGGCCAGCTTGGCAGCATCTTCGAGTTTGCGAAAGTCCTTTGTCTTCTGGGCCAGCTCCTTGCGCTGGACCAACGAGTCGCGTTGGTGCGTCACGAGGTCGGAAGCGACAGTGTCGAGGGTGGAGATGAGGGACGAGAGGTCAACATCTACGGGAAGACATCAGCATCAAGAAGAGAGCAAGGAAAGGAAGGGGCAGGTTGGCATACTCCGCCATGAAGCAATGGCCTGCTGGAACTTGTTCGCCTTGTCGTGCTCGTTCGCCGCGCCCTCGACCACCTGCGGCTCTACTGCTTCGCTTGCCATGATATGTACGCGCACCCCAGTGACCGCACACAACAGCAGCTAGAATAGTGTTGAATTTGGCAAGTGGTAATCGCACATCCAAGTCGTCGAGCCGCCAGCTGTTTCTCGGTTGCGTGGATGCGTGCACAGGCCATCTCACATGCAACTCGATACGGTATGATGCTCCGCAATCTGCAATCTGCACCACCTTGATTGTTGCAACTCGAGTCCAGGACACAAGAGACGGGTGCTTTGCGGAAAGCGATGGCCGTGCAAAGTCATGGAAGCCGCAGCAAATAATGGCGCCTACGTCCTGCGCGACGTGATGCGCAATGCGCCGCTGTCGCCCGACGGAGACGACGAGCACCATGTCTATATAACTTGTGTCGATGCTTGGGGTGAGTGTCGCTCCTTCCTCCTTCATCCTTCCTCCTTCCGTGTCGCCCCTTCCTCTTTCCGTGTCGCTCCTTCCTTCTTCCGCGTCGCCCCTTCCTCTTTCCGTGTCGCCGAGCCTGCTCTCTGACGCCTGCAAGAGGGCAACCTGTACATTGGCACCTCTGCCGCCGAGATCCTGCACTTCGTGTCTATTCCCTCGCCCGACTCGGACCAGCCCACGTATATCCTCGCCTCGCGTCTGCAGCCCGAGTATTCCACCAAGCAGCGAGACTCGTTGCCGGGCATCGAACAGATCCTATTGCTGCCGTCGGTCGCCAAAGCATGCGTCTTGTGCAACGGCACCCTGACCTTCTACACCCTCCCCGAGCTCAGCCCGGCCTTTGGAGGAATCAGGCAGAGTGACTGCACCTGGGTCGGCGGCCTCGATCGTGACTTGGACAACCAGCATCTGGAGCCTGCTGATGGCTCAATCATTGTCATCTGCCTCAGACAACGCCTGCGCGTCATCCGCATCGGAGAACAGGCTCGCAAGATCAGGGACATCGAGCTGGGCAACTGTCTCGACATTCGCCGCAGAGCCGACCTTGCCTGTGTCGCCGATGCAAAGTCGTACTCTCTTCTCGACATTGTCAACCAGCGCAAGATCGACCTTTTCCCTATATCCTCCGACGACGACACGCCCACCGGACGCCAGAGCCCAGACATCGATCCCCCGTCCATTCAACGTCCCGCCTCACGTAGCTTCTCCGCTGTTAGTCCCGTGCGAACACCCCATCTTCACTCCCAGGATAGGGTTGCCAGTGTAGGCGGCGCGCCCCAGACCCCAGACCGTCTACGTCCCTCCGATTCACCCTCACCATGGCCGCGCCGCACTGCTTCCCGTTCCAACCTGTCTCCGAGCCCTACCAGGCCACTTCCTAGTCCAACTTTTGATCCTGACAACAAGCCTCTGCCTTCTACACCCCAGCATAACCCTCCACCGCCTCCGCCGTCAAAACCCCTCTCCCCACTGAAGCCGCATATTTCCACGCCCAGCCCGAACGAGTTTCTCCTCACAACCGGCACCTCCCCTGGTGATCCTGCTGTTGGTATGTTTGTCAACCTTGATGGCGATGTCGTTCGAGGAACCATTCAGTTTATCAGCTATCCGGACTCAATCGTCGTCGATGGCCAGGCGAACGATCCTTCAATGTCTCCAATGCCTGGAGACATGTGCGAAGAAGGTTACGTCTTAGCTGTGGTGCGGCGCGAGAACAGTGGCACATCTGAGAAGGTCATCGAGTACCAGCGATGGGATGTGGACCCGACGGATAATCAATACCACAAAGATTTTCTTGCACTTCCCGA
This sequence comes from Aureobasidium mangrovei, assembly GCA_021014315.1. NCBI lineage: Eukaryota > Fungi > Ascomycota > Dothideomycetes > Dothideales > Saccotheciaceae > Aureobasidium > Aureobasidium mangrovei. The sequence continues at coordinate 681,829 of JAJJJQ010000001.1, read as the reverse complement.
TCCCAACACCTCAAATGCGCACATGGCCCTGCGAGAGGCCACTACTGCCGCCAATCTCAATCTCCCATCTGTCGGCAAAGCTCTCGGTCTACGACGTTTGTATCTGCATGAACCCACTGCCGAAGAGACCGAGTCGGATGGCAAACGCACCAGCGACGAGGACAGGTTAATCGCTCGATTCACCAATGTTCAGAGCAAAGTCCTGCTATTCGCAAACGATTCCATCTGGTGGCTGGTCCGCAATCCTCTTATCGTCCAGCTCGAGTCGCGTCTAAGCGCTGCTGTGAAGTCATCCGAGCACTCTTTCACAGTCCAGAGAGGCCAAGTGCAAGAAGTAATCAACAGCATCCGCGGCAGAGATGCGACAAACGAGTTTGAGTTCCTCGGCTTCAACTATGTTCGTCAACAAGCTTCGTTACTATTGCTGATCGACTTAATTCTCAAAACAAACGACGGCGTCATTGCTTTCGAGCACGACAAACGATCTACCCACGACGCTCTCGTGATGAGTGAAATCGATCCCCGAATCACTCTTTCTATCGTCCCTGTACTGTCAGGCGAAGTAGTGGAAGGTCCTCAAGGTCTTTGGATTCCTGGTGGTCTCAAAGATGCCGTTGAGCAATTCAAAGCCCAGTACCATGCAGACTCTATCAACCAAGATCCTCAAGGGCCATATGGTGACAACCTGCTTCAGGTAGTAAAACACTATCTCTTCTCATGGAGGCGGAAGAAGGGCTTCGGAAGTATCGCAGATGAGAAGCAGGTCTTCCACACTGTTGACGCGGCATTACTGAGCTTGCTCTTGATGCTCGACAGCAGTAGTCCTAGAGGACCTGCAACAGCGGGCTCCCTTCGTGCTGAGCTCAACGATGTCGTTGATCAAGGTGTTGAATGCTTCGATAGGGCGGTCGAGCTACTCGAGCAGCACAAACGCCTTTACGTACTAAGCCGGCTGTACCAAAGTCGTAGAATGGTTGGCCACGTCCTTGCAACCTGGCGGCGAATAATCGAAGGCGAGGAAGATGTGGGAGGAGAGCTCATCGACGCCGAGCTGGACGTCCGCAAGTACGTCACCCGCATCAAAGACACAGCTCTAGTCAAAGACTACGGCACTTGGCTGGCCAATAGAAACCCGAAGCTGGGCGTGCAAATCTTTGCGGATGAAAATGCAAGAGTAAAGTTCACGCCCAATGAAGCAGTGGAACTGCTCAAGGAGCGCGCTCCTGCTGCCGTCAAAGACTACCTTGAGCATCTAGTCTTTGGAAAAAACGTAAGCACCGCATTTACTTACACTCAACGACAAAGCTCACAAGCATCAATAGCACGCTCAATACGCTAACGACCTTATTTACTTTTATCTCGATATCGTCACCTCCTCCATAGACGATCCGTCGACCTCTGCCCGCGACATCCTCTTTACCTCTTATAGCACTTACCGCGCTCTACAACCTCCAAAACCCACATACCGGCAGTTTATCTCTGACAATGCCGTCCCTGCTGAATGGTGGCAAAACCGCCTGCGTCTGCTCCAACTCATTGGCGGCAGCCATGACGCAGCCTCTCGTTACGACATCGACGCGTTGGCTGCAAGACTGGAGCCCTACAGCGATGTGCTCGTGCCCGAGATGATTATCCTCAATGGACGAAGAGGCGAACACGTTTCTGCATTGAAGCTTCTGGTTCATGGCCTGGCAGACCACGATACCGCGATCCGCTACTGTCTGCTTGGCGGCAGCAGTATTTTCCATCCCGCCTCTTCGCCCAACTCGACGGCATTGCCCAGTCATGAAGAGCAAGAAATCCTGTTCTCCCACCTCCTTCACGCTTTCCTAGCGCTCGAAGACGAAGACGCAAGGAGGGAACGCGTCTCAGAACTCCTCGAGCGTTTCGGCTCTTGGTTTGACGTCGGTGTCGTGTTACCACTACTACCTGACTCCTGGCCTCTGGAGGCGTTCGGCGCGTTTGTGGCGTCAGCCGTGGGTAGACTGGTTTCTGAGCGTAATGAAAGTGTGGTAGTCAAGGCATTATCGTCGGCTCAGAACCTGAGGATGGCTGTGCAGGTCGTTGAAAAGGTGGAGCATTTGGGCCCACATTGGGAGAGTGTCAAAAAGGATAGCGGTGTTGCGTGATGATTTCAGAAAGGTGAACATCACACGGAAATCTGGAAGAGAAGAAAGATTTGATTTTGGTTGTCTGCTCGTATACAACCCACACCGCAAATCTCATCTGCAGTCAGTCGACGGTGCTGTGCGAAACAAGACACACTCCGCAAATCCATCCAGTCCGTTTCATACCGCAAATTGAAGTCGGTAGCCAAGACTCTCGGTGCATCAGCCAAGATTACATTCATCCTGCTTTTATCCATCCTTCCGACTTCTCTTCTTTGAGACTGTCTGTCCATGAACGTCCAAGCCCTGACAGACTGGCAGCATGCTGAGCAACATGTCGAACAATTCTCCTAGTCACAAAAGATCTGCTCTTGGTTTTGATCTATGTGGTCAACCCGGAAAATCAGCCGAATCAGATGGCTAATCTTCTCCTTGGCAGGAGTCATTACGGGGCATTCTCATGTAGATCATCTATTCTTCAAACTATAACACTGTCCCGTGGGGCCGTCTCCCCATGGGGCACGGGAGTGGGCAGTTTGCGGGATACACGTGAGCAGATCGAGCAGCGCTTCTTCCCGCCGGACACCGTTCGCTTACGAGTGATCTTCAACTTGGCATGTTGTAATCATGTCCCATAGCCTACTGCAGCGAGGAGCAATTCAACTTTCAACCGAGCATGGCGCCTCTTGACAGCAAGAGCAATGCCTCGTTGACAAGGTATAAAGACAGGTGACTGCCCACGCCATGAACCGACTCATCTCAAGTATCTGCCACAGCCAGCTCTTCTCCTCTCCTACTTCACTCCATTCAGCCATGTTCTTCTCACGACTGGGACTCTTCATCCTGAGCAGTGCCTCTACTGTCCTCGGCGCTACATACTCCAACCCTCTGGAACCCAAGGATGGTGGTGACCCTTCCATTGTTTGGCACGACGGGTACTGGTACTTCACAGCCACCAATTACCGAGACATCAGTGTCAGACGTGCAACCACCCTCGATGGACTGAAGACTGCTCTGCCAAAGACAGTTTGGGCTCCCAGTGCCGAATTTCCTTCCCGCCAATGCAACATCTGGGCCCCTGAACTCCATTTCAAGGACGGATCGTGGCTCATCTACTTCTCCGCCGGCGGATGCGGCGATGGCTCTATCCAGCAGTCTCAAGTTCTCCGCGGCGGCGCCTCGCCTTGGGACAACTTTGACTTTTACGGCACCATCAACGCACCGGGGTGGTCGATTGACGGTACACCCTTGACCATCAACGGCCAAGACTACTTCGTCTACAGCTGCTTCCGCAACGACACTGGCGAGAGCCTGCAATCGCTGTGTATCGGCAAGTCGAGTGGCATCCTGACCATGGGGGAAGAGTATCTCCTTGCCTCTCCCACCGAGGCCTGGGAGCGCAAGGGCCAGATGCCCGTCAACGAGGGACCCTTTGCCCTCTACAACAATGGCCGCACCTTTCTCTCCTACTCGGGCTCCTACTGCTGGGACCCGGCGTACTCGCTCGGCATCCTCGAATACGTTGGCGGCGACCCATTGCAGAAGAGCAGCTGGGTCAAATCCGGCCCCCACTTTAGCCAGGCAAACGGCATGTACAGCACCGGTCACAACAGTTTCTTCACCAGCCCCAACGGCGAGGAGACCTGGATGGCATATCACTCTTCTCCCAACCCTGCCGGCAGCTGTGGCGACAGGTATGCCAACGCCAAGAAGATTGACTTTGCGGCCGATGGGTTCCCAATCCTCGGCACGCCGATCAAGGAGGGTGAGGTCCTGCCCGGTCCTGCCGGTGAGCCGTGAGCGCAAGTGTCGTTTTCTAGAGAAGAGCCTGCTGTGCAGAAGCTTTGATTTTGTAGATCAAAGAGCTCAATGTGTTTGATGATCAGAAATTCAAGAATAGATCATGTTCAGCCATTTTCCAAGTCCTTTTCAAATGCGTGAGACCGTCTAGACAAACATACCTTGCCATCCGTCATCTGCACATTGACGACGTCCTTGGACTCCAACATAAAGGGCGGAATCATCCTCGTGAACAACGGCTTCGACACTCGCTTACCATTCTCATCTCCCAGGTCCTCACGCCTCCCCAAACACCACCACATGCCTCGCGGCCGCAAAGCAACACTGTACCCTCCATCCGGCAATCTCGCCAGTAAAGACCCTACATCAACATTTCTGACAAGGGCCTCACCGGGCTCAAGCGTGACAAGAGTATCCAATTTTGGCCGTGGATCCACGTTCCCTGCCGTCAAGCCCATGCAACCTTGGCGTTTGGCGATACCGTGGACGATATCGCCGGTTGCTGTATCAGTGACGAGCAGACTTGCGGTCGGCGACGACAAGGTAGGATCGATTATGCGGGGGGCTGAACCGGCATGCGTATCGTCTGGTTGAAACAGATCCCGAGGCACGAGGAAGCGTTGATGACCGCGTGTCTGTACACTGATGGGTTCTGTACCGGTGTTGGTGACCGAGACTTCGAGGCTTATCGAGTCTTGTCTCCGCTCGAGCCGTATGCGTGTGTATAACTCTGGCGGCCAGGGTAAAGAGGACACGACTGTGAAGCTTGCATGGCCTGCTGAGGGTTTACTGTTGACTAGTCTCGGCGTCATAGATGGCCTCTCTCGGTCAGGCAGAAGTTGGTCATCGTCGCCGAATGCACAACACTTGACACCCAGATCCTGCGTGGCCAATCTGATGGTGTACCGGCAGCTAGGCTTCAACACAGAAGCAAGCTCACTCCCAGCCTCGACGAGATATTCAAACGTCGTAAAGGCTTCTTTCCAGTGCTGCGTTCTGCCGACCGGCGAAGGTAGAGACAAAAGCCTCTTTTCTCCCGTCTTGCATTTGGACAGTTTGCTTACATCCACATCGTGTTGAGTGAATTTCAAAAGCCCGTTTGCGAGCGCGTATGGCACGTCTAGTACTGAGCCTGCTGTATCGAGCACCAGTGTCCGCGTGTCTGTATCCGTCGGGGAGTGGCGGCAGAGGCCGAACACGATGCTGAAGGGAAGCCGTCCCGAGGCATCGAAGACGCGATATTTCGCTTGAATTATGATGTGAATCTTGAGTTCGTCCATGTCTTGTGATTGTGGTTTATTTTTCTCTCGCCACGGAATGTTTGCTGGCGGATTGGCTGGTGACTCACAGGTTGCTAATAGCAGGTAGACGTGGTTGGCTGATCGTTCTAGCGGGCATTTGGCCCAGATCATCACGACTTACATGGCCTCCAAAACATGCGATGGCCTTCTTGACATACTCATACAGTGGGAATAATGGACGAAGTGAATGGTCTCAAGACAGCTCTAATGTTTGCCTAAAGATTAAACCGTAGTTAAACCGAATTTGTTAACCGCGATAACGTCCTGCCCAAAATGTCTAAAGAACGACAAGTTGTTGTAGCGCACCGTTTCGGAAGATTAGCAGACGTGAAAAGAATTTACCCATGGTGAAAAGAATTCCAAGCTTCTACTGCTGTGCCATCGCCAAGTTTACAAGTATCCCAATCCCTCACCAGCAATAATCTCCAAGTCACTCCGCAGCCCCCAGATCTCGGCGCCGGCTCTGCCCAACACCTCCAATCTCTTGCCCGCACCCAACTCATAGATTCTCGTGATCAGATCGCCGTCGACAATGCCTCTCGCTCCCAGTCCTTCGCTCTCAACTGCACGGTAAGCACGAGGGTTGAGACCAGCGGGGTGCTCGAGGATGCTCGTCAAGGTAGCTTGCAGAGCTGAGAGACGGCGGTAGGTTGCTTCATCCAGAGGAGTAACAAGGGCGATGCTACCAGCTTGAGTGGTCACGAGGATGTGATGGAGAGCGGGCGCCTTACTGGCGCTCGTGTCGTTATCCGTCATTTCAGCATCCGGACCTTGATCGGTGAAAGGAGAGAGAGTTGACGGCAAGAGCGTCATAGAGGTAGGCATGTATCCAATGTGGAAGGTGCTTCTGTGCAACAAACGTTGGCCTGACAGTGATTTGGGGTCTGCGTGGCGTTAATGGTGTGGCGCAAGTATGGCAAGGAAGTACTTACGTTCAGGATCGTATTGCAATACATGGATGTCAAGGTCTGCGTCGACCAAGAGGATGTAAAGTTGCTCTTCGAAAGGCAGAAATTCAGCGGCAATAACCTCCATTTGTGAGCGCGACTTTCCGAACAGAGAAAGCTTGTACGGCTCCTCCTGTAAACTTGTCAGCAAAGATCGACATGTGGTACCACAAAGTCACTTACGCCGAATCCACCAAACCAAAGACCCTTCCACGCATCCGCAGCAAGCCACAACTTACTGCTGCCCAGAGTCTTCAAGGATGTGATGTAGCATTGCGCGTCAAGGAACGCAACAGGCAGACACGATCCGTCTTCCCTCAGTCCACGAATCATAAGCTTTTGTCCTTGAGCAGTGCCTACAAGACCAGCGATGCCCATCAGTGCCGTGATACCACCTTTAGTCTCCTCTCGGCTGACGACACGAAACTTCTTGCCTGTTTCCGGCTGACCTGGCTCGGGCACCACATCAACAATCTCGAGCGCATAGATACAACCTTTGGCGGCGTAGTTTTCTGCTCGTTGTGAGATAGTGCCCAGGGCAACTAGCAGCTTGTGTTTGTGCGTGATCTCCGAGACTTCTAGAGATGCGACCTCCATCGAGGTAATAAGTTCGTAGGGCGGGATATCAAAAGTGTCGATGATCCTGTCTACCCGCGGGTCATACATGTGCACACGAAACTGCAGTGTCTTTGGGCGAAGCGTGATCTCTGAACGCATCATATCAGCTTGCATTCACGGTAAGGAAGTTGAACGAACACCCATACCTTCGTCTGCCGCGGGATGTCTCGGGTCGTCTTCCGGAGGGTAGAAGTCCACCAATTCCTGTGTTGTGACGACATAGACATCGCGTTCAGTGTGGTAGACAATCTTCTGTATCTCGTGATGCTCGGAGAACGGCGAGAATTTGCGAACAGACCAGCCATTGGAAGCAAAACTTGTGCCTGCTGGTATTTGGCCCTCACGTATTGTGCCCTGGTATTGTCGTTAGCAGAGTATGCAGAGTGCATAGTTTTGTCAACTTACGGTTGTGTCAACCCATGCGAAACCTGCCTCGCATTTGCGGCTGTTAAGCCCACAGAGCCCGCGGACGCCCTTTCCTCGGAGACTCACAACCCGTGGCAAGCTCGAAGCATCCTTTACGATGAAGCTTGGCGAACCACCTGCCATGAACACAGTGGAGTAACCACCGACATTGGACAATAACCGGAGAGGAGAAGGCTTCTCAAGAGACGGGTCATCATTATACTTGGGCATGTGCAGTCCAGGCACTTTACGGAATCGAAGGTTAGTGGTGAAAGGAGATGATGATGCTGCGGGAGCTGAGGGATAGTGAAAAGGTTCGTAGATAATGAGGTCGTCGGTGGATGAGCGCAGCTTGACACGATTGTTAGTATCTATCTTGTCAGTTCTGGGGAAGATTACTCACAATGAGGTATGGCGATCTTGCTGTCTCGTCGCCAAGATCAGCAAAGAGAATCTCTGTCAATGTCTCCTTGCCAACTGCACGCCGCGGTGCACTTTCGGTGGACACGACTGGAGACAAGATTGACAAGCCAGGAGCCTTGTATACAGGACGCTCGAGATCTGGAAGCTCAAAAACCTGGTAGTATTGTTAGTGACTTGTATCTGCTACCAAGTAATCCCAAAAGAACCTACAGCAAGACCGCCATCACCGTCGAGCATGAATGCCAATGCTTTACCGCCTGTTCGCTCGGACTTGTATATGCTGCCTGATAACCATTTTGAAGTCAAGGCCGCATCGCCGCGCTCCAATTCATCGAGATCGCCACTCTTGTCTACTTGTAAGATCTGCAGACTTGAGTCTTCTCGGAGAAGCAGAAGGTATGGATCGCAGAACGAAGAGTGTACGACAGTGAGTTCTGCGTCAGTTGCCTCGTCGATGATCGGGAAAATTTGGGAAAGACCAAGATCTGTTCGTTTTCGCTTGTTAGTTACACTCTTTCAAGGACACTAACACAAGTACAATCGAGGAGCTGATGGGAAGAGGTTGACAGATTTGTATTTGAGAGGCTATTATACACACGGTGGCATATATGATGCCCTTGGTGCTGACATCCACGGATGGCTGTGCACCCAAGCCGCTTTGTGATGTCGCCACCTCTGAATGGTATACTCTCGGAATAGTTTCAAGGAAGGGACACACAAGGAATGAGTGAGGGGGCAGGCGATATGGTCTATTGTTGCTGGGGAGAAGATATTGTGACTTACCTGCATCATAGCTTCGGACCTCGTGTTTTCTTACTTGAACGATTCTGGTGCCAGAGGCCAAAATTCCAATGTCCAGAGTCTCGCCTTCACCTTCAAACTCAGTGCCCGTCACCTCAGTATAGCTCATGTTGTTGTCGTCTTGCTTGGTGTCAGTCACTTCGTTTTCAATCTTGAATACCCTTGAGCTTTCTGTGCCAGTCTCATCAACATGATAGGTGATGAGATATTGGTCGTACAAGGTATCAGGAGCGAGCTGAGCTTCGGGATTTTGTGCGCCATCCGTAGGCTTTGGCAGTCCACGCGGGGCCGCTTGCTTCGCACAAGCTGTCCAGACAGACTGGGCTTGAGGAATTTCCACCTTTCTAAGAGGGTTGGGAGTCAGTTCGCGGTTTATGTAGGCAAGCTTTGATGCGCGGTCTCGACCAACGCTTGCAAGCAGTGTGAGCTGAGGCGTTGTGTCGTTCTCAGGTGTCGAATCGGCAGAATGTTTTCCAAGACAGACACTCTTGATGGGACCCAGGCTGAAAAGCTTGTCGTGCACACGGAAAGAATAGCTGTCCGGAGCGCTTGATTCAGCATTCTGCGAAGCCATCTGCTTGACGACAGGGCCCTCGTCGGCGTAAAGATCGTCGTCGGCATCATCGTCATCGAGGTCCTCTTCGTCCAACGAAAGCTCTGCGTCTTCGGCAATCATCTGAGCGTGACTTCGTTTACGCGATGTCTGCGCGGTTCTCTTAGACCAGCCAAGGAGGGTAGAGTCGCCATCTTCGGTGCCCAAAAAGATTCTTCCACGGCCCAGCGAGGCAGCACAGTTGGCGGCAATCTTGAGATGATTGCCACCGTGAGCAGAGTCGACCAAGTGTACAGAAAGACCGGAGACATTGCGACCATCAATGCGGAAGGACAGTATTGCCAGTCCGCCGGTGTTCAAGACGATCAGCATGTTGCCGTTAGCGTAGTCCAGAGCTTCGATGATACAGTCTTCCAAGCGCAGGCCAAGGTCAGACTGATCAGCCATGGAGAAATTGGAGCTTGGCTTGGCGAACTCGTTGACGGCGACAGCATTGGTCTTTCCAGCTTGGTCGACATGAACAAGCTCATTTGCGCCGACAAGTAGAGCGCCGCCGACTGGCAAAGGAAGCGGAATGACGCGAAAAATGTCGAAGGGGAGGCCGGTGACGGAAAGCAGAGTAGTCGAAGCACGTTGGTCGAGGTCGAGGGTGAAGACGGTGTAGTTGAGGATGTCCTTGCGCTCGTCAAGCAGACCATGGCTAGGGGCCTTGTTGGAGGAAACAATGCCAAAGGTTGGTTCTCTGTATTCGTGCAGGAAAGCCAGATGGATGGGGTGTGTGAGAGCAGGGTCCAGGGCTGTCAAGGGCAAGACAAAAGAGGCCGAATAGGGAGTTTCTCCTTGAGCTTCGGCGCTTGTGGCAGGGGCTTTTGTTGGTGGAGGTGTGTGAAGATGGTCTTCTTCGACGAGATCGTCGGCAGATTGCCGGAAGGGGATGATGGCGAGGTGCTTGGTGCTGAATTTGAGGGCGGCGCATCTACTGCTCGGATCGACGCTGAGATAAGTGGGCGCATCGGCAAGGGAGGGGCCAAAGGGAAGGGTGTTGATGGTTTCGCGCTCGTAGTAATGGATCGAGACGGTCGAAATTCGGTGGTTCTGGGGATCCCATTCGACCAAACTGATCTTTGCGTCCTGTGTAGCAACCAGCAAGGCCTCGGCGCCTGTCTTTGTGTTCAGGGCCTTGACTCTCTGCAGCGAAGTGATTGTTCCTGACAGCGGGTATTCGCCCAGCAGCACAAGCTTGGCCGTGTTCTCGACGCGATGAAAGCTATCCGGGCCTTCAATGGCATTGCTCTCGGTGTCGGGGGCGAGTGTGGATGGCTTGATATCGGTGGCGATGGTCTTGAGGCCAAACAGCTGAAGCAGTGAAGTCTTTGCTACGACCAGGTTAGCTGCTCCGGGCGCGACAAAGGCCAAGGCGACGGCCTGCGACACGGCAGTAGGCGCGACGAGCTCTGTATAGCATTGCATCATGCGCCGGTCATTGCTTGTAATTGAAATGTAATCAGAATGTTTCGACAGTCGAAGCTCAAGACGGCCACACGACGCCAACGAGAAGTCAAGGCCGGAGTTCTAGCGATCTATATCAGCGCACGGACGTCGCGATGATGCGCGTCTCTGGAGACATTGAACTGCGACCAGACGACTAGCATTATCAATCGAGTCTGCCGATGGCTACTGATGATTCTCGGAGAGCTGGCCGTTGTACAAGCCGTCTGCGCTGCTCAGTCGTCCACATGCAGCGCTGCATGCGTGTCAATCTGGGCCATGTGCCCGGCACGCCAAGAGCAGAGTGACGTGCGTCTTGCGGAGGTGGTGGTGGTGGTGGTGGACAAACAGGGAAGGAAGCTCGTGAGTTGGACTGACCTTTACAACCCATCGAGTCTCGTCTCGTCTCGTCTCGTATCTCCAAGGCGCCGCGAGTAAGCCAGTCTCGCCTTTGCACTCTCTTCTGTTCCGCATCTCTGTCGGTATCCGCGTCTCGAGAAGATCCAACTTCTCGATAGCTCCCGCCCGCCGGCATGGCTCTCATCCAGACGTCCCTCATCTGGGTCGCATACGCCGTCGCCATTGCAATTCTGCTTGTCGTTGCTTCAATCTTCGTCTACGTCTACCAGGCCCCCCGCGACCGCTCGGCCGTCGTCTCGATCGTCTGCATCATCACCGTGCTCTCTCTGCTGGCCACCGTCTTGCTGCTACCCGTCGATGTCGCCCTCGTATCCTCGACAACCACATCCAAGCTTGGTAGAAAGAAGGATTGGGCCACCCCTGACGCCGTCGACAACATCCTCCTCCAACTCAAGATTGTCTACTACACCCTGTACAGCCTGGACGCCGTCCTGTGCTTGATCGTCGTCCCCTTCACCTACTTCTGGTACGAGGAACGCGATGACGTTGCTGCCGAAGAGGGCAGCCAAACCGCCGGCAGCCGTCTGTGGGGTGCCTTCAAGTACACGGTTGCTTTCATCTTCTTCGTCGTCATCATCTTCTTGATCGGCTTCTTTGTGCCTGTCGCAAAGAACAGGCCGCAGAAGCACCTTGACCTTGACTTCTTCAAGGATCTGCTAGCCGAGAATCGTGAGTTCTTTCTCCCTGTTGTCCTTGACATGCCCATTGACTCTTCTTCAGATGGCGAGCGTGCTCTTACCTTTGGTGTTGGTCTTCTTTTGACCCTCGGAACGCTTCTGTACTGCCTGTACACCGCTCCTGGTTTGGCCCTTCTTCCTCTTACCTTGATCAAGACGGCTCCTCGCATCTCAGCCCCTAGCTTGGCTGCCAACACTTCGTCTCAGCTTACCCAGAACCGTGAGCGTCAGAGACAGCTCGAGAACCGCAATGAAGGCCGTTCAAGCGGCCTTGACACCCGCGATCGTCGTGAGCTCGAGGCTCTCATCCGTGAAGAACGCACGCTTGTGCGCCGCGAGCGACTCGCCGCCGAAGACATGGGCGAGGGTCACAACTGGTTTGTCCGTGTCTGGATCAAGACCGAAGCCGTCTTCAGACCCCTCAAGCTCATCGGCGGCCTTTTGCTGATCGTCATTGTCCTCGTTATCTGGGCAAGCATGCTCGTCACCGGCGTGGACAAGATCAAGAACTCGATCTGCAAGTCTGGATGTGGTTTCCTTCTGGGCCACAACAAGATCTTCCAGCCGATCAACTGGTTGATGGTAGTCACCTCCAAGGTCTTCCCCATTGATTATGTCATCTTCCTCCTTCTCACCCTTCTTTTCTTCGCCGGCTCTGTTGTCGGCGTCGCAACCATCGGTATCCGCTTCCTGTGGGTTACTTTGTTCCGTATTCGCAAGGGCCACACCGCACCTCAGGCTCTCCTGATGGGAACCGTTTTGCTCACTCTCATCGTCTTTGCCATCAACTACGCCGTTGCAATGATGGTTGCTCCTCAATACGCCACCTTTGGCCCCCAGACCTACTGTGACAGACCTACTCACCACCCTGATGACCAACCAGATTGCAGCAATCACCACAACGCAATCAAAGCTTGTCGCGAGGCTGCCGACAATCCTGCCGCCCGCTTGGTCTGCACGCCCTCTGTTGTCAGCACTTTCCTAAATCGCATCACTGTCAATTTCCCCTTCTTCGGCATTGTCGACTTCTGGGCTCAGTTTGCATTCCTCGGCATCTTCCTCGTTGTCTTTGTCGTCATGCTGTTCCGTACCCCTCGTCTCGATGAGGAGCAGCTCGACGATGATCTTGCTGAAGAAGAGGAGGAAGGTCTTCTCGCCAGCACTGGGCGCCGTTTTGGTGCTACATGGCAAGACATTACTGGCCGTGCCACTGGTGTCAAGCGTGCTGGTGCCAATTACGGCACTAATGCTGATGACGAACAAGCTTAATGCCTAATGTATCTTCTGTTTCTAGTACTCTTGTGTTGTGCTTTGTCATTTATCTGTTCTGTTCGCCGATGTAACTCTTGCGTTTTCTGCTTTGCCTGCATTGTTGCTATGCTCGAAAATGCTCTTGCATTTTGTGTTGATGAGTTGTTTAGGAAGGGCCGATCGGAAATGATGACTATTCTGCCAAATCTGACATACATACCCTTGTTTGATACGTTTCTTCTTCGCATAATCAGAGAATTGTGTGATGGGGCCCTTGATACTTGACGTGGTTGACCGGACTCCCGAAACAGCAAAACTATCACAAGGAAGTTACGAACTGAAGATGCGAGCCCCTGGTATGTTGGTTGACACGATCCGAGACATGCCCCAAGAGGAAGACTGCTCAGCACTTTGGACACGAAAGGATAATAGGCATCGTCACCGCACTCAAGAAAGTCACCGCACTCAAGAAAGTCACCGCACTCAAGGACTTCACCGCAAAACTCAGGGGTATCATAACAAACGCCTTCCATTCACCTCAAATGAACACACAACCGATATATATCTCAAAAACAATCACCTTCCTGTACCTCGGTCACGGTTCAGTGGTGTAGGGGCTTGAGCTCCTATACCAGAAAGCCGTGGCCGGGAAGGGTGCGTTGTCACCGATGCGGAAAACAGTCTCATGGGTTCGAATCCCGGCGCCGCCAACGACAATTTGCCAAACGACAGGTCTTGACACCTCTAAAAATCATAATTGCTATACGACTGTGGTTTGTTTCCCCTCCGAACGGGTTCCTAGACGACTGGGCCCTAGTAGGAGGGTTTGTTTTGCACTTTTTTGACCCTCTGCACATCACCATCCTCTCGCCGATCGAACATGAGTGTGTTTCGAGATCCAAAGGGCTTGACTGTGTCGCAGCTACAAGTTTGCCTTTCTTTGAACAATCTTTTGGGCCTCAAACTCCTTCGCCAACGCGACTGTCACCCGGGTCAAGTTGGCCACATGGTATCAAACAGTTTCCACGCACAAGGCTTGTTTTACGATTGACACCAGAATATTCTCGAAGGACTAAGATACTGATTGTGGCTGCAGCGCATGTGAAAGCAAGCGACAAACGCGTGCGTTTGCAGCACTGTATCTCACACCTTTCTCTATCTTCAGCCAACTTTCAATCATTCTCTCTTGGATTCGTCTCACTCAGACATCGCATCTATCGACAACATGGCGACCCAACAACCCCTCCAGATGTTGCTGAAGGGCATGGCCAGGTAAGCCATTCTCACGCCTCGAATATGAAGACAACGCGCTGACTACTTTATAGTCTCCAGGAACAGGGCGACCATTCTGATCTTACCATTACTTGCGGATCCGACGTCTACAAGGTCCACAAAGCCATCGTCTGTGCTCACTCCGAATTCTTCAAGCTTGCATGCCGTACCCGCAGCGATTCAAAGAGCGACACGAAGGGTGAATTCAAGGAAGGCAAGACGGGAATTGTCAACATCCCTTGCCGCAGCACCACGTCCGATGCCGAGGATGTCAACTGGGACGCTGATGCGGAGGATCCCAAGGCTGTCAAGAACATGATACACTACCTCTATCATCTTGACTATCTTGAGGTTGAGACGGTCAAGGTCAAAGAGGGAGGATCTCAGGGAACAACCAAGGACAACAATGTCAAGGATGGCATCCTGATCGATCATGCCAAGATGTATGCTATGGGCGACAAGTACGGTATTCCCGGACTGAAGGAGCTCGCTCGTGCCAAGTTTGAGGAAGTCTTGCAGTACACCGGTGCCGGACTCTCAGACGCCATCGAGATTGCCTACACTAGCACCGTGGACTCGGACAAGGGCCTGCGTGACATCATCGTCCGTACTTTGCAAGCTGATGCTGTGACCTTCTTCAAGACGCCAGAGATCGACCAGAACCTCAAGGATCTTCCTGGACTTGCTTACGCCATTCTTCGCGAGCACCACGGACTCACTTACTGAGGATCAGAAATTCAAGAGGGAAATCATTGCCCCTCCTCAACAGCCTCCGCCCCATTTGCTTAGGTGCGGCTTTGGCGCCTTGGACTACCGCTTCATGGTTTATTAGCATCGACAGGAAAAGGAACGAACAATCATTTTTATCTCTTCACACAACACAAAAAAAATTCATCCATGTGGTCTGTTGTGTCAGCACGCCAGGTTATCTGCTTTGGGCGAGATCTGCGGTGTTCCGAACTGAAGACTCTGGCGTGGCGCAAATTGGAGAATCATTCGAAACGCACGGCTGCGAGACTATTGCTGGCGATCAATGTCATCTCGCTGCTCACTGTGGAACAAGAGTGAGAGAAGAGGGAGGTGGGTGTCAGGGTCTCAGTGCCAATTCCTCATATTATGTGACAACGCCGGCATTTTTGAGTGTGCGAGGCACTTTGGGGAGATTGCTTTTACATTCTGGGCCAGATCATGGCTGAAGGCCGCACAGTACCCTGAATTAGATGAAGGATATGACACAGATATTGTTGAGGGAGGGCAAGTCGGGGGTGGAGAGAGCTTGGTGATTGAGGAGATGGAGGAATTGAGGTCATCGGCTTCATGAATGTTATATCCTGTGCCCTTTGTCTATCAGATCCGCTTCATGACACAACTCCATGCTACATCCAGCCCTTACCTATTGGTCGTATGGGAAAGAAAGCATCTTGATATCGAAGTCTTGCTTGAGTAGAGGCCAGGGTCACCGGACCAACATGCCGCTGACCACAGATTCGCAGACAAAGACCTAAGTGAGACATCACACAGCGATAGCGCCACGACTCACGAACGTGGGTCAGGAGACTGAAAGGGCGTGAGACTCCAGATGCAAGGGATTACGAGACCACACAAAGAGGACAACGACATCACGAATGGGTAGCGTAACATAGTCCAAGACATTGTTCTGATTCAGTCTAATCAAACACTGCCAGATAACCAGACTCTCCATTCCTTCCATAATAACCCAAACACTGATTTCCTTCACAGTACTCCAAACACTGAATTCCTGCTCCCAAGATTTTCCATCCACCATTGGGTATCTGATGCGACCCGAAAACATGTCGATGCATGTCATTGTACTTCTTCTCGATAGGCGAACACGAGCGCCAAAACACCGTACTTGTCCCGACTTCCTTGAGCACCGTAAGCACCGTTGATTTCCCGCTCTCAAGCTTTTCCATCCTCCGCTGGGTTATCTGCTGCGGTCCGATAACATGTCGATGCATGTCATTTGCACTTCTCAAAGTACCTTGACTCCCTTCTTGATAGGCGAACACAAGCGCCAAAACACCGCACTAGTCCTGACTCCCTTGGGCACGGTAAGCACCTTTCCCACGCACCGGCAAAAGACTTTGCAAACGCAGTTTTGCTTCGTGTCCATTCTCCACGGCTGTACGACGGCTGCGGTCAACTTCTTCGTCTGGGGCGATTCGACTTTCATGACTTGTGCTCCGAGGGTTTGGTCGTTGAGCAGGATTTGGATGATGTCGGCTCTTTGGGCCCGGAAATGACGGTGTACTCTGCAACGGAACGGCGGTGGCGTGTGTGGTAGTTGAATGGCCTCGAGCTTGTCGATGACGTGCATCTTCAGGGTGATGGCTTTGGAGTCTGGATTCTTTTCCAGGGCCTCGACGCTGGCTTTGAGCGGAGGGAAGCGGTTGAGGAGGTCGTCGAGCTCGAAGCGAGCCGCGAAGGTGGTATGATGGTTGTAGTGGCTGGGACGTTCGCTGCTGATGTAGTCCAGCTCGTCGAATAGGTATCGGCATGCCAGGAGGAAGTGCCTGAGGATTGTGTGGTCGTCTGACCACAGGCCGGACTCGAATGTGAACAGAGGCTTGGCCGTGAAGAGGTAGTGGTTGAACTCGGCGAGTACCAGCTCGACCAGGAGTTTCTCGGTGATGTTGTCGATGGGAAGCATCTTGTGAGTTGTCACGGAGAATGTGACTCGTAGAGCTCTGTAGAGTGGTCTGTTGAGCTTTTGACAACAGAGTTTTGCTCTTTCTTCTTGTTCGTGAGAGGTTGGGTTTTTTGATGCAGTTGAGTTGTAGAGCTCTGTAAAG
The DNA here is from genome assembly GCA_021014315.1 of Aureobasidium mangrovei. Lineage (NCBI taxonomy): Eukaryota > Fungi > Ascomycota > Dothideomycetes > Dothideales > Saccotheciaceae > Aureobasidium > Aureobasidium mangrovei. Next base: position 664,952 of record JAJJJQ010000001.1, on the reverse strand, counting down.
TAGTCTCTTGGGCCTCTAACAATAGAGCTTTGCTCTTTGTTGTTCTTGAGAGGGCTTGTTTTTGATGCAATTGTGGTTTTGATGCAGTTGATGATTGTTCCCTTTGTGGATCGTTGATCGTACAATGGGTCGTTGATGAGTTTTGAATGCTTTTCCTTTGTTGTGGAATATGAGCTCTTGTGATGGAGTCTGGAGAGTTGATTTGTCTTGTGGCAGACGTCCCTTCTTCTGGGAATGGATGGGGTTTTGATGTTTTGAAGCGCTGAAGTTTTGAGTGCTCTTGTGTTTTGCTGAAGGTAGACTTCTGAGGAATAGAACAATGGGAGGATCGAGCAGCTCAAATACCTTGTGTGAATCCTGACTCACAACTGCTGGGGACTTCTGAACGTGTCCTCTGGCAACTTAGAATCGAGTATCTTACTGTGTTCTTGAAGCGTGATTCGATGGAAACCAGCAGATGAGAGAGATAGAGAAACAGGTCAAAAAATTCTTCGATAGACCCACAAGAAACACCTGTGTTTCCTCCCAAGGATGAGTGAGATATCATCGAAACTTACAAGATTGGAGTGAATATCTCGAGACTCAGAAACCATAGGCAGGAAAAGTCAGCGCCTGTGCGGTTATTGGCTGAGGTAGCAGGCAACTTTTCCAGTTCGACCAATATACGCAGGCACCCCAAAGCACACAAAATGACAGTTATCGAGTGTCTGCTTTGATAGGTCTGCTCCATCGCATATTCACGCATGCCTTGTCTTCAGTCGTCTTGTGATCTCGAAAAAATCTTGCGGTTTGGTGACATGAGTGAATTGTGAGTCGTCAATCGCTTCGGCGGAGTCGATGACAGAGGACCTTAAATCTCTTGGATTGGTATTGGGGCAATGACAAGCGTTTACCAGCTTAGTTATCTGTGATCAGATGGATTTTTATGCTGACTTCCAGAGTAATACAAAGCTGCTGATGCTTGTCAAGGGCCAGACTGTATGATGAAACGACAAGATGAGAAACCTCACCTGGATGATACTGGATAAAAGCTGCTACAAGGCAGTGGATCCAAGCCATTCGACGTGTAAGAGTATCCTCGTCTTATTGGGTCGTTCTGTCATTGGTCAGCGCATGATTTGAAAACCTTAAAGAAACAACGCATTTACCAGGAACTCGATGAGGCAGCATATACATTTACCGCAAACCAAAACTGTTTCTGCTGATGAGTCAACAAGTGCATAGCCACAAGACCTACCCTTTATAAACATGCTGGAATCCAGCAAGTCTGCACATTCCTCATCGAAAGAACAACCCACTGGACTTACAGGACCTTTCCAAGCAACACCAAACACCTTCAACACACAATACATCTTGGCATACAACATGGAGTTTCTCAACATTACCTTGTACGGACTCCACTCTGGCCTCATCTTCAAGGCCATCGACGACTACCCAAAGAAGAAATGGTACCGCGGCTGCGGCAAGTCCAAGATCCACCACTACGCCTACCAACTGTTCTGTGCAAACGAGCTAGAGTCCCTCGTGAAAGCAGTGGACTCTCCATTCCGTCAACAGAAGCTCGCACTCGTCCAAAAGATGCGCAACATCCCGGCCCTGAGAGAAAACGTACGTCTGCGTGAAGCCGTGGAAGAGTTGACGCAATATCCAGACATCCAGGCCATTCGCGAACGCATCATCGCGCTCAACAAACTTCAATCCAGCATCAAGGGATTCAACAAACACACCCGTCTCAGCTTCCAACACCACTTTGACCTGCAAAGAGCACAGCTCTACCAAATCATCAGCAGGAGAGATCTGGATCTCCAGCAAGGGCTCTGTCTCAAGGTCTCCAGGGTCGAACTCAACAAACTTCAGGATGCGTACTCGCGAAAAGCCAACGAACTGGACAACACAGAGGAAAAGTCGGACCGCTCTTCCGGGGAGAAGCCGTCCAGAGAGAACTCGCCCAAGGTCCACTGGGGAAAGCGATATTTGTATCTGATATAAGGGATCAGATGCACATTGTCAGGCATGGGATGGGAAATGGTTCAAGGAGAGACAGTCTTTCTGCAGCTTGATGACATGGGATGAAGTGACTGGGGGGAAGCAAATGGGCGGTCTTCTTGCATTGTCTTTTTGCATTTGCGGTACGTGTTGGTTGGAAGTCACAGAATGAAAGGAAAAATCTCAGAACCTACTCCATTATACCTTCGACGTGACTGGAGTTTGCATATACCGGCGCCTGAGAAGCGACAGAGATCGAATGCAAGTCTGACAGTGTGTTATGAGCGTCCAAATTGACCAATCATTGTCGCGAATAGCGGGGAGAGAGCACATGAATGAGGTGATTTGAGACAGAACAGTTGGCAGGCAGCCGCGTTTCATTCTTTCATCCCCATCACGCGCTGTCAATCTGTACCTCATCCAGCTGACGGAAGACGTGGAAGAACAGGAGTCGATGAAGCGTGCATGTCATCGAAAGCTGCAAACCCTCGAAAGTGCGATGTCGGGCTTGGCGCCATATCGCTCTATAGCGATATTTGGAAATCTACGAACAATGTCTCCCGGCAGGACAACCTCGTCGATCATACTGGAGCGACTTCATGGTCATCCCCAGCGGTTCTTCAAATGGGCAGGTGCCCTCAGAGCTAGCCCCAAAGGGTTAATTGGAGACGTTGCTTCCTTCTTTGGCGAGAAGTACGAGAAGTACTACATCGCCCAAATACTCAATCAATGGAGATCGAGAACGACAACGATCAACGTCACAGAAAAGGAAAAGCGAAATGATATGAAGTAGAAAGTGTGGTTCGTTTTGGTACAATAAATGTGTTCGTTCATGCGTTCGTACATGCGCTGGAAAAAGACAGCAAAGGATATCTTCGTAAACAAAAGTCAAAGGCAGATTTAGACCTTCTCGGCCATGATGCTCTCCTGGTGAGTGACGCTCTTCTTGCGCATGGCAGAAGCCTCAATGTCGGCAAGAGAGGCGTTGCGAGAAGCACCTCCAGTGACGTCCTGGACCTCTTGGAAGGAAACGGTGGGAACGAAGCCCTCGGACTTCCAGGCGTGAGGGACCTTGGCGTAGAGCTCGTCGACCTGCTCCAGAGACAGGCCCTTGGTCTCGTAGATGAGGAACCAGACGAAGAAGAAGCAGATGAAGCAGAAGCATGCCCAGATCCAGAAGACGTTGGTGTGGATGGCGCTGACCATGTAGGGAGTGGCGTAGGCGATGGCCCAGTTCAGAAGCCAGTTCGAGGCGGTAGTCATCGAGAGCGACTTCGCGCGCACCTTGAGAGGAAAGATCTCGCCTGTCACTACCCATGCGCACGGACCCCAAGTGCTCGCGAAGAAAAAAATATAAATGCAAACAAAGGCAACGAGGGCTTGCTGGGCAGGGCGGTTATCGGTGGGCAGGGTGCCTACGCCGGCGACGATGAACTGGCAGATGGCCATGCCAGCGGCACCGAAAAGAAGAAGCTTCCTTCTGCCCCATTTCTCGACCAGGTAGAGACCTAGTAGGAACCGTTAGCGAGCTTTTCGACGAGCAAGATCCGCTATGTTTGAACTTACCAGGGAAGGTAGAGGCGACGTTGATGCAAGAGGTGATCAGAGAGATGGTGAAGCCGTTACCAATGCCAGAGCCTTGGAAGAATGAAGCACCGTAGTAGAAGATGAAGTTGACACCGGTGAGCTGCTGAAGAGCTTGAAGACCGCAACCAGTTGCAAGACGTTTGCCGAGGTTGCCCTTGAAGCAGTCAAGGTAGCTGGCTTTGCCAAGCGACATCTCGTATTCGTGGTTGGCAACAACTTCAGAGAGCTCCTCAACGATAGCGGGATCGTCCACAGGAAGGCGGCGAAGCTTGGCAAGAGCGCGAGCAGCCTGTTCATGTTTGCCCTTCTTGATGTAGAATCTAGGAGTCTCAGGGAGGACGACGAGACCACCGAAAAGAATGATGGCCCATGCAAACTGAACAGCGATAGGGATGCGGTAAGATCCAGTGTCGTAGCGGTTCTTTGTAGAGTTACCAACAATAGAAGCAAGAAGAAGACCAATGGTAATAGCCAGCTGGTATGCACCAACGATGGTACCACGAATCCACTTGGGCGAAGTCTCTGATTGGTAAAGAGGAATCAGGGCAGAGATGCCGCCAACACCAAGACCGGCTATACAGCGGCCAGCAACAAAGAGAGGGATAGCGGTGGCTGCGGTCTGCATAATAACTCCCACAGAAAAGACGACTATCCAGGCCATCAGACCGAGCTTGCGACCGAGAACATCACCACTGGGAGCGGCCAAGAGGGCACCGAAGAAAGTTCCGACGGAGAGCAGCGAGACAATCTCGGATGACTGGCTGGAAGTGATGGCAGGAAGGCCGGTGGAGGGGTCCCTGTAGCCGGTGGAGAAGGTGTCGAGCCAGTATCTCATGGCCAGAATGTCTGAAATGGTACCGGTATCATAACCGTAGAGAACACCACCAAAGGCGACGAAAGCACCGACGGCGATGGCGGGCCAGACGGCACCAGTCTCGCCTTCGGGTCTTTTGAGAGCGAAAGGCATTGTTGTAAGGATGAAGATGAGAGTAGAGAAGAAGTGATTGACAGTGATGAAAAGAGCTGCATGGTAGGCGGACGCTGGGTGTTTATATAGAGACAGAAGTAGGGCTTGTAGGCTCCCCCATGGGCGCGACCTACTCTCCGTCCTCCGTGTACGATCTCCAGGCTCTCGACTGTGGGGGATGGGGCCATGGATGATCCGGGTTGCGGCAAAGCGAATTGGCCAAAGCGAAGCTAAGTACAAGCGCAGGTCGGCATGGAACACTGAGCATCGGCACGCCGCTACTCGCTGCGGGTTTGCTATTTGGGTTTGGCGCGCTACCTAGTACCGTGAACGCGTACGTACCTCGGACACAAAGGTACGATGATCTGAGATGACGAGGAAGCAATGGATTGATTCTTTCGCATTCTTCTCCGTGAATGCAGACGATCTAGACGAGCGTATGGCGACTCCAAAGGTGTTTCGCAAGGAGCTATGTGTCATGGGACAGGATCTCGAACTTCTGCTGCAAAGAATAGAACACCTAAGCCTGTGACAAGCATGTCGAAGCTCGACGTCAAGCCTTTTGCAGCATGGGGGAACGTGCCCTGAGTTCCAGCCACATCTCGGCGGCTTTCTGCACGAGTCGCACCGAGAATGAAATTGTCCCAGCCGAAGCTAGCAGTCCGGCTGTGGTCACGCTGAGGAGCCCAAAGGAATGGGTGATGTGTGCTGTTATGTGCCTTCGAAGGCGTGGTGTCGTATGGTTGTAACCGATGGCCAAGAAGGAAAGTCTTGTATGGAAGAAACAAAAATCGACGTCTAAGATCTCCAGTGTCGCGTGTATCTGCCTGTTGATCTTATGTTCTAGTGCTAGCCTAGAAGAACGTGGGTCTCTGTGCCAGCTCGCACTGTGCGCGCTGCACACGCGTACCCATCTTATCCCCATGGCACCCCCAGAAAGATCAACGCTTTCAGCTTCCCAAGCAAGATCCCGTCGTGCGATCGTACAGTTGCCTAACATTCGGTTGGTGGACAATCCTTGCAGCACGCACGGGAGGTGTACTGTGTGGCCTCTGTAAAAACGGAGCTTAATGTGCAGAGCAAATTGTCTCTCGGTCCGTGATTCGGAGGAAGAAGCTACCCGCAAGCCGCCCGAACACCTCCTTTCCCCAGAAGTGACAGGAGCCGTTGAAGCTTGGTGAAGGCTTAAAAGCACCGCGATGACGCCGGAGTGCGTGAAGCTAGCACTGCAGCTACTGCAGCTCCTCGCGGAGTCGCAGGGCTAGGATCCTGCAACACATGATCTTGCTCCCCGTGGAGACCTCCGCTCTAACTGGGTGGGGATCATCTTAGCGAGCCCATGACATTCCAATAGTAAAGGAACACGGAACGTCTGATATCCTGGGATCCATACCCTAGCCGGTTTGCACGCCGACACCAGTCGACTTTCCGCAGCATGAATCGATCCTCACGAGCCGTGGTGGCCTGTCTCACGATCCGACCGGAGCCCAGGCAAGCGGACCGGCACACGGTAATGGAGCGATTAAGCGTGTAAGTCAGGCGATAAATTATGCTAGGGTATCATGCTATGCTATGTGGTGTTGTTCAAGGGCGTAAGACGTTAAGACATTACATCGTGTTCAATCGTGGCGACTCTTCGAGCAGTAGTGGGAGAATGTATCGTCACATCTTCAACTTCCAGTTCCATCTGCCTACGCTGAGCTTTGATCTCTGCCAAAAGGTCATGTCAGTACTCGACTCAGTGTGCCTGACAAGAGATAACTCACCTTCCGGACTTGCGTCGTGAGGATAACCAAAATCGGGCTCCAGCTTGAAAAATGGATTTGACAACGCTTCGAGAGATTGCTGCATCGAAGCTGTGGGCCGGTGATAGCCTTGGTCACCACCCAAGCTGATCCATTCCACGCCCAAGGCACTCTCTATCTTTGTCAGTTCCAAGGCATAATGGTTGAGCAGATCGAGTGGGATTTGTTCATCCCACAGAGTCGCGTGCTGGATGTCCCCAAGAAGCTTATGCCTCAAAATCTGCCTGCAGTCTTTGAAAGGGATGCCACTTTCTTGAAGCATCAACCAGGCACGACGGGTATCGCCTGCATCGGCCATGGCCTCGATGTACCAATAATCGCCCCTTCTTGCGGTCTTGATTGGCGTTCCCTTGCCGGTGGAGGTGAACGTCTTCGGATCCAGTCGAAGAGGGTTTTGCTTCCACATGGCCCACTCTTTCCACAGTTGATCGGAAGCTTTGCAGCGGGCCAAGACGGTAACCCAACCGTGCAGCTGGCCAAAGTCCCGACGGTCAAGGAACAAGCCCAAGTGGTGTTGATCCTCTTGAGTGGTGTCCTCAAAGCCAAGGAGAACTTGAAGCAGGTCGCGGCGAGACCATCTTCCGTTTCTGATCTCGCCAAATCCATTGCTGCCAATACTACATTTGGCGATGATGGCTCTGAACAAGTTTTTTGTCATGGGAAAGCCGAGATGGCGGTAGAGCTTCAGATATCTCTTCATGCCGGGCAAACTGCGGGAACGAGCAGCAAACTTGATGCCAATGGCTAGAAAGTAAGGAGTGAGAGGTAAGTTCTCCATTCTGAAGCGCGAGACGATGGTATTGATGGCGCCGAGGATTTGAGCGTCGGTAGCCTTGTCTCTGGCACGGTACAAAGCACGAACTATGGCAGTGTCCATGCGAGCAATCTCCAACGTCGAGTTTCTGCGCTGTAAGGCGACGGCAAGAACACGCATAACCTCTCGAGGGGTTTGGCATCTGAGAAGCTGTTCCCTCAGTATCCTACGGTGCAACTTGGTGTAGGGTTTGGAAGCCATACGCCTAAGAGCGGAGAGTCAACAGAGGCTCCGGGCATAGGTTGAGCATTGTAGCACAGAAGCAGATTGGACAGTGATAGTGTCTACACAACGTACCGGCGGAACTCATCGGGATCGAGCATGTCCCCGTTCACGGGAAAAGTCACAGGTGGAGCAGAGGGTGGAAGAGATTGCTGAACAGCAGCTCGCATGTTGAAGTGATGAAGAAGTGGACGCATGTCGTTGAGCAGTATGAGGCGAAGCCTGTCAACCGGAGAAGCCAGGCTGAGCTGGTGTTGGTCCAAGTCTAGGTCGACATGATTGTCGATCGGCTGAGGTTGAGGGCAGGTGGCGTTGGAGCGCGAGCTGTGGCGGAACTTGAACAAGGTGGCAGTGGCAGAGCGCGCGGGCAAGCCAAGGGCATTCTGCAAGGACAACTTCATGGCGCCGTCGTTGAGCAGGGTACAAGGCAGACGCCATGTTGAAGTTGAGAGAGGCAGAGTCAACATGAGCGAGAGTCAAGCATGCAGCAGCGCGCGTGTGTAACGTGGGGGAATGCTAGAGAACGGCCTGCTGTTCTGTTCTGTTCTGTTCTGCTCTGTTTCGTTCTCTACGCGGTCCCTGGCATGCGTGAATCAGGAAACGCCGGTAGCCCCGACTTCCTGACGCAACAATTACAATCATCAGAATCATCAGAATCATCTTTTTCTTGGTGAGCGTCTGTCCAGCGACTCCAGCCCGCATCGCCTCTCAGCACCACGAGCGCCTTCAACCATGGCCTCGAACGAGTCTCCCGCAGCCGCCCTCGAGCCCGCCCACACCTTCACCCCCACCCAAGGCTACGACTATGCCACCAACAACCACGAGCAAGCAGGTGGCGTCCTGCTGCACGAGGGCATCGACGACGACGACGACCAGGACGACTACTACGACGATCTGTTCGAGGACAGCGCCGACGAGGTCAACGACTCGGAAATTACCTCTTCCAACCCTGCAGACTACACCAAGTCCTACAACCGCCAAAGACGCCTGAACGACGACCAGCTCCCCGCCTCGCACCAGCCAAAGACCAACCCTGCCGGCCACCACAAGCCCTCCGCAAACACTCGCGCCAGTCTCGATGACCAGGTGAAGAGTCTGGCCCAGCACGCCTCCAAGCTGCGCCTGTCCGACCTCGAGGCTGGCTTTGGCTCGTCCAAGCAAGAGAGAGGCCCCGCCAAGGACAAGAGCGACCGCGCCACCAGCGAGCAGGTCTTGGATCCCAGGACCCGCATGATCCTGCTGCAGCTGCTGAACAAGAATGTTGTTTCCGAGATCAACGGTGTCCTTTCGACTGGCAAAGAGGCCAACGTCTACCACGCCGCAACCATTCCCCAGTCCAACGACGACTCGGACGCTGTCGTCGCTCCTTTGCACAGAGCCATCAAGGTCTACAAGACGAGTATCCTGGTTTTCAAGGACCGCGACAAGTATGTCACTGGTGACTTCAGATTCCGCGGCGGCTACAACAAGAGCGACAACCGCGCCATGGTCAAGGTCTGGGCGGAGAAGGAGTTCAGAAACCTGCGAATTCTACACGCTGCCGGCATCCCTTGCCCCGACCCTCTCTATCTCCGCCAACACGTCATGGTCATGGGCTTCCTGGGCAACAAGAAGGGCTGGCCCGCTCCGCGTCTGAGAGATGTTGACTTTGGCCTGTCGTCCGAGGAAGAGACTGCTGAAAAGTGGAAAGACATGTACATCCAACTGCTTGGCTACATGCGCATCATGTACCAAACCTGTCGCTTGGTCCACGCCGATTTGAGTGAATACAACCTGCTGTACCATCAAGGTCGCATCTGGGTCATCGACGTCAGTCAAAGTGTCGAGCACGACCACCCTCGCTCACTCGAGTTCCTTCGCATGGACATCAAGAACGTCAGCGATTTCTTTGCACGCAAGGGCGTGGACTGCCTGCCCGAAAGATCCATCTTTGGCTTCATCACCGCCGAACAGGGCGGTGTCGAGACCTCTCAGATGGAGCATCTCATCGGCAAGATGTACGAGACCAGAGAACAAGAAGGCAACAAGGACGACGAGGAGGTCGACAACCACGTCTTCAGACAACAATACATCCCTCAAAACCTCGACCAAGTCTACGACATTGAGCGCGACGCCGCACGAGTGCAAAAGGGAGAAGGCGACGACCTGGTCTACAAAGCCCTTCTCGCAAATAAAGTCTCATCCGGCGCCGCAGACAATGCAGAGAACGTTGAAGATAACAGCGACGCCCAAGACTCGGAAGACGACAACTCGGACTCGGACCCGGAAGATGACGACGACGACGACCCGGACCGACCCCGCAGAAGGCGCAACGAGGGCGAAAGACCTCGCGGCAAACGCTTCGAGGACAAGGACGCCAAGAAGGAGCACAAGAAGCTGGTCAAGGAAGAGAAGCGCGAGAAGAGAAAGGACAAGATGCCCAAGCATGTCAAGAAGAAGCTCATCAGCGGCTCTTCGCGAGGCAAAAAGTAGATGATTTTTTGACTCTTTCTTTTTTTTTTTTTTTTTCTTAGTTCTCTCATGCATGTACGCAAAAGATACCACTGTCACGACTTGCAAAACAAAACAAAAATTTCCTAATTTCGACAATCATGTTCATCCGCTGCTTCGATGAACCGTCCCTGGTTCGATTGCCACAGGCATGGTGGTCGGTTTAGCAAGATGAAGGATAGTACTTTCAGTCTACGGCGGCTGGTGGAGCTTGTGAAGCATCGATGGGAAAAAAAGAAAAACAGTATTACCATTTATATGTATAAGTAGAGATGAGAGATGATATAGAGTTATAAAGCACCGCATTGTCCAAGACTGTGTCCTCACACTCCTTTGCAAGAAATACTCTGCACGAACAAACTAATCGGAGAACAAAAAAAACATCAGTATGCAAGACGAAGAGAGAGAAGAAAAAAAGGGCGTGATTAAACAATGCAATAAGAACCTTCCCAAGATGAAAACCAGAAAAAAGACGTCTACATATACAGCGAATGACAGCATGATCCGCGTCTAAAAGACCTATGCAGTCGACAGAGTCTTGAGGATCTCCTCCTTTTCCTCGACGGGCAGCATGCTCAACATCTGAGCAATACCCTTGAGACCGCCCTCCTTGTTGGCGCGCAGCAGTGCGGCGACGTCGTAGGCAACGGACTCCTGCTTGAGGCCCTCGATCTTGGAGTAGATGTGCTGGCGGTTCTCCTCGTACCACTGAGCAACCTTCTGGTCCTCGGTGGCGAACTGGGGAATGCCGGACCAGGCCTCGAGAGTCTGCAGGTTCTTGGTGCGCGAGACCAGCTCCTTGGACGACGACTGGGCCATGGCCTTGAGCACGTACTCCTCGTCCAAACGACGGCGGAGACGCCAGTAGAAGAAGCGACGTGCGTTCTGCCATTGCAGAGGCATGCGGATGGTGTCCTTGGCCTTCATGCGGCCGGCACGGTCGTGCAGGTCGGCGTATTGCAGCGAGATTTGCATGTACACGGGCAGCAACAGCTTCTCGCGCTCGGTCATCTGGCTTCTGATCTCGGTGAGCTGCTCGGCAGAGAGCGACTTGTCGGCCAACTTGGACTTGAGAGAGCCGTAAGTGGGGTCGAGACGGGCCATGGTCTCGAGCTGCTTCTCCTTGCGGAACTTGATACCGACAATACCCTCGGGCTCGAGGACACCACCACGGGCGTCCTCGTCGGCGTACATCTCCATGTATTGAGGGTTGATGGTAGGGTCGACGACGACCTGTGATATTCGTTAGCATCATGTCATGAAGTAGTGCGGATATGTTGTAACTTACCCATGAACCACCACGGAGCTCACCGAAAGGAGGAATGTAGACAAAGATGGGCTGCTCGTACTTGACGAGGGCGTCGACAATGTACGAACCGTACTTGAGAACCTCGTTGTACATGTCTCTCTGACCGCCAGAGAAACCTCTCCAGTTGGCGAGGATCATCAAAGGCAATTGCTCACCGTTGTTGAAGTCCTTGATAGCCTGGGCGGTCTTGAAGGCGGAGTTGGGGTACCAGACACCACCAGCCTCGGTGCTGACCTGCTCGATCGAGTCAGGGTTGGCGGGGTCAGCGGGAGTGACGTTCTCGACAGAGCGAGTCTCAACACCAATGACACCGACGGGGATACCGCCAAGACGAGCACGACCGACAACGACGGTACGAGCCCAGCCGCCAAGAGCCTCCTCGAAAGAGCCCTTGTCGAAAAGACCAGAAGCAAAGCCGTCGTCCTCGTCCTTACCCTGGATGAGCCATCTGACATCGTAAGGTTGCTTCTGAGGAGGGAAGAAGGTGATATCACGGTCCCAAGAGTCAGACGAAGGCGAAATAGGAATGGGGTTGTTCTTCTTGTCGGGGATGAAAGACATCCACTTGACAATCTTGGAAACACCCTCAAAGTCGTCACCAGCAGTCATGTGAGAAACACCGTTCTTGTACATGATCTGAGTGCCACCTAGCTGGAGGTTAGAGGTGTAGACCTCACGACCAAGGAGCTTGTTGATGGCAGGAGCACCGGTGAGGATAATGGGTTGACCCTCGATCTGGATGGCACGCTGACCAAGACGGACAAGGTAGGCACCGATACCGACGGAACGGCAAGTGACAAGGGTAATGGTGAAGATGTCCTCGTATGCTCTCGAAGTCTCACCAGCGATGAGACCAGAGCCCTTCAGACACTCAACACCAAGACCATCCTCGGCACCAACAATGGTGGTGATGACATGTCTGGTCTCGCCGTTGACGTTGACCTCCTTCGTGATGACGTGCTTCAGCTCACCGTCCTCGAAACGAGCCTTCTTCTCAGGAGTCAGGTAAAGGTATTCAAAGCCAGCCTCAGGTCTGGCCTCGTCTCTCCATGCAACCGAGAAGTGGGGGATGAGTTCTTCGGCCATGCCGATGCGAGCGCCAGAGTTGGCAGACAGATAAATTCTAGGGATACCAAGCTTTCTGGCGTACTCGGTACACTTGTGGAAGAATCTATCTTCTGAAGGACCGAAAGAACCAATCTTGAAAGTGATGTCGTTGGCAATGATGATGAAGCGTCTGCCGCGAGGGTACTCGGGAGTCTTGGCGGTGATGATCCATGCTACCATACCGATGGTGTTGGTACCAGGGTCGCGGTTGACCTCGGCCAGGTTGTCACTGTCATCAAGGACAAGCTCGTTGTACTCAATGCACTCGCCCTGGATGGGTTGCTTCTCCTTGAGGTGAGGGTGGGAAGCAGTAACCTGGTTCCAGCTGTTCTCGATGGCTTGTCTGAACAGCTCGGGGAAGTCGTACACGTACTGAGTGCCCATAATGTGAGCCTTGTAACGCTTGGGCTGCAGAGCACCCTTGGTGGCGTAAGGCGTGGAGACGGGACGCAGGTGCATAGAACCAATTCTGGTGCTGCCACCGATGCTCTGGAAGAACCATTCGTTGCCCTTCTCTGATTTCTTCTCAGCGTACAACTCGACCTGGATGATGTAACCAGAGGTGTTGTTGATGAGGACGCGGAGAGGGTAGGGCTCGCCGGTGTTAGGGTCGGTGCAGATGATGCGGACCTCAACACCAGTAACGCGGAGGCGCCATGCACGACGACCGAATCTGTCAAGGAAACCAGCAAGAGCCTCCTCAACCTCGCTAGGCTGCAGTGGGAAGACAGGAGAGAAGTTGATGAAGATGTGGTTCAAGTCAGAGTTGTTGTTGCCGATGATCTCGAGAGCGTCAAGAATATCAGTCATGAGTCTGTCGGCCTCTGAGATCATGTACTCGACGGTAGAGATGTCATCCCGCACACGACCAGGACGAACAACGGCGCGAGTGAAGTAGCGCTTGTCATTCTCGACACCCTTTCCGATAGCCTCGTAAATGTGGATGTTGCGGTTCTCGGTGAAGACAGGCTTGATGTTGAACTTGGACAAACGTCCGAGCTCAAGCTGGAAGGCGAGGGCAGGCTCGATGTGACGGATGCTGGAGTCTTCCTCGTAGACAGGACCACGGAAAGTGTAGTATCCGGGGTAAGTACCGTCCTTGTGACCGCAGATGAATGTCAAACGGCGGACACGGCGAGCGAGAAGCTCATCCTTGTACTCGTTGACGATGGAAACGAGACGAGGGAGGATCTCATTGTCGTCGAGAGATTCGGCATCCTTGACAGCAACGTTGCAGACGGCAGTCAGCTCGTCGGTGTTCTCGATCTTGGGAGCAACAGGCTTGCGCTGTCTGGAGAGGTCAGCCATGAGACCGGCGCTGGAGCCGCGCTGCTTGCCACCGTGGCTGCCTGCAAGAGGGAAGACCTCAAGGGCCTTGGTCAGGTACTCCTCAATCTCGTCAATGTACTGAACAGGGATGACTGCACCCTTGCGGGTGGGCTCGTCTCTGGAACGGGCATTGAGGTAGCTCATGTCACTGATAGAGTGAACACGGCTGAAGCCTTCAGTTCCAGCGGGAGTGCCGGGAGTGGAGGGGTGGGAAGACTCGATAGGCAGACCAAACTCGGACTGGCCAACCTTGCGGAGAGCAAAGTCCCATGTGAGAACGTAAGGAGTGTCCTGCTCAGTGACGTACTCGATAGTCTTGAGCTGGTAAGCACGGTAAGCACGACGAGTGTAGACCTCGAGAGCAGCCAGCGAGACCCAAGGGTCAGGGTGGACGAAGAACTGCGAGAGCACATCGAAAACGGTGTACTTGGAGTCAACGACCTCCTTGATGATGTCGAAGCTGGGCTCACGGTGGTCCCAGCCGGCCTCTCCGTAGCGAGACTCGAGGACAGAGGAGCGGAGAATGTGCTCCATCTGAGAAGTGCGCTCTTCCAGCGAGGGCATGGCACACTGAATCAGCAGCTCACGAGCTTTGAGAGAGACCTTGGCAGTCTGTCTAGACTCAAGCTCGGCAAGCTGGCGGAGGGAGGGTCGCAGATACTTGGCGACACTGCCAGCGCCAGGCTTGTTGGGGCGGTAGTTGTCAAGAATAGCAATGATGAGGTTGTTCTTCGAGCTCACGCGGGTGTGAGACAGAGCAGTGTGTACGACCTTGATAAGGTTGTCCTTGTTCTGGTCTCTCAGGGTGAGGACGACTTCCTCGTCGCGGTTCTGTCTGGCGGCAAAAAGGTGCTCAACATCGTAGTATTGCTTGAAGAGCGCAGCCATGACGCCGAACTCATGGCCCTTAAGGCCATCGTTGAACTTGGTCATGACTTCGAGAAGAGGACCCAGACTTGTACGGAGGGTGTCGACGTCAGAAGGAGCGACGTTCTCCTCAAGGAAACGGACGAAAGCCTTTTGGAGCTGCTTGCTAGGAAACTCTGAGCCACGGCTGTGAGCACGCTCAACAATCTGCTCCAATTGAGCATCAAGCTTTTGGGGCATGCGGGAGTGGAGGGCAGACGCCTGGGCGTTCCACTCGCCATAAGGCAGCTCAGGGTTACGGAGAACATCGATGAACTCTCTCAGGGTGTCCTGCATGACAACAGAGTTGTCGAAACCCTGCATGATGCTCTGGAGGATGTTGTACAGGAAGGCGAAGCGCTGAGGAGCCTTGTTACCAAGGATCTGAGGAGGGCCCATCTCAGGAAGCTGGCCGAGGAAAGGCTGAGCAGATTTGACCTTGGACGGGTCGTCAAGAGCGAGTATACCAAGAATGTCACCAGCCTCGAGAGTGGCGCCGGGTTGCTTGATGAGGTTGACAACACCGTCTTCTTGGGCGATCAGAGGCATGTACATCTTCATGACCTCGACCTCAGCAAAGGCTTGGCCCTTCTTGACGTGCTCGCCGTTCTGAATGTTGAACTTGACGAGCTTACCAGGCGAGGGAGTTCTGAGCTGAGTGGGGTCGTTCTCCTGCTCGAGCAAGCAAGTCTTGCCATCGACACTGAGACGAGTGGCACCAACCTCCTCCTTCCAGTAGACGTTATGGGAGCGTCCGCTGAGCAGAACAAGGAGACCACCATCCGACAGGGGTCTGACGCCAACAGAACATCTTGAGCCGTTGACGAAGAGAGTGTAGCTGTCCAAGCCAGAGCGGGTAGCAGTAAACTTGTAACGCATGCCCTCGTAAATGAAGTCAACCGGGAACACGGTCTTGAGAACATCCTTCGAAGGGACCTGACCCTTCTCCAAGCTGATGCGGTACTCAGTTGTGCAGATGTCACTGGCAATGTGGGCCTTGGTGACGGCACCACAGACGACAGCAAGAATGGGGTCGGGACGCTCGGCGGTGAGCTTCTTGGAAATCAGCTCGTCGAGCCAGCCAGTGGTAATGGTGTTGTCCTCGAAGGCGGGAGTCTCGAGCAGCTTGATGAGGTACTCGACGGTGGTTCTGAAGTCACCACGAATGCTCAATTCCTTGAGAGCGACGACCATCTGCTTACGCGAAGCCTGTCTGTTCTCGCCGTAAGCGAAGATGTGACCGAATTGCGAGTCGGAGAAGCTGTGGATGGAAGAAGCAGCACCGACCGAGAAGTAACCCCAGACGTTCGCGCTGGATCTGAAGTTCAGCTCATGCATGGTACCGCTGGAAGGCTTGAAGCCCTCGCCAGGATCTTCGGAGGTGATACGACAAGCAGTGGTGTGGCCCTTGGGCTGGGGTCTGCGCTGGTTGAGGGTGCTGCCCTCCTTGGAGAAGTCGAAATCGATCTCGGTCGAGGTGTGAGGGTCGACACCGTAGAGCAGACGAATGTCGCGGACGCGGTGCAGGGGAAGACCCATAGCAATCTGGAGCTGGGCGGCGGGAAGGTTGACGCCCGAGACCATCTCAGTGGTAGGGTGCTCGACTTGGAGACGAGGGTTCAGCTCGAGGAAGTAGAACTTGTCGTCGGAGTGAGAGTACAGGTACTCGACAGTACCTGCCGACACGTAACCGACCAGACGACCGAGCGAGACGGCGGCCTTCTCCATCTGCTGGAAGGTCTTGGAGCTGGCGATGGTGACGGGAGCCTCCTCGATAATCTTCTGGTGTCTTCTCTGGACCGAACAGTCGCGGCCGAACAGTGAGATGTTGTTGCCGTACTGATCAGCCAGCAGCTGGACTTCCAAATGTCTGGCGTTGCCGGCAAGCTTCATGATGAAGATGGGCGAGCCGGGAATCTCGCTGGCAGCGGCCTTGTACATGGCGGGGAAGTCCTCCTCGTTGTCGACCTTGCGGATACCCTTGCCACCACCACCCTCGGAGGCCTTGACCATGACAGGGAAGCCAATCTTCTTTGCGGCCTCGAGACCCTCCTCGGCCGAGTGCACGCAACCCTGGTCGTAGACGTCGTCTCTGACGGTGACGATGTTGTTTGCATCAACCTCGACTTGGTCAACTCCCTCTCCCGACCATGGGATACAGGGCACACCGGCGTGTTGTGCGACGATGGTCGATGAAATTTTGTCACCAAGCGATCTCATGGCAGAGCCAGGAGGGCCGATGAAGACAATCTTGTGCGGTGATGCGGCGAGCGACTCGGGCAGCTTGGGGTTTTCTGAGGCGTGACCCCTACTCATGTGTCAGCTGTAGCTCTCGATGTGGACGAGGCAAAAATTGCAAAGAGGGCACTCACCATCCGGCCCAGACGGCGTGAACGCCCATACGCTCAGCAACGTCGACAATGAGCTCGACGTTGGCGTAGTTGTTGTTGTTGGTACCGCCAGGAACCTGCACCGAGCCTGTCAGCTACTCCGCTGGCCCGAGTCCTCGAGTCTTGCTTGCTACATACCTCGACGTACTTGTCTGCCATTCTGATGTAGTCAGCGTTGGCAGCCAAATCCTCGGGGGTGGCCATGACGGTGAATTGGATGGCGCGCTCGTCGCCAAAGGTCTCGTACGCCCATCGTCGGACGGATCTGATCTCTTTGACGGCGGCGATACCGTTGTTTGCAATCAGGACCTACAGAAGCCATGTCAGCAACTCGCAGAGCTTGGAGTGAGGTCGTGGAAGCCTCCTGGAGGTCGCTGTGACTCACATTGGTGATGACCGTGTGACCATCGTTTGCGGCGACAAAATCCTTGACCTTCGAAGGAGGAGCCTGGCTAAGCTCATTGCCTCCGATGAAGTGTGAAGCCAAATTGAACTTTGCGGCGTAAGAGTTTGGTTGTCCGTTCATGTTGCCATTTACCGCTGGCGCTCCGCCCACTGCGTCCGCCATGGTTGTGGTAGGAAGGCCCATTCACGGAAGTGAACTGTGGAACTTTGAAAAGAGGGCCGAGAGTGCGGAGAAGAAGCTAATGCCGGCCCGGTAGCGGTACTGAGCTGCTCGGGACACGGAGGCCAGTTGTTCTTCGCACAACTTTGACCTGGGTATCAAGAAGAAGAAAAAAAAGACAGAAAGCAAAAAGACGGCAATTGATCGCGTGGATGACGATCAGCAGCTCCCGTTGCTTTAATAGTCGCACGAGACCACGTCGGCGGGGTGCGCGAGCGAGTGTTGGGGACTGGTATTAGCAATTGTCCGAGTCTATGCGCACTTCATGGATCGGAAAAGGGCTAGTGTCGAGCTGCTGGGAAATTGGATCACCGTGGTTCGACCAGCGACGAGAAAGTGATGGAGAGACAGAGAAGAGGGGGAGGAGTCAAAGGGCGGTCCGCTGAGACAGAGCGAGCGGCCTTCTACATGTACATATGTGATATCGCCTCTACCCTTCGGGACGAGGGGGGGCGGCCAGCTGAGCTGTGCCAACAGCGCTAGCTCATCCATCTTTGTCCGGAGCTCCATGCTTGCTGCCGGGAACACAAGAGTACGGGGCCGCCCGCACAATCAAGGTGAAAGGATGTGGACTGCCTGTTTGGTTGACGACACGCAGTTGGGGCATGTGTTGAGCTCTCGGAGTGCATATCTGGGGACAACATGGATCCTCATCCATCATGCCATATTCGAGCAGGTCCGTCGGGCCAGCGCAGACATCTTGAGTCTCAATATCCAAGGCACGTACAATAGCACGCAAAGCACACTCGTTGTCATGATCGCAATGGTTGAATACACACCCAATCCTCCGCCCATCCAACGTCTCAGACATTCTAATCTTCAGATTTTGATGGTCGCAAGTTCACATAAGCCCCGACTACAAGCTCAACAGTAGCGTCCAGTAGTGTGCGGGTCATTAAATTTAGCAGCAATTTACCGCATGTACGGAGAATTTTTGGCTTGATGCGACACCTCTTTTTCCTCATTCCCGACCGACGCTCTCGGGGTCCGGGATTCTCTCGTGGAGAGCCGAACTTTTTTCAGTTGTCCAGTCTTCTCGCTAAGAGAGCGATCCATTTGCCACGAGCCATGTTTCGTGCCCATCCAGCCTCTTTCTATGATTCTCTGAGTCTGCCTCTTCGTTCGACCGGGGCCGTCGGCATGTGCAATCTTCTTGCTCGGTGTTTCGTGGGAAAGGGCAGCGCTGTCCTACCGTCAATCAGTCTTGGCGGATCTCGGAGTTTTATTGAATACTCCGTATTGATGACTACAACTCACTGGACGTAAGGACATCTCGGAAACGCATGTTTCGGGGAATTTGTAGATTCCCACCTTTGCCCAGCAGAGCTTCGGTGGGCGCATTATCTCATGCAAGTTCTTAATTCGGAGCGGAACCGTATCGACACTATACAGCAACATGTACAGCAATAATATGGGGCCTTCTTACCCCTACAACCCTGTGCATCCAACACACAAGAGCTGGCGGTGTACTCGTGTATGACTAGAATGTCTCTCCCAGGTCGCTCAATTTGCGAGACGACTTGTCTGACGCACCACCGTCGTAAGATCGTTCTGACTGATGACTGACAAGGCTGGGTCGGCGGCCAGAAACGCTACTCCCGAAGCCTCCGCTTTGCCGCTTCAAACCCGGTGTTGGGATACCGCTGCCGCCCATGGTTGGCAATGTTCTCTTGATGGTTGGTGTGACGACCTCTTCGGATTCCCTTGCTTCAGACATGCTGTTTGATTGACGGTGCACGCGGTTGCGCTGTGACGAAGCAAAAGTGCCGCCCATGGAAGTTCGAGGTCGTGAAGGAAGAACAGAGGTTTGCGGATGACCGTACGCTGCGGCCGATCGGGAAGGCGGGCGGGCAAATGAACCCGTCTCGCCTACGTTGTTGGCCCGGCTGCTCGAGCGGCTGGAGTCTCTAGTTGCGGTGGAAGCAGTGTTTGAACGTTCAAGTGGTGGAGGTCGCTGACCGCTGAATGACAGGCGCTTAACGTGCATGCTTGTGCTAGTCGATCTCGGTGTAGGTGGTGGAAGGCCGCTGTCGTCTTGCCTTGTAGAAGAGCTTGTGCTGCCGCTTATCCGCTTGTTCCTGTTTCTAACAGTGACGCTATTTGGCATGAAAGAGCCGCCGGCGAGCGCGCCTATCCGCGGAGATCCTCTGGGAGTGGTAGCGCCTCTGGGAGTATTTGCGCTTGGAGGTGGTAATTTCGAGCGCACTGAATGTACCCTTTCTTCAATCTTTTGCATTCTTCCAATCAAGCCCTTAATCTGATATAGTGAGCTCGATCTTGGCACGCCCTCGGAGCCGACACTGGGACGAGATTGGAGAGTGGTTCGCCGCTTGCCAGAAGCAGTTGTGGCGGTTGCGAAAGATGGACCACGCGAATGACGTGCAGATCTGAGGTTGTTGACATTGAGAGTGGCGCGGGAAGTCGAAGTTTGGTCTGGTACGAGCGACTCGCGCTTTGCGGGAGGCAGCATTTTTGCGATGGGGTTCGCAGAGGCGTCCGAAAGAGGTGGGGATGGCGGAGTGGGTGTGTCGGAAAGCGTGGATACTTCTGATCTGACTGGTGGCGGGGTAGACACGGTGGGCGACGAAGCAGCGGTGCGCGATGAAGTTGGCGACCGAGCATGCAATGGAGAAGGCCGACGTGAGGGAGTAATGTCGCGGTAGCGATGGGAGCCCGACTCGGACAGACGCAGCTTCTCGCGTGTGATTTCGGCTTCGATACGGAGGTCGGAGAGTTCGTCGCGGAGGCGCTGGGTTTGGATGCGCAGGTCTTCGCGCTCCTGCTCGCCGGCGCGGATCTCCTCCTCCAGGATGACGCCTCGCTCGATGGCAACATTGTACTTTGATTCGAGCTCTTCGAGCGACGACGTCGTGTTGCGCGCCTGGCGTTCGTAGTCGTCGTTGTCCACTTCGATGTCTCTCAGTTTCAGCTGCAGTGAGCGGTTCGTCTCGCGCATGGTAGTGATCTCCTTCTGCAGCTGTGTTTGCGCCGTGTTCGCCTCGGCCTTGGATTGCTTGTACTTGCTCTGTACCACCTTGTCAGCGGGCGCGTGCGAAAAGGCGCATGATGGCAATCGAACCTTCCATTCTTCGACCTCGAAGCCCAAGCTTTCTACCTGTTCCTTCAGTTTCCGTTCTCTTTTCTCTGATGCCTCGACATCCTTCTCGAGTTCCGCCTCGAGCTCTCTGCTAGATTGCTGGAACTCTTGTAACTCGACTTCTAGTTGCTCGTACTGGGCTTTGTAGTATGCGAGCTCCTGTTCGACAGTGGCGCCGTGGCGGAAGGGGGAAGACGGGGGGTTATCCATGTTGTCGGCACTTGTTTTGGAATCAGTTCAAGAGGTCATCTCCAGGCGCCGGCGAATGGATAGCAGCGGGTGAGATGCGACAAGTCTTTGCGCAGCGGCGTTTAGAGACGGGGCCGGGCGGAAGTCGACGTATCGGTGAGTGGTGCGGGCGGTGTAAGAATGCTATGTCTCGGTCGCGGCGCTGTCTCGGGAGTGGTCGTACGGGTGGCTTGGTGTCGCTGGGTGTAAGAAGGAGGGGTTCAGGTGGCAGTGTTGTGTGTGCGGTGTTTACGGCCACAGGGCATGCATGCGCCTTAGCGTCGTTGTCGGGGGACGCTTTGACTGGGGATTTCTTCGAGAAACCTGCCTGCAATCTGATCCGCACGAAAAACAACCCAATCTCTTTTCTTGCTGCCTGATGAGACACTTTGTTCTGCCTGCAGACAATGACGACCTGTCTGTGGTATTGTGAGTCAAGCTGGTCGCCAATATATTGAAACCCGACATCTGTCTCGCATGCTGTCCTATTGTTGTTATCAGGCTCAACGGCCGGATACGCTTCTGTCAGTCGGCCTCGATCCCGGAGTCTAGTCATGGGACCTTTCTTCATAAAACATCAAGGTAACTTAGCACAAGCTACCAAGGCACGCAGCTCGATCGAGCTGTCTCCTGATAGACTGGGTAAGCTGCACGTCTTGCGGTCATTCTGAGTGCATATCTTGATCCCTCGAGCATCCAGCACGAACTCAGCAATTCAACATTGTTCGGTCTCAAATTGCAATGTCAAGATGAGCTCAACGAACAAGTTGCCGGACAGCTGCGACACTTTTCTCGAACGATCGGCGAGTCAACCAAGGGCATTGGAAAAGTTGCACCGCGACAGTTTTCTCGAATCTGGTACCGGCATCAATCAAAGGGACAGGGTCATCCCCGTTACGATGAATACATGATCAGAATGACTTTTGCTGAGCTTCACATGGCACACATGTGCAGAACAGCGAGGTGGAAGAAAGCGACATGGTAGGTTTCACAAGATGATTCTCAGACTTCTCTCCGCCCAAGGATATTTTGAACAGTGTAAATACACACGACCCAGAAGAAAACGCCAATGCTATGCGCGCAAGGTCCAGCAAAACCAACTCCCCACCCATTCTTTTATAGGCCCATAAACAACATTAACTCGCAAGACTCGGCGGCTCAGGCTACCTCATCAAGTCGGTCAGGTTTCTCTTGAAGCGTTCGCATTTGACCTTGAGCGCGCGGACAGACTCCAGGAAGACCTCGTCACTGTCGATCTGACCGGTGCTTTCGACACTGAAGATGAAGTGATCGCGTACACGGCCCAGTTGCACCTTGTCCTTGAATTCGTCATGGCGCAAACACTCGCGCGAAACGGTATCCTTCATGGGGTCTGCGACAACAGCCTTCTTCTCGCCAGTGGCTGGGTCGTCTTCCAAGGCGATGACACCACGAGGGAAGCAGCGGGCGAACTTCTTTGCATCTGCGCCCAGAATGGGCTCCTTGATGTTGATGGATGGCAAGAGGCGGTAAGAGGCGGTTGCGACTGGAGAGAACTTGGCATGGTCGGCGCCAATACCCTTGATACAGTGGCACTGCAGGTGGATGTGTTGGCCGGGTCTCAGCTTTGCGATCAGAATGTCGGGGTTCACGGGGCGAATCTCGCCGTCGCCGCTGAAATATTGAGCCTGGTTGCCCTGAGGGCTAAAGCGGAATTGGTGGGCGTAGACAGAGCTGTTGATATAGAGCTTGTTGGGATCGCGCTCACCCTGCTTTGCGAGCTCGGGGCCTTCGGGACGCCATTCGCACTTGACGTTGAGTTCGAGGACGATGGTGTTGTTGTCGCGCGGAATAGCGGCGGCAGGGTCGATGGTCTCGCCGGATTGTTGGAAGATGTGCTGCTGGGCAGGATCGTCCTTGGGAGGGCCCTTCTTGTACCATTGCATCCAGCGCAGACCTTGGCGAGAGCCGGTGAGGGGGACAAGACCGAGACGGTGACAGAGGACCTCGTCCTGGATGATGGAGGTGTTGTCGTAGACAAAGACTTCTTCTATAGCAAGGGTAGGGATCTCGGAGAGCATGATGCGGCGGTAGGCGTTTGCGATCGAGGCATCGACGCCGACGAGAGAAAAGACGGAATCGAATTGGTCATTCTTGTGGAAGTTTACTTGGAGGCTCTTGTGGCGGGTCAGAGAGGCATGCGATTGAGCCGGGGCGTTCAAGGAAGTACCTGTCTGAAATGGTCGAGGTTCCAGGAATTGTCTTCGCCGGGGTAGTGGCCAGGAAAATCGGTCGAAGTGACGTTCGAGACGGTCTCGGGGTTGATTCCAACGAGCTATGGCGGGATTAGACTTGGTTGCTTGCGACAGATACAGCGGGATGGCGCACTCTTCGTCTCTGGAGCTCGTCGTGCGAGGGCTGCTTGAACGTTCTGGCCGACATGTTTGCGCGGGTCGACATTTTTTTGCGTCGGCGCAAGGACAAGCTCCGAGGGCTGGCGCGGCGGCAGTTTCCAAAGGCGGTGTGCGACGAGGCTTGGCTGAGCTCGTCGGCGGCCGGCGTGTGCTGACTGCTGACCTTGCCAATTTGGAGTCGATGCGTCGTCGATTGGCAATTGCCCGCCGCAGCTCTCTACCAGCTCCATCGTCGCTCTTCTCCTCTCCCCTCCCCTCCCTCTCTCCGCCTGCCACCCGCCACACACTCGCCATGGCAGCCTCGTTTGCTCGCATCGCCTCCAGGCGGCTCTATCAGCGCCCCGCTCTGCCTCGCCCCTCGACCGCCTTCCGCTCGCTGTCGACCTCGCTGCCCCGTCACTTTGCCGCCCCCGTCGAGAATCCCAATGCCACCCGTCTGATCCCCGTCGATCCCAACTTTGGCCCCTCCGTTAGCACCGAGGGCGCATCTTCCACCAACATTGCCAACGATGCCGACGAGGACCCCAACCAGCGCAAAATCCGCCACTACACGGTCAACTTCGGCCCCCAGCACCCTGCCGCCCACGGTGTCTTGCGTCTGATTCTCGAGCTCAACGGTGAAGAGATTGTTCGCGCAGACCCCCACGTCGGTCTGCTGCACCGTGGCACCGAGAAGTTGATCGAGTACAAGACCTATCTGCAGGCCTTGCCCTACTTTGACCGTCTCGACTACGTTTCCATGATGACCAACGAGCAATGTTTCTCCCTTGCTGTTGAGAAGCTGCTCAACATCGAGGTCCCCGAGCGTGCCAAGTGGATCCGCACCATGTTTGGCGAGATCACCCGTATCCTGAACCACCTCATGTCCGTCCTTTCCCATGCCATGGATGTCGGTGCTCTGACTCCTTTCCTCTGGGGGTTTGAGGAGCGTGAGAAGCTCATGGTACGTGAATTTCTGCAAGCTGATCTGAATATGTACTGACCATTTGCCACAGGAGTTCTACGAACGTGTCTCCGGCGCTCGTCTCCACGCTGCCTACGTCCGTCCCGGTGGCGTCTCCCAGGATCTCCCCGTCGGTCTGCTCGACGACATCTACCAATGGGCCACCCAGTTCGGTGACCGCATTGACGAGACCGAGGAGCTGCTGACCGACAACCGTATCTGGAAGGGCCGTACTCAGGGTGTTGGGGTCGTCTCTGCCGCTGACGCTCTCAACTACTCCTTCACTGGTGTCATGCTCCGTGGTTCCGGTGTTCCCTGGGATGTCCGCAAGTCGCAGCCCTACGACGCTTACGACCAGGTTGAGTTCGACGTTCCCGTTGGCGTCAACGGTGACTGCTACGACCGCTACCTCTGCCGTATGGAGGAGTTCCGCCAGTCTCTGCGCATCATCTTCCAGTGTCTCAACAAGATCACCCCCGGCCCCGTCAAGGTCGAGGACTACAAGATCGCTCCTCCCCCGCGTGCCGCCATGAAGGAGAACATGGAGGCCCTCATCCACCACTTCTTGCTCTTCAGCAAGGGTTACACCGTTCCTCCCGGTGAGACCTATTCCGCCATAGAGGCCCCCAAGGGTGAAATGGGTGTCTTTGTCGTCTCGGACGGCTCCGAGAGACCCTACAGATGCAAGATCCGTGCCCCCGGTTTTGCCCACTTGGGATGCTTCGACCAGATCTCTAGAGGTCACTTGCTGGCCGATGCCGTTGCCATCATCGGTACTATGGATCTTGTATTCGGTGAGGTTGATAGGTAGGGAAATGGCACTTTTCAGTTCATTGTTCACGAAAGTGGTGGCGGATGGAGGAAAGAAGGTTGGAAGAAGCAGGTGTGTTGTAAATAAGGGGCGTTTGTATCAAGTTTCGTTGGAAGGTCCAACAGCATCATGTGTTTTACTTTAGACAAGTAAAGTCACCCTTTCTCTTTTGTTCTTCATGATTTCTCCCCTTCCTCATGTCCAGGTCCTTCTTCTTAAATGTCGCCAAACTTGAATGATATACGAAAAAGAGTCATCAAAAAAACATCTACAAAAATGTGATCGGGCAAGGTTACGATCGATGGTTCAACTGTCCACCTCGTCAAACACTTGGTCCCTTCTACCCATCTCCACGACCTCATCAAGTAAATCTAGCACTATCTTGTTGCAAGAACAATGTTTGATCAGAGCACTATTCCACAGAGAGCACACAAGCTTTCTGTGCAATGCAGAGTGGCGAGTACAAGCGAGTCTTGGAGTTTCCGTGATCGTCCGGAACCAGGTGCCATGGTAGGTTGTCATTGTGGAGAGGAAGAGTGTGGTTGATGGGGAAGTGCTTTCAATGTGTCAAGGCCCCAATGGCTTGAGTCTTCAACGACCAGGGATAATGCAGGGCATGTGGATAGGAAGGAACGATGATTGTCAAGATGTCATTCCGAGAGACCTCTGCCCATTCTCATGATCTTTGAAGTTGTAAAACAGGCAAACGAAACGCCTCTCCCTTCATTTCAAAAAAAGCCGCAAAAGTGTAATGTACAACATGGTTTTTTTTTTCTCTTCTTCTGTTCTCCGCTGCTATTCCTACAAGCCGTGCTCCTTCAAGGTCGCTCCGTTGCGCGCGAGGTGTTTAGAGACTGTCGGTGCACGTGTAAGCTTTGTGTCGGGCGAGTCGCAATGGCCATTAAGGTCGAGTTCCAAGGCGCGTAGAAGCGCGAATTCGAGTCTGGAGGAAGATGGGAAGGGAGAGAGAGGCACTCACGGAGGCAGGAGAAGCTCGCTCCAGCTGCTGTGCAAGAAAGCGACACCGGCCTAGAATCGCAGTCAGTTTGTGGCCCTCTTTTTTTTTTTTTCTCGTCGAGTTTGTTCCAAGGGTTCGCGCAAGGATGACTGTCTCTTCCTCGATACTTTTTCATTCCCCCCTCTTCATCTTTGCGCCGGCGAAAAGGCAGTTGAAAGCGGCGTGGACTTACGGCGAAAAAGGCGACGGCGGTGACGACGGAGCGGTTCTCGGGTGAGGCAAGGCCGGTGTAGATTTGGCTGATAGCGCCGGGTTGGTTCTGGACACGCTTGGGGGCCATTGTGATTGTGTCTTGTGTTGGACTCGTTGTAATAGAGGTGGGTTGTGGTTAAACAAGATGTGGGATGGCAGCACGGCGTTTTACGAATGTCGAAAGTCGTCACTGCAAGATGCGCGTGCACGGGCCACTTTGGAGTTTCTTGACATTCGATCGACAGATAGATGGGATTTGCATCCATGGACTTCTATTGGAAAAATGAGTTATGGGAAGACCGAAGCAGGTAACAACGAGGCTGCTGCTTGGTAAAGCACTCTCTTCTACGCGGCAAGGACACAGCAGAGCAAAACATCAAAATGACAGAGCATGTGATGGCAGAGCAGGAACAAGAGATATGAAATCGCCGTAAGATGGCGAGCATGATGATGCTTGTTTGGAAGGGTGTTTTCTTTTTGCCGGCACATTATCTCCATCCGTTTAGCCAACGTGTTGGTCGGGTGTGGTTTGACCTGCTCGTTAGTGACATTGGCATGCCAGAGCCGGCGTGTTGCAAGGGCAGAAGTTTCCAGAGCCAGAAAAACGGGTATCATAGTGTTGTTTGACTGATGTTGGAAAGTGGCTGTCCAGCGCGAGCTTTCTGCATGCTCTTTGCTCCATCATTCCCTTTCAACTTCGGACCAAGTGCTTCCTCGTTGACTTTTGATCCTTGCCTTTCCCGAAAAGGCCGCCAAACTCCATGCTTGAAATTCCAAAAACGCCATTGTCATGCAAAAGGTAGGTGAATGTGGAAGGCTTAGACGCGCTGTCTGATGATGTCGCGCTCGGCGGGGTTGTAGCTGATGTTTGTTAGTGCAAGCGCGCATGGGCAGACGATGGCAACTGCATACCGGAGCAGCTTCTCGATAAGGTCAACGTGGGTCATGAGCATACGACGGCAGCAGTAGCGAGTGAGGCCGAGCTTGTCCATAGCGTCACTGGAGCCCAAGTCAGTGACCAAGTTGGACTCGAGGAAAGGAGCAGCCTACCCATCGGCCATGCCGTCGTCGAGAAGAACCATGTAGCGCTCCCAGAGGTCAGCGACGACCTGAAAATGCAGTCAGCGCATGTGAAGTGAGAAGAGTAGCACGTCACTGGGGCCCGACCTTTCCGCACGAGAAGCAACGAATGGGAATAATCATCTTGTCTGGCTGGATGCGCGCTCTTGTGGAAGATGGATTGGAAGGACAAGACAAACTTCTCGGCGGCGACGAGGATGGTAGAGAGAGCGAGGACCGGACTTTGAATCGCAAAAACCACTGCCAAGACCCTAGCGCAAGAATTTCTGGATGCTCCGTCGACACTGACGCCTTTTTTTCCTCCAGCGACGAGGACGATACGGGCCAAATACATCATGTCGGACACACAGCTGAAGAGGAAGCGCTCCCAACGCGAAAAGGCTCCCGCCACCACCCTGCCAAAGCGCGTAAAGACAGACGCCGACAAGGCCACGGCCACGACCACTCCAAAGTCGGTCAAGACGCAAACACCAAAGGCCACCCCAAACACCCAAGTCAAGGACCAAGTCAAGGACCAAGTCAAGGACCAAGTCAGCACACCCACCGTCCTGCCGCCCGTCTCTGCTTCTACCGACAAGCAAGCCCTCCAACTGGCAAGCACTCCCGGCAACAAGAAGACGAGAAGAGGCAGAAGAAGAGGAAACGCCGACATTGTTGCTGTCGACCATGCTCAGGTCACGGAAAAGCCTCTGCCCAAGGTCGAGGGCAGGTCGCCATGGTCGCTGTCCAGGCCTCTGGGTGGTAGGCTGATTGCACATGACCCTACTTTTGCCCAGGACGAGAGGTGTGTTCGAACAGTCCTCACATTGTGCTGTTCCCAGCTAACTCAGGAGCAGCTGTCTTTTTGCATCCAACGGCAGAGAAGTCGAGGTCCTGTCAATAGCCACATCGCTGGTCGAGAGGAAATTGCCCGGTCCCGACAAGTCTGTCACTGCTTTTGCCGCCTCGGTCACGGATCAGGAAGAGCTGTACATCGCCTCGCCGTCTGGCCAGGTCCAGCGCTGCAACTGGATTACCGGTGCCCTGATTGACGAAGCCATCAAGTTCGACGGCGCCGTGCACGCTCTGGCTGTCAATGCCCCAGAAGACGCTTCGCAAGACGTCCTGTACGCCATCTGCCACAATCCTGGAAAGTGGAACATTGTCGCAGGAAACAGCTCCATCTACACCTCCGACGAGCCTCTGAGCAATCTTCGCATCCAGGGCAATTTTCTCGTTGCTGCCACCTCGACTAAGCTGATCATCGGCAAGCGTATTCCTTCCGACGACGCTTCACGTTATGACCTTGTTGAAATCACCATTGCTCCTGGTGTGACTTGCCTCGACTGCAGAGTTGAATCCAGCGAGTCCAAGAAGAAGGCAAAGACCGAGAACATCACTGTTGCTGTTGGCAATGTTTCTGGTGAAATCTTCCTCTATGAGAACCTGTTCCCTTCGGACAAGTCGGCCAACCTTGCGTTGACTCCTCGCATTCTTCACTGGCACCGCGAGGCTGTCGCTACCGTCAAGTGGTCCCGAGATGGCAACTACCTTATCTCGGGCGGCAGAGAAACCGTTCTCGTGCTCTGGCAGCTGGCGACCGGCAAGAAACAGTTCCTCCCTCATTTGACCGCCGAGATTGAGCGTCTGACCGTCTCTCCCGATGGTGCGTCCTACGGCATCCAGCTTTCCGACAACTCGGTCATGGTGCTCTCCACCACTGAGCTCAAGCCTATTGCAAACTTCGCCGGACTGCAAGCTCAATCTAGCGTTTCCGCAGAAAAGAGCAGCGCTGTTCCATTCGATAGTGAGAAGAGTCTTTCTCGCCGCGCCGCTGCTGCCCTCAACCCTTCATCTCCCGATCAACTTCTGCTCTCTGTGCCTTCTTCGTTAAACGAGACCACCCAGAGCTCTTCTGCTGCTCCCAGACCATTCCTCCAGACCTATGACATCTCCAACGACCGTCACATCTCCCGTCAGGCTCTGACTCGCAACAATGTAACCGACTTCAACAAAGGTCCCGAGGGAAACAGAATCAAGGTGCCCGATGTTGCCTTCCTCCAAGTCAGCCACGATGGGCGGTGGCTCGCTACAGCCGAGCACTGGTCTCCCCCTTATCATGATGTTGAGCATCTGGCTGCCGACAAGCCCACAAACGACGAGCAGCGTCTCTTCCGTCGTGAGGTCTACCTCAAGATCTGGCGCTGGGACGAGGAACGCAGCCTCTGGGCTTTGGAAACGAGAATTGACAGCCCGCACCAGCTGGGCGATGATGCTCAACCTGGCCGCGTGTTGAACTTGGTCGCTGACCCCGTCGAGGTTGGTTTCGCCAGTGTGGGCGAAGACAGCTGCGTTCGTATCTGGAAGCCCAAGACCCGCATGCGTAACGGCATCGTTGTACGCGGCACCAAGGCCGAGGGTCTTGTCGACTGGTCGTGTCGTCATTCTATCCCACTTGACCGCAGTGTCGAACTTGCAGAAGTGCCTGACCAGCCTCGCCTGCTGCCTCCTCCCAAGGGCGCCGCCCTCGCGTATTCGGAAGACGGCTCCACACTTGCTGTGTCGCAAGCATTCGAGCACGCCACGGAAACGCCTACTGTCCACTTCATCAACACCACAGATGGCGTTGCCGCGCAAGCTCGCGCAGGTTATTTTACTGGTACCGTTCGCGCTCTTGCATTCCTTGACCGCCACTTGATCGTCCTCGCCGACCAAACCATTGCCGTCTGGGACATTGTCGACGAGACGCAGCTCTATTGCATCAACCTTGACCGCAGTGCACGATTTGGCAACTCTCTGCTCACAACCAACACCTTAGACCAGACTTTTGCTGTGTCCCTAAACTCCAAGGGTGGTGTCTCCCGTGTCCAGATCTTTAGCCCCACGAGTTCGACGCCTCAATTCAACCAATCGCTTCGCCACCCTGCGACCGCAGTGTTGACCGCTAACGGTAGACGAGGCTACAAGGTGTTGACGACGGCCGCTGAGGTGCTTTCCCTATCTCCTCGTCCCACAGCACCTTCGCTCGCCGGCGTTCGCACCCGCCGTAGCAAGCGCTCTGGCGCCACAGCTTCAGCCGTCACTCTTGCGGCCAAGCCCGTCGAGGCAGAAGCACCCGTGGCTGCTGAAGACGCCGAGGTGGCCGAGACCGCCGACGTGCTGCTTCTGGAGAATGACGAGGAAGCCGACAAGCCCGTCGTACGGCCCGAGCAGCTCGCGCAATTGTTTGACAGAGATAATGTCGCGCTCATGCCCGTGCGCGAAATGTTCGACGCCGTCGTGGGATTGTTTGCCAGGAAGCCGAGGGCGGTGCCTGTGCAGACGGCCGCTTGAGCTTGTTTGTTCGACGTGCTTGAATCTGGTGAAATTTGTGGATATAGACGTTTTCTGTATAAATACCCCCTTTTACTCTTGTCCATCTCCGTACGATGATGGTGCCACGGCGCCATGACTATCGCACACGTGTCAACCAGGAGTAAAGACAACTTGGCCGATATGTTTATCAAGGCTCTACTACGCAAACACTTCGTGTCCTTATGGACTGTACGTGCCGTGAATGGATTGAGATTGACAACGATCTCAGACAGCTGCACCAGACGCGGCGGCCGCCTTGCTTGCCATGGCAGGTTAATGTCTCACCGTGTGATGTCAAGCAAGGAGATCTTGTGGAATCTTGTCCTCTTCTCATTCAATCGTACACTAATGCCTGCCAGGCTTTCCATTGCCAAAAAAAAGATTCCAAGTTCGCTCGTTCCAAATGCAAGTCCGAATGCATGGCCAAAATAAACGCCATTTACTTCATGTACCTCATGATCCAATGTGCTCTATCAGAGGCAAAACTTCCTAAGACGAGCCCTCGGGACGGTCATCCCGCGGCGTGTCATCACCACTACGGCGCTGTTGTTCCGCCGCCGTAACCGCAGGAGTTTGCGCAACAGGCTCCTCGGAAACAGCTTGCACCTGAGCATCTGACTGGCCTCTCCGTCTCGTCCGGATACCAAAGCGTTCTCGTAGTCTGCGGTGCTGGCGTCCTTCCTCACCCTGTCCCTGCGTTTGCGAAGGGTCATCGGGGCTCATGACACGCAGCTCGCGCGCCGCTGCCATGCGCTGATCCTGGTTCAGATGACCGCGGTCGAGTCCTAGACCGATGAGTAGACTGCGGCGCATGCTGATGCGGTAGGGTTGGCCGTTGTGTTCGTTAATTGGAGGTGGCAACTCGCCGTTCTGACCCTCAGCGTTCGCAGCCTCTACCTCATTCGAGCCTTCAGGTCGCAAGTCGATGCGGCACAATGGGCATGTCGAGGACACGTTCAACAGCCAGGGATCGATGCACTCCGGGTGAAACTTGTGGTCGCAAGGGAGAACGCGGAGGTCCTGGCCTGCTTGAAAATCGTCGGTACAAATCGAGCAGCCTAACGCCTCGCTTGTCTGAAGAGCGTTGGTGCCAGCAATTGCGGTAGGCCCCTCAGGATGACTCGTCGCTGCGCCGATTCCTGAGCGAGCAGAAGCCATGGACTGTCGGGGCAGCGTCTGATCGCGAGTCTCAGCCTCGTTGGTTCCATTGCGCTCAGTTGAGCGCCTGATCGTCGTTTCTTCGCTTTCAGCCAGCTCGACGTCGGTGAGCTTAGGATCATGCTTGGGCTGCTGCTCGCCAAACTTGACCACTGGGATGGTGTCTAGCATGGCGCGTGCGATACCTCTGGCCCTAGTTTGTCTGGGCCTTCCAACAACATTCCTAGGTCCGTAACGTTCTGGGTGGCGATGTGCTCGCACGGCACCGGTGATGATGATGATGAGGAACAAAGCGGTAATGATACCAGTGACACTGTACAGAATGATCATTGCAACCGCTGTTGTTGGCGAAGATCCATAGCTAGGGGTGGTACTGCTATGTTGATCGCTGCCGTTGTTGTTCAGATACGATGAGTCTGACTGAACTATCGTCGCGACCAGGCCATTACTGCGCTTGATACCATCGAGCAGTGTCTGTGCTACCGTCTGATTTGGCATTGAGTATAAGCGGGAGTACGCCGATTCCAGTCCACTGATGTTGCATTGCAGGGCGGTCAGGCTGTACAAGATGATGGCAGTCGTGTTGACGCCGAGCGCGGTCTGAAATACGTCGTTCAGGGAGAGGAAGCCGCTATAATCTCTAGGATCACACGAGATATAAGCGATATCGTCCGTTGTAAGATTTTGTTGAGTCTGCGTGGTTGCATGCAACAAAGAGGTGGTAACGCCGTCGGTCTGTCAAGTGTCAGCGGGTCGTTGTCACGATAAGCAATCCAGATGACATGCTTACAGGCAAGTTGTCAGCACCCGCGGTCAAGGGAGCCAGTGTACTGAACACATGTAAAGCATCTGGGCTATGCAGCACGATATCCAAATCCGCGCCTGCTTGTGTGATGTTTGTTGGTTGAATTGTTAAACCGACTGCTGCGCTCGCCATCAAGGCGGCACGCAATAGCCACTGGGTAAGCATGACTTCTGACAAGGTCCGTTTCAGACGTGGAAATGTTCAGAGGGCAAAGATCATAAGACAGCAAGTGACAGTGACAAGATCATAATCTTGGAAAGGAGATCATTGCGATTCCGGTGAGGCTGGCCGGCAGGAAAATAGGAACAAGATATGGAAGACCACGGAGGGTTTGCGGAGAGAACGGCAGAAGACATCCGCGGCCAACAAGTAGCGCCACACTTCCTTGAAGCTTGACTGGCGATCAACAGTTATCCCGTCTGCACGCCCAGCGCTTCCGCCCAGCGCGCCCAGCTGCTCGGGCGATCTGCCGAGCCTCGATGACGCGCTGAGATTGTCCATGTGTGTGTGCGTTGAACGTATCGCACACCTTCGCCACGTTCACAATCATCTCATTGACATCAACTTCGATGCTGCCAATCGAAACATGTCAAAGCCAATAATGCGTGCGGTTCAAGCCGGTGATTATTGACAAATCTGTTTCGTCAGGCTGCTCGGCCGCGCCTCGCCGAAGGTGCGGGGGATATCTGATACGATGGAAACGAGATACGAACGGTATCTGCCTACTTTACAGTTTTTCACGCCGAATTTCCTTTTTGCCGGAACATTTCTTGACATTCTGTCGTGTTTCCAGACCTCTCGACTCTGCGCCGATGGACGTCTTACAGAAGTTTATTTGGTAGAAGCGTACCGATCGAGTCTATCAAGTGGTGAGACGCTATTGACGTCTTCAATCCTTTCCATGCTCTCAGCTTGGACTCCGGACAAACACGAGGTACCTGGCATGGCCTCTATCATCTGCTGATGCATACGCGTCTGCGGAGATAGCCTAGCTTGATTTGTTTTATCGACACAGCTGCACTTCAGCAAAGGTCTCGTCTCAATACCAAGGACCTGTCAGCTTGGCAGCGGTGGCGGAGATGGAGGAGCGCTAGTACCGCTTCTCTAGGCGCCGAGTTACGCTGGTGATGATTTTGCGGAGACCCCAGACGAGACTATGTACAATTCTTCTCATCTGGGCTGTTGAAGGAAGAGAAGCCAAGGTAAGTGTGTCAGGTGTCAGAGTACCCGTCATCTTGCAGAGAGATTCGTTTGTAGGAAATGCAAACCCACAAGGGCAGTACTTTTCGATCAATCTCTTGCAATTCCCATTCCTCCTTCGAAACATTTCGGGAGATGGTTAACCCCTTCTCTTGCTGTCTTGCTCCCTGACTTCTCACTCACGTTGTTGCCAATGATGCTGGAGCTGGTTCTGCTGGGTATCTTCTGACCTACGCTTTCATTCTGATCATGATTCTGCTGAGTCCAACATTCGACCCAGTGGAGAATGAAACCTGTGCTCTTAAAGGAACGGGATGTTTTACAGCAATAACATGAGCCGAAGACACCAGCAACGAAGGCCCATCACACTCATATCTAGACAGAATCCTACTGTCGAGATGCGGATGATTCAATCATTGAAGGCTTGCCCACTGAGTGGTAGGCACCACGATTTACGGATTCTTACTGGCACTGCAAGGTATCCAGGCATATATCCTTGACGTACGGTGATGTTGCAGCTACTGGGAAGTGCAAGCTCGGTGTCAATCCCGTTTCAATCAATTTGCATTGATGGACACCAGAAGCCTTCTCTCCGATTGCCATCGGCCCTGTCTACACTTAATTACCAAAGCGGGTTTAAATTGCTTGATGGATATTCAGTCCAGAGGTCGGCTTTCGAGAGTCGGGGTCCTCGCCGTTCTCACCGAAGAAGTTCGTGGAGAGCAAGCGTGGCAAGTGGGGTCGAAGCCGGTTCGGTTCATGCTGCCCCGCCATCCTCTACATCATACATCATGCGGTATTTGAAGGGCATCCCACTCGCCGGTTCTCTTCTCAATTTTTCAAACACATCCACACGTCGCAAACATGCCTGAAAAATTCACACTTCGCTGGGGTATCCTGGCTACTGGCGGAATCGCTCAGGCAAGTCAACCAAGCTTGCTGGCAATTGACTGAGCTGACAAGTATCAAAAGAGCTTCTCGAAGGATCTCACCGTCAACCCCGAAACGCGCAACCGCAATGATATTCAGCATGAGATTGTCGCTGCAGCCAGCTCTAGCAATGCCGACCGTGCCAGTGAGTTCCTGAAGAAGGTCGGCGCATCTTCTTCAGCAAAGGCCTACGGTTCATACGAGGAGCTGGTGGCAGACAAGAACGTCGACATCATCTATGTAGCGACTCCCCACTCGCACCACTACCAGAATGCCATGCTGTGTCTCGAGGCCGGAAAGAACGTTCTGTGCGAGAAGGCATTCACCGTCAATGCTGCTCAGGCCAAGAAGCTGGTGGACAAGGCCCGTGAGAAGAACCTGTTCTTGATGGAGGCCGTGTGGACAAGATACTTCCCTCTGTCTGTCTACGTCCGTGATGTTATTACCTCAGGCAAGGTGCTTGGTCCCTACTCCACAACTGAGAGCAACTGCTGACATGTACAGATTGGCAAAGTACACCGTACCTTCGCCGACTTGTCCATCGGTGCCCAGCCTGAAGATGCCTTTGACAACTCTCACCGCATGGTCAACCCTGACTTGGCCGGAGGCGCCCTATTGGACTTGGGCATCTACGCCTTGACCTGGGTCTTCCAGACTCTCTACCACACCCAGCCTGAGTCGGACCGCAAGGCTCCCACGGTTGTCTCTGCTCTCAAGAAATATCCCACTGGTGCTGATGAGATGACCACCATGCTTCTCACCTTCCCTCGTTCTCAGGAACATGGTGGTGACGCACACGGTGTCGCAACCACCGCCATGCGCGTTACTCCTGATCCGGATGGCAAGGGTAGTGCTGGACCCGCCATCCGAGTTCAGGGTGACAAGGGTGAGATCCAGGTCTTTCACCCCGCATTCCGTCCTACAAAGACCAAGCTGGTTCTGTCCGACGGCACCGTTGAGGAGAATGAGTTCGTTCAACCCGGCCCCGGTAAGGGCTCTGGCTTTGTCAACGGTTTCGGCGACAACAACAACCCCGAAGGCGAGGGCCACGGTATGTTCTGGGAGGCTGACGAGTGTGCCTATGCTCTGAAGGAGGGTAGAAAGGAGGGCAAGTACGAGGGCTTGCAGGAGAGCATCGTCATCATGGAAGTGAGTTGTTGGCGTTTCATTGGTTTGCTCAAAAAGGTTACTGACAAAATCGCAGGTCATGGACGAGGTTCGCAAGCAAAACGGCATGAGCTACCCCGAAAAGATCGAGACGACCAAATACCCCACCGAGCTTTAGATGACGTTTTTGAACAAAAACATATGAATTTGTATGAAAAGTTGTCTTATCGCGTCCTACCACGAAGCCGTGTCGTTGTCCCCAATCATAGACGTGCAAACAAGAAAGAACCAGAAAACATTTGTCTTGTCATTTGCATATTCTTCAGAAAACTCATAGCCGATTGCCTCTTCATCATTGTCCCTTTCTCTGCCTCAAGCTCTCCTCGATCGTCTTGATCATCTCGTTGCCCACGCGCGTCGCCTCGGGAAACCGAGGGGCAAAGTAAGCCTGGATCTTTTCGAACTTCTCGCGGTAGCCGTCCATGTTGCCGAAGCTGACACGTTCGGACCAGTCCTGTTGTGCGTTGAGTGAGTGATCTGTGCGGTGGGAAAGGATTGAAGAATGAGAAGGGAAGAAGGCAAACCACTTACCCTTGCGGCAAACGTAAACTCCAGGTCGTCGCGGCGGAAGGTGTTGTCGTCGATGGCCGTGTCGATGACTTCGTCCAGCAGTTCTTGGTTGCGGAAGAGATATTCGGTGATACCGAGCCAGAGACGGAAGAGCTATGCCGCGATACATGTCAGCTTTCGTGTGGAGCTCCCTATCAGCAACGAACAACAATAATCCTACTACTCACCGGTGTGGAACAGATCATGTGGTCGTAAGGCACGATACCCAACTTCCACCAACAGTCCACCATAGCCAGCAAGCTGAGATGATTGTTCTTGACCCTCTCGGCCGCGGCGGGCTTTTCGCCCAGGCTGAAGCGGTCGAGCAGGTCATCCTGCAACAGGAGCTCGTGCTCCTTGCTCTCGCCCATGTTCCCAAACACGGCTTTGCGCGCACACTCGATCCTCTGCTTCAACTCGTCTCTGTGTCCGCCCAGCATGAGCTTGAACAACTCGGTCACCGATTCGGCGTACTGCTTGATCTGTCTCTTGGCGGCCGGGTTCAGGATGGCGAGGCCGGCGTAGACGTGCCATTTGTTGGCGTAGATGCGCAGGGTGATGTTGATCTTGACGTTCTCGATGCCACCCACGTACCGCGGCATCTCCCACGGAAACTGGTTGTTGGCCGCCCACGCAGTGCCCATGGATAGAAACGCGGCGTGTGTGACGGCCTGGGTGTCGGCGGTGATGCGGTCGTGGGTTTCGGCCGTCAGCTTGACTTGCTTGCTGTCGAAGCATGATAGGATGTTGGCGACGAGGTTGTAGCTTTTGTCCGAGGCGCGGTGCTGGATCAGGACCAAGGGCTGGCCTTTGGGGTTGACGCCGGGACCGTGCAGCGAGTGGCAGGAGACGATTTCGACATCCTGTGGCAAGTGCTTTTCGAATGCTGCCATCTCGGGCGCCTTGCAGGACGTCTGGCCGCCGACAATGGCACCCATCTTGGTGGCTGTTCGACAGGCATGTCAGCTAAGGGCACATCGGCATGGGGGCTACGAAGAAGCAGACATGGACCATAGGCGGCGACGACGGCGTCTATGTTTTTGGCTTCTACACTGTAGATGATATAGTCACTGCTGCGCGAGACGTGGTGGCCATTCTTGAAAACCGTTACGTTTTCCTGCTGAAAGCCTCAGCAAGATGTTGTGCATTACGCGGGCTATATACAGTATAGGCAAGGTATTTCGTACGCTGTCCTTGAATTCTTGAACCAACGAGTCATACTTGTCCGGAAGATCACAGGCGTGCACTCTGGAAGAGTGAAGTGTCAGTGGATGTCTGACGAGGTGGTCACGAGATAAGAAGAAAAACTGTATCCAGAGTCAGCGTTGATGCTCGAAGAGAAAACAAGTCGTATGAACAGTGGATGAGACGAAGCGTTTCAGACAAAGAAAGATAGGTAGCTGAGATTTTACATCATTGACGACTCCCGGATCTCTGCTACCGAAACGGTAACAGAGGTGTCCGAAAGCCATACTCGAGCCAAATGCACTCAAGTCATCATTGCAACGTAGGGGCGGTGATGTGAGGAGGGGAAGAAGGGGGAAACGTACCATATTCACAAGTCACACAGAGTGCGTGATTGCAAGCAACAGAGCATACCTCCAGCCGGCCTCGCTGAGTCTGCGGGCGTACATCTTTCCCATGTCGCCCATGCCGATCAGTCCCACCACGGCGTCACCCATGTCTGCGGTTGTCGAGTTATGTCAATTGTGAGGCACCTTTCCAGCTCTTGAATCTGAGGCCGTCGAGCGCACACACAAAGACGGCAAGATCGATGTCGCAAGATAGTGAGTGAGGAATGGAAAAGCAAAAGGCGCAGCGTTGCGTGAAGAAAATAAAGAGCAAGCTGCGAGCTTTGACCGGCAAGATCCGTTCGCGCGCGGGCTTGGCAGGCCCACGGCCAGAATTCAGCACCATCGCAGCCCCCAGCGACGGACTTTTTCTTCTGTCTGTTCAGTGCACATTTCGACCGTCCTCCGCCCACCGTCGACCAATACCATCCGCAATGGCTCCCAAGACCGCTAAGCCCGCACGCGCCCAGGAGAATGTCCAGCTGGGCCCTCAGATCCGCGAGGGTGAGCTCGTCTTCGGCGTTGCTCGCATCTTCGCTTCCTTCAACGACACCTTCGTCCACGTTACCGATCTTTCGTAGGTCATCTCCTCTAGCCTTGTGTCCAATGCGCTGTTTCGCCGGCTTCTTCTCCTCTCCGACGTGTCGACCTCGTCCATGCGATCAACCATTCGGATCACGAGACATCCAATGTCATGGACAGAAAGAGAAAGGACCAAAGAGAGCAGAAGAGCAAGCCAGGCAGACAGCGCATTTAGACGGGCGGCTACAAAAGACACGAGAGAAGCAAAAGGCTAATTCTGGGTGATTTCCAGCGGCCGTGAGACCATCTCCCGTGTCACTGGTGGTATGAAGGTCAAGGCCGACCGTGACGAGTCCTCCCCCTACGCTGCCATGTTGGCTGCCCAGGACGTCGCCGCCCGCTGCAAGGAGCTCGGCATCACCGCCCTCCACGTCAAGATCCGCGCCACCGGTGGTACGTTTCCACATCGTCTTCCTCGCTCAAGATCAAGCACTAACACACAACCACAGGTAACGGCACCAAGACCCCCGGCCCCGGTGCCCAGTCCGCTCTCCGCGCCCTGGCCCGTGCCGGCATGAAGATCGGCCGCATCGAGGACGTCACCCCCACCCCCTCGGACTCTACCCGCAGAAAGGGTGGTCGCCGTGGTCGTCGTCTGTAGGTTGTCGGCGCTCGCTTTACTCCGAGTGTTTGGCTCTCTGCTTTCTTTCTTCGGGGACATGGTACTGGCGAAATGTGGCACTGTCGCGCAGAACGGCTTTATCGCCTGGTCTGCAATATATTACGCATAGGAGATGTCTTCTGAAAGGAATTCAAAATCAAAAATTTCACGACCAACGCTCTGCTGTCTCTTGTAGTTGTCTGGGATGTGTGTCTGGACCCGCGCCTTGTGGAAATACGGGCATAAAAGATTAAGAATGCAATATGATCTCTTGTCCTAGATGTGCCAGGCATGTTGTCCCAGAGAGTAGCCTACGCGTCGGTAGCAGTATGGAGTCGTGCTGTTTCAACGGGATCAAAGAAGGGCAAAACGAACGAGTGGAATGCGCATTGCAATTGGGTGGTGGTATATATCCCGGCGTTGTTAATTCAAAAGCCAAAGCAAAGAGTTCCTTAATTCCCGATCCAAACGCCCGTTCCATGCAACTTGATTAGTGAGAGACCCCAACGCCCAGCTAAAGACACAGAGAGTAAGCAATTTTAAGCAGGGGCTCCTATGTCGAGGGCTCAGCCAGAGCACGTGCCAGGACGACGTAGCTGAAGATGAGGCCCAAGGCAATGTACATTCTGTTGCGACGCAACCAACTCTGACCGGCATCGCGTGCGACGTGACCACCCTCGACAACAGCTCCCAAGCCCGGATTGCTGCCGACGGGGCGCTTGCGAAGAGCGGCCGTCTCGGGCGAACAAGGGGTGTTTTGTGGGGCGGGAGGAGGGGCAGTCTTGCCGGTCTGAGGGTCGATCTTGCGCTCTTCCATCCATTTCCAGTTTTGGTCGTCCAAATCGGGCCATTCTTCCTTGAACTTGACACCGCCGTCGCCGGCCTTGATGGCGCCGAAGCCGCGGGCATTGGTGCCTTGAGAAGCGACACCGGGAATTGTTCTAGTCGAGGAACCGCCGCCGGTGCTGTTCCACCAGCGAGATCGTGAAGCAAAGACGATGCGCTCGGCGTCGGAGGCGGAGAGAGAACCGGTAGTCATCTCGTCGCTCGTCATGAAACTCTGTAGGCCCAGCAGGATGGTGCTGACTTCCCAGGCAGGGTTGAAACTCTTTGGGTGGAAGTCGGAGATACTCAGACAAAGGCGAGTGGAAGGCTGGAAGCGGCCGCTGGGAGTGTGCATGCGAATGGCAGGCGGGGCGAAGGGGTAGTCGGGAGGAAAGACCAGAGTGCCCCAGTACTGGCCGCCGGCATAGGGGGTGCCGGGCGGGCCTTCAAGGATGTAGTGCCATTCCAGGATGTTGGACTCTGACGGATGGGCGGTGATGTAGGGCGGGGGGTTCTCGGAGATAGACTTGTACTCCTTGGTCAAGCGCTTGTGGGCGGCACGAGTGGCCATGCTGAGGGCGGCACACGAGGGTAGGGTGGCGAGATTTGAGCGAGCGAGCGAGCGGTGGTGGTGGTGGATTGTGTAGGAAGATGGAAGGCGAGGCTGCGCAAGAGCAAAAAACAAGAGCAAAACAAGAGCCACGTAGGCAGATAAGAACAAGAAGGGAGGGCAGGTCGGCCTTCACGAAAGAGGCAGCGACGTCAGCCGCGGCTGCCAGCTGGGACGGCCAACACTACGAGAAGGAAGGCCGTCCGTGCACGCCTCGCCGCGCCGCGTTTGCTGTGGTTGTTGCATCTTTGCGACGACGAGCAGGTGCCATCTGTGCCATCTGTCGCGGCTCCAATGGCAAACGCATCCGAGGGCGATGTGAGTGGTGCACTCTGACTGCAACAAGCGACACGCACTGACACGGCGGCAGCTCTTCGCGAGGCTGCAGCAGACCAGCGACGCCAGCCAGCTCGAGCAGAGACAGCGCGAGCTGGACGAGCGCCTCGCACACCAGTATGCAAAGGCCCAGCAGCGCCAGTCCGAGCTGATCGGCCTCAACTCGACCAAGCCCGTCACCATCTCGTCCATCCGCCTGCTGAATGCCGAGCACACGCGCAGAGGCTTCCTCGAGCCCATCTTCAGCCCCGTCCTGGCCCACAGCCAACAAGGCCCCTACACCCTGCAAGAAGCCCTGCGCCAAGTGGGCGCCGCCGTCGACAAGCTCAACCGCTTTGGCATCTTCAAGGCCCCCATCTCGACCTACATCGACCAGCCCGACCAGTCCGACCCCTCCACCTCTCCCACCGACCTCGCCGTCTTTATCGCTGCCCACGAACGCTCGCGCTACACCGTCAAGACCGGTACCGAGGCCGGCTCCTCTGAGGGCTCCGCCTTCCTCGATGTCGTCCTGCGCAACATCTTTGGCGGTGCCGAATCCTTGAACGCTCACGCTTCGCTCGGCACCCGCACCCGCTCCGCCTACTCGGCCACCTTCGACACCCCCATCCTCAGCAACCCCGACATTCGTTTCGAGATTGGCGGTCTTGCCAGCTCCACCCTGAAGAGCTGGGCTAGCCACGAGGAGCTTCTCAAGGGCGGCAGCACCAAGCTCAAGTGGTTGAGCTCGTGGGGCACCAAGCACGAGCTGGCCTACTCTGGTCTTTGGAGACAAATCACCGGCCTCTCCGACAATGCCTCGCCCACTGTCCGCGCCGACGCTGGCGACAGCTTCAAGTCCAGCATCAGCCACACCTTTGTCAACGACTCCCGTGACGCTCCCATGCTGCCCTCGAGAGGCTTCCTCTTGAAGGCTGTCGGCGAGCTTGCCGGTTTCGGTCCCCTCAAGGGCGATGTCGCGTTTGCCAAGTATGACGCCCAGTCTCAGATTGCACTTCCCATCCCCATCCCGGGTGTCGCCGGCGACAGCGGCATCTCCTTCACTGCAGGCCTCCGTGGTGGTGTCCTTTACCCTCTGACTCTAGCCGGCTCCGACAAGCCCGCTCACTCCCGCATCAACGACCGTTTCCAGCTTGGTGGTCCTACCGATATCCGTGGCTTCCGTCTCGCCGGTCTTGGTCCCAGGGACGGCCCCGACGCTGTTGGTGGTGACGTCTACGCTGCCGGTGGTGCCAGCCTACTCTTCCCTGTCCCCGGCATGGGCAAGGACACTCCCTTGCGCTTCCAAACCTTCATCAACGGTGGCCGCTTACTGGCGTTGAAAGACGGTCACGACAGCGAAAAGCGTGACATGAACAGCAACGACATTCAGCAAAGCGTCAAGAGCACCATTCAGGAACTCGGCAATGGTCTGCCCAGCTGTGCAGCTGGTGTCGGCCTCGTCTATGCTCACCCTGTCGCACGCTTCGAGCTGAACTTTTCGCTGCCTTTGATCCTTAGAAAGGGCGAGGAAGGCAGGAAGGGCGTCCAGTTCGGTGTCGGCATCGACTTCCTGTAGAACAGCTAGTCTCCTCTTCTCGCCCATCAGTTGTACAGATAGAAAAAACGCAGCCTTTATTTCTTGTTTCCTGTGATTACATTTTCGATGAATACACTCTCACCGCTCACTCTGGCCAGAACTCGAGGTGACCTTTACACAGCTGACTGCCTCGTGTTTTGAGCCGCCTCGAACGACGTGTTTGACAAACACATGTTCATTTGACCATCTGATTTGTGCTCTGTCCACAGCTTTCAAGGGCACACCATGCTGATCCTTTCCGGTTCCTGACACGGCAGCTGCTCCCGCCATCCCGCAGATCTCCATCCGCCATTCTTGACCCCTCTTTTTATTTTTCTCCTCGATTATGTTCCGGGATGAACAAACACGACCCCGTCTTGCGCTCACAATCAGACAGCGATTCTGGTCATCTGGGTGCATCTGCCGTATGATCGTAGAAACTGTGTCTGTCGCAAAGGGCTGTACAACCCACGGACTTCTATTTTGAGAGACGAGGGTCGACGGTTGATGGGCAATGCGGGATGATGCACGCAGCACAGCACAGGTGCAGGCATCCGTTCACCAACACGAATGGGACGTTTCAGAAGAGAGGAGTATCACTTCGTCACGTCGTCATGAGCGGGTCAAAGCAGCAACGCAGGTGAATGGGCTGGGTAGGTGCATACATAAGTACAACCAGCTCTGCCAACCTTTTCTCTTTCTATTCCACATTCACCTACTCTGTCCCTAAACACATC
Source organism: Aureobasidium mangrovei (assembly GCA_021014315.1). NCBI lineage: Eukaryota > Fungi > Ascomycota > Dothideomycetes > Dothideales > Saccotheciaceae > Aureobasidium > Aureobasidium mangrovei. The sequence continues at coordinate 621,691 of JAJJJQ010000001.1, read as the reverse complement.
TATCACAAACTTTCTACCTACATACACACCTGAGATCGACGACATCTGGAGAACCGACGATTAACACTTCTACCCACATCAACAATGCATTTCTCCCTCATCGCCCTGGCCGCCTCGCTAGCCACCCTCGCAACCTCTTCTCCGCTCAAATCCCGCATTCCAGTCATCAACGACACACAGCCCTTCTACCTACTCACCACCACCTCGCACGCCTTCTCGTCAAACAGCAGCCGACTGCCCAAAGTCAGCCTCACCACCCTCTTCGATCCTTACTACCAACCCAATCTTCTGCTCCGCTTGATCGAGCCAGGCTACAACTCCGTACCTTACTTTACACTCAGCGACGGAGTCTTGCACAGTCCTGGCCAGGGACCTCACGGCATTGGCAACTACATCTACAACAGCAGCGACGTGCACACGGGCAGCGAGTTGGAGTTTAGAGCACAGTTTAACGGCCATGGCGACCTGAGTCTTGTAGATGGATATCTGCTGGCTGTCAACGGCAGTGCCAAGGGCTGGACCATCTGCGTCGAAGAGTTGGGCCAGGAAGTCGTGAGTTTGATACCAGTGAAGATGTGGTGGAATGATACGCTGACACGTGATGCAGATTGAGTGGAAGGGCACCGATCAAGGCTGCACTCCTACCTTCATCCAGGCTGCTTTGGAAAAGCCTTACTAGACGACACGACAATGCATAACGAAACTGCGAACACATGCTGTCTGCAAGGATGAGACGGGGGCTAATGAGATGGCTGCAATGACAGGGGTTATGCCTAATATTCATGAAGATATCGCTATCTGGGAAGCCCGAGCAATCACGAAACTTGCTACGAGACATAAAAGAAGCGGAAAAAAATGAAAAATCCTAGTTGAGCACATCTTCGTTTGAAACAAGTCGTTCACTTGTAGACCTGCCTCCTTCCTCGACAGCTAGACTTCTGCAACGTGGAATGCGGTATGCTGACTCTTGCTGCAGGACTGTCTGACCAAAACCCCATATTCGTTTTAGGCGCAGTCAACCCTATAAATTTCCAACTGTGCTGGCGTGTTTGTAGTATCTGGATACACACGCAGCACACCAGAGGGACGCCGGTCATTCCTTGCGTCTCTTGCCCATAGTCATCTCCAGGATGCAACAAGCGCGAGCTTTCCCGTAGAGGCTAGTGACCGGCTCGACACGTATACAGTGGGTAAACGTCCATTGCAGGCTGCGAAGCCTCTCCCTGACCATCACTTTAGGATTGACAAAACGCACGATTGTTGCAATCAAGTGCAGAGACGAGGAGACAACACAAGATGGCGGAGTGGGTAAGGAGCACAGGGTCTTTGCCCGCTCTCCCTCAATGCCGGAAGTAGATCTGCGACGGCTCTCACGATCACTCTATCGAGCTCAAGAGAGGGGGGGGGGGGGTCTTGGGAAGAACGAATCAGAAACACGAAAAAAATGTGTCGTGAGAACGGGAGACGGGCGAAGGTGGATTTGGACATTGACCCGTCTCCTTTGGCTCCGCCTCGGTGTGTCATGTGAGTTCTGAAGGTGGCAGTCGGCGCATTGTGCATTTTGTTGGTTGTGTCTGGTGGTACCGTGTCGTCTGAGACAGGTGTAGTGTGTGCTTGGGACTCGACTGATATGTCTGCTCGACAGATAAATGTTGGTTGGATGACCCTGGCTCTCTTGGTGTTGCGTCTGGTGCCTGCCACTTACTACATATCTGCCTCTTTCTTGAGGCTCGGTAAGACAGTTGAGTGATCTGGAGCCACAAGTGGTGTGTTTTTGAGTGGATATGGCGATTGTATAGAACGGTGCTAGTCATCGATTGCCAAAGCAGGGGGTTGACGACACTTCCGAATGCCTTCGCCAGTGAGTCGCAGATGACTCGCAGTAATACTTGTGATGATGTTCTCGCTACAACCAAGGAGAAAAGCAGGATGTTTTCCTCAGATCACGAGTGCTGTACTCAATAAGGGTTCGAATCAGAAGAAGAAGATGCGAACGACCAACCCCTATCAAGCGGTAAACGCACAAGATGTCGATCTCATACTCACGTTCACCAAACACTACCATCTCACGTCTCACGTGTCTGAGAGGCCGCAAAAGATCGATATATCGACGCCAGCTCGAGAACAAGAATGGCACTTCCCATATTTCCCTCTCTCAGACCAGCTTTCGTGGATTACCTGACATTCTGCAGGGTTGCCTCATCCTCTTTCCATGTGCTTGAGGCGGCGTCACGGTTAGTCCGCATGAACTTGTCGTAGTAATATCTTCCCTCTGATCAGGATCGTCAGTGGTCTGTCCCTTCTTGTACATGACTTGTCGGAAGCATTCAGAATGACGTTTCTGGTCGCAGAGAATTGACCATGATGCTGGCAAGATTGACAGATCTTCTCTGTTTTATAGGCTGTGGTTGTTACGAGTCACCCCCGTGGACTTGGTTCAAGATTTGCTGCTCCGAGCCGTAGGTCGAGGCGACTTTTTACTTGTTTAGAAACAATGATTGGACTGTTCTAGTAGCATCGCTCTCCTTCCCGAGTAAGTGGGCGTTGACATTGTAAGGGACTACTGACCACCCCAATGGCGGAAATCTGTATGTTTCGGAACAATCAGCTGCTGGCATCGACAAGTCAGGGAGAAGTGGCGATGTCGAGGTGATTGATGACATGAACAGGGTCACCTCGTCAACATGATCCGCCGAGCAGCGTCCGAGTTTCGGACAGGGGCAAATTCGAAAATACCGTAGTCTTGCGGTCTTCGACCGCAACTCCCATCGTCAAACTTCACACCAGCTGATCTGATGTGCCACGTACAAGCCCGAAAGAAATGCGACACGTAGCCGAGCTGTCGGCAAATGCTGCGTGGCGAGAACAGATCTACTTGTAAGCAGATCCGATGGCGGCAGATCTGCGAATGTAGATTCAGGTAGATCTTATAGGCCGCAGGGAAAATGGAATTGCAGGGTTGCAAGTTTTTTTTTTTGGATCGGTGAAAGAACCCCTTCTGCGTGCTGTATTTCTACCGTAGGTGCCTGACAACTCACGATGGGTAACATGAGTATAGTAGGGATTCGAACCATGTGGCAGACTTGGACCTCCAGGTCAGGCCATGAATGGATAGTTACTAATCGCAAAACTGTTCTCAGACAGCCAGCGCGACTGTACAGCGTTACCAAAGATGATTGAACTGAGCTGCCACTTCTCTTCAGAACCAGTTCGTTAGATAAAGAGAACCGCGATCATTCACAGTTCCATGGTTCCATGATGGTTCGACTCGGGAACAGTCTAGCCTCACCTAGGATGGATAAAGATAGATACCCTAGGGCTGCAATGTTCGATCTGAACGCAAGCCTTTGACCTCGAGGGTTCTATAGCGGCCTGCCAGCAACTCTACCGGACAAACCGTAGCCACGATATCTTTGTTGACGACAACCATCGCAGGGAAATGTGAGTCTATCATATGCACCGAATGTACGGTGGTATGAGCGTTGATGAAACCATAGCCAATCGGGCGAGATCCGACTCCAGTCTTTCAGAACAGCTGCCAGCGTCGATTCCTAGAGACGATAGGTCTTGAATTCGTAGTTCACGCCAGCATGCGTTCGACAGATAGGCTGGGCACTGGATACCGGCTCTAGGGACATTGACCTCGGATGTCTCAGATCTTCTTGTCCACACGATCGAGCTCCAGACGTGTCTTGCGACTCCAGAGATTGAAGTGCCACTCCCAGGAGGCACACACTCTCAAGTGCGAGTCGTGAGACTGAGACGTAATAATGAACAATCCATTTTCTGTGCCTGTAAACCATGCAACAGACATGTGGACAGCTATGCCATCTTGCTTGCGGCCAAGTCGTATGCACCAAGCCAGTGAGTGAGTTTTCTCTCGGAACATTCTGCGGTCCGATCGGGAAACCCTTGCAGCGATGTGAGTAAGATAGCAACAGCTCAAGAGACCTGAAGTATTCAGAGTGATCGATAATATCCAGTACGATATATTGCCAAGCCGAGTTGTTCCGAGGAAAACGGTCAGTCAAGGAGAGCCTAGAGCTCTTGCAACATCTGCCAGAGGCAAGCAAGTCCAGGCCTGCTTTCAGACAGGTGGTTGATACAGTTTCCCCGGCTTCCTGGCACGGCTAGGTCTTGGGTGGATTCCCAAAGCAGACAGAATGAACGTTTCCCGCCAGAAGAGCAAGTATACAACGGCTCCTATGCAGTCCGACGTAAAAGTCGATGGCCGATTCCGGCTTAACGGTCACTTTGCATTATCGTAGAACCGAGGATCGGAGGCATTGTTGGTTGACCTGCGCTTGAGCACATGCCCCTAGATTATCGCTTGGGTTGCCACGATATCAAGCCATACGCACTGTTTCAGAAGCAATGAATTGAGAGGCTGTAGATTGACTCGGTAGCTTTCCAGCCATGACTGGCTTTTAGAAGACTTATCGAGCGAGTATCACCTTAGTGATGAGTTCAATACAGAAGTACATGATTTCATACCTCATTGAGAGACCTTCATATTGGCATTCGGGTGGTTCAGAGATGCTACGTCCGAAAGCAGGTTTTGCAATCTGGTTGCATGACCGTTGGCAACTTCAACGTTAGCCGCTCCCTGCTCCGTTAACGGGCTTTATCGCCAACTGATGCGGATGGATATGTCTGCGATACAATCGAGGAGGTGCCTGAACAGAAGGACTGCTGTGGCCCTCGACATGTAAGGGCTCAATAGTAATGCCCTGAAGATCTCAGCGTAGCATATCGTGGAGGTTATATGGCACTGCTGATTCACTCCGTAGCTCGAATCCTGCACTCGAATTTCTTAAGACCAGTCTGCTGAGGCAAAAGGATGATGTTCGAAGCGCTGCTAGTCTGTTTGCCAAACTTGGTACATAGTGTATCAAGCCTGGTTACTAACATTGGCAGAAGAGGTCGCCCCAAGACAATGACTCCAAGCCCCGCCACGTATTGGACTGAGGTTTGCTGTGCATCGACCGCGATTGCGGAATTACGTGTTGCGCTGTCAATCGACTCCAGGGGTTGACGGCCAGACTGTGCCTTGTCTGACTATTGCAAAAGATGTAGACGCTTGCGTCTGTGGGGGAAGCTACCGAATAGGCAAACAGTAAAAGCCATGTCTGCCAAACTTGGAATTTGTTGGACTTAACGGTCAGCCACAGCCGCGCAGAGCCTTGAGCAAGTCAGCACCGGCTTTGCGTCGTGAGGCAACCGAGCAGTCAAGAAACGAGATGATCTTGAGACGCTTTTTTTTCCTTTTGCGATATAGGCGTAAAGGAAAGGGAATACTCGGACATAGATTTGAACATATCTCGGATCGATGCGCTTCGGAAGGTACGGCAATGACGCTGAAGTGATCTGCACCTGCGTACGGAGCGGAGGTGAGCAGCTCCGTGAGACAGACAAGCCTTTACTCTACTCCAGAAAGTCGAAGGATGAGGCGGTCCAACAAGTCTGACCGATTCGGCGGCGAATGTCCCCGATGGGCGCGGTGTCGTGCGGTCAGAAAAGTGTCAGCGATTCGAAGGTCGGACTCACCGTTGCGACAGCGCCGGCGGAAGCGTTCAGTGAAATTGTCAATCACCCGGCTCGATCGCGCCTAGGCCGGATTTTCTTGGGCATGGATCAAACGCGGTTTTCACGCGACGTAGAATTAATTGCTTCGTGCCTAAGAAACGCTTTTTCTTTTGGATTCCGCAAGGCCCAGAACAGTGGCATCACTCCCTGGTTGCAAATGTGCAATAATGGATTGCCAATGCTTACAATTGATGCTGCCGGTGTCCAAATGCTGAGCAAGCATTTGACTCACACTGCTTGGTAAACCGTGGAAGTATTGGCTGGTGCGAATTACTCACTCGGCTGATCTTGCCTGGAGGATTATGTTTCCTTGCGCCTAAGTCCGAGCTGTCCCCTGGTCCGAGAGCCGGTGCAGCCTTTAGAGTTCAGGGAAGGAAAACGTTTACTCCGTTTCGGCATGACAAAGCCTTTGAGACCCGACAGCGGGTGCCTGAGCACTTGTGATGTTATAACTACCTGTTCGACCGTCCGTCTGACAGGTCATTTTGTTTCATCCTCATCACAACCAGCGAACACCAGACAAGGACAGCAGCAGACCATCATATATATCAATCAACCTTGCCGGAGCTTGTTTACCACTATATCACCCTATCGCGATTTCTTTTCGCATTGTTTATACAACAAAACGTTTTACAATGTCTTCTCTCAGATACAACCTCGACTCTCAGTCGACACAATCATACTATCCTGGAACCGCCTCGCCGCCGGCCAAGAAGCAAAGAATGTCTCTTACTCAGACTTACTACATTGCATCCACTGCCAGGACCAAGCTCGGCCGCGAAGCCTCTCGCGCCGACCACAACTTGAGACTCCTTGTTGGCCATGCAAACCTTCTCGACACTCTTATGGTCGAGCTCCAGGAAGCCGAAAGAGAACAAGAGGCCTGGTTCAACGAGTCCATCAAGGCTACCAAGCCTGAACCGGCTTCGCGTCACATTCAATGGATCGACTCCATCGCTGAGGAGCTGGAGGAGGACTCATCAGATGAGGAGAGTGACGATGAAGACTCGGTCTACGACGAGGATATCCACAACCTTGGCCGCACTTCATCATCATACTCTGTATCGACCGTCGAGGTCGGTGACGATGAATTTGAGGAGGACTACGAGTACGACGAGGAGCACGCCCTCACGAGGGTAGACTCCCACCCTCCGGAGCTTGTCCACGGCGACTCGGACTCCGAGGACGAGTCAATGCCTCCCTCGCCTACCCAATCTGCCATCGACCTTCAAGAATCACAACACGCTCAACCTATCAAGACAACACCCTATCTCAACAAGATGGATCGCTCATCAGAACACGACTACCTTGCCGACAACGTTGTCATTTCGCAACGGCAAGCACCCATGATTAGCGCCTACTAAAGTGCTTTTCTCTCCTCCTTCATCCATCTTGTTCAGCGTTCGAGCGTTTCTCATTTCATTTTCACATTTCGTATGGCATCACGATTAGGATATCCCGGCTTTGGAGCCACACGGCGTTTCATGATGATTTTGGGAACGGACATTTATTCTTCGTGTTTATATCGAAAGGGTTGAGCTCTCTGCTCCTCTTGCTTGTCATTAACAGGCTTTAATCGCCTCTTCTCTAATCCACTCAACATTTCTTCAAAACTTCTTCTCTTCCATCCTTCTTGCTGTTGCCTTTCCACGTCTCGCCTGACTAGCCGTAAACATTCACTGATGATCAGTTCATGCTTCAAAGAGCGGGTCCCGGACAGTCCGCGAAGGGCCTTAACCTCGCTTCTAACCGTTGCCGGCTATCCGACTTTCCGACCGCAATGCAGGTAACCGAGCTTAAAGTTTTTCTAGATCGCCGCGAACGTCATTACACCATCTCCACAGAAGTGAGGATCTTGTTCCTCTGCTTTCTCTCCGATACACCGCCGGCGAAGAGTTTGCAAAGAATCTGTATTTCATCCGGGGTTTCTGCTTTAGCTGACGAATCGACGCATCTCGAGAACGGCATTCTTATTCAACCTTTCCGCAAAGATGCAGCCAAGGCGTCTGGTATCAGGAAGCGAAGAGAGCACTTTTCCTCCAAGCTTTCTCCATACGGTGTTCGTTGCGACATTCGCGAGCTTTTACTTGATACGGTATTGCTTCAAGTATCTGACCGCTTGGCTTTCCTTCGCACAGCTCGGTGCGAAGATTGTCGGGTCCTCCGATCAGCCTTGCCGAAATCATGCTCGAGCCCAGCGTATCTCGCGTATCTGTCTTTGGCCTTGGCTTTTTGTTGTGACAAGGGTCTGGTATGAAACTGCCAAGGGCTTGTGCTCGGGCAGACACAAATCTCGGCTTGCCGACCACACTTCGGCAGGTTGCCAGGACAGTCGACTGCTCCCGTACCGATTTGTCGTCTTTGCATTTTGGAAAGGATCTTGTGATCGAAATGAACTTCTCTAAACATCATCTCGGGCAATTTTACATGAACCAAACATCCGCAGCTCGACCTCTATGTGGTTCTGCTCACCGGTTCGTCCAATCCTCCGACTGCGGTGAGCAAGTCCTGTGACCTGCACCGTTCCTAAGTGTTCCGCCGAGTCCACGGCGCGGCGGAGCTCATGCGGCTTGTGAACCAGAGGAACCCCACGTCGGAGGATTTCGTAACCTCGTACTCGCATGCTGCGGAGCAAATACAAGCCGAACGTCCGACGTCGACTCCTTCCTCTCTAGCGGCTTTTGCTGATTCATTGATGGCTCCAAAAAGCCGAGATATCTGTAGCGAAAAAGGGTTATCGCCCGTTTGATCTGTGAGTCGTGGCACTACCGTATGCAAAGCACACACCAATCGGTCTGGACTTACTGTATCCAGCAGTCTGGGTGAGCGGTGAGCAACAACTTTCCCCGCGATTCAGGTTCCTGCATGTCACATTGCAGATCAACCGGTGTACTTTCCTTTTTGGCCTTATGGTCAGGGGGAAGCTGGCACCGCTTCGATCTTGGTCTCATGGCCCGTCTTTGTGCATAGCACAATGTCGAATGGACGTTTGTCATCGGAAGGGAACCATTCCTTGGGTCTCTGTGTAATCGGTGTTAGCACGACATGCTTGTATTTCTAATCATCCTCTTTGCGGGGTGAGATCATGACAGTAAGCACAGCTGTGAGCACAGAGATACTCAGGTACCGTACCTTGCGGCGGATGATTTTGATCTCGTGAGTCCACAGTGGCAGAAAAAAAAGCTCTGAAGCTTCTGTGCCTATCCGTACGGTACATCAGGAGCCAGAAACAAGACCCCAACTGAGTCCTTCTGATATACCATCAAGAAACCGATGTCATGCTTACGGTGTCTAGTCCGGCCTGCAACACGGCGCAGACCGATCAACTTGATCAGACAGTTTTATGGACGAGCCGCAGGTATTCCAGTCTGCAAGGTGGTATGACTGCCATGTTTAGGCAGCACTGTACAAGTCACCCTGGTTACTACGCGACACTAAACAAGGACCTGACCTTTCGTTTTCTTAATAGGAACGCACGACCAATTGAACCCATGACAGGTAGGGGGCTTCGCCTTCGCATCAAGTTGCAACAACCGAGTGAGCGGCATCTGGCCCGAAATGCTCAGTCAGACTGCATCTCAGCTACCTATTGCTCTTTCTGATATGCCCTTAACATGGATGCTGACTGAACAGGGTATTAGTTCATACATAGTCGAAACACCTGATAATGTAAGGCTACCATGCGACAGAAGACTTTGTCCTGGAGACCTAGCCCGGTTAGCCATGGACACCGTTCACGGAAGACTGCAAAGCGTCATAACAAGAAAGATTACACGCACTTTTCACGAAAAGCTCTTTCTTCCTACTAATAGGACAAGAATTGGTTGACGTTCAGTCACATCCACCAGACCGATTGTTGTTAGTCACACTGGAGAGACTTTTCGAAGCCAGTAAAATCTTGAGAGCAAATCGCGATGCAAACTCACCAATACGAGTTCATCTCCCAGGCCACCGAGTTGAGAAAATCAGGGCACCCATCAGGAAAACCATTGAGAAATCCTACCTTGGCGCTTGACGACTCCTCCGTTGTCTGTCTGTACACTACTGTGGGTTGAGATGCTTTATATGGCGTACTGACGGCCAACACATCCTCCTGTCGTAACAGATCGTTTGATTTGTCCGAGGCGATCACCCCTAGCGGTGTGCAGGTGCAAAAATCTGCTCACGACTGTCGACAGGTATATGCTCTTGAGGACGTTCTCTCAGGTAAGAAAAGAAATTCACAAAACAAATCCCCCTGAGCGAAGTCAGGGGATAAACAAACCGCACGCTCGGTTTGATTTGCTAAGGGGAGAAGAAATAGATCGAAGTGAAGATAGATGGGCAGAATAGATGGCAAAGCGGCGAGTCGAACTCGCAACCTCGACCCCGGACAGACTGAACTAGGGGATAAACCCCTAGACCAGCCATCATCCGAGGGAGGATGAAAGGGCTCTCGTTAAGCAAGGATATAAAGATAGGGTTTGGTCGAGGCCACCTCATTGTTTGATGGTTGGCTGTGGGTTCCGGAACGTGTGAGAGGTAAGTGAGGGTCTTTCAAACGGGGTCGGACTGAGAGGACGCTTGATTAGATGCACAACTTTGGGATAGAGGCCTGCTTCACTCTAGAGAGCGCATATCGGAGCCTTTCTTGTTGGCGTGTTGACATCCAGCAGCCAACTCACAACATCGTTACTGCGCCAACACGTCTTCCTTTCTTCAGTCTTCCGTGTTTTCGCAAAAAAAAAAAAGAAAGCGCGTAGAGCTACTCTAACACCCCCGTATCTCTTGATCTGATCACGTCTTTCCAACTCAGGGGCAAGCCACCATGCCAAAGCTCAAACAGCTATGCTGCTCGATCGAGCTGGGCAGCACAAATACCAAACTGACCGAATACGCCACGAAGTACGGCGATGGACATGTGACCAGCTACGTCGCCGTGCCTCGCGAAGAAGTCCACTTCAGCGTTCATCTCACGTCGAACGGCTACATTGCGCCCGGCCTGGCCATGTTTGTCTACATGGATGGACAGTACCAATGTAACCGCAACCGACGCGGTCTCGTTGTTCCAGGACCTCGCATCTCCCCCGAGCAGTATCAGGTCGATTTGCGAGTCAGACAAAAGGAGACGAAGCAGCCGGATGGCAGTTTCTTGGGACGTGACTGGACTTTTCACGGATTGAATCTAGGTACCTAACCGAAGAAGACCAAGACGAGGTGAACCGAGCTGACGTTTACAGTCTCTGCCGACAAGGTGGAAGAAACCAGCGATACGTTTCTCGACAACATGGGCACCATCGAAATCATTGTCTTGCGCTGCAAGGATGCCCCCAAACCACCAATCAGCACACCAAACACCACGAACTACTCCTCATCCACGACTAGAGTGCCATCTACGCCCTCCAAGGAAGCAACCTCAAAGCCATCTAACAAGACACCGTCCAAGCACTCGGAAAAGGTGGCCGCAAAACCGCCATCCGCCAAACAGTCTTCCGCCAAAGCAAAGCCAGCAGAAAGGGCGCCTTCCAAAGCAAAGTCGGAGAAGGGAGAAAGCGAAGTCGGCGGCTTGTTCGGTCTCTTTGATGGCGCCGCGGACGAGCCGGAGAGCATGCAAGTCAAGTCGTACTGGGCGAACTGGAACAAGCGACCCACCCCCAAACCCAACTCTTCGGCCAGAGACTCCATGTACATCGCGCCGGAGGAGCCGTTGCCTCAGGTGCCCGCGTCTGCGGCCAAGAGGCACAACGTCGAGCATCAGGTCAAGACGGGCAGAGGAGCTCAGTATCTGCATCTGTGTGCGAGACCCGAGTATCTGGATAGCATGCAACAGCCCTATGCCGTCTTCACGTTCAAGTACAGGAGCAGAAAGGTCATCGAGAAGATGTTCAAGATCAAGATTAAGGAGAAGGGTCAGGATCTCAAGGCAAAGTTGGCCGACATGAGCAAGGACGAGCTGGCTGAGGAGTTGTTCAGGCTGAGGGTTGGTGCCTCTCGTCACCAGCATTGTATTTTGAGAACCGCAACTGACGATATCTATACAGATGGCAAGCAGATCTTGCGACTCCAGCCGCAAGTCCACAGCCCCCGAGATCGCTAAGCCGCAAAAGGCACCCAGCATCACACAATCCTCAAAGTCCAACAAAGCAAAGCCTGCGGCTGAAGACTGGGGTCAGCCCGCTCAAGCAGGCACGTCTTGGAATGATACTCCTGCTCAAGACAGTATGCAAGTAAACACTTGGAACGAAGCTCCCGCCCAAGACAGCGCGCAAGCAAACGCTTGGAATGATACGCCTGCCCAGGACACTACGCAGGTAGACAACACTTGGAACGAAACCCCCACTCAGGATAATGCACAAGCAGACACCACTCCCTGGGCAACCACAGACAACCAAGCCCAAGGCGGAAACGACGCAGGAGGTGACGCCTGGAACAATACCGGTGCACAAGCCGACAACGCTCAAGCCGATACTACCTGGGGAGACACTCCCGCACAAGCGTGGGAGGAGACGCCTGCAAAAGCCCCCTCGACTCACAGCAAGAGGTCTGCGTCCAAGCGATCCGCCACCAACAAGTCAGAGCCCATGCCCGGCTCCTACCCGGCCTCCAACGCGGCCGCAAAACCCGCTTCCAGCACTTCAAAGCAAGCCGGCGCCGGCGCGGAGAGCCAGTCAAAGAGCCAGACCAAAGCCGCATCCACTGCATCAAAGAAGGAAACGAAGGCCGGATCCAGCAAGTCCGAGAAGGGCGACAAGGGAGCAGAGGCGGAAAAGAAGGACGACAACGACTGGGCGGCTGCGGGCAACACCGCCGACTGGGGTAGCGGCGACGCCAACAATGCTGGCGGCGAATGGAACAGCGGAGGCGGCGGTGGCAGTGGCGGCGGCGACAACGGCTGGGAAACACAGGGTGCCGCAGAGACATCCGCGGACATGCAATGGTAATTTCACCATCCAGTGGGTACAAGACGCAAAGAGAAGAGACAAAAAGGCTAATGAAATCATTCATAAGGCGTGCGCTCTTCACCCCGATCGGCATCGTGACCTGCATTATCGCCATCATCGCTGTATACTACTGGATCAAGGGCTACGTCCTCATGGCCGTCGCCGCATACCGCTGGCTCAGCGACTGGGTCGACGGAGCTTTCGCGTGGGTTGCTTTGCTGTTTACTAGTCTTCCACGCCCGAACTCTTTCAAGCCGAGCTTTTCAATTTCTGGCTTTCCAATGCCTGGCTTTCCAATGCCCGGCTTTTTCAGGTCGGGCTCGCTGACTTCTGCCTTCGACAACTTCTTTGGCTCGTGGGCTGAATGGCTCAAGCTGGACTTTCAGGTGCCCGAGTTATTGAGGGCCGACGGTGTCCACGCCTGGTTCACGGGCCCCGCAGTGCTCCAGGACGGCATGGAGGATTTTGTCGTGGAGCGGTGATGCCGGACAGGCTGACGACCGTACCATGCGTGCATCCCTCCCTGATGCCTCTCTCAGACAGTTACGTAGCAAGAACCCCAAAACTTGAAGATGTGCCAGTATTGAGCCGACTGTGTCGTAGATTCGTGACCTATCGGTGCCTCGGTGATTTCTCATTTGTTATAAATGAGGAAATTTTTGAACGAATCCCAGTGATCCGCATTATCGTACCTTTGCATCCAAAAGTCAGCAGACGGCCATCACTCGCCCGACACGCCAGGCACTCACAGGTAAGTCATGCTGCTCCGCAGACTCGGCTGCAGCATCTCGGGATAGAACCTGAACATCCACATGACGCTCGCCCAGCTCAGACTCGCAAACACGGGCCAAGCGTGCCTGCGCACCGCCTCCCTGCTCTCATCGCTGAGCCGCAGCCAGCCCAAGCCGCCTCTACCGCCGTATCTACCGCCCAACAAGGTATTGTCGCCCCTGGGCTGGAAAGCCAGGCTCGCCAAGGCCAGCACGACCCTCGCAAAGACGTAAATGACTATCTGTTGGTTCACGCTGCTCTTGCTGCGTCCAAAGACATAGTAGCCGCCCGCCAAGCCGGCGATGAACGAGTCGCTGCTCTTCTCTTTGGCGTTGGTGCGTAGAGATGTCTGCAGCAGCATGAATGCCTTGTAGAGAAAGGCAAATGTGGCCAGGTTGCGTGCGTGTTGGCGCGTGGCTTTGAGCACGGCGCTGATCTTTGAGTCGAGGGGACCGCTGCGGAAGAGCAGAATCATGACCAAAGCATGTGGGAAGCGGACCTTTGTGCCGTAGACCAGGCCGTTGCGGAGGGCCTTCACAAGCGCGAGCGGAGCATGGTACTGTGGGTCGAGAAGAATACGATGGGCGGTTGCCTGGATTGAAGTCAGTCCATTGGATGCATCTCGAGAGGATCAAAGGGCGTAGCAGACGTGTAGCGCCGAGAGATCCATCTTGGAGGTCGGTAGGTACCGATGGCGGGTCTCGTGAGAGGATGGAGCAGGCAGTACAGTATGGTGGGCTGGGGAGGGGCGAGGCAACAAAGTGGATTGAGAAAGTAGCTAGAGACAGCAACAAAGGGGGGCTTCTGACGACGTGTGCATGTGTAGGAAAGTCATTGATGCCATGGTCCGACAAAGTCTTTGGCAGCTGATGAACCGAGGGACTGCCCGCCAGAAACATTCCATTGCCTCGGTCCTTCCCATACCCCAGATCTTGGCACTGACGTACGGCCCCTTTCGCATGTGATTGTCAGACTCAGCTTGTCCTTGGTGCTTGTTCACCACCATCGACGTTGGAGGCATCTAGGACACGGTAGGGTGGGTATCGAGGCGTCGTGGTGCAGTGGTCTAGTGTGCCCGAGGTGCTGTGTTGTCGCCACTCAGGATCCATCATCCACAGCCACCTGCCTCCACCAACCATCATCACACGACCTCATCTTGCGCGTGGCTTCTCAACAACCTCAACCGTCTCGGTAGGTCGCTCTACAATCTCAATCTTCTCAGAAGGTCTTCTGCCCACCGTGATAGACTCGTGTGCTGCTCGGGGTGCCGTTTCGACTGATGTGCTTGCCGCATTGGAAGAGCGTGGCACGACTCGAACGACCGATGAATCCTGTCCGGATGATGATGATGCAGGAACCACTTCGATGGCCGTGCTCTGGTTGAGAGCTGCCCGCTGTGCGGCTCCGTTGCCGCCGTCTTGTCCTGTGCCGGCGCCCTGTTCTATGACGACAACTTGTTCCGAGGCTGCGTCTTGCTCTCCAGCGGCGGCGCGTCTGTGTCTACGGCGGCGTCTGAGCAGATGGGTAGCGAGCAAGGCGAAATTGATCAATAGAAAAGGTCCAAAGACAGCCGGAAGGATAATCGCCAGCAGGATAGGAGGAGCACCACACGCCACCATGGTTGCTCGTAGGAGTTCGCGACAAAGGATAGTATGATATCGATAGATTTGAGGATGGACGAATAGTAGAGGCCGGGCAGAGATGGATGATGGATGAAAGGGGGAGGAGGAAGAAAAAGAAGGAAGGACACTGCCTTCAAAACTGGTACCAGGCTTTTCTCCCTCTTGGGAAACAGCAACGAGTATCGCTCCTGCCCGGATAACTTTCGTGAAGCCGGCACGAGTCCATCGAGAGCTTCGTTTTGCCAATGAATTTTGCAATTCCGAGCTCATTTTCACAGCAAGAAATCTACTCAATAGCATTAAATCGGGAAACATGGAATAATTGGGGTATCAAACTAGCAAAACTTGTCTTTGCCAAAATCTTCGTCTGCAGCGCTTCCAATGCGCAGCATCAGTTGTTGGTGTTGAACCTATCACACGATATCAGCATGGCTCGTCTTATCTCGACTCGCTCAGGACTTACTTGTAGTCGCACTTGGGGCATCGAAAGAAAACTGTAGATCCTTCATCGGCGCCGCGCAGTTGCACGTCTCTGAAGCGCATCTCCGGGTTCTGGCACTGCGGGCATGCGGTCGATGTCATGGCCCATGTCTCACGGTCCTCGGCACTCAGGACCTGGATCTCTGAGCGCGCGTCACGGAGTCTCGAAGGGAAGGCGGTGGCTGCGCTTTCGGTTGTGATAGATGTGGGCCATTTGTCTGTTGATGCAGGTTAGTGGCTGCTGAAGGATAATTTGCATCGAAGTCTTCCCGCCCAAAAGAAAACCCCCGCTCCTTGTTCATCGTACGCTTGTTTGGGGGGGAAGTCAGAACACACTTCCGTCTCTCCTTGGACCTCTTTTTGATACCAATCTGAAGAAAGTGGCACCTACTCTTGTTTCTCTTGCCGCAGACATCGCAGTCAATGTTAGCCTGAGAGGCAGGGCATCGCTCGAGCAGTCCGCCACAGTCGTTGCAGAATAACAGTGCTCCAACCAAAGACATTTTGTGATGTGTTGATAACTTCCTGGAAAAGGTAGTATAAAAAGTCAAGCGAAGAGCCGCGACGGAAAAAAGTTTTGGAGCGTTCTATGCATAATTGGCATTAGGCACTTGCACAAATCTGCGCTAGTTGCATAACTCACTCCCGCACACAACAGGGTCGCGGTCGAAGGGCGAGGGCTTTGAAAATGGTAGTTACTCGGAGTAGTCGCTTTTCCGCCTGATATATTAACCATCCTGAATATACTAGTGCTGTCCTTCGGTGTGTTCGATGCGAGCCGCCAAAAAAGATAAAACGCCGTCCCAATGCCAGCATACAAAACAAAGCAATGCCTCCACGCTCGAAGAGGGCACATCTCACCACGCCCAACTGCCTCTTCTGGCGCCAGTACCCCAGTTGCCAATGATTCCTTCAGTCTTGACCATGTTCTTCTCTTGGCGTGCCCACTCCCGTATATACTTTTTCAGGGCTTGCCATCTCGCGCAGCCGCCCTCTTGCAACTCCTGATCCGTACCGTCGCCTCTGCCTTCAAAGTCCTCGCCCAGGCGGATGTAACCCTTGGGCATACCCTTCGCAATCTCATCATCATGCCTGAGTTCTGAGACAGGCACATGACTGATCTTGGAGAGTTCTTCGTCGAAAGGCTGGGCCAAACTTGGATAACCAAGCGACAGGTAATTATACACCTGCGTGACAAAAGAGTCAGGATACTCGCGTTCCATCAGCTCGTCAAGTTCTTGATCATCGCTCAGGATGATATCGATCTGGGTACTGATTTCCTGGGCATCTGGTGGAGTTTGAGGCAGCGTGGTAGGTGGTGGGAGCTTCCAAGCAGTCTCGAATGGGTTCGCAGGCTCTACTGCTGGCGTCATCAGGCCAGTCTGAGTACCAATAGTGGGAGGAGCAAGGCCATTCTGGCCAGAACTCTGATTGTCAACACAGAACCCTCCCCAGAGACCACCACCTGTTTGGGAGTGGGTGCTTTTGTGGGTGCTCCTCTTGCTATAGTGGCTCTGGCTTTTCTGGTGCGACGACTCCTTCTTTCCACCCCAAAGTCCCTCTGGAGAAACTTCCGCCTGAGACTGCTCGGTCAAGTAGCACATCTGGCTGCGCAATTGCTGCGAGCCTTGGGTAACATCGAAACGTGCAGGCTCAGGCGAGGCAGAGCGTGGAAATCGCAAATCAGCACCCAGCATGGGCGGGCGTGCGCGGTCACGCATCGCTCTTGCTTCAGGATCAGGATAGTTGGAGCCCGCGAAATCGTGACCTCCCGGGTTCCACCACGGAGAAGGCTTTGCAGACTCCTTCCTTGCAGTCGTACCAGCGGCCTTGCGTTCTTGCTCCAGCTCTTCATGATGTTGCTGCAATTCGCGGACCTCGTAAGTTCCATGAGTTGATGACCGCTGATTTGGTGTACGCGAGTAATTCATCATGTAATCCTCGTCGTCGTGACCTTCCCAGGTCGCAGGGCGATCGTCCATTACCTCATCCTCACTCTCCTCGTCCACGTAATGCGCGACAGGCTCGTGGTAGTCCGAGTTAGGAAAGGCTGCTAGCGCTTGCTCTTCGAGCTTCTTTTGAGCCCTACGAGCCTCAAGCTCGAGCAGGTAGCGACTGAAAGTCTCATCCACACTCTCGCGGATTCTTGTCGCATGCTTGTATGCTTGGTTGAGTGGCTGGATCGCTGCTCCAAGAGAGAAGTCGTTAGAAGAAGGGCTCGTGGAAAGACTGGGTGGTGCACTGGGCTCGCTTTCTGAGCTTTCTATAGTTGCCAGTTCTGGCATGCGGAATGAATGGCTGCGAGCAGAGTCTGACCGCTCTTTTCGACGGGCAAAAGGCATGATGAACCGAGGTTGCTCGGACGGAGTAGTCGACTGCTCGCGTTCGGCAATCGAGATCTGCTGGCCTATATTGTTATAGACAGTCCGGCTGGTCTCGCCGGGCGAGATGTCTGTCCTGTCGTTTGAATGGTAGGAGGGCTTCTCGTCTGAGTTCTTGCGAGAGCGACTTGATGTGTCAATGAGCTGAGGAGCAAACCTTCGCTTGGGCTTGTCTGCAGGAGCGTCCCGAGGCTTTGATCCGGGCGAGGTTGGCTCGTCTTCAGAGGGTTTTGCACGGTTGCTCTTGGTCGATGTTTCCACGGGTTGTGGCAGGAATCGGGACTTTGGCTTGTCGGCTGGTGGGCTTGTCTTGCGGCTGCTTATGGTGCTCGTCTCGACGGGTTCTGGAGCGAACCTTCTCGTGGGTTGCTGCGGCGGCGATTGCTCTTTATCTTTGCTGCTCTTCACGCTAGTCTCGACTGGTTCAGGTGCAAATCTTCGAAGGGGCTGCTGTGACTGTTGTGTATCTTTCGAACTCTTTGTGCTAGTCTCGACTGGTTGTGGAATGAAGCGCCTCGGTGGCTGCTGATCCTGGGACATGGCATCTCCATTGGTGCTGTTTTCCTTGCTGCTTCGCGACGTGGTCTCGACAGGTTCGACATTGAATTTCCGAGGAGCCGATCCGTTGGTTGCTGCATCTTGACGGCTGGATTTTGACGAGGTCTCGATGGGCGTCGGAGCGAATCGACGAGGTGGTTGGTCCGAAGGCATGATGTAATATATGCAGGGTAGGCTTCGATGAAGCGGAGCGTGGTATTTCTGAGAGAGTACTACCTCATAACCTTGCTTTGAGGGTTGGGAAGCAGATGATCAGTTCCAGGTGTTGCGAGCTTGTCGTCGCGGTCTCACTAGACACTCGAAGACCGTGTACCAGTGGTCGATGGTACCAGGGTGATTACGAGCACAAACCAGGGAGAACGAGCTGCGAGCTATCTTAGCTGGTTTAATTGAGGTGGGACAACGGGAGACACGACATACTCTAGCTGTAAGATGCAGGCTGTAGACGTGTCCGGAGAGTCGGTTGGCTGCAATGCGGCAGTAGTGGATATGATTGGTATGTAACGTTGGGCGGGGCAGAGGCGACGATTGTGCCGGGTAACCAAGAATGAGTCTTGTCGCTCGCAGACGTGATGGTAGGAGAGCAGAGTGGAAGAATGGAATCCTTGACCGCTGATGTGCGCATGCAGACAGTGTGATGACACCAGCGTAACCCACCGGCCGAGGAGATCGGGGTTATCGGTGCGACACGATACCCCAAAAGCAACCACTTCTACGTAGTCGTCGATAGTCTGAAAAAGAAACCTGTTCAACGGATGTGCCGATTTTGCACCCAGGAGAGGCAGAAGATGGAGAATATACAAGAGTACATGGCCCAACACCGCTTCTACCCACCCCTCGTCCCTTTCGCATCTACAGTATCCGTACCTCATGCCATCCCGTCGCCGCCCGAATCTACACGGGGCTGATGCGACAAAGGCGTTCGCTTCCCAAAGCGGACTGCGTACGGGCCAACTTCCAAGATGCGTGCACGGTCTGGACTTCTCCTTCAATCAGCCAATTGTCAAGGGTCGGCCCTGCGAGAGTAAACACCACAGCTGCCATTCTACACACGCTCACACAAGTCACACCTGTAGCACGCATGGCTGATGCAGAGCAATTTGAACACGCATGAGTAGTTCTCTATCTCGCTGCAGCCATCCAGGTCCTCACCCCCAACTCAGTCTTGCCGAAGGAGGTCTTGAAGGCCATGGCTTCTCCAGTCTCCACAACCCAACTCTTCTCCTCAACGGGGCGGAAGAGCACCTGAATTCTAGCCTCCATCGGTCATGAAAATCACAGACTCCAAGAAAGATCGTCGCCGTCATTTGGAGAAGTCAACTCCGTGCTCGTAACTTCTGCACATGCACAAGCGTTCGCTAGCGTGGCCTTCGAGACGTTTTGCTCCCCTGTACGCGCATTCTTCCAGCTATAGAAGGTTCGGCAGGGGGAAGGCCTCCGATATTTTTGTTGCACTCCCCAAATTGCGGGCGTTGTCCGGAGTGGCTTGGTCGGCTGGCGGCGCCGAACCTTGGGCTGACTCGTGTCTGCTCGTGAGATGATCTCAGTCCTTCCATAGGCCACCCAAATATAAGGACATCGTGTATCTGGTATCGATGCTCTGTTCTATTCTGGAGAGAGAGATCGGAACTGCGCCTCGTACTCATTTTACATTTTAATTTTTTACAGACGTAAATAGCCTGTCTGGTCTGTTCATGGCTAATTCAACACATTTACCTGCTCAGGGCAATGTCGTCGATTCTCAAAATCATCTTGACCGTCTCAGCAGCCAGCTCAATGGCGCTGGTGCTGACAAGCAAGGGCTGCATGACACCCTCTCCGCCTTCTCCGGCATTGCCTCCGACTTCACCGCCCATGACTCCGACGCCTCCGCGCTTGATGCTGACACCGACATTCGTCTCGCCGCTTGCGTGTCGTGATCGAAGCTCCGTGACAACCTTGATCGAGTTGAGACCGGCGTTTTCTGCCAGAGTGATGGGCACGACCTCGAGGGCCTCGGCGAAAGCCTTGAAGCCGATGTTGTCAGGGTAAGCCGAAGTGAGAGCAAGTTTTGAGAGCGAGTGTGAGACGGCCATTTCCGGCGATCCACCACCGGGGAGGAGAGCCTTCTTCTTCACCAAGCAGCGCAGGACACACTGTGCGTCGTGCAAACTTCTCTCGGCCTCGTCGAGAATAAGAGGGTTGGCACCTCTGCAGATGATGCTGACCGTCTTGGGGCTTTGGGGATTCGATGACTTGACACCGGTGACCTTTGTGATGCGCGAGCCGAGCGACGAGACCTCCTCGACGAGGTCTGCGGTGGCGAGCTTGTCCTCGGTGAAAGAGTCGATGTCTGCGATGGGCTTGCAGCCAATGCTCTGTAGGGCGATCAGTAAGTTGGAAAACATGCGTGGTCTGAGAGGGAACGACGAACTTTGCAGATGAACTCGACCTCGTCTCTCTCAACGTCCTTGACGCAAAGAATGCCGAGCTTGGCGAGGAAATGCAGGGAGAGGTCGTTGACGGCGTCTCTGAGGATGGATTTTTGGATGAAAAGAACGTTGCACTTTGCCTTCTTGATCTTCTTGACCATGTTGAGCAAATATGTCCTCTCCTCCTTCAGAATCTTGTCCATTTGTCTGTAGTCGTTGACGACAATCTGGTTCTCCATGTCGGGCTTGGGCGGGCTCAGCTGGAACTGAATGAGGGCTATCCTGGCCTTCTCGACTCTGGTCGGACCTCCACCGCTCTTGACGACCTGCTGGCCGAGCACCAAACCGTCAATCATCTCACTGTCATCAATAACACCACCAGGCTTCTTGAGAATGCGAATGTTCTTCAGGTCGACGTTGTCGGCAGTCTTGGGGTCGATGATCTTGAGGACAGAGTCGACGGCCATGGGGGCGAGCTTGGGCTCTTGAGAGACAATCTTGGAGGAGAGCGAGGTAGAGGCGGCCTTGAGCAGGGTCTGTCTGTCGGAGAGGGAGATGGGGATGGAGATGTCGGTGAGGACTTGGACGGCGTGCTTTGCGGCGCGTTGGAAGGAGTCGGAGATGACGGTGGGGTGGAGGCCCTTTTGCAGCAGGCGCTCGGCAGCACCGAGAAGACTGCCAGCGATAACGACGACTGAAGTTGTTCCGTCACCGGCCTCGATATCTTGGGCGTTGGCGAGATCGACGAGCATTTTGGCGGCGGGGTGCATGACGGACATGTCGCGCAGCATAGTGTTGCCATCGTTGGTCTGGGCGGAGGTTGTCAGTGAATGTTGGGAGGGCGTAAAGGGTGGTGATGAGCGGATCTTACAATGATGGTCTCGCCCTTGCCGGTTTGGATCTGTGGTGATTCGTCAGCGTAGTGTGTAGGAAGGTGGACGTTGGAAGAAGCGCACCATCTTGTCCATACCCCTAGGACCGAGCGACTGATGAGAGTGTCAATACAGATGCGAGTGTGTGGCAGCGGAGGGCGCAGCTTACGGTTCTGATGGCATCGGAGACAGCTACACGGAGTCAGTATGGGTGGACAGGAAAAGTACAGAGTGCAGAGGTACCTCTTGCGGCGACAATGTTTGCAGTGCGCACAGCCTGGGGCTTCTCCTTGTCCTGCAAGACGTCAGAAGGGAACTTAGAATGGGAATGAGCCATGTGCAGAGATTCATACCTTGAAGGCATTGTTGCCAGCGTTGCTGGACGGAGGAGCGTGCGACATGGCCTCTGCAGCGGGTTATGGAGAGGCGACGAGCAGGAGACGGCTTGACAGAAGCTCAAGCGACAGGACAGCAGACAGAGGAGGTGAATGTGAGCTGGTGCTGCTGTGGACGATGATGATGATTATAATTATTTTTCCAACTTCTGGCGTCGCCGACTTTCCGCCAAGGCTGCTGGTGCTGGTGCTGCGGGTGCTGGTGCTGCGGGTGCTGGACGTGGGTGGGAGCTTGTGCCTTTCGCAGCGACGGCGAGAGCTTCATCACTTGCATCACCGTCATCTTCGCCGTCTCCATTCATCACCACCACCACCACGACCACCACGACAACACTCGCCGTCCCACCACGCCTCGTTCCATCTCCCACTCGTATCCACTCGGCCGCTGTCTGTCATCCCCTCCGCTCTCCGTCCGTCATCCCACTCCCGCATTCGTCATCCACCTCTAAACCGCCGCCATGCCCAGCGCCACGGGTCAGAACTGGGAAAAATACCAGAAGAAGTTTGCCGACGACGAGGTCGAGGAGAAGAAGATCACTCCGCTTTCCGACGAGGACATCCAGGTCCTGAAGACCTACGGCGCCGCCCCCTATGCCGCCGCCCTCAAGAAGCTCGAGAAGGACATCAAGGACCGTCAAACCAGCGTCAACGACAAGATCGGCGTCAAGGTATCTCATCTCCCCATCCACATCCACCCTCCCTTCTTCGAGCCGTGCTTACCCCGTCCAGGAATCAGACACTGGTCTCGCCCCTCCGCATCTCTGGGACATCGCCGCCGACAGACAACGCATGCAAGAAGAGCAGCCGCTACAGGTCGCCCGCTGCACAAAGATCATCCCCGACGAAAAGGATTCCGACAAGAGCAAATATGTCATCAACGTCAAGCAAATAGCAAAGTTCGTCGTCAACCTCGGCGAGCGCGTTTCTCCCACCGATATCGAGGAGGGCATGAGAGTGGGGTGAGCCAATCTCCCTCCCGTCAACTCGCCGCGCCCATGCTGACAAGCCTCTCCAGTGTCGACCGCAACAAGTACCAGATCATGCTGCCCCTGCCCCCCAAGATCGACCCTTCAGTTACCATGATGACCGTCGAAGACAAGCCAGACGTCACCTACGGCGATGTCGGTGGTTGCAAGGAGCAGATTGAGAAGCTGCGTGAGGTCGTCGAAATGCCCCTGCTGTCCCCGGAGCGCTTCGTCAACCTCGGTATCGACCCTCCCAAGGGCGCTCTTCTCTACGGTCCTCCCGGTACTGGTAAGACTCTTTGCGCCAGAGCAGTCGCCAACCGCACAGATGCCACCTTCATTCGTGTCATCGGTTCCGAGCTTGTGCAAAAGTACGTCGGTGAGGGTGCCCGTATGGTTCGTGAGCTCTTCGAGATGGCGCGCACGAAAAAGGCCTGCATCATCTTCTTTGACGAAATCGACGCCGTCGGTGGTGCCCGTTTCGACGACGGTGCAGGTGGTGACAACGAGGTCCAACGTACCATGCTCGAGCTCATTACCCAGCTCGACGGCTTCGACGCCCGTGGAAACATCAAGGTCATGTTCGCCACTAACCGCCCTTCGACCCTCGACCCCGCCCTCATGCGTCCCGGCCGTATCGACCGCAAGATTGAGTTCTCCCTGCCAGACATGGAGGGTCGTGCCAACATCCTGCGCATCCACGCAAAGAGCATGAGCGTCGAGCGCGACATCAGATGGGAGCTCATCTCGCGCCTGTGCCCCAACTCGACCGGTGCCGAGCTGCGCTCCGTGGCCACCGAGGCAGGCATGTTCGCCATCCGTGCCCGCCGAAAGGTCGCCACCGAAAAGGACTTCCTCAGCGCCGTCGAAAAGGTCATCCGTGGCGGTCTCAAGTTCAACTCTACCGCCGCTTACGCCCAGTACAACTAGAAAAGAGGGGAAATTCACATCTCCTTTTTCTCGTTTTTTTCACGACCCCCCAATCACACACACACATCATCATCATCATGTTATGGTTGTAATTTTATATATTCAGGAACACTTTTCGAGGGAGGGGTTTGAAGTAGCCCGGCGCATTTTTCACGGCCCTCATGCATCGGCTGAAGACAGGCGTTTGGGAGAAGAAGGGTGTAGTAGAGTACCTTTGACACCGAATGCGAGCAAAATTCAGCTTACTATTGCACAAGTATCACCCGATGTACAGGCGACACGCGAGATGACCTCCACAACACAGTCCAGATCGGATGTCTCACTTCACAATCATTTGGACGTAGCAGTAACTAACAATGCTCGATTATGAAACTTATGCCACCAAATATCTATACTTACGTCCCATTCTTTGTCAAGGTTAGTCATGCATTCCTTATCACCTCCAACCTCCTCACAAGCATACCGCATGGTCGATCCTCAAAACATCAGACTTCTAGCAAACACAACGACGACCAATGCCCACTGAGCAGCACCATTCCTTTTGACGACCTTCTCAGACTCTAGACCGTCGCCACTCACAGGGCCGCTGACAGCGACAATGCTCGGAATGATGACGACAATACTGCTGGTGGTGCTTGAGGTCGCGTTCGGGGATGTAGTGGGATCGCTGACTGTGCCGTCTGTTGAGTTGGTCGTCGTCGAGTTTGCGGTATGCGACGCAATGACAGTGGTTGGAAGGGTTGCTGTGTCTGCGGCGACAAGGGTAGTCGAAGGTGGCAAGCGAGTTGAGGTTGCTGAGCGACCGCTGCTCCAACTGCTGATCCTGCAAAGAGAAGCCAGGTAACTGTGTGCCGCTGATGCCTTGGTCAGCGAAAAGTGTGGAGCAACCGGAAGGCATGGCCTTCGGAAACTTACCTTGATTGTCCGAGGCGCTGCCGCCTTCTCCGCACGACAGCATGACACTCTGGCCGCCAACAGACCAGCACTGTTCGGCTGAGCTGCTATCGTGACTCAACAGTACCTCTCTTGTACCTCCAGAGCACTGACCCTCTGCGAAGAGGCCAAGGGAACAATTCTGGGCGACGCCGTTCTGGCCGTACGACACGAGAAACGACTGAAACTGGTACAGACCGGTCTGGCAAACACCAGGTCGAAGTTGCAGCGTGGGCGATGACTGATCGACTGCCGGGTCCAGGCTTTGCTGACACGAGACGCCATGTTGAGGCGTAAAGAACATGCTTGTACGGTCGTTGACATCTGGAGATGAGGAAACCGAGACGCTGCAGGCGCGGTCGAAGCAAGCCGAGATTGTGGACGTCCAGTTTGCCGTACAGGTCTCTGGTGAATGGGAAGCAGGGAAGGGTGTCATGCAGGTCGACTGCAAACGTTATCAGCATGGACAATGAAGGAAAGACGAGACTCGAAGTGGAGAAATACCAGACAAGGAGGTAGGTCCGAGGTCTGTTGAGCGAGGACTGCCGCTGCAGCGGAGAAGACGACGAGAAGAAGCTTCATCTTGGAAGTATAGATTGTCTTTGAACGAGTGTGGTTGGTGAGTTCGATGGTATTCAAGCGGTAAGGACCTCCAATGAAATACCCATGCTGGAGTAGCAAGTGTCGACGGTAGATGTCTTGGGATGAAAACAAGAACATGGCGAACAGCGTACGAGGAAAGTGGTGTACGGTCATGGCAGCCGCTGCCTGAATTGCGATTTCCCTGTTAAACGCCTTTCCGTATGCTCTTGACAGAGAAGCCGAAGCTTTGCAAGTAAGTACAAGACGAGTCTATCGATCCTTCTACGGACATTTCGATGTCTCTATGACCGAACTTGGTCTGATGAAATCATTCAGTGGGCAGCTAGAAGTGTCACGGTCATTCAGAACATGTAGGTCCATATTAAAGACAACCTTCATTGACTTCATCTCTGTCCTCAAACTTCCATCAACCCAGGATGAGGCCAGCCTTGGACAACAGGAACCGCTACTCACAGCATGATCTATAAGCGTCTATAGACGACTGAAATGTGCGAAAGACACAAGGGCCATCTGGCAGGCGAAGACATAGATAGAGATGTCTCACATCGTCCAGAGCACCCTTCGACATCACCCGCAAGCTCTAAGAGACAATGACCGAGACAGTCACATGGTATGAGATGTTTGCTCTGATGTGAATGAAAGTGTAGTGGTGAGAGTGTCTCAGTCTTACGCCGTGTTGTACAGAACCAACACCCAATTCATCTCAGGCACCTTATTGTAGATAGATAATATATCCTCCCCCTTCTACTCATGTAGTCTGATTGTCATCATCATTAGATCGAGAGCAACAGTGCTGAGAAGACACAACTGCCATGGCTCATCTGAGGATCCCGTCTGCATCCGAGAGTGCACCCAATATCCCGATCACCAACAGCTCTCCGCAGAAGCAGCAAAGACGTCCACATTCGCAATCAAACCCATTCCCATACAAATGCGGATACACCACACGCTACAGTGGCCGACGAACACACCCAGAAGAACACATCAACCAATGGCTTGATCTTGGTGAAGCGGCCACGGGATTGCAACATCTTCAGGATCCCAATGACACGCCTCGTCCACCGTATCCTGTAACCCCACCACTCGAACGACCAGAGCCGGCGATGCCACCTCTAGGCTTCGTAGCACCGACCCCTTTGCCTGCACCAGCCATAACGTCGTCGTCTCCACTGCCCGAGAACAAGCCACCACGTCTATTGCAGGTTCAACGACACTGCGTACGTAGGCTCGATGCCTCGCTGAGGAAGCTCAGTCTCGCAGCCTTAGCCTCAGGTGCAACGCTGCTCGTTTCGTCGATCTTGTTTGTCCGAAGCATACTAGAGAGTACTCCACACGCTCCAGCCGGTAGGGCCGCCCTGCTTGCCTTCTTCTGCATATCCATGATCGCCTTCATCACTTCCTTTGGGCTCGTGCTGGGTGTGTTGTGTCGTAGAGCCAGAGGCAGCAGAAGCCCAAATGTCAAAGCGCATGCGAGAGAGGAGATCCAGCTCAGTATAATGAGACCGCGAGTTGGCTCGGGGCGGCTACCAATGTACGACTTCATGAGAAGGAATGCCATCTCTGGTACCTTAGGAGAGCCACATGCAACACTCAGTGTCAGGCCAACAGCGCATGGCATGACACGAGACGATAGACGTGTTATCAATCGTCCGAATGCACCACCAGTCCGAGTGGCTTCGCGCTACCTTCTTGGACTGCAGTCGTCAAGTGCTACTTCAAAGCACAAGAAGCAAGCATTGCTGTCGCCACTTGTTGGACCCGTCTCTGGTAATGCTCCGCAAGGTATTCGCCCTCAATCGTCCTCAGTCATGTGTTCTGAGACACTCAGCACCTCCGCACAACTCGGCCCGGATGACGATGCCATCTCGCCACGCACAATCCCCAAAACGATTCTTCGGCAGCAGAATCGCGATAGCACAGTCTCTGGTCGCTCGTCCCATATGTTCAATCAGCATATGCTCACAGCAGGAAGTCGGGAGCTGCAGGCATATCTCGACGCGACCTCAACTTCCAGTTTGGATACTCTCGCTGCAAAGCAGTCCAGCGATGGTGATGCAACGCCTGATGCAGCCGACTTGAGCAGCTACCGCAGCGAGTACAGCGACGATGTCAGCATTTTGGAGCGTGAAAGGGAAAGTCAGGTTCGCAAAGCATCCGTAATCAGCGTCACCGACATCGGCAAGGCACGCCAATGCTATATCAGAGCCTCACGAAGTGCCGCCTCGGCATTTGGGTCCAACAGAATCGCAGAACAGCGAGAAGCCAAAATCGTTGAGCTTAGTGGCAGCAATCCAGCTTCCAACTTTGCGAACGGAGGTGCTTCCCAAGGCGTGACCGATGATGGCGTCGACGAAGACAGCAAGAAAGACCGACAGCGAAAAGCATCGGTGTTGAGCATACGCAACGTGGGTAAGGCCCGTGAGTGCTATATCCGAGCATCTGAGAGTGCAGTTTCAGCGCTCGCACCCAGAAGGGTGAAGAGGCGACAAACTGCGAACACAATTGCGGTGCCTGAGCTAAGAAACTGTGGAGCTTCCAGACCTCAAAGCATGCTCAATCCACTTGTTCTGCCATTGATCCAGCGAGACCGAGAGAATCAGATACTGCAACAGAGATCACGCAGTCTGAGTCCGAAGAAACTTTTCAGAGCTGACAAGGAAGCCGAGCCGGTGGGTCTCGGTATATACGTGGTCGACGAGCGGAACAAGGAGAACGTGGACCCCAACCAAGCAGGCAGAAGACGAAGTAAGATGAGCGATGAGTTTGATGATGCATGGGTGGCTGTCGAGCCCTATGAGGGCACTTGAGGTTCCGCAGTATAAACCAACGATGTATTGAGGCTGCTCTTGAAGTGCTTGGAAGGCGACAAGCTTCTTTCCTGAGGACGATGCTATTGGGTTGAGTTTTCGAATCGAGAATGTTTGTACCATCATTCGTTCCAGTTCTCTATCTCGAATTCGTAATGTTGTGCATCATTATGCGCTGGATGGTTGTGTTCGTCGTACAGTGTCTTTTCGATATAGGTGGCCGTTCCATTGCGGTCAACCAATATGACGGTTTGCTTCTGAGTGCCGTAGGCTCCGCTATCAGTTATGGCTGTCCGCTCCTTATCCGCGGCTGCTATCTCATCAGCAGAAGAGTCTTCGAGTTCTTCACCACCCACTCGCGGGATCAGAATGCTGTAACGAAGCTGAGAAACATAGGTTTCCCAATCTTCACCGTGCTTGCGTCGCGGCAGCGTATCCAAGCTCAGGATGTTGAACAAGCGTTCAACGAGGTTCTGCTTGTTCCCCTTTGCCATAACGTGCTCGTGAATGGCGTTCTGCAGCTGCTGTTCACCCTCAACGACCTTTGGCCAGCTCCGGTCACCAAAGTGCGAATTGCTAAGCCCTTGAGTCTCGCCCGGTCGCCCACAGATCCAAGTCGTAGCCGAAGCATCCTCAGTGCGGTTCGAGATGATCGCCAATCCCTTTCCGCTCTCGACTGTGCACCTGCTCAGCCTACCAAACACGAGACTGAAGCCTCCGACATCGCTTACACCGACATCTTCAACCATGTGCCGTGCGAACTCCTCGGCGGTCTGCTTGCTGTCCGGCGGTAATGTCAGATATGCTTTCGGCAAACCTCCTCGCGACTTTTTGCCGTATATCAGAGCACCTGATTCGCGGAAGTTGGTCAAACAAGCGATACGGCCTTGCTTGGTCAGGCCTAACCATGTACCTTGTTCTGGGCGCTGTAGATCACGGCCACCAAGAACATGGCCGTTGGGTGAGGGCCAAAAAGCTGCTCGTGCTGTCGGTCGAGACAGAAATTCCTGCAGATGTCAATTGGTGTTTTAGAGCAGTGTGAGTCAAACAGTGGTATTACATCGCGGTTGTTGAGCAAGATGAATGGGTAGTCAGGATGAGCGGTAGTGAGCAGCGCGATGCACATGATTCTGTTTCTACCTCAATGTCTGATGCAGTATTATTTTGGCTTTGCGAACGTGAGGTTCCTTGTTGTGCTGTTGATGGTCCGAAGTTGTTGAGCTGCTTGTCAGACGACATGGTGTGACGTATTGAAACTCCGAACATCTCCGTCATGTCCGACTTTTGCTAAAGCTGAGAAGACTGCTTTGAATTTCGAGATCAGCTCCAATTGTAGGAAAGAAAAGTCAATTCTGACTACGCGAAAGGAGTGTGTTGTTGTCTCCAATGCTTCTTGTCAAATGCTATCCAGACAGTAAGCGCCCGGATACCGCCCTTAAACATCTGCTCTTCTCCTTCTACCCTTGTGCTCCCACTTAGCCACCGCCTCGCCCAATTCATCACTGAATCCTACCCAGGCCCTCTCGCCTTCACCGACTTGTCCCTCGAAGAAGATATGATCCGTAGCGCCTCGCACCTCCCTTAGTACAGACTCGTCACCGCAAAGACCCACGTTCATATCTGTACTGTCTGGACTGCAGTGGTATTTCATGTAGATCAAAGTACCACATTGCTTGCAAGTGCCTCTTACTGCTCGCTCAGTCTCCGTGTGTGCGACATTTGGCCTGTAAACTGTGGCAGATTTCGAGGTGACTGGTAGTGATAGAGCCGCACCGTTGGAGAAGTGAAGAGAGAGGTTCGGGAGTGAGCTGTATGCTATTGGAGCATTGGTAGAAGAGATGGAACGACATTGCCCGCAATGACAGATGGTAACACTGGAGGGCAGGGTTGTGGAGATCCACGAGACACAGAAGCAAGGACATGAACCTGCGAGGCATGGTTTATCGTTTTTATCAGTCATGATCGCTGCACTACACCGAGGCAGCGATATTCAGAAAGGGTTTGAAAAATTGCTTGGAACGAGCACATCTCATCGGAAGCAAAGGCACAAGAGAGAAAGTAGGCAAGAAGCCAATGACATCGTCACATGGCAAAACCCTCTTAGTTAGTCTCCACAGCCCAGCCGGATACATGCCGCCTTGTGTCCGTCCATGCATGATGCGGGAACGACGTTGAAGCACTGCAATGCCATGCTTAAGTTTGGAAGCTTGATTTTGTTCGAACTTCGACGTCAACTGTTTGCTGAACCTGCTGCTCGAATGACCGAAGCAGCGCCCAGCCGTGTTTGTGGCTCGCGACCTTGCATGAGAAGGTCGGCTCTGTACTCTCACCAAGTTGACCAGCAGCACATCTCTTCTGACATCTGTATTGTTTTCGCGCAAGGGACCGGATCTCCAAAAGATCGACGCTGGTGATTGTCGCTGCCGAGATGAGGGTTCGGACCGAATTTTTCTGACACAAACATCAAACACGAACCTTTCGTATCGCGACATGGCGATTATCTCTGAAAATCCGTTCCGGTCCTGTTCATATATTGATGGCAGGATAAATATAGGGCAAGTGGCATGGAAATGGGTCGTTGGCGACGAATTGTCCCGGTTAAGGTCAGGTTTCACAGTGATTTGGAGAATTTGAAGTTGTGACGGCGATCCGAATCTGTGGTTTCATACTGAAATGTAGAAGTAGAGGCGGCGCCCATCAATCACTGACGTGCCTAATCTCCCGTCCAGAGGCGGCTAGCTTGCATGCCCCAAGAGGTCCGCGGCTAATCGGATACTTGAAGAGGCCAGCGCCCCTCGTACTCCCACTTTTCAAGGATATCAAGGTTTGGTTCACGTTTGCTGCATCGCCTTGGTGAAGGCTGGGACTTTTCTCTTATATCCGCCTTTCTTGTCACTCTTTATCCCGTGTTTACCTTACGCTCGCTTTCCGAATAATTTCAGACTACTCAGCATCATAATGAAGACGGTGATTTTGCGCGCAAGCCTCTGGACTCGAAGGCAAATGCTGACTCTGATGCCAGACATCTGTTTCTGGCGCCGCTCTGGCAGCGGCCTCGCTCTTCTCATCCTTTGCCGCGGCTGTTCAACCTCTTACTGTCGATGGCGCAAACTTCATCACCAACTCGACCGGCAACCGCTTCTCCATCATTGGTGTCGAGTAAGCATTGGACATGACGCAGCCGTCAGTCAGTGCGCATCGCTGACCGTTAGCCTAGCTACCAACCCGGTGGTTCCTCCGGTGTCACTGACACGCAAGACCCCTTGAGCAATGGCGAGATTTGCCTTAGAGATGCAATTCTTATGCAGCGTCTGGGTGTGAACACAATCCGTGTGTACAACTTGATGCCCGACCTGAACCATGATGAGTAGGTGAATGCAGGTGGTTACCAAAAACAAGCACTGATGGGCATCCAGTTGCGCCTCCATCTTCAACGCTGCTGGCATCTACATGCTGCTCGACGTGAACAACGGCAACTATGGTTCTTACATCGATCGCACCGCACCCTGGACCACGTACACGCTCGACTACCTCAAGCACATCTTCAGCATCATCGAGGCCTTTGCTCCCTACCCCAACGTGCTTGGATTCTTCTCGGGCAACGAGATCATCAACGAGGACAGCGCTCGCATGGCGCCTGCCTACATCCGCGCCGTCACGCGCGACATGAAGGACTACATCGCGCAGAACATCGACCGAGAGATTGGTGTCGGCTACTCTGCCGCCGACGTGGCCACGATGCTCAGCGACACGTGGGAGTACCTTGGCTGTGAGCTTTCCAACTCGACTTCGTCCAAGATTGACTTCTTCGGCCTCAATGACTACGAGTGGTGCGGCGAGAGCTCCTACACGCAGTCTGGCTACGACAAGCTGGTCGACCAGTTTGGCAGCACCAGCATCCCCGTCTTCTTCTCCGAGTACGGCTGCAACCTTGTCAAGCCCCGCACCTTCTCCAACGTGCCCGTCCTGTACGGCGAGCAGATGAGTGTCATGTCGGGCGGCCTGGTTTACGAGTACAGCGAGGCCGAGAACGACTACGGTCTTGTCAACATCACCAGCGACGATGAGATCCACCTTCGTGAGGACTACTCCTACCTGGCTTCCGAGTATGCCAAGCTGGACATCAAGCTCCTGACCACTGCCAACAACACCGCCACTTCCCGCAAGGCTCCCGAGTGCAAGTCCTCGCTCATCACCGAGAGCTCCTTCTACAACTCCTGGAACATTCCCGAGCGCCCCGACGGCGCTGATGACCTGATCAAGAGCGGTCTTTCTAAGCCCAACCAGGGTAAGACCGTCGACGTCACCAAGACCGCCATGCCTGCTACCGTCTACGACTACAACGGTGACAAGCTCGACAACCTCGAGCTTACCGTTCTCGACGAGAATGACAGCAACCACCCCGGTCTCGCCGGCAACTACACTCCTTCGACTCCCACCGGCACCGCTTCGGCCACCGGCAGCAAGAGCAGCAGCACCGGCCACAGCGGCTCTTCATCTGCATCTGCCACTGCTTCTGGCGCAAAGGCCTCGTCAACCACCGGCGCCGCATCCACCATGGTTGTCTCCACCGGAGCCATGACCTTTGGTGCCTTTGTCGCCTCGCTCCTCTTCCTGTAAGCAGAGATGATGTATTTCTTTGCGGCAGATGAGCAGGTCACGCCGAATCATCGCCCTGTTTTCTTTTTCATGTGTATCAATTTCCCATTCTCGGTTTCTCATAAAGTAGAATAGAGAGACTTGGACTACGAAAGTCTGGCTTTAACGTTAAATACCACTTTGTTTTGTTTGTTCGATTTGTTTTTGCTAATCTGATCTCGTCGCCACGCTCCAAGCTGCTGATGTGTACGGTAACTAGAAATGCGTGTCTGCTCGCCTACTGCACCTCCAGTTCACGCCAAATCTCTGCGACCAATTTTGTAAAGCAACGCACCAACCCTCCACTTTGAAACAGATGCAGTCAAGTATAGCCTTGGCTGCTTGTCGAAGTCGTAGAGGCAAGTAATCAAGAACTGCCAACGTTCAAGCCGGCATTCTGGCACCAAGCCTTGAACTTGGCTTGTGTGATCTCTTCCTGGATCGCCATAGCCTCGGCTGTAGCGCTTCTTCCTCCGACCTCTCTCTCATTGTCTGCAGGCACCTCGCGCGACATCTCATTGCCTTTCTGAGCTTCGATGATCATCTCTTCCTTGACGCGCTTCATGCGCGGCTGCACCTCGTCGTGGAGCCAGTCGCAGAGTGCCTCAAGGTAGGTTGGAGAAAGAGATCTACCGTCCTTACGAACGACCAGAGCACTTCCTGCGGTCTTGGAACACCAGCGTGCAGGCACTTCGCCAAAGGCGGCCATGTCTTTGACGTCGACATCGGGATCGATCATGAGGAGGCTGGCCATTGGATTGCTGGAGTTGGGTGGCATGCTCTCGCGGGCGGACTTGACTGTTTGGCGAAACTCTTCTCCACTGTCCTTCGCCGAGTCAACTTCTTCCGCGGAGAGCGGAAAGATGACAGTAAGGGGCACTCCAAGAAGTCTCGCCACCTTGGAGTCGTGGCCGATGATGCCCGAGGATCAGCTCTGCGAGGAAGGTACCGCGATGGCCTCGAAGCGACGTGGCTCGCCCCATCTGCTCATGTCGCCGTCGCTGAAGATGCGAACGCCTGCGATCTGCTTGCCGTCTTCAAAGTACATCATGATCCAGTCCATGATGGCCTTGAGATCGGTGGTATCCATGTCTCTCCATTCGCAATGGTCTTCACCATCCTCGTCGAATTTGGTGACGGGCGAGTAAGCCACAGCGGGACCCTTCCAGAGCTTGCAGGTCTTGCCGCTGAGATTGTAGATGCATTCATTGACCTCAGAGCCGTCGACAGCGGAATATGTACGGCATTGAAGAAGGATATTGCGGTCCAGCTCTCTGCCGAGAAGTGGATCGTCGTCGATAGAGACCGGCCACATCCTCGCTTCTCTGAAATAGGTCTTTCGAATGGTGTCGTGATCCGGGTGTCCAGCCTTGAGGGGCAACCAGACAAACTCCGGCTGCGTGCCCTTCGGTGGGAAGTAGATTCCGCGCAGCATTTGGGTAGATGGGCGTTCCTTGAATTGGTTGAAGGAGGTGCAAAGAGTGCGATGGAGGGACCAATCAGCTCTTTGACACTCCCTGGAGCAGTGGTGTATGTTGTGGCATCCGACGCATGCCCTGATACCACTGCGAGGACACACAGCACAGCGTTGCTTGTGTCTGGACTCCATGACAAGATCTGCTGCCACTCGGTCAGTTGGGCCAAGTTGAAAGATCGTTGATGGCCTCGATCAATACACAATATTGAGATGACTTACAGCGCAGGTTGTCAAGAAAGCAGATCGTTAGTGGTGTAATTTGAGAGGAGAATGGAAAGGATGGTGAGGTTTAAAAGGGGACGAACAAGTGATCAAGAAGCCAACGGAAGATGCGGAAACTGAAGGACCAACACATTCATGTAGTTGATGGAAGCAAACAGAACATGCGGGCATGCAACATCGAACCAAGCAGCAGGCAAAGTAAAATTTGATTTGCTCGGCCAAGGCTGCCTCGACTGTTTCCATGTTGACCTCAGCCAAACGGCCTCCAGTCTTCAGCCATGATGGTTGACATTGTCTTGGATCGGAGCTAGAAAGGCGTTTGTTGATAACTGAAGAGGTTGAACAGAAGATCTCTCGATGGAGTTTTGCTTGAAAGAGATGGTGCAAGCAAGTGCAAGGAGTAAGCGATTCCAGAGCAGAACGGGAGACACTAGAAGCTAGCCTCAAAACCATCACTTGAAGTGAAGACTGGCGTGTATGTGCACTGAGCTCAGTGAGAAACTCAGTGCAGACAACCAGCACCAGATTGACACGAGAGCAGTAATGTCCAGCGTGTATCGAACGCTGCCACTCAGTGAAAGACCCAAATGCACTAAGACGATTGAAGATGCCAACAACAGACAAGCTCAAGCATTGGAACAAGGATCGGAAAGTAGATTTCGTGATGGAAACAGTGCAAAACCCAGGACTTGGGCACAACAGAGATCGGGGGGAAAGGGAAACAACAGAAAGCAAAGAAACGCCGTAATCATCGTCATCCCACAGAGGGTTGGTCGTGGCAAGTAGGGGCAACTACATGTCTTCCCGGAAGATGCTGCGGCGCTCACTGGGAGAATCAGCCGACTGAGCACCAAGGCTGTTCTTGTGGCGCGGCGCTTTTTGGACCGAGGCGCCAACGGTAGTGTCGACGGTCGGGCGAGAGCTGAGGTTGCTGTGCTCGGCAGTATCATCGCCAAAGGGGTTGGTGGTGTGCATCTCTTCATCGTATCTGGAGTCGAGTTCGCGTTGACGACTGGCGGAACGACCTCTGGTCTCTTCGATGCCTCCGACACCAATGCTTCCTCCACCGTAGCCATGTCCACCATAGGGTCCTGAACTTGGATCGGGCGAGCCCAGCTCTTGCTCCTCATAATAACCGTCGCGCCCGACGCCGTAATCAGCTTCATTGCCAACACGCGTATCCCAGGCCTCATCGGGGTCTAGTGGACCAAAGCCGCGATTGTTGCTTCTTCCATAGCCGCCGCTACGCTCATATGCACCTCCAGCTGAACGTCCCCCACCACGCAGCGCGCCGACTTTGTCCTTGATCCATCCGCCAATGCCACCGGATCCGGATGAAGGTGCAACATAGGCGTTTTGTTGTCGTCGGCCGCGTGTGAAGGGGTTGAGTGAGGGAGCAGGGAGGCCCAATCGTCGGGCACGGTATTGCGTAAAGCTATAATTGCACACGTAAGGAAACATTCGCTCACGGATATAGCTCTTTGGCAGTTCTCCGCTCGGTTCCGAGGCGATGCGCGAGGCTCGAGACTTACAGAATCCAGACAACACCGCCTATAACAATGATGATGAAAGCGACGAGGAAGAAGATGCCCCAGCCGGAAAGGCCGCGGTCAGGGTCGCTTGCCATGATTTGGCGCAGTCGCGTATCATGCAGTAGGTGCTGAGTGAGGGTGTGGCTTTGGTTTAGCTTGTAGCTGTTGAGGGAGGCATGGATGAATGCGTCAAGTCAATCGCTGCTTGCTCGCTGGCGCCGCATCTGAGACGCAACTGCCTGCTTGCTCCTTCGGGCCCGATCGGCACCATGACGGGAGCTAAGCTTTTTTGCTTGGCATTCGCAATTGTGTCCTCCGTACGTCTGCATGCAGTTGTGCAGTTGTGCAGTTGTGCATTTGTGCATGGCGATTGCGGCCTTGCCTTATCAATCCCGCCAATCCCTCCCACTCTGACACCATGGCTGCCTTTCGAGTTTGTCTAAGCACCCAAACATGATCGCTTTGCGTGTCTGTCACTGTTGAGCGAATCAAATGGTTCTGAAGCGTCTTCACAAACTTCACAGCCCATGAGAAGAACAAGCACTCCTCTGAACTCGATTCATGATTTGTTTGTCCTAAACAGCACATTGGCAATCATGGCATCCGCTCGCCATGTTGTCGTCTCAACCGCTTCGGGTACTGGTCAGGCTCAGGCTTTCTACGAGTCACATCTTACCGATACTTTCAAATCGCTTGGTTTCAAAGAAGGGGAACATTTTTTCGTGCATTTCACCGAGTCTGAGGATACGATTACCGAACTCACCAAGAATGTCTTCCTGCCCGCCGCAAACAATGGTGCAGTGCTTTCTATCATTCTTTTGAGCGGCGACGGCGGTGTTGTAGACATTATCAACGCCGTTCTCTCTTCCCCCCGAGGCCCTGACTTTGCTTGTCCCGCTATCACTCTGCTGCCACTGGGAACTGGAAATGCCTTGGCCAACTCCTTGGGCATCACCGCTGACGAAAGCATGGGCTTGACGACGTTGATGCAAGGACAGTCGTGTGCTCTGCCAATCCTCAGAGCTACTTTCTCCTCAGGCTCAAGACTTCTGGCCCATGAAGGCAGCGAAGAGGTCGAACTCTATCACCATGAGGACAAGCCAACCTATTGGGGTGCGGTCGTCTGCAGCTGGGGAATGCACGCATCACTAGTGGCCGATAGTGATACCACCGAGTACCGCAAACATGGCGCCGAGCGCTTCCAAATGGCCGCCAAAGCAGCTCTTTACCCTAGTGATGGTTCACTACCGCACAAGTATCGCGGTCGCGTCTCAGTTTTGCGCAATTCTGAATGGCGTGAACTTGATAATCAGGAGCATGCTTATGTCCTTGCGACTTTCATCTCGAATCTGGAGAAGAATTTCACCATCTCTCCTGCATCTCGTCCGTTGGATGGCAAGCTCAGGCTGATGCATTTTGGACCCTTGTCTGGTGATGAGGTTATGAAAATAATGACCGCTGCGTACGACCAGGGCAAGCACGTTGAAGATGAACGAGTTCGATATGAAGAGATTGACGGGTTGAGGATCAAATTTGACCACTCAGAGGAAGACGGTCGCTGGAGGAGAATCTGTGTCGATGGCAAAATTATTCGGGTAGAGAAGGGCGGTTGGGTTGAGGTTACAAGGGAAGATACGCATGTCCTCGATATTGTCTGCAGTCCTGAG
Organism: Aureobasidium mangrovei; assembly: GCA_021014315.1. Taxonomy (NCBI): domain Eukaryota; kingdom Fungi; phylum Ascomycota; class Dothideomycetes; order Dothideales; family Saccotheciaceae; genus Aureobasidium; species Aureobasidium mangrovei. Next base: position 583,921 of record JAJJJQ010000001.1, on the reverse strand, counting down.
CACTGCATTGCATGAAGTATTAGATAGACCACAGATCCACGATTGATGATTACCACTACTAAAACAGTAGACAGATATTTTGCATCATCACAAGCACAGAAGAAGGTACGGACAGCAACAAGTGAAAAAGATAAAAATGCTAGTCTCGAGACTCCAGATTGGCATCCATAAACCAAGTATGCTAAGCCATCTCGTAGGCGGATTACTTGAACCGTGTAAATTCGTGCATTTTGGCATGCCGTTGTAGCATCAGATGATCTTTTTGAGATGCTTCTCCCATGCAGAAAAGCTCGCGGCCTACGAGGAAGGAAAATGAGGCTTTCAATGAACATATTGGAATAGCATAGCTCGAGATTGAACGATCTCTTCATGTGTTGGGCCGTCAATTGCCATGTGTCTAACTATAGCAGTACACATATTGAATAACTGATTATGCACTACACCTACGATGACCTTTGCATGCGTCGAAAATCGTTCACTGACCAAAGATGCAAGACATGCCAAAAACAAGACTCACGTCTCATCTCCCAAGCCGAACCAAGTCCGTGTGGTGACCTGACTAGAAAAACTTGCAGGAGAAACGCTGCTGCTGCTGTGTTTACGAATTCGAATGCTGTTTATGAGTCCATGCATTTCCAGACTCCAGCAAACATGCAACCATCGCAGCGTTCTTTCCTCAAACGACATTGACACTTTCTTGTCAATATCTGCCAAACGCAGATCTCAAGAATAACGATGTCTTCTGGACGAGAAATGTCGCCCCAAACCACCACACCACCACAACACTGATGTTGATCCAAGCGTCGCGGGGTGTGGCTGCTCAGTCTCATCAAAGGACTGTCGGCCGCAAAACTACGGCTGCCTTGTCCCAGAAACCCTTTCATGACTCGTCTTACAGTAGCGACGCCATCTTCATATCTATAGAACATGCAGCGGAACGGCGTAGTAGGGAAAATCGAGAAGACGCCTATCATCGCAGATCGCTGCACGTAAGATGTGATTATGAAGAGCTGTTGACAAGTGGTTGAGGAACAGCTGAGCAGCTGGCCTGTTCGCATTTCTGAAACACGCAACACACGTCTTGAATTTCAGCAAGCCATGCCCGCTCTTTCCATGGCAACTATCCATCACTCCGTAGTAGACACTCGTGTCTTTCAAGTTGATGAGCATCATCAGCGGCTGCCCCGATTACAGAGCTTGTTCCTCAGACTTGACGAATATGGTCCGATACAGCAAGCCACAAGCAGCCCAAGGTGTTGAGAGTTTTCTTCGAAGCACACCTCTTCCGACCACATAGGCCATGGTACGGGCCGCACGGGAATCCAGGCTTGCATTGCGTCTTCTGGCAGTGTTCATCATCTCGGGACCAGGGCCTTGATCGCACGTTCCTCCAGCAATTATTTCGGAAAGTCTTAGACGCCTGGTTTTCGCATTTTGGTGGGTGGCTGCAAAACATATAGGTGAGTGCCAGTAAGTTGGTTCGTACTCCGTCCTTTTTTCTCCAGTCTTTCGTTTCAATCACTCTCCACATCACTCCATGGCCCTCATTTACGACCGAGATCTCTGGCCACGCCAATATTTTGACCCTTCATGCCCTAGTGGAGGAACTTGGTATGCTTGCACGACTGGCTCCAAGTTCGTTGGATGTTGTACCGGATCCATCGATCCATGCAATGCGACGACGAGTTGTCCACAGAAAAACCTCAAGCCAGCGAGCTTCAATACCTCGGACTATGGCACCTTCTCGGATCAAACATGCAGTTCGGGAAGCAAGTGGTATACCTGTACCGGAACGGACCCAGCGTTCATGGGCTGCTGTAAAAGCAACCCATGTTCGAGCGGTTGTCCGGCAAAGAACCTGACTGCTGCAAGCCTCAGCTCCGACGAAGCGAAGGCTTCAGCGTTTACAATCACATCCTCAGCGGCTGCGACATCAACATCTCTGGACTCCGAGGCCACATCTGCTGCAGCAACGAGCGCAGCAACGAGTACAACAGCAGCAAGTGCGACTTCAGCGGCTGCGACGACAGCGATCGCATCGGCATCCAAAACGGATCACACTGGCGCTATAGCTGGAGGTGTGGTTGGGGGCCTGGCCGGACTAGCCTTGATTCTGATTGGTGTCCTGTGGTTGTTAAGGCGTGCAAGACAAGCGCGAAAGAAGAAGCTGGAACAATTCGAGATGAACACACCTACTGATAACGGTGATGGGTACTTCCATGAGAATTTGCACCCAATTTCCGAGGCACATTCTTACCAAGGACCTCCGGCGACTGGCTATTCTCAGGAAGACCCAGAGGGCATCGAAGTTGACGATCGACCCTTGCAGTCTCCCTCTGCAGGTTCGTCGAGTAATCTATCTCTCGAATGATATCCGAAAATGCTAACATCTGTGACCAGACCCATATTTATCCATTAAGAGTCAACAGACAGTCATCCACTCTCCTGAAAACTCCACGAACTGGTTCTATCGCCATTCCCTGGCTAATCAAGGCCCTATCTTTCCTCTCCGATCTCCTCCATCCGATACCGACGAAAGACGAGTCTCTTGGTTCGATAATTCGCATCAATTCGGTACCGCCAGTCCCGTAATCACGCCCGTTCAGTCTCATGCGGCGAACCAGAACGACTACTTTGGAGCCTATGGCCGATCACGCCCAGTGTCGTGTGTACTGAGCGGCGACCAAACAAAAGCAGTGGCTCTGTCACCGCAAAGTCCTACCTCACCACAAACACAATTCTTCGAACTCGATGACACGCAGAGGAGTCCACCTGTGGAGCTCGAAGCTTCCGAACCAGGACAGAAAGACAAAGAAAATGAGGCAACGACACACACTCCTGAGCAAAATCACAACCAAGAAAAGGTTGAGGAAAACACAGATAATGCGGCTCCATTTTCGCCTGATGATGTTGGAAAGCCTCGGAGCAGAGGTTAAAAGGTCGCACGCAACATCTTGCTCTTGATTGCGAAACTACTCTGATTAAGACCCCACTGGGTTCTGTGGGCGGATCGATCGCTCTTCTCTCCATAATCGAAAGAGGAAAGAACTGTCCCTTCTGGTGGTCACCAAGACGCCATTGTCATTCTCGACGCTGGCGTGAACAGATACTCCTGATGAGTCACTCATTATCTGCTGCTTCCTGAACAGGATCTAGAGATACAGACATTGCCGTTTTATAGCGGCGAGTACCGGGGGTCAAGGACTCAGTGTAGTCCCCGCGAGTTGAAACTCGTGTTATGAAGCTTACGATTCTACTCTTACGAAATTTATATCCAAATTCCATTCATAAACAATGAACAGACTGAGTTTTTTTTTTGCAGCTTGCGTATACGCTTCCATGATGCAGACGTCACGAGCAAAGATGAAAATTGTGAACCTGATTGACATTATGTTGCCTTTTGGCATGATCTTATTGTATAAATTCCACTAGTCCTCTCCCCCCTTATTTTTCGTTTTATTACAAGGTAATAGGTGACCAAGGGTGACATAGGAGAGGAAAAGTGTAGCAGGGCTGGCTGAAAAATCCAAGAGAGCTCGGTCAACAAACTCAAAGCAGGTCAATCGCACCGGGAGGCAGATCAGCCAACTTCATGATAGGAGCCTGAGTGGCATTTCTTCTGGCCTTTCTGCGACGGCGCTTACAAGCGGCAGCAGACGAGGTGGCAGCAGCAGAGGAAGTACTCGAAGCGCTTGGGCTCGCGGATGTAGTTATCTTGACAGTTTGGCTGACAGTCTTACTGGTCGATGACTTGACAGTACTGGCTGACTTCGAGCTAGTAGTCTTGACGTTGGTTGAAGTGCTGCTTGAACTCTTCGAGGTGGTGGCAGATTTGACAGAGGTGGAAGACTTCGAAGTCGATGATGCAGGTTTGCTGGTAGAAGATGTGAGTGTGCTGGCTGAGGACATTTGCGACGAGGTGGAAGCGAAGCTGGGCGATGCAGAGGCAGGAGAAGAGGAGGTTGGTCGTGAAGAGGACGAGGAAGTCAAAGGTGGGGCAGCAGAAACAGTGGAGGAATCAGATGATATGGCCGTGCGAATGGAAGAGGGAAAAAGGCTCAACGAGAAGGAAGATGGTACAGGTGAACTTGAAACAGACAATGAAGATGAAGACAGAGATGCTGGGGAAGAAGAAGTTGCAGACGCAGTGAAAACAGAGGCCGAAGAGGTCAAGCCGCTGTCGGTCGAGAGTGCTGAAGAAGTGGATAGGCCTGACGCGGTGCTGGGCAAGAGGCTCGAGTCCGACATTAAAGTAGATGAAGACAAAGCGATTTGCGAGGTTTGTGATGTGCTAGAAGATGAGGATGCTACTGACGGGGTAGTAGATGACGACTTCAGAGCCGTCGATTTTGCCTTTGTAGTAGTAGATGTTTTCTTGGTGGTCGTCTTCTATAGAATACGTTAACACGTCGATCTGCCAATGCTTGCAAAAAAAATGCTCACTTTTGTTGAACTTGAGGTCTTTTTCGTGGTCGTGATGGCGGCCTTTGTGCTCGTCGCAGGCTTGATCGCAGCTGTCGCCATCTTTTTGGCACTCGATGAGGTCTTCCTTGAAGTGGTCGATACTTTTTTGCTCGTCGACTTGGCTGTCTTCGCCGTAGTCTTTGCTTTCGCCGTGGAAGTGGAAGTCGATTTCTTAGTGGTCACAACCTTGACTTGTGTTTTCAGGGTTGTCTTTGAAGTCGAAGCCTTTTTTGTCGAGGTTTTCTTCTTGCTAGAGGTCTTCTTGCTAGAGACGGCTCTTTCGAGTAGCTTGCCATCACAGGATCCAAATTCTGGTTGACATCCAACGGCACATTCGACCTCAGTGCCACCGCAGAGTCCGTCCGCACTGCAGCAATCGCCAAATCCGGAATCCACACAGGTGACACCTGAACCGCAAGTGCCATCGGTAGATATTGAGAGTGGTGAATTACTAGCCACTGCCGAGGCCAGCAGCAGGGTAAAGGTAGAGATAACAGAGAATTTGCCCATGTCGAATGGAAGAATCAAAGAACGAAGCAATGGAATTGGCACTGCAAAACTGACAGAACAGGACGAAGGAGGCGTAAATGCTCTACTTGAACATCTCCAGCCGCCCTGACACCTCCATAATCTCGACGTTTGTAGACCGTTATGAATCGATAGGGCGCCCCGACAACGAATCTTCTGGCCAAGTACAATTCTAGACCTGCTCGCATGGGCAAACCAACTTGTGTAGATGATTTATACCTTACATGTTTTTATGTTGAGTAGCTCTTGGGACTTCCAACGATAGTCGTGCTCGTCATGACAGACATAAGCATAGGGCTGTAGAACATGTCAAGAAGAAACCCGTTGAAGGTTGGAAGGAGAAAGGGATGATGGAGAAGGCGTCGCGGTTCAATCAAGCCTTCCCAACACGTGATCCGAAGTTCCCCCTTGCGTAGACGTGTTTGGGGCAACAAAACGTCTTTCTAGTCTTACGTGTGCCAGCAAATATCGACTACGCAACTGTCTCTCGGTAGGTATCTGAATATTTGGAAAGAAGACACCTAGGTTGCGATGATCCATCTTCCAATGATTCTGGCCCCTCAAGACTTTTGTCTTCTCGGATAGCATACTTCGATATCAATAAACTCTTATGGATTTTTGGTGTTGCAATTCATGTTGTCGTACTCCACGCGGATGAACATAGAATTCCGTTTCATCATCTCGAACAAACTCTCGCCAGTTGTTTGAATGTGTTATCACCATGCCAGCCTGGTGCTTTCTATTCCCAGCAAAATCAGCGTTGACTTCCCGACCAAGGGTGGAATCACAGGCTGTTGCGCACCCTACGATCTTGCCGACTGCAGTCAGTATCATGCCCAGATTATTTACCAAGTGAAAAGTCACAGGGCTCACAAAACCTGGCCACGTCTGCCATGTCTTGAAGAGAAGAATCGATTGCAGCATATAGGAGGTCTTGGTGACCTTCACTGACGTTGTGGCGGATCTGTGTTTGCCATTAACTCGAGATGGTCAGAGAATGTGAGTCGATCGCAAGCTCGGCTCTCAGCTCAAATGACTGGTCAACTAGCAGTGTTGTTGTCTAGGGGCTACTTTCATACCTTTTGCAACAAGTCGAATCGCACGACGCTTCAGTATGCTATGCCTAGGAACCAGGGCTGGGGTGGTCCGATCAGCTGATGATGCGGTCCTTGGCTTGAGTCCGTAATCCACAGTCTACTCATATCAAGGCAGATATTCTAGCTCGTTCTCAAGGCGTGTGATACTTGGGACAAGCGATAGAGAAGAGCATCATCTGTCAGAAAAATATCCCGTCGATCAGATGTTGATCCAGCGAACATCCACAGAACTTGTGAAGGTTCGGGTTTGAGCCTCCAAACATGTCGAATGGAGCACAGAATACAGGTCTTGTCTGTGCGATGGAACATGGATAACCGGTGGAGAACCTCACCTTCAAACGACGTCCATAAACAAGTCGTGTATCCGATCAGTATCACCATCAAGGCACAAGTAGGATCCAAAGGAATTTCGATGTCAAGTCCCAGGACGCCATGCATAGCCATGTCTGCGGCAGCGTTCATCCGCCCTTAACGAATACTGGATAAAAACTAAGAGCCGAGCTGAAATCGATAATCCGTCATCGCCTCGTAGTTCGACCCTCCATCATGGGCGTGAATGAGGTTTTTCGTCCTGTGCTTTCGTCTGATCGTAACTCATTATTAGGCGCATGTCGGCTGTCCTCAGCTCAACGGTCCAGAGAGAACTCCGCCAGGGCTCAAGTCTCGGTTATTGAAGGGTCAGCTACAGTATGTAAGTGGAGCACAACACACACGAAAATTCTTCCTCGTGGTGGGCTCATGGCGCACGCGAAAGCCAAGGCTGCGGCCAGACCTCAAGCTTGACACTGCATGCAAATTGGCGAGGTCATGCGCTTCACGAGAACATCAAACAGAACTCTATCACGCCGCGTCAGCGCGGTCTACTGAGGTCTTCGCTGATTCCGCGAGATGTTATTGTAGCTGACTAGATGGCGTTTGCGACGTCTCCAAAGAAAGACGGTCCAAGATTCTCGGCGCCGCGCAACAGGGGCTCGTGATACAAACGCCCGTGCTTAGCGTACCCACCCCAGATGAGAAATCTTCTTTCTATGAAGCAGGCTCTCCGGATATGCTCCATGTAAAAGCCAGCGAAAGTGGGGAGATATCAAGCAGAGAGACTGCGCCTTAGACGCATCGGCCATGCTAGACTAAGGGTCCTTTTACTGCTTCGCCCCGCATCGGCCTCTGCTCGTGAGTCGTGCCTGGCATGCTGCTTGGGCGGGGATGAATCCCCCACTCACCAAACCAGTTCGAGACTTTCCCGTTCTGCTCCGTTGAGAAACCTATTCCCGGTAGAGTTCCGTAGGAGGGGCGTCGTCGGTCATAGCCGCGTTTTCCATATTTGTGCCATATTCCCCGGGCCCTGCCTTCCTCTTTTCCCCTTCCCTGGTGCAAACCCCAGACTGGGGTAACAACGAGCAATGTCAGTAGGCAGGAAGCTCGGATGCCAGGTAAGATCTCAATATGTCGGAAAAAGCAATGTTACACCACTGACTGGATCAAGACTTGTCGAGACAAACACCTCAAGTGGTACAGACACCTGACATATCCTGATATCACTCCTCTTGTTGACCACACCTCTATCTCATTAGCGACAAAGCAGAGCCAACATGCTCAAGATGTGCCCAGTCCGGGATAGACTGTATCCGGAGTGTCAATCTGCGGTTCAAGCATGACGGCCTATCGAGGTAAGCTGAGACTGCTCTACAGCCATCGTGCGAAGGCAGCGTGCGCCCGTTTTCTGCATCAGACCCGACGTGCAGCTGCCTTCAAGCCTCTCGGTGCAATCCGCTTTTCCCTGTTCTTCCTGCCTCATGTCCGTGAAGGGCAATTCTGTTCGCTTTTTCCCCTGTCAATCTCTTATCTGCTTTGGATCATTTGTCCAGCGTCTTTACACCTCTCTCTTTACTTTCTTTGCACAGTATCTCTTCATATCTGATCGTTGCGAAGAAGGTTCTCATCTCCAACATCACCCGGGGGTACAACCAAGCTCGGCCGCAAGGATGGAGATCACAATTGGGTCCGCGTACCGCGGAAGCTCAGCTTCATCAACCAAACACGCGAGGTCATGGCTACGTACGGCCAGGAAGCAGAGGGTGAAGGCCAGTTGAACGAGGAAGTTGTTGAAGAGGACACACCAGACGGCAACCTATCCCAATCATATGGATCAGCACCAGGTACAGGATCTGCAGCAGGAACAAACCCAGCTGCCAACAACACACCTTCTCCTCAACCACCGGCTGCACAGTCACCACATCTGCTACAATCACCGACAACTCTCAAAGAGTCAGCCATACAGGATGTTGAGATGCAGGATCACGGCTTTCCTGAACTTCATCATCATCTTCAGCATCATCACATCGGCGTTGATTCGCACACGTCACCCTCTATAGCCGAAGTTGTGCATGCCACTGAGGACGAGCTTATGCAGGCAGTGGACAGCATTTCGCCCAATTTGTATCACGATTTTGCCGTCCTTTCTCCAGCACAGACAAGACAGTCATTCACATCTCCAGACAAGACCGACATAACGCCTAGCGTGTTTTACGACCAGTCTTCGCCGTTCACCCCGTCTGGAATACCTATCGCATATGCTAGTCCTGGGGTACTATTCACCGAGAAGCCTATATGGCCCTTGCGAAGCTCTCAAGAAGCACGACTCATGCGCTTTTACGTTGACCGAATTGCTCCAGCGATTGACCTTTGCGATAGAGATCGACACTTCACCCTTGTTGTCCCGCAAAGAGCATCGCAATGCCCTATCTTACTCAACGCCGTCTTTGCCGCCTCTGCCAGACATCTCTCGTCCGTCTCCGACTTCGACCCTATTGTGTCTAACCGCTATAACCAAGAGTGTTTGAAGCACTTGATACCAAAACTCAGTGACGCAGAAGCCATCATGGACGAAAACCTTCTTGCAGCAACTGTCATCCTGCGCCATCTTGAAGAACTTGAGTGTGAGCCGATCTTAATTCGCACATTCACTCTTGTTGCAATCTCGTGCTGACCAAATGCAGTATCCATGTCAGGCTCCGATGTCGAGAACCATCTCCTTGGCACTCATCTCTTGATGAGCGCGCAAGAACATCATCGTGCATTGGCTGGTGGGCTTCGAAAAGCCGTCTACTGGTTCGGATTAAGACAAGAGATTTATGTCTCCTTCGTGAAACAACGACCGATTCACGATTCCTTCAAGAGATGCACAATGGACATACCCCTGAACCCAATTGACGACTTTGATTGGGCAAACAGCATCATTGCACGGACAGGAGAAGTGGTTCAGTTTTGTTTTGATGAGAATGAACACTCTATTGCGAACTACGATCAAATAGTTCAACACTTCGACGCCTGGTTTATCCAAAAGCCGGACTCATACATGCCAATTTATTCTGCAGGGACCAGCGCTACGAGTATCTTTCCAGAGCTTTGGTACTTGAACGACGCCGTCATCACGGGCTTGCAACATTACCACTTGGGGCGAGCACTTCTTGCTGTATACAACCCCAGGATTCCAAGGTAATGAGAATGATTGTACACCTGTAACCTTTTGCTAACACTTTTAAAGACTAGGCATTGCACACAGGAACGCGTTGAAGGAGGTCGGCGTAAGTCGAATGATTTTGTAGCACCATGGGGCACACACTGAGCGATCTTCAGGAAATCTTGAAAGAGCAGATCAAGATCATCTGCGGAATAGCGTTGTCGAACCACTCCATCTCAGCAAGCTATGTGTAAGTCTAGCTGCAGGTCGTGCATCTTTAGCGAGTCATGCCTAACGTTTCCTAGACACGCATCCATGATGATTGCAATGGGTGGAGATCGCTTCACCGAACGTCGAGAACAGGAAGCGCTCTTTGAGATCTTGATCACGGCGCAAAAAGAATACGCTTGGCCTACTCAATCTGTGTATGTCCATCAATTCTCTTGTTCCATGATTTGCAAACTGACCAGGACTAGACAAGAGCATCTCAAAGAAATGTGGGGATGGTAGACCGACTACCTAGAACCATCGTCTTGAGAATCACTCACTCAACAGAACACGACACAACATACTTGGACGTCGGATCTGTTACACAACATGGAGAGTTGTGGGAGATTCCGGCCACCACATCGATGTTGCCTTCTTCCGCCCTTGTCGAGAGGGTCACCCTGTTCTGGAATTGTTCTTCTTGTCCATATCTTTGCTTTCGAAGCACATTTGGTTTGTCATTGAATTGAAGCATTGGAAGCCGTTTACGAGCCATGGGTACCGTCGTTCTCCTTGAGAGAACACCCGCGTGGCGAGGTCCGTTGGTGTCAATCATTGTGTACGTATAATCTCTGCATACGTCTGTGTATATCGTTGAGCAATCGTTGGAAGTTTGGGCGCATGATGATTTATCACGGAAATTATCCGACCGACTTGAGATTCACACGCTCAATGCGTGGTGACACCTTGATTGCGGCGAGCGTGCCATTGAAGCCAGAAGTAAATTTACCATTACTCTACACCTATGCGGCACTACCAGGTGACTAGGGGATACGCGCAACAGCCATCCAACACATCATAACGAGTCATTCTTGACGTTTCTTCGAGACAACAGTACCATCCAAAATATCTCCAGTGTTCTGGTACGCGCGGCTCAGAAATGGCTTGAGAAAGAGCAAAGTCCAGGCAGGGCTCAAGTTGCACGGTCCCACCAAACTCCAGCTCCGGAGAAACCCATGGCCGAAGATGGTGCGAACAAAACCATCTCTTTCCTTCCCTCCGTTGAATTGGTAATCCACACGAGTGACAGCGACCCAAGCTCCTGAACTGCTCGAAATCGCACGATCCAAGGAAGAGCAGTTGCTGTGCGTCAAACGAACCCATTCCTGGACATGGGATCTGGATCGAAGTCTTCGTTCTTGATGGACGCCTTTAACTGCTCCATCATCGGCTTCATGGCATTGTCATACTCATCGACATCCAATGTAGCCTCTTTCGCAGGTACCGCCGTCAATGTCGCCGTCTGATCTTCGGCATTGAAGTTCCAACTCCACCAGGTCTTTTCGGGATTGGGCTGCGAACGTCCGAATCTCTCGAATCGATCAGCAGTCAATATGGCGCTGATGAATCGGTTGAACCACGTGAAAAAATAGGGCTTGACCAGCGCATGATTGCGGACAAACTTGATGCGTTTGGCGCCCGTAAAATCACGCAGCATGCGAGTCATGATCGCGTTGAAGTCGAAGAGAAAATGCCAGTACGATGAGCGGTGCAGGACAATGGTCAGCTCGTCGAGGTTCAAGGCAGGGATACCAAGAGCGTACCCCTTCCAATGATACATTTGGCGAAAATGCCGGGCTTCGGACACAAAGGCAACGCTTCGCAACGATGCAATCTGTTCAGGTCGCAGTCGGGCTACACGTCCTGCAAAGTCCAGCGCAGTGTACGGATTGCGGATAGCGAAGGTAGTCCGCGAGAATGCAAGCAAATGGGCGTCCTCGTGAAACCGACGACAGGTCAAGAGAGGCTCCAGACGCTCGGACGCCCAGTAATTATCGTGGAGATGCTGTGGACCTCCATCAATCTTGCGAGGCGAGAAGGCATCCTTGCAACTCTGCTCTGGATCGAAGACGAGCTCCCAGATATGCGTGCGTATCTCAGCAGGCAGGTCGAAGAACGTAGTTTTCTCGTATCCATCGTCCAGCTCGACGCCCGAGTCTTTTCTCCAGAATGGTGCTGCTGCCGTCTTTTCCATATTGTCACAATCACCGGTCGGCAAGTTATCTATCAAAGAGACACAAGCGAGAAGAAAAAGGGAAACGTATCAGAGCGGAATGAAATTCAACGAGCAAAGGTAGTCCTCCTCCATTACCCCTCTATCCCACAGCTATCCGATGTCGGTTATTGCCGCTTTCGGCTAGCTAGAACTTTGTCCTTCGTTATCACTGACGATCACCTCCATCATCTTCAAGACCGAGCTCGCGCATTGCCTCGACCATCCACTTCGGAGTGTGAGAGTAGCTCGCAGACTTGCCTTCCCTTTCATACCCTTTCTTGAACAACTCAAACTTCTCCTTGGTTATCTAAGTAATGACCTCTCTTCTCATGTCCTTGTTTTCGTCGTCGTCGTCGTCGTCGTAGTACGCTTCCATGGCCTCCTGCATCATGGGCTGCAACTCATGCCAACACCAAGAACACAAGGCCTCAACATATCCGGAAGACAGTGGCTTCTTGTCTTCTCTCACCACAAGCACATCGCCACCATTCAACTGCCAATACATCGGCGCCCATCCCCAGTCTCCGGACTCGTCTTCCTGGGCGATCTCGCAGACCACATGAAGGAAAGTGGCGTATTGAGTGTTCTTGCTGAAGTCCGACTCTTTCATGCGCTCGTCGGGTTGGAGCAGAACCGCACAGAGAGGTGTGCCGATGCGACGTGCGATCTGAGACGATTGACCGACCCGGACCAACGAACGGGCATCTTCGATCGACAGGTTCACACCCTGGAAGATAGGTCTGCAGTGGATCTCATGGCTACCCTTGCAGTTGATACGAACGCCTTGGATAAAGCCGTAGTCCCGGAAGAACTGCGCCAGGAAACGAAGGTCGGTAGTGTCAAGGTCGTCACAGAAGGGGGAATAGATGTGGAGTCCTCTTCGACCGTAAGCGACGATAGGACCCATCCAAGCCATGCCAGCTTGGTTGTTGGTAAGATTGTTGACACTTCGGTTGTCTTTCGATCCATCGTAGGTGAATTCATCACGGTAGACAACCTCAATCGTGTGCTGCATCTCGCCTTCGACGGCCAAGTGCTGGGGGATCTGGCGGCGATCGCGCGAAAAAGTGGTGAGCCTTGCAAGGACTTACTCACATCAAATGGAAAGCACCCATCAGAGTGCTATCGACCATCCAAAGACCAGTCCACCTCGACGTTTGGAAGTACGTCAATAAATGTCTGCACCAACTCCACCGAGCACTTCACAGGCTGTTCTTGATGCGACAGAATGCGGTCAACCGCCACATGATACTCCCAAGTGTCCATCCTTCCGCTCACCCCAGAGTCGACCCTTTCCGAGCACTGCTCATTTGCAAACCGAATAATGACCTGTCGGTCATCTTGCTGACAACTGCTCCATTGCAGTTTACCAAGACGACTCAAGTGACCGGCTAGACTCGAATGCCGGAACTCTGTCCAGCACCAGCGATAACACAGCGCTGCTGCATGTCGTATATGAGGGTCCGATGGCTGGATTGACACGTCCCATTGCTTGCCCTGGCAATCGGTGTTGAAGACCTTGAGCTCCATCTTAGGCAGCAAATGTGGTAGTAGCAGAGGCGTGCCTTCGGTGCGCAGTCGCTTCGACACCGACAGTATTTGCAACAGAGCATGTATTGGTTCTTTGCCTTGGTTTCCGAGGATGCAGCCGTAGATTTGCAGTCGAAGCTCCGGTGGTAGGCCCATGAAGCCTTTGACAGGTTTTTCCGAGTTCATGGCTGAGATCGTACGAGGAAATGCAGCGTCAAGGAACATTAAGGAGCAGGCAAAGAGAAAGATAAGTTGAAGGACATGGAAGAAATCAACTCCAATGTGCGAGAATTACTGAGACATGCATGACCAACAAAATACTCTGACTGGACAGTCGCAAGGTAATTGGTCAGCGCATATCATGTACTTCTGCAATTGAGTTTGTAAGAGTTTATGGTACCAGTGTGAGTGTATTCCAAGTAGGCTGATCAATACAACAGGTGCTGTAGTAGCTATGTCCGAACACCTGTCGGATTTGAATGTAGTTGTCAGAGGATGTCAAAAGCAGTTGGATATGCAGGTGAATGATATAGTAGATGCCGTGGCCAGAAGAGGGTATTCATGCGTTTCCATTAGGCCGATAGATCTAGTCCGATATGTTTTTTCTCCCAACACGGTGCCATGTTGTAGAGGGATGTCCATGTAGTGAATACCACAACAGACATGGAAAGTGCACTATTTAGCCGACCAGCGAGATGCGCCAGTGACAGCATAGAGAATGCCAGGACGATCGGTCAACGACCGAGGGCGATCTGCGCGGAGCAGTTATGGCGTCCAGGTCAGAATAATGGATTACTTGCTCTAGATAGCCAAGCAAGTGGTATCCCTAATTCTCTACGTCCTAACACGGCCCATCGATAATCGCTTCGCCGGTCCGGTCCGGTCCGCATACGATAGCACAAAGCAGATGTTTGGCAGTGATGCAAATGACGGTGATGGATAGAGATCTGATAATGATGCAGTTCAACCTCGATTACAGCCACTGAACCGAGCGGAATGGCTCTAAGAGGGAAGTTCCTAGAAGGTTATCGATTTAACGGCGTTCCGAACCATGGATTCCTGTTGCATAGAGACAGTGGTGGAAAGATCTGACGAAAAGGAAGAGCAAGCAGAGTAAGTCGAGCCTTGCGGGAGAAGACTGTTACCATATTGACAGCGACGACCAGAGAATGGAAAGCATCGGTTCCGTGCGAGGGCCCGGAAGTGCTTACCCTTCAAAATCCATGCATAGGAAGGTCTAGACAGGTTGGACGAGTCCACCAGACCACATAGGATGGAAGATTTTTGCGCTCTCGGGTTGACTGACGTGATCACAGCTCCGAGCGTACGCTGTTGAACTCCCAAGATGTCGAGCAATATGCTTGTTTCGTCAAGCTGCTGTGAGCAATCTGGGAATTTGTGATGCCCAATATGATGAATTAGAAGCACAGGCGCTGGAGTGGAGTATGACTCCAGGGAGAGGCGAAAGCCAGTGAGAGGACCGTTGCGGATTGATAAACCAACGGCGAAGGAATCCGTTTCTAGAAGGTACGTGCTGCAATATCATATCGTCTTTGCCTGCTTCTCAGTGCTGCATATTGGCAGCTTGATGAGAGGACAGATCGGGCCATCTAGTTCTTACCAGAAAGGAGGACAGGTGCAGATGTGAAGTGGAGACTCAATCAAACAAGCAATCCGCGGAGAGATCGGAGTCAAGAGGGCAAGATGAGGTTGATAGCGTTTTGTGAGAAACAGAGCTCAGACTGTAGATCGGGATGCGAGCTAAAATCTGTGGGCGGCGCCGGAACCTTGGACACGGTGCACACTGCCCAGTTGAGCTCGGTCGAACTACCGGTTTTGTATGCCCAGCGCGTTTCTGGAAATGAGACGGAAGGTTGGCAGCAATATGGCAAGACAAGCCGTGCAATCTCAGCCAATACTCAACGGCTCGGCTCTGCCAAAACCAAGTGCGAAAAAGATGCACATGCACGCTTGAGGTAGAGAAGGCCAAACCGAGACAAGTGTAGAGCGATCTGGAAAAGAGTCGTTGCATGATTGCATTTAAATGGTTGGAGCTAAAGTGGGAAGCCTCGACTCGTGCTGTTTCAGAAAACGACCCAAAAGGAGTCGCGATGGTTGGCTTGGAAAGAGCGCCTGTTGTTACACCACAGATATAATTGACCTTGCATCTCGCTGCCTTCTGTTCACCATCCACCTTTTCAGCCACTACCTGCCATTTCTTCAAAGCCGAGCTCTATTTCAACCACCAAACTCTACACGCACTTCATTCAACTCGACAAACACCATCACAATGCAGCTCCGCGTCTACACTTCGCTCGCCTTCTTCATTGCCGCTACTTCGGCCGCCTCTAGTGCAATTTCTGCCATTCCCGGCATTCCCTCATGCGCAGTGAGTAATTCCGTTCCCAATCAACACATCTGTATGTATCTTGCTAACCTGGTGCCCTCAGCTCAAGTGCATTGACACGGCTGTTGATGCTTCTGGCTGTTCGCCCGACGACTCCGTCTGCCTGTGCACAACCGGCTCAAAGAACTTCCTCTCTGCTGGTACGAACTGTCTGTTGACAAACTCCGACTGCTCAGCCTCGGAGCTCCAGAGTGTCCAATCCCTCGCAAAATCCAGCTGCAGTGAGCTCCTTACTTCAAGCTCGTCTTCAAGCGCAGCAGCCTCATCTGGCTCGGCATCGAGCGCAAAGACCTCTGCATCGTCCGTCGTGGCTGCCGCAGTCTCTGGCTCGTCGACTGCTTCAGCCAGCGCGAGCTCCAGCGTTTCAACTGGTGGCGCAATTCAAGTCGGTGCAAGCATGTTCGCCGTGGGAGCCGGTGTCGTGGCTCTCGTGTTGTAAGGAAAGGGAGATGATGACATGACTGAGATCGAAAGCGAAAAATGGGGGCGAAACAGCACGTTGGGAGGTTGGAATGTACACGGCCTTTAACGATATCCATCTTGCCAGTGGTTTGATTGCTTTGTTTCTTTTTAGCAGGAAAGAATGGGAATATTTCAATTAGCATTGACGACCTGAGACCACTTTGTGACCCAAGCAGTGAATTCGTCGTCTTTGCCATTCCAGTCTGTTTTGAGCAATTGGGCTGCAGAGCAAGCACTGTTGACACAGTTGCTCAGAAGAGTATCAACTTGGTCGGAGTCGAGCTCGTAGAAGGCGTTTGCGAGATCGTCGACGGATTCGGGCAGTTCCTTGAGCAAGTCCATGAGGTGGTCCAGGGTAGTGATGTTGGCCTTGATAGCAGCAACAGTGGGGGTGAAGGTGTTGAGTCGTCGCTTGATGACGGCGGCGTAGAGGAACTGAACCTTCTTGAGCTTGTCCGAGGCCGTGTCGAGACGCTCCTTCAAGTCCGGACGGTTCTTGGGCAGCTTGTTTGGTGCAGAGAACATGTCGTCGAAGCCATCGTTGTCATTGTCGTCAGGGCCACTGGCAGAGGCGGCATCGTCTTCATCGTCGTCGTCGTCGTCGTCGTCGTCGTCATCGTCAGCCTCTTCCCACTCTTTGAGTTCTTGAATGGCGTCGTTGATGGTGTCGCGCAGCTCCTGGGCCTTCTTGACGGCCAAACCGGCAATTCCAAGAGTATTGAGTTGAATCAGAGCATCGCAGGCATCCCAAAGCACACCAGTCGAGGCAAGAGTGTCGCGAGATTTGGACGCAGAGTCTTGTTGGCGGGCAACATCGAGGACTTCGTCAAGGAACGAGGCCATCTCGCGCATGACGGTACGGACTTTGGCAACGACGTGGTGGTGTAAGAAGGCGCCCCAGATGTCGGGACGGCAGAGCTCGACGGCAGTCATCATGGCGGGAAGACATGTTTGGGTAGCGTCACGGAGGACAGTGGTGACGGCGGAGGGCGTGAAGGGCTTGTTGATCAGGAGCAGGGCGAGCTTTGTGGTGTGGGCCTTGAGCAGGGTGGCACTGTCGCGGAGCACATGCAGGGGGTTTGGCGGGTTGGGAGGAAGGCGGGACGGCGAGTGGGCGGCAGCATCGGGGGCCAGAGAAGCGAGAAACTGCGTGACCAGCACGCGCTGGGTGCGGGCCAGGTCGACGAGCGTGTGCGAGGAGGCTGCGGCCATGATGGCGGGCGGGTGTGGCGCGAACAAGAGGGATGCGACGGCGACTGCGACTGCGACTGCGACTGCGAGAACAAATTATGTATGTATTCCCTCAGACTGCGCGGGCGCCAAGAAGAGCGCAAACTTTGGGCCAGCGTCGGGGGTGATTTGCGGCGGCGGCGGCGGCGGCGGCAGCGGCGGCCTCTTCTGCCACCGAATCCATGAAGTCGCCCACGCTCGTCATCGACGTCGGCGCGTGGTCTCTCAAAGCCGGATACGCTGCAAACGATGGCTCGTCACCGGCCGTCCAAGATGGCTCCGCCTGCCGAGTCTCGCCCAACTGCATCGCCAAATCGCGCGACAACCGCACGTACGTCGGCTCGCAGCTCTCGCAATGCGCCGACTTTGGTGAAATGACCTTCCGCCGCCCGGTGCAGAAGGGCTACATTGTCAACTGGCCCGCCGAAGTCGCCGTCTGGGACCACGAGCTCCAGCAGCTGCAATGCCACTCCTCCGACACCAACCTCATCGTCACCGAGCCTCCCAATGCTCCCCAGCACCTGACCGCCAACCTCGACCAGATCGTCTTTGAGCACTTTGACTTTGCCGCCGCATACCGCTCCATTGGCCCTGCCCTCAACGCTTACAATGACATCCGCTCCTTGTTCGCCGATCCCGCCCCATCCCAGCCTTCTTCACTGCAACCCGCACACGCCCTGCTGGTCATTGACAGCGGCCACAGCCATACCACCATTACCCCTCTGCTAGCCGGTCGTCCTGTCCACCCCGCAGTCCGCAGACTCGACGTTGGCGGCAAGCACCTCTCCAACTACCTGGCCGAGCTGGTCTCGCTACGCCATTTCAGCTTGATGGATGAGCCGCACATCGTGTCGCAGATAAAAGAGGATGCTTGCTATCTATCCGCAAACTTCGCTCAAGACCTCGAAGCTGCCCGTCGCCGTGACCCTAGCATTGTTGTCGATTACGTCTTGCCCGACTATGAGCGCCATCACCGTGGCTTCATCCGCCCCCATGACCCCTCGCACCGCGCAAAGATGGAACGTCTCGGTGTACGTCAACCCGACGATCCCCTGCAAGTACGAGAAGAAGTCTTTCCCCTAGCCAACGAGCGCTTTGTCGTGCCAGAACTGCTCTTCACCCCTTCCGACGTTGCCATGCCTCAGAGCGGCATCGCCGAGACGCTCATGCAGAGTCTGCAAACTATGCCTGAAGTCTTGTGGCAGCCCTTCCTGGCCAACATCCTGCTTGTTGGCGGCAACACTCTGATCCCGGGCTTTGTCGACCGAGTCGAGCACGGCGTACGTGCCTTGGCTCCGGCAGACATGGTCGTCAGGGTAAAGAGAGCACACGAGTAAGTCCCGCCATCTCTTACAACCTGCAACCTATGACGCTAATCATGTATAGTCCCATCAAATCGACCTGGCAGGGAGGTGCGCGCCTAGCCAGCGATCCCGACCTACTCAAGAACGTCCTCATCACCAGACAGGAGTATCAAGAACATGGCTCAAACTGGGTCGCCAGACAGTTCGCCATCAGACGGCCTACAAATTCACACGAATGACATGCCATAATGAAATCCATAAAGACTTGTAATTGAGAGCACAATTGTCTGCTCTCTTCTCGAAATGTTATCTTCTAGTCCCCTTTCCTTCACTGAGATACTGCACGTGTCCCCCCTACAACGCCGTTTTGCGCCATAACCATGCCCTAAAATGCCGTGATCCCGTAAAGTCGATGATGAGTACCTCGACGGTAGGTTTTACCCTTTGCGCGTCGACTTTTCTTGCACTTACTTCTTTCCCTGTGCGTTGCTTGTGGAGTTGGGGTTGGCCACTGTATGCACACAGGAGGACGTCAGTAATGCGAATAATCATAAAAAGCAAAAACAACCACAGTGATCGAGAATGGATGGCTTGGAATATCCCCCAAACAATGGTGTTGGTGGGGGACACCAATACAAGCAGAAAGAAATCAGGGCTTGTCCTTTTCATTTCGAGACGCACAGCTGACGATTCTGACTTTGTCCACCTCGATCGACTGCGAGTTGTCGAGCTTGAATTTGATGTCCTTGAGGATGAAGGTCCACACTTCATCGCAGAAGCGGTAAGTGTCGAGGTGGCCCTATTGATACTGTGTCAGCTTGTGAAGTCTAGGGAGGAACAGGAGGAGTGCCTGGAATTTTTCATGTGATGAAGAGGGCATTCGCAATTCGCGGTGTAACGGGATGAAAGAAGCAGCATGGGAAAGAGTGACTGAAATGGAAAATGCAACGGAATGAGCATTGCCTTACCTTGAAGCTCATTCTTGACTTGACTCTCTCGCCCAGGACCTGTGAGATGATCTGGTCGAAGTTCGTCATGATCTTGATGGCGAGCTGCGGCTCGATGCGACGGCTACTGATCAGATCGTCAAGCGTGTCGGCGAGCGCCATACCGATACTAGGTGCATCATCTTAGCACACGTCTTGACATTCAAATACCTCTATAGCTGCGTCTTTCCGTGACAGTGAAAGGTGACAGCGCATACCTGGTATTGCGATACAGCTCGTAGAACTTGCCGTGTTCAGCCATCTTGTGCTACCGAGGTTTCTGGGTTATGGGTAATGAAGTGACGATGACGAGGATATATGGGTTGATGCGCAAGTATGTTGCGCACAAGGAGAGAAAGATACAGGTCGCTGTCGCCTCCAGGTATGGATGGATGTTGAGAGCAGTGAGCCCTGCGGAAAGTGCCGGCTGTTCCCGCTTGTGAGCGATTGATTATTGATTCCATCCACCGTCTTACCTCACTTGTCATGGAACAAGGTGTCAGCAATCTTCACTTGTTTGATCAGATTGTGACTTCAAGTCAGTCATTATGAAGCTCGAGTGTGTCTTCTCAATCTCACTGTCCGTCTCAAGGCGATCGTGCTGTGCTCGCTCTCATTATCTTATCTCTTCCATCGATCAAACCCCTGCAGGACAAACCTGAGCTGCTGATCTCGGCAGGGTTCAAGCTCCGTCGTTTCCGGCTCCAAACGATCTGACGTGACCGAGCCTAGAACGAATCGAGCATGAACATGGCGGAGAAGACTGTGGTGATTGGATCAAGGTTATCTCGCGCGATCGTGTTTTTCGTGTCTTAGCACGCGCGGTCCAAGATCGTAAGTTTACCCAGCTCGCTCCCGACGGCCAAAATTGTAGATATCATGGATTTGGAAGCTAGGACTCAACTGTTTTCTCTTAGTAACGTTGCCCTCTCTCTCTCTCTTTCTTTCATCTCTTTCTTCTTCTCCCTCGTCTTTCTTCCTGGACGTTGCGTCCGGTCACCTGCTCCTCACAACCAATTGCTTAGAAAATTACTGGATCATATCTCCGTTGTGTAACCGCTACCGCATACCTCTAGCCGCCCTATCGTACACACTACATACTTCTACCGCCGATGGCAGTCACAGCATCCAAGGGCAAGCCTGCCCAACCTCTCTCCTCTCTCCTCCCGCCATTGGTCTTTGGCTGTGCCGTATTTAACTCTCAGTACAACGACGTTAACAAGCTCGACACGGTCGGATTGGTACAAGAGGCGCTGCAGTTCGGTATCCGCGCTTTCGACACAAGCCCATACTATGGCCCTAGCGAAGAGCTATTGGGCGCTGCCCTTGATACAGAATTCGTTCGCTCTCACGTACCTCGCTCCGATCTCTTCTACATCACAAAGTGCGGTCGGATCGCCTCAGACGAGTTCGACTATTCGCCCGAATGGGTGCGCCAGAGTGTCGCACGCAGTCTGCAACGCCTTCGCACCGACCACCTTGATCTCGTATATTGCCACGACGTCGAGTTCGTGAGCGAAGATGAGGTCCTCGAGGCCGTAAAGGAACTCCGCCGTATCCGCGACCAAGATGGAACCATCCGCTACATCGGCATCTCAGGCTATCCTGTTCCACTATTGTGCTCGCTAGCCGAGCGCATCCTCCGCGAGACTGGTGAGCCCCTCGACGCCGTCATGTCATACGCAAACTTTACACTGCAAAACACCACACTCGCGACAACCGGCATTGCCAGACTGCGTGCTGCCGGTGTCGATGTCGTCCCCAATGCTTCACCTTTGGGCATGGGCCTCCTACGTCGTGCAGGCCCACCTGTGGCCGGTCAAGGTGATTGGCACCCTGCGGGACCTGGTGTTAGAGCAGCAATCCGCCGTGCAAGTGACTTTTGCGATCGCCATGGCGAGCGTCTGGAAGTCATTGCCATTCGGTACGCGCTCGAGTCATGGCTGACACAGGGTGAGAGTGTGGGTTCAAGAGGTGACCCAGCATCCGGTGTCCCATGGACGCGTGAGTCGAATGAGCAGGTCGGCGGACGCAAGCTCGGAGTCAGCGTCATGGGTGTCAGTAATGCCAGCGAGCTCGAGAAGACCATGTCAGTCTGGCGCAGTATCCTGGACGGACTCGAGGATGGCGAAGACACGGCCAAGCTCGCTGGCCGCTGGAAGAGAGATCATGAGTGGAGCCTGAACCGCAAGCACGCTGTCGAGATCATGGCCGATGGCATTCAAGAGCATTTGGGCGAGTATCTCGACTTTGCTTGGGACAGTCCTGATAAGAACTATGTCAACAAGAGGGCGGCAAAGAAGTTGGCGGTGCCCCAGGCTGAGGACGCTGCTTGGCTGACACCTGCTCAGAGCCCCAAGTCTGAGGAAGACCTCCCTGAGGAGATCACTATTGCACTTCGCTAGATTCGAGGAGGTTCCCCGTTTTTTGTTTAATCATTGCATGGCGTTTGACGGGCATGGGAGGTTATGGACGTTTCTTCTTTTGATATCCCTGGCTGATCTCGATCATTTTATGCAGATAGAAATACGTTCTCAACTCTTTAAACTACGGGTTCATTCGTACCCTCGAACCACTCGTTTCCATCTAAACATACTCGTCTCCTTTCATCCATCCGAGTTGCCTGTATTCACGTCAGCACCAAGATCTATCGGCCTGTCATTCAACATCTCAGAACTCACTTCCACATGTGCAGCTTATCCCAATCCTTGGTAAAACTCTTGACCTTGCCTCCCTCAATCTCGAAGATGGCCGCAGCGCTCCACTTTGCTTTATTGCCCGTCTTTTCAATGCCGTTGTGCGGCTCACCGCAGTGGCTCCCCTCGGCAGTATATCTCAACAGCACATGGCCATCTTTTGCAAACACCTGGTCGTAGCAGACGATGTGCAGGTCTGCGATGCTGGCCATTACGTGCGAATGGCTCTCTGCATAGTCCTGTGGTGATTCCACGCCGGGGAAGGTGGTGGGAGCCCAGAACCAGGCGTCAGAGGTGCAGAGATGCTCTACGGATTTGCGGCCTTTGTTTTCTGTGGGCGAATAGGCGATGCGCATGTATTCTTTGGCCACCTCGACGTTCTTTTCTTCGTCGGGGGATTGCTGGGTCGTCATGCGAGCGGGTGGCATCTTGCTGTTGGATTCGTTGGAAGACATGTTGGCGGTTTTGTGGGAATATGATTGCGAGTAATCTCGTTGGAAACTATGGACATTTATGTACTGGATGTATTTGAGACCAGAGGACAAAGTCGACGTTCGTATGATGGTTTCGATGCATGGTGATGCATGCAATGACATCAAGGTGTATTTCTCCACACTCCATTTTGTGGTCGTTGCCAGGATGTTACTCTCTGATTACTTTGCACTCATGTTTAGCCGAAGAAAGACAGAGCAGAAGATTGGGGTTGGAGGCCTTCGGACAGAGCTGCAACAGCTGCTGAGATTGGGCAGCGTGAGATGCGGGCCGAGATATCAGACGGACAAAATTGAGGTGTGCTCATCACAATCAATCACGTTGACATGTGCAAAACACAAAAGGAATTGCGCGAGAATGGAAAGCGAAGGAGCTGTCTTGTCGAGGGTTGAGATATGGGCAGGGTTGAGATGTGGGCAGGGTTGAGATATGGGCAGGTCGCGGGGTCGGCGGAGCAAAACGGAGTGATTGGCTTCTGCGGCCTTTTGGCTTTGGCTCGCGTCATGGAGTTAGGGTGTTGTAAGACAAGACGGAAACATCATACACGGGCTGTCGCTGGGTCGAGTGAAAAGTTGGAGAAGGTGCACTTCCAAGGTTCAGAGGCACACGACACACGGCAGCTGCCCTGATATTCCCCTGCGGACTGGATGAACGTCTGGTTGTGCCAGCGCAGCGGCGTGTTTGTATTGACTGCCGGCTAAGCTCGAAACGAACCGAGGCGGCCGTTGTCAGCGAGTGCCAGCTACTATCTCCCGATTCTATCAACTACTTCACCTAGCCTGTGCTACTGGAAGCTCGACCTGCCGCTGCTTTCTCCCCACGTGCTTCGCTCACTCGTCCATCGGACTCGCCTTCGTCGCATGCGTTGACAGGCCCAGCGGCACACCGACCTTGAGCGTGGAATGCGCGGCCTCTGGAGTGCTTCCCCGCAACGTGCCTGAGAGACGCGGTCCGTCATGGGAAATACCAACAGCTCCAACCGGGATAACCGCCCCTCGGGCTCGGGCTCGCGCTCACGCTCCGGCACTGCCACCGCCGGCAACAATGGCGCCGCCATGTACAGCTTGCGCAGCGGCCGCAGCAGCAGACAGAACCTCTCCTTCCTGCACATCGGCTCCAGCAGTAGAGGAGACCAGTCACGCAATGAAGAGCCGCGTCGCGAGACCAAGCAGGAGAGAGAAGCTCGCAAGCGCGAGAAAGAACGTGTAGCTCGTGAGAACGAGCGCGAGCGCAGCATGCGAGAAGAGGGCGTCGATGGCGGCTATCTCGTCACTCTCGGCACCTACATCGGCCCCGAGGACTTCAACAAGGCCGTCGTACGCCAGCTCATGGTACTGCGTTTCTGTCCACATGTGCACGTCCAAGCCTCGCTGACACAGACTAGATCGAACGTCGTCTGGCGCCCTTCTGGAAAGGCCTCAACGACCATTCAGACTCGTGGACCGAGAACCAGCTTGTTGCTGTAGCACGAGGCCTACCCCTTCCTGCCGCCGATGACCCGCCTCTCCCGGACCCAGAGCCTAGCACTGGCCCCGACGTCAACTCGCTTACTATACCCATCTCGTCACGCTCGCAGTCATATCAATCCGACCACACCTCCACCTTCCCCCGTGCCGCCTCGTCATCGCTCCCTTCAGCTTCGGCTTCACGCAGTCTCTTCCGCGACCGTGCAAAGACGCTAGCATCATTGGGCACCTCAAACAAGAACAACGCTTCGTCGACTTCAATCTCTCCGCAAGAGGTCCAGCTGCCGCGCGACCCACGTGTCAAAGGCTCACCTCTGGAGGCCGTCCTGTACAAGGATGCCTCGGAATGCCCTATTTGTTTCCTCTATTACCCGCCGTATCTCAACAAGACACGCTGTTGCGATCAGCCCATTTGCTCAGAGTGTTTTGTGCAGATCAAGCGACCCGATCCACACCCTCCAGAGCACCATGACGATCAAGGAAACCCCGTAAACCCCGCGCCGGACGAAGAGGGGCTTTTGGTTTCGGAGCCTGCCGCGTGTCCCTTCTGTGTAACGCCAGAGTTTGGCGTTAGTTACGATCCTCCTCCGTTCCGCAGAGGCCTTGTTTACCCTGGACCTGTGAGCAGTCCAGCACCAACCAACGTCACCTCTCCCGCCTCGTCCTCGACGTCGTTGAACGTGCAAAACGTGCAAACTGGCAGACGCCGCGCAACCTCTCTAGCGGCCTCTGCCCCCACTGTCATCACCACCGATCGGGTACGCCCTGATTGGGCAAAGAAACTGGCCGATGCTAGGGCGCATGCCCTACGACGCTCCGCTGCTGCCACTGCTCTTCACAATGCAGCGTACATGCTCGGCAACAACCAGCCTTCGGATTCACGATCATTTGGTGGCCTGGGTCGCCGTCGCCGTACACTTCTTGCAGACACATCGGCGAGCGCGAGCGGATCTGGTACTCCAAGTGTTCCCGAAAACGGTCAGCTGGGTAGCCTTTCGGAACTCATAGCCCACATAGAAGGCCAAGGTCAGGGCTCAGAGGCTCGTCCCAGTGGCAGGAGGAGTCGTGCTCATGATCTTGAAGAGTTGATGATGATGGAGGCTATTCGTATGTCTCTGGCCTCGGAAGAAGAGCGCAAGAAGAAAGAAGAGAAGGAGGTGAGAAAAGAAGCAAAGAAACGCGAAAAGGAAGCTGCCAAGGAAGCCAAGAAGGCCGAAAAGGCAGCAAGAAAGAGTGGAAGCCTTTACAATGCCAGCATGAATGGCAGCACGGCCACTTGGTCCTCCATGACGCGCTCCACAAGCAACATTCCACGCCCTCAGACGGCCGCCTCCACAGCTTCATCTCCACCACCACCTCTTCCCGCAGTGGTCGGTAAGGGAAAAGCACCTGCCAATACCGCATACGGCTTCAACCCTTTGAATGAACCTACTTCTACGTTGAATACCGAGGTTGCCGAGCAGGCTGCCGAGTCTTCAAGTCATGGTGAGCTTGCTTCCGACCATGCCAAGCGACATCTCGAGGAATCACGAGCGAACCTGCCTCAATCAACACAACCTACATCTTTTCCTGAAGCCTTACAGTCTCGCTCTCACCTTCGCCACATCTCGAACGCGTCGTCTGCCGCCTCATCTCTTCTGGACTCGGCACCAGGAAGCTACCAACGGACGCCGAATCAACAATTGTCCCCCAATACTAGTGCCACCAGGCTAGATGACGATACTGGTACTCCCGACACTCAATCTGGCACGCCAGGCAACGACACCAACACTGAATCCATGTTCAACTTCAAAAGCTTGTCCGAGATGATGCGGGACGACAAGGACAGGAATGCCGAACACGTCGAGTATCTCGAGCAGAAGCCCGAAGGCTCAATACGTGACACGTCAATTGAGTCGTCGTGCAAGGCTGATGTAGCCCCGGGCTTGCCTCCTTTGAACGAAGATGAAAGCGAGGCAGCAAAGCACGACGGTGCTTTGCAGGTACCAGACGAAACTACTCCAAGGATAAAGCAGGTCGAGATGGAGACCCAGGCGAGGGAAACATGATGAACGCTACCTCAAGGGCGGCCATCGAGGCAGGCGAGGATTATATGAATAAGACTTGTACTTTGGATGAGCGTGGCATGCATAGAGACGAGTCCCGGGGACAGCGTTGGCTGACTTCTATGCTATCACATAAAGGCGTGTCGAAGCCAGACGTGTGGCTGTTGGAGAAGCGGGTTCCTGATGGCGTGTGGGCTTGAATGGAACGACTTGTATACGGGGGGCGTTGGGTGAAGGAAATTTGGACTTTGGGCAGATCTTGTAGCCGAGTGCAGACATAAGCATATTCTTCGTCATGTGAAGTAGAGTCTCTGCGAGTCAGTGCCGTTTCAGCCTTGTGCAGGCAGGGGCTCTATGCATGAAACGTGAGTGCACAGACTTGCGGAGAAATACTTGGTACATGCGTGAAACGGCGGGCGGGTCAGGGAAACAGGGATGGCGAGAACAGGTGCTATTAACTTGGTCGACGCAGGGAAGCATGCGGCCTTGGTCGAGAAGCCCCAAGGGGTTTCCAGAGGTGATGTTGTTTATCGCCAAAACATGAATGAAACCGTCGGGATGTAGCGCTGCCAAAACACGAGAGGAGCCACTTTTCGACAGCCGCTTGGAATTTATACATGGCGTGACCCGCAGCTTTGGCAGCACCGTATTGAATCGCATTGATAACGCAGAGCAATCTACTACAGAAGACGTGCGGACACGTACAGATACAGACAAGGATTCACGCACGCACGCCCGCACGCACGCACGCCCGCACGCACGCACGCCCGCAGTTCTAATCAGCAGCCATGTCGCAAGCTTGTCAGCACAGGCAGCGCCCGGGCATCATCTCGACGTACGGGCAACCTCCGCTGCAAGTGCAGAATGCCAGACCCAGCCCACTGTCTTCACATCCGCCGACTCCTGTCGACCTGATTGGAAGCAATTGGCCGCCGCACGAACAGCGCAGACACGAGCGAGAAATCTCGACGTCGTCGCTGCCGTTTGCGTCGCCTGGCAACTCGTTCCCGAAGAAGCATCCCGGCAGGCTCTCGACGCCCGACCTGACAAACTCTGCTTCGCCTTCGATTGAGTCCTTTTCCCACGACCTCAATTCTTCCCTGCCCGACAACAACACCTCCCAACCGCAGACATATCAGCTGAAAGACGCCTCCGCGTCCAGAACCAATCTCAGCAAAGCCTCAACCATGTCCTCGCCCGACAACCGCCATGACAGCTTCGGCTCTTCGCTGCCTGTACCCAAAGGAGCCTCGGCGTCGAATGGCCGTCGCCGGTCCATCAGTATGCAAAAGCTGTTCTCGCTGTCCAGCCTCAAGAGTGGCTTCGGCGGCTCACGCACTTCGCTCGTTTCCAACCCCTCACAACAACCTCCACAAACCGCTGTGTCCGACCGCCCGGCCTCCAACAGCACGACGAGCTCAAGAGGAGTCAAGCGAGCTGCCGAAGATGACCACCACAACGCGGCCCGAAATGCTCCACACAACCTCCAGCCGCCTTTGAGAAAGCGAAAGAGCGGCTCGTGGTTCCGCAGGAAGAGTGGAATGTTCATGTTTGGGTCGCAGAACGGCTCTGCTGTGGCAGACGATGATGATATGCCTCAAGGTCCCGACGCCATGATGGTCGACTCGCCAGAGGAGGTGCGCCCGACCACCGAGCGTACAAACTCTTGGGTCCAGCGACCCGCCAGCAGCCACAGCACGAACAATACACAGCCTCCCGTGCTCCCGCCACTGTCTCCCATTTCCAAGACACAGACACGTTCCTCGCAACCTTCGCAGCAGCAACGACCCGTCTCATCCAGAAGCTTCAGCTCACAGAGCCGAGCATCCTCGCAAGGCCAGCAACCAACCTCGGCGCTATCAAGACAGGCCTTTTCGCCGCCTCCCACCTTACCTGAGCTTGGCAGAATCGAAACATCGTTCGGCGACGCCGACATGGGAGATCTGTTTGCCCAGATCGGACGCTAGCAGCGTTACGACTGTCGGGATCGTGGCGCTGAGCGCGAGTGCCTGAGCGGCTGGTTCTGTCGCATTCGCCGGCGTAGCGCTGGTCGAGACGCCAAAGCTGTGTGAGTCGACATGAAGGCTCCGAGCTACCGTGTCTGTACATGCCAACACACGATGCTATGAAGATGGCTTGTCGCTTCCTTTTGTTGACGGGGGAGAGGAGTAAAGGTTAGATGTACTTATTCTTCGGCTTGTGCCGTGTCTGTGTTTGGTCTCGTTTGTTGTTCAGCATGTTTTGGCGACGGCGTTCTTGTGTAGGTGGTATTCTTTAAGAAGTTTCATGGTTGTTGAAAGGGCCAAGATGACACGCGGCATTGCGATGCGCGTCAGATATGTCGGCAAAAAAAAGTTTACTATTCTTAAGACGAGCCGGAAGGTTGAAATGTCATGAAAACAAAGTCCTCGGTGCATGTGAGGTGATTTATTGGGCGAGGGACGGCTTCACCGCCTTCGGCGAGCTTCTGCGGAGAAGAAGTCGCGAAGCCGCATCTCTAGAAAAAGTTGCTTCGAATTGCTTCCAACTATTCTCGCCGCTCTCCCCTCCGAACGCCCCTCGCCGACGAAACTCGCTCTACTCGCCCCGGCAGACATCCGCAGTCATGCCCGCACCCACCGCTCTGCAGCGCCAGCCCGCCGAAAACATCGCCGACAACCTCCGCGATGCGCCATCACCCGCCGTCAATCCTCATACCGACGCCGCCGCCGCCGACGACGACGACATGCTGATCAGCACCACCGACGTCCCTCCGCAGGACGCGCCTGCCGTCCAGGCTGTGTCCGACAACATGGTTGTCGACAGCTCCAACAATCCGCTCTTCGCGCCCGAGAAGAACGCCGCCATCGTCCACAGAAGCGAGTCCAGAAAGGTTTCTGTGCCTCCCCACAGAATGACGCCGTGAGTAGTCACCCGACCATGCTGCCCATGTCCGCCGTCATGCATTTTGAGCGGCTATCACCAAGAGCTTGGACATCTCTCTATATTGGGCCATCTCGACCATAAGCGCCCAATCGCTGGAATCCGCTATCGCGCGCATAAAGTCTTTGGCCTCCTCTACTGCGCATGATCCACCTTCCGCGCCTACATGTTTTTGCGCGAAACAGGCTCCAGAAACCATGTCTGCGAGTGCCCAGGCTTCCAAAGGGCTTCCATCATACAAGCCAATGTTACTCGCCTCTGCCCCTCAGGTCTGCGAAAAATGCGCAATCTTTTCTCTGTTCGAGAATCTTGTCGGCTTGGAAAACCCGGCATCGGACATAAATTTATCGCCGCTCTGGGGCTTTTGGCAATTGAACAGCGATAGCCGCTCGTGGTGCACATCTCTAGACATGGGTAGCTTGACAACACTTGGAAGGTAGATGCTGACATGCTATCAGTCTCAAGAATTCTTGGCCCAAGCTCTATCCTCCCATCGTTGAGCAGTGAGTCGAGTCTTCGTTCTGACATGTCTCCTCCGCTAATCTTCTTTGCCTAGCTTGAAACTCCAGGTGTCCGTGTCTCTATCCTCTGTGTCTCTTCTTCTCCACTGACAAATCCGTCTAGCCGCATGAACATCAAGACTAAGCAAGTCGAGCTTCGCACATCTCGCGCCACTACAGATGTAAGCATCTAGATCCCTGCAGAATAGACACTGTACAGCACGATCGTGGACAAGCAAAAAGTCCCAAGGACGAACGACTTCGGTGGCCTGTTGCAGTAATTTGTGGAAAACTGCTTGTACTGGTACCAAATGGCATCCGAGAATTTACAGATGTCTTACCGTGGTTGCTTCGTCCTTGTCGGTCTTCTGCTTGGCCGGATTGGAGCTGGTTGATGTCTGCTCTGCGTCTTTGCATTTCTGAAATATTCTGACACGCTTTAGACTGGAGCCCTCCAGAAAGGAGCCGACTTCGTACACGCTTTTTGCCTAGGCTTTGACCTGGACGATGCTATTGCACTGTTGCGTCTGGACGATCTTTACATTGAGACATTCGGTACGTTGCGTGCAAGGTAACGTTGCCAGAAGAGTCAATGCTAAACATTTTTCCAGAAATCAAGGATGTGAAGACTCTCCAAGGAGAGCACATGGGCCGAGGTCAGTCTTGAATACCAGACTGCTCAATAGGCATAGCGCTAACGCTTTTACAGCTATTGGTCGTATTGCAGGAAAAGACGGAAAAACAAAGCATGCTGTGAGTATATCCCGACACCAACATTTTATGCTGGACAAAACGACAAGAAGAAAACGTCAGCCACGCTCGAAAGGCATTGACACTTTTCTAGATCGAGAACGCTTCGCGAACCAGAATCGTGTTGGCAGACCAGAAAATCCACATCCTTGGCGGGTAAGTCCATCGTAGCCATATTAGTCTCAACAACATGTAACCTGGTTCGCAGATTCAAAAACATTCACATCGCCCGCGAGGCTGTCGTCTCCCTAGTGAGTACTTTCCCCAAACAGGGCTGGTATTGGATTGAAAGATTGCCATTCCTTGATAAGACAAGATCTTGTCTGTACGGTCTGAGCATTATTGAATGTCCTGGCATTCAACAGCTCGAGGATCCCTTCTATCGATCCGTACCAGTTCCTGAAGACACAACCCTATGATAGACCAACGATTACTGACAAAAAAACCCCGCAAAGATCTTGGGCAGTCCCCCAGGCAAGGT
Source organism: Aureobasidium mangrovei (assembly GCA_021014315.1). Taxonomy (NCBI): domain Eukaryota; kingdom Fungi; phylum Ascomycota; class Dothideomycetes; order Dothideales; family Saccotheciaceae; genus Aureobasidium; species Aureobasidium mangrovei. Next base: position 552,838 of record JAJJJQ010000001.1, on the reverse strand, counting down.
GAGCTTATATGTCTTCGTTTCCTTTCCTTCTCAAGTACTCATGTCCATTTCAGGTTTACGGCAACCTTCGCACCGTTGCCTCGAGAATGAAGGAGAGGTTTTAAAACAAAGAAAAGGAAAAGGGTAGAGAACGACATGCAATCGAGGACGAATACCCCAATCGGATATTGTAGTGGAAGGAAATGCTTTCTGGAAGAAAAGACCACCGAGAGCGTTGGGGATGATGAATACCTTCCCACGCATTCGAGGCGAAGCAATGGCGTTGGCGGACTTGTTCACTTTGATCGAAATGGGGGAACAAAAAGGGCATATGGGGGGGCCAAGGCGTTGAAAGGATTCTGCTATGTTCTGGCAAGCAAAAAAGAAAAAAGGAATCAAGACGAAGAAACCTGCCGTGCAACCAACTGCTGGTTGTCTCGACGTGACACGTCTCACAGAATGGGTCCCACACGGAGTCTGCTCGGCTGACAGACACATGTCCGCTCGCTATAAAAACGACAAAAGTGTAGGAGGAACCATGAGATCGTTTCATTACTACATTTTTTTCCTCGCAAAGAAACCAAAAGAACACCTGCACAAGTATGCCTTGCGGAAAACTCCGCTGCAAGAGAAAAAAAAAACTGATATGGTATCCAAAAAAGAAAATAACGATGTTCCGATGCATGCATGTGTCCTTCAAACATTATTACAGAGGTGGTGGTGATGATGATGATGATGAGGTGAGAGTGCAAGAGATTGGAATCAACCAAAAGCCCTTCCAGAAGTAGAGCGTCCGATCGTCTTGAAGGTCTCGGCCTGCGGTGGCAGCGCGAGGGTATCGAAGCGGTTAACGCCCATCATTCCCTGTGAAAACGTCAGTAGATGAACGACTTTGAATGTGTGAAAAAAAAAAAAAAAAATGGCGAGAAGACTTACATCGTCGCTGGTCCAGCTCGAGAACCAGAAGCCAATTAGGATGGTCACGTAGGCAAGGATCAAGATGGAGCCCTTGAAGTAGTTGCTCTTGCCCTCACCCACGACCCAGCCCATGAGGAAGACGCTGAGAATGATGGTCACCATGTCCCACTGCGGGAAGAGCAGGTTGAAGGTGTGGTCGGCAATGTGTCCGGGCTCCATCCACTGTGCCCAGACACCCGAATAGAGCACCAAGGCCGGGACCTGCAGAAGCATGACCTGCAACGCGTAGGCTGAACCAATCTCCATGGACAAGGCGATGTTACCGTTCATGGCGAAAGAGATGGCGTTCAAGAACTCGGTCGTGTTGGGCACCAGGGCAAACAGCGTGATACCGAGGAACTTTTCGTCGATGTCGACATGCTCGAGGACACTGTCGACAGTATCGACGAGAATCTCTGCGATGACGGCATAGGCGACAGTAGCAGTCAGAAGGATGACAGCGCTCTTGGTACGGCTCCAGTTGGGTGCATCGTGGCCACCTGATGCGTGACCAGCGGCCTCGTGAACCTCTCCGATCTCGTCGGGAGTGGGTGCGGCCTTGGACGCCAGTCCTGAGGGAGCCACGGATGATGAGATTGAACCGTGATGCTTCACACTGCCAGTGCCGGTAGATGCCATCTGCGACGCCTTGCGAGGAGCACGAGTTGCATCACGGGCAGCGACAGTCGCCGCAGTGGCAGCCATCTCTGCGACTTGGCGTACGAGGGCGGTATTGTCCTCGGCTGAGAGTCCTGGAATGCGCAGCTTGCGCTGTTGAATCTTATCGTAGTCTTCGTCGTTGGACTTTGGAGGGACAAGATGAGGCGGTCCGCCCAGATGAGGAGCAGTAGATTTGTCTGGAGACTGCTCGGCCGAAGTGGTAGCAATGCCGGCTTGTTTCAGAGACTGTCCCAAAATGCGCTTGTACAGCTGTGATTCACGGATGTTCTCGCGTGGAAGAGTACCAATGGATCCCAAGGTGCTGTTACGGCTCATGTGAGCATGGGGATCGGCGACGATAGTGTTGGGAATGCTGCCCGTTCTTGTTTCGATGTGCAAAGCGGCCTGTTCCATCTTTTCAAGCTTCTTCTCGTCCAACTCGTTGTTCCAGATGACTGCTGCGTGAGTGCGAAGCGTAAAGAGGAGACCGATGAGATAGGACAGAAACAAGAAGAAGGCGGCAAACCAGATGTACGGCCTGACAGCCTCAGTAAAGAAGCGGTCGTTGAGTGCGGGTGCTTGATTGAAATAGCAACGTCTGCAATCTCTGCTTCCCTCGCCCAAGTCCGAACCATGACACTGGTGACAGACAAGTTCGTGGCTACCATAGATCTGGTAGAATAGAGTAGGGCTGAAAGAGCCAATGACTGCGAATAACAGCATGGTCGAGGTGACGCCAGCAGACCTGACGTTGAAACGTTGAGTCTTGCGCTTGATTGCACCAAAACACATGGAAATGCCCGGAAGGAAGAGGATACCAGCAAAGATGCTACCGATGATACTTCCCTCGACCAGCTGGGCTTTGCCTTGGTTAAGAGCAACGCAGTACAGGAAGACCTCGACAACAGTAGAGAAGAAGGCGTTGATAGTGGCGCCGACACCCATGGATGATTGAGCAGAGATGGAAGCGACAGCCTGACCGATGAAGTATGCCAAAGGGATGATGGAGAACAAGCCAAGGATGAAAATGAAGCCAGATGAGGTGAGGGTACTCTTGATCTCCAGGGACTCCCTCAAGACATAGAAGTCGAAAATGGCAAAGGCCACCATGCTCAGCAGGTTGATCAGGAAGATGTTGGTACCATCAATGGTGTATTTCCAGTATCTGGTGCCCACAGCACGGTAGGTGCAGAGAAGGACACTGGAAGATGTTTCGCTAGATCCACTGCGGGCAGCGTCATGCGTGTCTGAGTGGAAAGAGAGAGCCAACGGGTGTCTCCTCAGGTGATGGTGCAGTAGCAGAGTGACCTTGCCCATGGGGATGGTAAAGACTAGGAACCAACACAGTGCCGAGATGAAGAAGAGCGAAGGGGTGATGAAGCCCCAGAAGACTGCAAAGAAGATGATTCTTCCTACAGTCCACTTTCCACGTCCGAACAGTCTCGACTTTGTCCTTTGCTTTCCTCCGCTGGAACGCCTGCCGGGACGGCCCAGCAGGCTGTCAGTCTCGTTGGGGGCAGATTCAACGCTGTCTCTTCTGCGGCCAATCAAAGAGCGGTTGATGTCGGTGGGACCGAAGAAGAGACGACCCTCTTCAAGATCGCCAGTCTGCCATCTCTCGTATTCTGAAATGCTACGACCTTCACCCTCGTCCTCTTCAATGTACGCTTCGTCATGCTCGAGCATGACATACTTGCCAAAAGGGTAGAGGATGTAGCCGGAGAGCTGCCACAGCACAGAGCCGTATTCCTGACAGCCAGGAGTGAATCGCAAGGCAAAGCAGATCAAGGCTCCAACGGCAGCAAGCAGAGCGAGCCACCAGCCAAACACCAGAGTCCAGAGGCCGTTGAACAACAGCAAGCCGTGACTGACGTGGCGGCCGGGTGTGGAGTGGATGTCGCCCTCGGCCGTGGCCTGGACGGAGCGGTTCTTTTTGTAAAGAGCAGGCTTCCAGATACGGATACCAAAGGGATGCGTCTCGTTGATGGCCTCTTGTCTGTCCTTCAGGGTGAAGCTCTCGGCATCGCTCAGGTCGGCATCGTCGTCGTCGTCGTCGTTGTTTTCGTCGTCGTCGTCATGGTCGTGTACAGAAGCGGCATGGTCGTCTTCGTCGTCGGGGCGAAGAGTGAGCTCGGTGTCGTCGGACTCGGCGTGTCCGCTCAGATCGGCCGTGCGGGGCGCAGAAGAAGGGCTGTCCTCTCGTTCGTCCGACTCGACTCTCGGTAGTTGCGGCGGCTGGGCAGTGGGACGGCGACGCAGGGTGGAAGCCTTGCGGCTCAGAGTGTGGCCAGAGGTCGAGGCGGCCAGATGCTGGTCCTGTTGAACTTCCTCTTGCGCGTCGTCTACCGAGAACTCCTGGCCGCGTTTGGGGCCGGCCGAGAGGGTGCGCTTCCCAAGCGAGGGCTTCTTGGGAGTAGTGCCGCGTGTCGACGTTTGCGGCGAGTTCATGGACGGTCTGATGGATGAAGCCATGGATCCTGCCGTCGTTAGCGTTTTCTGTCTGCGCTGCGCAGGCATGCACATACCGTAGTTCAGGGCGCCGGTCCTCTTCCTCGACACGTCGGCCTTGGGGGTGCTGAAGCTGGCGGCCCGCGTGTCTTCGGGAGCAACGGTAGACTCGGCGCGTGACGGGGGGCGGTGGGCGTCATCGGTGTTGTTGTTTCGTCGCTGCTGCTGCTGCTGTTGTTGGGTTGGTGATGGCTGGGCGGTGAGGGAGCTTTGGGATGTTTCGCCCGTCCACGCTCCCTCCTGTGCCGACTGTTCCTCGTCCTGGCCTGCCATTTTTTCCTGTCGTTGATTCCGTGAGAAGGCGCTTCGAGCGCTGCTGACCAAAACTCAGTTGCGCATGCGAGTCCGGGTTGGCGATTACGGGCTAGAGCACGCTAGCTGTATAGGAGTCGGTTGAATCGATGCCTGATGACCTCGTCCGGTTCGAGTACTTTGACAATCACGCGCCAACAAGCTTCAGGTCGACCTGTTGCTCTCGCTTTTTATCTGCCAGCAGAGGCGAGCACCCAGAAGCTATTTACAAACTTTCCGTCCTCCATGACACGCCATCCCTGATTTCCCGTTTCCTCACAACAGACCCAACGGCTACTTCGGTCCTTGACTAATGTCCACCGTCAATGCTCTGCCCTCTTGAAACCCGGCCTCCCACCAAACACCGTCACTGTGCCTCACCGACTGTCTGTGTTCTGGTCTGAGCCTCTGGCTTTTGTGATTGCCATGCCGTCACTTCTCGTACGAATCTTCTGTTGTTTCTAGCTCGTCGGCTCGTGAAGATCGCGAGAATGACCTGCCTTGCTTCCCCACAACGCCTGCCTTTTCCTCCGCACGAGCTGCCTGCAGCACTGCCGATGCGACGGCGGCTGACTGCTGGCCGGCTCGAGTTCTCCTTTTCCCTTGCATCCATCGTAACGTCTGCGCTGTGCATCCCGTTGCGCCCGGTCTTATCTAGGCTCAGTCTGCATCAAGATTCAACAACTGTCGGCCCGCATCCCGATCTGAACGCCAGCCCGAAGAAAACCTATGTCAAAATCCTGTCACTCACCGCCGCCGTCTCTCTGAGAATCAAGGAACTGCAAATCTGCCGTTTCACCGCCGTCTACGCAGAACACTTGTTGCTGTAGAACCAAGGATCCGTCGATTACTGTTTCCAAACTTAGGTGCATGTCGGTTGGCTCATACAGCGTCTTTTTGGACACCCTATCCCATAGAAAAGAGGCTGGTCGGAGGATCAATGCCCGACGACAGCATTTGCATCAAAGACCATCACCGCCAAAGTAGACATGTTTCTTTCCCAAGAGGCAGGCGCGGAATCGCGTAACCCAAACAGGTAAGATTCTTTTGCTCCTTCCTTCTCGTGGTGCGAGAGCTGCAGAACCACACAACCCACGTAATGACTTCTCGATCGTTCCAACACTTGTGCCTCTCCTGTGAGAACAAGAGTGCGCATGTCTGTGAACTCTAGCTCGATCCTGTCTGTGTTTCTATTTGCAGCAAGCAGGCTTCAACGTTCGCGATGAACGATCAAGATTCGTCTCTGCAGCGTCAACGCCAGCATGCGATCCGAACGTCAATGAAATAGTGCGTGAGTTAGGTGTCTTAGCAACAAAGACAGACGGGCGAAGAAAAGGCACGAGACAACAGAGGTGGGATGCTGCAGCGAACGCAATGCTGCATGCAGGGAAACGCCAGCTCTGGCAAACAGGTTGGATATGTAGAACCATCAATTTCCTGTCTCTTTGCTATAGTATACATTGCATCATCAACTCTATCATCAGTCCATCGATCCAGCACAATCAACAAGATCCAGCATCGCCACATCCTCATCCACCAGACCTGACACAACCACGCCCTCATCAGTCAACCAAGTGCCTGAGAATCGTTTCCACCTTCGAGCGCTGCGGCCACAAGGAGTCCATCGCACACGTCCAGTACTGCAAGAACGCTCTCGAGGCCTGGCCTTCTGCCATGTGTTCGATCCCCACCGGCGACACGGCCGATCCAGTCTACGACATCCACAACTTCTGTCCTTCATGCGCCCTCCACCGCACCATCATCACCACCAACGGACACCTGCAAGAGGGTACAAGCACCGTCAACATCGTCTACCAGGTCCAGACCCCTGCCAAGGCAAGGCATTTTGCCGATGTGAGCAACGACAAGCAGACCACCGATGTGCCTCTGAAGTGGAAGGAGAGCGGCGGCGGCTTCAATGGCTTCTCCGCTGCTGCCGACAACCGGGACTCCGGCGCTACTGGTGGTGCTGTTGACTGTGCTGAAAGCTGGGCTGACTGGAATGACTCGTCTGCTGGAGCTCCCGCTGTTGATGGCAGCACCTCTGTCGCTACTGGTGCGACTGAGTTGCGTGGTGGTGCTGGCGAGACTGAGAAGTGGAGCGACACGAGTGTTGAGGTGGAGCAGGGCTTCCAGGAGGTGTTCTCATGACGTGGTGAACGAAGGGCGGCCGTACCAGGCTCTGGAGGGGAAGAGAGCGGCAGTCGGTTTCCTGTTGGCGAAATGATCGAGGTTTGGTTTGTCGTTCCTTGATAGGCGATTGGATTATCCGCCCGTGGAGCCTTGCTGGGCGTGTTTCTGCTTGAGCATCTTTTCCGTGCGCATGAACTCCCTGATGCCCACAGGCACGTTATCAAACAAATCTTTCTTCGCACTGTCGTCTCCTTGACCCCACAGTGCCTCACTGCCGCCTCCGTCGTCATCCATGCTGCTAGCCACATGCGCGGGCATGTCCGGCTCCGCCGCCGTGCCCGTAGCCTCCCCGCCTGCCCTCTGCGCCTGCAGCTTTTCTCTCGCTTCTGCGCTCTTGGTCGCCCATTCTTCAAAGTCCTCGCGATATACATCCCATACGCAGTTCACGCATCCGGACATACAGCAGTTATCCGGCTCGGCAGGTTTCGGCGGCACCATGATACCCGCCACGTTCTGCGACGCCTTGTCGATCTCGTCGCGGCGTTCCGCGGGCCCTGCAAGCCGTGATCCAAATACTATGCGCGCTCGCTCAACTACCTCTTCTTTTTCGGTCTTGGGCAGCGATTCGGGTGATGGCGGTTCTGGCGCTGTACGAGTTGCTGGTTGGATCTCCTCCTTGGGCTTGGAGAGGAGGTCGTCCTTGATGTCCTTCTTGGATGTTGAGAGGATGTCTGCGTAGTAGCCTGTCAAAGGGTACACTTGATCGTGGCTCCCAGTGTCGGTGCTGCGGAAGCGAACATGTTGCGGCACATGGTTGTAAGGTCTCGGGAGTACTGGTCGATGGGTTGACGTCGGTCGCAATGCTTGTACGATGTTCAGTGTACGTCTTCCCACGCTGCGCTCCATGTTCCAAAGGCGAGAAATGAGTGAGTGATAGTCACAGAGCCAAGCAAGAAATTCTACACGATATGGATCCGCGGAGTGCTACGTCATTGTTTATCTCGAGATCAGCATGCCGAGCCTGCCACCCTGTCATGGGATAGAGGTACCTGTACGGTTCGGAGCACAATGTTCAGTTGATGAAGCGTTGCCAAAGGCTTTCAGACCTTAGTGGGTACTCCTTGTCATTGATTATCATAAAGCAGGAAAACATATGGGCCCACGTGCTGATAAGACATCTGGTCGCTCAAAGCAGCAGCACATGCGCACAGGAAAGAGATGTGTCGAAGGAAGATTACTCGAGTATATGATACCTGTTTGCTACACACAACCATCGAAAAAACATGGCTGAACTATTCCCACCACCTCTCCTCCAAACTCTCCAAAAAGTCCAACTCGACACCAAAGAAGCTCTTCCACACATCGACCTCCAACCGCCAAGGCCTCGTTGTAAGTGCAAAGAAAGCGATAGTTGTGTAGTTTCTACACATTTCCCTGTTCTTGCCTACCACGAGCACCTTGTCGCCCTTCAAAAATACCTTGCCTTCGACTTTGCTTTCATACTCGTTGAGGCGTAGACGCAAAGCATGGTGGATGCTCCACTCGCTGAACGGCATGTCCTTGGGAACGAACTTCCATTCCCATGTGCGGCCCAGGTCGTCCGCAAAGGACGTGCCGTCACGATTGTCGTAGCCCAGCATAAGTGGCCAGAAATGTGGTGCTGACCAGATACGCATAAACGAAAAGTGTGCGTCGGGGTTCTTTGCTGCATAATCGCGTGCTGTCTCGAGCAAAGGCGTAATCTTGGCTGGATCTTGCATGGGTTGTCGTGGCTTCATCTCCTGTGCGTCTTCGCGGAAGTCAAAGTACAGCTGCATTTGTCCCGGGCGTTCGGGCTCAGTGAGACACACGGCACAGCCGGAATATTCAGGCTTGTAGCGTGGTGCTAGGAGACCATGTCGATAAAGGTGAGCAATGGTGGGCCGCGTAATGTATTTCCAGTCTTGCGGGTACTTGTCTGATGCCCATAGAAACACGCCGTTGCCGCTCTTCATGACCGAGTTGCGGATCTGGTCCCACTCTGCCCATTGAGAGGGAGGCCTGGTACGGTTCGAGTGCGAAGAGCGAACATCAGGAACGGTTTTGGCGCGCTTGACCTGGTCGAAGAGGACGGACCCCTTGAAAGGCAGTCCTTCTTCAGAACTGAAGAATGGATTGTCGTGCTGAAAGAAGCAGGTGATCAAAGCGTTAGCGAAGGTCATGTCCCGCTTGACTCTCCGGTGCACATCTGGCTCAATCTCAAGAAGCATCATGAGCATGAACTGGCGCTCCAACATGCTAGGCGCCCACGAGCTTTTTGTGCCTTTGGCAAAGAAATCCATGTACGCCTTCAGGATCTGCTGCGTTTCTGCGTATCGTTCCTGAGCCCCGGGCTCGAGATCGGCCTTGTGCCACGCTTCCTTGAAGCTGCTGGCTCTTGTGCGGTCGATGAAGAGCTCCCACTCTTCCTTCATATCCTCGATTTCTCCTCTGGGGGTCATGATCGTAGGTCTTTTCTTGGCTGGTCGGTTGCCCGTCTCATTAGTTTCCCGAAGTGCCGAAAGCGACGGGTCTTCCCATAACTCCAAAGCCATAGCCATGTCCTGCCATGCAGGCTCCTTTTCGCTGTGATCGTCGACCCATCGACCGCGGATCGTCACACCAGCTGCTTCTGACAGTTCCTCGATGACGCCCTCAGCATACTCTTCATCTGATTCCCACTCGCTCCCGTCATCTTCATCTTCGGAGACCTCTTGGTATTCTGTGTCACTCAGCTCTTCATCGGTATCGAGGTCATTAATCCATCGGTTCAGATCGAGTCCATGGTGTTCAAAGTTATGCATCTTGCCTGTCTGAGTTGCAAGCACGCCTTCGTCGCCAGCGTCCGAATGTGTGTCGGCCTTGGCCAGCTCCTGGCCTGAGCTTGATACTGCCAGTTCTGCAGCCTTCCGCGCAACCACGACAATCTTTTTGGCCATCTCGGGAACCTCTTCGGCCATGCCCTCGTTAGTCCACAAACTTTGGTCCCAAGGAAAAAGAATCTGGTCTTCCAGCATGTCCTCCTGCCTGTACAGCAGTTGGGGCGGCGGTTCCTCTCGATGACTTCCATCACTGTCTCTTGAGAAGTACCTCATTCTGGTTCCGTCGCTGTGGATCCAGTCCCAGATGCTCTTGCTTTTGCCCCATTCGTCGGGACGTAGATCTCGTGCTCGGGAAAGATGCTCGTCTCGAGTTATGGTACGCAATACATGCTCGGCAGGCTTGTAGAAATCCTTCGGATCTGCAAATTGTTAGAATCAAGCTTCGCGTGGTCCACTGCATACGTACCTCTGAAGCGCAAAGCCCTGATCAGTAGCTCCTGAATTGAATTGTAGAGAGAAGAGTAGTGCTCGCCTGCTTCGATGTCCCATACAACGATGTCGTAGTGATCCTTGAAACCCAGGTGCCACTCGCGGAACCGATCAATTTCATCCCAAAACTTGTCGTCGATTTCTTTGACGATTTGCCATTCCGAACGACTTGCTCTACCAAGACCAGACTTGGTTCTGATAAGCCACTTGTGTTCCTGCGAAGGTTGAACTATGATATTACCAGTGCGGCCATCGCGCACAATAATGGCCATCTTATAAGATTCCATGACAGCATATTGGATCCACCGTCTGGTGACCGGGTCGTTACGCTTCATGTGAGCACATACAAAATTGCGAGTTTCTATGGCGTGGTGAGAGCGGCGCTGTCCGTGTGCGCGAGATCCAGTTTGGTGGTGCGATGTCATATGAGCTGCCTGATCCATCTGAAAGTAAGGTATGAAGCCTAGTTTTGTTAGCAGTGCAACTGACACACGAACATCAGCGGGTTCGTCGTACCAACTTGCAGGAGTTGTTCATGCATGATATTCCTGATCCAGGTCGCCCACTGAGCAGCTGGGAAGTAATGGTTTAGTGTGAGGATATTGAGCTCGAAAAACTCATCCCAACTTCGGGCCAAGTGTACTGCATCGAACAAGGAGCAGTCTTTGGCAATAACCGAGAACTGCAACCATCCGCCTCTAGACATGGCCTTTTCACTCGCTGTTCCCTGCGTTAGTGATTGTGTTGGTCATGAGTTTAGACTTGGGTACTCACGATAGTTGTAGATGAATTTGCCACAAACCTTGACACGAATCTTTTTGATGTGGTATTGTTGCTGGTCATCGACATCACCAAAATCGACGAATGTCGTTGGGTCCGTAACGTCAGGCATGGTCCTTTCTCGTTTTTCCTTGAGTTCCTTTTCTCGCTTGGTCTTGACGCTCTTCACTGGAAACATAGGCCTAGAGGTGAATTTGGTACGTCCCACGGGCGCTTCAGTGCTCGCAGCAGCAGGAGTGGCATCGTCTTCGTCAGGCTCGTTGTCCTCGCGACCAAGATCGGCACATGCGTCTCGCAGTTCCTGGAGTCCAGGCTGCTCCATCTTGAGACACAAGTCTCGCAGATCTGTATTGGTGACGGCGGCATCGTTGAGGAATTCATCGACGTTTTCGGCTCGCAAAGCTGCGGGTAGCAGAGTCGCATGACCCAGCAGCAATCTACAAAACAACAGTTGCTTGATCTCGGGAATTTGCTGCATAAGAAACTCAATCTCATATTCGGCAAGAGGGAAAGTCTTGTCAGTGACGACTTCGGTCTTCGAAGGGTCATCGGGATGGAAAGTTTGCAAAACACCGCCCATCTTTGAGCCTTCGCGCAGACGGGTGCGGACTTCTTCTGGCGTCTCGATATGAACCTCGCCAGGCTTGGGCTTGGTAGCTTCCTGTGTTTCGGCAGCCTTGGCCTTTTGCCGTGCCTTCTTCCTGGCACTCTTGGATCTAGTCGACTCGACGACGTCGTTGCCTGCAGCCTCACGCAACGGCAGCGTCGTAGCCTCGTTCTTTGCGCCCGACGGCTCAGGGGTATGCGCCGGCGGTGCCTTTGGGGATGTCGGCTCGTCGGATGCGGTGGTGATAGGAGTGGCAAGCCAGAGAAAGCGTCGAATGAGATCAATGTAGTTTCCACGCTCATCCTCGACGACATGCTCGATAGGATCCCAAGCCTCGTCGTCAAAGTCGGAAAGTTGTTCGTCGAGCTTTTGACGTTCCTCGCACGCCTTTTCGAGGTACTCGGCCTGCCTCTTTTCATTCTCTTTCTGCCTCAGCGTGTCGAGACGGGCCTGGACGTCCTTCCAATGACGCTTGAACAAAGCGGCCTCCTGTTTGATCTTCTTCTTCTCGGCATGGCGCTCTTTTTCCTCATCGTCTTCGAGGTTACGGACCCAGCCGAACCACTGCTGCTGCCTGTACAAGACGTCGGCGGTGCGTCGCTCAAGCCTTTCAAGGGCGCGTCCGACATTGTGTTTTTCGCTAACGAGATGATCAAGGTAGTGCTGGTGGCCGTAGTCGAGCTCAAGGGCGTAGAAACGAGAGTGGTGAAGGCTGCGCGCGCGGATACACCGATCAAGCAGAGCATGTTGGTTGAACAAAAAAGCGTGCAGGGACTTGAGCGTGTCCTCGTCATGTACATGTTCAAAGGTGAGCTTGTGAAGGGGGCGGTCCGGGCGATTGGCAAGGTAGGCGGGAGGGTTGCGCTGCAAGGCATCCAACTGGGCGCCTCTGCGCTTGTAACCCTTGTACAGACCTGGGCAAGTCAATGGGGTGCGGGCAGGGTGCAGAGGGGGTTTGTGGCTCACTGTAGACCTGTCGGGCGTGGAAGGAGCAGAACAGGCCATTGGCGTTGGTGGCGTCTTCGCTGCACCGCCGCTCGTCCGACACATACAGCGCCTGGCATTGAGGCGCCATATGGGCCAAGACTCTTGCTGACTATGGGCCAAAACTCTTGCTGACTATGGGCCAAGACTCTTGCTGGCTATGGGCCCAGACGCGGGACAGGCGTGTGCCTGCGCGGTCAAGAACAAGTGTCTGCTCAGATGCACGATGGTAGCGGTGCGTACAAGGACGACGCGACGACTCGAGCGCGGGGCCGAGAGCTTCGACGAGGATTCGCAACGCGCCCTCTCCGCTTTTCACATGTCTGTCGTAAGTAATTTACTTATTAAATTCTTGGATGCTCGTTGGACGTCGGCACCGGATGCTGCGACTGCGGCAGACTGTCGGCTTGGGAGTAGCTTAGCTCGTCCGCCTCCAACGACTTGCCAAAGCCCCAGGCACCCGTTGGACGAAACATGGCAGCGTCAATTGGGCTGCCTGGAGCATCGCGCTTGACCATGACCCGTCACCCCCGGCCGCGCCGGAGATAATCGACTGCATGTCGTGCCAAAGTCCGGCATGGCTTTGTCCGGATGCGCCGCTCGTCTTTTGCGGCGAGCATGAACGAATGAATAAATAACTCGCGCCTCCTGTGCCCGGCCATTGCTTGCTGTCATGCTCTCCACGCGGCCGCTGTGCAATCGCTCAATTGCCGCCACCATCACACTTGGCCCGCGCCAGCAGCCCTTTCACACGGCCGCCAGAATGGCTTCCGCTTCGGCTTCCACTTCGTCTGCCCTGTACGCGACCGTCTCGTCCTCGTCGCAAGCCACCGGCGCTGTCCCTGCCGACACAAAAGAGCTGCGCCATCACAACAAGAATGGAAAGGGCTTCATCAACCCCTGGGATTCCTACGTCGACAGGTCCGCGACCCAGATTGTCTCGGCCTTGATATGGTACACACACCTACCTGCTTCCACTCAGGCTTCTCAACCGACATACTGACCTCTGACCAGGCGCAAGCTCACCGGCAAACAAAACACCCCCGATACAACCCCGCCCACCGTGCCCGTCCAAAAACCCCATTTCCTGCCCACACGCCACACAAAGACCTTGCGAGCAACATGGCTGGCACATGCCTGTTACTACGTCGAGTTCCCCACCGGCCTGCGCGTCCTCTTCGACCCCGTCTTTGAGCAGAGATGCTCGCCCTTCTCTTTCATGGGTCCCAAACGCTACACAGAAATGCCATGTGACATCTCCGACATCCCAATCATCGACGCCGTCGTCATCTCCCACAGCCACTACGACCACCTCTCCTATCCCACCATCCTGAAGATCAAAGAAAAGCACCCCAATGCCCACTTCTTCGCTCCACTGGGCAACAAGAAATGGTTTTCCAAATGCGGCATCCAGAACATGACCGAGTTGGACTGGTGGGAATCGAGAGACTTCACCTTGTCCGCAAATAAGCAGCACGCGAATACCCCACACACCGAGTCCGAGTCCACTGTGAATGCTGGTGGTGCTGAAGATATTAAAGCCGTCATTGGTTGTCTGCCGTGTCAGCACACTAGGTAATCCTGGCCAAGACCTACTCCATCCTACCCAAACACTGACCTTGAACCTAGTGCTCGCACTCCTTTTGACAAGTCGCACACCCTTTGGGGCTCTTGGAGCATCGAGAGTGGCGGCAAGAAGATTTGGTTCGGAGGGTTCGTTCCAAAATCCTTCACTTCTGGAACATGGAACATTCAAGTTGACCCTGACCCACAGAGACACCGGATATCGCTCCGTTCCCGATCTTCCCGAGGAAGAGAATGACTACGATGAAAAGCACAATTACCCGACTTGCCCGGCTTTTAAGGAGATTGGCAATCTCAGGGGTCCCTTCGACCTGGGTCTGATCCCCATCGGCGCCTACGACCCTCGCTTCATCATGTCGCCCATGTAAACATGTCTGCATCTGTCTCAATGTGTCTCTGCTGATCGTTTTCAGGCACGCAAATCCCTTTGACAGTGTCAACATTTTCATCGATACACAGTGCAAGAGAGCACTTGGAATTCACTGGGGCACTTGGGTGCTGACCGAGGAAGAAGTCTTGGAGCCACCGAAGTTGCTAAGGCAAGCCATGGCATGGAAGAAATTGCCCGAAGAGGGCGTGTTCGATGTCTGCGATATTGGTGAGAGTCGCGAATACTGATATTTGCCGCCATTTCTCAGAGTCAACCACGTCTAGACCGATGTTCGGTTACAGAAGGGGTATATTGTCGTGCGTATCTTCTTCCCTCGATTCTATGTCCCACCCTGCCTGCTATCAATATCGAAACAAAGGAAAAGGCAAAGGAGAGACGACGAAGCCATGCACATCCCGACTTCAATTACACATTAAAAGCATTTTTCGATTTCATCCCCAAGATCTCCTCACAATCTCTGCCACAAGATCTCTCTAAAGTCCAGCGAACAAGAGACCCAATGCGCCAATACCAACGACCATGGAGCCAAGACCAAAGGATTGGGCAGCGCCGCCAGTGCTAGGAGTGACTGTCGGTGTGGCAGGGGGCGTGTATTCACCAGTGGTGGCGGTGTAGTTGACAACAGAAGTGCCTGTACCGACGGGCCAGTTGGAGGCGACGGTGGCAGGGCTGCCAGCATCAGTGGTAAGGGCGGCGGCGGTGCTGGTTGCGGCGTCTGCTGCAGAAGACAGCGACGAAGCCAAAGACTCGGCAGTGGTTGCAGCAGCGGCAGCAGACGATGCGGCGGCCGGGGCAAGGTCGGGACAGATGGCTGCGGTCAGGCCCAGGGTTTCTGTATGACTGTCAGGACTGTTCAAGGGCATGTTGCGGAACAGCACGAGATGCTTACTGGCTTGGTCCTCAGCCGAGCAGTCGGCCTTGACAGCCTCTTGCAGAGTTGACAGCAGCTGGGCGTTACCGCAGATGCAGTCAGAGTCTGCGATGGTGCAACCCAAGTTGGCGATTCCTTGGATCAGGGGCTGTTGGGCGCAGGTGGGTATCTGAGTGATGACACTAGGGTCAATGGCAGCGCGGGCGACAGCGGCAAGGCCGGCAAAGAAAAAGACAGTCGAACGCATGTTTGGTGTGACGATGATGACTGTTTGTTGTCTTCAGCCAGGCAGTGGTGTGAAGGAGGACAAGTTACTTGCTGCCGGCCTCTTCCTTTTCTATTCCTACATTCTTGCTTTCATCCAGACGCCACTTCTTGCGTTCCTCATCAGTTGTTTGTTTTCATCCACTGCCAATCTCGGCTTCTTGAGGACCCAGGAATGCACAGCCGGTCTCCCAGCAATCTGCTACAGTGGCTACCGCAAGCGGCACGGAGGCGAAAAGGGACAAAGGAATGCAAAGAATATTCCGAGACCGCCACCCCCACAACACAACGTCAGTGGTAATGGTTGAGATGAGGACTTTCTTTGTCTTTCCGCGTTCGTTGATGCCGCTGCACACGACACGGCATGAAGACATCTATGGTACCGCATACTCGGCCCGTGCAGCAGTAATGAGAGCAAAGAAAAATACATAGCAGTGTTTCCATCTGGTAGCGACTATGATGACATTGAAGCGGGATGAAGGTAATTGCCATGGTAGATAATGCTGCCCTTTTTGCCCATCTCCTTTTCCCTCCCACAGCTTTCTCCAACTATGATCCCCAGGAAGAATCAAGTACCAGCACCACTAGCATGGCTCCATTTCACTGCCCACGCAAAGACGCTCAGAGACGTCTGCCGCACTCACAGGCCTTCGAGGCCTCGGCCCAAAGAAACCCGTCACGCTCAATGAGCCATGCCCGCAACACCTCGAGCGAGCCAGAAGCAAACGCTCACCATGGCGGCCAAGATCTAGGCACATACACGCTCACAATGCGCCGCTGGACGCTCTGTCAGCTGCGAGCCTCGGTCGCCATTCCCCCTTACAGCCGTCCCAGCCGCCACAGCAGCTACAATGCACCAGGCGATTACAGCTACGGCAGCACGCCCACCATTGTTTCTCCCCTCTACCCCACCAACTCGTCGCTCTTCGAGTGCAACATCAAGACCCCCGATGCTCGAACGGGTGACGAAGCCGAAGGGCTTGGGGACGTGGGCATAACGCCGTGCAACACGCCGAGCAGACGAGGACTGATGAGGCGAAGCACCGTCGCTGCTGAGGCGGCAGCGAGGAAGAAAGCCAGGGACGAGGTCAGGGACGAAGGGGAACGACAAGCAAGGTTGAGGCCTGTCGAGTTGGTGAGAAGTTTGAGTTGCGCGGCCTAATGACATTGGATTCTGTGCATGGGACGAGATTGAATGGGACTGTATGCTAAAGAGTACATTTGGTTACGTTTGCCGCTGTGTCTATCTACCTACCTACCCATCGCATCCTATACAACAAAGCAGCGGAACAACAGCAGACTGGTAAAAACATGGCGGCATTCTTGCTTGGGGCCTCACATCCCATATCTCCCCGAGAACTAGTTCCAACTCGCTACTTGTGCTCGATTGTCGGGATAAAAATAAAATAAAATAAAAGACGCTGTCATTAACTACTCCATCCCTTCGCTTCAGTGATGTCCATCTAAGCGGCATCTCCATTGGTGCCGTTGGTGGCAGCTTGGGCGGGAGCAGTCAGAATGCTGAATTGACCACCAGCAGTTGCGTAATTGAGCTTCTTGCCTCTGGTGGCAGTGTTGTCGATCTTGGTGGCAACCTCGACATCGTCGTCGGTGCCCTGACCAGTCTGGTAGTTGGTGGAGAATCCCCAAGAGTAAGCATGGCCTTCTTGGGTGATGGCGAACGAATGGTCAGAGGCAGCGGTTGCAAAAATGACCTTGCCATCAATGCCCTTCACGGCAGTGGGCACCTTGAGGATACGGGGCTTGCCACGCTCATCCTTGACAGTAGCTTCATCGGGCAGGTCTGCGACGTTGATGCCGCATTGGGAGCCGTCAAGACGACCCCAAACCAGACACTCGCCGGCACCAGTCACGGCAATACTGTGGTGACCACCACCTTTGATGCAGCTAACCTCTCTGCCAGATAGAGCATCAACGACCTCGGGCTTCAGAACGACAGCATCGTCCTCGCCGGCATTGTCGGAGATGCCAGTCTCTCCGTAGTTGTTGAGACCCCAAGCCCAGACGCGATCTTTGGTGTCGATGGCAAAGCTGTGATAGTCACCACATTGGATGTACTTGATCTGCTTTCTGGGAAGGCCAAATTCTCTAGGGACGAGGCCTTGTACCTTTGTGCGTTCAACAACGCGACGGCCAAGCTGGTTTTGCTGACCTGAACCCCAAGCGAAAACGTTGCCGTTGACATCGAGGGCGAGGACATGGTTGGCGCCGCAGCTAATGTGCTTGATCTTTTTGAGGTCGGGAAGCAGCATGGGCGTACGCTGCACCAGAGAGTCGGCAGTAAAGCCAAAAATGCCTTCGTTGCTTCTGAAAGTTCCCCAACCCCAGACCTTGCCGTCGTCGGTCAGGGCGAACGAGTTCGAGTCACCAGCGGCGACCTGGGTGAAGACGGTGTCTTCGGGGAAGACGTCGGAAGGAATAGCAGTAGGGGTGCTCTCACGGGGGTTCATGCCAGAGTCTCCGTTTTCGTCATCCGAGTCGCTGTCTTCTTCGTCTTCAACGTCGCGGAGACCGCCCTCCCATGTCGTGTCTCTGCCGAGCGCGCCCTGGTCGTTGACACCCCAGGTAAGAATCTTGTTGTCGTGGGTCAGGGCAATGACGTGCATGCCTCCCGCGGCGATCTGCACAACACCGACGGAGCTGGCAGCCAAGTTGGGGTTGAGGCGGGGGCGCTTGACATCAATGGCCTTCTTGGAGCTGCCGAGGCCCAGTTCGCCAGAAGAGCCCTCGCCGAAGACGAAGACGTCGAGGCGCTCAGTGGGCGCGTCGTTGATGACGGGGCCCTTGGGGGCGACCTTTGGCTTCTTGGCCAAGGCGGGCTCAGGAGTAGCGGTGGCCTTGCGCTTTCTTGAAACAGGCGCCTTTGTCTCTGCAGGGGCTTCCGAGGCGGCCTTCTTGGGCCGGCCGGGCTTCTTCTTGGGGGCTTCTGCCATTTCTTTAGCCTGTCTGACGACCGAGACTTGTCGTACGTGGGGCAACGCACCCTCTTCTGCTTTGGCGGCCTTGGGCCTTCCGCGCCCTCTGCCGGTAGGGGCCGTCTTGGGTTCCGAGTCAGACTTGGAGGCAACCTTTGCCTTTGTGTTGGCTGCGGGTTTGGCGGCTGCGCGCGTCGATGCCTTCTTGGGGGGCATGTCGGCTTCTGCGTCTTTGGTCTTCTTGATGTATTTTACGCCGGCCACTGCAGCTGTCAGCAAACGCGTCATGGGGCGCAATGGATGGCGACGAGGGCGCGAACTTGGAAGATGGTTTGCTGCAATTCTGGCGCCGAGAACTGACTCGATTTATGCTGTGGTCACAAGGGGCGATGGTCGAGGATGCGGCGACCGTGATTGATCAGGTGGCGAGATGGACAGACGGGTTGTGTTGTCAGAGAGGAAAATCTCGTGATTGTGGTTGCGGTGGAAAAGCGCGTCTCCAAGTCGACTCGTCGTGACTTTGGAGCATTCCAAAGCTTGGGCCGCCAACTCCCGAGTCTCTGATTATTGCTTCCTTTTTTTCCTATTGTCCTCTTGACAATCACTTGTCTCTTTATTCTGACCCCGCGACATTAATGCTTCTTTCACTTTCTGCACGCTGTTCCCAATGCCACATCGCCCTGGTTGTCCATGTCTTTGCAGCCTATTCCCGACATGTTGCCTGGCCGTTCACTGAACAACGTCTAGACTTCACACGCCGTCAGAAGAATGACGAATGCGCTCGAGCTGCCTCGCGTTAGACAATGCCCTCACTTTTGCAGCGTTGGCAGCCAGTTGTAGGCATCCTCCT
Organism: Aureobasidium mangrovei; assembly: GCA_021014315.1. Classification (NCBI taxonomy): domain Eukaryota; kingdom Fungi; phylum Ascomycota; class Dothideomycetes; order Dothideales; family Saccotheciaceae; genus Aureobasidium; species Aureobasidium mangrovei. The sequence goes on along the minus strand of JAJJJQ010000001.1, from coordinate 533,714 downwards.
GAGCTCAACGAAGGCGCTGCCTTCCTGTTCTCCTCCTTCCATATTAGTGCGCACAGTCGATTTCCTCAGCTTTCGTGCATCGTCATCCCATGCACGTGCCATGTTTGTCTCGTCACCAAACTCTTGCTTTCCCCGCATTCTGTCGGCTCCTCGGCCTATCGCGCACCTTACTGCTGTACCGACACCCATGATCAGAAGGCAGATTCTACAACTAAGTTAGGTAGTGCTGCTTAACCCATCTTGTTTCATTGTCCTCTTCCTCGATCCTGTTCTGCGTCTGAGATGATGTCTGCACAATCCGTCCCCGCTTTCGCCGAGCTGCCTCTGGACAAGGACGGGCCATTCCTAAATGCCTGGGGACTGTAAGGTCCATATCTCGGACGTATGACTTTGCATATACTGAGGACTGCAGATACGGCAGAGATGACCAGTTGGGCTTTCTAAACCGTCTCACAGATGATGTAGTCAAAGAAGCGGCCAAAGAAATCCAGTTGGGGACAAGGTAATCTTGTACTCCTAGCCATCAGGGCGACCCTGGCATACTACTCCTATCAGGCATCCTAACACAATACGCTTTCAGGATCTCACTGAACTGGCCCCTGGATGCTCAGAATGACATTCCGTTCTTCGGTCGTCAGGTCTTCCACAAGAACGTGTATCAAAAGCCTCCTCGGATTGTGAACGATGACGTGTGGACATTCAACACCCAGAGCAGCAGTCAATGTGAGCCTTCCAAATTCCCATCGAACAACACACTCTGAGTTGAGATCCCAGGGGATGGCCTTCGCCACTTTGCCTACCAAAAAGAAGCAAAGTTCTATAACGGGGTTACGCTGGACGATATCCATGGCGAAAGCAAGTCCAACGTCAATGGCATTGGTGCATGGAGCGAGAAAGGCATCGTCGGTCGTGGCATACTGCTCGATTATGAAGCATGGCGCGAAACTTTCGGACGTCCGCTCAAAGACGCATTCAAGCCAGGGACTATAACTTTGTCAGAGCTCAAAGCGGCCATTGAATGGCAAGGCGTTGAAATTCACTTTGGTGACATTCTCATCATTCGTTCTGGTACGTCGTCCATGTCAAGATTTTTCCTTGACAGTACTTGGACTTACGATGCACCAGGCTACATGGATCAATACACCAAGCGTTCGAGAGGGGACCTCGAAGCTCTCAGCAAGATCGTTCCACCCACCTTCCTAGGTGTCGAACAGAGCACCGAAGTTCTGAGCTGGATTTGGGACAATTTCTCCGCTGTTGCCGGAGACCAACCTTCGTTTGAGTGTTGGCGTATGTATCTTCCTTTCCAAGCTCTGTCTCTGCAAACCGCCCCACTCCACCTTTCCTATGGAGCTTTCTTTCGCTCAGTTCGTCTCTCATGTCAAACTGACATATCTTGACTTATAGCATCATCTCAGCAGTACATGCTTCACGAAGTACTTCTGGCTGGCTGGGGTTGCCCGATTGGCGAATTATTCGACCTCGAAGCTCTGTCACGCCAATGCAAGAAGACCGGTCGCTACAGCTTCTTTGTGGCCAGTGAGCCTTGCAATGTAAGTCCATGGTCTTGTAGACAAATCAGCAAGAAACTCCGCTCAAACCGAATCTCCTGTCGCTTGTCAAGAAGACACCACGCTATAGAAATGCAGAAAGTGCTCTGGCTTGCAGATCTGTCCATCGAGAGCCTACTCCATCTACTTGGGCGAGCGACCTCTCTTTGGACGGGATCTCTTCTTGTCATATCATCTGCATTTCGACAGCACTCTCAAAGAGGCTCGATTTCGGCGACATCCGTTTGCCGAAGCATCTAACCTATCCACGATCATGCCACACTCACGCTAGAGGCACATGTCGCTAACCATCAATTCACAGGTACCTGGCGGTGTTGCTAGCCCACCAAACATGATTGCAATCCAGTAGATCCTAAACCGAGACGTGAAGTCTATGCGTCTGGATAACTTCTTGAGTGCAGTGGACTGGATTGGATTCGACTGGAATGGAATGGATTGGACTGGACTGGATATGATTTACTCCATGGATTCAATTGGATTCAATCCAGCTGGAATCTGGTTGGAGTAAGACACAATCCACGGATAGCGTGGATCGAGCATCGAGTTCATGGATAGCGCACCAATGTCGCCACAAACCTTTTCGCTCTTTTCCAAGGTGTCCGGCAATTCAAAAAAGGTAGCAACGCGCCTGTTGAACAAGAAAACATTCATTATCAATGCTCTCAGATATGATGGTTATAGGGATGCTTTTGACTCAAAAGATACAGTACATCTACTCGAGACTTTTGTTCTCATGCTTTTCTTTCCTGCTGCATCGTCTACTGCGTCTTCTTGTTCTCCTGAGGAGCGGCAGCCTTGTCGATCAAACCAGCACCAACCTCTGCCGTCTCGCGCCAGTTTCTCTGTCTGGCCCAGAATCTCTCCTCAACACGCGAGCTACGGAGACTGCTCTGTCTGGCCTCTTCCTCTAAGCTCTCACGCGTAATGGGCTCACCATATTTTCCGACTGGTGGAAGCTTCGCACTTTCGGCAAGACTCTCTGCAAAATAGCGTTGACGGACCATGAAACGGTCACGACGCTCCTTCTGGCGACCAGGGGAGTCGATCTTGCTGATGCCAATGCGAACAGCCCAGCGAATAAGCAGATAGATGTGCTCGGCAAAGAAGATAGTGAGAAGAAGGGCCCAGCCGCGGATGTCCTTGGGTGTGCCGTCAGGACCAAGGCCGTCGTTGCTGAAGAGGTAGACGAGAGCAGCAGTGGTGATACTTCCGAGCCAAGACAGGAAGGACAAAGAGTCCAACCAGGGTCCAATTGTGTCAGCGCGCTGGGGCGTGGGACGCTGCATCTCGATGCAGATCTTGACGGCGTCGGCACGGAGCTCGAGCCAGTTGTTTGCCAGGAACGACACAGCGGTCAGAGGCCAAACGGTGCTGAAGAGAGCCAAGTAACCAAACTGGACAACCATCTCACGCAGGTCAGAGGTGACATCGTAAACATCGAGCTCAGCTTCGCGACGGACGCGAGTCAGGAACGCAGCTTCGTCAGGATTGTCATTCTCAGAAGCGTCAGGGACCACGCCGCCTTTCTTTGCAGCCCGTTCGCTCTGCATCTGCTTGTACTTGATGAAGCCTTGACGCTTGAGATATGGCACAATAACTTCCATGCCAAGGTTGACGATCTGGGCCGTCACAGTGAAGTAGATAATCTGCTTGCGCAGGCGGTCAGGATTGATGACGAAAGAGCCAACCGTCGGTGCCTTCAACTGCTTCTCACTCTCGGCGAAAGGCCTGACGGTCAAGCTGAAGACGTCGAGATAGGGGACAACAACGCTGCCGAAGGGAACGTAGACAAAGGCTGTGAGGAAGACGGGCAGGTAAGAGGTGATGAAGTTCAGGACAAAGATCTTCTGCGTCATGGCGTATTGAAAGGCATCATCGGTCTCGTAGTTTTCGAATTTGGTCAACCTTTCAGCAAAGGTGGTCAGGATACCGTTCAGGACGGGCATGACGGTGGTCAAGATAATGGTAGGAAGAAACACCTAGACAATCAGTATGAAAAGTGTATTCTGTGATGGCAGCCACTCACCAAGACCGACTTCAGAGGACCATTGTAGATCTCAGAGATGAAGATCTCAATGCCGAAGCAGGTAGCGATCAAGCTACCGAGCACGATGGCAGCAGCAATGGCAAACGGGACTTGCAGAAGCTGACGCTGCAGACGCTTGGTGGCTGGGAAGATCTGGATCTTCTCACCAGTGACAGGGTCGGTCCCTTCCTTTTCGTGCTCGAATTCTCTTCGCTTGGTCTGGATCTTGGAGACGCCGCGAACGCCCCATCGCACGCCAAGGTCGACCTCCTGATGCTTCCAGTACTCGACGAAGACAACGCACCACAGGGTACTGACAATGGCGTAGATGGGCGAGAACTTGCCCAAGAGGAGCCAGGCAGTCGCTCCAAACGCGGCGGGGAAAACGAGGAAAGTAAAGTACGACTGGGTGAAGGCAAAGTAGAAGGCAATCTTCTCGCCCAACCTGTTTCTGATCTCGTCGAGGTCCTCGGGCTCCAGGAGATACTTCCTACTCCATCTCTTGATCCACTCTTTGTTGTAGGCGTGGTCGTGTAGGGCGAAGATGGACTCGACGTTCTCCCACTCGCCTTCCTTGGGGGTGATGCCGGCGCCACCCTCGTCTTGGGGATTGGTGATGAGGCGATGGATGATGCGGTAGCGCTCAGCCTCGTGAAGCGGCTCGGCCTCAAGGGACTCGCGAGTCTCCTTCTGCGGTGCTGCTGCCCTCACGCCGTGGATCCAGTCTCGAACTCTGCCTCGCCGTTAGTTTGAAGCTTCAATACCGCGTGTGACATGCTCACCTCGAACGATAAACCTCTGCAAAGACATGCTCCTCGCTGGCGACCTTGACAAAGACGAGCAGGGAGTGACTGTCGCCATTGCGTACTTCTGTAGCCAATCCGACACTTGCCAGTCGTTCCACGAGCTTTGCGAATTTCCCTCCTGCTTCAGCTTTGCCTGGTGTTCATCAGCACATTGTTCCATCAATACGATGGCGTCTCGTACTGGTGGTTGCAAAACGGTAGACCAGCACATAATCAGTCTCCATGTTGGTCTGAAGACCCTTGTTGTTCTCCTTGAAGGCTGGAGACGATGCCATCTTGTCGAAAGGCTCTCTGCACCGACAATTGATCTGGATTGACCGTGGGATGTTAGATTAAAGGGAGGATCAATTTAGGGGAGATCAATGTAATAAGTTGAGGGAGAGAGCACGCAAGTCGAGCTCGAAACCAAGTTTCGAGAGCTCAGCGATCTCTGATGACGTCGTTTCACATGCAACTTGAGGTGCCTTTGTCCGACAACCCGACCACCTCCACCCTGACCCATTAGCGCTGCCATCAGACTCAGAGCATCTGCCAGACATGAATCCATGACCACAAAAAGGCATGCTCTCCCCGTTCGCGCCCTCGTCGCCGTTTGAGCCACCTTCTCTCCTGTACCTCTTCTTATTGTCCCCGCCCAAATTTCTATTACGGACAATTCACCGCATCATCTCTTTCCTACGCTCCGCCCCTTCCTTACCTGCCAATTCCATCCCCATCAAAGTTGTCTGTCTTTCAGACACTCACTGCCAAATTCCCACCAAAGTCCCGGATGGCGACCTTCTAATCCACGCGGGCGATCTTACGAACGCGGGTACCCCCAAAGAAATCCAGGCACAAATAGACTGGCTCAACTCCCTGCCGCATGCACACAAAGTGGCTATTGCCGGTAACCATGACACGTATCTTGACCCACGGTCTAGGGCGACGCTCGATCCAGGAGATGTAAAGGGAGCCAAGCTAGACTGGGGAGATGTTCATTATCTGCAACACTCGAGCGTCACCCTGAGCTTTCCCCTTAGAAGAAATCGGAGGCTGCGGCTTCATGGAGCGCCTCAAATCCCGGCCTGTGGTGGCCCAGAATTCGCTTTTCAGTACCCTAGAGGTCAAGATGCCTGGCATGATACCATCCCGCCAGATACTGATGTCTTGGTGACGCACACACCTCCCAAAGGCTACATGGACTTGTATGGCCTAGGATGCGAACACCTGCTAAGCGAGATCTGGAGGGTCAAGCCGCGCTTGCACGTGTTTGGCCATGTTCATGCTGGAAGAGGAAAGGAGGTGATGCATTGGGACGAGGCGCAGCAAGCATTTGAACACGGCTGTAGCAGAGACGATGGGTTTATCCGAAGCACCCTGGACCTGTGGCTCTGGATCGATGTAGTCAAGGTCGCGTGGCACGGAGTCTCTAGCATTCTGTGGGATCGTGTGTGGGGAGGAGAAGGGAGACCATCTTGGTTGGTCAACGCCAGCGCCATGTATATCAATACTGGCCAGCTTGGAAATGTGCCTCAAGTAGTCGAGATATGATCAAGGGCTAGTTGGTCTTTCTTGAAAGTTTCGTGGGGGTAATGTACGGTCGAAACCGAAAGCAGCACAATCCTTTGATGAGCAAAAATCGAAATGATGCGATGTGACCAATGTTGAGCGAAGTCTGAGCAGTTTTGCAGGGGATATCCCTGCGGGTATGTAATAACAGAAGAAAAATGCTACTTTATTTCTTGGAGCCGCCACCAGCCTTCCAGGCAGCTGCTCTGTTGCTGCTCCTGGTTCTCGGCTTGCCCTTCTTCTTTCCCGAGCCACCGAGCTTGAGACCGCTTTTTCCTGACTTGGCACTGGCTCTGTGGCCTTCGAAGATGAAGCTCTCAGGAGCCTTGAAGCCTTCCCTTTGGCCTCCAAGGGGACCACCCTTGCGCACTTGAGCCGCCGCAGCACGGCCAAGCAGCTTACCCGCACGTCCCATGTTGGACTGCACTTGCGGATCTGCCTTGGGGTTGTAAATGCCCTTGCCCTTTGCACCGGTGAAGGCAGGCGCTTTGGTGCTGTTGCCACCAGGCTTAGTGTTACGCTTGATGCTCTTCGCGCGTGTGACACGGAGCTTGCGAGGCAGCATAGGAGGGAACTTCTTCTCATTGAGAAGGAGAGCGGCTTCAACAGCGTTTTCGTCCTAAGAGTTGTTAGTCACCGGGTCAATGTAGAGGGCAGTGTAACATACAGTGAATTGGACGTAGGCAAAGCCCTTGCCAACTCTCGTCTTTGCGTCGCGGGGCACACGAACACTCTCGACCTTGCCGCAGGTCGAGAAGGAGCGCCAGAGGCCTTCCTCAACATCACTAGGAGTCTTGTTGCCCTTACGCGTACCCTTGCCCTCCTCAGCATTGGCCTTGTCGATATTGGTTTCGTCGTCGACAAAGCCAAGGTTGCCAACAAAGACACAGCGTTTGGGATCCGTCTTTGCAGGATGAGCAACCTCGTCAACACGCAGATGGCGGTCCAACACAACTGTGCCATTGAGACGGCGAGCGGCCTCACGAGCCAATGCGGGCGAGGAGTAGACGGCATACGCATTTGTAGATTTTGTCGTTGCCTCCATGAGTTCCTTCTTGGCATAGGCGGCCTTCTTGGGAATGGCACTAGCGTATGCAGTGGAACGGAAGCGCAGAGACTCGACCTTGTGCGCGGGCTGGCCCTTTTCCGGATCGGCTAGATCATCAAAGAAAGAACCAAGGTGGCGCATGAGAGTCTTCTTGGCCGTCTTGGAGGTGATGGCTTCGGACGATACATTTCCCAGAAAGACGGTACGCTGCGATTTGACCAGATCCGAGTCGTTGTCGGGCTCCAGGGTTTCGTGCAATGGAGGAGGAGACATTTCCATGTCCTGGTCTTCCGGTGACGACTCGGCATCTTCATCCGCCTCCGAGTCCTGCTCGTCGTCGGTGGCAGCGGGCTTCTCGGTCTTCTGGCGCTTGGAAGAGCGAGCCTCCTTCTCTTTGGCGGCAGCCTTTTCCTCGTCGCGATTCAGACGCTGCATGTAGACGTCTTCCAGCTCGGGCTGCTTGTCCTTTCTCTTTCTCTTGCGGTTGGAACTTTCGAGAGCAGCCTCAGCGGCTTGCGCGGCATCGTGGACATGCGCGGGCTCGGCATGAGCGTCGGCATCTACTTGTTCATCATCGTCTTGGTCGGCGTCTACAGCTTCGAGCTCGTCGTCGTCGAGTTCCGAAAGCTCTTCATCATCTCCCTCGTCCTCGTCCTCGTCCTCGGCAGTAGCTTTGGGCGGGGGCGCAGTGTAGATTGGCTTGATGGCACCAAACTGGCCAAGTCAGCAATCACGAGCAGACCAGGACTGGAAATTAGAGTCATACGCTGTTGGCGAACAGAGAAGAAATATTCGGGTCGAGGGGAGCAGAGTTTGTGAGAGCAGAGGCCTTTGGCGTTTTTCCGGATTTTTGCGTCTTCTTGTCGGCCTTGTCCTTGGTGACAGGCTTGTCCTTTCTGTCTTTTGTATGCGCCATGACGGGATGGATTGTGTGCGACCAACAATAAACCGAGCTGCCAACGCGACAAGGAAAGAAACTGCTCGGGCTTAAGTGCGGCAATAACGGAAGATTGTCGGGAGCGCGGACCGGCCCAAGTGTGGGAAAGTGACGCTCGACGCTTGGGTGGTGGAGTGTGTTGCACGCAGAGCGAGAGCCGCAGCAGCAGCAGCAGCAGCAGCAGCACAAGTAGCAACTCGTCTTTCCTCGGTCGCTTTTGGAGCGCCTGTTGCTTTCGCCTCGCCATCTGATTATCGCAGCCTATTGCTCCTCCGCTCCCACCTGCTTGCTCTTCTTTGCTTACCCCATTCGACCACCCCTCGACGCCAGCATTCTCTGGGCCGCCCCGAGCTCTCTTTTCCTCGACGCGCTCGTGCCCGTCCGCGCCTTTCTGGCTCGCATTGCTGTGCCCCTCTCCCACTCCATCCCGGCCTCCGCTGCCCGCTGTAGGGCTCATGCACCATGCGCGACCATCAGCACCCAGCCGAAGCCTCTGGCTCGACGCCGCCTCCCCGCTCGCCAATCTTTGACCTCAATCGCAACTCGACTCCCTCTATCTCACCCCTCAGTACCACCTCCAAATCCGCTGCTCCTGCTCCCACCGGCCCCATCCCCATGCAGCTCGACAATGGCCACCAGTCCGACGCTTCGAGCAGCTTGAGCGACTACGACGCCGAGTTCGACGACCAAGATCAGAAAGATAACAACGACCGAGATTCCGAGGCAGAAACCGAACGCCTCGAGCGCTCTCCTCAAAAGTCTTGGATTCCCTCTCCCACAAAACTCAATCAGACGGCCGCTCCCTCTGAGCCTTTCTCTTCGCCCGCCCCTCAGCACCAATCTCCTTCACCCACGCACAGCCGTCTCGGTACGTCTGATACCCCACATCGTCACCTCAATGCTGATCCGCTTTTTCTAGCCTCTCCCACTGCCATCGCGGGCAGAAAACGCAAGCGCCCGAGTCCCATCAGCGACGCCGACAGTCCACTCTCCGAACACTCTGACTCCGAGGAGGCTCTTGCCCTCAACCACCACGAGCACATCAACCGAATGCCCGCGAGTCGACAAGAGACACCAGAACCTGTGGATGAAGTCGATGAGAACCCGTACATCTCACCTATGAAGGCTGCTCGTCTGAAAAGAGCGAAACAAAAGTCCAAACAGACTCGCGACCCATCGCCTGCGGCTCAGATAGCGGGCACCGAAGTCGACGAAGATGAAGGCGAAGACCAGAACGACGGCGACGATGAGACCAAGAAGCGCGCAACAGAAGCTTTCACCGCGATTGTCGAGCAGTTCCAAACCTTCCGCACAAAGTAAGTTGGATAGCTCTTTCTCACTCAAGACATATGCTAATGTTCTCACAGAATGCACGCCGAGCGCTTGGCCTCAGCCGAAGCTGAACTGGAGCAACTCAACCACACGCATCCCACCCATCCCGACTTCCTGGCCATGTTGCAGTGTATCACCGCGCGTCGCGATACCAAAATCCAACAAGAGATGAAGCTACGCGATTACAAACTGACCGCGCTCCGAAATCAAGTCCTCGCAGAACGCGCTCAGTTGCACACCCAGTACTTTCAGGAGGCGCGAGAGTTGCGCGACTCAATGTTGGAACAGCTTGGCAAGCAATGGTACGACATACAAAAAGAGCGCCGCCAATTTCAAGCCGACCAGCAGGACAACTACTCGTACAAGTTTCCTACAAAGCGATCCGAACAAGTGCGTAACCAGGAAAAATACAACCGCGAGGTCTCGATTCTGTCTGGCATGGCCAAATACCGAGGCTTCCCTGCGGCACCAGATATCCATGGCGCGCGCACCAACGAGCTGGACGACGACTTTAAAGCAATGCAGATCCCACGTCGGCAAGCGTTCCCCCAGCAGCATGTTCCCGCTTACCAGAGTCGCATGCATATACACTCGGCACCTGCGTCAGTACGTACCGCTGAAGAAAGGTTCATCGAACAGACGCCCTGGGCCAACCCGCAACATCCCTTGCATCACCAATCACGCACTCCTGGGCCCTTCGGCACCTACGGTATGCACCTCCAACCTAACTTGATGCGACAAGGTTCAGCTCAGGGCCAGCGAACCGCTTCTCCTTTCACCACACCTCTACCCAACCCAGCAAAGCGTGCCGAATACCCCCAGAATGGCCTTGGCTCCAACGATACAATTGGCATCCCTAGCGACCCTCCTTCAAGTGCTGTGCCACAGACTGCCGACAGACTCGCGCAAGGCCCCGTTGGAGGTGATGTGTCGCCGACAGATCAACTCAAGGTGCGCTCCGCTTTGGGCAATCCACTCGCCAACCGTGATGACAGGCGCAATTTCTCGGGTCTGTCAAGTGCTTCGACCATTGAAACTCCTAGCGACCCTGCCGATGTAGACCGATCTCATGGTGCTCATCACATCAGTAGTACATCAAATGGCTTTCCCGCAACACTTCCTGTCGAGTCTTCTGCTCCTCAGCAAGCATTCGTGACGAGCGCTCTGCACACCCAGAATGCGAAGCCCGATGAACGCAAACCAGAGCTGTACGAGAACGTCAACTACAGAAGGACACAACTAGGCGCATTTGGCACTCCCATGCCCCTATTCGGCACTGGTTCTCCCGCGCACCAAGATGGTCAGAAGGCATCGTAGAATGGAGCCTTTCGGTACATCGCCATACATGAATAATGATTAATCTTCGGGGAATGCAGGGCATGGGTCTCTGGAGTTCTTATTTGGCGTAACAGCCTGGTGATGATGTGCTTGCGATGCATGGCTCACAGGCAGATCGGGACATCCTCACTGGTTCGAGTTGGCATAAGGAAGGCTACGCCCCGAAGAGATGTTTTATACCCCATAACTTGTTCTTTGCATCTGTATTATAGTCCATTCTGACTGCACAAATAGGACATCTTACTGGTTGCACGTATTTTTATTGCACGACCAGCAAGGGTGTTCTCATTGCTGTTTTTGAGTACTTTTGATGAACTACTATTGAGATGTCGAGGGGCCTAGCAAAAGGAGATCTCTGAATAACCAAGCGTGTGCACGATGCTGTCTGTAGCTGAGCAAAATGCAAAAGAGAATCTCCCCTCTCTGAGTCGAACAAAGGACCTTTCGATGACAATTTACCAATTACAGTCGAACGCTCTAAACCAACTGAGCTAAGGGGAGATTGATGAGTCATTCAAAACATAGAATAAATAATAATAATCAATCACAACAGCACATTCAACCAATCCTATACTGAACTCGATGCAAAGCTGCTTTGCACGAAATCCGCTCAATCACACTCGCAATCGCAAGAGCAACAGCTACCGGTGTGTGATACTCGATGAGCATCCATGTGGGACTTTGACGCATTCGGTCACGACCAAATCACACAATTCGGGTTGTTGCATCCGTAGCACGCAACGCTTCTCACAATCGAATGTGAGGAGTACAACCAGCAGCACGTACAACCAGCAGCACGTTTCCGCCGTCTCCTAAGTGATCACGGCGCTCTTATCAAGTGGAAGACTCTATGGATAGGAGGCTTATACAGTAAGTCTTCCTCCATTTGCCACTCTCTGTCCTCCCCCATTAACAGCAGCGTCTACTGAGACTCGATCCAGGTGAAGTTTGTGTCGATATATTTGTGTTTCTTGCATGCATTGACATGAAACTCACTGTCGGAGCTTCAGCCCTTCACACGTGAATGGAAGATACCCCTCTTCTCCGCACGGGCAGATATCCCAAATGGGCCGACCATGATGTACTACCTGCAGAGGATGCATCGCCGTAGAGGGAACGAGCAATCACAACAACCTCTTTCTCCGCACCGACAAGCTAAACACATATAACCCTGATAACCTGCGCAAGCTGGACCATTCATCTTACACCCAACGTTCTGAGGACCAAGGCAATGCCCATGTCGTCAGTCACTATGATCACCTTATTGCTCTCGTTTCTTCTTGCAATTGTTCGGGCTCAGGACCCTTATAGTGATGCCTTTGATGCCAACAGGTATCCAAGCATTGAAGTCCCAGCACTTTTCACCTTGCTCACAAGCTCTAGTCATCGAACCCCTTCTTACTCACCCGTCCGTCCTCCGGCTCTGCCACTTGCAGTACGCAGCCCTTACACTAACGCTTGGACGTCAACCGCAAATAATGGTACTCTGAACACAGCTGGTGCCATCTTCTGGTACGGTACACCCGTCGGCTGGGAAGGCATCATTACTGTTGATGGCGTTGCCTATGAGTACATGGGATCTGGCTCGCAAAGCCTCCCCTCTCTCGACAATCTCAAAACCGCCTCTCCATTAGCTGTTGCTTTTGATTCTCAGTATTCCAATTTCACCTTCCGTGCTGGACCGGTCGATCTTGTCGCTAGTTTTTTCAGTCCCGTCATCCCCCAAGATCTTTGCCGGACGAGCATTCCCCTTAGCTATCTTCAAGTCAGCTACGAAAGCACGGATGGCGAGTCACATGATGTACAATTGTACAGCGACGTCAATGCCGGATGGATCGCACCAGAGTCTAACGCGACTTTGCTGTGGGATCTGTACGATGGCAACACTGCTGTTAATGGTAGTGGTAACATTACCGATGATTCTTCTACTATCTACAGCTGGATTCTCTCTCTCCAACAACAGTACGAGTTTGCAGAAGAGTAAGAGTTTTCTGATCATGATCTCTGTATATTGACTGAACAATCACAGGACTGACCTCCCTCTGTGGGGGAACTTCACGTAAGTGCCTCCTTTGTTCATGGCCAAGCCGTCAGATTAACCATTCAAAGGTACTCATCGAGCTCCGGTCAGGCTCAGAACTTCAGCTTTCAGAGTGGCAACTCGTTGAACCTCAGATATGACTTCATCAGAAACCTCCACCTCACAGATGTCGTCGACTCCAACTACCGTGGCGCTCAATCGAAGGAGCCTGTCTTTTCATTCCTGCATGATTTTGGCTCTTCGGCGTCAGGAAATGCTCTCTACACTATCGGCACTGTGCAGCAGAACGTTATCCGATACTTAACCTCCGACGGCTTCATACCCTTGCAGCCGTGGTGGACCGAGTGCTACGGGGAGAGTATATTTCAGGTCATTGATTTCCATTACAACGACTTTGCGACTTCTCAAGCCAAAGCAGCGAGCTTCGAAGCGCAATTGAAGGCGGACGTTCATGCGTACTACTCAGCCAACTCAGGACCACTGTACAGCAACAGCACTCCATCTCCTCCACCCACGTATTCGAATGCTTCGCAAGCAGACACGATCGGCACAGATCAGTTTGGCCAGGCCTACATCTTTGATCCTGATACGGCGTACGGGTTTCTCAATCCTAACAACTTCAGTGGCATAGCTGTCCCCGACGTTTCGGAAGCCGAGAATTATTATGCGATTGTAGCCTTGAGCGCAAGACAAATCATGGGAGCGTATGTCTTGACTGTCCCACCTGATCTTCGGAACAGTGACTCTTCCGCCATCACTTCGGGCGAGCCTCTGATGTTCCAGAAGGAGATGTATGTTATTCTTGGCTTCAAATGGTTTGTATTTGCTAAACAGCGGTAGCTCGAGCAACGGCAACATGAACACAGTGGACGTGTGAGCTTCGTCCACGCAGATTATCAAGTCCCCTACTGATGTTATGCAGTATCTACCCAGCGATGCCGTTTTTCCTATATGCCAATCCGGAGCTCCTTAGATACGTCCTGAATCCGTTATTCTACCACCAAGAGAACGGGTTCTACCCGAACGGGTATTCAATGCATGACCTGGGATCTCACTTTCCCAACGCGACCGGGCACATTGTCGGCGATGACGAGTATATGCCAGTCGAGGAAAGTGGCAACATGCTTTTGATGGCTGTGAGTTTCTCCTGTGTTTACTGGTTCTGGATGTTCCACTGATCCCACTCTCAAAGTATGCCTACTTCAAATTTACTGGAGACGCCTCCTTTCTTAGCCAGCACTATTCAAAGCTACAGCAGTGGGCGGGCTATGTTATTGAGTATTCTCTCATCCCTGGACTTCAATTGAGTACCGATGACTTTGCTGGACAGCTCAGCAACCAGACAAATCTAGCAATCAAGGGAATTGTGAGCTTGAAAGCCATGTCCTTCATCTCAGAAGTTGTAGGAGATGTTCAACTCGCAGCAAATTACTCGGACACCGCATCTTCCTACTACGCTGCGTGGGAATACATGGCTGTCGATCCAAGTGGGAGGCACACGATGCTCGCATATCAAAGCAGGGGTTCGTACGGGCTGCTCTACAACACCTATCCCGACAAACTCCTCAATCTCGGCATCATCCCTCAGCATCTGTACGACATGCAAAGCAACTGGTATCCAACCATTTCCCAAGTATTTGGTGTAAGTTACGTAGTCCATCAGTCTTTATCTGAAAGAGTCTGACCAAATACCGCAGGTCCCCCTTGACAATCGACACACTTATACTAAGAGTGACTGGGAGATGTGGACCGCGGCCACCTGTTCTCCACAGACTCGTCGGTTGTTTGTGAATGCATTGGCCTACTGGCTTAACAACACCAGCACGAATTTGCCATTCACCGATCTCTACGATACCATCGGTTTCGGAGGTTATCCTGGCAATCCCGATGTCATCACTTTCAAAGCCAGACCTGTTGCTGGGGGACACTACAGTCTTTTGGCTCTGCTGAAGAGTGGTCAGAACAGCCAAACTGGTACTGCACCTGGTGGCTTCCCACAAAACGGCACGCAGGCGTTGAGAGTGTCAGAAGCAAATTATCTGACAATTTCTGCTTCTGATGCTTCGTCTTTGACGACAATGTTGGCTTCCATGACAGCGACTGTGGGTGGATACTTCAACGTGACGACGAGTGGTCAAGCAAAATCCACGAAGGCAACGGAAGGGATCTGAGAGTTGAGGCGAGGTAGGCGGATGGGCTAAGCAAGAATTAGCCAAAGTATTAATTGGGTGTATATCCATTCATCAGTATGAACTGGGCTTGTGGTCTAGTGGTATGACATCTTCTTAGCATTGCTCTTCGAGCGGTCCTGAGTTGGAGAAGGTTCTGGGTTCGATTCCCAGCTAGTCCATTTTTTTGCTTGCTACGTTTCGTGTAGCCGCTGTTTTAGTTTAGATGTGCTCTGGTCGTCTTGATATGTTTTGATGAATTCTTGTGCTAGTTCCTCGAAGATTCGTTGAAGAGAGCCGCAAATTTTTTTGTGGGATGTGACGGAGGTTCGCAAACGCCGATGCTCGATGACAACACATGCTCCCATCTTCAAAACCCGTGAACGCATCCTCATACAGTTGCTCTGGTGTTTCCAATTGATAGGGAAAAAAACGAAGACATCATGGAGTTCGATACTAAGACACGTAAGATCTGCTTTTCTATCAGCAAGAATGGTACTAAATCTACTCATAGCCCTGTACTCGACGTCGGACAAGACCTCGTTCGCGTACATCTCGGCGCGCGACCGCTGGCCTGTGATCTTGGTAAAATGCTCATTGAAATCCTTTGGCTTTGAACGATTGCGTTGACGATTCCCAGACCGGAGCCATCGATGACTTGCACAAGGCAATTGGCAAGGCCACCGATTCCGACAAGCAGACTGAGGGCAAGAAGATTGTTGAGGAACTCGCAAAACTCAAGTATGAGTTGCAACACGATCGTCAACTCTCGTAGGTATCTCTTTAGAACTCTGGGGAAAAAAACCGTCTTGCTGACAGTGGTGAGACCATTGCCCGATGATGGACAGGGTGACATTGAGAGCTACAACAAGGAGCTAGAGCAGCTTGGAAACCCCAAGTGGTTCGGCGTGCCTTGGTTGTTCTCGGAATGCTATCTCTACCGGTAAGTGCTGTCATGGCTCAACGAGGGCATTATTTTCTCCCAAAGACCAGCATCTGACTCCTTCCGATTATAGTCGTATGAGCACCTTGTTCATGCTCTCTAAGCACTGGAAGAACTACGACGTCTTTAACAAGCAGAAGATGTCTACCTTTCGCTCTTCTCGTCCCGCTGTGTTGGAGCTTGCCTCTCGTTACAATGAGCTCACCAAACAACTAAACTCCAAGGCTTCGTCCTCGCAGACTGAAGAGGAGCGTATCGCTGCCGAGAAAGTGCTGTTCACCGAGATGTGCGAGATTTGTCTCTGGGGCAACGCTACAGACCTGTCTCTGCTTACCAACCTCACCTACGAAGACATTCAGAAACTGCAGGGCTCCAAGGCCCGCAAGGCTGCCGAGAAGAACATCATTGCCAACGACTTCGACGCTGCATTTGAGCTGCTGAAGGAAGCACAGAAGTCTGGCAAGAAGGATCGACGTGTGGACATTGTGCTCGACAATGCTGGCTTCGAGCTCTTTGTCGATGTCATTCTTGCTGGTTACCTCTTGCAAGCTGGTCTCGCCACCACCGTGGTCCTGCACCCCAAAAACATTCCCTGGTTCGTCTCGGACGTCGTGCCCAAGGACTTCTCGGACCTCTTGACTGTGCTCGTCAATGCAAAGGACTTTTACGAATCTCCCTCTGAAGAAGACGAGGCCAAGGGTGTGACGCCCCAGAAGCTGTCAGAGCAGGAGTCCAACGATCTGCATGAACTTTTCACGAATTGGAGCAGCCTGTACGCCGAGGGCAAGATTGTGCTGCGCCCCAACCGTTTCTGGACCGAGGGTGGCAGTTACTGGCGTCTTCCCAAGACGGGAACTTCGTTGTTTGAGGATCTCAAGGAGAGCGAGCTTGTCATCTTCAAGGGCGATCTTAACTACCGCAAGCTGACTGGTGATGTAAGTGCATTCAGTCACCGGATCAAACACAACAAGTCGCTGACACAAATACAGGCTGCCTGGGATCCCACTACTCCATTTACTCAGGCCATTGGACCTCTGGGCCCTGGATCGGGTATGCGTACACTGGCTCTTCGCACCTGCAAGGCCGATGTCGTTGTCGGCCTGAAGCAAGGCGAGGATGAGCGCTTGCGTGAAATGGAAGGTGGCGGTGGTGACAGTGGCGCGCGCAAGTGGGCTTGGAGCGGCAAGTGGGCCGTTGTGCAGCTTTGCGATGGCAAGAAATAGATGGTTTTTTTTGGCGAAAGAGAGTGTTGTGATAAAAGGATAGATCGTGTAGACATGGTGATACACATTGTATATTGTGACTTCCCTATATCTGAGCTTTGGTCGTGGTACGACAACTGATCTCGAAGGTCCTAGACTTCCGGAGAAGGCTCTTGACCTTGACCACATATCTGACATCGTCCCTATTCTCACGTGTTCGTATATCCACAAAGAGCCCGCTCGAGCGTCGAAAGATAGGGTGCTCGTCCGGGGTCAACAGTCGTTGATGAACTCTACCTCACGACAGGGGGAATAGTCCCACGAGACAATTTTTGAGACCAACACCCCAGTCTGCAACTAGACCAGAGCAGCAGCCGGGTAGTCAAGATGTCAAACATGCGGAGATGTCTCGAGTGTCGACAAGTCTCGGACGACACCACGAACAAAGCGGACGCATTGCTTCCACGCACACATGTCTCGCCATCTTGGTCTCGGCTTGTCGTCTTGTTTTCATCCACTCCTTAAACATAGTACTGCTCGTCCCTCGCACGAACTAATCCCGCAGATGAACCAAGGACCAGGCACAACAGCGACGGAGCAGGAAGAGATGACGATATCAAAGCAGCAGGGTCCGCAGAGTTGCAAGGGGTGCTACTTTCGCAAGACCAAGTGCGACAGAGCAGTGCCGTGCTCTGCCTGCAAGAGTCATGGAGAGCAACATCTCTGTAGTTATGACAAGGTGCTTGTGCGAGGCCGACCTGTGGGTTTGAGATTAGCTGTGGCTTGCCATTTCCTTCCACTGACGTCCAATAGACCTACCTCGATGCTGATGGCAGAAGGAGAGACGGAACGAAAGAAAGTATCGACAAAGACACGGGCCCAGGCAACATGCTACCACAGGCTCCATCCGCTTCTACTACCACCAGCATTCCCAAGCGCCAGCCAGCAGAGGGTCGAGATAATGTCAGAGTGTTGATCCGTCCAGAGGAACTTGCTAACATGCCGTTCCCTTTCGTCCGACAAAAGGCACAGTACATTGATGAGCTATCGAGGCTGTGGGCTCGTAAGCAGGATGAAAAAGCGACTCTAGAGCAAAAGAACCAGACTTCGTCGGCAATCATGAAATTGTCTGAAGACATCACCCGGACCAGGCTTGCGAACTGGCGGCCTCTTGATTGATCGTCCCAACCAACACTCATGGTCCTGCCTTTCTTCCTGAAGGTTGGACATGAATTGACTAAGATTGCGGGAATCTGTCTTCCGGAACCTAGAGCCAGGTGATATTTTGCTTCAGAGGAAGGGTTGCTCGCGTTGAACCTCTATCAATGCTGATCTCAAGCAATCACAATACCAGCGACGATGACCACATGGTAGGAAAGGAAAGAGATATCTACGGCCTCGAATTTTGGATGCAACGTGGCCACGATTGAAGAGATGGAGGCTGTCGAAGCAACAAAACACCAGCAACAGCAGGCTCGCAAGCCTCCACAGAGAGTTCTCATTTTCAAGTAGGGCGACAAAAACAAAGGACCGACATGAGACGACACTCACATGTCTTGTTTTTCGCCGCCGTGAACGGTCGTACCTCCCAAAGAAAGATCATTCTCGCATGCATCTATTTATCATCAACTCCATGCCCTCCCAAAGAAACAAAAACGCCAAGCATCCGTTGCGGTGCCCCCAATAAACACAGCGTGACAAAATTGATGTAAAGAAATGGTGACTAGGCCAGGAAATGGTTCATATGGCCGGGAACGCGGTTACGGCACTTCTCGCAGTCTTCTCGATAACCCATGGAAAACTTCTTGGAGGGATCGCGGGGCGATGTAAAAGCACCACTTCTGGCTCGCTGCTTGCGAACATGTATCTCAGGTGTCTGTGGGGCGGGTCGAGGGGTTGGGTCGGCGTCCATGTCGACATCGGTGACAGTCAGTAAGGAAAATTGGCTTCCAGTCGCTGTGGTAGGTGTATGAGGCTCGTCTTCGGAGATGGGAGATGGGAAGCGTTCCCTGGAACCAGTCAAGCGAGCACGGATAGATGCAGAAGCGACATATGCGCTGCTGGCAGAGGTGTTGCCTTGCAAAGGAGTAGGCTTCGGGCGGCTAGACAGAAGCACAGTCGGCGTGGGCACTCGAGAACCTCTATCGTCCAGACTCATGCGCGGATTCCGGAGAGGAGTGTTCTGAAGGGTCCAGGAGGGTGGCTGCTCGGGGGATTGAGAGAAGTCCATTCGAAAATCATCCGTCATTTCCATGTCCATGTCATGGGACGTTTCGGGAGTGGATTGCAATGAATCATGGTCGGCGCCGGGCATAGATTGGGGGTCGGATGAGAAAGCACCATGTTGGTTGTGCTCGTGTCCAGCAGAGCGACGCAGTCTCTTTTGGCAGGAATGAGCGTGATGACATTACGAAACAAGTGGAATCAAAATACCTTGTCGTGGTGGGTAGGTGTCAGGCTGTCGTCGGCATCATGGAGACGTTTGCGGGAAAGTGAAGAAAACATGACGGCGGAGCAGATGATGGCTGGGTGATGTGGTAGATTCAAAAGGAAGGACGGGGGACATGGGCCAGCATGTGAGTTGAGGGTGGATCAGGGAGCGTGTTGGAGCATGCCAGGCAGGCAGATAGACAAACAGCAGGCAGGGCAGAGCAGGGCAGAGCGGAGCAGCAGAGACAGGGACGACGATAGAAGCTCACACAGCTTGCGGGTGCGGGTGCAGGGCAAGAGGTGCTGGCAGTTGCGTGGGGTATCAATCAGCAACAATTAAGGTGCGGCTTGTGCTGCGATCGGCCGGCGGCGGGCCAGATCAAAGGGCAGCGTCGAGCCCGCCAGCGCCGGTCAAAAAGTGAAGGGCCGAATTCTGTATCCTTTCTTTTCCCGCCTTGACTCACTCACCCACCCACACGCACACTTCTATCCACACCACCGCACCGCACCGTACCGCACCGCACCGCAACCATGGCCGTCCCCGACGTCCATGTCCAGCAGCCCATCGAGTCGCAGAACGACGACACGCGCGTTCTCGGCTACGACCCTCTGATCCCTCCGGTCCTTCTGTCCTCCGAGATCCCCGCTTCCCAGGTCGCCCTCGATGCCGTCGTCAAGGGCCGCCGCGAGGCCCAGCGCATCATTCACCAGGAAGACGACCGCCTGCTCGTCATGTGCGGGCCCTGCTCGCTCCACGACCCCGACGCTGCCGTCGAGTACTGCGCCCGCCTCAAGAAGCTCGCCGACGAGCTGCAGGACGACCTCTGCATCATCATGCGCGCCTACCTCGAGAAGCCCCGTACCACCGTCGGCTGGAAGGGCCTGATCAACGACCCCGACCTCGACGAGAGCTACAAGATCAACAAGGGCTTGCGCGTCAGCCGTCAGCTCTTCGTCGACCTGACCAGCCAGGGCATGCCCATTGCCAGCGAGATGCTCGACACCATCTCCCCTCAGTTCCTTTCCGACCTCGTCTCGCTCGGCGCCATTGGCGCCCGTACCACCGAGTCCCAGCTCCACAGAGAGCTGGCCTCGGGTCTCTCTTTCCCCATGGGCTTCAAGAACGGCACCGACGGCGGCTTGGCTGTCGCCGTCGACGCCATCGGCGCCGCTGCCGCTAAGCACTACTTCATGGGTGTCACCAAGCAGGGTCTCGCCGCCATCACAAAGACGGCCGGAAACAAGGACTGCTTCGTCATCCTCAGAGGTGGTACCAAGGGAACAAATTACGACGCCGAGAACGTCAAGAAGACCAGAGAGGCTCTCGCCAAGAAGGGCCAGAAGGAGGTCATGATGATCGACTGCTCACACGGTGAGTCGCCAACCCTGAACACCTCCACTACTCACTTGCTGACTGTCACCTCCAGGCAATTCCCTCAAGGACCACCGCAACCAGCCCAAGGTCGCCAAGGTTATTGCCGAGCAGCTGCGCGCGGGCGAGGATGGTATTGTCGGTGTCATGATCGAGTCCCACCTCAACGAGGGTACTCAGAAGGTCCCTGCCGAGGGCCCCTCTGGCTTGAAGAGAGGCGTCAGTATCACCGACGCCTGTATCAGCTGGGAAACCACTGTCGACGTCCTCAAGGACCTCGCTTCTGCCGTCAGAGACAGAAGACAAGTCAAAAAGTCCGTGACCAACGGCCATTAGATGGGCATATGATGGAGTCTGGGGTTTCAAAAGCGTGCTTTGGACATTTATACACGGGATTGTTTTGAGCCTTTATTTTTCCCAATTATGACCAAACATGATGCCCTCGTCTTTGCAGGGTCGTATTCAGATCCGAACTGCCGCTTCTTTGCGCCTCTCGTTCGTCGTGAATCGTTCAACTCGTCATCTCTTTCTTGCGCGGCCTCCTCATTCCTGTCATGACGGCCTGGTCCCGGTTGTGAGGAGCTCATTCGTCCCATGCTCGGTGAGCCGCGAGCCTTCAAACACTTTAGACAGGCAAGTCCTTGTTCTTGTTTCCTTCTCCTGCTTTCTCGCCCGCCTTCTGCAACCCTTTTGCCAGATAAGGTCCTATGACGGGGATGTTGTATGCAAAGCCGGCTATTGTCTTGAAGAATTCGCCGAACAGTATGAAAATGCCGTATATTTCAACAATGAAGCCGATCAATGGCCAGCGGAGGAGAATAAGGGTGATGCCGGCAAGGAAGGCTGCGGTACCCTTGATTTTCTGACGGCGAGCGAAGAAGAGGAATGTCCGTTGGACTCCGAGGAGAAGGGTGATTCCAGCCAGGAAGAGGATCTAGACACTCGTTCAGCGCTCCGTCTTGCTCAGGTGGAAGCTAGACAGCATACATTTCCCATGGCCAACCTGTCCGCCGTGGTTAGCTCTCCTGCTTCTGCTCAGACAGGCAGGCAACTTACATTGCGCGATCAAAGAACATTATGACTCCTCCGATCAGAAAGAAGCCCCCTGTGCATTGAGTCAGGCCTGCTCCTGACTGAGGTTACAGCTTTGCGCGCAGTCATACCTACCACCAGAGCAAAAGGCAACCCCAATTTCTAGATTTCAATTAGCATCACAAACCAGAACAAGGCGCAAGCAGCGCATGCTTACTTTGGGAATCAGAAAGCCACATGGTAGGCATCTTGGCGACTGATTGCGAGATGACTGGGGTGGAACTGGACAAAGGTTCGAAAGGTCAAGAAACGGGAGTCAAGCAAGGGGAAGAAGGAGACGTGTTTGCCAAAGCTCCCCACGCGGCCGAGGCGCGTTCAAGCGAAATTTCACCCACCAGTTGTCGTCACTTTCGACCAACGACGACCATACTTTGCTGCGACCACTTGTGCGAAACGCAGCTCGAGAGTGACCTCCTCCAGAGTTTGAGACTCGTCTAACGGTCTGCTGTCGGCATGGGTATACCACATCTGACGCAGTCACTGCAGCCCTACGGTGATAAGGTGGTGCTGCCGCAAAACCCCGTCAACCAGGATAATGCAATCATTGATGGCCCAAGTCTGGCTTATCATGTCTTCTACGTATGCATAGCTCGCAGATCAGGAGCGAGGAATGCTCTCGAGGCCGCGCCCACCTACAAAGAGCTTGGAGAAGCCGCCGTCTGTTGGCTTGAGCAAATCGAGCAATATGGATTGAAGATGTAAGTCCTCTTGCTCACGTCCAACGTGTAACGAAACATGTCCGCAAAGGCTTGGTTGTATGATCTTGGTACATGAGGCAGTTGCCAGGTCTAGCTGCGGGATCATCCAAACAGTAAGTTGGCTGATTTCCTTTCTTCTGCGCAGCAAATCAGTCTTCTTCGACGGCCTGTTACCCAGTTCGAAGAAAAGCACTAGATTGTCCCGTTTGCAAAGCTACGCGAATCAACTAGTCAATTTCAAGGCGTTGAATAAGGAAGACCTGCCTCCTCGCATGGCAAACATACCATCTTTCAAGTCCGATGTCTTGAGCGCAGTCGTTTCTTCCAACCGACTGAAAGCTCTTCCTGCTCCTCCCTTCTTGGTTCCCGCTGTCATTGAGATGCTTCTTGAGAGCCGATACAGTCCTTTGGTCTCGGTCATTCCTGGCGAGGTTTGCTTGTTTTGCCCGCAGACCTATCTCACAGTACAGCTGACATGCATCAGGCTGATGCTTATTGTGCAGATGCTGCTCGGCAATTTGGTGGTGTAATCTTCACCAGTGATTCCGACCTGCTTGTCCACGATTTGGGAACAACAGGAAAAGTGATACTCTTCCGCGATCTTGAGACCATCCATCTTCCGAGCAGGGGCAAGTGCCTCAAGACTCAACAATACCATCCTACTGGCATTGCTAAGAGATTCGGATTGTCCGACTTGGTCAAGTTGGCTTTCTTCATGTCTGAGGACCACCACAAGAGTTTTACCGAGAACACTCGACTTGCGGCGAAAGAGAACCCGACCTCTGCTGCTTACACGGAGTTTGCGGAGCAATATGGTTCTCTTCCACGACTGTCGAAACTGGCGATGGAGGAATTTGGCAAAGATACTAACCTTGCAAAAACGCTTTCGCGTTTGGACCCGAGGATATCAGAGATCATTCATTTGGTTCGCCTGAAGCAAAATGACGAAGCATCACATACTCTTCAGGAGACAGAAACTAACATCCTCGATATGTATCTTCCGTTCATTATCGACGATCCAACAAGAACATCCGCGTGGCGGTCTGGTATCTCCATCCGGATTCAAGCTTATTCGCTTTTGCGTCTGCTGAACCCAGGTATCACACAAGTCGTCGAGTTTGAGCGAAAGGGCACACGTGTTGCAGGGACAACTGCTACCCTTGTTGACTCGACAGATTTGTGCAACATGCTTCAAGAGTGCTTGAAAATTTTGCGGGATGATCTTCAGAAAACCTCCAGTCTTTCGAAATCAGCTAGATGGCGCGTTGTCGCGGCTAGACTTGTGTGTCAGTCAAATCTTGACAACGACAAGCCTCCTCCCCCCAGCAGTGATATCAACAGACTCGTCACAGCATCTCGCGACGGCATGCTTTCCTGGTCATACATTCACGCAAGCGCCCAGATGCAGGCATCACTGTACTCTCTGCGAATGCTATCACAGATCTCGCATGTTGTGTATGGGTTCCTGGAAGGCAGTGACCATGACTTTGCTTTACCTCTACGGAACCTTATGGCTTTGCTCGACGAGCTTCCTAGCTTGCGGGAGCTTTTCGACGAGACAACAGCGAAGGTTGAGGGTGAAGCTGATGCTGCAAGAGCAGCGGTCTTGAGCACTCTACAGAGCTTGGGCATAACCCAAGATGCAGAGACGTCAACGAAGAAGAAAAAGAAGCGGAAGAAGAAGGGCGAGCACACAGGCGATCGCACACCGCCTGGTGGTGTATGGAGAGAAAACAACATGTTCAGCAACCTCGTATAACATGTATGAAGCACGTCTAGACTCTCCACAATCTTGATCAACGTTTCGTACCTAATCTCCAGAGCCGTCAAGTGGAAGGATCAAGTTCACCAGCAGATCGACACAGCGACGGGTCGTCTTTAAATTGTGCTACGAGCTGTCATCAGCGATCTCGTAGCTTGGACACCTAGAGTTGCCGATTGGGAGAAGCGGTCGCGTAAATCATCTCCATGCACCCGGGACGGGGTATATACGCTAGGTTCGTGAGCCAGCGATCCTCCGCCCACTAGAAGCTGGCGTCAGAAATCTATCCTCAGCCGATTTGTAGGCCAGTATCGGGTTGCGACTCATCTGGTCGAGTGAAGCTTCAGCTCTCGAATGAAGAAGCCGATGTTCTGAAGTAGCGGAGATGAGAATTGTCTTTGCAACGTGCCAACGTCCCGCTGTTAGCTCTGTAAACCTTACGGACCCTGCTTTAGAAAATCTTCCGAGGTTTTCTGCATCACGGGGCCTCGATATGACTGATGCTCGTACGGATGCTTGAATCGTGCCAGGACGCCTCACGGCATGTAATATCGTCAGGACGAGGCGGCGGCAGAGTTTGCCTTATTGCAGGAACGAGGAATCCATCCAAGAGCCTGACAGGCCTTGTCAAGCTGTTAGAGAGCCGGCGGATACACTTTTGACTAGTCGAGCCACTTGCAACGGCTTCTGCGGCCCGCCTAAGAGGCTCCTCCTTGCCAAAGTGAAAGCCAGGCTCAGCCAATCAAGTGCCGTCACTCGCATGCCCGAGAACGTGGTTCACTCGTTTTACCCCTGAGCCAGGCACGAGTCTGGGAGCATGCAGTGACCGGGAATCCGGAGCGCTTCTTGTTTGAACTTGTCCCACGAAGCACAATCAAGACGTGGAGTGCGTAGAAGTCGCGGTCGTACGAGATAGATGAGCGATGACGGGGTGGAGGTGATGTTGAGGCGGGCACTTTTGTATGAGAAGAGTCACCTAAGATTGCGTGTGCGGACGTCACGGGCGAATATGAAACGACTGTCAATATGCGGGCTGGCATGCTCTTGCAGCAGTCGCAGGCTAATGTACAAAGGGATTTTAGTAGGAAAGGGGAGATTGAAGGTATTAAGGGCGACTCGCTCTTCTCTCTCGACCTCGCAACGACGTTGAAGAACGGTTTCCTGTGGATCGGCATTTGGCTTTGTATACAAGCCTTGATCATCTCGAGTCTGCCCTGGTGGTAGCGCGCATCTGTAGAGGGTGGAGAGGACGCAGCTTAGTGTACGGTTCGCACAGACGACTTTTGTTTCACAGCGATTCGAACATCAACAGGCCTTTTTGGAAATCCTTCACTTTGTCGTCGCATCTCGACAGCCACTCGTTTTGAACCCTCTCCATCACACGACGCCAATTTCCTTGCACATTCCTTGGACAGGCTTGTCTGCAACCGCCCACACACCACACCCCTCGACGGCTACCTGCGTTTCTATAATTGCGCAATCAGCGCGTTTGCATCTGCAGCTCCGACTAGATCCGGACACCGATCGCTGCCTGGTTTACCTTCAATCGCCCTCTGTTTGTCTCCGCATGCGCCGCCATTCGACCCTTCCGTGACGGCGTGAGAGAGAGAGAGAGAGAGGGAGAGAGAGAGAGCATCACTCGATCCAAACCAAGGGCTGATATCTCTCGCCTCCCGCTTGCTTGACCTTCTGAAGAAGATACGCCTCGATCGACCAAAATCAAGCCCGCCATGAATCGATTCCTCAGCAAAAAGAAGAACATCGACGCCGCTTCGAACCCGCTCTCGCCGCCGCAGACTAGCAGCAAGAAATGGAAAAAGAGCAAGAAAGATGTTGTAGAAGAAGAGAAGCCGCAGCTCGACCTGGGAGCCGTCCTGCCGCCGACAGATGACTTCCGCACAAGTCTCATCATGCCCAACCTCTCGGCCAGGTTCAGCATGCTCAGAGAGCAAGACGATCCACATTCGCTGCTGGGAAAGGCCTCGGATGATAGTGTCCTCCAGCCTCAGCGTAGCTCTCGCCTGCTTGACTTTGGCTTCTCATCCAACAACCTGAACGATATTGCCGAGGTCGCTTCCATCAACAGCTCTATTCGCCCACCCTTCGCTCAGGACCGAACTGGCTCGTATGCCTCGGAAGAAGGCTATGGGACCGACAGCAACTCAAATCAGGACGGCAGCGTCATGAGCCGTGCCAGACCAGGAGAAGGCAATGTGCTTTTTGGTGGTCGTCAGAAGATCTACAAGATCGCCACAGGCTCCGCACGGAGTATAGGCGGCAACAGCGAGCGTGGCATGGGAAGGCTGGTCTATGACGACGACGTGAACATGTCTGCTTTCCAGAAGTACAGGCAGCAGGAGAGGGAGAGGCTGGCTGCTCTAGGTGCCGATTGGGACAGCGACAGTGCTCCCATGTCTCCCGATACTGATCCTGAACATCGCATGTCCGAAGACCAGCCCAAGGGACTTGGTCTATCGAATACTGAAACTGGCTTCACCTTCCTCAAGCGCAACAGCGATTCGACGACCAATTCAATCCCGTCCCAGGAACACTCTTCTTCTTCCACCGCAACTTCAGTCGCTTCGCAATCCATTGGAACCGCCATCACTACTCCCGCTACCGTTCCTAAGACGTCGCCTAACCCCACAGGACCTGGACTCGAGCGCTCCATGACCAAGCGTCGTCTTTACGAACAAGGCCTCAACCAGCACATCCAAGACCAGCAAGTGTCGGCTCTGTCTCGCTTGAACTCTATCCAGCGACAGCGCGCTCCGACTGTTGGTGCCATGCCTTCTACTCTGAGCCATTCAAAAAGCATTGGCAACCTACAAGATCGCCGTGCGTATAAGCCATATGCTTTGCACAACACCGGCGTTGCCCCTCTCAACACTCTGGTTGGAAAGCCTGTCTCTGGCACATCCAGCCCTGTAGTTTCCAGCTACCCACAATCTCCCATTAGCCCTGTCATTCCGGAGACTGAAGAGTACCAAGTCCTGCACTCCGCACTCGAACAAGGCGACCGTGGAAAAGCGACTGCTTTGGGCGTCTTCAACAAACCAGCCCAACAATTTGACGAACAACAGTACTTGAAGCGTCAGATGCAGATGGGCCACGTCAAGGACGAATCTCCCAAGGACACGCCTTTCAAGGTCTCTCCAGTGAGCCACTTTGAAAGTCCCAGACAGGCATCAGCCGAGCAGACACCGCTCAGCAAGACCATGCAAAAGGAGATTCCTGTCTCGAGACAAGTGTCTGCTGAGTCTACTCCTCAAGAGTCGAGAGTGGCTCGCTTTGATTCGGCCAGACAGAACAGTGTCTCTCGAGCTTCGCAGAGGTCGCGCTCTCGCTCTATCTCGAGATCGAGACCCGTTGCCGAGGAACCAGTCAACCCTGCGTTCGCTGTCTTCCAGAGAGCCGCCAATCAAAACCGTGCTGTTCACGGCGATTCGCCAGCTCAAGCCGCCCCAGCGACCTTTGATAGCAACCGCACTTTCTTCGGCGTCAGCGACGATGAACAGGACGATGAGGAAGAGCTTGACCAACCTGTACCGGTTGCTTATGGCCATCGTTTCGGACCCAGCTCGCAACCGTCCGCCTCACAACACCCAGCTCTCCGTGACGACTACATCCCAGAGGTTGACGAAGAAGAAGAGGAAGAGGAGACGCGTACTGCCTTCCCGTTTCCTGAGCACACAGTCCAGATCGCTCAAACCGAGCCGAGTGCCGAAGAGCGGCCTGAGATTGACTCTCCCACGATTGGTATGCATGAAGGCATTGGCGGCATGATCAGCCAGCACTTGCGTAACACAAGCGATGTGTCTTCCATCTACCCACCCAATCCCCCATTTGCCGACAACGCGTCCTCGATCAGTCGAAACACGTTCTCATCAGACCGAGCTCTCTCTGGATCATCAAGCGCCTGGAACATTGATGAGCTTGACAATTACTATGGAGATATTCCTTCCCGAGCCTCGAACAGCTCGGCGAACACAGCTCCCAGGGGTCAAGGACTGACCCCGCTTCCACTAAGAACCAATGGCTCAGCATCACGCCCATCCACCTCGCATGACTCGGATGCTAGTGAGGGTGCACTATGGCAGCAGGACTTCAAGCCACAGCACACTCGCGATACCAGCACTGCCACTCAGGCGGAACGTGAAGCATTCGCTAACGAGTTGGCCGCTCGTCAGAAAGCCATCCAGGAGAAGATGAGAAACATCGTGGAAAGCGAAAGTCGTGGAACTAGTCCAGGACCTACCTCAACCGGTGCACTCAAAGCATTTGGCATGTTGAAGACCAAGCCCAGTCATGAAACCATGAACCTCAAACAAGACAATAAATCGACTAGAATGCTCGGCTTGGGTCTTTCGGGCACACATCCTGCTGAACGTGCTCCCAGCTACGAAGACAAGATTCCCCAGCCCGCCAATGCTGGAGCTCAATGGCCTCTTGGTCCGGGACCAGTGGCGCCCAGTCCGAGACCGCAAGCCGATAGCGAGATTGGCCGTACACCTCCGCAACAGGCTCGGGAGCGCTCCCGCAACCGATCTAGCTCGGACACTTCCAGAGCACGATCTCGTAGTCGCAGCGGTCGTAATGACATCGGCGTGGCTGTTGGCGCTACTGCCGGTGTGCCTCCTGTCATGCCTCCGCAGCGACCCTCTCCCGAGATCAATCAGTTCAGATCTCCCTCGACCGAAGGCAGAGGACGCATGAGAAGTAACAGCAGGGCTGCGGGCTTGCACCCTAGCGCGAGAACACCTCTTGGACCGTCGCCTTCGCATTCTCCAGCAAGCTTCAACTCATCTGTCATGTCTCCTCCTCTGGGTGCGGCGGCGAGCATGGCTAAATCGCCTTACCTGAAGTCTAGCACTGCGCCCGTGCCTTCTGTGCCTCTTGGAAAACCGAGAGGAGAGATGTTACGCAAGAAGACTATCAACAAGTTCGACATCTCGGAGCCGACGCTCGTGTCATCGACATCGAACATCGACACTGTTGACCTGCCTGCTGGTGCGTCACTCAGGAATGGCATGGACGAGATTTATGCCGCAGAGCAGCAAGCGGTGGTCACGCGCCGACGCAAGCTGTTTGGATTTGGCAGAGCCGAATCTTCCGAGGCTTTGAGGGAGAAGGCTAACGAAGGGGTTACTTCACCACCTTTGAACGGATTCTCATCCCCACCTATGCGTCCAGTCGTGCCGTCTTTTGGGTCTCAGGAGCACATGGGTTCACGCAAGCCTTCGGTTGATGTCGGCAGCAATTATGCGCAGACGCTCCGTACAAAGCAGAGCTTTGAGACCAGTCATACAGCAGCAGGCAGCGCTCGCTTTGATGCTGTGGGCTCACCGGTCCTCAACGAGGCGGGTATGTTCTAAGCTCGTTATCGGGAAACACACCACCTCGGTTCCATTTTCTTTTTTTTTTTTTTTTTTTTTGTGTTTTGAGTGTTCATAAATTAGGGCTCTACAAGACACCATTTTCCACGAAGCTAGGGGAGTTTGAAAAGGGCAAGCGAGTGGGGAAAATGATGGACAAGAATGTGTCTTTGCGATTGGTTTCATTTGTCTTCCTTTCTCTTGTCTTATCATGCACGATACCTTTTACGCAGCCAGCTTTGAATTTATACTTTTTGCTTCTACGATCAGCCTGACTGTGTGACATGTAGATCAATGTGACAACAGTGTCTGGGAAACGGGCGAATATTGTCTCAAGTGTATTCTAGAAGGACGTGGAAGGTGAAGAGTGAGCTGGCGTGGTCTCAGGAGAGCAAGACAGGGTGATGACGGCAGCATGGGTCGACGGTTCGGGACGGATTTGTTTACGCGCCGCCCGCATCATTCAAACAAGGTTCAAGGAAGATAGTTTGTTTACACACGACTTTCTCAGATCCATCTCGAGCACAAGCAAAGATGGCGGGCCGCACGCACGCAGGACCGATGGACTTTGAGTATCAGAACGGCACAGGCCCGGTCGATGAACGGTCGCCCTTTGCGCAGATTGGCAGGAACTCGCAGCGCAACAACAGCAGCAGCAACAATAACAACAACGACAAGAAGCGTGAGTCGAGGCGGGCTGTGCTTGTCTGAGATGACCTGATCAGAGAGCTGATGGTATAGCAGGCAGTTTCGCAGTCTTTGGATCACCAAACAAATCGTCGTTTCCCAGCCTTCGCGAACCCGCTTCGCAGCCACACTTTTTCTCATCACCAAAGCCTCTGCCTGCTTTGCCGCCGTCCATTCGAAACAACCCCCTGTTCACCACTCCTCGCAAGCTTGACATTGACGACTTTGCTTCTTCCGGCGGCGAGACCCCCAAATCGCCCGAGCGCAACGACATTGACAGCGACGCTACCCCCGACATGAACCTCCGCTCCAAATTCTCCAGTCTCGACACCATGACCAAGCCGTCGCTGACCTCTTCCAAATCCGCACCCGTCTTTACCGCAGGAGGAAAGAAGGACAAGGAATCGCCCTCGCGTCGTCAGAGTTGGTGGAGGAGCCTGTCGAATCTGGGCTCGTCACCACGCTCATCAAAGGACGACTACTCTCACGGAGCTGAGCGCAAGATCATGAAGCGGAGGAGCAAGGAGCAGAAGGCGTTGGTGGCTCGGCGAGACAGTGTCTCTGACTCAGAGCCCGAACAACGCCAGCCATCCAAGTCTCGCAAGGCCAGCAGCAAGCAGGATAAGACCCAGGACCAGCCGCAACATCGAGACAGCAACAAACCCCACTGGACTTTTACCTTTTTCGAATTCATCACAGCACACCCGACACTGCCACACATCCTCTCCTTCTACGCCCAGCTGCTGCTCAACATGTTCTTGATCGGCAGCATCATGTACATCCTGTATAGCTTCTGGTCCACCATTCGCAGTGATGTCGACAAAAAGTCGAACATTGCTGTGACGGAGCTGCTCGGCGAGATGGCCATTTGCGCCAGGGAGTACACGGCCAATCGCTGCGATCCCGCCACTCGCGCACCTGCTCTGGAAAACGTCTGCTCCAACTGGGAGAAGTGTATGAACCAGGACCCGAGAAATGTCGGGCGTGCCAGGGTCAGTGCGCATGCTTTTGCCGAGATCTTCAACAGCTTCATTGAGCCCATCTCTTACAAAGCCATGGTGAGTTTCAACCTCTTGGATAGTCGCCGCGCTCTTATTGCTAACGCTTCACAAGCTCTTTACCGTTCTGTTGATCTTCGTTACCATCGCCGGCTCCAACTTTGCATTCAGCATCTTTCGCGACAAGGCTGCCGCGCATGCAAATGCGCAACATCACCACTACTACAACAATGCCCCACCACCTCCAACCCCGCAGCGCCAGTTGAGTGGAGTACAGGACAACTACTGGACTCCTTACCACCAGGGTCAGCAGATGGGTCTCGAGCCGGCTCCCAGCCAGTACGATGCTGGCAACAGACAGGCGAGCCCGGTGCGCAGATTACAGTTCCGCTGAGCGCCATCGTCGCCATAGTTTCTTTTGCTTTTGGTTACATCTGATGCATGTTCAGGAGTCTGGTTGGTCTTTGTGATTGGGTTTGGGAGGTTGATCGGCCGGCCACAGAGGGGATAAAACTAGCATAGGCGCTTCTTGGAGGGGGGAAAAGAATGAAACGAGGATTATGCGTGTATGCCGGTTACTTCGGGAAGAGACGCAGGTCGATACAGCGTATCTGTTTCTTTGTTGTCTTCGACGTTTGACGAGATCCATATTTGATGTGATTTGCTACGATCAGATCAATGGTCTTGTCGTGGAATCCTTAGCTACTCTTTGTCCTTCCCATGCACAGAGGAATGTTGGGACACAATGAATCAAAGAGAGGTGGCATTCCTTGTAAAAGCAAGGGACATCTTGTCTATGCCAGAGTATATAAAGGTTCTTTTCCCTGCCTATATCTATTTAGTGCGTAACTTTCTATATAGAAGACAGTGCTTAGAAGTCTGCTGTCTTATCGTTGGACATTTGCTGTTGCTTAACGATAAGTTTCACTTATTCTTTGCGGTCCCGGGTCTAGATTGCAGCTAGATTATAACTTTTGACTTGACCGTTAAGAGGGATCCTATTATACTGCTATGCTATTTCTTGTCCTTATCTTTTTACTTGGGCAGAATACGATTGACTGCTATAAGCATACTATAATAACCTAAGCCTATTACTATACTATTTATCTATCTTTAATAGGTGATAAGACACAGTCTTCTCTTAACTTTAGATGTCATACTAGTAGACGCCGGTGTGGCTCTGTGGATACTGAAAATTTAGCTATAGAATGATCATGATAGAATAGATTATTTAACATTGCTTCTGTGGCCAAGGGGTACGGCGTTCCACTCGTAGAGTCGCTAACAAGGCTGGCTGACATGGAAAGATCCGCGGTTCGATTCCGCGTAGAAGCATCTTTTTGCTCTCCTAGAAGGATTAGAGACAATAGAAATCTAGAAGATCATAAGATAGGCGATACCTACTTTTGCGCCGAGGAGGACTAAGTAATAGGTTTGAAGACTATATACAGCCTATAGACTTACAACTAGAGGCTGTTCCAAGTACAACAGGGAGGCTATCCTGCTATAGCTATAGCTATAACCTGAACCTTATCCGCTCTTAGTCGACACCTGCTTAGTCTTGTTCGCTATCCTTTGTCGAAACACTGCCGTGAGGAGTTTCAGGAGGCTGCAGAGTGTATCGACCCACTCCCTTGCGTGAGCTCTTTGTCTACCCCGCTTACGTCACTTCCAATCACCCATGCAGGTGCAACGACAAAGCGCGTGTTCCTGAACCTTGATTGTAGCTCGCTCGGACTTGAACCTCTTTCTCGAACATCCGTTCTACTCGTTCTCCATGCTATCTAGTGAGTAATCATGGCCGAAGCTGGTATACTGTACGGTGTTGAGAGTCTGGTCGAAGGTGCTATCGCCGCTGCAAAGGGCATCTATGACCCTACACTGCCTCTCAAGGCTACTCTCATACCTATCAAGGATGTAGAACTGCCGCGAGCGTATCACAGCGTTTCCGAAGTCAAGGGCAGAGCGTACATATTTGGAGGAAAGCAAGGGCATGATGAGGTAAGCCGTTCTTCCAAAGGGAAGATCTTCAGAGACTAATGCACTGTAGCTGGCCGACGGTGCCATGCATATTATCATCCTGCCTTCCTCTGGCATAGAGTCGACTGACTACAAGCGACTCGAGCCAACCGCTTCCTCACCGCCCGCCCGGTACGGACACAGCACGGCAATCGTCGACGACCAGATCTATGTCTTCGGAGGCAACGATGCGAATGGACCTCTAGAAGAGAAGGGCAGAGTGTGGGTTTTTGATACTGACACAAGCTCGTGGTCATATCTTGATCCGGCCGGTGGAGAGGTACCGGGAGGAAGGACGTGGGCATCTGCCGCAGCAAGCGCCCAGCCTCAGCCTGAACACCACCGTACGGACGAGAATGTGGCACCACAACTGCCTCCTGATCCAGTAAAGATGGTGCCCGAACCATTGAAGTCCAGCACGTACGGTACTTTCGTCATGTACGGCGGAGTGTCCGGCTCAGACCAAAGGTACAAGCTGATACCGAGCGCCGTTGCTTCACCCAGCTAACACACAATGCAGCCCATCGTCCGAAGTCTGGGTTTTTGACATTGGCTCAAGGACTTGGTCTCGTCTGTCCTCGCCCCCAACATCCTCCTCCTCGCAAGTCAAGAGCCCTTCGATAACTTTCGTTTCCAACCGCCTGTACGCCGTCGCCGGAAACCAAACCTACTACCTCGATCTCGACCTGAAGAGCACTTACACCGACAAGAGCGGCGTAGGCGACCTCGGCATTTCACCCATGGGTCCCTGGTCTAAGCTCGCCAACGGCACCGACCCCAAGAAAGAACACCCAAAGGAGCGCTCTGCCGCCGCCCTGATCCCAGTCACAACAGGCCAAGGCCGAAACTACCTGTTGCTCGTGGGCGGTGACGATCAGCAAGACATCTGGGCCCTGCAGCTAAAGCCCGAGGACAAGACGGCCGCGAGCCTGAAGGATGCGGCGAGACATGTCATCCACAAATCCACTGACGAGGAAGAGTGGGCCGAGGTCAGATACTACGACACGGAGAACCGCATTGTGCAAGAGAACCAGGTGGGCAGGGGAATCGGCCAGAGGGAGGGCTTTGCAGCTTGCAAGGTCACAGAGGTCGATGGCGGCACAGTGCTGGTTTGGGGCGGCATTGATGGTGGAAATGTCAGAAGTGATGGTTTGTTGATCGAGGTGGAGAAGTAGATTGACATCGCGCTCGGTAGCCGGTCAATTGAGGCGTAGAGAAAGTTGCAGACTCGATATAGTCCCTGAACGACAGAGTCTTCATCAAGCAATTACTCGTCGCAGTGGTTTAGTGGTAAAATTCGTCGTTGCCATCGACGAGCCCCGTGTTCGATTCACGGCTGCGACAGTCTTTTGCTTTTTTGCACCCGACTGGCCCATTGAAAATTATATTATTCTTTTGGGGGGATTCATATAGAGCGTGTGGTGTTTTATAGAGAGCGTGTGGTGCACGGTGCGCAGATGTGATCGAGATCACCCTTGGCACCGCGCACGGCCACATACTTTGCATAGACCTACTTACTACACTCTGCACAACTCACCTATACAACATTTTTTTCTACGAAGCATTTTATTTCGCACTTTTCCTTCTATGAGAGCAATATGAACGGATACCAGACCCAGACATGCAATGTTCAATGCCTTTAAAACATCAGAGAATCGAAAACAAGGTATCATATACAAGAAAGACATCGCAAATTTTCGCCCTCCATTCTTGCAAGTGCAAAGGCGAAAACAAAGAGACCCAAAGTATATACACATTAGCGGGGCTCCTCTCTGGAGAGTTGTTCTATGTGCATTAAAGAGGCTGCATCACTCCTCGTGAACGCTCGCCCTGCGACCAAAATTTCTGGGCTGGCGTTTCAAAAAAGCTCCCACGGCACCGAGGTAGCCCTCGTGCCGCAAAAAGTAGGCTTGTTTGTTGCCTTTGCTCCAGAATTTGATGGCAAAGGATAAGGTGTGGATGGTCTGGCGGTGGCCACGGATAAAACTGCCCCCAAAATAGATGTGCTTGAGGTTGTGTTTTTCGGATTGGAGGTAAGCGATTTGTCCGATGTTATTGCTGTGCATGCAAGTCAGCAGCCGAGACGTTGGAGGTGAGCAATTGAAGTGACTGACCTAACCGCGTAAAGCAGACTCCTTGAGATATCCTGAGGAGCGAACATGCGGCCCTCGCCAATGTCGG
Source organism: Aureobasidium mangrovei (assembly GCA_021014315.1). Classification (NCBI taxonomy): domain Eukaryota; kingdom Fungi; phylum Ascomycota; class Dothideomycetes; order Dothideales; family Saccotheciaceae; genus Aureobasidium; species Aureobasidium mangrovei. The sequence goes on along the minus strand of JAJJJQ010000001.1, from coordinate 498,140 downwards.
ACTTGCGCTCCGGTTGTTGTTTCGCCGCGCCTTCTGACGTTGCTGCTGACGTTGTCGTGTCGTACGCCTCTGGGCCGTCTTCTCGCTGCAATTGTCCGTCCTCGGCATTCCGTTCCGCCTCTCTTTTCCGCTTAAAAACCTTGCCGAATGAACTGGCAATCGTCCTTTCACTCAGGCCGATCTTGTCGTAACCCATTCCTTGACCGTATATGTCGCCGACCAACAGGTCAACCGTCGAGTTGTCACCTGCGTCAGCCATTGCGAGCATGTCGTCGAATGTGCGTGAACCAGTAAGCAGAGAGAGCAGACCCCACAGTGTACCACCACCGAGCGAAGTTCCACCAATGCGCTGGAATTTGGAGGGGCCTTCAACCTTGATCATGCTCACACCACTGCCAATATTGACGAGGAGATAAGGGTAAACATCAGCTCGGGCATCGGTGTAGTGTATTAGGTTGTCGTGATCTTCGTCGTGGTAGGTAAAGACCTCGTTTGGGATTTCGGTGATGAAGAAGTCAAGACCCTGGATCAGACACTCCATTTCGTCCTCTCGCATAACGTCGACGCCGAGGCGCTCCTTGATACGATCGTAGTATTTGAAAGCACCTCCGCCGGTAGCCATGACGCACAATTCCGAACGCTTGCCGCCTTGAGCGCGGCGCTGTTTGTTCTGCAGCTCGCGCATGAACTCGATGCAAGCGTCGATTTTCTCCGTCTCGAAGCGCAAGAAGTGCAGGCGGCCACCGGGCTCCCTTGCGCCGGGCTCGCGCGAGAAGTAGACGACCTTGGCTAGAGAGCCACCAATGTCGGCGGCCACGTGACTGACGACCGATGTATGGTTTGGCAGGCGGATGTCACGGCGGTCGTGCTCGTAGCCTTGGTCCTCGACGCCGCTGTCGCTGGCGGGCGATTGGGCCTCGCCATTGTCTATGATGTAGGCGCCGCTGACATTGATCTTGATAGTGCCAGGGTCGATGATGTTGTGTTGCATGTCTTCAGCTGAGCTCGAGACCCGTCGGCGCTTGAGCGGCGGTTGTCGGTCTGTCATTTTGGGCGTTCGTCGAGGGGTTGGCAGGTCCGCGCTGAAATGTTGAGTGGACAAAGAAGCTGCGACTGGGAGCTCTGCTTCAATCAGTTCGGCATTTACGCAAACTTGTGGTGGGGGGAAGCTGGGAGAAGGTCCGGAAGACGAGCAGATGCTCTGACGGCCGTCGAGGAAACAACCAGAATGGTTCGATTGGTCGCAGAAGGGGGGGATGGTTGAATAATTAAACATGTCTCGACTCATCTTAACTCATTCTTACCCACAATTCTGTCCCGCACGCCGGTCCGAACAAATGTGGGGGCCGAACGCCTCGGTAGCTTCTGACCGAATTGCCATTCTTCCTCCAGTCCGCCCACGAGTTGCTATCTTGCTCGAAACACCTGCTTGTCCAGCTGCTCACAAAGACGAAAGAAGCCGTTGAAGCTGAATAAGAGAGCGTTCATTACATACTAGCTGATTACCACTCTTTTCCAATCCATGAGGCCTCCCTTATGCTTTTTGTGTTATGAGACCAGCAAAATACCCCCCTCCCCACCGTCTGTTTTGTCGTCTGTCGATAGCTGACTTCTTTAGTCGTACAACGCTTCAAAGAAATAGATGACACCAAAGACCAGAAAAGCAACAGCACCACCAAGTGTGACTGTCAAATGTCAGCTTCAGATCATCCAGAATAGTCGACGACCTGCACTCACCGACTCTCAAGCTCACTTTGCCGGCCAGAGCGCGGCCTCCAATGACCGCCAGTCCAGTACAGATCATGTGTCCTGTAATAGCACCACCCGTGACCCACCAGTAATCTTGCCCCGCGGCCATGGCGATGGTTGCGATCTGCGATCTGTCACCCCATTCACCAAGGAACGTCATGATAAACGTTTGGACCCATGCAGGCGAAAGCAGAAGGCCGAGGAGGTTGTTGAGTCCGCTAAGTGCACTGCTAACGGATGCCTTTGCTCCACGGCCAGATGGCGAGGGTGACCGCGACGAATCAGAAGAAGGGGGTGATTGTGCACGCGTCGGCAGGCTGTGGGCACTGCGCGAGCCAGATCTCCTGCCACGGCCAGCTTCGAGGACATAAGGCGAGATTGAAGAGCGTCTACGACCCTCCTTGCGTGCGAGATGTTCCTTCTCTTCCAGTTCAGCCTCGACTTCCTTCATTTCTTCTCCAACACCGGCATCCTTGGGCATCTCAAGACCCTCTCGCAGCAACTTGGCGCCGAAGATGAGGAACAGACCAGCAGCCAGCCACGCTGTCAAGTGTTTGGGCAACAGAGTCGGCACTGCGTGACCGAGGACTGCAGAAAGTACCGTCATAGCGATGAGAGCGGAGAATGCACCAGAGAACACAACAAGCTGAGGGTGACGCATGGCCATGAGCGCGGCCACAAGGAACGTCTTGTCGCCGATTTCCGAAAAGATGATCATGGTGAACGAGAGGACGAAAGAATGGAAGGGTTGAATGATACCCTCTGTCTCTTCTCCAAGGGCTGGTGCGGTGTGCTTTCCCTCGGTGTACGGCAATGTTGTTTTGACCGTAGAACCAGATGTTTGACCTGACGATCCTAACGATCCGGATGATCCAGTGTCCAGAGGTGCAGAGTGTGCGAAAGTGTCCTTCTCTTTGGTCTCTGATTCCGCGAGTTTCTTGGGCGCGGGAGCTGGGATATCGTGAGGCTTTTCAGGGAGATCGGTCGGCTTCTGTTGCGCACTCGTTAGCCACAACATGTCCATGTAGAATACTGCTTGAGTACTACCTCGAGTCCCTGTGCTCCTTTGGGCTTTCCAGCCAGAGTCGCGGGCGCCTCCTTGACCCTCTCTGGCGAATCTTTTATGATGCGCTCCTGCTCGCTATGGGGAAGCGGCGGTGCTTCTTTCGGTGTCTCCGGCTTCTTCTCGACCTTTTCGCCCGTCTGGCCTTGTGCCGCCTTCTCTTTCTTGTTCCTTTCTGTGACGCCGCCCTCGGTGCCGGTCGTGCCCTTTTTTGGTGCCACGCGGTTTACATCATCCATCACACCATCGTTCTTCTCCGGGATTGCGTCCAGTTCCGTGGTGGCGCCATAGCCGCCTTCCTTCAGCTGTTTTGAAAGAGAGGTCGGGAGAGGCTTCACTAAATCCTCGCCACCTGCCACAGGTTTCTTTTTGTCATCCGGGGTGATGTCGACAAAGGGTCCTGCGTGAGGCTTTCCGTCAAGTCCGTCGACAGGCGCATCTTTGGTTCCGACAGCAGGTTTCTGGGTGGGCGCACGTGAGTTGGAGGTTGTGATTGCGGTGTAGTCTTTGACGGCGCCTGCGACAGGAGCCTTGGCTACGAGCACGCCGTCTTGCGCCTTGGGCTCAATGGCAGCCGCCGAGACGAGCGCAGGCAGCAGCAGAAGCAGAAGAGCCGAAGGAGGCGAATGCATTTTCATGTTGGCAAATGTCCGTCAGCCAATGCGGATGAGGTGCGTCGTAGATATCGGTGGGCTGCTGACGGCAGCACGTAACAGCTTTAGCGTGGAGTTTGTGTCCCCCCGTCGGAAAGTGTAGTATGAAGTGGCTATCAAGAAGTCGAAAAGGTGAAAGGCGGCAAACTAAAGAAGAGGAACAGAAGGGGAGAAAAAAAGGGCGACCCAACAGAATTGGCTATGTTTTCGCCTTGCACGTTCAGGGATGAAGACCTAATTGCTGCTAGACAAATATCTGTACTCCGTGGAGCGGTTGGTTACGACTCCTGCCAAGGCGAGAGGGTTATAAAAAGCAGAACCTTGTGACAACTCACCGGCCTACGTGTCGCATCCTCTGTCTCGTGCATCTAGCCTGTCTCTTGAGTTTTGCTTTGTGACGCGTTTGGGGTCTCAACCCATATTGAACAAACAAGCTTTACTGCTCTCATCCTCTCTTCTGTGCTTTGTGCTTAGCATCCTCCTCTTCCGGATTTGATCATCCAAGAGCACAAATAATGTATAAGCTTGGTGCATAACGCCCACCCTCTTCTGTGGGGAAGCAATCTACACAGCACAACAGAAGAAATCCATCTCAATCCTCCACACTCTACAATATCCTCAGAGGGGTTTATGGTTACAGGTCAGGGTTTGATATGCCATAGGGAATCACGTGAGCTCTCTCGCGCGTCAAATCTTTAGCGCGTCGCGAGTATCGCTGCCTGATTCGCTATAACTTTCATCAATATCTCACTTCCATCAACAACATCATCATCGTACTCTTGTGGCCTGCTGCCGTCTGAACCAAAGACCTGTCATGGCGCGCGTTACACAGCATCCGCGTGTTACGCAATCCATCGCGTCACGCACGAGAAGCCAAAGTCGCGAAGCTAGTGTCGAACCTAGTCATCGAGCAAGTGTGCGAGGTGGAAGCGCGGAAATATCAATTCGCGGTACTCGACAAAATGTCGCGGCACCTCATCAGCGTAAGTCAGCTCCGTCTGCCAAGAGTACCGTCTCTTTCTACAGACATTTGAGCAACATAGCCTGTCGTTGTTGACAGAATGAACACAACATGTCAACTGATCGGCAATTTAGAACTTGAAACTCTCCAGGAAGATGTGAGCGAACTTGGGGACGAGATCGATGCCGACAATGAAGCAGAACCTATGGACCAGTTGTCAGACAATGAAGGGTCTTTGGCCGGTTCCCCGTCAGGGAGAACAGACACCTTCTCTCAGCACGAGCTCATGAATCTGAATCCCGATGAAATGGAAGACAAACTAGAAGACCTGAATGGCCAGGCCAGGAAATTGCTTGTTCACTTCAGGCAACAAACCGGACGCTCTGATGAGCTGCAATCTCTTGTCCGTGATGTTGGAGATGCGGACTCCGAGAGACGACAAAAGATAGACGCTTCCTGGAGCCAATTGAACCGGACACAGCAAGCCTTCGTCGGAACCGGTGGAGACTATTTAAGCCCTGATACTATCCTTCGAGGACTTCTGCGATTGAGAAATACCCAGCCACTGCCTAAGACGACAAGACCCTGGAGGCCAGATGATGTGATTTGCAAAGCAAATTTGGCTATACTGGTGCACTATATTATGACTCACTCGGCTGGCGAGGGAGAAGTGGGCCTGAAGCTGGATCAGTTGGATAAGAAGTTCCCTTCGCCTTTCTCGCTCGGTTTCAGTACGTTCGGTGACCAGTACCGGGCCGGTCATAGCACTCTCGTCTCTGAAACCTTCAGGTTTGCTATAGAGTTGAGGACATATGTGCTTCTGGAGAAGCTTTATGAGGATGCCAATCTAAGTCAAGAAGAGGCCGCATTGATGCTTCGGCATATCATGCTTCATGCTGATGTCGATGAAGAAGATGGCGAAACGAGCCTAGAGAGTCTGCGTGAAGCTCTATACACCAACGACCGCGCCAGAGGATGGGAGCTTCTTCCTGCGCCACAAGAGTTCGAGGGTGGCAAATACGCCGACATGATCACGATTCGCACACAAGAAATAAGAGACTTGCTTTTTCAGGATGTGGACAATCCCAATTACGAGGTTTCAGGTCTCGACTCCGGTCTCAACAGGTTGCAAACGAGATTTTCTTGGGAGCGATTCCAGGTCCATCTGTTGCGATGGGCTAACATGCGTCTTACAGAAATCGACAACAGCATCACGCAGTCGGGAGGTATCGATGGGATTGTGGATGCTCTGGGGCAAGAAATCAAGCGGCGACGTGCCAATCCAGATGCAACCGATGACGAAGAATCAGAAGACGAAGTCCTTCCGAAGGTTACAAGTCATCGCCGGCCAGAGAGCAACGGTGCCACTCCAGCGCCGACCATCGCGAGGTAGGTGCCGTACCATTCAACCAATCGACACATACTGACAGGCTATCAAGTACCAAGCAACGTGCTAGACCTCTTAGCCTCTTTAGGGGTCGCCGCAGCGCACCAATCAATCCATCTGCCCCTAGCCCAGCACCTGTAGAGCGTGTCGAAGCTACAGCGCAAGCTGCTGAGAACATCGATCCGGTGTCTCAGGCACAGTCCCGGCAAGCCGGAAAAATCGAAAGGCTACTTGATCGTCGCCAACAAGAGCGCCGAGAAGCAAGAAGCATTATGGACGAGCAACCTGATGGTGTCAGGGTACCGTGGACTGAAGATGTGGATCCGTCACAAACAACAACCGCTCGACGTGGGTTTCAGCAGCCCCGGTTCATGCAACAGACTTTCGATAGGGTCAATATCGAAGAGCAAGCCTATCCGCAGCTTGTAGAGGAGCTTACTCAAGACCCCAGTGAGGACGAAGGCTTCCAGCAGGACACGCGTAACATCGCAAATTCCAGATCACGGCCAAGGCCACCTGTCACACGAGACTTTACACCGGAGGGAAATGGCTCGCCACTGCATTCTCATAGGAGCCCCGAGGCAGAACCTTCACCAAAGAGAAGACGAACAAATCCAGGCCGGGCCATTGAGCCAGTGCAACTGACTGGAAGACGCCTTGCCGACGCCGCAGCGATGGCATCTATGCTTGCCAAAAACAAGATCAGAAAGACTCTCCCTGCGCCACAACGGGCGCGCCAACCCTGGACACCGAAAGAGGAACAAGCACTGCTCGAGCTCATTCAAGACTATGGCGAGGGAGGCATTTCTTATGCTTACCTCAAGCAGTTGGACAGTGAAAGTGACAATGTCCTCATAGAGCGAGATGCTGAAGACATGCGCTTCAAGGCCAGGAACCTCAAGGTCAATTTTCTCATGTAAGTGCCGACAAGGAATTCATCCTCATCGGGCCATGACTGACGCCTCTCGACAGCTCTGAGGTAGCGATGCCTGATAATATGGAACATGTCATGTTGGGCAAGAAGGAAATCGACAAAGTGAGGGGGCACGGCGTGGATTACGTGCAGATTGCTTCTCGTTCACGCGCTCGGGACTTGTCTGACTAAGTCATCCTTTCCACCCAGACTTGATGTATACCAAGAACGGATATTGGTTTTCCTGTTGCGCGAAATTCGATGCAATTGACGATTGGATTGGTACTATGTAGACGAAGCCTCTTCAGCGGTATGGAGCTGTAGAACGTAACAAGACTACCATGATCGTCATCTCCGCCACTCACGGAGCTTTTACCCGCGTTCACTGTTTGAAAGCTGTTGCATTGATTTTAACCATTTCACTTGTCGAGGTTGCGACCCTGTCTGCTGCTTCTCTCGGGCACATTGAACGAAACAGGCGGTGTAAGCCTCGCTATATTGAGGCCCACCGCATCTGGTGATGGATTAATACTTCGAGTCATACACATCACCCTGATAATTCACTTAAATTTTCACGCGAATCCTCCCGGACTACTAGAGGAATTAGTAGATATTTTGAAATGGTATCCTAACGTCCTGTACACGAATCATGTACGTACAGGCACAACATCATTGGCATCAACCTAGAGCTTGCTGAAAACAGTTCCAACAACGCCACCCATTTCAACAAGAGTGCTCTTGTTCTTCACATAGGCCTCGAGGCCCTTACGGCCGTTCTCGACACCGACGCCGCTGAGTTTCCATCCACCCACGGGCATCTCAGCAGGGCTCTCACCCCAGGTATTGACCCAGGTGATACCGGCCTGCAGCTGAGCAACAATCTTGTGCGCGGCGTTGATGTCCTTGGAGAACACACCAGCTGCCAGACCCATGGGAGTGTCGTTTGCACGCTTCACAACCTCGTCGACGCTGTCATAAGGCAGAATGGACATGACTGGCCCAAAGATCTCCTCCTTGACGATACGCATGTCATCGGTGCAGTTTGTGAAGACAGTCGGCTTGACCCAGTAGCCCTCTGAGCTGGAACCGGCAATCTTGGGCTTGTCGTAACCACCGTAAATAAGCTTGGCCTTGTCGGTCTCGACGCCGTGGCGAATGTAATCCAGTACCTTCTTGTAATGAACCTCGCTGACCAAGGGGCCGAAGTTGGTGTTCATGTCCATGACATCGCCGGCACGCACGTACTCCATCTTCTCGAGCAGACGCTTCTCGAAAGAAGAAAGCATCTCTCGCGGCACGAAGACACGAGTGCCGTTAGTGCAGACCTGGCCGGTCGAGAAAAAGTTGGCCATCATGGCACCGTCAACGGCGTTCTCGACATCACAGTCAGGCAAGATGACCAGAGGAGACTTGCCACCCAGCTCCATGGTCACGTATTTCATGTTGCCAGCGGCTGATCCGGCGACCTTCATGCCGGTACTGACCTGACCTGTGAAACTGACCTTGGCAATGCCGGGGTGAGCAGTGAGGTATGCGCCAACATCTCCAGCTCCCTGAACAACGTTGAAGACACCTGCGGGAAGACCAGCTTCGGTGTAGATCTCGGCAAGATATTGAGCGTGGAGAGGAGTGAATTCTGAAGGCTTGTAGACCATGCAGTTGCCTGCAGCAAGACACGGTGCGGACTTCCAGAGGGCGATCTGAATAGGGTAGTTCCAGGCACCAATGCCTGCGCAGACACCAAGGGCGTTCTTGGTGGTGTAGATCCAAGCATCCGGGCGAAGTTGGGTAGTCTCGCCGTTCAGACCGCCAGAGGCGACCATGTTGGCGTAGTACTCCAGGACATCAGCACCGGTAACGATGTCAACAGTGCTAGTCTCCGAGAAAGGCTTGCCGGTATCGTGAGTCTCGGCCTTTGCAAGCTCATCGTTGCGCTCCCGCAAGATGGAGACAGCCTTGAGGAGAATACGAGATCTGACAATTGGGGGAGTGCTGGACCAGGACTGGAAGGCGGACTGTGCAGAGGCGACGGCCCTGTCAATGTCTGCATGGGATGCGGCCTGGACGTCGGCCACGGGCTTTGCCGTAGCCGGGTCTACAGTCTGGAAGGTGGAACTGGAAGTCGCATCCTGGCGCTTGCCGTCGTAGTAGAGCTGGCGGATGGGGTAAGACATGCTTGATCGAGAAAAAGTTCTCCTGATCTCTAAAGGACGAATACAGCGGACGAAAAGAGTCCCGATTCGAGGCGAAGTCGACAGATTGAAATAAGAACGACGAGAAACGAGGCACAAAAAGTAGGGTTGCACCAAGCAAAGTTAGGGATGGGTTGAGAGCTTCACGTGTGGCTTCCAGAACAAGAGGCGTGCAAGGGGACAGACAGAAGTCAGAAACGCCACGCCGAAGGGCACTACTGTGAAACGGGACTGTCTAACTTTGCCAAATAATGCGCGAGTAAGTAGTCAGCCGATAGAGCAAGTGTTCGCCGAGAGGACGAAAAAATTAGTTAGAGTAGATGGAAGCTCGCACCTCTTCTAGCACCTCTTTCCTAGCAACAAATTGCCTGGGATCGACACTAAACCCTGAAGGCCGTAGAGGCGATGGTGGTGTGCTCGCTCCGCGGTCTGGGCGCGCGTCGCCGGTCAGAAAGTGGGGGAAATTTTTTGAAAAGACCAGGTGAAACGATCGAGCTGCCATCGAAACTTCAGCAACGCATGACTAGAGGATGGAAAGGCGGCCGTTAAGATTGTTGCACCCATAGAGCCTCTGACGCGGCCAAGATCCTGCAACCGCGTGAGCGGTGGGTCGTTGGACTGTACAGATCGAATTCAAAACTGCTGCTTCTTTATATACGCTGTCCCGCTCACAGCCGGTGTTCCCTTTTGCTCTCTTCCTTTCTGCACACATCGCCTTTCTTTCTCGTGTCCGACCTTCGCTCTCTGTGTCCAGTCTTTCTTACTCCATATACCCCATATAGTTAGCCATCATGACCACCACGCACCTCCCCTCGAACCCCGAGAACTACTATGACTTTATCATCGTCGGCGGTGGCACCGCAGGCTGCGTTATTGCCAGCCGTCTGTCGGAATACCTTCCCAACAAGAAGGTCCTGCTGATCGAGGCTGGTCCCTCGGACTTTATGGACAACCGCGTTCTGCTGCTCAAGGACTGGCTGAACCTGCTCGGCGGTGAGCTCGACTACGACTACGGCACCACCGAGCAGCCCAATGGCAACTCTCACATCCGCCACTCTCGCGCCAAAGTGCTGGGTGGTTGCTCCTCGCACAACACCCTCATCTCCTTCCGCCCCTTCGAGTACGACTGCAAGCGCTGGGAGGCTCAGGGCTGCAAGGGATGGAGCTTCAAGACCTTCATGCGTGTGCTGGACAACATCAGAAACTCTGTCCAGCCCGTGCACGAGAGACACCGCAACCAGCTTTGCCTGGACTGGGTTGACTCTTGCTCCAAGGCCATGAACATTCCCGTCATCCACGACTTCAACAAGGAGATCAAGACCAACGGTGCCCTGAAGCAGGGCGTCGGTTTCTTCTCGGTTTCTTACAACCCCGACAACGGCCACAGAAGCAGTGCTTCGGTCGCCTACATCCACCCGATCCTCCGTGGCGATGAGAAGAGACCCAACCTGACAGTTCTGACCAACGCCTGGGTCAGCAAGATTAACGTCGACGGTGACAAGGTCACCGGCATCAACGTTGCCCTCCAGGATGGCTCCAAGTACACTCTCCGCCACAAGGCCGAGACCATCCTCTGTGCTGGCGCCGTCGACACCCCTCGCCTCATGCTTCTGTCCGGTCTTGGACCCAAGCAGCAGCTCCAGGACCTCAGCATCCCCGTCGTCAAGGACATTCCCGGTGTCGGCGAAAACCTTCTCGACCACCCCGAGACCATCATCATGTGGGAGCTGAACAAGCCCGTCCCCGCCAACCAGACCACCATGGACTCTGACGCTGGCATCTTCCTCCGCCGCGAGGCTCCCAACGCTGCCGGTGAGGACGGTGACATTGCCGACATCATGATGCACTGCTACCAGATTCCCTTCTGCTTGAACACTGCTCGGTAAGCCATCTCGTGCAAATGCGAGTACACAACAACTGACAAGTCTACAGTCTCGGTTACGACACCCCCATCGACGCCTTCTGCATGACCCCTAACATTCCCCGCCCGCGCTCTCGTGGCCGCATCTACCTGACCTCGGCCGACCCCAACGTCAAGCCCGCTCTCGACTTCCGCTACTTCACCGACCCCGAGGGCTACGACGCCGCCACCATCGTCGCCGGTTTCAAGGCCGCCCGTAAAATTGCCCAGCAGGCTCCCTTCAAGGACTGGATCAAGCGTGAGGTCGCCCCCGGCCTCAAGGTGCAGAGCGACGAGGAGCTGTCCGAGTACGGCCGCCGTGCCGCCCACACCGTCTACCACCCTGCCGGTACCACCAAGATGGGTGACGTCCAGAAGGACAAGTTCGCCGTCGTCGACCACCAGCTCAAGGTGCGCGACCTCAAGGGCATCCGTATCGCCGACGCCGGCGTCTTCCCCGAGATGCCCACCATCAACCCCATGCTTACCGTCCTCGCCATCGGTGAGCGCGCAGCCGAGCTGATCGCCGAGACGCACGGCTGGAAGGGTATGGAGAGACAGAAGCTGTAAACGTGCAGTATTGTCTCTGAGCGCGGAGTCAAGAGAAAAGACAACATGTTGTGTATATATACCATCTGAGGAGATATCCGGGCGCGGCGCAAGAAGGTGTTTTATTTCTTTGCAATCTAGGTTACAAAAACTATACCCATACATGTTTGGGTGCGCGAGACCTATTGTCTTTCCAATACTATTGATACCAAATTATCTCGAACAAAATCAAAATCTCAACATCCAATCATTTTTCTGTCATCAAGAAACATCTGGTGATATACGATGCATTCATTTACTTATCATGCAGTCTACGACAGGACACAGCAATCCTGCCGGGCCCGTCTTTTGGATCGAGAGCGTGTTGCCAACGGGTGCTACATTGTAGTCCCAGATATCTTGGAGTCGATCTCGGCTAGCACCTGTCTGTTGTCAGGTGGAGAGAACCAGACTGACCGTCTGTTCTTTGGTCCGAGTGCCATGGAAGCCGGTGTGGAGTTGGCTTTTCCATACTTGGACGGATGTTCCGAGGTGTTTTGTGATAAGCTCAAGACGTATCAACTGAGCCTGGCAATGGAGTATTCGTATGAGGCTTCGGTGACATGCTTCACCTCTTTGCACCAGCGGGGATGTCGAAGCCACGCGTCATGAAATCGGCGCTCTTGCCTATCGGCTTGCTCTGGTCTCTTGAAGAAAACAGAGTCTTGAGATTGTCGTTCTGCATCTTGCGTTTCTTCGCATCTTGTTCCTGGAGAACCTTTGCGGTCAAGGTGGCGGTTGACGAATTGTTGATGTTGTTGGCCTCTAGCTTTTCCTTCTTGTCGGTTGATGGGACCAGGGCGGGAGCGTCGTCGGCGTCTTCACGTTTCTTGCGCTTCTTGGACTCCTTTGCGGCTTTCTTGAGCGAGTGGGCGAGACCTTTTTCCTTGAGTGTCTTGAGGCGCAGAGCCAAGCGGGCAATGTCGGTAGGAGCGGTCGGAAGAATGGGGATAATGTCGTTGGAGGCGTACTCTTGGTCGCATACGACGCAGCGCTCGCCGGAAACCTCCTTGATGGCGGTGGCGGAGAAGGCGTGGCCGCAAGGGACCAGGTAGACGGCCTTGGAAGCAGGGCCCAGGCGATCGCCGGTGACGGGGCACTTCCAGGGGATCTTGACGTCTTTGGCGGCAGTGGTGTCGGTGTCGGTGTCTGTGTCGATGTCGAACTTGACCTCGACAACGTCTTTCAGGCTCTTGACTGCGCCCTGGAGGACATTGTCGGCGTCGGCCTTGGTGGTGGTGGCGGCATCAGGGGCGGGCAGCAAGTACTCGATGATGGAGTCTTTGTTGTAGAGCTTGCCGTTGCAGTCGGAGACGATGGGGGGCGAGAGCGGCTTGCGCGACAGAGGGTCGGTGGACCAGTAGTACTCCTGCTGTTCGTGCTGCGACTCCTTGAGCTCGGTGGTGGTGGGGTTGCGCGCGGCTTCCTTGACCAGCTCGCGGCGAGTCGGGATGCTGCCGCCGTCGTTGCCCATCTTGTCTTGACTGGCGCGTGGGTGCAAGGAGAAGAGGCACCGGAGGGTTGGATGGATGGCGTTTTGGCGTCTTGCACGAGAGTCGAGAGTCGGCGCCTGGTATCGGCGCCCGGTGTCGGCGGTCGGCTCTTCAGGGCAGCGCTGCCGAGCCATGGTTGCATGTGACAGGCCATGACGTTTCGAATGGCCTTTGAACCCAAGTCGCTTTCCAAAGACAAGACAAGACAAGACTCGACTCGACTCGACCGACTCGACATGGATCCTCTGCCCTCCGCATAGCCTCGACACACTCCATCATGAGCACTCGGCTGCTCTTTGGCCGCACCGGCGCCAAACACGCATGCCACCGCCACTCGGCCTCTCTGCCCTTCTTCCCGTCCCGCGCCTCCCGCTCCTTCACCTTTACCGCGCGTACCTACAATCGTCCTCGCTTCTTCCAGAATGCTCGCCAATTCTTTCGGAACCCGCCTGCCCCTGTCAAAGGTGGCTCCCTCAGCCTTGCAGCCCTCTCTCCCGCCGCTTTTGTGTCGCTGAGCGAGAACGAAGACGAGCATGGGAAAACAGGCGAGCAGCAGATGCTCGAGGCTTCCAGACAAGAGTTGGCCGAACAGGTTCCTGGCTGGTTGGGCGGCTCAAAGTCCGTCCGGAAAAGCATCTGGAGATTTCTCGACACCTGGATCATCGAGCCCATGGCAACAGGCTTCAGGCTGCTCCACCTAATCATCATTTTCGTCCCCGTCATTGCAACAATCCCCGCCATTTGGATCGGCCCAAGGAATCCCGACAGAGACCATGAGAGAACTGGTACCCTCTGGTGGTATGGCTTCTTGGTGAACTCGATGGAGAGGGCTGGTGCTGCCTTTATCAAGGTGCGAATATGCCCTGTCTGTTGTCCGCTTTCCCCCCGTCTAACATGCGTCTAGCTCGGCCAATGGGCTGCCTCGAGAACCGACATCTTCCCTACCGAAATGTGCTCCATCATGTCTGCCCTCCACTCCAATGCTCCTGCTCACTCACTGCATCATACCAAGAAGACCATCGAGAGATCGTTTGGCATGTCTTTTGACGACATCTTCGACGAGTTTCAGGAAAAGCCTCTGGGAGTTGGTGCCATTGCTCAGGTCTACAAAGCCAAATTGAAGCCCGTAATCGCCGTCAGCGAAGATCTCGATCCTCACGGTGTCGACACCTTCCGCGAGAAGATCAAGAGGGGTGTTGACATTTCGCTCAAGAGTACTCCGCAGAGAACTCCCTCCCAATACGTTGCCATCAAGGTCCTTCACCCCAAGATTGAACGCATTGTCCGCAGAGACCTGAAGATCATGGGCTTCATGGCTTCCCTCATCAACCTAATCCCTACAATGGAATGGCTCTCTTTCCCCGACGAAGTCGAGCAGTTTGGCGAAATGATGCGTCTGCAGCTGGATCTGCGTATCGAGGCCGCCAATCTGACCATTTTCCGAAAGAACTTCCGCAACCGGACAACTGCCTGGTTCCCTTATCCTTACACACAATACACGTCTCGCCAAGTGCTGGTAGAAGAGTTTGCTCAGGGCATCCCGCTAGAAGACTTTCTCCAGAATGGCGGCGGTGTCTTTCAGAAGGAGATCGCCGACGAAGGCTTGGATGCCTTTCTTCACATGCTTTTGATTGACAATTTTATTCATGCCGATTTGCATCCCGGAAACATCATGGTCCGCTTCTACAAGCCAGCCCAGATTGACGTTCAAGGTCACCTGCCCCACTTCCGTCGGCCAAAGGCCAATCCCAAAGAGTCTACAGATGTGACAGAAGAAGTTCTGGAGCGTCTACGGCCGCACAGGAAATCAAAGGCTGACTGGGCCGCCATGTTGGATCAGATCGATCACGAAGGCTACAGACCTCAACTCATCTTTATTGACACTGGTCTTGTGACTGAGCTTAACGGTCTCAATCGTCGCAACTTTCTCGATCTTTTCAAGTCCGTCGCAGAGTTTGATGGTTACAAAGCAGGCCACTTGATGGTCGAACGCTGCAGACAACCCAGCGCAGTTATTGACAAAGAAGTCTTTGCACTCAGGATGCAGCACCTTGTTCTCGGTGTTAAGAGCCGCACTTTCGCCCTGGGCAACATCAAGATTGGCGATATTCTGAACGAGGTATTGAGCATGGTTCGCGGACATCACGTCCGTCTCGAAGGCGACTTCGTCAACGTCGTGCTCAGCATCCTCCTGCTCGAGGGCATCGGCCGCAGCTTGAACCCCGACCTCGACTTGTTTTCTGGGTGCGTTGACATGGCCTCGTCCATGCTGTTTGAAGATTGGCTGCAGGGCTAACGTGTAATCGAACAGAGCCCTTCCCATCTTGAGACAACTGGGTACCTCTGGCGGTGCCGGCAATATGCTCAAGGGTGGCGATCTCTCCATGATCAAGGTCTGGGCCGGTCTCGAGGCCAGAAAGTTCATGCAGGCCAGTATAGAGAGCGTCGAGTCTTTGGTCGCGCACGACCAGCTGTCGCCGAACATTTGATCGAGTACCTTGATGACGGCCGAGAGTTTGAAACTTGTATTATAGATTTGTTTTGCATCATGATTCATGGAACCTTTTTCTTCCGGCTCATCTATTAGCATTACCCACGGCAAATAAACTATAAGAGGTATCTCAACAAGAAAAAAAAAGGAAGCAATCATCCGTCATGAAACCACCGACCCTCGTCAGCCTCAGACAGCAACCTCCTTTGCAGCGGCGGCAGCAGCGGCTGAAGCGTCCTCGCCGGTCCCCTGATACAGAGGCGTGACACTGGCACCCTTCAACTCGGGTCCCGAGCCACCGTACTCCTTCGAAACCGAGGGCCCGAGATGCTTGTGCAACTCGTCGCCGTAGCTCATCCACTGCATCTTTGCAATCGTCTCCTTGGCCATGAACACCTGCATGGCGCCAAACATCCACTGCATGACCAGCGGCACGTTGACGAAGAATTTTTTGCTCAGCGTCTCCGGGTAGTGGGCCGAGAAGAGCTGGATGGCCTTTTGGCTGGCGGCCTTGACCTCGGCGGGCTGCCGCAGAAAGGACACGCGCAGGTAGTCGTGCACCTGGATTGCCTGGTAGGGGTCGGCGCCCTTGCCGAATTCCGGGATGGGTGTCGTGGCCGACTCGAGGTCGAGCTTTTCGAGCGTGAGTTCCATGAGGGCGACGCGCCAGCGGATGAAGCTGTGGGATCGAGTGTCAGTGCGTGTTTTCTCTTTCTGCGTGGCTCGCTGGTTTTTCTGGCCTCACTCGTCGAGATCGCCAAAGGTCTTCTTGGTGTCCTTGACGGCGCCATAGATGTTGAACGTGGCCACGTCGATGTCGTTGGGGCTGTCGGGCACGCCCTTGAGCTGTGTCACGTATCCCAGACCGTCGTACTTGGCCCTGTCAAACACTTGCTTCTTGACGTCCAGCGGCTTGAACTCTTTGCGCCATTTGAGCGCACCGAGCAGCTGCTCGCTGGCTTTGCCGACGGCGTTGTCGTTGGCGCGGAGGAACTTTTGCAGGATGATCAGGGTGCTGAAGGGTGCGGCTTTTCCTCTACAGAACTCAAGTCAGCTCATGTCGACGTCGTTTCCCTGCGAGCGGAATCTTACTCTGCAGTAGGTGCCGAAAGCTCGACACCATACATCTCGCTGTAGCCCGCCTCTTTGATGAGCCCTCCGAGCTTCGCAGACATTTTGAGCAGTACATGGCCATCCGGTAGGTTTTCCCAGTCTGCAGACTGGCTTGTGAGGGCTCTCAGTTTGGCATTAGCGTCAGCCGACTGGACCTCTGCAGATTGGTGAGCTTGGCTTCGATGGGCATGCTTGGTCGCCTGGCGGAAACGCACGATTCACATTCGTGTTAAACAAGGATCCCATGGTTGTTGCTTCAAAACTCAAATATCGTTGGGCTTGGTAGCATGGATGATGGTAAACAGCATCTAATCGTTACTTATCAGATGATGAGTCGGCGTGAGCTTGGCGGTCGGACTCCTTCAGCAGCGCTCGGCAATCATCCATCCAAGCTGCTTTGAAACATGCACCACAGACATCACTGCTACGACTCATGATCTAATCACATATCAGTCATTCTCAATGTTCAAAAGACTCCGGTAACAGGAGGAAAACAATGAAATTGAAGGCTAGCATTTCATAGGTTCTGGTGCACTGACGATAGGAACGCCATTCTTACTTCCGGCTCGAGACGAGTCTCCCGAAGTCACACCCTTATCCCGTCTTGTCCTTGTACAAATGACACTTTGCAAATCTGTCATCTTCGAACATCTCCTCGCTCAGACCTCTGACACTACCGGTCTCCCAGCAGAATGCCGGGATGCGAAACTGTGACTCTGACTCCTAGGCAGACTTTGAGATACTTACCATGTTGGTATCATTCTCAGCCAAATTGTACGAAGTGCCAGGTCGATCTCCAGTGGCCTGAGTCTGTTGACTGCTCGGAAACAGCTCCATCAATGGTAGTGGGAGTACCTCCATGCTCGAGGACGCCGAACTGAGGGTCGACATGCTTGTGACCATGTCCTCATCCTCTGGTGAAAGGAGCGTCCACCCATATGTCTCCGCGTCATGATCGATCAGAACGGGCTCATCGAACAAATCAACCTCAGATTCGAATGTGTCATCGTCAGGTGAGTCCATACTTTCTTCCTCGACACAATCGCGCAGAACCACAGAGAGGTCCAGATGGGCTTCCTCGTGGATGTTTGAGTCAGGTGTCTCGCAGTACAACGTACATCCCGTTGGTCTTGGTCTATGCTTGGAACTGGGCGACAAGCTCGTGATGTGATTATGGCCCGGAGGAACCATAGTAGAGTCGATGATTGTCTGGTCAGCTGATTCATGTTTTTGAAAAACCGGTAGTCTTGCTGCTACGAAAGGCAAGGTGAGGCTCGACTCCGCTGGCTGCGGGAGCCAACAAATGTCATGGATGCTCTCTCTAGCACCACCGGGCTGAACACCTTCTTGCTCAGCTTGTGGTGCTGTTTGGGCAAGCGACTTGAGAATGAGGCCATTGGTAGGTTCAATTGGTGGAAAAGCTACTGTAGTGGTCTGCGATTCCAAAACTGAAGATACTGGCGGTGCACTCTCTGATGTACGGTCGATAGCACCGATGTCGTGGTATTCGACCGTCTCTGGAAGAGGAGACGGAAGTCGAACCTTTGGCCTCTTCGGAACCAGAAGGCCGAGCTCTGCTGCTGTCATCAATGAGGTTGGTGGAGAAGGAAGCAAGGCCTTGTTGGACGATTGAGAAAAGAGGTAGTCAAGAGTGGACCAATCGAATTGAGGTATGACTTCAATTGTTTCAGGTTCGGCAGGAGTATTGACAAGGAACGATGCCGGGGCCTGCCATTTGACAAGCGGCATAGTTGGCCTTTCGGACCCAGACAATTGCATAGCCGAAGTATTCTGCTTTCCAGACCAGTCTGAGGGATGAGGATTGAAGTGCTCGTTGGCCTCAAGTACGTTGGCAATACGGGTCGAGAGTTCCATGTCCAGGGTGGTAAGCTGCCAATCAACGAGATGCTTTTTCTTGTTCTGCGTTGCATGTCCTCGCTTGCGCTTGTAGATTCGTGTGGAAGAAGAGCGACGGTCGAACATGCCCGTCAGTGCCTCGAAAGGATTCCCTTGGCAATGTGAGCATCTGATCAACCTCAAGGCATAAGCGGCATACAATTCGAATACATGCCGGGAGAGACAATCATAGGAGGGTCCAACAACTCGTTATGACCAAAAGACGAAACGGTCGTATTATCTGTGCGAAGCTGATGCAGTCTTTCTCTGCGGGCAGGCGTCTTGTGTCCTCGAGTCGACCGCGTCTTCGTGTTGAGGTCCGGTTCGCACGTGCCATGATGATAGAACTTGTAGGCAATAGGTATCCGAGATATCTATAGATGCAGCAGGTGAAGAGATGGGGTTCTGGATGGCGTGTACAGAGCAGCAATCTCACGGGATTGATCAAGCACTGCGTGGCACCTTCTCAAACTGTTCACAATTTCGAGCATGATGTCGATCTGGAAGGAGACTCACGGCACACCTAATGCTGGACCCCTACCCGACGCTCACTGTTCGTTCAATGCTCGCACGCTCTTGTGAGGCAACTTTCTCGAACTGGGGTGGCCGAGTCTAAAGGTCCCGGAAATATATCATAGCGAGGTCTCAGTTGGTGAGCTCGGTCGTTGGAGATACCATGTGAACTGCGTTTCTGCAGCCGTCTTGGCCAATTGGGCCCCTTTGCCTTAGCACTGGTGATATTATTACCTATGCCTGAGTATGTAAGAGGTTTGAACCGTGGCGTTTTCTGATACGTGGGCTTTTGGTAAACGCAGCTAGACAGACAAGACGAAGATGGTCTTTGTCCGCTAACGGCTCGGGCAATCTATCTCATACTTTCAGAACACTTGGTTGCGCAGTCGAATATGACAGCAAAATGCAACATCTTGCAGAGCACGAAGCCTGGAGGTGACACGCTTGAGCCAGGGTCAACTTGTCCGACAGACTGGGCACGAGATCTGGCATCTCCAATGCGGGTGATTGCCCTGATCATCAATCTCGGAGCACACTGTGGTCAAAGTCGCAAGCTTCTTGAGAAAAGAAGGCCAAGAAATGCGACGCGGGGTGCCATGACGTGATGTCTGTTGGTTGACTTTTAGGATGGATATTTTTGGCAATGTCAAAAGCAACGCCCGTCCGAGCAGCATCAAGTCCGGAGGGGAAGAAATCATAGATCAAGTGAATGTTTTTGCTAGGAGAAACAAACATATATCAAGATCAGCAGAGCAGAACAACTTGTGGCTTGCACCCAGGTGGGTTCGACTTTGTGATTGGCGCACGAGCGTGTTTCACCTTTCGAGACCGGTGGGCGGACCCTGAGAGCTGCAGGAACGTAAGGCGGCAAGGGTTCCCCGATTGAACGAAGGTCCAGTTACGTATGTACATGCGCGTGGCTTGAGTTGTTGAATGTTTTTTTTTGCTCGCGCCGACCGACTTCCCAACCTCACTTGCTTTCCCACAGACAGCCACGTAACGGCATTGTGAGACGTGGCTTCGCACAAACCAGCGGCGCGCACTCGGCCAACGTTCCACCTCGAATCTTCTGGTATCCCCAGGTCCACATTCATTTCACGAGTGTAGATCCGCCAGAGATCGCCAAGGCACACGACTCACTGCCAACCTTCCAAATCCAGGTTCCAGCAACAGCTGCTGGACCTTTATAAGACCAGCACACCACCCCGCGCCGACGACTCCTCAGTCCGCCTTTGACATGTCCTTGAGGGGCAGCAACTCACACCGTCTGTCGCGTCAGGGCTTTTCACCCATTCCCAACGACCAGATGCACAACGGTGACGCAACCATCGACATCCCGCTGGCCGATGTGCCTTCAGGCGGCCGCAGGAACGACAGCTCGACGCCGTTCGCGAATCAGGACGACGGCCTGACCAAGACGAGCTCGCGCCAACCGCCGCGCACTCTCGGAGGCCGTAGAATCAAGAGGTCGGCCGAGAATGTCGGCTATGATGGAGAAGAAGACACGCTCAATCGCATGGGGAGGATCTACACCAAGATTCTCAACTTCAGCATCATCACTCGCTACTTTGTCTACGTCTCGCCCTTGGCTCTTTGCATCGCTGTGCCAATCATTGTCGGAGCTACCGCTGCTCCTCACGCAAAGATTGGTGGTGTACCCATCGTCTGGTTCTTTACCTGGGTCGAGATTGGTGAGCATTTGCGCTTCCGTACCGAACAACTCTCGACTAACGCGCGCAGTCTGGTTGAGCTTGTGGGGCTCTAAGATTGTCGCTCACTTCCTCCCCCTCCTCTTCCAATTCGTGGCTGGTGTTGTCAGCTCGGGCACCCGCAAATATGCTCTCATCATCAAGGCTCTGGAGATTCCATTGTCATTGGTTGGATGGGCTATCACGTCTTTGGCCACTTTCGTTCCCGTAAGCTGCATCGCATTCAAAACGCATCTTGACGGTCGACTGATGTCAGCGTAGCTCATGACAAAGAATCCATACGGACGTGCGAACAATCAGGGAAGAACCCACTGGATGGATGTTGTAAATCAAGTCCTTGCTGCTTGTCTTGTTGGCACCCTCGTCCTGCTAGTCGAGAAGTTCTTCATCCAACTTGTCAGCATCAACTACCACCGCAAGCAGTTCAACTCTCGCATCAAGGAATCCAAGCGCAACGTTTTCTTGCTGGGTCTGCTTTATGATGCCTCTAGAACGCTCTTTCCCGCTTATTGCCCCGAGTTTGCCGATGAAGATTACCTCATCGCCGACCAGCTCAACCTCGCTGTCCTGGGAAAAGGAAAGAATGCCAATCACAGACGTTCTGGGTCGGTCACCCCCTTCCGTCTGCTCCAGGATGTAGGTCGCTTCGGTGATAAAGTCACTTCAGCCTTTGGAAACGTCGCACAAGAAATCACAGGAAAGCAAGTCTTTAACCCCAACAGCGCGCACTCTATCGTCACTGAAGCCCTGGAGAAGAGGCGTACCTCTGAAGCATTGGCTAGGCGCTTGTGGATGTCCTTCGTCATGGAGGGAAAGGACGCTCTTTATGAGGAAGACATTGCCGATGTTCTTGGTGATGCCCGCAAAGACGAGGCCGAGGAGGCCTTCATGATGCTCGACAAGGATTGCAATGGCGACATCTCCCTTGACGAAGCGATGCAGCAGATCGTCCAGATCAGCCGTGACCGCAAAGCCCTCGGAACCAGCATGCACGATGTTGACCAAGCCATCAACGTCTTGGATAGGCTGCTTATGGTTGTTGTGTTCATCGCCGTCGTCTTCATCTTCGTCGCATTCCTCAACGCGAGCTTCACAACCACTCTCGCAACGGCCGGTACCACTCTTCTGTCTCTATCATTTGTCTTCTCCGTCACCGCTCAGGAGGTCCTGGGCTCTTGTATCTTCCTTTTCGTCAAACACCCTTACGATATTGGAGACCGTGTCGACATTGGCGCCGATCACTTTGCTGTCGACCACATCTCTCTACTGTTCACAGTCTTCCGTCGTATCAGTGGACTAGAGGTTGGCAAGTCTGTTCAGATTCCCAACGTTGTCCTCAACACTCTCTGGATCGAGAACGTTAGCCGCAGCAAGGCTATGAAGGAGCAACTCACGCTCGACGTCAGTTTCGATACCACTTTCGAAGACATCCAACTCCTCAAGAACGAGCTCACCAACTTCGTCACCGACAAGGACAACAGCCGCGATTTCCTTCCTGATATCGATATCGAGGTGCTAGGCACTTCAGACATGTCAAAGCTTCAATTGAGGGTCGAGGTGCGACACAAGGGCAACTTCGCGAACGAAGTCCAGCGCGCTGCAAGACGCTCCAAGTTCATGTGCGCTCTCGTCCAGTCCATCCGCAGAGTACCTATCAACGGTCCCGGCGGCGGTGGCGATGCACTTGGCAGCTCTGCCAACCCAACGTATTCTGTTGCCGTTTCTGACGGGTTTGCCGCTGAGGCCCGTGAGGCTTCTGCAGACAACAAAGACAAGGCTCGTCTTGTGCCCAACAAAAAGGTTGAAGCGGCGATGAGCCCGTCAAAACATCAAGTAACAGGCCCACTCGGCTTGTCCGCCAAGCAAACTGCTATCATTGATAACCTTCATTCCCGTGCACCTGGCTTGGACACTACGCGCGATGAGCCGTGGACTTCTTCCCGCGAGGACGGTAGCAGTACGCTAGACGAACGCACCAGCTTCGACCGCGATCAGGACATTGAAGAAGTTCGTGGGCTCCTCCAGAGAGGAAACACACAAGGCAAGCGCCGCCCTTCCACGCACCCAAAGTCGCAGCCCAGTGTCCCCACAATCTCGGAGCCTGTGCCGCCTGTGGCATATAGCAATTACGCCCAGCAAGCCGAAGCAAGCCTTGATGTCGACGAGTACGAGCAATATCGCACGCAGGCTCAAGGACTGAACATTCCCAACTCGGGACCCGCTCTTCCAACCAGTCCATCAGCTTATGTGCAAGGCTCCAACTACGTAGAAGCAAACAGGACGACCTCGGGCCGTCAACAGGATCAGAATACCGAGATGAGACAGACGGGACGAAACAATCCTTACCGAACCCAATCAACCAGAAGGACCTCGAATCCTTACGACAGTGATTGATTTATCACAAGCAGATGAGCAAACATGGCTGCCAGTTGCTGGTCGACATCGGATACCAGTACACTAGGAGGAAAGTATCTTGGGCCTGTTCATTTTGTTGCTTTCTGCGGTTTGCTTGCTTTCTCTTGTAACTTTTCAAAAAAAAAATTGGCATAAAGCACGGCGCAGGTTTATTTGCATTTTCACGGAAAGGGACAAGAACCATGCGTACACAATCCATCAGGTCATGTATTTTAGAGACTGGCATGGGAAAAAGTAAAACAATGAACTTGTTGGTATCAAATCAAGACGTTACCCCCCAAAAATGAAACCTGTACATTAAGAAGAAAATTCCGCTGGTGAAGGTGTGCCTCGAAGGTTTGTCTCTTGCTTTCTCGGCCGCTGACCGAAATCTTCATAGGTAGCCGAAATCGGCAGATCTAAAGACAGTGCTCGGGTCTTCGAAGGGCAGAAACGAGTTCGAGAGGCCAAAATCCGGCATCATAAACGAGTCGTCGCGACCAATGCTGTCGAAGTCGGTTTGCCCAGACATGAAATCCAGCTGCGTCGTTGTCGAATCCATGTTCCTCGCATACTGGTTGGTGGCAGACTGGAATCCGCCGGCGAAGAGCTGGGCGGCTGGCTGGGTGGGCGTGCGCATCGATGCCTCGACCATCTTCTCCAGGCCCTCGGCCATGAAGCGGACCAAATGGAACTTGCCCGTGGGCATGAGGCGGAGTTGCTGCACCAGCCTGTTGATGAGATCGTGGACCATTGCCCTCTGCACGAGGTCGCCGTCGTATTTTGTCGTCATTTGCAGGAGGAAGCCGCAGGCAAAGGCTATCATGGTGTGCAGGTAGTGCGGCATGCCGACCAGTCCGGCCCTCATGTCTTGGTCCGAGAGCAAGACTTCGACTATCGTCGTGGCTGCTTCGACGGCTTTGGCTGCCGAGCTCCGGAAGTGAAGCGGGACGGGGGCATCGGCTAGGCCTCGGAAGATGTGAGAGTGCAGGTGTAGCCTCGCAAGATTGCAGTGAAGTAATACTCCTTTGGATGGCCAGTCACCGATATCGTCGCGTCGCCCTGCGAAAATCAGCTCTGCTTGGAGAGGTTGAAGACGGTCACTCTACTTACTCAGCTTTTGAAACCAAATTTCGAACCATCCGTCGAGTTGGTTGTCGAAATTGGCAATGTGCTCGGTGAAGCTCTTGGGGAGCGTTGGCGAATCTCCCCGGTTCTTCTCGAAGAAATCTCGGATGCTTCCCATTATGACCAGTAACGATACCTGGCTCACCGTTCGCCGGTCTTGTTCTACCGCCACTCTCTTGTCGAGATAATTTTGCCAGCCCTGGAGACTAGGATCATCCACCCGGATTATGGTTGAGCGACCATACAAAATGGAGAGATGCTGGTCGCAGATGTACATCATGTACCACAGTCGGAGGCAATCGGCTGCATCTTCCGACCCGTCGCTGAGAACTCGATAGTAGTTTGAGCTCAGATTGATCCCCATCGCGCGCCGGATTGCGTGTCCTGAAAGTGTGTAGGACATATCGCTTAGCCAGTAAGATCCGATGCACATGGCTCGTAGATATTCGCGATCGATGCGACGATCGAACATGGACTCTGCAAGCACCCTCTTGAACTCTCGACAACAAGGGCCAAAAACCTGATTACTATTCGGATCGTGCAGCGCAGCCACTGTCAATATCGCGTTTGTGAGGGCAACTGAACGTCGACGTATGGATTGTAGGTCAGAGAACTTGTTCGCGATGCTGTAAGCGTAGTGATCCAGCCGTCCGAGGTATAAAGACGTCAGCCGTTCAGCAGCTTCAAGAGACACGATGCCTTTCGAAACCACATCCGTCCCCTCGTCTACTTTGCTTTCGTCTCCGGAATTCTCAGCCCTCAAAGAACGTAAACGCGTAATCTGATAAAGCGATTCGATCGGAACGTTGCCTAATGATTCGGTACGCGGTGCCAACTTGGGTGAATTGTCGCAAGACGGGCCGACGTCCTCGACCTTTTCAACAACCGTGTCATCGTAGGGTGATGTCTCCTGGGGTTCGTCGGTTACTGGAGCCTTGAGAGGCTGCAACGCAGGCATCGAGAGCCTCTTGAGAATGTCCTGGACGGCACCATGCACGTTGGAGATGTCGTGATGCATGTCTTCCTTCCATTGCGTTCGCTCACTGATTAGAGTTTGAAGACTTTTGTTCAGTACGCAGGAGAGGTTCCGCTCGATACATCGGCGACAAGGCGGTTCCCCATTGTCCATGAGACATTTGATCTATGGCGATGAGCGGATCATGTAGATACGAAATGTCGTTGGTTTTGCTTACCTTCTGCTTGCGACATGCAGCACATGCTTTCACCTTCCTTGATATTTGTGGTCCGTTAGGCCTCTCCGGAGGAGTCATCGAATCTTGAGGCATTTGAGTCTGTGGAGGAGAATTTGACATCGCGTTCGGCGCAATGCGAGAACCCTGTGCGAAACTCATGAGCGCCTAAATGAAATATCTTCTACCGTGATAATTACCGAATTCATGTCGAGTAAGCCTTGAGCGGCGTTCGCCACAGACCAAGATCTTTTGGACATGTCTGGAGATAGAGTTCAGGCTCAATTGGTAGAGGGATTGTTACGTCCTGGGCAACGCGTCTCATGTCGCCAGAGCGGCTCCAATATTGTCAACATTCATGGGGGTGTCCCATTCGACACACAAGTATTTGTGACTTGTCGACCCAGTAGCCCAGCCATGCTCGAGGCCGCCCCTCCACTCGAGACTGCAGGAAATGCGGAGAAGAATGCGTCTTGGCATGCGTCCGGATGTTTACCGAGCATGGCTTGCACGACTTCGAACGTCAAGGTGAACTCCCTGTATTCGTTACCGACTCGATTGAACCGCTTCAAAGCAACTCCAGATCTGAATATCCAACGTGTCCATTCTTCATGGTGCCGGTTGCTTCAATGATGCCGTCACCTCCAACGGCACTTATGCTAGTTAGATTTGGCCAGGAGAATCGGTTCCTTCATAGGCAGCAGCACAGGCACCGGAAGAAGGAGAGGGTTTGGCAATGGTTCACAACTTGCATATTGCTTGATTGCTTTGATTCGTTCTTTATCTGCTGTAGTTGTTTTTATCTCGGCAATCGTACAAGGTTTTGATGAAGAAATGTCTTTTTGATTCCGGCTCTAACTCGTCCATGGTGAACATCGAAGCAATTCCGACGGGAAGGCCAATGATAGCGCTCACAAGGTCATCATCCGGCAAACATGACCGAGCAGGAACGTGAGATGGAGCGATTTTACAGATGGCCAAGAAAGGATGCGAGCGTTCCAGAAGAGCTTGTCGCGTGAGGCAGTAATCAGCCGGGCTCTGATTGGTCGATCGGGAAGCTTCTCCAGGATCAGCGCTGGGAGCTGATCAACTAGTCTCCTGTCATTGGCTGGCCCGAGTGAGCTGAGAAATGAAGCTGTTGTGATTGGACGACAGCCATGTCATCGCCGACCGCCGTCACTGTGACAATGAGCATATAAATACACAGCAGTGCCAGCTATTTACTGCCATCACACATCAAAGAAGACTCCAGCTCGACCAACAAGCCCTCATCTACACCTCTCTCCACTCAGACCAACCAACCAACTAAACACAATGTCCGCCCCCGTCGCCGCCGTCCCCGTCACCTGCTGCCGCCGCGAAGGCGGCTGCGTCTGCGCAAAGGAAGCCACCTGCTCCTGCGGCAAGCAGCCCGCCCTGCACTGCACCTGCGAAAAGGCCCAGACCGAGAACAAGGTGACGGGCGCCCGCTGCTCCTGCAACCAGCGCGCCGCCGGCGCCTGCACCTGCTCGCGCGCCACCGAGGAGAACGCAAAGCCCTCGGGCTCCACCTGCCCCTGCGGCAAGAGATCAAAGGGTATGTGTGACGACTTGCTTAGGGACTCGTGTGTACATGTTGCTGACGACCGACAGACTCGTGCACCTGCTCTGGCAGCGAGGCCTCCGGTGACTACCCCCACGAGATCGACTTCACCACCAAGGCTTAAGCCGACGAACCCCCTTTGACGATACCAAATAATCTTATCTGCATGACCATGAGAGTCACCCGGCGTTTTGGCAACATGGGAAAGAAGAGCTTTTACCACTTTTTGGAGGGTCTTGATACTTTGGAGAATTGAAACAGAGTTGGCCTGGAATCGGCTTGGAATTGACTTGAAATCGGCTTGAAATTGGCTTGGAATCAGTCACGATGACTCAATCATAACGAATCACATTGGAAGTTACACAATACACCCCCGCTTGCTTCGTCTCTGCGTAGGTTCGACCGTAACATGGTTCTCGTATTCATCACTGAGATATCGTCTACGTACTTTTGAACCTACCCAAAAATTCTTTGGAAATCATCTATGCAGCACCTCCACGTCCACCGACGCGGTCCAGAGCCTCAACTTGCTCCTGGGTGATCTTGGCCTCCGGAAGATTCTTGATGCCCTTCTTGGTGGGCTTGGGCATGAAGTTCCTGGCGATGAGGAAAGAGAGGTACTGCCCGACAATGTCCTCAGTGACGGCGCTACCTGCCGAGAAGTCCTTGCCTGTTCTCGCGGCATCGGCCTTGAGGGCGGCCGCAGAGTTTCTGTCGTCGAGCTCGGGCGCCTTGGTGCTGCCTGGTAGGTCACCAGTGACCATGTGGTAGAGGCCGAGCAGTGCGTGCTCTTCCTTTCCTTGCTCAACAAAGCTTTCGACGGCGTCTCTCCACTTGGGAAACTCAACCTTGGGAGCTTCGTATCCGAAAGCCTCCAGAGCTGCCAGATATTGGTTGAATGTCAGTCTGGGGTGACCAGTAACGTGGCAGACGACCATAGGGGCAATGGGCTGGTTAAGGGCTGTAGCAATGACAAGTCTGGCAACGTGGTCGACAGGGACCATGTTGATGGTGTTGGTAATGTCGGGTCTGGCGCCGACCTGAACACAGCCCTTGAGCATACGGATCAGGAAGTCATCGGTGTTGGTAGCTGTGGTTGTTAGCTGAGGGTCAAGTTGGGGGATGTTCTTGGCAACTCACTTCCAGTCTTGGGGTCACCCAACACGTAACCGGCACGGATGATCGAACCGACAAGACCTTTTCTTCCAGCTTCCTCCATCAAACGCTCAGATACCCACTTGGTCTGTCCATAACCGGTAGTAAGTCCCTGTCTGCTTCCTTCCATGTCATCAGACTCGCTGATACCAGCGGCACCGGAAGCGATGAGGTTTTTGGAAAGCTCTACGTAGTAGTCCGAGTCAAGCGCGCTGGTGGAGCTGACGAAAGCCATCTTCTTGGCCTTGCCAGTAGCACAAAGCTTGATAGCGGAGATGGTACTCAGGACGTTGGCAGACTTGAGACTTGAGAAGGGCTTGAGCCAGTGCACAATGGCGCCGTTGTGAATGACAACGTCAGCCTCGTTAGCAACGCGATCGTACACGTCTTGTTGCATGCCTAGCAATGGCTGCTCCTGCAAGTCACCAGTCACACACTCCAAGTTGGAAGTCCATGAGTCGGACCAGATGCCGTAAGCCTGGCAGGTAGCCTTGACACGCTTTGAAGCATCGTCCACAGACTTGGCACGGACGTGTGCGACAACTTTGTTACCGGAAGAGAGCAAGTCGCGGAGAATGAAAGAGCCCAAGAATCCAGTTGCTCCAGTAAGGAAGACAGTCTGCTGCTTGGCGGCTTCTCTGCTTGCGGACTGGATCTTGGCAGGAATCTCCTTGTACAGGTCAGGCAGCGAGTTCGAGTAGAACTCTTCTTGGTCTGCGGCCGAAGGGGCCTGTGCGTCGAGACGAAGGCCGATGGGGTCAAGCGAACGGTCAATGTCTGCGGCGAGCTGTTGCAGAGTCGGATTCTTGGAAATGGCACTAACAGGCACAGTGACGTCCGGCCACTTCTTGCGGATCTGGGCGGGAATTTGCACGGCAGCGATACTGTTGCCACCCAGGTCGAAGAAGGGCACATCCGAGGGAATGCTCTCAGCTGCGTAGCTGCGCAAGTAAAGCGCCCAGATCTCCGCGAGTGCCCTTTCAGTCTCGGAACGCGTAGCAGCGTTCTGAACTGGATGGCTCGAAGAAGCAGCGAGCAGCTCGGACTTTTCTGGGAAAGGAAGCGCTCTCTTGTCGACCTTGCCGTTGGGGTTCAGGGGGAGTCTGACCATGGGGACGAAAAGGGTAGGAACAGCGTAGGAAGCCAGCTTCTTCTTCAGGTGCTCTCTCACGTCGTTGGTCAGAGTGTTGAACATCTTCAGCCTCTCTGGAATGCTCAGATCGTCTGCCACGTCGGTCTCGGCCTCTCCCCTTTGGCTCTTCCATGTGTGCCACTTGTTGAGGTCCGGAACGTAGTAGCTGACAAGGATTTGTTCCTCTTCATGATCGCGCTTGACGAGTGTAACGTTCTCGCGGATCAACGGGTGCTGTGACAGATGGGTGTCGATTTCTCCGAGCTCAATGCGGAAACCTCGAATCTTGACCTGGTCGTCTGCTCTGCCGGTGCACTCGACGTTGCCGTCGGCAGTATATCTTCCCAAATCACCTGAGCGGTAAAGTCTGTCCCTGGGACCCTTGTAGAACTCCCTCCATGGCTCATCCTTTCCGGCCTTGCTGGCCTTCTCCTGGTCCTCCTTGACCCACTTGTCGTTGTCGACAAACCAGTTCTGGATGAACTTGGAGTTGTTGAGCTCCTTGAGCTCTTGACCAAGATAGCCCTCCGCCAGACCGCCAGCGCGAACGTAGATCTCGCCAATCTCGCCGACTTCGCAAATTCGGTCTCTGTTGGCACGGTCTACGACAAGGAGCTGGACGTCAAGCATACCCTTGCCAGCAGGGATGACATCTCCCATCTTGTCGAGGTAGGTAGCGTCTTCAGACTTGCTTGGGATCTCGTAGAAACTGACGGCTCTTTGCGTCTCGGTGGTACCGTACATGTTCTTGATGCGAACGTTGGGAGCGAGGTCCTGCAATCTGCGGCAATCTCTCTTCAAGAGGATGTCACCAACGAAGAATGCGGCGTGCAGAGACTTGACCTTGGGCTCCAGACTTCCAAGAAGAATTTGACCCATTGCAGGGGTAAGATGGGTAACGCTGATCTCGTTATCGCTTGCCCACTTGGCCAATCTATCGAATGTGATGTCCTCGGCAGGAGGTACGATAAGTTGGGCACCCAAGAAAAGGGGGGTAAAGATGTCACGTTGGATGGGGTCATGAGCGATGCCACTGAGCATGGAAAAATGATCCTTCTCTGACAGTCCAAAGCGTTCCTTCATCCAGGGAAAGTAGTAGGCCAGGGAGAAATGGCGGCCCTTGACACCCTTGGGTCTTCCTTCCGAGCCTGAAGTAAAGGACAAGGTGGGAGTTGAGTCGGGACCAACAACAACGTCAGGGAGCTCTGCACGAGACTGCTGTTGAGCTTCCAGACAGTCATGGCCATCGACGTTACCGCCAATGACGGAGCCGTCATCTTGAAGCTGCAAGCCAGGAACTTCGGTTCTAAGTCTCAGGTTCTCTTGGATGTACTCACGGACACTGTCAGAGAGCTTGCCGGCTTCTTGAGAGGCCTTCTCGATGACAACGAGAGCGCGAGGCTTGGCAACATCGAGGTAGATTATTTGACGGTCTGAAGGGTATGCAGGGTCGATGACGGAAAAGGTGGCACCGGCCTTGAGCACACCCATGACAGCAACAACCAAGTCAACACCACGGTGGGCGTAGACCATGACGACCTCGCCGCGTTGGACACCGCTGGAGACGAGATGGTGTGCAAGGACATTACTTGACTCGTTGATGTGCTTGTAAGTAAATACCTGCGAGAGTCAGTATGGTCTCAAGATATGGAGACATGTTGATGGTTATTACCCTCTTAGGAGAGTTGGAGGAAGCGGTTTCGACGACACAGGGTCTCTCCGGGTGCTTGGCAGCATTTGCAGCAAAGATCTGGTGGATTGCACCTCTGTAGTCGCTCCAGTGGAGGTCCGAGGTGGGATCCGGTCTCGGGTCGGCCATGTTGACAGGATGAACCAGGCTGTAAGGCCGGGTCAGTTTGCAGGATAGTAAAAGAGCGGATTGTGAACCGACTCGAATGTAGATATCAATATGTCAAGGATGCAGGTGGAAGTGAAGGAGCAGTGGATTTTCTTTTGGCCGGTATCGGCGGGAGCTGGCAAGGAGATGGCACAGCAGAAGGAAGTGATTGGGCAGATGACTTGTGGAGATTGTAATGAGAATATGGCAATGGTAAAGCAAGCAAGTAGTCTTTTGGAGACGGGCAGCAGCGATGTGTCATAGCAGACGGAGGTGAATAATTATTGGTATTGGGTCTGGTGGTCTGTGCGAAGCTGGAGAGAAGCTGGAGACGCTTGGACGTGGAAGCCGCACCTTCTTTCTTCCAGCAGCAGCAGAGCAGTGCACGCATGCGCCGGCATGGCTGCCTCTCCGCGACGGTCCAGTAATGCGCAGCCGCCCGGTCCCGTACGGTATTACTACGAGCCCGCCACGCCCAGATCCAAGTCGAAACCCAAACCCACGGCCACGGCCACGGCCACGGCTACGCCTTCCGTGTCGGTGTCGAGCGTAGGCAAGCGCAACGACGAAAGAGCAGCGCGCCACAAACGGCCCGGCCTGCAGCGAAGCGCGTCGACGCCGCAAGCCTCCCCGAAGAAGCATGCCCGTCGTGGCTCCTCCTTTCTGGCCTTCCTCTTTCGCACCCCGCTGCCCGCTGCTGCCCCGGCCCCAGCCTCAGCCCCAGCCTCGTCGTCTCCGAATGCGCCCAGGCTGCGCACCGTCGAATGCCTGACATGCGGCGCCGACGACGTCCCCATCACTCGCTCCGCCAAACTGCCGTGTCGTCACCGCATGTGCAACTCATGTCTGCGTCGCATCTTCACCATGTCCATCAAGGACCCGCAGCACATGCCGCCCAGATGCTGCACTGCCGACCACATCCCGCTCAAGCACGTCGACCACTTGTTCGACGACAAGTTCAAGATCCTGTGGAACAGAAAATATCAAGAGTACACGACAAGGAACCGTCTCTACTGCCCTGCAAAGGGCTGCGGCCAGTGGATCAAGCCTGCCAACATACACAGACTCCACGCTCGCAAGTACGGTCGCTGCCCGAGATGCTCGACAAAAGTCTGTGCTTTGTGCAACAACAAATTCCACTCGAGTGGAGAATGCCCCAACGACCCGGACACCAACAAGATTGTCGACATGGCAAAGGAAAAGGGATGGCAGCGCTGCTTCAGCTGCAGGGCCATGGTCGAGCTCAAAGAGGGCTGCAACCACATGACCTGCCGCTGCGGCTCCGAGTTCTGCATGCTGTGCGCCAGCCCGTGGAAGACATGCGAATGCCCCTGGTTCAACTACACCGCCGTCCCCGACCACGACCGTCTAAACCACATGCGTGTCCCGGAACCCACTCGCCAGCACCGTAATTCCGACAGGAACGACAGAAACGACAGAAACGACAGACACGATCGACACGAGAGAAACAGGAACGACAGAAACCCCGCCCTGACCTACCAGCAAGAAATCGACGCCCGCAGACGCCAGGAACGCGCCGACGAAGCCCTCGCTCGCCGTCTGCAAGCCGCTGCCATCTCCGACCAAGCGCCTCCCCCGCGCCGGCCTCGCCGCCACACTGCCACCGACGAGGTCTTTGGTAATCAAGGCGACCACTTCCTCAACGACGACTTCGTCCAAAGCACCTCCCGCATCAACGCCAGCGTCATCGGCGACGCCGCATTTGCTCGTCGCGGCGAACGCGAGAGCGGCCGTAGACCAAGGCGTGAGTCTACGCCTCTGGTCAACATGGACGCCGGCCTTGCTCCCAACGCATTCGGCACCGAGAGCATGCTGAGCTTTGGTCCTCCTCCGCCGCCACGGCCCGCTCAAGCACCTCTGAGGAGATCGAGCACCTTGAGGCAGCGCTTGGGCAGCATCAGCAGGGAGAACGGCAGCGAGAGGATTGGCGGGTGGCTGAACAGGCTTGGATGATATGACACCTCAACGACTTTCACGACCCCCCTCCTGACATAATCATGATTAGCTAAGATACCCCCTACCAATACCTCTGCGATGTGTTTTACAATAGTCATCCCACAGTGATTGAGATTTGCATGTCTGGACAACAGATCTCTGACTTCGCATGCGACTTGGAGCTGCCTGCTTTGGAATAGGTTGAGTCTCGGTTGCCGCTGTTCCTTGTCGCTTATGTGACCCTGTCTTATAAAGTACCTCGAGATGCCTTCTCAATAACACTCGAGCTGTTGGTCATCTCGTGCATTCCATGTCTCGTTCACCCGGATTGACTACTCATGTACGTGAATTTATTCCTCCTCAACAACGACTTGGTCGAGGGGGCAAAAGGTTCAGCAATTTCACTTTGTCTTGTCCGTTCAGACATCAATGCAATAGGATCAAACGCATGATTATTAGTCTATGTCCAATTTCGTAACCGCCACCAACCCCGTGGTTTCTATCCTGTTCTCACGGTACCATCAGCATATCCTACACTCCAACCCACCCCGACCAAATCCAACGCAACCCGCTCCACCTTTCCAAATACACTCTCATAAGACTACAGAAAAGCGCACCATCCAATGTACATCTGACACAGGTTCCAAGGATCACTCGCCTGCCCAAGGAGCGCATTGACATGACCCTCGACGCTCAGTGGCACGCTCTCGCCCCTGAGAAATCCTCTGAGCTTGCTGCTGACCGAGTCGAGAACCTCTTGTGGCGTCTCCGGCACCCCCGGCGTCGTTCTCTTCTTCTTGCCAATAAAGTCCGTGGTGGGATCGTGCAGAAACGTCTCGAGAATGTTCATCAGCGTATCCTGGTGCTGTCGGAGCAAGCCCAGCGTTAGCTCGGCTGACTTGCGGAAGGGTCCCTCGTAGCCGTATGCTCCCATTGCTGCAATCATATTGTGTGTCAGGCGGAACGGCACCAGTTCCGGCTTCTCAAACGTGAGGCCCTTGTCGAATAGACAATTGAAGTCGACGTGGAACACGCCGCCAGTGTCTTCTTGCAGCAAGATGTTCTCTCCGTGTCGATCACCAAGCCCGAGAACGTGTCCCACCATGGACATAACGGCCGCCGAGCGAGCATATCTCAACCGGGCTGCAAACCATGTGTCAGGCTCAGGGAACATTTCAGCAAACCATTCATGGAGTATCGGAGGGAATATCTTCAACACTTTGTCGGTGAAGATGTGCACGTTGGCAGGATTCGAGCTGGCCTCGCCAAGGAACACTCGAAGCTCGTTGTAATTAGGATGGACGCCCTTTCGCTGGTAAAGCTTCAACAATATATCGCGGAGAGGCTTGATTCCTTCAACCCATTCGATCGTTCCAGATTCTTCACTCAGAGGTGTCACTCCGTATGTCTTGATGTAAAGTCGGCGTCTGCTGGTCTCTGTGTCGCGCTTCAGTGCTCTGTTGATCATCGTGTTGAATTCCATCAGGCGTTGGTCTTTTCTGAGGTCGTCCTTCGGCTTGCAGAGCAGACCATATTGCTTGCCATCAGAGCCTCGCACTGTCAGCTTTCGTGGTCTTTGCAAGGAATTGAGTACCAAGACTTCATCACTGAAGCTTTGTATGGTGATTCGCTCTTGGGCGAAAGCCACAAACTTTCGAATATGGAGCGCATCTTGCACCACTGGGGCGTTTGCGGTCAATGTCGACTCCAGAGGTATGACGAGAGGGTTGGGTGCCAGTTTGAGATTGAAGTTGAGATCTTTCGATAAGCTTACGTGTGCAGATCGTGTTTCGATATGTATCTCGCAGGCTTGTAGCAGGCCGTCTGATAGCTTTTGGCCGTGTGTTATCATAACCCGCAAATCCAAACCAGCTGATTCAGACTTGGGTCGGTTCTTGGGGTCTTTGAGTTTGTTGATGATAGAGACACCGCGGTTCGCTCTCTCTGGTGCAGATGCTTTAGACACAGCCAGCAAAAACCACAGCGCTTGGCTTGGGTGGGTCGATACAATCTTGGAGATGATCATCGAGAGAACATCGTACACCTTGGAGTTCGGATGAGTGATACGCGAAACCATCTGAGGTAGAGCATTGTAGAAGATGTAAGGAGGGATCCGATCAAAGTACTTCCTCATCTGTTTGTGGATCGCTTCGAGCCAGTGAGAGCGTTTTGCTGCTACTTCAGCCTGTGCATCGTTTCTGGTCCTTTGCATGCACTCCATGCCCAGGTCAAGCCAAAGAGTGATGATCTTCGGTATTGTTTGATACCAGTATTTTGAACCAAAAGGCACGGACCGCAAGTAGTTCTCGATGACAAGCTTAGTGAGTTCCCCAGAAACAAAATGATCCGACTGTTTAGAGGGATGAAGGTTCTTTTCGGCATCGAGCAGTTTGTTGTAGTGCTTTCCCAAGTAATAGTGGCCCTTCTCCCATCTGGAGTAGTGCCTGGCTGCGTATTGGTACTTGCCTGTAACCTTGGTCGCCTGTGTTTGTCCGGAAGCATCCAGCCATTTGGCAAGCAGTAGGTGAGCCCTGGCAGACAGCATGTTTTGTTTCTGTTGGGCTTCTTGGGGGTTGCTAGTGCCAACCATTCTTTGATCATAGGTCGCGAAGCTATTAGATGCGATTGCGCCTTCAAGGCTCTGAATGGCTTGCCTATGTTGATCTTCTTTCCACAGTAATCTGGCATGTTCGATTTTGGCAGCATCATCACCGCAGCTGAATGCATTGAGCACGGCATAGTTTGCAATGCTTGGAACGTTTGTCTTGCGAGCGAGCCGAGCAGTTGTAAGCCAGGAAGATCCAATGTTGACCCTTGAGAAATCGATCTTTGACATGCGCATGAGTGCGCGTCGAATCCCAAGCAAGTACTGCTTGTCAGAGATATATGATCCGATAACTGCCAATCTTCTATCCATAATGTCAAGGATTGATGTGGCAGCTTGATCCTGAGTGACGGGAAGCTCTACCGCTCCACCGAGGGCACCGATCTCGTAGACGATATGAAGCTTCAGAAGAATGTCGTGGCAAGCCTGGAGCGAGCTCCCCGAGACAGACGTGATACCTCTCACTACGCTATCACGGAGCTTGTTGATCGCATTTGTTACAGAGTCCTGGTTCTTTTCTTGCATAGCAAGAATGACTTGAGCCACGCCAACATTGAAGCTAGGTTGATTGTCCAGTGTCATGTTAGCGAGTGTGTCTTTGAGGGTGTCGAACCTCTCTGTGGCCCAACATGCCTCCGTGATGTATGACAAAAGCAGGTTTTGACTGTCTGCACCGGACTTTTCGTTGTAATGTGAAGCGTACCGCAAGACTTGGTCTACTAAAGGTCAGCGATTTCATCCTGTATAAGCATCATTTCATGTTGCATACCATACTGGCCGGATTCTCTGAGGCAGCTGAGAAGATCAACCTGACGACTCGTGTCCGTCGGCGATTTGGTCAGTTCAAGTTCGTACCAACTTTGCGCAGCTGACCACCGTCCCGCTCTCTGATGCTGGAAAGCCTGCTGCTCAGGGCTGAGGATATTCAGGTGCGCCGAGATGCCATCGAGCCCGTCGGGCTCATCAATCTGTGAGTAGATGGAATGTAATCGCTGGAACATCGCATCGTGTTCTTTGGCGTCTCGGCTTTCTTGCCTCTGCGACCGCTCGCGAATATAACTCTCCCAATGGAAAAGAGCGCGTGCGTACGAGCCACACTCCATAGCACGCTGAGCAATGATGTCTGCAGGTATGGACGATATAACGCTCTCGACACTTGTGATCTGACCAATGTCTTTGGCTTCCTCAACCTCCGAAAGGGCGTGGCCAGCTCGAATTGCTGCAGTGCGGTAAGCAGCCATTGTTCGTTTCTTTTCTTGCAGCCACTTTGACATGTAGTCCAATACTGCAAAAACGTTCTATGATGTGTCAGCAGTGGACGCTCTATCGGGCCAAGAATCTTACCTCGCTGCATTGCCGAAGAGCTTTTTTTTCCGATTCAACAGACGATTCTGTTGACAAAACAGTCAACAGCTCAGCCCCAACATCTTTCGCTTCTTGCACTGTGCCTCCAAGAACGATGTTCAGTGCCACATAGGGAAGCATGAAACCTGCAATCGAGATGTCGTGCCGAATGATAATACGAGCCAGAATGGGGAAGACCATCTCTGCATTCTCGCCTTTTCCTCTCCACATCATGTCGTACACCCATTCACGCAGCCATGTACTGTGCCTCTTGCCTGTGATATAAACCGGATAGCTCCTTTGTCCAGGTCTGACGGAGGAGTTGCTATTTAGCAGATATCTTGAGCTCAAAAACGGCGTAAGCGTGTTTCGAACACTTTCAGGCATCTCCATCCAACGATTGTGAGCCGGCCCTGCCTGCGATGGTCTGAGACGTACTGCTGCAACTTCATTGAAGCCACAAAATCGGACCAACTCTTGCATCACATAAGCCAGAAAACCCTGGTCTCGAGCGTTTGTGGAGGATCTGAAGGCAGGGACCAGAACGTCTTCTAGCATGACAGCAACCCAGTTGATGACCTCAAAAGCTTTCTCAAAGTTGGAAAGGACGAGCACTTGCCGCTTGCTGCTGCTCACTTCGATATGATTCGGATCTAAGCAACCGATGATGCCAATGCACTGTGCACTGAGATCAACGACATCTGATCCGTGGTTGGCATACTTTGTACAAACATCCAACAAGGCGCGCATGATGTCAGCGATCGCGGTCTTGGGTTGTTCGCTGACAGCTGCTTCGTGAATGAAACCTTGATTCTCGCCCAGCCAAGGGACAAGCTCGCGCAACCCTTGGGTGAGTATTGCAATGTTCTCGTTCTGCAATCGCTTGGCAAAGGCACGAAGATGAACATCCGGTCGCTCGTCCTTCTTGAGTCTCTGGATTTCTGAACCTATCTTTGACATCAAAGGAATCGATGCCAGAGAAGGTATGGTCATTAGCTTCTCCCGGATGAGATTGCTGTGAGTCTTGAGCATTTCGCTTATAGTGTCATGGATTTTCATCTGCAGATTCGAGGACAAGTCATCCCAGTGCTGTGCCACAAGCGCAAAGGTGTGATCAACCATGTCTGCGACATCATCACCCTCGAGAACGTCTATGAGAGTAAGCCAAGCAGAAAGGGCTGCTTCTTGCAATTTACTCTGATCGATTGCGCTTTGTAGACATGCTCTGATCTACGCAAAGTTAGTGTAAACTGTTTCTGTCAGCGGGTTTGAGTCGTACCTGAGGAAGTGCTACGCTGATCTTGCTCTTAGCCAACTTGATCATTTGCTCTATGGCTCGTACGCAACGGAGCTTCTCTGAGGGGGGCAAGGACAATGTGTTGTCGATTGAGTTCGAAAACTCGGTCATTATGCCTAAAACATGTGCCTCGAGGAAACTGACAACCATACGACTTGCTTTGGCGTTTGGCTTGGAGTGACTAGGCTTACCCTCGACGAGCATGGCAAAGATCTGAATTGCTTGTTGTGCCTGCAACTTGTCAGCAAAGCAGTTTCCAGATAGAGTATGATCATATGTGAAAGGAAGTACTCGAGAAATGTTTGACTCATCCTCATCGCCTGCTGCCTTGAGCATTTCACAGGCTATGAGAACAGGATTGGACTTGACCAGGCTTCCCAAATCACTGTTCTGGAATCCAGGGGCAACCTCTGCTAAACATTTGGTCGCATTGCCTTCAACATCGTTGGATGGTTGATAGAGCAATGTAGAGATGACAGCAGCAAGATTGGCGGGTGGTTGAAGACAAACGTCCTGGATGGCAGTCCCAGTGCTCCGAGCCGAGGCGATTCGATGGAGAATGTCCTTCTTTTTGGTCAGGACAAGCAAAGGCACGGTATCTCGCTGGGTCAACAACAAGAAATGGTTGACGCTCATTCCCAGAAATTCAACAAGCTGTTGAGCCTTCTGAGGTTTAGTAGTAAGGTCTTGTATGACAGTGACGGCAATGCTGCGGTAGAAAGGTTTGAGCAGCGTCTGTGGAGACAGAGATAACGATTCGGCGATGTCTTCTAGCTTTTGAGAATTGTTAGATACTTACATGACGAGAGGGAAGGCGGCCTACCTCGCTGTATGCAAGTGAGCAGATGAGAGAGTTGGGATGGCCCAAATAATCAATCAGACGAAGCAGTGCCAGGTTTAGTTCTTTTTCGCCGCATACACTACTATTGTCAATGCCTTGAATTTCCCCTGGACGCGAAACTTACACTGCTACTTGTCCCCATGCCAAAATCAGTGTTTCGTGTTGACCGATGATATCTTTTGCCGAGAGTGTTTTGAGAAAGTTCAATGCGAGCCTTCGATTCTTAGTCCGAAGCTCGTCAGGCAATCCTTCACGGAGGAATGCGGCCAAAGTACGACTGCATGTATGTCAGTAGGAGTTAGCCATTCACATCACATGAGGAGTGCTTACCCTGCAGCGATTCGCACCTCTCTTGTGGAAGCGTGCAAGTACTTCAGGCACCGCTCGCCCAAGTAAGAGCTCCCAAGGTCGATGTACGTAGGATCTCTTGTATGAAGTACCATCGACCGGACAGCTAGAATGGCAAGCACTTTGTCCCGCTCAGACAGATGGGGCTCTTGACTGTCAAAAAGCTCTGTCAAGATAAGGAACATCTCTGTCCAGTCCTCAGCTCTGTTGTTTTCTTCCCAAGTGCTTTTGGGATGATCTTGGCGGAGACGGCAGTCACCATTGCAGCTCGAACATCTTCCGTGGTGTAGACAATTAGCGGCAGCGCAGGCGCAAGCCCTTATGAGCCGCCAGAACTCGCCACGCTGTTCTTCGGCCAAAGAAGCATAGCACTCCCTGGACATAGTTAGTCTTGTGACGACGAGCGTGTACGCAAAAGGAGAAGGAAAAAAAAACTCACGTAGCGTCATTGTGAAGGCCATTGAGACTTGTACCGTCTATTCTTCCCAGAAGAAAAGCCACTTTTTGAACAAGAGTATTATAGTGATGAGCTGATCGACTGTTGGTGTTACTGACTTGTGGAGCCCGAAGACCGTGAGCACCCAGACGCAGAGATATCTGACGCCGAGCTGAAGATGTCATCGAGGGTACTGCCTGATCTCTTTCGATCTCGGGAGCCGAGTCGGCTGCATCGTCTCTCATCATCACATCGAATTGTTGCCCGTAAGATGTGACTGCAGATTGTCTTGCTTTTTGACCGCTCGGGGTATACTTTGAGAGACATTTGTCGATGACACTGTGTAGAGACTCATTTCTGCTCTCGTGCTTGACTGAATCGCGAGCGAAGATCCGGAGAGATGGAACCAGAAGCTCTGCAATTATATGCTCGTTTTCTGTGCCGTAATCATTGATAATCGTCTCAATGGCAAGTGCAACCTCCTGCTGGACATCGAGAGCGAGAGGTGACTTGTGATTATGAATAAGGAGCTTTGAGCAACAATCGCAGAGATTGCCCAAAAGATGAGGGAGGCGATGTAAAACTGCCGGATCTAACGAGCCTTGCAAGAGAAAGCCCTGGAGGCGGATGGTTTGCGAGGCAACGGAGGAAAAAACCGAATGCTGCTCAAGCCATGTTATATGCTGGAATAGAACACGAGACAATGGAACCACCGAGTCGAATACCCACTTATATGTTGGAAAGGTTGCAGTTTGCAATCGGAAAGGGGTTTCCTTCGTTCCAGCGACGTCCCGGAACGTAGCGAGAAGCAGAAGCTGTATTCTGATGGCCGAGAGAGCATCATTTATCAGCAATTGGTGCCCCACTGATAGAGCGGTGTTATGATCTGTCCCTGAAGAAATATGTGATAGGCTTCTTGAAGGAGGTAGCAGTATACCTGGACTTCCCGCCAAAGCTTTTGAAAAGAGCCGGGTATCTTGGAGCATTGAGAAGATATCAGTAACACAATCCCGAAGCATCTTCAGGAACGCCTTGACGTGCGGCCACAGATCCAGAGCTTTTGACAAGCTCAACACTATTGAGGATAAGAGAGAAGCCAATGCATCTTGCAGTTGATCGCCTTTGTGGTGTTTCGAGATCATAAGCAGCTTAGGGAAGAGCCAAAGTAGGAGATGCGGGTGTTGCTGGCCCAAGGATGATTCTGGAGCCCCGAGGAACAGGATTTCTGGCTGTCTTTGAATTGTCGACTGAATGACAGCAAGACTGTCAATTGCCTGTGGAAGCAGAAAATCCCATTGGGAAAACGGGTCATCTTGTACAAGGACGTCAAGACCTGCCTCAATCACCACTTTGATCAACTTGTGGTTAACCTCGATATCGGTCTCCGGCACCGAGGTTTTGCTCAATATTTCTTGGAGAAGCTGACGAAATGTGGCCGTGGTATCTGTCGGAGGGATACCACGAGCAGATTCGACATGGTTTCTCACAAGCTGGGCGGCAAGAGTGGAAGGCGGTGGTTGGTTTCCATCCGCCGAATCGTCGCCACCGAGAGCAAGATCGGACGCGACAGGCCTCCCAACCATCTTGCAAGCCTTGTTTGAAACTCAGCTGCAGAGGCGGCAGAAAGCTCATCTGCTAAAGATCCAGTCGAGCAGTAATTATTGGGTTGAACAAAGTTGAGCTGAATTTGGAAGACGCGTCCAGGTACGCCACGGCACGTGATCGTGATGATAGTAAGCAGCGCAATTCTGGAAAGCAATCAGGTGTTCGCCGCCCTCACATCGCCTGCTGTCTCTGAAGCACCAGACACAAGATTGCATATAGGAGCTCTACGACTGGAAGCGCAGAACACACACGTCCACCATGCCCATCTTTCCGGCCAAGCGATTCCGTCCAAACTCGTACAATGGCACGCTGCCTGCAAAATATCGCGCCGCTCTGGCCAAGCACCCATTCGCCCTGTTCGGCCTCCCTTTCATTGCGACTATGGTTCTAGGTTCCTTCTTCTTGACACCAGCCACCGCGATCAGATACGAGAAGCACGACCGCAAGGTCAAGCAGCTGTCCAAAGAGGAGGAGCTTGGTATCGGCAAGGACAGACGCAGGATAGATCTGAAAGAGGAATACTATGTACGTACAGCCATTGTTCTACATGCTTTACAAGCACACTGACGTGAGTGTAGAAACTCGCCGCCAAAGACCTGGACAACTGGGAGCAGAAGAGAGTCAAGAGACTCCCCGGCGAGCACGACGGCATCCTGTGAACCAACCTCCAGCTGCCATGATACCCTTTCGATCTCGGCGTTTGTCACGTTATTGTTGCTCTCAAGGTTAGCAAGGTGTTGGTTGGAGTCTGGAGTTAAAGAGAGTGGACAACGATCGTTGGAACATCTGGTCGAATTCTCCGGTTGGTTGCACAGTCGGATCGTGGGCCATGATCAACCATCTTCTCGTTTCACGCTTTGCATCAATCATTCTCAACGAGTCGCCGGCTCGATTCGTCACTCTCGAAACCTTTGTCTGTCA
The DNA here is from genome assembly GCA_021014315.1 of Aureobasidium mangrovei. Classification (NCBI taxonomy): domain Eukaryota; kingdom Fungi; phylum Ascomycota; class Dothideomycetes; order Dothideales; family Saccotheciaceae; genus Aureobasidium; species Aureobasidium mangrovei. Next base: position 455,748 of record JAJJJQ010000001.1, on the reverse strand, counting down.
GGTGTCTTTCTTCTCCACTGTCAGTCTCGCTTGGCAGCAGCCGAGGCAAAAACAACGTTAATGCCTATGACGTGCACATTCTCCAAAACAAATCGCCTCTAATTATTGAATCAACTCTCCACGCTTCAAGATATCAACACATCAAAAACAATAAAGATGGATAACTCGACATATGGGCTCCTCAAGTTTCTGTTCCCACGCATTCCGTCGTTGACGAAAGCGGCTCTCGCCCATTCGCTGTGGCTGTCTCCGACTTCTTTCAAATGGGACCTTCGGACACAGATGACTGTCGAGTTTCTACGGTCTATGATGAGTGGCCAGAGCCCATCCCCTGTTGGGAAGACTCAAGCACAAACCCTTAATGATCCTGGAGCGAAGGGTAAAGTCTGGATAGCCGAGGCCACAATCCCCGCCCCGGAAGACGAAAGTCTTCGAGCTGCTACATTTACAGCTATCGCGGAGCTGGGCGACGGCAGTGAAACTTTTCAAAAACCGGAGCTTTCTGACCTCAAGGCGGAATGGACTGGCTTCCGGCCTGGCGCTGAATCTGAAGAGCCGTTGCCAGACATTCCAGACAAGGAGAGATATCAACGACTTATGGAGGAGCCCACCAGATCGAGTAGAACCACAATCCTATACTTCCATGGCGGTGCCTATTACCTGTGCGGTTTTGGCACTCATAGGCAGATCGTCTCTAAACTAGCCAAGGCTTGTAACGGAAGAGCCCTCAGCGTGGAGTATCGTCTCGCACCCCAATCTGGATTCCCGGCTCAGTTACTTGATGCGCTAAACGCATATTTGTACTTGTTGTACCCTCCTCCTGGATCATTGCACGAAGCCGTTCCAGCTGCTGATGTTGTCTTTGCTGGCGATTCTGCTGGTGGAAACCTGGTGTTTGCACTTCTTCAGCTCCTTTTACAACTTCATCGGACCAAACCTACAGGCGCAAAGAATCCCACTGTCCATTACCATGGAAAGGATGTTGAAGTGCCTCTCCCCGCAGGTGCTTCTGCCAATTCAGGCTGGTTCGACATAACTCGATCAATGCCATCTCTGGTTGATAATGCAAAATACGACTATCTTCCGCCAGCGGATCACGACGATGCTCTAGCAAGATATCCTCGAGATGATATCTGGCCGACTGACCCCCCGAGAGGTGACTTGTACTGTGATCTCAGTATGCTCTGCCACCCTCTAGTGTCGCCACTTGCCGCCAAGGACTGGTCCAACGCACCGCCGCTATGGATCGAAACAGGAGAAGAGTTACTCACGGATGAAGATTCCGTAGTGGCCGCCAGGGCAGTGACACAGGGTGTAAAGGTTCATTGGGAACAGTATGAAGCAATGCCGCACTGCTTTGCCATGCTGTTGCCTGCACTTGCGACCAGCAAAAGGTGTATCAGCTCATGGGGATCATTCTGTCAAAGATGTGTAGAAGGCGGTGTTGAATCAAGTGGTACCTGGATCGCAGCTAAAACAGGGCTGGAAAAGCAGGTGGATGTTGCCAAAGTCACGCACCTGACTGTGGAAGACGCGTTGGAGAGAATGAGGGATGCCCAGAGGAGAAGATTCGCAGGCTACGAGAAAGAGGGCAAATCGCTGCCAAATCCTAGTTTGTAAGGAGTTTCATAGACTAGACATTCACCTGTTTACTAGATGTCCAGTTAGGAGTACTCAATTGCTTCACTCGACATCCTCTTGAGAGTGTGTTCGTAAAAAGCAACATCCGATACTTTCGGAACTGGTCTCGGATGAGCAAACCCGAAGCGGCCAACTTCTATGGCAACCCCGCCATGACGCTGCCTTCCGTGAACTTGACGATGGTTCTCTTTTATGGGCTTTACTCATCTTCCGACATCGAATACGAATTACATCGTCTCAGAGGTTCGAAGTGTCCATCCTGCATTCATCGGATCACCGCGTTTGGCCTGATATTTTGCCCAAGACAATTTGAAAATGCCGTTCACCTTGGTCGACGACAAACGAATCTATTATAAAGACTGGGCACCTTCAAATGGATCCAAGCCTCGAGCAACGCTTGTTATGGTACGAAAATCAACATAGAGGGCAACTCACACCTGCTAAACGTGACACAGAGCCATGGCTTGGGCTCGAGCAACAACTACTACACTGCAGTCGTGCCTTCCCTGACGGAGCAGGGTTACCGCTGCATCTGCATCGACTTGACGGGTTCAGGAATCTCGCCCTACACACAGGTTGAGCAGAGCATTCACACGCTGGCAATGGATGTCATCGCCCTCATGAATTCATTGTCGATTGAGAAAGCATTCTTCGTGGGTCATAGCATGTCAGGAATGACAGGACCTGAACTGGCGGCCGAATGGTCAGACCGTATCAGCGGACTCATATTGATTGGACCCGTGTGGCCAACACCTGACGTTGCACCTGTTTTCGAGGACCGTATCAACAAGGTTGCAGAAAACGGGATGGAGAGCATGGCAGACACGGTCCCATATGCAGCAGTTGGATCGAAAGCGAAGCCCCTGCACCACGCATTTATCCGAGAGCTCTTGCTTGGAGTGGACCCCGCTGGCTACATCAGCCTGTGCAAGGTCATTGCCAACGCATACAAATCTCCACCCAAATACGGGAATGTCTCTTGCCCTACACTCGTCATTGCTGGAGAGGAGGACAAGAGTGCACCTTTGAGCGGATGCAAGAAGATCATCGATGCTCTTGGCTCGAAACACAAGGAAATGGTTGTCATGAGCAAGGTTGGACATTGGCACTGCATTGAAGACCCCGAGGAGGTCGGAAGACTGTCACTGGCATTCTTGCAGCAGACCTCGTAGACGGAGAAGATCGATCCTCTTAGAATGCTTACGAAACTGCACTGGACTGTTGACACATTTGGTGGTCGAAGCGCGTGTGACAAGACGATAATCGATATACAGCACACGACCGACATCGCACAGACAAGAGGCTCTCGAAATCCCTGCAGGTACCCGCAATGGTTGAGCTGCACTGTTGCATGATTGGCTCCGCGAGAAAAACAGCGTGTGGGAGCTCGCGCAAGCGGAAAACTGGAAAGCCTGCACTGGCTAGAGCGGGTGAGTGGGAGCAGCAATCAGATTAGAATCAGATTAGATCTCACAATGAAACCATCTTCGAACTGCGGAGCGACTTTGTTGAGCGATTCAAGCGTCGGGGGAATAATAGGAGGTGCTGGCCGCAGGGCGGTGTGAGGTACGTGGTAGAGAAGGGACTGTGCACGGACGATTTTTGTATGCATTCGCAGCAGAAAATAATGGCACCACCTCGAGTCGGCGATTAATTTAAGGGTGTCAGTATCTTAAATTCAGTCTCGCAACAATCTCCACGTCCCAACTGCCCTCTCTTCTTTCCCTTCAAAAGCCGCTGTTTTCTTTGAGCCGAGTTGCTTTGAGTGGTTTTGCTTCTTCGTTTCTCTGCTACTATTGTCTCCTTACCCTCCGCAAACAACACCTCCAACTCTACCGCCACCATGTCTGCACGCCCCGAGAACGTTGGTATCAAGGCCATTGAGCTTTACTTCCCCAGCCAGGTACGGCCACTACGTCTTCTCCTGCTGTGAGACGGTTCCTAACTCGGTTCTCTACAGTGTGTCGACCAGGCCGAGCTCGAGAAGTTCGATGGAGTTAGCGCTGGAAAATACACCATTGGTCTTGGTCAGACCAGAATGAGTTTCTGCGATGACAGAGAGGGTGAGCCAGCGGCCGAAACGCGCCTCGCAGCAACATTAGACTGACAGCACTTCTCAGACATCTACTCGCTCGCCCTGACCGCCGTCTCTTCGCTCCTCCGCAAGTACAGCATTGACCCCAAGAACGTTGGCCGCCTCGAAGTCGGCACCGAGACCATTCTCGACAAGTCCAAGTCGGTCAAGTCCGTCTTGATGCAGCTGTTCAAGGACTCGGGAAACACCAACGTCGAGGGTGTTGACACTGTCAACGCATGCTACGGTGGCACCAACGCGCTCTTCAACGCCATCAACTGGGTCGAGTCTTCGGCATGGGATGGCCGTCTGGCTATTGTCGTGGCCGGCGACATCGCCTTGTACAAGAAGGGCGCTGCCAGACCTACTGGTGGCGCTGGATGCGTTGCCATGCTGGTTGGTCCCGACGCTCCTCTGGCTTTTGAGCCTGGCCACAGAGGCAGCTACATCACCCACGCCTACGACTTCTACAAGCCCGACCTGACCAGCGAGTACCCCATCGTTGACGGTCAATTTTCCATCAAGTGCTACACCGAGGCCGTTGATGCTTGCTACCAGGCATACAACGCCCGTGAGGCCCAGCTGAAGTCCAAGGCCAATGGCGTCGCCAACGGCAACGGCGTCCACGCTGAGCAGGAAACTCCTCTCGACCGCTTCGACCACATGATCTTCCACGCTCCTACTTGCAAGCTGGTGTCCAAGTCGTACGCCCGTATGCTTTACAACGACTACAAGCAGAACCCTGAGAACCCCATCTTCGCCGAAGTTCCGGCCGAGATCAAGGACATCTCGCTCGAGCAGTCATACAGCGACAAGACGGTCGAGAAGACCTTCATGGGCCTCGCCAAGAAGCGCTTCGCTGCTCGCGTGCAGCCCTCGATCCAGGTCCCTACCATGTGTGGTAACATGTACTGCGGTTCCGTCTACGGCTCCCTCTGCGCTCTCCTTTCCAACGTCTCGTCGCAAGAGCTTCAGGGCAAGCGTGTTGGTATCTTCAGCTACGGCTCAGGCCTCGCTTCGTCCTTCTTCTCGTTCAGAGTCAAGGGCAGCACCGAGGAGATGTCCAAGCAGATCGATCTCCAGAACAGACTCGACTCGCGCAGAGTCGTCGCTCCCGAGGTTTACGACGAGATGTGCAACCTCCGTGAGCGCGCACACTTGAAGAAGAACTACTCGCCCGAGGGCAACCCCGAGACCTTGTTCCCCGGTACCTACTACCTGACAAACGTCGACGACATGTTCAGAAGAACATATGCCATCAAGCAGTAGATTGTTTTCATGGCTACCTTGGTGGAGCAGTAAATGATGGCATGGCAGTGGAGACAAGCCGGCACAGATGGCGAGGCGAACCCGGTCCTGCCTTTGTTTGGCGGGAGGCTTCCTCGCTTGCGATTCGGACTCATCCTTTTTTTTTTCCTTCTACTTTCAATGACGGATGGATTGGCGGTGGCAGCGTACAGAATTGTAGTATACCTTGACCCGTCTCGATGCTTCGACAACAGCAGAAGAGACGAGGCTTTATGAACATGAAGAAAAGAATTGCAAACATCAGAAAGCTGCAGTGTCAAGTGTACCTATGTTAGGCGGCTTTTCGGTGAGCAGTGTGAGTAGAGAGAGAGGGCCAAGTGACGGAAGAGGCGGCCGAGAGGGCGCAATCCGACCAGAGCGAGCGCGACATTATTATCGAGTGCTGGTGCTGGAGGCGCTAAGACGGCAGTACCCCTGTTTTGGCACGATCTTGGCTTGGCGGCGCTCCGAAACTGGCGTTCGCACAACGGCATGCCATTGCCCTTGTGTCTGCTATCCTCTGCCCATCCAACACTCGCTACTCGAAATCTCCTCGATCCCCTTCTCCGCCCACTTGTTCGATCTCCGAAACCGCTGAGCCGACAGAGCGCGCTCGTTTTGCTGCCGTCGCCGCTCCCGAGCCCAGTGCTGGGCCCCGCCGACCCGATCACTCGACCGCGTCCCAACCCACGACCGCCGCATAGTCGACACGTCTAAACCATGGCCGGCTCCCGTGAATTTGTGCGTCGCTCGACGGCCGATGTTTTTGACGACGAAAACGCCGTAGACAGCTTCGACGGAGTGGCTGATGGCTTCGCTCCTGGTCGCGTTCATCCGGGCGACCATCGATGGTCAATCCACTCTGAAGACCCTTCGATCCGCAGTCTCCATGCCCACGTGGCCGACTCGCCTCGTTTTTCGTCTGGCCCCAGCAGGAATAGCATGCACAAGTCGCGAGATGTCCAGAACCCTTTCAGCAGTACAGAGGACGACGATGACGACAACATTGGCCATGATCCGTCCCTTCACCGTTCGCAAAGCATCCAGTCATCCTCGACTGCCCAGTATGCTCCAGGCATCGCACACAGGCTCAGCACCGCTTCTTCGGCGAGGACCTTTGCCCGCACTGCAAGCCCCTTGCACAACACCAGCGGTCCTAGCCACCCCTACTCCATGTATCCGCAAGGCACCAATCTCGCCCGTACCCCTTCTATCTCAACCACTACTTCTACTATCCGAGCAGCCCAACCGTCAGCCATCCCAGGACAAGGGCCCGCACATCCTTACAGCATGTATCCTCAAAATGTTTCCGAGCACGACGACCAGGTGGATGCTTCTCCGCAGCCTACTCACTCCCCAAACCCGATTCCGGTCGGCTTTCCCGGCTTGAATCAGGGCTTCCTGCGAAGCCGAGGACCTGCAGGCGAGGAACAAGACATCATCGGTGTTGACGGACACACTGAGCAGCTTCCCCCCTATTCTGAGTATCCCGAGGACGGTGTGCCCAAGACAATCGTCTTGCCAGGACATGTCGTTACTCCAAACAATGGCACTCAGGCCAACCTGCCGCTGATGCAGCAGCAGCGCCGACCTGAAAGTATGACGGACCAGGCTGCAGTCCATGCCTTTACTGAGGCGCAACAACCGGACTCGACCAGCTCAACTGCCACATCATTCGACGAGAAAAGCTGGAAGGAAAAGACCTGGAAAGAAAAGAGGAAGACGCGCTTTTGCGGCATCCCGTTCTGGTGGATTCTGCTTTCCCTCTCCGTGTTGGCTTTCATAGCCATTGTTCTTGGCGCTGCTATTGGTGGCATATTCGCCAGTGCTAGAAAGGAAGCCGAGAAGGCAGCTCAGTAAGTCGCTGTTTCCAGACGCTTTCTTGATCCCTCACTAACCTTGTTGTCAGCAATCATAGTCCTTATCCCTCAACCACCCTCTTAGATGCATCTCCGATCCCGACTTCTTCTATAGGTGCTCCGCCACCAACTGGTGTATATGCTCTAGATTTTGGCCCGCCAAGAGCCACGCAATCAGCTTGCATTTCCAACCGGAACTATTCAGCTGCTTGGGATTGTGACCTCTTGGGAGCCCCACAGATGGCCATAAACATCGGTTACCCTCCGGACGGAAGCTCCAGCGAGGGGGCATCCCTGTATGGCTTCAACAACGCCACAGGCATCAACTATGGAACCCAGCCACCCAACACTCACTTCGCTCCTTTTATATCTGTGCAGGATGATGATGAGCCTTACCGAGGACCTGCTTTCTACTTTCAGACCTTCTACGACAAGTTCGTCGTTGTTCCCGAGGATGCTCTTCCCGCCAGCAATGCCAACCAGAAGCGTTCTCTCATCGACTCTGATTGGTTCACACGACATCAGGTCCAGGCTGGCGACAAGCCTTGGTTCTGTTGGTTCAACGGCACATTCCTTGAAGGCTTCATCTACGCAAACAACTACACATCTGAGGGCTCGTCGTCATCGTCTTCGGTATCGCCGATGTCTCCTTTGACCACTTCCACCATCATCGAAGTGTCTGGCCCTTCGACCACGGCTACTTTGACTTCTGCATCGCAAGCGACTTCATCTGCCCACTCAGCCACCGACACCTCAACACAAACATCCAGACAACGGCGTAACAAGCGTGGTTGGAGCTTTTCTGAACTCTCTTCTTTTGGCTATGTAGTCAAGATTGAAGAGCGTCGTGTGCCGGACAGCAAGCAGCCCTATTGTAACCAGTACCAGATTCTGGACAACGGTCTAGCAGGCCCTTTGACGGATCCCAGCACTGGCCAACAAGTTACGATCTACCTTGAAGAGTCTGATCCTAGCTACAGTGCATACCACCAGCAGCAATCGGGCACTGCGCCTGCACCGGCAATTCCGACAACACCACAAAGAATCAGACGCGATCCTATCGCCGGAGCGTGCCATTGCGAATGGTGGAGCGGATCTTCACACCAATCGTGACCTTTTACATTCTAGTTTTGTGTCTATGCCCTTCTCCCTCTTCTGGCATGAGGGAAGTATCTTGTTTCCTTTGTCTTGTCTTTTTCTCATTCATTGACTGGCAGGTCTAGAGGGCGTTTATTGACTAAATTTTTGGTGGAACTGGAAGCGATTGTTTTGGGATGGCGATAGTAGTACTGCTGGGTTTTGTCGCTTGAGGAGGCGTGGAGTTGGCTGGTTTGGTGTTTTCATTGTAAAGCAAAGTAGCTTGATCTTTTCCTCTTTTCTTTTGACCTATTCATGAGGACATGCATTTCATATGAGCAACATTCAACTTGACCATTAGCTGTCTCGCCGAACGTGTCTTGTCTTTGCATTGTCGTGTGCTTGGCGTCGCAAACCGCTCGACTGCCTTTTTTCACACCTGCTCGGTCGCGCCTTCCTTGTGTCGCGGCTTGCAAGTAATGTAAAGTCGACAACTGCCCATCATGTTTTCAGCTGATTGTCTCCCATCTCCCACCTTGTCGTCGGCAGACATGGATGCCATGAACGCGCACATCGAGAATCGGCCCTATCACGAGGCCTTCATGCGCGAGGCCATCGATATGGTATTATTTCCTTCCCTCGCATTGCTGTGCACGTGTTGCAACCCTACGCATTCTGTTGAAGAGCGCTGCATCTTCTTACCATTGCAGGTGCTGACGATCCATCTTTCTGTCTAGGCCGAGCTGGCACTCGCATCCGATGAAACACCCGTGGGCTGTGTCTTTGTCCGCGACGGAAAAGTGATTGCTCGAGGCATGAACGGCACCAACATCACCATGAACGTATGTGGCCTTTCTAGACTTTCAAGCTCTACCAATACACATTTCTCTCACAAGACATATCTGCTATCACATCCACGTCATCCTCTCTGTACCCATCGCCTTGTCTCACTAAAACATCGCTGCGAGTTATCCTTCCACTGACATGCTTGCCTGCAGGGAACACGCCACGCAGAATTTGTGGCCCTGAGCCAGATCTTGGCCGAGCACTCGCCTGAAGTCCTTCAAGACACAGACCTGTACGTGACTGTCGAGCCATGCATCATGTGTGCTTCCGCACTGCGCCAATTCCGCATCCGCGCCGTCTATTTTGGCTGCCTCAACGACCGCTTCGGCGGATGTGGCGGAGTCATGCGCATCTGTGATGAGTAAGTATCTTCTTACCCAGCGCTCGTCAACAACAAAGACACTGACAAGCGCCCAGCCCCAGCGTGGAGCCTGCCTACAAGATCTACGGCGGCATCTACAGAGCAGAGGCCATCATGCTGCTCCGTCGCTTCTACGTTCAGGAGAACGAGAAAGGTTGGTCAACACGGCAGCGTTATTGCCTCCTCCAAGTATTGACGCTTCTACGCAGCCCCCGAACCCAAGCAGAAGAAGAACCGTGAACTCAAGACCGAAATCATGCCCTTGGTCAACATGAAGAACCCCGAAGGTTGAAAGGATTCTGCCATCTTCCGAAACCAACAAATTTCATTACACCCACATCCGGAACGTTGCCGCCTACATTGCATGACGAGAAGACGAGCGGTACGATGCATGTCATAACATGATACGCAAGGCACATGGCGCACGAGACGATCGCGCTATCTTTGGCATCAGGGCTGCTGGAGCTCGAAGACCGAGACGAAGTTGAGCAGACTTAGACTATTATCAGAGATGCGTGGGTTGCATGAGGGAATGGGGTGAGAAAACTCTGTCAGGAGGCTGGCACGAATCAAAGATTGTGTACTTCGGTCAAGCAAAACACGAGACGTTCAGATCACCGTGCGAGAGATGTCCTCATCTTTGTGTGAAATTTTGCTCCGATAACCATCTATTATCGAGCCTCGCTACTTGTCCGTCTCGTCGTAAGTCTCGATTCTTCTGTATCCGACTCGACTCTGGTCAGAACGGTTAAAACGAACCCATGTTTTTGCAAGTAGACTGATCTTCTCAACCGGTCCACCGTCTGCCATCTCTTGTTGCGGATATGCCGCGCTCGAACGATACATACACCAACGTATCAGGGAACGCTCTCCAAAGTGGCACTTGCACCCTTTTCAAAAGGAAGGAAATAAAATAGGGAAATCACTTTTTTTTTTTCTTCTTCTTCTTCTTCTTCTTTCAATGTGAGTGTCTGCTGCTGTCCCTGTCTGTAAACATCGTCTTTGGTCAAAGCTCTGCTCTTCTCCTCCCCTTCTCCTCCCCTCTTTCCTTTTGCAGTCCCATTTCCATCCATCCCCCATCCTGTTTCCAGACTCATACACAAACATTACGCAAGACAGAGACAAACCTCGACCGGCGACGTTCAAAGCAAAGAGAAAAAAAATGGCCAATCTTCCTTCCACCGTGTCGATCATCCCAGTCGCTTTGCGAGGCACTCAATCTCGATCTCGAGCTCGACCGGAGACGAAGATAAAGATGCAGGTCGATTGGCTTTGTGCACTCGGCATGCCCAAAGGATTCTTCGCTCAAACAGTCGGTCAGCGGGTAAGCAGAGAGCCGTCGATCATCGATCAAGCAGATAGCCATGAGTGACAGTGAGCACGACTCCCATGAGCAGTCTGTGGACCGGCAAAGATTTACGGGCATTGTTCGGTGCTCGTATCCTCAACTCGATAGAAAAATTCCATGTTACCGTGCAGCGTGAGCTCATTAAGCCCAACCGCCACCACCACCATTGTTTCCGCCGGTCCAACCTTCTTCCAGGGTTCGGTCTTCCAGCTGGCGCACAAAGTTGGTCTGACTTCGGGCGTCGCGTGGACCCCTGCTCATGCGTCTCCTGCCACCAACATTGCCGACATCACCCGTCTGTTCGTTGGGAGGAGGATAATAGGCTGGACTGGGCTGCAAGCGGATAGGAGCGTTGGGGTCGAGATGGGATACCACGCGTTGCAAAGTCGAAGGAATACCATTTGCGAGCTCCATTGTTGAGGCGCGTTGGCGGCCGGCTCTGGTTGTGGCTTGGGCATAGAGCGATGACTGGGGCTGGCTGTGCTGGTAGCCATGCGGTTGCGGTTGGTGGCCGTGCATCGAAGCAGTCGAAGGAGGTTGTTGCAGCATGGGTCCCTGGTTGTAGGCACTTGGAGCAGCAGCGGGGTACGGCGGCGGAGCTTGCTGCTGAGTAGGGGTATACATGTTGGAGTACATGGGGGATTGCTGAGCGTGAGGAGAAGCGGGATAACCGGGGGGCTGCATGTGCAAACCGGCATAAGCGGCGTTCGCAGCAGACTGGGCTTGTTGCTGTTGATGTTGCTGCTGCTGGGCGGCCTGGGCACGCTGCTTGGACAAGGCCTCGGCCTGCTGTTGCTGCTGAAGGCCGGGAGCAGGCGAGCGCGATGAGGTGGATTTGAGGTGGATTTGGGGCTGGAACGGGCCGGTGAACTTTTGCTGGGTAATAAAAGGATGCGTGCGAGCCTGCTGCGGGGTCCACCTCTCCAGCGGATTGATGTTCAGGAGACCGTGGACAAAGTCGATGAAGGCGACTCTGTTGTTCATTTCTGCCGGAGCGTCAGTGACAAGCGCGCAACGCACAAGACTCGGGGGCTACATACCGCGGTCGATCTCTGCTTGCTTCATACCCTTGCGCGGCATTGGGTAGTTGCGGATAATCTCGGGCAGAGTAGTGGCCGAGAAATACTTCTTGCTGGGTTGTTCTTTGGTGCCATGCTCTCTCGAGTACTGCTCCATCGACTTGAGGCGGTACGTCTTGCGGCCGAACTCGTCATGCGTCTTTTCATAAAACTCGCCCGATTGCTTGCCAACTTCGAGCATCCACGTGGGCGGAAGGCCAAGCATCTCGGTGATGCGCGAGACTTGGTTGTATTCGGACGAGCCCGGGAAAAGAGGCAGACCAAGGAACAGCTCGACGACGATGCAGCCCAAGGACCACATGTCGATTGCCGCCGAGTAGGGCAATCCGAGCAGCACCTCTGGAGACCGGTAGAAGCGCGACTGGATGTACGTGTAGACGGTCTGGCGCTCGTCGCAGGCTGAGCCGAAGTCGATGATCTTGATGATGGGACTTTCGAGGCTGCGTGTGTGTTAGTCATCGGGCAGCAAGCAGCGAGCGCGGCATGGATTACTTTTTGAGCAGAATGTTTTCGGGCTTCAGGTCGCAGTGGATCAGACGAGCCTTGCTGAGCAAGCACAGCCCACTCAGCAGCTGCTGGGCAAATACCCTCACCAGCGTGGTGCTCAAGCCTCTGAACTGGTTCTGCTTGATCAACTCGTACAAGTTGACCGACAGCAGCTCAAAGACCAGGCACAAATGCTGTCTGTGGATGAAAGTGTCCTTGAGGCGGAGAATGTGGTGGTCGTCGTTCTTGTCCATGCGGCCGTTGAGCTGAGCACCCAGGGTTAGCCAGTGCCACGGTTTGTCATCTGCAAGCCTGTTCACTTACCAGATCCAGGACCGAGACTTCCATCATACTCTGATTGAAGTAGGCGGTGCGATTCTTGACCACCTTGACGGCAACCACCTCTTGCGTCTTGAGGTTCTGACACTTGACGACCTGCCCGAAGGTGCCCTGGCCCAGAACATCGAGGATGAGGTAGCGGTTCTTGTGGTTGGTGTCATCGCTGCCGAGAATGTCATTGACGTACAAGATGTAGTCGCTGTCGTCGTTGTCGTAGCCGTCGTTCTTGGTACCCTTGGACGGCTTGGTGAGGACTCTGCGCGGGTTGCGCGAGCTCTCGTACTGGAAGTTGGGGTTGCAGATGCGGTAAGTGGCAGGCAGCTGGGTGGTCAAGGCCTGCAAGGGCGAGATGAAGCCGCCTTCGGGGTTGGCGCGACGGAAGGGCGGCTGGGCGTTGACGCGCGGCTGCAGGTCGGCGATGTTGTCACACTTGCCAAAGGCAGGAATCGGACCGCGAGCGGCAGGGTCATGGTGCTGGGCGGAAGGAGGAGGCAGGCGGGGAGAGAGGGGCGCGTTCTGGGTGAAGGGCGAGGGGTACAAGTGTTCGGGCGTCGACTGGATGGGAGGCAGCTGGTGCGAGCGCGATGGCTGGGTCGGCGACGAGTACAGGTGCCGGGTGGGCGACTGGCGCATGTGCGGCGTGTACTGCGTCGGGCTGGTCATGTACGAAGACGTCGGGCTGGTATTCATTGGAGAGTAGCGGCGGGCAGCGGTCGAGTCCAGGTAGGAGGCCTTTTGCGTTGGCGTGCGGTACTTGTGCCGGTTGTAGGGGTCTGCGTCGCCTTGGTCCTCCATGTCGCGGTCTCCGTCGTTGTCGCCCTCGGCCGTGCCGCCCGCGTTGGTCTGCGCTCGCGGGAGCGACGTAAAGGGCTCGTATCTGGCCGCCGGCGGCTGCTGTTGCGACGAGGCTGCAATCGAGCCGTGCCGCTGTGCCGCGGGCGCCGGGTTGGCCTGCCATTGCGGCGTGTGCTGCGACTGCGGATCCATCGAGTGCAATGCAGCTGTAGGCCTTGTGATGATGACGGCGGCGGTTGGGGTGCGGTGCGGTGCGACGCGGTGCTGAGGTGGATGCCGCTGGACGACAGCAATGACGAACGACAACTGCTGAGCGGCTCGCCGAACGGGGGTAGGCGCCGAGCGAGAGGGTTGAGGGGAGAGGGGAGAGGGCGATCAGGGTGTTGGCATGCGCTGCCCGTGGCTGATGCTGTCTGCTCGCTGTCTGCTCTGGCTACCAACGCCTGCGCGCCCAACAGCAGGAGGCGCCTTGTCTTGTCTGGTCTTGGGTCTTCAAGCGACGACGGCAAGCGGGGCCCAAATCAATGTATCGCTGCAACCCTACCACGCGTCGCGCTTTGTTTCGGCTGCTCCAAATCCTGCGGCTGTTGCTCACTCAATTCGCATGCGTGTAGATGGTCTTTTTCTGTGGCATTGAAATGCAAGAACCAAGCGAGATAACGAGCTATTACTGCTGAGCATTCGGCTGAGAGCTCCCCTGTCTTCCCGTTGAACATGACGCAGCCTCCAAGGCCCGCCCTAGATTAGACTACTTACCACCCTTCAACGCCCCTTCTCCGCCATGCCAACATAACAAGCAACGTACGTGGAACCGAGAATAGAACGGGTACCTTCTTTTTGCCATTGCATCGTGCAATCTAGGGTAGGGGAAAGAGGAAAACTCAAAAGAAACAACATTGCAATCCTTCCCGGCTTTTTGTGTCGTGCAGTCCCCCAGAGTCCGCCCCCGGCACAGGGCTGACGTACAGAAAAAGTATCACTCTGAGAAGAACGCCAATCCCATCCGCAACATAAACATCCCTCGCTTAGGATCTGATGGCGTTGCCCAGGACACCGCCTTGGAAGCCACCGCCACCTCTTCTGATGCCTTGGCCGCCACCACGCCCTCCACGCCCTCCTCTGGCACCTCCTCTGCCGCCTCTCTGTGCACCTTGTCTCTCAAACGCGTTGGCAGTGCCCTGTGTTCTCTGCTCCAACGTCTTCTCGTTGCTCTCGATGAGGCCACTGGCCTTGTCGCTGAGAGTGAGGGCCAGGCTTTGCAGTCTGCTGAGCTCGACACCCTTTCTGAAAATGATGGCGCCATTGACTTGGTCGAGGGCGGCAGCCAGCTCCTCGTGGCTGATCATCTTGCTGACAATGGCAGACACCTTGCGCTCGGAAAGCTCAAACATCGAGGCAAGCTTGTCGATCGAGAGAGTGTCGTAGAAAGGAGCGTAGGTGAAGAGGTAAGTGCGGAGGCCCTCCTCTTGGATCTGCTCCTCAAGCATGGCCTTGATCTTGGCGGCTTGCGGCAGAAGGTCCCAGATCTTGATGGCAGTGATGAACTCGGCAGCCTTGCGCCACTCTCCTTGAGCCAGGGCCTTGCTTGCCTGCATGACATGGTCACGAGTGTTCTCCGGAGGACCGGTGAAGATCTGGCGCTCGTGGTACTCGAGCATACGGCGGTATGACTTGCTGATGACGCGCTTCTTGAGGTCGGGCGATGAGCCGACCTGGGCAAGAAGGGGGATCTCAAGGAGCATGGAGCAAGTGAGGTAGACGCACTCGAGGAGTTCGAGGTTGATGTGCATGTGGAAGGGAAGCTGGCGTTGACGCTCGATGCGCTCCTGCTCGGGCGTGATTTGAGAGTAGCGCTGCATCTGCAGACCTTGAGCGAGCAGCTCCTTCTGTCTCTGAGAACCACAGATGTCCTGAAGCGAGTTTTGTGCTTCGTAGACAAGGCCGGCACGGAAGGCACAGAGACCAACCTGGGTAAGGGTGCGGTTGTACAGAATCTGAGTGTTGACGTCGAATCCAGAGATGGTCTCCTGCAAGTGAGACATGAGGAGCATGTCACGAGCCTTGTAGTACTGATCATGAAGGGCAAGGTAGTAAACCTGGCAAAGCATAGCACGGGCACGGATGATGCCCTCGCTGTGGGTGTAGAGGTAGGTGCAGAGAGAGGAGACAAGGCTGCTGCTGTCACCAGCCACGGAGCGGGGGGTTACTGAAGAGTCAAGAGAAGCGGGAAGAGCTTTCCAGACGTTCTCCTCAAGGATGTTGATGACTTGAGAAGGCTTGAAGTAAATGTGCTCGAGTCTGCGCATGGCGATGCGGTTGGCAGTCTCTTGGTTAGCGTTGAGCTTCTCGTCCTTGGCCAGACGCTCACAGTAGAGCTGGGTGCGCACGATGTTGGTGTAGAGCGAAGCCTCGTCGCTCAGACGCTCGACGTACTCGGCGGTGTGCGGGTCAACGGCTTGCAAGACGCGGGTAAGCTCATCATCCAGACGCTCAACGAGCGAGACAATGCTGCCGGGGATCTTGAAGGTCTCATTGGGAGTGATTTCGGGCAGCTTTTCATCATCTTCCCACTCCTCGGCGGTCTCGATAACGACCAGGTAGGGGTGCTCCTCGAGTAGAGCCAAGAGGGTGGCAATCTCTTGCTGAACCAGCTTCCACTGCTCCTGTGCCATGGTGTTGCCGCTGCCGCTCGTCAAGTCGAAACGGGTCGAAACGACGGTCAAGAGTACACGGACCTTCTGGTACTCGGTAACCGCCACATCGAACAGCTTCTCGAGGGTGCGGATCTGCTCAAGACGGTCGGTGTTCTTGCGACCTCTAGATTCGACGATGGTGCGGAGGTGCTTGAGAATGCTCTCAGGAGTGTATGTCATGGCCTTGCCGCCGGCACCGACCATGGTGAAGCCGTCGTCGTCAGCGCCGGTCACGGTCTCGTCGGTCAGAGCCTTCTTGGCCTTCTTCGGGCCGGCCGAAGGCTCCTCGACGACATCATCCTTCATGAAGTCGTCAGGACTGTCACGGTAGGCCTTGATGTCTGCGTCATGATCACGATTGTTCTTGCGAATCTTTTGGCGCATGGCGTTCAAGCCCTTGGCAGCGATGGGGTTGAGCTTCTTGGTCTTTTGCTTCTCCAGGGCTTCGAGCATAGAGGTTTCAAGGTCGGCAATAGTCTTGATGTACATCTTGGGCGCCTTGCCGTTGTTGTCGCGAACCAGCACGGGCAGCTGGCGGTTGAGTTTGTCATAGTCTGAACATATGGGTTAGCTTCGCGCTCAAAACCAAGACACGGACGGCGGGCAGGCGTACTGTCGTTGATGACACTCCAGTCGTTGATCTTCTCGGCGTTCTCGATCAGGCGGATGGTGCCCTCGAGCTCGTCGAAGCGCTTGTCCTTTGCACTCTTGACGATGGTGCGGTCGTCATCCTCGTCACTCTCATCTTCGCTGGACTCGTCGCGCAAGAAGCGGTTGGCGCCAGTCTTGCCGCCCTCCTCGTCGCTCGTGCTCTCGTCAGAGTCGTCCTCGTCGGATTCCTCCTCGCTCGATTCCTGTTCGGATTGCTGTTCCTCCTCCTCTTCGCTGTACAGCTCCTCCTCGTCGGAGGAGGACTCGCTGGAGCTGTCGCTGCCGTAGAAAAAGCGAGACATGTTGGCTGACGGACACTGACGCTGGAATATCACAGAGTCGAGTCGCGGGGCGCGGATCCGGAGTGATGTGGATAATGCGAGCTTTTTTGGCTGCCGCTGGACAAGAGGCAAGCAAACGCAGAAAGTGCGTGTCGGGCCAAGACTTTGTGCCAAGAGTCAACTTCGCGCCTTCCTTTTGTGTGGTGGGCAGCAAGCCGGTTAAACCGCGGCTGCAGCTTCCTCGTTCTTTGGATGATTGGTATGGCTGTGAGCCTCACCTGCCCAATAGAGGCCGTCGACATCTCGCTGCGTGGAGTGCCAAACACTCTTCTCACATGGCCATGGCTGCATTGTGTCGGCGCACGTCAACTGTGGCCACCTTTGTTCGTAGGTTTTCGTCATGTCCACGGTCATTCCAGCAGGACGCCGACATCATTCGCCGCTTGCGCAAGCAGGAGCGCCTCGTTGCCGCGGCTCTGGACGCTGACATAGACGAAATGTTGGACCATCTTCAGCAACTTCACGAATCAAAGTCGACCATTGATGCATCACTCAATACTGCCCTGCGACAGAACAAGTACGTTTCTACGGAAAGGCTGAAGCAATCTGAAGTGGTAGCCTCTCTTGGTCAAGACGTCATGAAGCAGTTCAATGAGTACAAAGAGCACCTCAAAGATCTAGAGGAGGAGCCATATCCTGAATGGCAGCCTGGAGACTCGGATATGCTCCTTCGTCGCTTGTCTGATCCGAACCTGAAACTCGACGCCGTTGAGCTCGAGATGCGTACCAGAGCAAAGGAGACCAACGCCAGTCTCGATACCGTCGAAGAACACTACAAGGGCCTGCTGGCCGTGAAGACCGCCTGGATCGCCCACGGTCGAGCTGCTGGTGAAGCTGCTGCAGACGATTTTGTGAGAAGGCGTCGATCGGACTACACACGCATAAATGCTAGTCTTGATCCCGTCGATCTCGACACCATCTCAGAAGAGGTTCCGGACTTTCTTGCCTCGAAGAAGAGAAAAGGCGCTTGAGATGTGGCAGCATCGGTCTTAAGCCTCTACAAATCTTGACTCTATCACGTCTCTTCTCAAGAACCACATGCATGTCTTGGCTGTTGCTGTAGCTTCCTCTCGATCGGTGTTGCTATTGTCATTCTCACCGCTTGAATATAGCTTTGTTACATCCGTGAGAGAAATGAGCTCGTTGCATTACCAATTTGTATCAGACCAAGTAGCAATATTACTTCGTCCCACGGCCTCAATGGCCTGCTCTCTCCCTCAAGCAACCAATCGACTTTTTTGTCTTGTTTTGTGGTATCATGCAAAATCCAAAAAAGCACACGCCCCATTCGCATCCGTAGTTAACCTTTTCCTTAAGAAGGCTTTGGCAGATTCTCCATCTTGGCGCCCTTCTCGATCCACTCTGGAGATACGAGAGTCTCCCGCTCTGCGTAAAGGCTCCTGTAAGCGTTGCGAATGGTGCTGTCGCTGACTTTGGCAACATCACTAATCTGCTTCGGCGTACGGCCTTGTCCCATGAGGTGGCTTGCCATGTAGATACATGCCGCAGCTCCAGACAGTGGCGAGCGACCTGCAAGCGCTCCGACATCCGCCATCTCCTGGGCAAGCGCGATGGCAATGTTGGTGGAGCGCATATCCATCTTGAGGATGTTGCAGAAACGGTTGCAGAGCTCTCCAGGGTTGGTTGTAGTGGTTCCTTGATAAGTCTCATTGATGCCGACAATGCCGTTCGCGATGACTTTGGCCTTGCCTCCGCTCTGGCGATCCGCCTTCTGGAGCATGGCCTCGAGCAGTTTGAACGTTCTTCCGATCTCTTTCTTGGAAACGTGTGTCATCTCATAGATTTCGCGGAAAGTACGCGGGACGTTGTTGCGCCGGCAAGAAATGAAGATGCAGCCTGCAATGACAGCCTCGGTTGACTTGCCTTTGAATTGCTTGGATTCTTCGGCATCCTTGTAGACATGCTTGGCTCCGTCCGCGACAATGGAAGTAAGGCCGTAAGAGTCACAGTAAGCGCCAATCTGCTTGAAAGCCTGCAGCAGGTTCTTGTTCCCTTTGTCGGCTATGGCTTTGCTCTGGGCGCGATGAAGCTCCTTACTTCTCAGCGAACCATCACCGAAAGCAATGTTCGTTTGGAGTTGACTGCCGTTCAACAACAAGTTGGGGCCTTCACCGACACGCGAAGGATCATCGTTACCCTGGTCATCGTTGGCAAAGGTGCGCCACTCGGCACGCTGGTCGATACCGCGCTGCGAGAGAACCATGCCGCATTCTTCACAGATGACGTCTCCAGCCTGGGGGTCTTCTACAAGATTGGGAGGGTCTGTCTTGCAGTCGGGGCAGATCATACGAACACTGAGGTTGTCGCGCCACTCGTCCGGGGCGTCATCTTGTACGGGCTCATGATCGGGTATGGCACCCGGCGACAAATTGTAGCTCATGGTGTGCTTTGATTTGGACACTCTTTGGAAGCGCTGTGCTTGGCGGCGCTTGATGGCTCTTGCTGATATCCCGAGGTTGTGTTGTTTTGCACAGCAGCGGATGAAGAGCGGGGAATACACTTTGAAGACGGGTGACTCAGAGAAAGCAAATCAAGTCACTATGGCAGATAGATTAGCAAATCGGCTTCGGCACACAAAGTGAAGTAGGAGTGAAGGAGCGTCAAGAGTGGCCAAGTTGAGTAGCGACTCGATCAAACCCGCATGTGCTATGCTACTGGGACGCCAAGCATCGCGGCTTACCCAAACATCTAATGGCAGATGGCCTTGTGAGGTGTCTGGGGAAGTGACTGTCGTCGTCGTCGTCGTCGTCGTCGTCGTCGTCGTCGTCGTCGTCGTCGTTGAGCGACCGAGGCGCAGGTCGAGCAGGCAGGGGCAAGCAGCGGAGGCCTGCCGTGGACAGCGGAGATGCGCGGGACGGGACTCGAGGTGCGGCGGACGTCGACGGACAGCTGAAGGGCGCTTTGGTTGAGGAGGCGCTGAGCGTGTCGAGAAAAGAGAGACGGACGTCGACGACGAGGCGAAGACGACGTACATGATCAAGGCAGGCAGCCAAGTCAAAGGCACTCGAGACATGTGCGCACGGACCATGAGAGGCGGAAGTTGCCGGCGGAACGACGCTGGAGCAACGACGAGTGCCTGAGAGTGGAAAGAGCGAAAGAGTCGTTAGTTAGAGCAGGACGCCAACTCACACTCCCCTCCACTCAATCGCCATGCTCGCTCAATCCTTCAGGGCCTCGGTATGCGCTCACACCCCCTCCTTGTCTGGTCGAGTCGAGTGTCGCCCACTAACACCCGCCCCAGCGCCAGTCGCTCGCTCGCCTTGCGAAGCACCAGTCGGCCACCGCCTTCCGCCGCACTTTCATCACTCCCACCGCCGTGCGCCAAGGTACTTGACCTACCACGACCGTCGTCCCGTCCACTGAACACCCGCTCATTGATTTTGCCGTGCAGCCGACCTTGTCCAGGACCTGTACCTCCGTGAGCTGAAGGCCTACAAGCCCCCCACCGTCAAGGCCTCCGACGCCGAGGGCCAGGTCCAGAAGTTCACCCTGCCCCAGGCCCCCGCCTCTCCCGAGGAGGCCGACATTGCCAACGAGCTCAGCGCATACGAGACCCAGGCGGTTGAGGTTGAGGGTCAGTCCACCGAGGCCGGTGCTGCCCCCGTCGAGGACTGGTACATTTTCCACACACTTTCTCTCTTGTCCAGAACACCCCCGCTGACTGCCCTTTTTCAGGTTCGATGAGAGCGAGCTCGCCGACGAGGAGCCTGCCCACCACTAAGCGTTGTAATCACCGCCATGTATAACAGTGCGAAAATGCATCCAAGAGCTTGACCTTCCCAAATCCTCACATCCTTTTAGTGTTGCCTCTCCACTGGCCAAACCATGTCATTTGTTTCAAGCACATCCTCCACAGACCCGACTCGCTTCATTTCTCGGATTGTGTTTCCACTATGAAAATCTTCTAGTTTCCAAACCGTCTGTCCGGTCCATCGCATCAGTATCATACAAGACATGTAGCAACGAGGGCCCTACCTTTCATTGTATGAGGGGCCCTCATTGATCAAACAATCAGAAGTTAAAAATACTGTTTCAACAGTTGCGTCCTGTAGCTGAACGAACAATCTTCAGTATGCACTTGAGGCAGGGTTCTTGATGACCAGCAGGCTAGAAATTGTAGTCTACATGGCGAGACCATGCCAACAATCTTGATTCAAAAATGGATTCTAGGGGAAGGAATTGAAAGGCAGGGTCGAGAAGGATCTTCGAGATCCTCACAATCTCGACATACGAACCATCGGCCAATGCTTATGTGATGTCTAGCTTTACAGACAAAGACTCAAACTGTGTAGGAAGGCAACAGTCACTATCGTTTGTAAGTCGACGCCGAGTATTGGCACAGCATATTTCACCGCAGTCGAGCCATTGAGACCGATAGGAGCCTCATAAAGTGGATGGGTTCGACGGACGGACGCTTCAGATGTCGGACCTCTGCATCGCAGTAGAGGGTCTCTGCATCTATGTAGCACTCAACAGACGAGAAGATGGTGGAGACATAGGCCTCTGGTTTTACCTTGATCATCTACATAATCTTGGGTAGAGATTGCAGCATCTGCTTGCGTTGTACACGCCATGTACTCGCTCTACCGAAGCTCCTGAATCTTAATGCAATATGCGTCCCCTGCCTGTCACTCAATCGGATTCGGCACCCCTCATCAACTAGGAAGACCCTGGGTTTGTGGACGAACGGTGCCTGCGTTACATGTTCTTGTAAGTCCCCACGTATCAGAGTCCCCCGTCTTGTCAGATCCTTCAGCAAAGCCTCAAGCCAAGCAGGGCCGGGGTTTTTGAGTTTCGGGGTGCAGCTAGATTGCAGAAGCATTGAAGCAAAGCCGAAGATGCTCTGCAGCTGTATCGAGTAATACGTACGCACTTGGCACGAAGCAGCGACAAAGGACAAAAAACATCTGGACGGCTGAGTCTGTGCTTCATCGACTTAATGTGCTCCGTAGATGATGCAGACAAGACTCTCCTCGGACAAGCCGTTGTGGCTACGGGATAAAGAGTCGAAGACGCGTACACGTACTCGAGTAGTGCGGCGAGAAGCGCGGCCTCGAACTTTTGAGCTCTCCTGATTCTCAGCGCACGCCATCGTGAACACCCACGACTCTTCCTCAACTCGTGTTCGCACGCCTTTGATGGAACGCAATTCGAAGTGAATCAACGTGGAGCGTCTCGAGACTGGAAAATGAGGCTTCTGGAGCAAGTTAGTGTATTTCCCGCCGCGCGCGATTATTGTCGGCGGAAGGCGGCAGTTCACCGGACTTTTGGAGTATGGTGAGATCAGCTAGGATGATTTCTGCATCAACCAGGGTAGATTGTTGGAGAGATTGCACATGTATCTCTTGGCGACAGCCATCCTTCAATGGCAAATTCGTTGACGAGCGGAACGCATTACGGCCGGCAGATCGCCATCTATCTGCGCCGAAGCTACGGAAAAGGGTGATCTTTTGAAAAACCTGTGTAGCAACAAGTAATGGGCGAGACATGCTATGGCAGTCTGAAGCAGCTGCTCGTGGTCTTGCGATATGCTAAAAAGGTCTTGGGATGACGCTTGTCTTGTTGAGCTTAGACCTCAGTTCTATTTTGGCAGAGCAGGAATGAACGGACGGTGTGAAACCGGCGGGCCACCTCGCGCTTGTGCTGCAGCGCAGCGCGAACGGTGTAGGCAATCTACGCCAAGTATTGGGGTCACTGCGTCAGCTACCGCCTCCCGACAAAGTTCCCAATGGCTCTGGATCTGCCTGTTGCTGGCTGTCCACTGTTCATGCCGTGCATGTGCTCTAAGCCAGACGGGCGTATCAGACGTTGGCGACAAGGACACCTGCAGGGATATCGCAAACTCTAAAACGTCAATGACAGAGAAGCGAAAGCAGCGGTTCCGGAAAGGCCTAGGTTGATTACTCTACCGTGCTAGACGCTACTCGGTGGCAGGGCCCCGTCTGCCGGATGCCCTGTGCCTGTCCAGTCCAAGTAATAGTAGTCAACCAACCGTTTGACTGGGCGCAACGACTTTTACCTATCTACTATCCCCTCTCTGTCCCGGTACTCGCGTCGCTCTGTGGTTCCTTCATACTCTCTTTCTTTGGCATCCTATCGTGCTGCTCTGTCTATATACTCCGTTCCTGTCTCCTTTTTTTGGCCGTATACCATATCCGCCGCCAGACTATCCAACCGAGCCTACCAGTTCTGTGCCCTAGGAATTCGTCAGCACGCATTAAGACGGCGACCGCGAGCCGAATTGCCTTGGACAAACAGCAACGTCTGCATTGCCTCCTCTCCACCTGCACCCTCTCCGCCTGCACATGTCTAGGTCATGATCGGTTTGCCGTGTTTCCAATAATATTCGCCCAACTCGAGAGCGAGAGGAAGAGGAAGAGCAGGAGACGAGAGACAACGAAAGGAACACCGGGTTTCGGACAACTAATACTCGCATTCAAGAGCAAGAGCAAGCATGTCGACCATGACTGCTATTGTCAACAACTACCACGGCCATCCGGATGCCCTCTCCAATCCACGGGCAAGGAAGTCGTACATCGAGACCTCCACCGATTCTCGATCCGCAGACTTTCCTCGTAGTGCCAGTTATACGTTTCTAGGCCATGCAGCCACAAAGAATCCAGCTTATAATGCGCCTCTGCCCATTACCGCCAAGGGCAGCTTCTCTGAACAAGACCTGATTGCTCCTCTGGACGATAGCACAGATACCTCACCACCCGAGTCATCCGGCTGGACAACTCCCGCTGACGACCAGAAAGTTTCTTTCGGGCTGCCTCAGGATCTTGTCGCCGAGCTTCACAAGAGCCCTAAGATCACCGTCACCGCAAACAGCGAGCATGACAGTAGTCCGCCCGTGTCGCTGAAGGACGGCACTTCCAGCATAGATTCGGCCAAAGTCCTTCCCTCTAGCACCGTAAACGATCATCTACGATCCAGATCGTTGGCCAAACGCCTGAGCATGAGACTTTCGAGTTCGCCATCATCACGTTCTCCCTCTCCCGGTCACAGAAAGTCCGATCCCATTGTGCAAGACATTTCACTGAGTCCTACACCGACCCCTAGCCGTCCTACGGCTACGCGAAAGAAGTCTATTTTTCGACGACGGGATTCTGAGAAAGACAAAGAAAAGGTGAATGAACCTGCAGATGGTGCAAGTTCCGGAGGGTTTCTGGCCAGAAAAGGCACTGTCCTCAAGAGGAGGTCCCTCAAACCGGTCGCCCCAACCGTGAGGGCCTCCATGGAAGAACCGGCAAACCCGACTCCTTCCATGCCCCAGCTACCGAAATCCTTCTCGACGGATAGACTGCAAACCACTTCTCATCAGCACTCCGATCGCCCAACTCCTATGCCTCCGCTTGTTTCGGGCGAGAAATTCCAGACTTTGCCTGCGCTTACTCTGCCTCGGAAAAAGGACGAGCTGTGGAGTGTCTTCAGGTCTCTCGATGGTGATTACACTAAGTAGGTCCACCGCGGCGTATCTGCAGTCGTAAACTAACGAGGTTGCAGATTTCAGTCCAAATCCAGTACCCTCAAGGCGAACGTGGTCAGATCTTCGCTCTTGCCTTTCCTTAGAAACTATGCCGACCACCCTTCCAATCTCACTTTACGAGCCGAGGATTTGGACCGCCGTGCCAACATCTTGAATAAGTGGTGGACCGGTCTACTTGATATGCTTCATGGAAGGAACAACCAATCCATCTCTGGCACTGATCGACCCGCAATCCTGGACGGTATCTCTGGAATCATGGACCGTCAAGAATGGCGTCTCTCTCCCTCTCCGTTCTGTCCCATCGACCGAAGAAACATGAATGTGACAGCCCCAAGAAACAAGTCGACGACGTCCTTGACATCTACCGGTCTCGATTTCCTCACCGAGTCCGTTCACCACAACGTGCGGAACATGTTTGTCCAGAATCTCAATTCTCAGATGGCCTTCGTGGTTGACAGGATGTCGCTGAAGAACGCATCGGCCAGCCTGGTCACTTTCTGTGGAAAGGCTACGGCTTACGCTTTCTTCTTTTGTCCGGGCATCGCGGAAGTACTCGTCCGCCTTTGGGACGCTCCAACAGAGACTATGCGAAGAGTTCTGACCGAAACTGGATTGAGCAGGTTTGACAACCTCGGAGAAACTGCTGCCAGGATCAACTCGGCGTTTCCCCCTTCTATGCAATCCCTGGGGTTCGTCTCCCTAGCAAAATTGCTCAGACACCTCAAGACGCAAACACCGTTGCCGCTTGGAACGGCCAACATCCAGTGGTACGGCTATTGGCTCGAGCGCTGGTCAGGCCGGGAGAGTGATTTGTTTTTCGCTTTTGTAAAGCACTTCCATATCCTGGTAGCTGATTATCTGCCTTCGGATGCCTCAAAGAAGGAGAGAATCTGCGTTTCTGGCATGCTCTTGGTGCACAGCCAAATCTTGGTCAACCTCGACTCTACCATTCACCGGGATGCAGGTCAATTGCATGGTGATCCATCCACTACGGCTTCGCCCACATTTGACGATGTGCTGGCGGACCCAGATGCAGTGGCTTCTACGCTGCCTCTGCCACCTACTAATGCTATCAGAATAATGGCGGAGAATCGCCTGATAATGCTAATCAGAGACTTTCTCTCAGAGAAAACCTCGGAACACCCCTTCGCACGACATCTCTTTGCAGAATCTTTCGCTGGTTTGTTACAAGCATGCGCACGCGGCATCTCTGTCTACAACCATCTCGCTTGCTACACCCTCTGTGACTTCTTGGAAGAAGCATTCCCGATTATCGTTCGTTACGAACAGATGCACGCCGCTCAAAATTCTCTCATCGACATAACTTTCTGGATAGATGTGTGCAAGCGAATGATTCTCAGCCAGAATACGATGACTGAAATCAGGCTTTTTGCCTTCCTCTTCACCATATGGAGTACCGTCAACAGCAGTCCGGACCGCAAAGCCAAAATCTGTATTGAGCTCTTGCTTGATCAGGAAGTTTTTGAGAAGACTTTCAATCATTGGTGCCCTATGGTTCGAGCTTACTACATGCGACTGCTCTGTTGGCGTCTTGGCCGTTACGATGGGGAAACATCTTCCGGCGATAGGTGCGTAGACACATGACACACTGACGTTAGAACTTTGACTGATTTTCATTGCTCCAGGTTGATTTTCGAGACTCTGTTGCAGCGACTGAACGTTGTCTGGTCGCACTTTTTGTGGCAAAGACAACAGGCCGCGAAAGGAAAGGCGCTACCGCCTTCGACGACCCCTTGCAACCCAGCTCCTGGCAGACGTCTTTTGATAATTCGGACCGATACCCAGGTTGCACCTGGAGGGACGTTTCTGGCTTTTGATGGTATTGTACCACCCCATCCGTCAGCGCCGATCGGAACTCCATCTCAATCGTGGAAGCGGGATTCGGTCATATCACAAGCGGCTTCATTGGACAACCGTCCCAGTTCCTCAGCATCCTCTGATTTTGGTTCTGAACTCGAGCGCAGTGAAGGTGGTGGGCTACGCGGGTTCCTTCGTAGCATTATTGGAGGCAAGAGCCGATCAAGGGCAACATTCTCACCGTCGGAGAAGACTTCTTCGTCTGCTTCATCGCCGTCTGCACCGGCAGTCACGCCACCTAGACTTGCTCGGTCAGCTACGTCTGATCCTCAGATTCCACGCTCTCGCACTTCAGCCATCAAGCAGACGTCGCAATCAACGCATCACTCCAGCCGTGGTCCTTCACCAATCCGACACCGAAACTTCTGCTTCAAGTTCTCTCTCGAGATGCATCCTAAAGCACACCATCCCACTGCTATGCGCCTGTTACCACCTCGGTTGCCTCTGGCAGCGCATCTGTATATGCAATCAGAATCTGAGGATGAGTCAATTCTTCAAGCAGTCGAGCCTGTTGGAGAGGCGAAGGCACGATCGACCTATTCTGGACGGGCTCTGGCTGAGTGGATGTGCATCGTCATGGAATGTCAAGGCTTCTTCGAGCGCAGAAAGAGCGAAGGAGTGCCTACCAACAAGCACGTCGAAACACCAACACTGGGAGTTGAGGTTTTCGGCAAAGGAAGATAATGATAGCTGCTGCAGCGGCATCACCCTTACTAATTTGTCCACTTGTGTATATCTTCAAGCTTGTTTTTCTTTTTCTGTTTTATATGGGGATCACGGATTTTGTTATCATCACATCTCCCTTGTTCATATCGAATTGTAAAGGTTGGAGTTTCTATTGGAGGAAGAACTAAGGAATTGTGTTATAAAGAAAAATTGTCTAAAGCTAGACACCGGAAGAATACATCGTCATGAGGAACTCACTCTGCGTGAGTATGCTCAGGCCCCACGGCCAACAAAGATCCAGCTCGAGCATGATACATTTGCCTCAGACCTTTGTGTGTTGGGATGGAAAGCTCCAGCGCTTCTAGAAGCTAGCAAATAGTGCTTCGAAAGTTAGCAACCATTGTGACTAGAGAGCAGGTATATAGACCTATCTCATCCCCAGCATGGCAGTCCAAGTCTTGCACTCACAGCTTTCCAATATCTCAAATGACAGTTGTGCTGACACAACAGCCTCATGTCTTTCGATTCTCGACCTCGTCTAGCAAGTTACATCTGAAAATGGCGCAGTTGAACCAGACCTGCGCAAGGCACACGACCGCATCTATGCTTCGAGCATCTCAATTCCTTCGTATCATCGATCGGGATGCAAAGTCTTTTTGTCCCTTGAGTGGCATGCTTTGGGAGCTGATGATCTCTGACAGGCGAAGGGCGAAAAAGACAGGCCACCAACCACACGTACGCCATCCCATATACGATCTCGTCCGATGCTTGTTCTGTAACAATGCACGAATCTCTACGGACTAGGCAGGATTTCTTTGAGAGCCTGTTTCATCCAACGTCTCCGAAGCGCTTTCAACGAGCAGGCTTGTGAATGGAAGCAGATTCTGCAAGAAGTCTGAAATAGGAGACGTGTATTGTTGGAATTTCGAAACCAGGCGTGGGCTCAACATTTTCCGTCGAGGCTTCGGGCCAAAGAACGAAGAGCTCACGACCAGTCCATGGATCCCCAAAGGAGACAATCGACATGATTCATTTTGATGCATTGCAGAGACACACCTCAGGACATGAGTCGGTAAAGGAAAGGGGAGCTTCGCTAAGCTTCGGTTGTGTGCCTGATGTTCAGCGAGTTTCGTATCTACCAGACACCCAAACGCCGAGAGGTTCATTATTTGTGCATCCTATTTCATTCCCTCATTGCCCATGTTACCATCCAAATTTCTCGACTGAAACCTCCAATTTTGCGCCCCGCCGAACAAGATCTGCACAAACATTTCTGCATGTTCTGTTCATTGCGTCAGGGCCAGAAACGACTACACCAATCGTAGGATCGTCAATTTCATGATCCCAGGCTGTAACAGCACCTTCAACTAGGCGGACAAGGTCAGGCCGCCCGGCCTTACGGGTTGGGGGTGGTATCAAGATCTTGCATCCGAGTTCGCGCAACTCTTCGAGTCGGTCTTGCGGTATCCAATCAACGTGCTCTGGCTCGTGCACCACCCATATCAAGGATACTCGAGGCTTGAACCGATCATCATGCCCTGTCTCTGGGTCGCGTGGCAAAGCCATCATCAAGCTCCAGACTAGCGGAAATGCCACGGCAATTCCTGAGCCACCGGCCACGATGACAGCGACTTCGTTGTTATGCAGCATGTCTAATGCATGAGATGACCCATAAGGACCGTCGACACGGATGTTGACAGAACTGTGGAATTGAGCGTAGCGAAGAAGATCGCGAGAGAAGCCGTCCCGTGCGCGGATCAGGAAATTGAGCCATGCGTGTGAATCTGCGGTATCTGGAGCTGCGGAGGCGATGGTGAAAGGATGTGCCTGGATAAGATGTTTGTGTGATAAAGCAGGCACAGTGAGAAAAACGTGCTCAGCGGGCTTCCAGCCGTTCTTCACGTTGAGACCTGACAGCCACCACGGTCGAGCGGATAACTGCCAGTTCGAACTGAGCATCACAGTCTCGCCATCCTCCAGCACAGATAAGTCGGCTTTGATTGTGCGGGGCCTAAGTATCATCCGACAAACCAGACGGTCAATTGCGAAGATGCCCAGAGCTACAAGGACATACGGCCGACTGTTGTGGTGATGGAACCATAAAAAGGCGAGAGCTGCTACCTGCAAGAAGATGTGAAGTCCAAGGAAAAGCTCGTAGAACTTCTGTCTAAAAGAACCGAGAGACGTGAGATAGAGCGTTTCGTAGGATATGAATGCTAAGAGACCAAGCCAGATGATAGGCAAAGCGAGGAACCGTGATAGGCTCAGACGGCTGGATAGAGTCGTGTAGTATACCAAAAACATACTTCCAGCATGCAGAAGCGCAAGTAAGCACATCCACTCTCCAAGTCGACGATGGAGTATGTTCAGTCCTTCATATGAAGCGTCGGTGAGTAGCTTGAGTGGTTGGTTCTTGGCCGCAAGAATGTAGAGAAACGGCAGATTAGCGACAAAGAGCAGACCGGCTCGATCGGCGAATACGAATGCGGTGGCGAGAGACAATTCAACATTGTAGAAAAGGTAGAAAAGATTGAGGGCGAGAAGAAGCAGGATACCAACGGTGGTGGCGTTCGAGGGAAGAATCTTGTGAATATACGGAATGTTCGGAGGCTGATAGATCATCCAAGACCGAAGTATAGAGAGAAGTGACCCAGTCCTTGGAGAGGAATCCTCATCTTTGCCTTCTTGTCTAAGAAGTGGCGTAGTCTCGCTTTCGGTGTCAGTCTTCCTTGGCTTTGGATCGGCTTCACGTCGATGTCGAGAGACGTTGAGAAGCCTTTTTTGCCGATACCGAATGAGTCTGGAGCCCCAATACCATGCGGAGGAGGCAAAAAGCAAGCCCAGAAGCACAAGATTGTAAGTGATTATGAAGCTGCGAGAAAAGAGGATGCTTTCGATGGCTTTTCGTCGCCGCTCATTACTGTTGTCCAAGCCGCCGAGTGCCTCTAAGCTATTCGGCGCGTTTGCGCCGAGCATAAGAGACGAGACGTGCTTCTCCCACGTATTGGACATATTCTCCGCGATGGTTTGGAAAGGATGCAGAGGGCAATGATGCTGATATCACTGGTAGATCCCGTTGATCACGTGTCGCTTGGGTTCGGACTTCGCATTATCAGCTCGTTGACGCTCGCATTCATCTGTCTCGTCTATCTTCAATGGATGTGTACTCATGAACAGCCATTTTCTTCTGTTTGGTGTTATTTCATGAGAAAATCATTCGATCTACACAAAGATGATGGCCGATTTCTTCTTTGTTCTTGCCCGACATTTCTGACCCGGAATCTGCGCTCGGCTCACATCAACGGAGCAGCACAGAATTTATGCTGACGGACTGCAAAGAAAAACTCAAGATTTGCATGTATGCTTGCGACTATTCAGTTGCAAGTCGTTTGGTATTTTGCGTTTATGTGGTAATCGACAAGAGTTCAGGCAAGGCCACAAAGGGCGTAACCTAGATTCTTGTTTAGCACTTTGGCATCGACAATCGAATACTTCTGCTCACTATATCTCTTACCAACGTTCGGTATGTCTCCGTGTTCTAATCATCTCATAGATGTTAAGGAGACTCGGTCAGAAAGAATTACCGTAATATAATGAGGGTACTACTCTTGAAACACTAGGCAGGTCCTCATAGATTCTTCCCATTTCGCTTTCGCTTTGTATAATGTATACCTGTCATATGCGGGAAGAGAGCCCTAAAATGCTTAAGGAAACGTCACGGACTCGTTGGCTAACAGCTCTCAAAGATATAAACACTCATTTATACGAACTCGTGCCATCGTCTCGTTACCAAACCTAGACACAACTTCGCTACCGTATTATACATATCTCCAGGGGTCAAATCAAGGGCAGCATGGGAAAACCGGCTCCTGACAAGAAAAGATTAGTAAATTTCTCAAAATTTATGTGACTGATTTAGTGACCTCCTGAGTTGCTTCCTAACTCTCAACCTGCAAGCGTGTTCTGGAGATTGTGCTTCTTAGACACTGACCTGGTTTCTGTTTCTTGCCTCTCTTTGCCTCTCCTCCTAGAGCGGCTCTAGAATGAGTGCTTGAATGGTAGGATTGTTTGCGTTTGATGCCAACATGACAGTGGCTTTGTCTGCCTGTGGGCAGCACGGTATTGGCCATGGGAGTTCGCTCCCTCCGAGTCAAGAAGACGTTGAATTCGGACGTCAGCTGTGATGGTAGTCAGTCATGATACCAGGCTAAGAGTCAGCTAGAGAGAAAGCGCATGATTTTGTATAGGAGTGGATCGTGCCTGTTCAAGTAAAACTCAATGTTAGTGCTCTGCCTGCTAGGCTCTTCTTGTGAAACAGCATTTCTGAAATCATGTTCGGAAGTGGAGACAGCGATTCTGATGCGAAGGTTGTGTTTGAATGAGGCGTTGATCCACCAAGGCATTAGAATGACATGGCTTCTAACGGACAAGCTCCAGATCTTCGAGCATCATATGAACATTGAAGATGAATGGATAGAAGTGTCGCGACTCCCAAGTGCATTGGGGCGCCATCAGTTCTCGATTATGGCGAGATAAATCATTAGACAGCGAACAAGGAATCACGGCAAACAGAGACATCAAAAGCACTTATTGAAAGCACGTCGTCAAGAGGTATGAGGGGTGGAAAAGACATTGAACGTTTTGAGAGCTTTTGCCATGAGCTGCATTCTACCTGTGATGCAGTGCCCGTGGATCGTCATGAAAACAGAATACAATGCCTTTCCTTTTGCGCCATGCTCAACCCAAAAAGCAACCAGTTGACCACTCGAGCCAGCACTTAGTTCATGCGGGACACAAGCTCAGAGATCTTGTCCTCGCGGTTGCCGAGATCACCACCCTGGACGAAATGAACAAACTTCTTTGAGCGGAATCCACCTGGTTATTTGTTAATATGTTGTGAAGGTGTAGAGTTGTGGCGGTGAAACATACCAAGAGGGTTGGACAGCTTGAAGGGCCAGAGGAAGTTAGAGGCCTGCTTGAAGTTGGGGCCGACGGTGAAGATCTCGTGGATCAGGTCCTCCATGCAGACGATGCCGTACTGGCCAAGGTTCTCCTCAATGATGGCGTTGTCGGACAGGGCGATGCGCTGCTTGTTGACCTTGCCGTAACCACGCTTGTAGACGAGCTCACGGACAGTCTTGAGGTTGGGGTAGCCGTAGGCGACGAAGGGCTCGACGATCTTCAGCATCTCAATGGTGGCCTTGGTCAGACGGACGAAGACACCGTTGTTGATCTGGAGAAGACGGAGGAGCTGAAGGGTCTTGCGCTGCTTGGGGTCGATCTTGTTGATACCCTTGATGCGGACGACAAAGGCAAGCTTGGCCTCAGCGGGGACGTAGAAAGAGCCCTCCTGCTTGGCGACGCGCTGAAGGCGGATCTTCTCGCGCTCGGCATCGCGGTACTCCTTGATGTAGGACTCGGCGCGCTTGAAGATGACCTGGCGCTTCTCCTTGTTGGCCTGAGCTATTGTTAGCAGGGCCGAGGCGAAGAGAGAGTGTGCCAGTGAGCGGGAAGGGTGTCGATCAGTCCCGAAAGATGGTTAACAACGACAGCATCGACCCGGAGGCCTAGTCGCGGATGGGATGGTTATCATCATCGAGACACCGTCCCGCTCGAGGCCGGCGTAGATGAGACTTACGGCGCGCTTCTTCTGGAGCTCGGCGCTGCGGGCCTCGCGCTCCTTCTCCTGGGACTTTCTCTTCTTGAGAAGAGTCTCAGGAACGATGTCCTGCTTGGTGGGGACGGAGCTGCGGCAAGAGAACGTCAGAACACAAGGTCGCTTTGAGGGGGTGGCCTCGTAGCGGAGAACTGCAGCACAGCGGCATTCTCTACTGGATATGAACTCGACTGGTCAGAGGCGTGATGGGTGACCAGGACGCAAAGTCTTTCGACCAGTGACCTCGGCCGTACATTCTCTGAAGCCAGACGTGCAAGACGCTTGACAAGCAGAGGACTACGGCCGGCTTTCATAGTATCGAGCTGGCGCTGGTATTTCGCAGCGCTCCAGCGAGCGAACCGACTGTGTCTGCATTTCTCCGCGCGGAGCAGAAACAATCAATCCACATACGTCTTGACTTGGGCGGGCATTTTGACTGGTTGGTGGTCGGCGAGTGGTCGTCGGCTTGTCAGGTCGCTGCTGGAGAAAGAAAATCTGCGTCGATTTGCACCGAAGGGTCTTTCGTGCGCACGCGGTAGTTTCCGCACTAGCGCCGCGCCAAGCCTCACTGGGCGGGAGCTCCGATGAGCCTCTCGACCAAGTGACAAGACTTTGTACGCTCACTACTGCTTGACTACTCTTAATCATTCTCAATCGTGTGTATGATAGCAAAGTCATGGCGAGCAACAGGCGAGGGGTCGGGCTATCTGCCTTTTCCCGCAACGCCCTCACTTCGGATCACTATGCATCTCACGGTGCCGCTCTACGCTCAGCACATGCCGACTCTCTGGCGAACCAACTTTCGGTTTTCCAGGCCGCTTTGCATTCTTTCTCTGTCACTCACGGAGCCGAGATCCGTTCAAATCCTACTTTCAGAGCTGAGTTTGCCCGCATGTGTAATGCCATTGGAGTCGACCCGCTTGCGAGCTCAAGTCATCAAGCCACAAAAGGCGGAAACTTCTGGTCCCAGATGCTCGGAGGCAGTGTCAACGACTTCTACTTTGAGCTTGCTGTCAGAGTGGTTGAGGTCTGTCGCGAAACTCGGTCTGAGAATGGCGGCATGATCGAGGTTCCCCAAGTCCGAAAACGAGTGGAGAAAGGCAGAGGTGTTGGCGGAGGATTGCAAGTTTCCGAGTATGTAGAAGTGCAATACATTGAACATTTTGTACTGACATGGGAGCTAGCGATGATATCCTCCGTGCTGTCAAATCACTAGAACCCCTTGGCTCCGGGTTTACGGTCATGAAGATTGGCTCGAAGCAAATGATTCGATCTGTACCCAAGGAGCTTAATACCGACCAGTCCACTGTTCTCGAAGCCATCCAGCTTCTTGGCTACGTGACTGTCTCCATGCTCCAACTCAATCTGGGTTGGGAGCGAGCACGAGCCGTCGCGGTCATTGACGACCTTGTCGCCGACTCCCTTGTTTGGGTCGATACCCAGGCAGACGAGAAAGAATACTGGAGTCCAGCATTGATGCATGAGGGCGGCGGGGACTGATCAGGCATTCTGCAGAAATCAATCTCCTTGCTGATCCCCAGGCTACAGTCTTAAGTCTTCCACGCCGTGCCCTTCACTCTGAATGGTGTCTTATCGAGGGACTCATACAACTGAAGGGCACTTCCGATCAAGAATGCCCAGGATGCCCAGAACTTTGAACATGAGGCCTGGAATTGAGCCCAGCTAGCTGGGTCGTATCCAAACGCAGGACACAGGGTGAATTCGATGCCGCCAACAAGATTCCAAAAACCAATGTGCCATCCGAGCACATGCAGTGCCGGAAGCCACCAATGCTTCTGAGTTTCGATCATGAACGATAATCCCGATACGATGAAGCCAGTCCCTCCCACAACTTGTGGAGTCCAGTAAATGCCATCGAGAAGGCCAGGAGGAAGTACATTCAGTATCCCAGGCAGTGCTGTGAAGCCACTGATCCAGAACACGGTGGCGCCAAACAACTGGCTGAGACTAGCAAGAAATCCGAGTTCATGGAAGTAGTGGGCCTTCAACTCAACCCAGGAAGGACACCAGATCCACGAACTGGTTTCCTCTGGTCTTTGCTTTTCTGTATCAAGGACTGGTGACGTTTTTGATGGTAGGGTGTGCGGCTTGCCCACTAAGTTTCTCTTGTTGCGATGGTGGCGGGTGCATGCTTGCTCTTTATAGGCACGATTTAAACCTATTTCCCTTTCCGCTTTCGACTCTGCCAATATCTCCTTCATACAAATGTTCCACAGCCCAGCCAAAGCAGCCCTCTCGGTTCTCATTCACGGCTTCAAGAATCAACAGTATGCTGCCTACTTCGAAAGCGGTCGCACCAACAAACGCAGTGACACCTCCGCCGACAAGAATCTCGTTGTGGAATGTCGATGAAGCCTGGACCAAGGGAAGAAAAACAAAGATCGAGTTGATGACCCACAAAACACTCCGAATAGTGAATATGTAAGCCACGCACCACGAGACATCCCATACAGGATAGTAGGTCAACATCAGCCAAGTTGTATGAAGGATGTGGCGCCAGTGAGTTGTGCTTCGTGGGGTCTGATCGGTGGACTCTGAATGTTCTACAGAAGGACTCTTGATGTTAATGGTGTGACGTCCTTTCCGATTGTCTCGTGACGTCCACTTGTACTCGATATTGGCTATTGGGAGCCGGTCAGCTCCAGTAGATGGATTATTGGCCGATACGTTGTCAGACGAGTCGGTGCCTTGAAAGTGGCCTTGGATGAATGGTATGCCAACTTCATGTTGGAAGTGCGCCTGTGTAGGATTGAGGAAATTGACCGGTTCTCTAACTTTGGACCTAAGCGCCATTGTTGCGCAGTGGCACTCGATCAGCGTGGAACTGTCCACTGCGAGTCATCTCTACTGTCTTTGATCAGATTGGTTGTGCAAATAAGATGCGGATTGGAACTGGTATTGCAAAAGGCAGCGGCATGTCATAATGATCGTGCCTGTCCGTTTCATTGCAGTCTAAATTCATCAAAGAATGCGGTTCTCCCACTCCTTGGTCGGGACCAGGCGATCATCTCCTCGCCGTTCTTCCCGTGCTGTCGCCATCAGAGCTCTGGATGGCTGTTTGAAGCTGCCCTGGATAAACTCTATTCTCTGTCGCAATAGAAGGGAGGATTGCACGTGTTGAACGTTCCATTGGAACAAGGTATTGATTATATTTAGCACCAGTCATCCTGCTGCTTGCCGTGTTGAAGCTGCTCCTCTTGTGCGGCAAAGAACCTCAGAGAAGGGCAAAGTGCCGCGATGCATCAATGCGAAGCTCCGATCATTACACGGCACGATGGAGTTTCAGTCGTACAGCTACAAGCGTACTGTTTCGGTCTGTCGCAGAGTCTTCGTTTCACACATCGGGTGTTTCTACACTCTGTTACAGTTTCGCGACTGAAGCGAAAGTTGGAACCAGTGCCATGGAAGAAGACCACCTTCGGACAGTCAGAGAGGCCCCACGGGAACGCTCTCCGATGCCACCCTGGCTTCTTCCAACAAGTCTGTTGCCGCGCGTTTCCATACCCATGAAGACATCGACGAGATCATCACGAAGCCGTGAATAGTCGGGAATCGATTGGATATCCATAGCAGTGGATTTATCCCAACCACAGTACATCTTCCTTCGCTTCAACATTCAACATCACTATCGAGTTAATTGGTGGCTTGCACGTCCAAGAAGCGAGATGATGTGATGAGAGACGGGAAGACCATGCTACGATGATCGGAGGTTTATGACAGAATCTCAAGTGGGCGTCGGCAGGGCTGCATCGTCCCACCGAAAAGAACATCACAAGATAAAACTAATCGTTGGCAAAAAAAAAAAAAAAAGAAATCCAAGAAGGAAAAGGAAGACTAAAATCGAAGATGGGAGCGGCAGGCAATCCTCGATGCTCGACCCATGGGCAGACTAGCAGCGCTTGATCAGCCACCTCGCAACCTTCGTAGCATGTCTGCCTACTCCGTACAGCAGGGGGAATCAACTGTCTAGCCAGATCTTCCTTCCCCCAAGCCTCCTCGACGCAAGTGTGCAATTCTGGATGTCCCGTTGCGATCATCACTTCTCGCGACCACTTGTACATTCTGTGGTTCTCGTGTCTGCGAACCTTCGCAGGTGGTCACAAGCAAGCGGACATCACAAAAACGTGCATCGTCCTGTACGTGTCAAAGCCATGCGTAACGCGAGGCGCAGTCAGCGGTGCATGAGAACGGATACCGTGGCGCTGGTTGGCTGGCAGCCTTGTGATTGCGCGTCGTCCTTTCGTCTTTGCATGAGCACGCGTGCTCAAACAGACTTGGATCGAATGTTGCGTTAGCAAGTCTCCCTTGGCTCAACACACATTTTGGGATGAGAATATTGGCAAGCATGAATAATGAGAGTGAGAACGATGATGTTTGATAGCATTGTTTTGGTATCTTCATTTCTGAAAAACAAAAGCGCCAGTGATGATGCAAATCCCCCTTTGACCGTGTGATGCTAGAAACAGTGTGGTATATCGTGCGAAATGATTGAAGCGCCCCCAGAAGTCTAGATGAAGCCACAAACAGCCTCCACCAGTATAGAATACAAAATATGTTCGAGAAGATAGAAGAACGTTGGTCGTGTCATCGCGAGAAAAACAAAAACGCCCCGTTCCTGTACGGAAATTGAAATCAGATCGTGATATGCGGCATAATAGCGACGTCGACTCGTAATGGCTTTTGGTGTTGAGAAAGAAAAGGTCGAGATGGTGAATATACACAGACGAAGCAGACAAGGTCGATGAATGTTTTAAAAGACGCGCGTCGGGAAGATCGAAGCGTGTTTCGGAAGAGTGGCCATGAACTGACTGTACCATGGCGCGATATAGGCTTGAGGAGCGCAAACAGAAGCCCGCTGGCCAGCAGTGAAGAAGGCGAAGGGACCGTTGGCCTTCTGAGGCTCCGAAGAAGGCATGGGCGGGCTTCTAGAAGCAGGGAGTTGTTCGAAGTGCGAGACAGCCGTTGAGTTGGCTTGAGGATATTGGAAGCTGGCCGCAGGAAGCTGAGACATGGGCGGAACCGGCTCCATAAGGTGAGCCGATGCCAGGTAAGCGGCATCTCTGGCAGCCTCGGCAGCGTTGTACGATGGTGAGGGCATCGATGCGGGCGCAGAAGGGTCGCTGGTAAGCCTGGGGCAACGAAGAATTGCCTGCTTCAGCTCAGACAATGTCATCCTTTGGGCAGGGTTCAGGTCAAAGACCCTTCTCAGGATAAGATCGAGATCGTCCGAGAGTGGGAGAATGGACTTCAAGAAACCGCGGTCCTTCATGTAGGCACGGAAAGTGGAGTCATCCATAGAAGCACGCTTCCAGGGATTGCGGCCGCAGGTCAAGTTGACCAGAATGACACCCAGGGACCAGATATCGTTGGGGGCAGAAGCGTAGCAAGCATTGGGGCGCGAGTTTGATTGCTGGCATTCAGGAGACATGTAGAAGGTAGAACCACAGCCAAAGTCGGAAGTGTAGTAGTCCTGAGTGGCAAGGCCAAAGTCGGCAAGCTTCAGGGTAATGCCATCCGCGGAGACCAGAATGTTCTCAGGCTTGAGGTCTCTGTGGTAAATACCAACCGAATGGCAGAACTCGACGGCATCAAGAATCTGCAAGAAGGCATTCTTTGCCAAGGCGTCCTGTCCAACGTAGAAACCTTGCTCGGTGATTCTTGAAAAGAGGTCACCTTCGGGGCAGAACTCCATCACGACAAATGTGCAATCTGCCGAGTCCAGGACCTTCGCCAATGAAACCACATTGGGGTGCTGGCTTACTTGGTGATGCAATTGGATTTCTCTTTCCTGGAAGCTCCTTTGTCTGGGTTCAAGGCCAATCTTGTTCAGGGCCTTCACCGCATACTGTACACCAGTGCGCATATCAAAGGCCCGGTAAACAACTCCGTAGGCACCAACACCGAGGACTTCGGTGAGTTGAATGCATCCAGCAAGAACTTGGCCCAGGCGGTCCTCAGGAGCACAAGCGCCACATGATCTAGGGGAAGGAGGAGGAGTAGGGATCATGTTGCAAAGGAGTTAGGCGAGGTCTAGAAATTGCCTTTTCCAAGGTGTGGTTGGTCCTGGAAAAGAATGCTCAAGCAAGCATGAAAACCAAACAGCTCCTTTTTATGTCCGGGTGATGTGGTTGATGTCAAAGTCCAGTCAAGGATAAGACACCGAAAGTGTTTTGGTTGTTGAGAGGGCGGTCGAGAAGAATATGTGAATGAATGGATGTGCAAGATGAAAAAGAAACTTGGTCAAGATAAATGAATAGTAGCAGTGGTCGTGGGGTGTGCGACGAGCAAGAGGGTGTATGTATGTATGTATTGGCGGGAGAGGGTGGCTCAGGCGGGTGATATGACGAACAAACGGTTCCGGCAGGCCCTAGTTAAAAGTAGCTTCGAAAGCAAAGACATGCTTTTGTGTGGCATAGAGTGTTCCATGGGCCTTTCCTAGGCGGGGCCACAGCTCGACAATCATCCACTTGTCCCTGACGCGAAGCATCCTGTGTGATCGTTAGCGGCGCTCAAAGCCTGTCACCCACGCCCGCGCTTGCTGGCTAGTGCACCGGCCACTAGCTTTGTGGCGCAACGTGTGCCTATTTCTGAGTCGTTGGAATGGTGGGCCCAGAGGGCATGCACAAGCGCGCCAAAAGCAAAGTCGTCTCGGGAAGGCTTGCGGTTTGGGCAGAGAGGTGGCACTTGGCCAGTTTGCCGCATGCGTCCTTGTGCTTTATTGGCCCGGCGGCTGGGTGTGGCAAGGATGGACACAGAGCGGTCGTCATGCCACCGTTCGGCAGCAGCAGAAGCACCAGCAGGGAGCCAGCAGCAACATCCCTCGCGCATGCGACACACGGCTGGATGCGACACCAGATCTGTTGCCGGGATATTCCTTGACACCACTGTACACACTGCAGCTTCGTTTCGCTCGATGGTCAGCGCTGATTTGCCGCCCAGGCTCCAGTATTACTCTCGCAGAAGGCGAGGAATGACCAAGCAATGACTCCTGTTTGTTATGCCCGTCGGTCTGAGGATGATTTACATTGCTATGAATGGTTTGTTCTGTGCAAGCGCCCGTGGGAATTGCTGCACCCTCGTTTACTGGCAGGTGCTACTGCGTAGTTATCCCGCCGTGTCTTGCACATCTTGCACAGTCTGCACACTTCTGCCAGGCCTGGTTGATCTTATGCATCGAAGTTTAGCAACCCAATTTCTTTTGGACAGCCATCTCAATCTGCCTTTCCACTTTCCTTGTTGCTCAAATCTCATGGCCGCTGATGTGGCAGAACTATCTAAGCCTACTCGCTTAGACGAGAGATAGTGTGTGCGGTAGCGCTTGGTATAACACATGGCTATTGTCGATCATCCTTCCAAGATTTGAGGTTCTCGAAGAATTGGGCTGCGAGGAGGCTTGACGCTTGGTCCTGCTTCTTGGGTTCGTCTTGGAGCCGCGAGCCGCCGATTGGAATCTTGACAGGTTGCAAGTTTCGAGGTTCCCGTCGAAGCCCATTGGTCCGAGGAAATTAGGTCTTCCAGTTCTTCGCCGAAAGAGTCAGGTGGCACGGCGCCAAAGAAAAAAAAAGCAGCGATCCATGATTGATGTGCACATTTTCATTTGCTGAAATTTTGCGAGGCAGCCATATTGAGAAGAAAATTCGTTGTAGTTACGTATCGCGGACGACCCGCCTTGCCTCTCGCTGAGCCAAGGATTCCTCGAGCGCAACAGATTCCAGGCAGAAAACGACATGTCGTTGGTTCGGCCACCGATGTACGTATACGGAGTACTGTACGAGAAAAGCCAACCTGCCACACGAATAACGCTGCTGTTGGTCTGCCACTCTTTGCTGCGCAGGATCGAGTTTGGATCAGCCCCCTAACCAGCCCACGGATTGCATGCACAGTGTGACCGCTGGCACGTCATGGCACAAGGAGGTGGACCGAAAAAGTCAAGGTTCGGCAGGGCGCTTCTAAGAGAATCCAGACCCCATGCATATGACTCAAAAGTGCAGAAGGAAAAAAAAGATGTGGACGGTGCAGAGAAATGCGAGTTCTCTGTCCCCCACTTTCACGATTAAGCCATGCTGCATACAGCAAGTCCCCTGCCCATCCATACGCGTCGTCAATGCGCATTCA
This sequence comes from Aureobasidium mangrovei, assembly GCA_021014315.1. NCBI lineage: Eukaryota > Fungi > Ascomycota > Dothideomycetes > Dothideales > Saccotheciaceae > Aureobasidium > Aureobasidium mangrovei. The sequence continues at coordinate 415,025 of JAJJJQ010000001.1, read as the reverse complement.
CGATTACGACCACAAGGCTCATCCGCGGCAGCCGATGACAGTCCGCGCGCCCGTGGATGCTTCCGGTCTTGCTGCAGGCAAGCCGATGCGCTAGGATCCGGGATGCTGACGATAACCACGCATACTCACTCTGTCTGTGACTGTGACAGCACGCGCCCCTCTTGACCAACAACGAGGCACGTCCAATCTGATAACAGTGCATGTCCTCTTGGAAACGCTGCAGATCCAACGACAATTGTTATGAGGTTTCCAAAGTGATCCGTCTTTGCAGTGCAGCTCGCTCCACCGAGCTCATATGCGCTACAACATGCATGCACCTCGCAACTACTATTGTAGGGGCGCATCGGTTGGCACGGCTTCGTTAATTGTATCGCCAAAGCCCATGGCAATCTCAATTTTGGGGCTCTTGAAACTCGAGCGTCGAAGGGGATAACACATTCCAAGGACGCTAAGGTGTAAGAGTTTGTTTGACGCTAGCCATTATTGGTGGATAGTTTGGGCAATCCTCTGGCTGTGCAGCGTGCACCGCTGGTTTCTCCTGAGTCCTGAAGCCGGCGCCCGGCTACTCGCGCTTTTCACAAGACCGGAGAGTTGTTCGAGCATGCCAACGCTCACACCGCTCTATTGTGCAAGCTGGACATCCCGCAACCCCTTTTCTACAGCCCGTTGCGCTAAGCAGGCAGTTTAAGAAACCGTTCGAAGATCCAAGGCCGCAGAGCCCCATTTGTCCAATCAAAAGTGCCTCGATGCTGGGTAGTGCACCTTTCACGCATACCGCTGCAGCGGTCAGCTCAGCCCACAGGTTTCCATGGGCCATGGCTCACACAATGACACGGACTTTCTCCCGCAGAGGTTGTTATTCAGTCGATCAACGACATTCCGAAGGCGACGTTTGATCTCAGACCTCTCTGCTTTGCTCCGCTCCTCGGCAAGCAACCCTTCCCTCTCGTTACTCTCCTTGTCTCATGCTCGTTTCAATGGATCGGTTATCCACAGAAGATCATGTCATTTTTCAACAGTTGCAATGAACTTTTGGCCATAGTATTGGAGGTTTGACACATCAGAGACAGCCTATCAGAAACCAATACATGGCAGACTATTCCTCGTGCGCAACGTCTAATACAGACAAGTCACCAGCGAGCATTGTTATTCGCTTCAGCTAAAACAATGCAACGATCAAATATGTATACCAAACGTCCCGTTTCATGTCTCTCATGTTTCTCTTTTATTACCTATACCTCTACCCACGCGCTCAAAACGTCGTTCTTCGTGTCCAAGCGCTTATCGTGATAGTAACGATCTTCGTCTTTCGCTCCACCTCCTGCCGTTGCGTGTAAACGGCAGTGCCTACAAGAAACCGCTGTTCGTCTCTACGGAACCGACAAGTGCCGTAGAAGGAGGCAAGATGACACTATCGATTGCCGACGTTGCCACATTGTATGCCGCACCTCCAACGGACTCGCATGCCTCCGCAACACCAGGGAGATGACTTGTCCTGGAGACGGATCGATGGCCCTTGATCTCCGTACAGTTCCCCAAGTCGACCAGGTTTCTGTTCAGGAGGTTTGTTGTTTTGGACTTCTCGGCGTTGAAGTAAACGTCTGTCCAACCGTCCTCTCATGATGAGTACGTGTCTTCCGATCATATTCTGATAGGGTGAAGACGACTCCTTGGTGAAGTGTCGTACTTCGAGTCAAACGTCCTTGAGGTGCATCATCAGTATACAAGAAGGGGAAGATCAGTAAGCATCATGTATTCGCCGTTGCGCACTGGGGTTCCATGTTTCAATTGTGTTGCCTTGATGTCGTCCTTCCACAAGAGCTTGTTTGAGCCGCCAAAGACGCGTATGGGGGGGGGGGGGGCAAGCGACCGTTTAACGAACCCATACTGATGGTTTGTCGCAGATTGCTCAGACAAGCCATCGTACGAATTATTTATTGGGCAACAACGCTCTCCTCGTTCCGTCACACCACATATAGCGAGTCGGTGTAAGTGTCTTAGAAACACGTGCGGTACAGGGCAATCTATCGAACGGCTTTTCCAGAAGATCACTCGAACACGAGTAGAATACGGCAAGAATCGACAATCATCTATCGCATATTGTTATTCTTCTTCATTTCCACGTTGCTCTTGGAACTCTAAACTAATTGTTGCTCGGGTGCCGGTACCGAATGCATCAAAGCCCCAGTGAGACACAATTTGGAGCGGCTGTGTCTTGTGCGGATCCGACTTGGCTGTATATTCTATATTCTCAAACAATAGACCGATATTGGGAGCGCAGGCATGCGGAAAGACAGGAGTCAGCATGGCTGATCAGTGGAGGAGGGAGTGGACTCTCTGCGAGCGGTGTAGCGTGCCGTGACGCGTATGCTAGCTGAGTAGAACATGCTCGCACATGCTCGTATGTAGCAGGCCTGAGCAGCAATATCTTGGCAATGTAAGCGTTCAAGATGCTGCTGATCTTGCTGAAATTTTCTGTTCTTAGGGAGACCCGTGTGGTACTGCAGTCAAACCAACACCAGACAAGCCAATCTTACTTATCTTGGAATGTTGCTCACGGTGGGATACGGCACGGAATGCCAGACTGTCTCGTATCTCATTTGACGTTGTGAGGGACGGTCCGGTTGATGAATGGGTGCCTCAGAGCATCTGTAGGCGTGATCCTTCTCACGGGGTCGACAGCAAGACACTTGTCGAGAAGGTCCGCAAATAGGTTCAACTCTTTGGCGTCGGCCGGACTCAGTCCCTTTGAGCTGGCAAACAATCGTGCCTTGAGCTCCTTGGCGGGTACAGTCCTGATAATGTTCATACGGCGCACCACTTCCCGGCGCGTGACATTGTCAATCTCTTGACTCAGAAAAGTGCCGTCAGGCTCGAAATGCTGCGGCCAGAATTCGGATCTCTTGATCATGCGGTTCGGTATCTTGCCGCGACATTCCAGGATGCCCTTCAACATCTGGTTGTTGGTGGAGCCGGTAAAGCAGATTTTGCCTGTATAGAGCTCAAAGAGCGTACAACCAATACTCCACATGTCGATTGCATAGTCGTGTTTGATGCCGAGCATGATCTCTGGGGCACGGTAGAAGCGGGATACAAGGACATCAGTGATCTCGTTTTCATCAGCAGGCATGGCGGAACCCAAGTCGGCGATTTTGAGCTGACTGCGCGATTCATTGACGAGGACATTGTCGGGTTTCAAGTCTGCATGCAGGATCTCGCACTTCTTGAGCAGACTGAGGCCGAGGAACATCTGCTGGGCATAAGAACGCACAGCTTTGATGTTGATACCGATGTCACGGCCGAATTTCTTGAGAACCTCACGGAGGTTGATGCTCAGGTTCTCAAACACCATGCAAAGATGACCCTTGTGTTCAAAGTGACGTTCGAGACGAATGATATGCTTCCTGTCATCGGGATCTGCTTCAGCAAGTCTTTGCAAGATATCAATCTCCTTCATGCCGGCTTTGTACCTGCTCAACAATCAGCATGAAACTTGACGCCGACCAAGCGAAGCAAAATACTCACATGGATTCCTGAGTGCGGATGATCTTGATGGCAACAGTGCGGTCAGTAGTAGTGTCAAGAGCACGCACGACAGCGGAAAAGACACCCTTTCCGAGATTGGTCTGAACGTGATAGCGACCGTCCAGAAGCTCACCGAGGATGATGCGGTAGTAACCCTCGGGGTCGTCCCAGTCATCGAGCAGGCTGCGGTCGAGCTGCTTGGCTTCGGGGGCGCGCACTGCTTGGGTGCCGTCATCCTTTTTGTGAGTAGCAGCAGGATCGGGAGCAAACATGTCGTCCTCATCGTCGTCAGCAAACATGTCAAACTCTTTGGACTGGCGAGGCGGTTCTGAGAGGGCGGATGAATCAACTGCATGCTTGTCTTGTTCCTTCGTCTCGTCATAAGCGGCAGCAGAGAGATGGGGGTTGAGTCTGTCTTCTTGCATGTCCATGGTGGGGTCATAATCGGCGGCGGAGGGAGCATCGTGAACAGCGGGTGATGAAGGATCAGCATTGACGGGATTGGCGAGGTCCTGGTCGTTGGTGACGGAGAAGGAGGCAGGAGAAGCGGGCGACGAAGGGAGCGAGGGGTCGGGCGAGGCAACGGCCGAAGTGGAGTCGGACGGGGTAGCGACGTGCAGAGCTTGGTGCAGCAGAGGAGTGGCGGCATGAGCACGATGCTTCGCGCGCAGGGCTTCACGGCGCTTGCGACGCTCTTCGATCAGCTTGGCCTCGTCGACCGGAGCTTCTCCAGGCTCGTCGTTGGCCGCGCTGGACACATAGGGAGCAGCGGGCGGTTGAGACGGGGCCTGGTGGCGAGCGGGACGGAGAGGCGAGGGGCTCCTGTCAGGACGGCGACGCTTCTCCGGCGGAGGCTGGTCGTGGGTGGTGACGGGTCTGTCTCTGTCGCGGCGGGAGTGGCGGTCGTCCGGGTAGCGGCGCGAGTTGGACGAGTAGTTGGAGTAGTTGGGAGAAGCGTGGTCGTCAGGATGGCGGCGCTTGTTGGAAGGCCAGTCGTGACGAGGTCTGGTGTTGGACCTCGACAGCGGTGATCGAGGTCTGCTTCTGCGGTCAATGGCGCTGTCTCTAGCTGGGGAATTTCTCGATCTAGTTGCCTTGTCTTCGACAATCTCCCCCTCTGATGCCGAGCTGTAGGCCATCGTGTACTGTGTACTCTGTACTGTGTACTGTGTGCTGTGTGCTGTGCGCAGCTTGTCAGGAAGTGGCGGTCGTGAGCTGTGCTGCGGCACACCACGGAAGGCCAGACAAACAAGCAAGAACCGACGGTCGCAACTTCCTTGTCCATCGACGACATGGACGAACACCGGTGGTCCGTGCCCGCTTCGGCATCTGAGTCCTACTTTTCCCTTCCTTCTACTTTCGTTCAATCGCCCGCCGTCTGAGGAAAGAGCGCCCCAGTCTGATCTACCTGACAAAATGCTCGCAACCCACACTCGGCTCTTCTCGCGCTCTGGAGCTGCGACTGCCCGTCGCTTCTTTGCCGACCGGCCTTCGACTGCTCCCTCTTCTGCGCCCCCGACTCCCGCCTCGCCTGCTCCTTCCACACCCTCTGCCTACAACGATGTCGTTCCCATTCCCAAGCAGCGTGGTCCTCGCAAGTTGCAGGATGGCTACAGCGGCGGCTTCTATCTCTCTCTGCTAGGGGGCCTGCTGGTTGCAACTCCAATCATCACCTATTTCTACTGGGAGCATCGCAAGGACCACATGAGACACAAAAAGGAAGCCATTCTCAAGGACATCCAGGCCAGAGCCGGTGTGGCCTGAGCCATCTCATGGAAATAGGTCAATCTCATACAAGAACTACCAAATAAACTCCACGGGAACCCCAGCTTTCCATGCCTAGACGTCGCCTTTCTGCGACCATGTCCCCTCTGCTCGTGCCCAGCCATACACAGCATGCAAACTAGCTAGAGTTGAGTCTGCTCGAACGTCTGGGCTCGCCAGTCTCGGTGGCAGCCTTCTTGGGTTCCTTCTTGGGCTTGGATGCTGCTGCCTCGTTGCCGTTCTTGGTGGGGCGACCACGCTTCTTTTTGTCACCCTTCTCCTCTTCTGCATCGTCCGACTTGTCGTCGCCGTTCTCCTTGTCGTCATCATTCTCCTTGTCCGTTTTGTCCGTCTTTTGCTGCTTCTTTGAGGGCTCCTCGTCCTTCTGATCGTCTTCGGCCTCGCGCTTGTCGCCAACTTGGGCTTCGTCCTCTCCCTTTTTCTCTTCGCTATCTTTCTTGTCATCCTTCTTGCCATCCCCGTTCTTCTCCTTTGCATCGTCGTCGTCCTTGCCCAATGTCTTCTCCTCACCCTGGTCTTCCTTGTGCTTGTCGCCATCCTTCTCTACATCGAGCTCGTGAGCCCGCTTGACGACATCGTTGCCTGAGCGGGAGACCTTGACCGCAGGATCTTCGGGATCGGCATTCTTCTTGACGGTGTTGCCGCTCTTGGTCTCAATGGCAAGCTCGCCTTCCTCGGCAATCTCGGAGACGGTACCGCCGGGACGGCTGCCAGACCACTGCCATGAGACTGAGCATAGACGTTAGCCTTGATCGATGCAACTGAGTTCGACGTCGTCTTGACGCGTCAGCGAGATGAACCAGCACGACGAGTGCCAGTATCATCGCGCAGCATCACGCGTCGTTTGATCGCGGGATCAAGGCAGTGCACACTATTCGGCAAGACGATGGAACAATGCACTTACCCTGGTCACCTTCCTTGACTTCCTTGTCGCTCATTATTGCGGCGGTGTACAGAGCGGTAAAACCAAGAATTGATGGGTGTGGAAGCTCTGTGTCGATATCAATGCGATCGCGCAAGTCAAGCGACTCTGAAAAAATACAGTGTAAGAGCAAGCGACGCGTGTGGTGTGGATTGTCAGAGGAGAGGTTGTCGAGAGGTGCAGGGCGCGAGGTGGAGAGGCAGGTACCTCTGACGTTACTTGATCGACGCTGGCCCGGCTCGCCGGTTCTTGGTACCAACCTATTCTGGAACTCGGGAGTCGAATGCTCTCGAGTACAAAGAGACGGCGGCTTTGTCTGCCTGGCATTTGATATAGTCCTGAAACTCGCTACTACATCATATGGCAGTAGATTGTGCTCTTCCAATTGTGTTTTTTGGACGTGGTTGAGACGTCCTGTCGCGACCACCACAATCGATCAGCTTGAGCACGATCACACCACTTTCAACGTTCCGTTACTATGCCACTGTTGTTCATAATACACCAGAAATTTCAACAAGACTATTGAAACCATTGACAACGAGAGCATTCTGTAGACCACCGGGCTGTTTGTTGTACGTCTGAGATGGCGTATCCTTTGAATGGGGGCTATCACGGGCAGTACGCGTTAAAGTCTCCCAGCAGTTGTGCAAATCGATCATGAACAACGTATTGCATTTTGACCCATAACACCAATAGGGGAGGCCCTTCTATAGTCAGGACGCAGTTAATAGTATATTCCAAGTATATGACAACAGGCTAATAGCCAATTGAAACCAAATCGAAGCAGAACACATGGAATTTGGTGTTGGTAGCAAGCGGGCAGGGTTGTGCCCCCAGCAAGGGACTTAATGTTCCTTCGAAACAATTGAGAATTGACCGTGCTAACCACTCATCCAGACACTTTGAAGACATCCAACATCCATGCACAAATGGATGAACAATGGCGTGGAAGGAGCGAGAAAAGGTACGCGATAGGAGCACTCGACGATCTACTCGACAAATGTGTAATCTGTTTTTCATTGGGCAACTACTCGTATGTTCTTTGCAGCTGTCCCACCCATCTAACTCCTCCCAATGCAGCAGTAGAAAATAATTCCACACCGAGCAGATACAATATAGTTAATCAAATAGACAGTCGGGGTCTTCATTGCAGAAACCCTGGACGAAAACAATTGACCATTTGCTTGATGTTCCGTAAAACCAACCAACAAAACACCATCAAAGAAGCCCAAGCCCGGTCAACACTAAGAGGTTGAGAGCACAGCCCCGAGCACTCAACTTCGAGGTTTGAATCATCATGGTCTAATACAGTGGGCTTATACGTCCATGCCGTCGTTGAAGATGCCTTGCGGTTCGTTCGATGAAGGGACAACACCGCTCATACGATCGCCTTTGGCTGCGCTCGAAGTCTTCTTCAGTTCGTCGTTGTCCTCCTGGGAGTCTTGATGCTGCAGATGAGCGGTGTCGTTACCGAATTGACGGTCCAGAGTGCTCTCGTCGACAAAGGTGAAGCCCTTGAAAGCTGTCTGCAGTGTAGGACTGAGAGGGGTGCTAGCCGGGTTGACTCCACTGGCCAGAGCTGCCGCACGTGCGTTGAGAGACGACGAGTTGCCACTCGAAAGAGCGTTTGTGAACTCTGGGTCAAAGTTGCTCACATCTAGTTCGCCCTTGAGCTTGGGCTTGAAGGGCGGAACCAGGGCTTTGCGGCCAAGAGCGTCCCAATCCACATCGGCAAAGAAAGCGTGCGACATGAGTTCGTCAGCATCGCCCTTTGCTCCGAGACGGTGGTTCGGATTGCGGTTCAGCAAGCCCTTGACAAAGTTGCGGCCTTCTGTCGACAGTGCATCTCTGGGGAAGCGGACCTTGCCGAATGCAATGTTCTTGTACATCTGCTGAGTGTCTTCCGCGTAGAACGGCGACCAGCCACAGCACATTTCGAAGACCAAGACACCCAGAGACCAGAAGTCGACCATCTTGGTGTAACCTTGCTCGTCAAGCAAAACTTCGGGCGCAAGGTATTCCGTGGTACCACAGAAAGTGTTGGTAGTATCGCCCTTGGAAAGGTTGGCTTTGGACAGGCCAAAATCGCAGAGAGCGATATGTCCATTGGCGTCCAGTAAGATGTTCTCCGGCTTCAAGTCTCGGTAGACGATGTCGTGCTGGTGAAGGTGTCTCAGCGCCAGAATAAGCTCAGCAATGTAGAATTTGGCACGGCCCTCGTGGAAACGGCCCTCTCGCTGAAGATGCCAGAAAAGCTCTCCACCCGACATGTAGTCGGTGACCAGGTAAAGATCTGCCGGAGTTTGGAAAGAGAATTTCAGGCCAACGATAAAGGGCGACTCGGCGGTGGCAGTGCGAACAAGAATATTACGCTCGCCAATGGTGTGTTGAACTTCTTTCTTCTGAATAATGACTTTTTTGGAGAGCACCTTCATGGCGTAGATTCTTTGCGTGTCCTTCTTTCGCACCTGGAAAACCTGTCCGAAAGTACCCTTGCCAATAAGTCTCAGAATTTCGAAATCCTCCGGTCCGTAGGTTTTCTTGTCGGTCTTTTGGAAGCTCAATCTAAGCTGGATTTCGCCAGAAACGTTGTCGGCCTCGCCTTCTCTGGGCTTCAGCTTGAACCACGACTCGTGCGGAGTTTCATAGTTTTCGAGGTTCGGGCTGAAACGGACATGACCGATGAAAGCCTCTTGGTTCTTTTTGTCGTACACGGAGATATCAAGCTCAGATTGCTCGCCAACCACATCGCTAGAATTTTGTTAGCATGAAGAGGACAGAGAGGAGAATAGGAAACGTACAAGACGGCCTCGTGGTTCCACAATGGTTCAGTGACGAGATGATCCGAATGAGCACCTTTGAGCTTGGCAATGTCCGTTTGGCTGCTTTGACGGCTGCCAAGGTTAGGAATGGACATTGGTTGACCCTGATCACTACCCATTCTTCTCATAGCAACTCCCCTGGCTAGGTTATCGTCCTGGTTGCCCTTCTGGTCTTGAGACTGAGTATCCATGGCATCGGTTTCAGCTCCACCAGAGATATCTTCATTCAGCTGATAGATGCAGACAACATAGGGGGCAGTACTGGGCCTGAGACCTCTACCTTGGACAATGTTGACCGAAAGTTGACCCTTTGTTGCGCCAACGGTGGGCTGGCTATTTGAATTGTTGGAGCTGGAGCGGCTACTCTTCTCAGTCTTGGGGATCTGAGGGGCAGCAGGGGTAGGAGCGTCATCGACGGCGGCAGTCGTTTCGTTCTGCGACAAGGCGCGCGGTGTCCGAGGGGGAGTGCTCTTTAGCTCATCTGTCAGTTCTTTGCTCTCATGGTCCAGGGACTCGGGCACGGGCGACGAAGAATGAGGAGCAAATGCAGAATCAGAAGTGGGGTTGGTGGTGGATTGAGCAACAGGGCTGGATATGTGTGCGGAAACAACGGGCTTGGAAACGATAGTGTCTACTGTGCTTGAGGGCAATGTGGAACTACGAAGCCGCGCCGGTGATGCCGAGATGCTCTTTTCCTGGGGAACCTGCACCTCTTCTTGCCCGGCGTCGCCGGTTGACAGGCCGTGGAGAGAGGAAGCCGACGACAAGGGTGGTGTGGGATAGGAAGGAAGGACGGAAGGCGAGTGAGTCTGTGGCGATGCCGTGTCCCCGCGTTCATGTGGTAGCAGCGGAGGCCCATAGCTGCTGGCGAGAGAGGAGCGCTTGGGAGAGCTGGGTGCAGTGGGGGGAGCGGCGCCAATAGGAGCAGCATCAGCGGCGGGGGCGGCGGTGGCGGCGGCGGCGGGCGGGCAGGATGGATCCATATTCGGGTCCTGACCAGACAGGTCGAGCGGTGTGACGCCGTGGAAAAGATTCGAGGGGCGGGCGGGGCGGGTGGTAGATGCAAAGGGAGCGCGAAGGGAATCACAAACCTGGGCAAAGTAGGCGTGGGCCAAACCGGGTTGACGCTTGTCAATAAAATCAGGCCGAGGCGTTGACACACCACCGGGAGGTGTTGATGCGCCCGAGCCAACGTGATCGGAATCATCGTCCAGTGCTCGAGTACTAGTGGGACGAAATCGGTTAGCGTCTGCCATGTTGAAGGGCTCTGAAACAGATCAAGGGCTTCGAGAGGGTGCGCATGAACGTGGACGAGAAACAAGACGCTCAACACCGCGGCTGCTGGACGAGAAGAGTCGGAGTGTTTTGCTGGAAATGGCTGTTCGGTTTGAGCTTTTCCCATAACAATTGGGTCCAACTCCACAGCTTCAGCGTCCATGATTCGCCGTGGGCACTTGGCCGTCGGGCCGATGACGAGCCGCCAGAGCCACATGCAGAATGACGGTATGCCGCCAGCCTTGCGACATGAGTTTTTTTGCTCGATCTCGTTCTGCGCGGTGCTGCAGCAATTGCCAACGGGAGCCATTATCGATCCTTCTCCGCATGGGCTCGGGCTTCTAGAAGCGCCCCTTGGCCCTTTGGGCGCCGCCGCGCCCGCCCGGAGTTCTGGGCCAGGGCGTGGTTGGGCTGAAGAAACACGCAGCGGAGGCGGCGGGAATGGCCGAAGACAAACATAGGCAACACGGGAAAAATTGGAGCTCGCTTACCTCTGCATCATTGCTTGCCGCAAAAGGTCTGCAGCGGCCGACTGCGGGGGATGGTTGGAGTTTGGGGGCGACGACATTGTCAAAGACCTTGCGGACCACGAGTCGGCAGGAGCGGGCTCGATGAAGACAGTCGGGACAAGACTGCTCGACTTTGACGACAAGGGCGGAGGGCGCGGTCTCCTCAGCGAATCGTGCTTGTTGGAGAACGAGGGTGAATGCCGTCGCTTTCTGTCGGGTTGCTGAAGTCGATCAGAAGGGCCCGACGGATTAAGAGTGCTGCCGCGATTTGCAGCCAGGATTGATGACGATTCAGAGCGCGCAAACGAAGAGCGATGAGGAGGGTTATTAGAGGATGAAATGGATTCGGAGGTGCTGAAGGCCGGTGCAAGAAATGAAGCGTCTGGGCGAGCCATGTCATTGATGGGCGTTAGCGGGGAAACTTCAGTCCAACGCTCGAGCTCGTCAGGACCCGATGTTTCTTATTCCCAGCAGACATGCGGTATGCGCGGTTTTGTGCGTCCAAGACGTTGCAGTGCTGAGGAACAATCAAGATTCGAGCAAGAGACAGAATACTACATGTACCCGTGCAAGCCCTCAAGCCATGCCGCATCCCACAGCCTCATGATGCGCGGGTCGTCTTGTCTGACTGGATCATCTGCCCCGATTCGTCCTCGGCGATTGCAGATCGAGACGTCTTGGCCGAGGCGTCTTGAAACCAAGACCCAAGCTTCATCGACTTTTGAAGCAGATTGTTTGGCACACGAGATTGTCCCAGGTTCAAGATCAGAAGCTGATGGCAGTTTTGAACCGTCCTTGGGTTGCTGCTAGGCCTGCTGTCTCGGGCGACGCTCATGCAGATAGAATCAATATATATGTAGATATAGGACAGTTCATCCGAACGACCTTTTGCCGTCAACCGTTGCGATAAAAGAAAACCTGCAACCAAGAATGCAATATAGGCAGTGGCGCAGTTGGTGTATGACTCTGTGATCAAGTTTAGTGATGCTGCCTATACAAACAAATGAGTCAAGAGTAGAAGCCGTCGTAGATATGACTAGATAGATGGTTGGTCAGAGGGAGAGAGAGAGGGAGAGTGACGCCGGAGCGGCAAACTCCGAAAGCCGATCAAGCCGTGCCCCGAGACGCGCCGTGAGCGCCGTTAGTGCTGTAAAGTGAAGCAGCAAGACGCGAAAGCGCAACTCTGTCCAAGGCGCAACAATGGCTCGAGGAAGGGGCAGAGGCGGTGGTCCCAGACTGCGTCTGTCAGCAAGTACATACAGCTCGCCATTGTTTGTCTCTGGACCTGCGGCTAAAGTCTTGATAGGAAATTCAACCCCCGCCGTCAAGGTCGATCTCTCCGATGAGGAAATGCTGGACGGCGACGCGCCGGACCCTGTTGTGCGCGACGATGACGATCAAGATGGCGACCATGTAGAAGACGACGGTGCCGACGAAGACGACGGCGAACAAGAGCCCGACGAAGAGCAGGATGCCGGCGAGCATGGCAGTCCCCCCGTCGTCCAACAAATTCCGCGCAAACGAGGCAGAGGCCGTCCTCCTACTCGACCCCGCCCCGAGTGGGACACGCCGGAACCTGGCACCGCAAACGCTTCGGAATCCGGCACTCCGCTGCGCAGAAAGAGAGGTCGTCCGTCGGGTGTTGGAGGATCGCGTGGCGGCTTTAGAGGCAGACCAAAGGGAGGCCCTTCACACGCCACTCGAGTGCCCATCGACAAAGAAGGCAACATGATGGACGTCATCAACGACGAAGTCGCGCTTCCCGAGGATGCAGAGGGAGAGACCAAGGTCAACAAGGACGGCCACCTGCAGGGCGGCCGCGACTATCGCGTGCGAGTCTTTACCATCCTGGGCCGTGGTGACAGGCTGTACATGCTGTCGACCGAGCCTGCGCGCTGCACTGGTTTCCGCGACAGCTACCTCTTCTTTACCAAGCACCTGCAGCTCTACAAGATCATTATCGGCGAAGAGGAGAAGAAGGACCTGATCTCTCGCGACATCATCCCACACTCGTACAAGGGCCGCGCAATTGGTGTTGTCACGGCGCGCTCTGTGTTCCGCGAATTCGGCGCACGCATTGTCATTGGAGGCCGCAAGATCACCGATGACTATCAGGTCGAGGCCGCCAGGGAGAGAGGTGATGTTGAAGGCGAACTGGCCGACCCGAACGACCGCCTTCCCCCACCAGGCGAGCCGTACAACAAGAACCAGTATGTCGCTTGGCATGGTGCAAGCCAAGTCTACCACAACAACGCCCCGAGCGTCCCCCTACAGCCAGGCAAACCTGCCCCAGGAAAGAAGAAGACCAACATCACCACGGGCAACTGGCAATTCGAGCATGCCAGAGAAGCCAGGTACGTTCTGTCTGTCGTGCGGATGCCTACCCTATACTGACCAGCCCAGCCGCTTCAACTCCAATCTGACTGCTCAGCGTCGCGCAAACCTCGATGGTGTTTACGACATCAACACCAATCTCATGTTCTACCCCAAGATCATGCAGCCAACCCACGTCAAGTGGGAGCCTGTGTTGAACTCCGAAGAAGATGAGGCTGCAAACTCAGATGCCACAATCTTCCCTTCTGTCCCAGACCGCATATCAAGAAACTACCTGGTCACTGATACACATTTCGAGAGCGCCCCTCGAGCAAACCTGGGCGTTCCTGGTCCGGATGGCGATGTCAACGATTTGAGCCCCAACGGTCTTTCCACCATTCCCCAGGAAGTTTTGGACGAACTGCCAGAGGACTGCAAAGCCGCGTTCATGGAGGCCAAGAATGCTGAGCTCAAGTGGAAAGCCAAATGGCACGACGAACACAGCGACGGCGCTCGCGGCAAGTTGCGCATTGGCTTCAACGGCTTTCCAGTTTGAGCTGTGGGACGATTGCATGGCATTATGAGCATTCGGATATTTCCTGGAGTTTTTGGAGTGCAGGCGCCTTACCACTATTCAGCATGGCGAGGGCAAGATTAGTTGACATGGAATACCCAAAATTAGGTCACGGTATCTGAACATTTCGTTTCTCGAATGGCTGACAAGACTGTATGGTACTTCGTGAGGAGGCAGGGAGTTACATTCCGCGTTGTTGCATTCCTCGTCTAGCCCAGCCCCAGACTCGACTGCGATCTCATACAAAGGGCATAGTGACCGTGCTGTTTTGGACTTGACTGATTTGGAAAGCACGCCGGTTTCGGTTCTTTGTTCATTTTGCCTCCTGGATAAAGTTGGTGGTCAGCAGCTACACCACCTTTTGCAGCCGAACGCCGCCACCATCAACTCGAACTTCTTCTCGCTGTCGTATCCCAGCCACAGAGATGTCGGGCAACATGTCGTTCGCAGGATCCTCCTGCCCGCTGCCGTTCTTAAGTCAGAGCGATTATACCACAAATGGAGGATGTAAGTCATGGTCGGCATTCAATCGCAGGAAATCGTTTTGACAGTCTCTCAGATATCGGTGGCCGCTTTTGCAGTGATGACTGTTGTCTGCCTTGTCCGCTCTCAGATCTAGTGTATTCGGACGGTGAGAATCCATGCCATGATCGGTGTCAATCGAAAGTCAGACTAACGCTTGTCTACAGCATTCCCGGTCCGTGAGCGTATTGCAGGCTGGCTCAGCGTCGTCAGTATGATCTGCAGTCTGTTCCTACTCCTGACCTATGCGGTATTGCCACCAGAAAAGAGCCATCGTCACTATCTCAGCGTGTGCTTGACAATCGCCAATGTCATTCTGCAAGTGCGTAATGTCCCGATTCTCAACACATGCCTTTCAATTGATCGAAAACGCAGCTGTCCATCATCATTCCCCTAGGGTCAAATCCCCCCATGTGCCACGATGCCATAACGCCCAACGACATGTATTCGGATCTATCATGCGCCTTCTCTGGGGCCCTGATCTTGTGGGGAGGCGCGGCGTCAGTGGCATGGATCCTGTCACGCTCGCTGTGGACACATCTGCGAGTGTGTTGGGACATATCGGAGTCCAAGTCCTTCCTGATCGGTTCTCACATCTTTGGCTGGGGTGTTCCTACGCTTTTCACTGCAGTCTGCATGAAGTACACTGGTGTCTCGTACCGTCTGACCATTGTCTGCTTCCCGAACAACAAGAACACCTTTGCAACCTTCTTTGGCTGGATCATTGCCTTTGCAGGCCTGGCATTTGCTCTGCAAATAGTCACCAGCGGTTATTGTCTGTGCATCTATCTGATGAATCTCTGGAAGAGTGGCTCTTCAGCGACATCTCGTGCCACGGGCGCTTCGAGCGACTTGCCCACCAGTGCTGGAAAAGGCGAAAAGCCCTGGAAAGAACCCCGTCAACAGGCATGGGCTCGAGTTCGCAGAATCTTCATCCTGCAGTGGCGCAACATCACGCTATGTATGCTCGTCATTGGTGTTGTCGCCATGCTCTCGGGAGTTTTTGTTTCTCTCAACACATCTCTCGCTCGAGACAGGGCACGCGGCTTCCACGCAAAGGACATTGCAGGGTGGGCTGCTTGTCTTGTTATTACGCAAGACAAGAACAAATGCCTTCCTCTGGCCAAACAGCTGGAGGTCACTGAAGATGCTATCACGGCGGTTCTGATTATTTGCGCCGTAAGTAAACGTGATTCCTCGGACAGATGATGTTGTTGCTGACTTGCTCGCAGTTGACCGGCTTCAACACATTCATGTTGCTCATGCGCTGGAGCACTCTCAAGGCCTGGTATGATCTCCTTCGTAATGGCAGAAAACGCCGCGACAGCGAGGACTTTTTCATGGTCTCTCCGAGGAGGATCACCTTTGACCAACCGCTCGAGTCAGAAGTAAAAGACACAAAGGTGTCGCCCATTGATTCTCCCGTTTCGGCATTCTTCCCTGGCCGAGGGCCCGAATCGTCTTCGAACCACTACAGATACAGCGATTCACTTGGCGGTGATTCAGTCCAGCACCGGTTGGACTCGAATGCTTCTGAGCATCACCCTGGAAGAACCTCAATGTTCATAGAGCATCCCTTTGAATTTGAGGAGAGACAAACCCAACAGGAGAGAAAACAGAGTGCCTTGTCAGCAGAAGGGAAGCCATAGCCTGGAGAAGGGAGAGAGAAAATAAATTCGAGTTGCATTTGTCGATTTTTACAATAGCCCTACAGAATTTTAATCAATTTTCATAGTCTTATGGGCGTACGCAGTGTATGAGCAAAGACGTGAGGACTAGCATCAATTGTCGGACTAGCATGAGTTGTCATATGGGCATCTATCAAGTCAAAATGCAGAGAGTCATGTCTAGCCTGTGTAGCTATACCTTGAGAGCACATGTTCGAAATGCAGATAGAGCAGACTCCCAGTAAACATGCCCACCGGAGTCTAGATCGTGGATGACTGCTGGGTGTGGTTCTATGGACTGCTCTGCTTCTATCTCTAAGATCCACGTACAAATGTGCTTGACTGTGTATTGTTCGATCAAGAATCTTGCCAATCAACCAACCCAGTCACCATTTGATATCGTCACGGATGAGAGCAAACCCTCTCACCTACCTTTGACACTGTGTCAGACGCCTTTGCACACGCTCAGATAATCGTGACAATCGCGAAACAGTGACTGCATAAATCCAGCACAAAAACGGCGCTAGCCTTTTCCAGTTAAACGAGCCCGGTATACTCTCGAGAGCCACGAGAGGCCAAACAACATCGAAACAGCTCTCGGAAAAACTTATCGTCATTCGCAGTCCAGATGCTCTATTCTTGCCTGGAAACTTTGGTAGCCATCTGTCACGCACCAGATATCTCGGCGTATGTGGTGTTGACACGGAACAGAAAAAATGCGATGAAGTTGAGCCAAAAAAAGAGCTTCAATCAGTGACTGGGTGAGCCTGTACAATACTCCAACTCACTGCCGGAGTGCTGAATGCTTCCTGCATCGAGTCGCTGATGCTCTAATTGCGACTATACAGCGACGGATAGAGAACGAGGTCAACGGAGGCAGACCACCTACCAGAACAGATATGGGCTGCCTCTGTAGTAGACGAACTTGGTATATGTGTCCCTCGTCTCGGATCATCCGCGTTCCTAGATACTGTTTACGGCATTGGTCACAATGGCACAGCATGCCATGAACAAAATCCACACAGCGATCATTGCGAGAGCGCCGAGACGTGGCGAAAGAGTGGTGGACGCGACATTCAATGATAGAAGCCAGGTCCTCCTCCGTGACTTGTTGGCAACAGGATACCGAAAGAGAGCGATAGAAGCGGCAATGAGGAGGCTGTGTGATGAAGGCACCAATCTTGAATTCCAGGATTGGCAAGCTCAGTGACCCAGATGGCGGCCTTGCAACAATGCCGACGACGGCAGCATGCACTCACCTGTTAGGAACAAGGTCCTCCAAATATTACCTTACTACAGAAGACTGACACTACTCGTGGAGAGTGAAGACGGAATTGATTCCGGGAGACAGCTTGCACCAAAAGCCCGGCACTTGCTCTGTGATCTGTCTGGATAGACAAGTGGTCCGGAGATTCTGATGTGCGAGGCATCCTTCAACCCAGGGATGTGTTTCGAAGATCAAGTGCCATTAATTGTTCAAAGACAAGAAATGAAGTCGTCCTGGTTGTGAGAAAGCTCCGAGGCAAGTTGACCCCGCTCCCGCAATGACACCCTCGGTGTATGGGGGGGTCGCCTCCGATGCTCACTCACATGTAAAGCAACGACAATTGTTATTGTTCTTCAATCCATCAATTCTACAGCCCCGAATCTATAGCAGCAATCATGAGCGGACCAGGCGTCGGTTTCGAATATCCTCCAGTGCCCGTGTCGTGGTACAAGCGCGATGTTCTCCTTTTTGCAAACAGCATTGGGTGCACGGTGGATGAACTGCACTTCCTATACGTATGTGTCATGAATCATTCTTCCATTCCACTGAATCGACTATTGAGACATGATTTTTTTTGGAAAACCAGGAATTCCATCCTAGCTTCGCGGTCTTCCCAACCTACTCCATCCTCCTGCCGTTCAAGGGCACCTCGCCCGAGGTGATTGACTTCTACGCTGCACAGAACTCCAAACGTGCTGCCATACCCGATGTTCCCAGATTCGACTCACGCAAGGTGGTTCATGGCGAGCAGGCCATCACCTTCCTCAAGCCTTTGCCTCCAACCAGCGAAGGGCGCGAGTTTGAGATGAAGGCCAAGGTCCTGGGTGTCTACGACAAGGGAAAGCCCGGTTCTGTGGTTGAGACGGAGAACCTGCTTATCGACAAGGCAAGTGGAGAGGTGTACAGCAGAGCAGTAGGAATGTCATTCTTCGTGGGTCAAGGAAATTGGGATGGACCGAAAGGTGGGCCTGCAAAGGAACGTAAAGAGAGGTCAATGAACTGATATCGAATAGGACCCAAAACTGTCAACTACCCTCCCCCCGAGGGAAAGAAACCAGATGCGGAGTATGTGCACGAAACGAATGCCGAATCAGCACATCTCTACAGGTAAGTCGCTGGTGATGCTGAGCGGATTCACGATAAGATGACTGAGGTTCTGTAGATTGAACGGTGATTACAACCCGCTCCATGCAACGCCAGAGCCTGGTCAGAAGATGGGCTTTGGAGGCGCAATCATGCACGGTCTTTACAGCTGGAACACGACTTGCCACGGCCTACTGAAATTGCTTGGAAACTCGGACCCAGCCAACATCAAGGAGTTTGCGGCCAGATTTGCAAGTCCCGTCAAGGCTGGCGATACTCTCAACACGCAGATCTGGCGTACAGGCAATGTCGACAAAGACGGCTGGGAGGACATTAGATTTGTTACCAGCGTCAAGGGTGGCAAGGTTTGTCTAAGCAATGGCCGGGCGAAAATGAAGTGCGCAGGAGGCAAGAGCAAGCTGTAGAGAAGCAGATGGGAATCGTATCAAATGCATCCATGATGCATCGTGTCTAGCTGAGACTATAATTACAAACCCGGGTATGCGTCGTTCACTAAAAGCGCCTCCGACCCCGCCCAATGCAACAAAGACGTGATGTCTAGGCGTAGATGGAGATGCTGGGACCATGTTAGCAGGTGCCAAAACACAAATAGGCGAGGGGGCAGCATACGATTCTTTCTTCTTCGATTGCACCTCGGCAATGGCATCGACGTAGTGTTCGTGGATGATCTTGGACTGTCCAGAGCGCAGTGCAATCATACCAGCCTCGACACAGACGGCCTTGAGCATGGCACCGCCAAACTCGTCGGTACTTCTGGCCAGTTCGGGCCAGTTGACGCCTTCATCGACAGTCATCTTTCTGCTGTGAATGCGCAGAATCTGGGCGCGAGACTCCTCGTTGGGAAGGGGAAATTCGATCTTGCGGTCGAGACGGCCAGAACGAAGCAGGGCTGGGTCGAGCACGTCGACTCTGTTTGTCGCGGCAAGCACCTTGATTCTGTCGTCGCTGGCAAAACCGTCGAGCTGGTTCAGCAGCTCAAGCATGGTGCGTTGGACTTCACGGTCACCGCTCTTGTCGCTGTCGAAACGCTTGGTACCGACGGCGTCAAGTTCGTCGATGAAGATGATTGAAGGCGCCTTCTCCTTGGCCAGAGCAAAGCAGTCACGCACCAGCTTGGCGCCGTCACCGATGAACATCTGGACGAGTTGAGGACCGGCGAGCTTGAGGAAAGTGGCTTCTGTTTGAGCGGCGCAAGCACGAGCGAGGAGCGTCTTGCCGGTACCGGGAGGGCCGTACATGAGGGCGCCTGTATTGGAGTGTCAGCGGCAGAGATACGTGTGAGGCGTGTGGTCTGTCGTACCCTTAGGAGCCTTGATGCCGATCTTCTTGAAGCGCTCTGCCTCCTTCATGGGCCAGACAACGGCCTCGACCAGCTCTTCAATCTGCTTGTCCAGACCACCAACATCCGTGTACTTTTCGGTGGGCTTCTCGTCAACCTCCATGGCCTTGACTCTGCTGTCGTATTCGGCGGGCAGTGTGTCGAGAATGAGGTACGAGTCCTTGTTGACACCAATCAGGTCGCCGGGCTTGAGCTTTTCGTGGTCGACAAGGCCGATCAGAGGCAGGAAGATGGTTTGGCGGGTCGACGTCTTGATGACGGCCGACTTGCCCACGCGGGTTGCGTCGAGGTCGATGTTGGCGCCTTCTTCGGCGGCCTCTGCGGCGACATCGAGATCGAGGATTTCGACGACGTTGCCGACGAGGTAGGGCAGTTGGCTAGGGTGAGGTCAGCACGGGTGGAGGGGAGCGAGGTGGATGGAGGTTGCGCACCGGTTGTTGTCAATCTTGTCGACATTGTCCTTGATCTTCTCCAGCATGGCCTGCTTCTCGTGTGTCAGGCGCTGGAACTCTGAGCGCATGATGCGCGTGTCGTTCTCCAGCAGTCGCCGCCTTGTGACGATGTCTCTTGTGCTCGAGTTGAGGATGTCCGCGTCCAGCACCTCGTCCTCCTCTTCGTCCTTTTTGTCACCGCCGGCGTCCTTCATGTCGGCATCGCCGCCCTGGCCGGGCTTCTTGGGACCTTGGTCGTCGCCGTCTCTCTTGTCATCGCCTGCCTGCTTGTCCTGGTGCTCCATGGCATCCAGATCCTCGAGAGTCGACATTTTTGCGGCTTCTGGTTAGCGGGCGCGGAAGGTAGAGAAAGGCGTGATAGGTGGCGGATGGGACAAGGATGGAGAGTGGGAAACAAGTTGTTGTAATACACAGGTCGACATGTCCGAACACACACATGGCTTGAGCTTCAACCACCGACGGGCAATGACATCGATCAACGCCCGGATTTTTGCCGCACCGGCACCCTCACCGCTTTCACTTGCGCGCTCTGTGCATTCACCTCGTTCGTTATCCATTTCACTTTTCGAAACAGCATCGTGTTTTTACAAGCTTGCAAATCCAGGGATACACACTCTCCAATTCTTCAACTCCAAGCTTCGCCTTTGTCGGTTGTATGACTTTGTCGGGGCCTAGTACACACCGACAGCCTGCTGCTTCCATCCTTATCTGGCGTTCTTGCTAGTATAGACACCCTTCATATCCCTTGTTCAACCGGTGACAGTTGAGGCGAGCACCTCATCTCTGCTGTAGTTTGTCAATTTAAACTTGGAGATGAAATCGTCCCGGTTGACTGTACTGGTCAGCCAAGCTCTTGAGTCCACCACTGCATGCTTTACTTACTGTATCCTCCGGCCATTCGTCTTTTGCCTGTGAAGACGCTTCTTCCATGCAGAACTCGCCAGTTGTCAAAAACTGGGTATTCTTGTCAATCGAGAATCAACCAACAACAGCTTTTGCACTTACTCAACGGCACTCCTGGCTCCAACTGCGTCCAGTACTGGTTCTGTGGCTCGTTCAGAATGCGGTTGAATTTCCTGCGGAACCTCAGCAAATCATTCATCGCCCAAGTCTGCTCATGGCTTACCCAGCAGCCTCATACCACCTGTCCACCATGTCGTTTGAAGCTTCGATAGCGGCCCTGTCCGAGTTGTTCCATCGTACTTGTATCAAGTGGCCCATAACAGGATCGTGCATGAGTACGGGAAAGCACGCATACGGTTGAATGCTGACATCTTCGTTGCCGCTTGCATGTGCCCAGACGCCCACGGTGCTGAGAATCTTGTATGCCTCTTTGTCTTCGGCGTATAGCTGTCTCGCTGCTGCAAAGCCGTCTACCAGTAACGACTCCCCACCAGATCCGCCGGTATGTGAAAGCATATGGAACATTTGAAGTCCTGCTGGTTCCGAGAAGTAGGTAGTGTCTGTATGCGCTTCGAGTGCCAAAGTCGTGTAGGCAGTGTCTTTGCTTGCCATGTTGGACGTGAAATCGTAGAATCCACCTAATCAGATCAGCCGTACTTCCTCCAAATCGAATATCCCAGTCTGACCGTAATGAGTTTCTCGAATGGGTCCGATTTTCTCCAGTAAGACTTGTGTGGCCTTGGGATCGATTGGGCAACCCTTTACAAACGACAATCCGTGGACGTTCTGTTGGGTCAGTGACCGAAGAATATCTGATGTTCAGAGTACTCACGATTTGACGGGTCCACTCTGCAAGCCCATTGCCCTCCATGATGCTCTTGTAGTCCACTGTTGGAGGGCTGTTTGCAATAGACTTGTCAAACATGGCTTGTCTGGGATATTTTAGCTCTTCCTCACGACGTGCTGTCTATAATACTTACTCCACGAGACCCCTTCTTTGTACGGTGGTGTGGGTTGCTCTGCCCTTGCGGAGGAGTTTCAATGGGTACTCGCTCTGATGGCCATCCTGCCCTGCTCAATCGGTCAGCCAGGTTTCAGCAACAAGCATGTCTATACTGACATTCGACTTGCAAGATCTGTTTTGCCTTTGTCTGAATGTTCAGCTTAGCTGGTTTGATGTTCGGATCAATCTTTCTTCCTGTTAGTAGACGACGTTTCAGGGGAGGAGGGTGACATACAGAGAACGTATCTAGCTGCCTCTGTCGAGTGACAGGATGAACACATTCCTGGCATGGACACTGATCTCTGTTCCAGTCAGTGGTTGCACAATAAATCTCGTCAGGGGGTATCTGACCTCAACCATCGGTTGGAGCTGAAGAGTCCTTGTCAGTATGTGAAACTGGTCCATCGGAACAATCACCAAGGCTTACACATATGTACGATCTTCACCTTGAGCATTCTCAAAGTACAGTCTCTCGCCGTCCCAACGCAGGGACTCGCTGTCCAAACGTTCTTCGATCTTGACTTCTGCAAATGGCGACTAAACAGTCAGACATTGTCTTGGAGATTTCAGCCACGCCACTTACGATCCGCAGTTTCGAGTCTAGGTAAACGTTGCTCTCGCCTTTGATCTTGCTCCATTGTCCAACAGTAGCCCCTTTGAAAACGGGTTCATCTGGCGATTCCCTGGACTGTGCTGCTGCATCCACCTCGGCGAGCATACGTGTAGCTGAGAATAGTCGTGCATTTCTAATAATACTACCGCGCGTGACCGTGGCTGTGACCAAAGAACTGCGCCCTCTCTGGGTCAGAAGACCAGAGCCCCGGAATCTGGTGAGCATGCTTTCTAGGTCGACTCAGGTAGGATTGGGTGTAGAAAAAATAGTTGGCGTGATGGTTGGCTGGCGACTCGGCTGTTGGCAAACTTGAAGCCGAGGGTGTCTGCTTTGAAGCACGAAGATCTGGGGGTAGAATTATATCTGGCCTAACAAAATGGCATATTTGGATTACGATGCTGTGAAAAATATCTAATTCTTAGCAAAAAAAATACACAAATCAACACTAAGTCAAGATGCTCGTGAAAAGGACATTTTCCTGTAGTTGTAGTACTGCATCAAAGCTTTAAATCCTCTGTGAAGCTTCGGTTCACTGTTGGTATGGCTGCCCCCCTGAGCAGTTTTTTGCGCAACATAGCAGCACAACAACACAAGATAGATATCAGGTTTTGACCACACTGGCTGGGTGAACTCCATACAATCATAAAAAGACAAAAGAATTATCTAGTGTACTCTTCTTTGCCGAACCCTTCTGAACCGTACCTCAAGCCCCTCCCTGTCTTTTGGCTTCCACCACCACCACCTCCTTTGAGGAGTAGAAGAGGCAAAAAATAAGCGACGTTAGAGGGACTCGAACCCTCAGCCTTTGGCAAACACCATCATGTATGTTAGCATGATACTTTACGTACTCATGCATACCTTTTTTGCCGGAAGCCAACTGGTGCGCTCGCGTTAGTTTCGTGCTAGTTGAAAATGTGCTCGACACTGCTAGTGCCGAGCCTGTAGAGCGTACTTACCGCGCTACCATTGCGCTATAACGCCGGATTTTGCAAAGGGTGGGCTATCTAAGTCTCTAGACGCTAGGTGGGTACTCTCAAAGTCGGCTTCCGGCCTATCCGAACTTTTCCCGTGGCCAAGGCTCTTCAATGCATCTATCTCTCCATGAGAGCCGCTAGCTAAAGACTTACAATACCCAGGTTTTGCTTGGACTAACGTTGTAGCGCAATGGTAGCGCGGTAAGCACGCTCTACAGGCTCGGCACTAGCAGTGTCAACCACAGCACATAGTATACTTAGGACAGTATCTGTCTGTCCTAAAAGTCTTCTACAAGACCACAGTGACCAAACCTGTTGTGGCCAGAAGAGCATAGGATGCTCTTACAAGGACTTAATATGTTGATTATAAAATAAAAAGTTGGAATCTAGTATTCGATTACCTAGTGGAAGACCTACTTGTTGGCAGTCCTCTCGAGTCTGCAGTTCTCAGTACCCTCTCATGGACTCACCGTAGTACTCACGAGCGACAAACCAAGAGGCCCTAGCTAGACAACGAGTATGACCTCTTCAGCATGGAAAGCCTACTGTTCTTAACTCTCATGATCTCAGTGGACTGAACAATACTATTCAATCTCCTGTCTAATGATAGAAAGGTGAACTTGACCATCAAGGACGGGAGACAACGTAGCTCGGTGTGGACCCGGATCAAATTATTCTGAAAGGATCTTGACAGATTGGAATGGATTTTCTGCCTTGAAACTATAGAAGAAGTTTTCTAAGAAGTCTCTTGTCCTTGTATGGAAATGCAGAAGAGCATACTATGGCAGCATCATCCCTCCTACCTGAAACCGCCGGTGAGTCTTACTAGTATGCACCGATCATCCAGCGCAGGGGATCTTTTGCCGCCTAAGTCTCGAGCAAAGGTTGACATGAAGACCTGCCTGCTTGTTGTTACCCGAGTGTGTCTGCCATATTGTCACTCATCGACGTCAAGAACAGCGCGCAATGACAAGTTTTCATCTCGACGTCCTTGTGTTTCTCCTGGTAGGTCATTCATTAGGCCTTGAATTCGCTGCCCTCCCTACGCCAGTGTACTTGATGTGGATGAGATGCAGACCCTCTCAATTGCTCAGCGAGACTTGAACTCTCGTCGTCATCATCAACGGCGACCGTCTTCACAAACTCTCGTCGAGCATCAACCTTCGGCCATCGTCAGAGAGTCGTGCGCAGAACTGATGAGTATTATATGTTTCACGCAGAGCGGTAGAAAAAGTATGGAGGTACTTGCCTTGAAGTCTCGGAGCCTTGCAGGCTTCAACTAAACTGCTCCGACGACGGCTTTACCTACTAGTATACTGATTCTACTCTTCTTTGCAGGCTGTGGCTGACAATGTGTGGGAAAGAGAAAGAACATGCACCGGCCAAATTACAAGTTATGCACAGTGCAATGTTCTGGCGGGGAAAGAGCGATCGGACAAAGTCGAGCAAGAGCGCGGAGGCCGGCGGCACTAGGCAGGTGCAGGTTGTGGTGGGCCGAGCCCAAGCGGACACGTTTGCCCGTCCAGGCAGTCAGCAGGATGAGGTTGTAGGGCACTAAAAGTGGGTGGGTGGCTGGGTACTTTGGACAGGTACAGGGTGGTTATGGATGTGTGTGCTGGATGTATGAGCAAGATTGTGCGCTGGACAAAGCGGTGGGCACGAAAAGGTGAGGGCACAGGGAGGGACACACACATCCACACATCCACACACAAAAGTCTAGCATCCGGACAAGCATGTCAGCGTTGGAGCGGAGCATTCATGTCGATGGGCTGGGTGGGCCATCGTCATGAGCATCATCAGGTCGACGTAAATGACTCGGATTTGCGGCTGGGCGGGCGCGCACACAAAATTCTCGGCAAAAGCGCAAAAGCAAGCAGCGCACGCCAACGCCAATGCGCGCAGGCCAAAGCCAAAGGCAAACGCGCGAGGCCTTTCCCTTCTTCGCTCGCTTCCAGGGTTTGGTCATCACTTTCTCTTTGTCCACCCACCACCCACCACACGCACCCTCTCTCTCCCTCCCTGGGCGCATATTTGTGAGGAGCGACCCTTGCTCTCGACTGGTTCGCGCAGCTTGGATTCCTCTCATCTCCCGCCGACCACCCCTGGGCATCCGCTGCACGCTCGGCTTGACGGCTCATCCGGCTCTCTCGCAACCGCAACCGCAACCTCACCGCCCACTACAGCCGCCACCTGCCCCGGCATCGACCACTCCGTCGCGGACGACCTATTCACTTAGCTTCGTCCAGCCCGTCCGTCGCATCACTCGCCCCGACGCCTGCTGCTGCTGCCGCTGCCGCTGTCGCTGTCTTTGCTTCTGCCTTTGCCGCCGCCGCCGCCCACCTACGCCTCTTGTCCGCCTGGTTCCCTCGCATATTCCTATCCGACAGCCTCGCCAGTATCTCCCCTGGACCTGTCCTATCGCGCATGCAACTGAGCCTCTAAGAAGCGTGGGCCAAGAGCTCTCTGCGCTTCGCCGTCGGCGCGAAGGATTCGGTTCGCACCACCGACACCTGCCCGCCGTTTCCTCCAGCTAATCCACCACAGGGTGTGAAGCCACACTCGGTTTCCTTCTTTCCTCCTCTCAACATCATGCCGTCTTTCTACCCCCGCCAACTCCCTCCCACTCCACCCGAGTTCTTCCCTTCGGGTTGCCAGCGCATGCAGTACCCTCAAGACTCGTACCGCACCTGCGACTCTCGTCAGGATGCCGCCTACGACTACGCCAGGGGTTACTCGCAGCCCATGTACCACCGCAACCAGATCCTCCCTCCCATCAACAACTACTACGAGCCCGCCAGTGCGCCCATTCTGCCGCCTCTGAGAACGCAGGAGCGCATGGCCATCGAGGACGGGTACCGCATGCGCGTGCAACACGAGCAGCGCAACCAGGCCGCGCAACAGCAGCCAGCAGCAAAGGAAGACAAGGCCACGGGTGGAGTGTCGGCCAAGCTCGACTACGAAATGGAACGCATGACGAACTTTGTGGCGGAATCAGCGTCGGGAATGTATGCTCTCCATCTGTCCCCCATCTGCCTTGCAGATATTGACATCTGTCGAAGCATTCAGCCTAGTGTCCCCATCCAGCCCTCTTTCCGCAAATGGCTGTCGCAGGTCCTGTCGGCCACCAGGCTTCCCTCGGCCACCATCCTCCTCAGCTTGCACTACCTGACCGTGCGCCTGCGAGACTGCCCGCCCAGGAACACGGGCTCGTCCGAGAACCACATCTATCGCCTGCTTGCCGTCGCCCTGATCCTGGGCAGCAAGTTCCTCGACGACAACACATTCATCAACCGTTCCTGGTCCGATGTGACGGGCATTCGCGTTTCTGAGCTGAACGACCTCGAGATGGAGTGGCTTGCCCTCATCGGCTTCGACCTGCACTGCGACCCCACCGACCCCTCGGGCCTGGCCAGCTGGCTGCGTGCATGGAACGAGTACGACGCACAGGCTGTCAGCCGCTCGCGCTCCTCGCGCTTGTCTCCTCTCGACACCAACGTCCAACGCCAGTCACCCCGTGCCTCGCGATCTCCCTTCCAGCCGCAATACAAGGGCAGCTTTGCCGACTTCACCCCTCAATCATCACGCGCCTCGTCCACTTACTCTGGCACCCCTTACACCTCGGCCGACCCCTGGAATCGCTCCGAGCCTGCCAGCTCGGTCGAGGCCTTCTACAACAGCCAACACCGTTACCCCACCCTGGACGAGCTCGACCACTCCAACAGCCTTGCTGCTCTGGAGCAGGCCCGTAGATCTACCGCATACGGTGGCTGTGCCTTGCCTCTGCCTCCCGCTCTGGCTTCATCGTACTATTCTCCTTGGAACCACTCTACCTGGGGAGCTTCTCACCCTCACGGCTGCAATTGCATGGCATGTGCTCGCCAGTACATGCCATTCATGGCCGCTCCCGGATACGCCGCCCAAACTGTGGTCGGCTGAGTGTACCATTCACTGCTTGGTCCGTACGCCCACTTTGAGTCGGTCCTCGAACGAGATCCAAACCATCCACGGAGAGATGAAACAGGCAAACTCAACAACTTCCTCGATTCTTCGTCGCGTCTTGATTCAGCAATTTTCGAAAAAGTTCCCCATCACACTTGCCGCGACTTTCAGCGTCCCTGGGCCACCAAAAAAGTTTTTGACCACGCTTGCATCCGTCACAAAAAAATTCTTCCTCGTTTAGCGCTTGTTCAACTGTTCATATTTCCTGCTTTTGTCTGTCGAGCCTGGCCCAGACAGCACAGCTTTTTCGTCATGATGACTTTTATTTCTTTCTTTTCCCTATTTCAAGCGCAATCGTAATATGCGCAGTTAGACTTTTTCCCTTTTCTTTTTCTTTTGATGGGGTCCCTCTTCCGGCTTACACCTCTAGACTAGTCTCAGGTATGGAGGTATGTGGGCTTGGTGCGTCTTCTCGCATGGCGTTATGGTTATTTCTTTTGACGGCGGATCCGCTTACAGTATTGCATACTTAACGCCTCTCTTGTTGTTTTTCTCTTGCTCTTTGCTTTCGTATGATTGCGAAAGGGCTAGGACGCAGGCATGCGGATTGTTAATGCATCATCTCGATGCCTTGATTCTGACATACCTACATGCGATCCTATTTATTTCCTCAACATGATTTTTGACTTGTTTGATATCTACTGCAGGGATGTTCTTTCTCTTTTGCTTGTCTCCTCAGATATACACAAAAAAAAAACCTCAGCTGGCATGGACTTTTTTCCTTGCCGAAAACATCTGCTCAACCTTTCTTTGTCATCATTGCTTTTCACTTGAGTATCACTCTGAACCAATATTTGACATGACTCCTCCGTACTGGAAAACTACTTTTTGAATTGATCAATACCGGAATAAGATGCACACCTCCTCCTAATCACTGGGTATCATTCGCTGCTTGACGACGGATACCACCACCAACCAAGAATAACGTCAAAGACGAAGAGTAAATCACCCCGCTGCCCCAAACGCTCCCCGCCTTTTCCCTACCATCAAGTCTGCAGAGCACTGCCAATGTTGTCCGTCTGTTTCGAAAGCTGCTTTGACCAGAGTCTGGTGTACTTGCCATTAAGGGAATAAAGCTCCTCGTGCGTGCCCCTTTCGACAATCTGACCGTCCTGCACGACCAAGATGAGATCGGCATGCTGAATCGTGGACAGTCGGTGTGCCACGACGAACGTGGTTCTTCCTGCGGTGAGCTGCTTGAAAGCCTTCTGGATTGCTGCTTCCGTCTCTGCATCAACCATGCTGGTTGCTTCGTCCAAGAGTACGATGTCTGGATCGCGCAAGATTGCTCTAGCGATGGCGATGCGTTGGAGCTCACCACCACTTAACTTGACGCCGCGTTCTCCAACAGTAGACTGATATCCATCTGGGAACGAGATGATGCGGTCGTGGACCGCTGCGGCACGACAAGCCTCCTTCACTTCCTCGTCTGTTGCCTCCTGTCGTGCATATCGGACGTTCTCCATGATGCTGATGTTGAAGAGAGATGGATCCTGAGGCACCATTCCAAAGGCCGCACGGAGGCTGGTGAGAGTGACGTTCCTGATGTCTTGACCATCGATCCTGATGCCACCACTCGACACATCGTAGTACCGGAAAAGGAGCTTGAGGATCGTCGACTTGCCACCACCCGTCTCTCCAACAAGTGCAATGGTTTTGCCAGCCTCGGCAACGAACGAGACGTCGTCAAGTGATGCCTTGCGGACATCATATGAGAATCTGACGTTGTCAAACTCAATCCTGCCTTGTGTAAGCCGAAGAGGTTTCGCGCCAGCACGATCAAGGACACTCGGCTTGATGCGTAGAAGCTCAAGTAGTCGTTCCGAGTCGATGAGCATCTGAGACAGCTGTCTGACCGAGAACGAAACGCTCGTCAGAGGAGCTTCGATCGTATTCCAATAAGTCACCAAGGTGATGAAGTTGCCGACTGGAGCTTCTCCGCGAGACACGCGGTATGCTGCAAGCAAGGCCGCAGAAAGTTGACCCAAAAGCAAAAGTAGATTCTGCGCAGCATATCCCGTGTAGTGAACCATGTAGTAGCGACTCCTGGCGACATTGTGCTCGTCGACGGCCTTTGCATACTGGCTACATTCGTGATCGGCCATGTTGAAATGCGCGACTGTCTGCCAGTTCCCGATGCTTTCGTTCTGAACCTTGGATTCATTTCGCAGAGCCTGGTTGTAGCGCCTGCGTTTTTGCATGGCCCACGATGTCGACTTCGTACCAATGCAAGTGTAACCGGCTCCGACCAAGATCATGATCAATGTTATACTTGCATCGAAGAGAAAAGTGATGTACACAAGTGCTATGATGAGGTCAAACACCATGGGACCTACGTCGAGAAAGATAAAGTCACAGAGTCGATACAGGTGTTGACCTTGACCGATGGCTGCCATCAATTCTCCCGAATGTTTGTTGCTGTGAAAGTCCATAGACAGGTTCATAATGTGGCCGAAGGCGGTCGTTCCAATTTTTCGGTAGGCATGTTGTTCGATTGGCAGTTGGCAGAATTGAGTGATGGCGTGGAGACCAGCATAAGAACTGAGCCATACGTACAGCATCCAGAGTCCGATTTCCTTGATTGGAATTTCACCTGCACATGGTCAGCGCAAGTTACCTGCTTTCAGTGAGTATTGAGAAGACGTACCAGTCTCGTGCATGGAAGCAAGTTTGTCAGTAATGATACCAAGCTGTCTCGGAACCAAGAGGTTCAGTGCCCTGTCGGCAAGAATCACGACGACCAAGATTGCAAGACAGATCTGAGCAGACTGATCGCCAGATGGCCAAGCAAGCTTTGCGAGTAATTTGAAGTCTTTCAGGTATGCCATCCAGCTTCCACACTCTTGCAGACGACGTCTTTGCTTCTCTTTCAGCTCTTTTGTTCGATCCAATCCGTCCTCGTCATCCAGGGGAAAGTCATCTTGTTCGTCATCGGACACGATCGAAACATAGTCCTCCTCGTTTGAACCGCTGGATGAAGCAAGCAACGGCCGGTGTTCTCCATCAGTTCTATGCCAAAACACCCCGTGGCTAGTAGAGAAGCAAAGTCCACTTCCAGCAAGCAGCACCAGATTGATGATACGGCTGACCTGAAGAGCAGGATCCAGGCCTGAGTAGAGCTTACCAATGCCAGAGCAATCACTGACAAGGAAGATGCAGGTCTCGAGCATGGAACCTGTGATCCATGCTACGATGTAGGGATACCAAACCCGTCTGTGCTTGCCTAGCAGGTTCACGGTCAGAGTCCCCCAGACGAAAATGGACCCGCCGATGTAGACCTGCCGAATTGAATCAGAGACCAAAGTGTTGACGACCTTGCCGATAACTTACCTGGACATCTTGTGTAATTTCCTTTTGCTCAAGGCCTTGAATTTGGTTCCAGACATATCCTAGAGCTTGTGCGATCTCAACCGAGTTAGCAGATGTTGATTAACAACGCCAAGTAACATACAAAGAGCAGTAGGACAGCTGCCGACAGCAGTACGGATAAGGTCTGTCTGACCTTGGCCGAGCCACGAGTGCATCTTGATGGTTTCTGAAGCGTGCAAAACGCAAAGAGCCGCGCGACACCGAAGCATGCGCCGATCGCAACAGGTGTAATCCAATGTAGAACGTGGACAGCCACAGAGGAAGGCATTTGGGGTTCGTATCCCTCGCTTAGGTACAGCCGATGTAATATGCCGCTTCCCGTCTTCAGACTTGATGTCAGTACCCGTCTGTGTGCAGGGTATTCTGTCAGCTGAGAACGGTGTGGACAGGCATCGAGCGGAGACCAAACTGCGGGCCGGAGGATGCTATTTATCGCAGAGATGCTCTTTTCGGCCAGGAGCCGTACTAGTCAGACAAAGAACCAAGTAAGACAATTCTGGAAGGAGGTAGATCCTGGGTACCGGCTCACCTTTAAACCCACAATCCACGGCCCCAAGCAATCTGCGACTTGAAGGTGGCATGTTCGGGTCTGTCTTCAATGAGACATGGCATTTACCTACGCAAGAGATGCAGCAGGAACGTCCGAAAGACTGTGCATATTTTCATGGTTTCCAGTGGATCTGACCGGTCCTGACCAACCAAACATACAGTTGGCTGCGCGCCGCTCCGATTGCGCATAACGAAACTCCAATCAGAGTCGCTGAGGCACCTGATTTTTGGACTAGGCTTACATCCTCGGGCTCACACACCGCACCAATGCTACACCGCTTCGTGATTGCTCCGTGATTGGGCCCTTGGATGATTGGTGAATGCGTCCCGCATCAAGTAATGGTGTCGTGTCAACCGACCATACCATGGTACCGGTTATTGCGTGCATCCGAGACATGCAGTCCTAGGTATTCCGATAGTATGGGACAAGCAGCGACATGGTCAAAGACACATTCAGATGTTAAATA
Organism: Aureobasidium mangrovei; assembly: GCA_021014315.1. NCBI lineage: Eukaryota > Fungi > Ascomycota > Dothideomycetes > Dothideales > Saccotheciaceae > Aureobasidium > Aureobasidium mangrovei. The sequence continues at coordinate 383,072 of JAJJJQ010000001.1, read as the reverse complement.
TGAGCCATGCAGAAGACATGCTGGTGTCACCCAAGACCAGAGCGATGCTTGACAGTAGAACGACGTGGTTGTCTGTTGTATATGTGAGCTGCCGTCCCGATTTGAGGATTCACTTGTTCTTTCCACAAGAAGTGAAAATCTCCACTCAATCGCTTTGTTCGTTGTCCTGCTGTACAATGTTTGACAGGGAGCGACAAACTTTCTTGAGAGGAAGCACTGAGCACGCGTCTCTAGCTAGACTTTTGCTATCTGTTCAAACACAAACACATTGTCGCTCAAGTTAGTAGACACCCTGGCTAAGCACCGACTACTGATTGGTCCTAGTCTCGGTTGGGTAAAAAGAAACAAGCATTGTCACGTTCGAGATATTAAGATGTGTACAAGTCTATGATTATTTATTCACAAGCAAAAGGGAACACAGAAGTGGTATCATACCCGTACTCCTCATCCGTCCAAGATCTACAGACTCTCTCTGCCAGCGACTTGGAAAAGGGTGCTTCCACTTCCCGGCTTGCTGACGACAATGGCATCCTGCAGCTTTGCAGCGTCCATGTCTGGGAATCGCTTCTTGTAGTACTTGTCTTCCCACGCCTTCTTGACAGCCTCGACTTTGCCCGAAGGAACGAGGTGCACACAGCAGCCACCCCATCCAGCACCGGTCAGTCTGCTGCCGTATGCGCCAGCTGAACGAGCCAGCTGGCACAGTTCGTCAAGCTCGGGACAAGAGCACTCGTAGATGTCACGGCACGATTCCTGAGTATCATTCAGCAAGCCTCCCAGGCTCTTGAGTAGTTCTTCGCTCTCTTTCTCGCTTGAGGGTGTGGGTGATTGCAGCAGGTCCATGAAGTTGAGCACACGTACAGCCTCGCCGAAAACGTGCATGGCTCTTTGGCGCAGCTTGAAGCGGTCAGCGCGAACAGGGAACTTGGTCATGTATCTCTTCTCAAGCTCGTCAACACTGGTACCAATGAGCTCGGAAATCTGCTCGCGAGTGTAGCCCTCTTCTTGAGGCAAGTAGTTGTCGACAATGTGAACAAGCTGATCGAGCTGCGAACGGAAGTCTTGGACGCTGTCGCCCACGGCGCCCTTCTCGTTGAAGTAGGTGTCGTGGAAGGAACGCAGACTGAAGCCCAGAGGCGAGGAATCTTCAGGCAGATTGGACTTCAAGCCGCAGATGCTGGCCAACACGCGAGCGGCCAGGGTACATTCGACGACGCGAAGGTTGTAGCAGACGGGAGCAGTGACGTGTTTGTCGGCAGCAACAAAGGATTGAGCAATGACAAAAGTCAGAGGAGTGTGTGTTTGCGGGAACTCGATGGTGCGGGCAGAGAGCTCTGGCTGGAATCCAACGTACAGGGCGGAGCCACGCTGAGAGAAAACTGAGGCGGCCTGATCCATGCCGCCCGAGTTGACACCAACTGCACGCTCGGAGACGACAGCCAGTTCGACGAGTTCCTTCTTGTTGACAGTATCCTGGCCGTGTGCCTTCATGACAGCCAGGGCACTGGCGCAGACAAAGGCAGCACTGCTGGACAGACCTCCTCCTGCGGGAACGGTGCCATCGGCTAGGATGTCCATGTTCAGTTGACCAATGCCAGCAGCGCCGTGCTTCTTCAGCAGCTCGGTGGCACCGCGCAGGCCCGACTTGAAGTAGTTGGTCCACTCGTGCGATTTGGAGTCGATGCCGACTTCACCATCCTGGCCAATGGAGAAAGATCGGGTAGGAAACTTTTCGGACTGAACGTTGGCGATGCGGACGGTAGGCGAGCCATTGGCGGGCGAGACAGCCACGGCGAGCAGCACGTCGGCCGTCACGGCCATGGGAATAACCTCATACAGCGAGTAGTCGATGTGCTCGCCGATCAGGTTGACACGACCGGGACTGCGCGACACAAACTCGGCGGGGCGGCCATATGCTGACTTGAAAGACGACAGCAGCTTGCTCCATCGGGTGCGCTGCGTCTCGACGGCGTCTTGGGGGTAGATGTCGTCCAGCGACTGCGTAACGGGGACGTTTTCGGCCATTGCTGTGAGAAAAACTGGAGGTCAGACGAGCGGGCGAGCGAAGTGGGCGCCGGGAAATATATATATGATCCGCGTATTTATCCAGAGCTGGGGGCAGTGGCCATGTTGCGGAGCTCGCGCGGGGTGACCTGAGCTCTCTACACACCACGCCGCTCAGCCCGCTCTGCTTCCTCTAGGCCCTCGGGGTGCAGCTCTTGGTTCATACTCGAGTACAGCCACTCGGTGGCACGTTTGTTCTTGTTCTGCCACCCGCTGACCATCTTGTCCCCTTCTGCAACCGTACAGGAGACTTTTCAATCGACTTCGGAAGAAATCATGCCCCTCTTCCAAGCCTGTGTCTGTGCGACATGCCACCTCGCCAAACTTCATCTTCCATCATTTCCACCACGCGTGCTTAACAGCCCACCTCGCCAAATCATTGCTGTTCTCGTGTCAACATTCTTGACAACTGCCCACTACATATATCACCCTATCACATCATGAGACAGAAGCAATTGGCGCACAACCTTTGAGCCCCCGTAATCTGAATGATACTGTGCATGTGGATAGTATACAAGAAAGTGGAGGGAATTAGCTTACAGGTACATGAAATCAGATTATAGCACATGAAAAGTGATCACGATTTGTTTTAAAGAATTTTGTATTAGTAAGTGAATCCCAAACGCCGCCTTGTTGACCTCCGATAATGTTCTTGAAAGTTTGTCGGATTTTTTGAGGGGTTGTCATAGAAGTCCTGCTTCTTTGTTGATATTGATCCAAAGCCGTGGACCGATTTCCAAAACGCCAAAAAGCAAACCCAGTGTGTTGTATGCGAAAGTAGCAAGAGAGAGCTGCGCCAATGACTTAGCGGCCCCAAGCCTTGTTGTCCATGGTAAGCAGAGCGTAGACATTGATGACGCCGTGCAAGTAGCTGAAGAGGATCATTGCAGGGATGAATTTGATGTCCTGAGGGAATTCACAGAAGTGAGGGATGATCTTGACAATCTTAGTGAAGAGAATCCAAAGGACAAGTGCAGCAATGGCACCAAGGCGAGTAGTCATATCGTAAGTGGCCATGGCGTTGTAGAGGAGGACAAGAAGAGAGCTGTCGATGAGGATGGCAGGGGTCTGGAACTGGCCAATGTAGATGGCATAAAGACTCCAGATGTGAGTGTCGTACCAGTAAGTAGTAGTCTTCATGACACGGAAGTTGCCTCGCCAGTGGCCGCGAGCCCAACGCATGCATTGCTTGATGAAGAGCTCACGAGTAGTCTCAAGGGTAGTCTCGATACGGGCCTTGGGGTCAAACTGAAGAGTGATCTGATAGCCCTGGTCGTAAACCCAACGAGTCAGGTTCTTGTCGTCGTCGTGGTTGGCAGCCGACAAGAAGAAAGAGTAGAAGGATGGCGAGGTGATGAGCGATGCACGGTAGAAGCTAGTGCGACCGGAAAGGGTGGAGACGGCGCCGTCGATGAGATTAGTGGCGCCGGTGTTGAAGTTACGGCGCTCGAGGTAGCAGATTCCGAGAAAGTTCCAGAGAGAAGTAGGCTTGTTAGGGTCGACACTACGCTGGACACGTTGAGAAGGACCAGCGGCGCCAACCTTGGGGTCCTCGAAGCAAGCGAGCATGATTTTGATGAATTCGGCGTTGGGCCAGAAGACATCGTCATCAGCAAAGGCAACAATCGAACCACGGACAGCTTGTTGAAGGGCTGTGACCATTTGGGTTCTCTTGTTCAGCTTGTCAACGCCAATTACTTGAACGTTGTCGAGCTTCTCATTCTCGGTACTAACGCAGGCGGTGACCTCGGCGCAGGCGGCAAGGACCTTGTTGACAAAATCCTTGTGCGTAACGACGATGATCTGTAGAGGGTCGCAGGCGCGGACGCGCTTGAGGCAAGAGATAACCTCCTCCTTGTTGGCAAAAACGGTAGGCACAACGACGGAGACGTCCTTGTGAGTAAATGCCGGGTTGATTTGGTTGACGGGGCGGCCTCTGAGATTGACAAAGGCAAGGAGGTTGACGACAAGTCGAAGGTATCGGAAAACACTGAGCAGGAAGAAAGTCAGCATGTAGGGGTTAGAGAATTGTCTGAAACTGAAAAGAACAAACAAAGCGATGCCAAAGGCAAGGAGCGAGTAAGCCATCTTGGGGTGTTGCTTAAGAAAAGGCTTAGTGTAGGGCTTTGCGATCTCCAGTAGAATCTTCAGGCAAGCGGTCAGCAGGTGAAGGGGAATGGATAGGACGGTGGTCAGGATGTTGAGCGCGCTCAAGGCCAGGAACAGGCCCTGGAGCAGAGCGAGAGCGAGCATGATGGAAAGATGTGACTAACCACTTGTCGTGTGTTGTAGTAGTAGTTGTTGTTTTTGTGTTTGTGTCTGAGAGAGAGACTGTACTGCGATCTGGTGCCGTATTAAATGTTAGATTGAGGAACAAAGGTATTGTGAAAGTCAGAATACTGTTGTCTGACTGCACAATGGCTTGTGTTCATTGATGGCTCACTTGTTCTTTCAGATCATAGAAAGAGATTGTGAAGCTCGACAAACAAACCACTTTTGAGCTCGACAATAGTCAAAGAAACTCGAATCGAACAATAATGAAGACAACGTGACAATGGGACAATGTGACAATGAAACAAGACAATGTGATCTGAAAGTGCAGCTGCGGTAAAAGAGCAGTAACAAAGACGTGAGAGGGCTGTGAATGAGTTGTGAAGGAGAACAACAAAAACTTCTCTCTCAATGGACAAACAATCAATTGTGTCTGTTTCTTGCATCTGGATGGAGTCTCAGAAGGTGGCATCGGCTATTGAAAGGTGGTTCAGAGATGCCACTTGTCTGCCCTTCCTTCCTAACTCGGAAGTGTTGTGAGGACAATGATTGGGGAAGGTGTTACGGGTGAGGAAAGAGCAAGTGAGGAAACTGACCAGTGAAGATTTGGATTTCGCTGGAATGAGGTCCTTCCATCTCGGGTGCGTGCATTTCCATACGGGTCATGGGTGCATCTATTTGTTGGCAAGGTGCTCATGTTCTGTTTAGCCTCGCCTATCTATTCAAAAGCTCAGTGGAGGGTTCAGTGAGGATGCCGTAAGCTATGTTTCTTGCCGACAGCAACGTGTGTCGATGGAAACTGTTCAAATTGGATTTCAAACCTGTGGACCAGGCATACCTGGCAGCCCGTCTAGTCCACCGACCTTCTCAAGTAGCTCGCGCAAATCCACACCATGCTTCTCAAACTCTGTCTCCACCTTTTTGTACGTCTCAAGCTGCCGTTCAGGAGTAAAGTCGACATCGGGACGAGTACTTTCGTACTGCACAATCTCGATCCAGCGGAAGAACAGGCTTTCCTTGCCCATGGCCGTAAGCCTGTCCTTGAGCGCAACAATCTTCTTTCTGTTTTCCTCCTCCGCGCCCTCCTCATCCAGCTTGTATACAGGCCAATACAGCCATCCGTGTTGTTCACTGTACGCGAGTACACTCTTTTCAAAGTCCTTAAGGCTGAGCTTCTTGTCGTCGATGAGACGGTGGGCGTAGACCATTGAGCCAAAATCCAGATCCCAGTCTTTGCCCATCATGAGGTAGGCCGTCTTTGTGCGCATGAAGTTGCGTTCGACGGCCGGCAAGATGCGCGTCGTAAAGAAAGGGCTGTCACCTCCAACTTTGACGCCCTCGAGCAACTCCTCGGTTCCCCAGTCGCGGCTTATGCGCACAGCGACTTCTTGATCGCGGAAGCCAACTTTGATGCGCCAAAAGCAGGGATTCGCCGGTGCCTCGAGGAAGAAGGTGATGGGCCATGGAACGATGAAGCGACACAGAACAAAGTCGAACATGAACATGATCACCCGCTTGAACAAGATCCATGCCAGTCTTGATTTTGTCTCTCCGGCTGTGTCGATGGTTGCGGGCGATTCAAGACCAATGACCGAGGTTAAGATGGCCAGGTAAGTGGGAAGAATGGCATAGATTCGCCAGATCAGTAGCGCAGCAATCGCGACGTTGAGGAGGACTGGAACTGTGAAGATGCGCTTTTTGAATGCTGCAGGAAATCGGTCAACGTGCACGATGTAGACATGTGCAGTGTCGAGAGACTCGACAAAAGGTTCCAGAGCTGTTGGAGCTTTTGTGAAAGGTGGCGGCGGTTGACGAGGGTCCTGTAGCGGCTTGGTAGCCTTTTTTGCTACTGTGCGAGCCATAGGGATTGTTGCGTTGTGTCTGCTTGATGGGAGGCTTTTGCAAGAGCGCTTAGACAGACAGCGAGATGGCTTACTAACTTCGAGCCCCACCGTCACCCTGTCCCAAATTTTTGTTCACAAGAACCAATTCTCTAACGGCACTTGTTTGTCAAATGTCATTTAGAACCAGGGAAACAAGACAATTAAGGTGCCTGTCCCTCAATGGTTCCAAAAGCTGGAATCGACCAACCGCGCTCATGCGAAAGTTCTCCAAGAGCCACTCACTTTATTCTTCACGTCAACCCAAACATCGATCCTTGAATACTGAAACTTCACAATAGGGATAGGAATCCGAGGAGAGGGAACAAGCTGTGTCGTCAAAAGCCAATCGTGCCAGGAATTTCAATTCTTTTCCGATGATGCCACAACATCGCGCCTGAACTGCGATGAAGAAGAGATAGGACAGGCCGTAGAACAGAAAGAAAAGTCTTGTCATAGAGTACAATGTGTTCCCCTCCCGGAACGGCAAAACTGCCGCTCAACTCATAACGCCCTGGTTCAATGTCCACCGTAGTTTCCACCCCATCCACCGCGTCCGTAGTAAGAGTTTCCAAAACCGCCACCGTAGCCGCCATATCCGCCTTGCTGCTGATGGCTCTGTCCACCAAGACCACCAAGTCCGTACTGGCTGTTAAATCCAGGGTATCCACCAAAACCTGCCTGGTGGCTCTGAGGAGGGGGAAGCGTCGACGAGGGAGTCTGTCCTCCGACGCTGTTGGCAGCAGAGCTGGGTCTACCAGGCTGACCAAGAGCAGGAGATGGGCCACTGGCCTTGGACTCTCCGAAAGGCTTCAGGTCATCAGCAGGGCCACTGCTCTGCTGCTGGCCGTAGCCCTGAGACTGGCCCTGATAGCCGGACTGGCTACGGCCAAAAGGCTCTGACATGCCGCCAAAGCCGCTGCTGAGGTTTGAGGGCTGGGCGGAACTGCGACCGTAGTCGCCGAGGCCGCTGCTGATGCCGGTGTCACGAGACTGCATCGAAGGCTGGGCACCGAAACCGCCAGCGTTTGCGGGCGAAGACGAGTGATCAAAGGATGAAGGTGGGTTCATGCCGTAGCCGTGGGGCTGTCCGTACATGCCACCCTTGCCGAATGGACCGCCGTAGCCGACCTGGCTGAAGCCAAACTGATTCTGATAGGCAGCATGGTAAGGGCTCTGGTAGTAGGGGTGGCCGTAAGGGTAAGCAGCACTGTACTGGGAGTGAGGCTGTTGGTGCATTGCTGCAGAGGGAGCAGCGGTGGGTGCCTGGCTGATAGACGGAGCGGGTGTGTTGTGGCCAGATCCAGGAGCTTCACCATAGCGAGACTGCGCAAAAAGGTTAGCAGCGCGACGCGGAGACGAAGGCAGTGCATCACTCACCTGCTGAGGGCCCTGGGCGTTAGAGAAGGCCGACTCGCTGGGTGCAGATCCGAAGCCACTGCTCGAACGCTGCTGGCTGGCAGTGTTGTCGTGCGACTGCGAAGCCTGCTGGCCATAAGAGCCGCCGTAGTAGCTCTGGTAGGCATTTCTCTGCTGGTCGGCAGTGTAGTAGTGGGAGTAGTCGGAAGGAGCAGAGGAGAAGGCACCGAAAGGCTGGTGCTGTTGGGCCGAGGGTTGCGAGCCGTAGTGATCGAAAGAGGTCGAAGGAGCCTGGTGGCTGAAAGGATCGAACGACTTCTGCGACTGCGCGCTCAGGTCGGGCTGCTGCATGCCGCTCTGACCGTAGCGACCGTACTGGCCGTATGCCTGAGGCTGCGAAGATTCCTGGGGAAGAGATGCAATGGGCGAAACGTCCTGCTGGCCACCGAGAGACTGCTGAGGGACGGGCGGAAGTCCAGGAGCTTGCTTGGGAGTTGGAATGTTTTCCTGGAGAGAAGGCTCGTGGGAGAGGTTGGGCTGTCTCGGAGCAGGGGGCAGCGAGGCTCTGGGCTGCGAGGGAGGAGATTGCTGGGGAGGCTGAGTGCGCGTCTCGGGCTCCTCCCTTTCCTCATCAACGTCAAGGTTGTCAGGTTCGCCGTTCAGGCCCATGCTGCCAAACTGCACAGCGGCTCTATCAACAGCGTTGTGGCCAGGCATGACGACGGCTTCCTGCTGCTCAAGCACTCTGCGCTGGAAGCTCGGGTTGCGACCAGGAGTGCCGGCTGCTCTGTATGCGCTGGCTGCGTAGCCGCCCATGGGAGGACGGCCAATGGGTGCTTGTTGAGAAGTGGCGGGTGTGGCCACGCGAGGGTCGACAGATCCAACGGTGCTGGCGACGGTCAAAGTTGCAGGCTTGGCCGAAGTGTCGGGGAGATGTTCGAGGTTGTCCTCGGTGAGCGGAATGTTGGAAGGAGTGAGGTTGGCCTCTGGAGTTGTGGTGGAGGTCTCGACAGCAGGCGAGGGTTCGGGAATGGCAGGGGCGGGTTGAGATTGTTCGACTTCGGCAGGCTTCTCCTCGACGGCTGCCGGAGCGGGCACGGGTTCGGGTTGCTGGACTTCCTCGGCGACAGACTCTTGGGGAGCGGCAGGCGCGGACTCCTCGGGCTTGGTCAGCTCTGCAGGAGCAGGCGATGGTACAGCGGCGGCTGCGGGGGTAGCAGCGTGTGCGGGTTGCTTCGGCACGGCAGGAACGGGTGGAGGCTTGGGCGCAGCGAACATGCTGGCCCATGTCTTCTTGGGGGTGCCTTCGGGAAGCAGAGTGCTCTTTGCGCCTTCAGAAGCAGCAGCCGGGGTCGCGTCCGAGGTGACAACACTGCCCCATGCGCCCTGCTCAGTGGCAGCCGGAGCATCCCATGCAAGCGCGGGGGCGGGCTCGGCGGCAACGTTGTCCCAGGCGGAAGACTCGGTGGTGGGGACGGAAACAGAGGTTGTGTCCTTGGGGAAGGAATCGGCGACGGCGGCATGACCACCACGGGCACCACGGAAACCGCCACGGCCGCGATCAGCGCCGCGACCTCTGCCACCCCTGGAGCTCTCGAAGCCACCTCTTCCACGGCCACCGCGAAGGGGAGTGGTGGCCTGATCTGCGCCGGCAGCAGCTGAGATCTCCTTGGCCTTGGAGCGCGATCTGTCCTTGCCCTTCTTGGGGACTTCGGCAAACTGTGAGACGTTGCCTGTGGGATGGACGTGGTTAGCACAATGACGGGGGTGAAGGAGAGAGGTGGGCGGGCGACGTACCCTGAGTAATTCGATCAATGACAATCTGGACATCGCCGTCGGCCTCTGCAATGGCAAAAACGAGATCGTCGTCGGTCCAGTCTGGGAACATGTCGCGCATAAAGCTCAATTGAGTAGAGTAAGTTTTCTTCATGTCGCCCAATTCACCCTGTTGATCGAGCGACTCGTCGAATTGCACAGTGGAGGAAGGGTTTGTCGAGGATGTGGCAGCTTGACGGGGAGCGCCTCTTTGGTAGGCGGCGCGGCCACCTCTGGTAGAGCTTCTGCCCCGTGATGCCACGGGTCTGGAGTCGAATTCCGACATGGTGTGAGTGCGGCCGTCCTGTTCGGACAGGCAGAGAAGAGGATCGGGGCGAGTGAGACGGAAGGAGGAGGAGGAGGAGGAGGGAGACGAAGCTGGGGTGCTGACGGGCGAGGAGCACGAGAAGGATGCAGGAAACAGTGGTAGAGGGGTTGGGTTGGGTTGTGTGAGGGCGACTGGGTTGTCGATGGAGCACTGGAGCACTGGACAAACCAAGAATGACGAGCTTTGGCTGAGACCAAGACTGCGTCACGTGTTCGGGTCTGGAAACGCGGTCGGCAGGTGTTGCAGAGGCGCGTTGTCGCACAGCATCGACGAGCTAGCCGCTCACTTGTAGGACACTCGGGCGAACAATTGAAGAAATAGGAGCAGTGTGTGTGCCATTGACGAGGGGTTTGCATTCGTCTACAGCTCGACCAGAGTGCCAAGCCAAGCTCGACGCCTGACGCCTGACAGCTTGGAGGAGGAGGGAGGCAGTGGACGCGGCAGGTGCAGACGCAGTCGACGCACACACACTCATCCACCCACCACCCACACCTCTGACCACAATGAAGGCGTCGGCCGTGCAGCAGGCCTTCAAGAGCCTCACATCGCGCATCCACCCGCAACTGCCCCTGTCCGAGCGCGAGTCGCAGCGTCTTCTGAACGCCCTCACTTCGTCGTTCCGCAACCAGCTGGACAACCACAACCACCCGCACGACGCTTCGCCTTCGCCTTCGCCTTCGCCTTCGACGCCGCCTCAGCACAATCCGTCTTCCGGCTCCGCCGCCACCGATAGACATCTGGCCTCCATCCTGACCAACCCGCTCCTCACCAAGCCTGTCCACGCCCAGCTCCGGTCCAAATCCAAGCATCCCATCGCCCTCTTCGAAGATCAAGTCGCCGCCGGACGCGCCAACCTTGGCTCCGCGAGACTGTGTCTCGAAGCCTTCCGCACTGCTCTAGATGCCTTGCCCTCCGCACAAGCCGACGACCAAATTCAGCGCTACGCTGCCGGCACCCGCGCTCTGAGATGGCTATGGACCAGTGGCGCCACGCCCTCTCTGTCTTTTACTTTGGATCCTCGTTTCTGTAACAATCTGGCCTTTTTCCTTATTCGTGAATCCAAAGAAACCGCTCTCTGGGAGCTGATCGACACTGCCATTCCCTCATCTGCCAACCTCTCTCTCAAAGAGGCGAGTCGGCGCAAAGGCCTGCTGCTCAGCTCCATCATCAAGTCCCTCCTGGCCGCACCCTCCAACTCTCTCTCCTCTGCAGTTGCCGCCTTTTTCCGCGCTTTGGACTCATCCCACACCTCCCATGCTTCCATCTCCCACGCCGGTACATCCTTGAGCCAGGCCATGATCAAACTCAATCTCTCCGCTGCAGCTGACGTCGCCTTGTATGATCGCTTCGTCGACTCTGTTCCTCGCTGGAACAAAAACCACCCAGACCGTGCGGTTTACAAAATCGCCAACCTTAGACTGCATCATCCTACAACTCCGTCAGCCGAGGATGCCCTTGACTTCATTCGCGGCCTGAAATCCCTTGCCTCTCACCCTTTCCTGGAACCCAAGACTGGTTTGCAGAAATCAACTGTGTTTGCCTTTTTCTTCGACACCGTCAAGGTCTTGCAGAAACAGAGCCGCTTTGACGACGCTCTCTGGGTCATGGAGTTCATGCAGCAGAAGTTCCCAGCAGAGTTCAGCCCAGCTCACGGGGCTGCGCCTGAAGCTTCATTACCATCTTCTCATGCCGCAGAGTCTTCGAAGACTGCTTTACGTCGCACGAGCTTGCCGAACTGGGGAGTGCCTGAATTCGGCTGAAGTCTGTCGGCCACTTTTCCAACAGGACAACACTCAACAACGCTCAGCAGGGACCTACCCAACTTCCTTACAATATTTGCTGCAGATCTTGCAACCGGGTCAGCGTCCCTGATCTTTGAATAGACCTAGTGATTGCGATTCGGATACCTACAAGAAGGTTGATCTCAGTTTACTTTGCTGGCAAGCATCGACGGTGCCATTACATTGCGTATCGTGCATCAAGGACAGAACACTGTTCAAGGAAAGGGCAAGGGAGAGGATTTTGACCAATCCTCCAATATCCCACGAGTAGCATAATACCAATAACGAAGATACACGAGTAATGACACTACAATGAATATCAAGCGTCGCAATCATCACTAAGGTTTATGTTTACCTGTGCTTCAATATGTGAAATTGATGCTACCAACTAAGCCGCGATGCTAGTATGACCTTGGCCAACCACAACATCTAATCACCAACGCGATCGAGCAGTGTAGAAAGCTTTTGCTTTGGTACAAAAACAATGCCGAGGTCACTGCATTACGATGATGCATCAAATAGGTAGGTAAATATGGTTGTTCTGCTCGAAACCTTGTGCAGTTGCGTAAGTGTTGAAAATACATGCCCAATACTCGACCAAGTACACAGAATGAGTGAAGATGATGGCAACCAATGCTACCCTGCCACAATAGCAATATGCTGCCTTCAAAGGGTCAACGCATGGACAACCAGATAGCACAGTCCTCTGATCCCCGTCACCACCACCGAATGGACGAGCTGATACTGACGACTCGTGAAGCTTCGCTCGGAGATGTGTCGGGCAAAACAGCTCCGCTAGCAGCAGCAGCAGCAGCAGCAGCAGCAGCCATCAACCTCCCACGCCAATTCCATCCGGCGTAGCAGATAATGCACGCACGTCTCTTGCAAAAGCATGGCATCGCGATTCAGAACCGGCAATGCAGAACCAATCCACCACCGCCTTTTGTCTCGCCGCTCTCGGCGTTACATTTGCCCTCACGTTTTCCAAAACCGGAGCGAAATAGACAAAGCGTGGCACCCTCACACCCGGCTCCAAGCTTTATTCCCACCTCTTCCCCCCGAGTGCTTACTGCTGTCCCGAGGAAAGCCGTCTGTTGTGTTTATCGCTCCCGAAAGCGTTTGATTGTTGAGGTTTCGTCTTCTCCAGGCCCCTCGGTCCCTCGACGTCAGTGTGGATTACGGTCGGTCTTTGTGCCAACACATCACCATATCATTGGATAAAGCTATATCCTGATCACTTTGGAGCTCAAGTGATGTGCCAACTTACTTTGATTGAAGCGACAAGGTGGGGTTGGATTCGCAGAGCATGAGAGGCCGTTTCCACCCATCACTGATTGGCGTGGCCGTTCGGCTGCAATCAATCCAAAAGGACCGTCCTGCGAGTCAGTGCCAAGTTTCGAATAGGCCGCCGGCCGACAACACTTCATACATCTTGACACATGTCAGCTAGCTACAACCTTTGAAGCAAAGCCTATCAAGTTGAAAACAAGTCACGACCGACGTATCAAGGAGACGAGTAGATGAAGATGATCAAAATCTCATGCATTCATAATGTATTTTGATAAGCTCAAGGCTCATTGCTCTGGTATTTCCCACCGTCTATGTTTAAGCGCCGTAAATGCTCCTGTAAATGTTGTTAAAGAAAACCCAAACCCAAAGTCAACACCTCCCGGGTGGACGTGATATCAAACAGAAATTGAAAACGCCACAATGCTATGCTTTGCTGCTTTACTCAATAGCAGAGTGCTCCTGGCCACCAGTGAGGACAGGGTTGACGCGGTCGGAGCTCCATTCAAACTTGAAGTCCTGGCCAAGCTCCTTGCGGATGGCAGTCTTGACAGCCTCGAGGACGTTGACAAAGACACCGAAGCTGGCCGGGTTGTTCTCATCGTTGTCACCACCCTGGAAGACACCAGTGCGGACAAGACAGGTGTTCCAGCCGTACATGTTACCACCGATGATGTCCGAAGCGGGGTTGTCACCAACCATGTAGATGTTCTCGGGAAGCTTCTCCTCACCGTGGATCTGCTCCATCCAGGAGGTCATGACCTCGTCGGCATACTTGTAGGTGGCCAACTCGGGCTTGCCGTAGACAACACGCTCGAGGTCCTCGCCGGTCAAGGCCTTGTACATGGCCTCGAGACCGATACGGAAGGCACCCTGGGACATACGGGGGTAGGGGTGCTCGCTGGGGCACAGGAGGTCACCCTGAGAGAAGTAGATGGGGATACGCTGGCTGACGGGGTCCTTGGCCATGGTGCCGAAGCGACCGTTCTCGGATCTCAGGAGGTCGACAATGATCTGCATGTCGGTGGCGTAGTCACGCGAGTCGGAGAAGACCATGATGGCGTCGATGTTGGTCTTGGAGAAGTCGCGAGGGTTGGAGGTGGCACGCTCCTCGTCGGTGAAGACACGGAAGGGAGCAATGGTAGGGTCCCAGGCAATGATGTCGTTGGGAACAACGATGTCCTTGAAGCCGTACTCGACGGCGACCTCACGACACTTGTAGCCCTCACCGCCAACAACGAGAACGGTGTTGTAGTAGTCGGCCAAAGCTCGCATGGGGGTGTGAGACTGAATGAACTGGTCGACGGCGACGGGGTTGCCGAGAATCTTGGAGAGCTGCTCGCAACGAGGGACCTCACGCTTACCGGAACCATTGGTAAGGAAGATGTGGGGGATCTTGATGCCGAGCTCGTTATCACCGTTGAGGATCTCGAGGGCACGCTTACCCTCGGGGATCAGACGGTCACCGTGGACAAGAACACCGTCAATGTCGAAAGCAAAGGCCATGTTCTTGGCAGACTTGACCTTCTCGCTGGAAAGGTCTTGGATCTGAGAAGCCAGAATCTCACGGGTAGGCTGGATCGGGGGCATGCCAGGGCGACCACCAGCCTTGGCATCAGGGTAGTGGACAGACGACAGACGAGACTGTCTCTTGGAGCGAGGGATGGGGAGAGAGGCACCAAAGGAGTTGCGGGATCCTCTGCGGTCCTTCATGGAAGGAGAGAGGGAGAGCTGGTGCATGTAGGGAGAAGGGTCGGCAATGCTGCTACGGGTAGCAGGAACCTCGACCGAGTTCTCAGTGCCAGACTCCATACCGGGGACAGGCAGGCTGGCGCCAAAGCTGGAGCCGACAGCCTGGCTGTTCGATCTTTGCTGGTTGGTCTGGACAGGAGTGGCCTCGACACCGAGATCAGAGTCTTCGAAGGCAGGCATGTTGATGGATGTGTGGATTGGTAGTGTGGGAAAGTCGATTCAGGAAAAAGACAAAACGGAGAAGAGATGAAGAGGAGAGAGAGAGCAAGACTCAACAAGAATGCTAAGTCAGCAGAAGAGGGGAGGAATGATCGTGTATTCTGCGTCACCAGGAGGGTCATTGGGTTTACTTATGTATATTCCTGGACCGGACTCAATTTACGCTGAATCAGAGCCCTCACAACGCAGAAGTCGCTCTGACAAGGGGGTATCCACCGGTGGCATCATCGCCCGGTGTCAACGAAAATGTTTTTAAATTTTTCTGATTCGGAAGCACTCAGCCATGACAAAGGTTGGAACAGGCTAGGAGACCCTGGTTCCGAAACCACGAGGCAGCAAAGATTTTGGCGCGCCGGTGGCCGCCTCTTTCTGAGGCAAAAACGCCTTCTGGCTCGAGGACGTTGATGCCGAAACGCTTCGAGTGAGGCTGTTTAGCGTTTAGGGTTTTGTTGGCGACTCGAGCTAGACTTGGCGGCTACGTCACATCGAAAATAATTCCCAGAGATTGGTGCACGGTGGCCACCATGGTGGATCTGAAGTTCCCCAACGACTGTTTTGGACTCCCCTGACCGCTTTGGAAATTTGTTGTATGACGTTGATCTCGTCTTCTGCTCGGAGCGCGGCGTGGCAGCATGTCGGCGCGACAAGGTCGACAGTAAATAATACCTCAGGGCCGAGGTCTGCGAGCGAGCTCTTCTTTTTCATCTTTCTGCATTGCATATCTCCGAGTAATACATACCACCAGTCTACAATCAATACACCACCAACATGTCTGCCGGAATCACTCGCACTCTTAACAATGGCGTCAAGATGCCTGGTAAGACTATTCCAGTCCATCCTCCGAGATTGGGAGCTAATCGCGAGCTACAGCTGTTGGCTTCGGCACCTTTGCCAACGAGGGCTCCAAGGGCGAGTCCTACAAGGCTGCTCTTCACGCCCTGAAGACTGGCTACAGACACCTCGACTGTGCCTGGTTCTACCAGAACGAGGATGAGGTTGGCGCCGCCGTCCGCGACTTCCTCAAGGACAACTCTAGCGTCAAGCGCGAGGACATCTTCGTCTGCACCAAGGTCTGGAACCACCTCCACGAGCCCGAGGAGGTCAAGTGGTCTTTCCAGAACTCGCTCGACAACCTCGGCCTCGACTACATTGACCTTTTCCTTGTCCACTGGCCCATTGCCGCCGAGAAGGATGACAAGAACATGCCCAAGCTGAACGAGAAGGGCCAGTACGTTATCAAGGAGGAGCTGACCAAGAACCCCGAGCCTACCTGGAGAGCAATGGAGGAAATCTACGCATCAGGCAAGGCCAAGGCTATTGGTGTCTCCAACTGGACCATCGACGGCCTGAAGCAGCTCCTCGCTTTCGCCAAGGTCAAGCCTACCGTCAACCAGATTGAAATTCACCCCTTCCTCCCCAACACCGACCTCGTCAACTACTGCTTCTCTCAGGGCATCATGCCCGCCGCCTACTCGCCTCTGGGTTCGCAGAACCAGGTTCCTACCACTGGCGAGAAGGTCAATACCAACCCCGTCCTCAACGAGATCGCCGAGAAGGGCGGCAACACCCTCGCTCAGGTCCTCATTGCATGGGGTCTTAGAAGAGGTTACGTCGTTCTTCCCAAGAGCTCTACTCCCTCAAGAATCGACAGCAACTTCAAGAGCATCGACCTTTCCGATGCCGATTTCGAGGCTGTCAACAAGGTTGCAGAGGGCCGTCACACCCGCTTCGTGAACATGAAGGACACTTTCGGCTACGACGTTTGGTAAGTTTATGTGTTGCTACAAGCGTGTGCTGCTTCTCGACTAACACATCGCTCCAGGCCCGAGGAGTCCGCTTAAACGATTTAACGAAACCGGTGATGGAGGATCAGTTGGATACGGTCCGGTGCTCTGAACTGGCGTCCTGGTGACGGAATCAGAGTTTCATTGGGCGAATACAAAAAAAGTGTGTTCGGCCTTTGGCGATCGGTAGCTGGGCCTACCAGAGACCAGCGATGTGGAGGGATGTTCCATGTGAAGGAGTTACTTATTGTTGATACCAAATACCATTTGCATGTTTCTTTGTACCAAAGACTCGCAGCTCTAGAGTGCTGTCGTATCTCTCTCATCTTGCGCTTTGTTTTGGTTGGCTTTTTGCTTGATGTCCTCGGCGCCGATCGCTGCCGCAGCAGATTTCGTTCCGAGAACAAACTAACAAGCTCGCTCCGCATGCTCGGCTGCAGTCGGCTTGCATGACGTGGAGAAAGCTCCAGCTCCAGCACATGCGGGCTACCCGAGGTGATAAGGATCACTCCCGCACTACTTCCAGCCTCGTGTGCTTCTCAGCCGACAGAATATCAAGAACACGATTGCGTGTGGAAATCTCTCGATCTGATCGTGACCGATTGATTCTGGTCTTTGCGATTGCCGCAGGATTCCGAGCGAGCTCATCGATGATGATAGACGCCGAGCTAAAAAGATCAAAAGTAAAACCTGTTGCCGACTGACAAGCTAAGGCAAGTGACACCAGAATCATAATCAATGTTATGGAAAAACCGAAAAGAATCCAAGACCAAACATTCAATCATAATTGTATACAAGAAAAGAAAGAAGGCGTGCTAAGCAGTCGAAACCACTGTTGCTGTGGGTTAAGTCATGATGTACTTCGGACCTTCACCTCCCTGTAAAGTGTCGATCAGTATGTTGAGGATCAGTGGACGCCGATATACACTACTCACCTGAGGTGTCTTCCAGGTAATGTCCTGGTCCGGAACCTTGATGTCGCAAGTCTTGCAATGCACGCAGCTAGCACGAGATCAGTTGGTGTGTAGTCCAAGAAAACTCGAAAGGACTTACTTCTGAGCGTTGATCTGGAATCTCACACCCAGCGGCTTGCTATCATCCTCGACGTACTCATACACGCCGGCAGGGCAGAATCTGTTCTCGACACCCTGGTACTTTGGGTATTCAAGCTCAGCATGCTTGTCCCAGTCCTCTACATGGAGATGGCAAGGCTGGTCCTCTTCGTGGTTGGTACCAGTCCTGCTGACACTGGTAAGGATGTCAAAACTGATCTTGCCGTCTGGCTTGGGGTATTCAATCTTTGGACAGTCCGCAGCAAGCTTGGTAGCGCCGTGGTCGGTGCCGGCATGCTTGATTGTCCAGGGTACTCTACCCTTCAAGAGGTAGGCCTCGAGTCCGGAATACATAATACCGCCGTACAGCTTCAGCGGAGAGTGGAAAGAGGGGCGCATGTTGCGAACCTCCTTCAGCTCCTTCCAGATGGTTGAAGAGCGCAGCTTGTCTTCATAGTCGTACAAGAAGACGGAGCTTGACTCGTCTGCTTCGCGCAAAGCCGAGAAGGCAGCTTCAGCAGCGAGCATACCTGAACGCATAGCGGTGTGGGTGCCCTTGATCTTGGGCACATTGAGGAAACCAGCAGTGTCGCCAATCAGCGCACCACCGGGGAATGCGCACTTGGGAATGGACTGGAAACCTCCCTCGTTGAGAGTACGGGCGCCGTACGAGATGCACTTTCCGCCTTCCAGGTAGTGTTTGTACAAGGGATGGTGCTTCATCTTCTGGAATTCACCGTAGGGAGCCAGCCACGGGTTCGGGTAGTCGAGGCCAACAACCAAACCAATACTGACCAAGTTGTCTCCAAAGTGATACATCCAGCCACCTCCGTATGTGTCGGCGGGCAAGGGATAGCCCATAGAGTGGACGACCAAGCCCTTCTCGAACTTGGCAGGGTCAATCTCCCAGACCTCCTTGATACCAAGGCCGTAAGTCTGAGGTTGACTGTCGCGCCTAAGGTCAAACTTTTTGGTGACCTGCTTGGTCAAGCTACCATGACATCCTTCGGCGAGCAGAGTGACTCGAGCATGGAACTCCATGCCGCGCTCAAAAGAGTCCTTGGGCTTACCGTTGCGAGCAATACCCAGGTCGTTCGTTGCAACACCCTTGACTGAGCCGTCCGAGTTGTAGAGAACTTCTGAAGCAGCGAAGCCAGGATAGATCTCAACACCGAGTTCCTCCGCTCTTTCTCCCAGCCACTTTGAGAATTGATTGAGCGAGATGATGTAGTTGCCGTGGTTGTTCATTTGCGGCGGGGCGGGTATGGGTATAGAGTAAGACTTGGTAAGGAAGCGCATGCGGTCGGTGGTGGCAGGGGTGATGTGCTCGTAGCGGTTGGGATTCTCGGGGTCGTTCCAGTCAGGAAGCAGCTCGTCCAAGGCGGAAGGCTCGACGACATTGCCGGAAACGATGTGGTCACCCAATTCTCCGGCCTTTTCCAGCAGCAAGACACGGAAATCTTGGTTGCCAGCATCGTTTGCCAATTGCTTGAGGCGAATGGCGGCACTAAGACCGGCGGGGCCACCTCCGACAATGCAGACATCGACCTGATCACTCTCTCTTTCGATGTCGGCAGGGTTGAAGGAGTCGTCGGGCGTGGCGAGGCGTCGGCGGGAGGTCAGAGAAAAGGGCCGGCGCTGTCCGGCACGGAATATTGCAGGGCGCGGAGAGGCGAAAGAGCGGTTGGGCACAGGGGCGAGGGATGCGGCGGCAAGAGGCCGAAGAGAAGAGGGTCGGCAGAGGCGAGCATGGCGGGCCAGCACGCGGCCGAAGGTGGCGGCCGAGGGCGACTGGCTGATGGAAGGCATGGCGGGCAGCAACAACGACACCGACTTCGGGGACGGAGGCCGAGATGAACAGGACGGGATGGTCGCAGGTCGCAGGTCGTTGGTCGCAGGTCGTAGGTCGTTGGTCGCAGGTCGTAGGTCGCAGGTCGTAGGTCGCAGCGTCGTGACGAGAGGAGAGGAGGGGAGGGGAGGGGAGAGGAGAGCCTCGGTCCGCGCTTGCTCAGTGACAGTCGGTCGTGCTCGAGGCTGTTGGACGAGGCATTCACTTCTTTGTCAATGACATGGTCCATGGTCCAGCAGGCCGCTGACTGTGAGGCGCGTGATTGGCTGCTTCGGACCAACGCCGGGCGGCGTGTGCAGCGCGCCACCCGTCCTCGCCCGTGCAGCGCGCACCCACGGGCCACCACCACTTTGGCCTTGGCCGCAGACTGTGTGAGGCCGACGCCTTCATCCTTCCACCCTCCTTCTGCTCTTCCCATCTGTTCGTCACTTTGCCCACCACCAGTTGGACCCCACCAAAGCTGCAACTTTTCATCACGGATCTGGTCCCCCCGCGCTTCCTTCATCATGGGCGACGTGTCTTCGACCAGGCTCTATCTGGGAAATCTCCCGCGCAACGGTACGCTTCTGCTCGTGTAGCTGGCTGGCCTGAGGATTGACCATCTGGATCCCCGCTGGACTCTTCACTCTCCCTGGAAATGCCCCTCCGCTAACCGGATGCGTGCTCTAGCCACAAAGGCCGACGTCGAGAACCACTTTGCCAGCCATGGAACTGGTGAAATCACCGAAATCAAGCTGATGAACGGCTTCGGCTTTGTCGAGTACAAGGACGCCATGGATGCGCGCGACGTTGTTCCTGGTCAGCCTGCCATGCCCCCCCGTCGACTGCGACCCTGACCCTGCTGACATCTCTCTCTCTAGCCTTCCGTGCGTCGCATCTCCCTGACCTCGTCGCAGCTACTGACCCTCTCTAGACGGTTCCGACTTCATGGGCGAGCGCCTCGTCGTCCAGTTCGCTCGCGGCTCCAACCGTCCCCGCGAGTACGGCCACCCCGAGCACCGCGCTCCTCCTCGTCCCCGCCGTACCGTGCACCGCATGTCTATCTCTGGCCTTCCTTTCGAGACCAGCTGGCAGGTTAGCAAAGCCCCTCCGCTGCATATCCATCATCCGGCCGTTGCCTTTTCCTCTTGTCTTTCCTCCCCGTTCCAACGTGCCGCTTCTTGACCCCCCCCCCCCCTGGTGTTGGACCATGTTTCTTTGCTTTGGACGCTTTCTTTCAGCCTGCCTTGGACCTGGACTCACTTGGCCATTATAGGACCTCAAGGACTTTGCACGTCAGCCTGGTCTGGACGTCGTCTACTCCGAAGTTGGCCGCGAACGCGACGGCAGCGGCAATGGCAAGGGGTGAGCCAATCTCCCCCAGCATACTATCCAACCTCGCGCTAACGAGGAGCTACAGTTTCGTCGAGTACGAGACCGCTGCAGACCTGGCTGCCGCCGTCGAGAAGCTGGATGGCCAGGAGTTCAAGGGAGCTTCTGTCCACTGCATCTCGGACGTAAGTCCTGATCCTGCCGCTGTCGGCTAATATCCTTCTCACTCTGTATTGCAGCCCCAGTCGGAGATTCCCCGCATGCCTCCTCCGCCTCCGCGCGAGCGTTACCGTTCGAGATCTCCCGGCCCTCGTCGTGGCGGCTACGGTGGTGCTCCTCCCATGGATGACTATTACGGTGACAGAAGAGCCCCTCGTGGCTACAGCCCTCGCCGTGATGACTACCGCCGTCGTAGCCCACCACGTGGTTACTACGATGACAGAAGAGGAGACCCCTACGCGCGCTCTCCCCCACCTCGTGCTCGTGGCCCTCCTCTTGACGACTACGCTCCTCCTCCGCGTCGCCCCTACCCCGCTGACGACGGCTACGGCGCTCCTCCTCCGGCCCGCCGCTACGACGCCGATCCTTACGCCAACGGTCACGGTAGAGAGCCCAGAGAGCCTTATGGCCGTCCTCCCAGCCCTCCTCCTAGACGCGAGCGTGGCTACGATGCGGGATATGACCGTAGACCTTACTGGTGATTACCCTCCTCTCTTATTCTTCCGTCCTTTGCGACAAGCTCTATGCCTTTGTTCATGAGAGCCATTACTCACGTGTGCCTAAGATCCACAACGACCTGACCGACGCCACATCCAACAAGTTTAGCTTTCCAAAGTAGCAAGCATGGCTTGGCGGGAGCAGTGGTTGGTGGGAGGTTCGTTGCAACTGGGATGGCGGTAGTTGATTGGAAAAAGGATGCCTACAGCAGGCTGGTTCTTGGGGGGCCTTATTCCTGTAGTTTGTATCAGTATTCAGCTTTATTCTCAAGATCATCACGGTGCTTTCAATGTATCAGCGTCTCCCCAACACCAGTCACCTTGATGAGATCCGCAGAAAGGCAAGAAGCAGCACAAACCAGTGCGAAGACTGTCTTGCTGAAACGATTGTTGGTGCCCAAAGTTTCTGGTTCCGGACAATATCAAGACTGCGACGGCATAATTCACTGGACATATATCTTTGCGACAATGGGAACCTCGAGATCCATCACTGCAAGCCTGTAGCTTGAGTCTCCCTAACCGAAAACGAGTGACCGAGACGGGTCTATTTTATTCTCTGAGGAAGACTGTTTGAGATGCAATGCTCTTTCCCATCTCGCTCGTCGCGGCACGGTATGCTAGCACGCTCTAACCGCTTTAGTCTAGTGCGGATCATGCGGGCGAGAGGCGCGAGAGGCAAATGCAACGAGCCCAGCTGTAGTTCTCGCGAACCTGGTTCTTCTGCTTTGCCAGATTTCGTGTCGGGCCATGTGTTTCTGGACGCGTTGTGCTGTATGTGATTCTTTTTTGATGGATGTCGGGTATTGGTCTGGTATGACTTGATGGGGGCTGGTGGGTTGCGAGGTGTTGGAAGCGTTGGCTGACCCTTGATCGTCTCGGGGATAGTCTTTGCGACGGTCACGGCGGAGTTGCTTTGTTCCGATAGCTCTTGTGTATGTTTGGGAATAGGAAGATGGTGTGAGTTTGTTTCTTCGAGGCGCTGGTGCTGATTCAGGACTATGTGGAATTCATGATCTAGGATGAGCCACCACTGCCAGATAGTGGTGACACATCTTTTAGATTCGCAGCAGACCATGCACTCGAGCAATCCTACCTCGCAGACGGGATGTGGTACTGTAGTTTGGGCCCACAGGAGCATGTCCAGAAGGCTGAAGGCGAGGATATCACAAGTTCCATGACCCATGGCACACCCAACAGCTGGGCTAGCTTTATGGAAGACGCCTGACTGGATGCCTTGCTTGATTGCATGTGGAAGAAAGCCGATGGTCCATGTCTACACTGGTCGATCCGATTTGATGTGGCCGGATTGGGAAGAGCTCTGCTCTGCCCCCAGTTTTGGATTGTGCGATTGACTGTGGCAAGCCGGCTGAGTCCCTTGAGATGACTCAAAATACGAGTTGTCTTCGCAGCAGGACGTTGATGCATACTGAACGTAGATCATCGTGTCGGTGAGGATGTTGCGCCATGATGCTAGCAATTCCATCAATGAACCAACAAAGAGCAAGAATCATGCCAACTGCAGCAAATATCGGACCACGTTGAGCGAGACGTGTACAGGGGCGGTCCGTCACGCAATATCGCAGTCATGCGTCACTGTGACAAGACGACGCTGGCATGGTCAAGTGGCCGAGGTCAGCAACCGCCGACAGGAGAGAAAATGAAGGCCAAAAATGGTACTTTTCTGGAAGCGTAATTACAATATGTTTGGGTATCATCAATAGAATTCGAAAGGCCGCTATATCCACAGACCGGTTCGAGAGTCAGCACATCCGAGAATTGCAGGTGGATGGCCGATGTTGTTTTCGTCAATCAAATCAGATTCCTCCTCCGAACGCCGGAAATGCAGAACCATGTCATCTTTGCGTGACAAGGTACGGTTAGGACGAGTCGGACTGAACGGTTTGCTGTAGGATTTGTCAACGTGACTGTTGGAAAGAGCCGTGAGTAGGAGTGTTCTTACAGCCATCCAATCCATTCCCTCTGAAATGCCTCTGCCATCGATGGCGCTGCAGGCCACAATGGTCCAGTTCCTGTCCTTGAGTTCACCCAGGCGAAGAGCCTCGCTGATGTCACCTGCACCCTTAGCACCCGGTTGGTCTTGCTTGTTTGCGAAGACCAGCAAAGCAGCATCACGCAGTTCCTCCTCATTCAGCATGGTGGACAACTCATCGGCGGCGGTGGAGAGTCGGTCGACGTCTGTCGAGTCAATGACAAAGATTACCGCGGCGGTGTTGGCATAGTAGCATCTCCAGTATGGGCGAATAGAAGTCTGGCCTCCCAGATCCTGTTTTGTACGATTAAATCTTGAGCAGATTGCATCAGGTTGGCGCAGCGCATACCCAGACATTGAAGTTGAGGTTTTTGTAGTTCACAGACTCGACATTGAAGCCTATTGTCGGAATTGTCGTAACGACCTCGCCAATCTGTCAAAGAAAGCACATTAGTCCAGTACCTCAGTGGCGTGTGAGGGCCAAAAGTACCTTGAGTCTGTAGAGCAGAGTTGTCTTTCCGGCGTTGTCCTACACAGAAGGCCAGTCAGCCGAGTTGTGTGCTTGGAATGCGACAAGAAACGTACCAGGCCCAGAATCAATATCCTGATCTCTTTCTTTGCCCATACGAGTCGGGACAGTGTCGACAGGTAGCCACCCATGGTTTTTGATCCTGTGCAGTTGTAAAGGAAGGTTTCGTCAGTCGGGGGTGCGCCGGGGGTTCTGTCGTTGTCCGCTTCCGGTCTTTCTGCGCAAGCAGTTTGGACGTCAAAGGCTTGATGGTGTCGGCAGATACACTGATTCAGAATATGTAATCAGGCGCAAGAACCCAAAAGCAGCGCTGAATGAAGTTGTTGTTTACACATGGGTCAGGACAGATGTTCGCCAACAAACTAATCCGGCACTGACGTCGGCGGATTTCAAACAAGACAAACAGGAATTAATTTTAAGGAGACAAAAAAGGGCGGATTTGCTATTATGTACAATAACGATCCTCATTTAGGCCGAGTCTCGACCCCTGCGTACTCTCTGCCAGCAATGTAGTCCAGTGTGCGCTGGAAATGCCTCCTTGGGTTATCAAGACTCGAGGTGTTCTCGTTGGTGTTGAGGTTTGAATGGATCAGCTCAATCAGGCCATTCAGGTATTTTGTCGTCACCTATGTCCAATGGTCAGTCATGAATTGATGCAAATCTTGAGCACAACAACTTACGGCATCGTTCTCCTGGTCAAAGTAATAAACGTAGCGGTTGAGGATTTCGACGAACAGCTCGACCGAGACTGCCGTGTCCATGCAAGCATCAGCGACCCGCAAGGCACGCTGCAGACATTCGAGCACTCTCTTGCCATCGCGATAGAGCTGTTCTTCATCAGTCATGGCTCCGAGAACGTTGAAAAAATAGCTTACCTCCTTGCCCTCCTTATTCTCCTCGCTCTCCTCTGCGTTCTTCTCTACAGACCACCACAAATGACTGGCCAAGTAAACGGCACGGCATTGATCTGGTTTCTTGAGCAGCTTGCTGCCGTGAAGCGCACATTTGGTGATCAAGGTATCATAGTTCTCCCGACTGAAGTTGCGGGCTCCACTAAGGCTCTGAGCAACGACACAAATAGCCTGGAATTGCGCTCTGGAGTCGCTGATACTTTCTTCGTACACAGTGAATGCCTGTGCGAAAAACTCGTATGCAACTTCCTCAAACCCGCATTGATCTGCCACAGACCCACAGGAGATAAACAGGCGGAGTGCGAGATCAGGCACGCCTGCTGTCGAGACTCTGGTGTATAATGTGGAGATCAGGGTATGGCAGAACTTGTAGAGAGCTGAAGATTGACTTGACCAGTCGTCTTGCAAGTGTTCGCGTGCCTTGTAGCGACGCGCAAGCTTGAGCGAAGCAGTGATTAGTGCTGGAGTGGTATATTTGATCCGCTCGTTCCCTTGAGCATAAGCATCACGGGTGATTTGAAGTAACTAAAACATGTCAGTAACTTCGAGAATAGCCCACGCTTTTGTCAAACAAACCTTGAATTGGGTATTGCAATCCTCGCCACGGATCAGATGTACCAAACGCGCCAACCATCCTTGCTCCTCGACCGTTTCGTCGGTCTCAGCAGCAGCTCTGCGCACCGGTCCGCCGGGATAGCCGGAAGGCTGCTGCATACCCTCCTTTACAAGGACCTTGACAATTTCCAAAACACCCTGCAGGTTTTCGGGTGTAGCGATTCTGGTCTCGTTTCGCAGCAAGCTTCGGGCAACCTCTCCAGCAACCGATCGTCGAGTAGGGTATGGTTGGGCATGTAGGAGAGGAATGAAGCTTGGAATGGCAAGAGCGGTAAAAAGAGAAAAGTACGTCTTGACCGGAGCGAGCAGCAAGTTCAACAAATTGGCCTGAGAAGCTTGCGAATGGAGATCAGCAGAGTTTGCAAATCTTGTAACCTCCTTGTTGGCGTATTGGAATACTTGGTCGACGTATTCAAGTCGCTCTGGATAGATGTTCAAAGCGAGGTTTATCAGCGAGACAAGGAGAGCGGTGATATCCTGGATGGGCAGTCTCTGCATGCTGACAAGATGGATGACTTGTTCGTGGAATACCTCGAAAAGGCGCACATTGTCAGGAATGCCCCTTTGCTTCTTAGACTCGCCGTTGGCCTCAGCAGACTCCGTCTTGGTCGCCGCCTCTGTCGTGGCTTCCGATTCGACTTCAGCGGAAGGAGTGTCCTCTGGCTTTGAATCGCCATTTTGCTGGGTGGCTTGGTCATCGGCAGGGGCAGATTCAGAGGCAAGCTTGATCTTCTCCAGCAACCTAGTCGTAGCCTCGGTCTCGGCCTTTTCGCGGTCCTCGGGAGAATCAGACTCGGATTCGCGGGCGGCATAAGCGGACAAACGATCCATCAAACCGATGACAATACCCTTGACGTTGACGTGAGGGTTGAGGCGGGCGGTGGCCGAGAGAAACTGATCAAGGGTATGTAGGTGGAACTCGTCAGGAAAGACCTGAGTGATGACTTCGAGCAGATATTCCTGGGCAAGCACATCGCGGCATTGGACGACCTGTTCGAGCAAGGGCTGCAGAATGGACGACTTGTAGGCTTCGAGATCGACGAGTTGGCTGAGACGGACGAGATTGCTGCCAACAAGCAATTGCAGCTCCTGACGTTCCTTGGTGCGTTGCTCACGCTCCCTGGAGTGGCCTTGGTGCTGCAGTCTGACCCAAAGCTTGTTCATTTCCACAAAGTTTGTGAGAACAAAGTTGATGGAATCCTGGAGGTTGCCCTCAGGACCTTGTCCGAGACCGGTGGGCAGATGGTCCCTAGCTTGACCGCTCAGGTAGTAGCGGAGAAAGAGGCCACGGATGGGATGCTGGACACCTCTGCTCATCTCCATCATGTCCTTCATGATCTCCTTGACGGGCGCATCCTCGATGCCCATGTAGACGGTGCCGACAGTAATCATGAGGTACAGGCGGGGGACGATGTTGCCGGCATACTGGACGAGTTCGTACAAGTCGGCGAGGTGGTTGGTGGGGTGCGAGTCGCGGAGGTAGAGGGCCAGATGGCGCAGAGCGTCGAAGACGGACATGTAGAGCTCGTAGTACTGTTTGGGGCCGAGGCTGGAGGTGCGCAGTTCCGAGACGAGAGTAGAGCTGGATTCAAGTCAGCAGTCGACACAGACGTGGCAGCGGCAGCACAAGACGACTACGTGCCTGCACTTGAGGGCGTCCATGAGCTTGCCCGGCGTGTCGAGGCAGCGGCGCATCAGGAGCGTCTGCTGGCGCACGACGGTCAAGGCATCCTCCAGCAGCCGCGCCTGGTCCTCGACCAGCGGCGGTGATGCCATTGTCACTTGCGGGTTGGATTGATCTGGTTCGAGCGGCGGCGGCGCAATCAGACTCTCTTCTGTCGCATGACGACGCGATGCTTCCACCTCCGCGTCTACTCTACCGCAACGTACCCAATGATGTTGCTGCGAGCACGGGCCTCGTGCCTCGTGCCTCGTTTCCTCCAGCCCCCGATTGCTCCGACTGGTCCAGGCTCCGCGCTGCACGTCTGCCCGCTACAGCCTACAGCCTACAAGGTCCCTGTCTTTCTCTACAGCCTACAAGGTCCCTGTCTTTCTCTAAACGCAAACAAGCCTCTGCATATCCAAATGTTTACTTTGATTCGATCTCGATTATTATAATAATTACACCATGCACTATCGTGTCATCATCTTCGCTGCACGCTTGCCAGAAGTCGTCAGGATCCATCCCCCGTCATTATCAACCATCCTTTTGCCGTGCCATTCAGCATCCTTGTGTTTCCGACAAGACATCCACCCTATCCTAGTGCGAGGTCCCGTTCCAGCGGTGCCCTACTACGCTGGGTGAGAGGGTAGGAAAGCTCTTGATTGCGTACGACGTGTGCCACATTCCGTTGTCGTAGAAAGATGCAGTGGCTGCTGCCGCTGCCGGAACAACCGTCTGCGTCTGCACCACAACCACAGTCGAAGCCGGTGCTTCAGATGACGACGAGAGCACACTGGTTGCCAGTGTTGTGGGTTGGCTGCTGCTGGACAGCGTGACTGTAACGTAGTCGGTTGTGAGTGCTCCCCCAGTCACCTCGTACACAGTCGGGTTGACCGATGGTTGGCTTGTTTTGCTGCTGCAGATAGTCGTTGACGCTGTTGACGACGCAGCGCTGGTTGCAGGGTGTGATTTGGTCTTGTGCGAAGACGAAGACAGAGACGACTCTGACGATAATGACGAGGCTGTCGAGGATGGCGAGGTTGAGCTTGTTTCGGCCGAGGAGGGAGACGACGGTGATGATTTCGCACTCTCTGAAGATTTTGCAGATGCAGAGCTGGGAGTGGTCGTAGCTGCCTTTGTCGACGGGATGGCTGTGGTTACCTCCGTCACAGTCTCAACAGAAGAAACGGTTGTTGTTGGGATCGAGGACTCGGTCACAGTCTCAATGATTGTTTGTGAAACAGTTGTGGGTGCCTCGGATTCTATGACTGTAGAGACGACTGTGGTTTGTGCTGCAGCGGTGCTTGTCGCAGCAGAACCGCCATCAACATTGACAACCGCGTAGCTCACTGCAGGCTTGGGAAGAGCGTGGATGCCAGTGGCAAGACACGCGAGGGCAAGGGCGACCGAACGCATTGTCGGTATTGGAGGTGGTGATATGGAGTGGTAGTGGATGTGGAAGGAAAAGATGATCCTTTCTTGGGGGTGGGTTGATCGTGCAGGGGACGATGGAGAGAGAGAAGAGGCAGGGTAAAGATTTGAAAGTGGAAACTTAGCTGAACTGCGGTGTATGAGCAAGTGGGTCCGCATACTAGCCTGCCGAGTGCTGCTTATAACATGTTGGCTGGCATAGCGATGGCTGGTATCTTGGTGGCTGGGGTTACGGATTCGAGGAGGCTGGTATGGGCGCAAGGACCGTTGAACGTCGAATGCCAGGGAAACCGGCCAGCATTCCAATCATCTTGCTTCGTTACAGCCTTACTTCCAACATCTCCCATCAACGTTACACCGTTCGTCGCATGGCAAGCTCAACTAGGCATCATGGTATAGATGGTGCAAGAAGACGTCGTGGTGGAGGTTCATAGTCGGTTGCCGTGCTTCTCTGCCAAGAGCTGTGATGCAAGTAATGACACCCCCGCTTTGCTAACGGACATGTCGGTAGGCAGGTATCGAGTTGATGGACAGAGGTCCTGCCTTTTACATACCAGTGTGTTCGACTTGAACGCTGGAAGTTATTCGAACAGTTTTTTGTTCTGCTGCCTGTATATCGCAATTATCAACGCATCAACGCATCATCCATGTGAACCAGGTAGCCGAAACCACGGGGGGGTTTTTTTTACCACCCCAAGAAACCAAGGCTGTGTGCTTTGGCGAGCGAAGCTTTTCTCTGGACCTTTCGTCGACTTGGTCTTGGAACCAGAACTCTTATCAAAAACATGTGTATACATGCATTGCAAGCTTCATGTCTTGCGACTTGAACAACTCTTCGTCTTGGTAGATATTTCAAGTTTTGCTCACCCTCGAGGCTCGAGAAATTCTGGCCCGCTAAGATGCTAAACCTTACTAGTCGCAGTGGAGATCGCTGTATTCTTACTCTATCTGGCTCATATGCGGCAGAGGAAACACTGGATGAGCTGATAAGTACTGTAGATGCATCTCTTCTTTGCCTCTCCTCCTCTCTTCCTCAATCAGTGACTTTGCTTTGCTATTCAAAACCTCTTGCATTTCCGGCACATCACATCCCCCGGCACGTGAGTGAATTTCGAAGACCATGGCTTCAAACGATCCGGGTTTGGTACAAATGAGTGCAGACGCAGATGAACCTACCAAGGGAGCGTTGCATCAATCCAAGGATGGTCTTGAAGAGATAGAAAATCCAGTGGCGCCTGACCAGTTTGATGAGCGCCTTGAAACCTCGCGCTGGGAAATTTGGTGCCTACACATGCATTCAACATTGTGAGAAAAGCATGCTGATGAATCAGGTCCTGGTTCGCGTACTACATTGGAGCAAATGGCCTATCTCTGTTCAACTTCGGCCCTACCGCATTCCAAAACTTGTTGTATCAAAAGGCTGGAGACAGCGAGATACTTCGTTTCGCCGGACGTGATCGCACCATCAACTCGATTGTCCTTCTCACAAATGGCATCTCTTTCGCTATTCAGATCGTTCTGTTTCTTTTGATCGGCGCTTATGCTGATTTTGGCACGTTTCGATCGACAATCTTGATTGTTCTCAGCATAGCGGCCTATGGCATCGGCTTTGGATGGCTTGGAGTACACACAGCAGACAAGTGGCAAGCCGCTACTGGTCTTTATATCGTTGGACTTATAGCCTACCAACTCACTTTGACATACTGGACGGCGGCTTTTCCTGGACTCGC
This sequence comes from Aureobasidium mangrovei, assembly GCA_021014315.1. Taxonomy (NCBI): domain Eukaryota; kingdom Fungi; phylum Ascomycota; class Dothideomycetes; order Dothideales; family Saccotheciaceae; genus Aureobasidium; species Aureobasidium mangrovei. Next base: position 352,735 of record JAJJJQ010000001.1, on the reverse strand, counting down.
TCGTAACACCAGAGAGATTCGTGAAAAGGCACAGGCGTTCGAAGAGGGAGTCATCAGTCGAGAGGAGTATGATCACGCCGACAGCATGAAGAGAAACGAACTGTCGAACATGGCTTTCTACATTCAGTCTTGCGGCGAGATGGTCATTCTGGTAGGACAACATTTTTGCAAGACTATCAACAATGCTGACCAGCTCTAGGCCATCATCGTTGGAATCATGTTTGGGATGAAAGTTGACGTTTCTACAGCGAACAACAACTATGGTCTCAGTGTCCTGATAGCTTTCGCCAGTGGTATATGGCTGCTGCTCAGCATTCCCTGGTTCATAATGGAGAAGCGGAGACCTGGCTTGGGAGTCGACTCGTCAATCATAGCTGCAGGCGTGAAGAATCTCGGGTATGCCATTACGCAGATTTGGCATCTTCGACAATCCCTCTGCTATCTTATTGGATATTTTCTGCTGGGCGACTCGCTCAACACATCTGTGACGGTCATCGGTACCTTGCAAAATGCCGTGGTTGAGTACAACACGCTCGAGCTGACTTATCTTCTTCTTGTCGGAATCGCTGCTCAGGGTGTCGGAATCTACGCATTCTGTAAGTACGCTGGATCCATTCAATGTCATTTTGCTTACAAGGTCAGGGTTTGTCCAGAGACGATATGGTTTCTCCACAAAGACCATGTTCAGTGCAGTCGCAATTGGCATCATTCTGCTCGATGGCTGGGGCATGATTGGCATCTGGACACAGGTAACAAGGACAACCCGTTTGCATGGACAAGTGCTTATTCTCTTCAAAGTCATTCGGCTTCCACAACAAATGGGAATTTTGGGCCTATGTAAGAGTTTCCACGTCTCTCGGCTGATCCACGCTTCTTATTGATATCGTACAGCAAGTTTTCTATGGACTCTTCGTTTGCCCGTGGTACGCCTACAGCCAGACCATGATCAGCGAGGTAACTCCCCGGGGCAAGGAGTTTCTCTTCTTCTCGCTTTTCAGCATCGTTGGCAAGACTTCGGCATTTATTGGACCCCTCGTTTCGTCGGCCATCATTGATGCCTCGCCGTCGAACAACAACAGTTCACCCTTCTACTTTCTCTTCGCCCTCAGCTTGGTCAGCTTCTTGTTCATCTTCTTCTTTGTAGATTTGCGCAAAAGTCAAGCTGAGCAGGCAGAGTATCTGGTCAAAGAAGCGAAAGCTCGCAGCAAAGCTGTCTAGCTAGGTCTTGCTTCTGCTGCTGCCTTTGTTGTCGATCTGGAGTCAACATGGTGAGAGAGTACATCACAGGAACCGACAGATTTCACAGACGATGCCGTAACAAGTATATTTTTGGATATTTGTACAAAAGTTCATGCCTATTCTCTTACAACCAAGCTGGCCATTCCCATGCCGGTACCAATGCACATGCTGATAACACCGAGCTCTTGGCCGAGCCTTTCCATCTCTGGCAACAAAGTGGCAAGCTGTCTAGCGCCGGTGGCACCGAGAGGGTGGCCAAGTGCGATGGCACCACCCTTGGGGTTGACCTTGTCTTCCGAAATGCCAAGGGTGCGGATGCAGTGGATGGCCTGACTGGCAAAGGCCTCGTTGATCTCCCAGATGCCAACTTCGTCCTTGAAAATGCCGGTGTATTCGAGCAACTTGGGGATGGCGATGGCGGGTCCGATGCCCATCTCGTCAGGCTTGCATCCGACGACCTGGGTGCCTGCCCACTTTCCGATAATGTCCTTCTCGAGACCCAGTTGTGTGGCCGTGCTTCTTCTCATCATCAAGGTAGCAGCAGCACCGTCAGACACTTGACTGCTGTTTCCGGCCGTTGCGGTGCCATCAGGCTTGAATGCAGGCTTCATGCCTTGCAAGGACTCGGGGGTGCTCTTGGGTCTAATACCATCGTCCTTGGTGATTGTGACTTCCTCGGTGTTCTCGGGAACCTCGGGGTTAGGGTGCGACCTGGTCTTTACAGGAACAATTTCCTTGTCGAACAATCCGTCTCTTTGCGCCTTTGCTGCCTTTTGGTGCGAGTTGGCGGCGAAAGCGTCCTGGTCTGCTCTTGAAACACCGTATCTCTCGGCCACGTTCTCGGCGGTGAGACCCATAGACATGATGCAGTCCTTGGCATCCTTGACGGAAGTGTTTTTGAGTTCGTCCCAGAGTTGGGTGGGGATGGCACGGCTGCCGTAGTTCCTGGTCATGCTCTCCATGCCTCCTCCGATTCCGACGTCAATACTGCCAAGGGCGATCGAGTGAGCAATGCCGGTGATAGCCGCTAGACCACTTGAGCAGGCTCTGTTGACGGTCTGGAACGCTGCCGTCTCTGGGTATCCAACGTGTATGGCAGCCATTCTGCCAGCCTTGCTGCCGCCGAGTTCCGAGAGGACATTGCCTATTTGAATGTCCTGGATCTTTGCAGGGTCGAGGTTGGGGTTTGCGGCAAGCGTGGCCTTGAGGACATGTGCGAGCAGTTCATGGTCATAAGCATCCTTGAAACCACCCTTCTTCGCGCGAGTGACCGGGGTTCGGAGCGCGGACAGGATCACCACGTCGTTGGGTTGCTTCGAGAGAATGTTCTTGGCGCCTTTTTGGATGAAGCCGGCCATGGTGAAAATATGCAACAATCAACCGCAACACAGGAAAGAGGAGGAGGGGAAGAGGAAGGGAGAGGAACCAACAGGACTCGCCGCCGTCTTCGCCATGGCAATAACCCAGCTACTTGAACTTCTGGGGACCCTTTGCGGGGAGAAGACGGATGCGTTCTTCGGCACTCAGTCGGCAGTCTCACTCGGCCTCTTCGGCCTCTTTGCAGGTTACCTTCCGATGCCACAAGACTCGGAGACTCCAGTCGTGGTCGAATATCCATAGCCCTTCTTGCATTGTATACTTTTATTATATTATCATGATCAAAAGACGCTATTTGAACCTGGCGAATACTTCGAAACTTCATGCTGAACTTCCAAGTACACCACGACTTATGACAACAAACTTCGCTCGTTACCGCTGTACAGTTCCGAGTTTCGGCTTCACAGAACGGAACAGCACACTGGTGCAAGACGACGGGCTACGAAAAAGAAACGGTTCCTTGATTCCACACTGACAGAGAGAAAAGCGCTAGGTATATACAATCGACGGTGATTGACTGCCGGATTTCTGCAAATTAAACGCCATAAAGGGAACAATCCGCCCACCACAAGCCACGCCGCTGTGTTGTTTAAATACCAAGAGTGAACTCGACACCGACGTCGATGTCACGGGCTGTAACAATGTTAGAAAGAAGAAGCCAATTTGGAGCCTGGAAGAATAAAACTTACCCATCTTGACGACCTTTGAGAACTGGACAGCCTTCTCGGCAGCGCTCTGGAGGTCGTCGATGCTGAAAATCTTCAGGCCGCTCTCGTTGATGAGCTTGTGGGCCTGCTCCATGTTGGTACCCTGCAGACGGGCAATGATGGGAATTCTAAGGTTCATCGATTGCACGACCTGGATGAGACCAGTGGCAATGGCGTCGCAACGGACGATACCGCCGAAAATGTTGACAAAGATGGCAGTGACCTTGGGGTCGCTGGTGATGAGCTCAAAGGCACTTCTGATGGCAGCGGGAGTGGCACCACCACCAACGTCGAGGAAGTTGGCGGGCTGACCTCCGTTGAGCTTGATGATGTCCATGGTGGCCATGGCAAGACCGGCGCCGTTGACGAGGCAGCCAATGTCACCATCGAGCTTGATGAAGTTGAGGCCAGACTCGGCGGCCTTGACCTCGTCGGCGTCCTCCTGGGTGGTGTCGCGCCACTCGAAAACCTCCTTCTGTCTGAAGTCGGCGTTGTCGTCAAAGTTGAGCTTGGCGTCCATGCAGAGGACCTGGTGGTCCGAGGTCTCGGAGAGGGGGTTGATCTCGATCTGAGTAGCGTCCTTCTCCATGAAGACCTTGTACAGCTTCTGGATGGTCGAGGCAGCGTCGTCGATGCACTGAGGGGAGAAACCGAGCTGGGTAGCGATGGTCTTGGCCATGTCGTCGGTGACGCCCTGGTGGATGTCGACCTTGGTGGTGATGATGGCGTCGGGGTTCTCCTTGGCGACGGCCTCGATGTCCATACCACCCTGAGAAGAAGCAACAATGACGGGGCCCTGGGAGGCTCTGTCCATGAGGACGGCAAGGTAGAACTCGCGACGGGCGAACTTGCGCTCGACGAGGTAGACGGAGTTACAGATGCGGCCCTTCTCGCCAGTCTGCTTGGTGATGAGCTTGTGTCCAATCATCTCGTTGGCGAGGATCGAGGCCTCCTTGGGGCTGGGATTCATGTTATCATGGCGTAGAAAGAGGAGCGGGAGGGGGCTGCATACGAGTAGACGACTCTGACACCGCCCTTGAAGCCGTTGTCGAAGTGACCCTTGCCTCTGCCTCCGGCAAGGACCTGGGCCTTGATGACCATGTCGTCGCCAGCTGTATGCGGTCAGAAGCATGTCGTGTGCAGACAGATGGAGGGCAGCATACCAATGCCCTTGGCAACCTGCTCTGCCTCGGCTCCCGAGTGGGCAACATCGCCCTTGGGGACGCCAATGCCGTACTGGAGGACGAGTTAGCGGAGGCGGAAACGAGGGCAGCGAGCGACTTGCCGACTCGAGAAGCTTGGCGGAGCGGTACTCGTGGATGGAGAGGTTGCGTGTCTGCTGGAAGGCGGATCTGGTCACAGGCGCATGCTGGAGTTGATAACAAAGTCAGTTGCGGTCGGCGAGGGACTGGCGCAGCAGCAGCAGCGGGCGCAGCGGGCGACGCACCTTGGCGGCCTTGAGCGCAGAAGCAACCTGCCTGCTGCGAGCGAGCTTGAACATGGCGAGAGATGTGGGTGGAGGGGAGAGGCGAGGCAGAGGGCCGAGTTTGCTGGGAGCTTTCTTTCGCTGCCCTGCTCGCTCGCTGCGAAGACGCCTGTCTCTCCCGACAATCTTCGCGCCAAGCCACCACTCCGTTGCTAACCGATCACTTTTCGGCGCCTCGGCCTTGCTCATTCCACTCTCAAACAATTCCACAATGTCCAACAACACTGCGCCCAGTGATGCCGATGTCATCTTCAATCGCGCCAACGTGGCCCTTGCCCGCAGCCAGGCCTTGATCCAGTCGTGGCTCCCTCCCAAGACGACCGACGAACTCGCCGACTCCAAATCCGAACAAGAGTTGCTGGACGAAGATGATCAACTGTTCAAACCCACACCAGAGCTGTGAGCACTGTCGCTTCCTCTGCCGCAGAAAGAGATGGACTGAGAAGAGCGTCTAGCCTTGGACTGGGAGCCTCTGTGCCCGATGCCGACGACTCATTGTTCAAAAAGAGATCCGCCGCCTCCAACGACAGACTGCTGGAGCAGCTGCTAGGCAAGAAGGCCGCAAGGGGCCACAGGGCCACCGTCAAGGCCCAGCCTAGCCAGAAAACACCCTTGAACCACAAGACACTCCCTGATCACAAAGACGATGACGATGATGATGATGACCAAGATGAAGGCAGAGCGAGCACGGTTGCCTCCAGCTCTGCATTGAAGAGAAAAGGACACGCTCCTGCAAAGTCTCGCAACGGACCAAGCGCCTCGCGCAATCAGGACAAGGTACGGCCAGGCGAGCAGTCATCGGGAGACGAAGAGGATCCAAGACCGACCAAGAGACGAGCCGGCACCTACTTAGATCAATTGCTTGCCGAGAAGGCGAGCAAGAAGAAAAAGAAGCAAAAGAGTTGATCTGTTTAGTTGGCATCGTCTAGCTATCCATTGTTTTTGACCTACGTGCATCTGCTCTGCTGCCTTGTTCCGTTTTCAATCCAAGTCTTATGAACCAACACATGCTATCACGGCATGACTTGACATTTTCGGGACATGTACAAGTGAATAAGACAAAAAGAACTCAGAGGTGAAGCTATCCCAGTTGGCAACAGTAAAAGTGCATCAAAAAGGCAAACCGTTTGCATGTGTCACATGTCGAAGGGATGACCCTGTCTGAGCATGCCAACTCCGCAACAGCTGGCAGCACCAATTCGAGCTCCAGATCGCAGCGCGGAACCGACCCCTTTCCTATTCATACCACCACATCAATCATCCACTCGATTCAAAATGGCTGTCCGCAACAAGTACTCGGTACTGCTACCGACATACAATGAGAGACGCAACCTCCCCATCATCACATGGCTGCTGAACAAGACATTTACCGAAAAGTATCCCCGCCAACCAACACACTCGGCGCATTCCAATTGTGATGCTAACAAGACCGCGCAGCAACCTCGACTGGGAACTGATCATCGTCGACGACGCCTCGCCCGACGGCACCCAAGAAATCGCCAAACAGCTCATCAAGGTCTACTCTCCCGAGCGCATCAAGCTGCAGCCGCGAACTGGCAAGCTGGGTCTCGGTACCGCCTACGTCCACGGCCTGCAGTATGCCACCGGCAACTTCATCATCATCATGGACGCCGACTTCAGCCACCACCCCAAGTTCATCCCCCAGATGATCAAGAAACAAACCGAGAATGGCGCCGACTACGACATCGTCACCGGAACCCGCTACGCTGGCGACGGAGGCGTCTACGGCTGGGACCTGAAGAGAAAGTTCGTCAGCAGAGGCGCCAATCTCTTCGCCGACACGGTGCTCAGACCCGGCGTCAGTGACTTGACCGGTAGCTTCAGACTGTACAAGAAGCCCGTTCTGCAAGAGGTCATCCGCAAGACCGAGAGCAAGGGCTACAGTTTCCAGATGGAAATGATGGTCAGGGCAAAGGCAATGGGTTTCAAGGTTGCCGAAGTCCCCATCAGCTTTGTCGACCGTGTCTTTGGCGACAGCAAGCTTGGCGGCGACGAGATAGTCAACTATGCCAAGGGTGTCTTCTCGCTTTGGCTGAAGGTTTAGTTCGAAAAAAAAATATCGTTCCATTTCCATTCGGCGTTCGGAGCAGCAGCTTGTGCTGCATGGGGAGCGGGTTACCACGGTCTTGACAGTTTCAGCTTCGTTACTTTCTATCCTTTGATACAGCTTCGATTCCAACTTCAATTCTGCACGATATATGCGCAGCTCATTCAAGACGAGTTCCAATTCCAAAATCCAGAGGCGATCCACCATTTGCGACATGCAAAAACCTAAAGGGAACAGGACAATGCTCCACTGGGAGCACAATTCATGTCTGAAACGACTAGACTCTCAATGGCGGAAATGCCATATCGCGTGGAGCTTCTAACATCTCTATGGCTCACATCGAGTGGCTACTGCTACTGGAGAGTGTAGAAAAGCTCTTAGCCTACCTGGGCTGCTGGTGCCAATCCCTTCCTTCATGTCCCTAAGCTTCATAGACGTGACAACACTCTATCGAGATGCACATGATCTAGCTACGGTCGAACACTGGCAGGTAGAAGCATTGGCTTCAGATAGCAACAGCGACATGAGACTTTTTTCGGCTCCTATAAGACGCTCCCTGTAAGCCAAAGATGTACGAGTTGCGATACTCTGAGATTAACCTCACTGTGAATCTGCAGAGGTTGAAAACTGGTGGGGATTCATGCTGCTTGTTTCATCAATCTCGACAATATCATGCCCTCGCCACCATTTTCTGTTCCAAGAATTCTGTGAATGACCCCTCGATACTGGCCGAGAACTGGATATAGCGTGCCATGGCCACACTCTTGGGCAATGGACAATGCTCAACAACGGCCTCGACTTCGATCTTGTCCAGTCCCTTGACTGCCAGGAGGTCTCGTATCCATTCCATCCCGTCCATGTTCTTGATCAAGTCGAAGTGTTCCGGTTTGAAAGCCGGCACCATGTCCCATCCATCCAGTCCCGGCTTCCCGGCAACGATGCCGAGTGACAGCGACTTTAGTCGGCCAAGTTGACCAAGGCACTCCATGGCAGTGGCCCACTCGGCGCGATCAAACTCCTTTTCATACGGCAGAGCACGCTTGACGAGTCGTATTGACCGCACGCAGTTACGAGCAGACGGCGTCAGATCCGTGAGAAAAGCAACAAGTGCCTCGATATGCGTGTCGAAGTCGAAAGTGTGGTTCGAGTACAGAACCTCGACTGCTTCTGCGTGGATTTGCGTGTTTGCGAGCAGTAGAGATGTCTGGATCCCGGCACTGCTGAGGGGGAAGTATGTCGTGCTTATACACCGCGCCCGCATGCTGCCAGAGCGAATGATGAAGGCGCTGCGTGCATGTTTGGGAGCACGCATTCCATAGCTTCCTGGGTCTTCGGCACGAATGCAGATAGTAGAGGCCTCAGACTTCGGATCACTAGGTCCCCTTTCATAGTCGTGGTAGTCTGTGGGAATAGGCAGGAAACCGGGTTTATTCGTGTTCACGCCGACACATTGAGGATCATGGAGTAGCAACAGTTTGTAGATGTCCAACCTCAACTCAGCAGGCAATCGCAGAAACGGGAATTGGGATTCAGAGGCATTCATGATCGGCGATGGGGAAAAACGTAGGTAGACTGGGTGTTCGAAGACTTATGAAACGGGGGGACACAGCGGACTCTTAAGTAGCCTCAAGGTACATCGATGGCGGTATCTGGGAGCCGCCAAAGGATAAAAGAGCCAGTGGCCGATGAGAGAGAAAATGACGGCCTTCTTTCCTCTTTTGCCGTGACGAGGGCGAAAAAAAAAGGACCTTGATGATAAAAAGGTACCGCGCAACTGGCACGTCATGCATGTCTGCGGCTCGGCCCGTTGCTGCGATCTGACGATTTTCCCCATCACATGGAGTCTTCCCCATCACATGGAGTCGTACTCATGTGCCGGAGGAAGAATGACAGGGTGAGTGATGTGGTCGCCCGGGACGAGGCAGTGGTCCAATGACGGAGTAAAGACTGGCTCAGGGCGTCACGATGAGGCTCATTCAGTCTTGTCTTTGTCCAACAGTCATGTCCATGGTACATGTATAAGGTCCCATGCAGATCGCAATAAAAGATTCAGCGAAACTATGGTGCCGGCTTGTTGGGATTACGACGAGTCAGACTTTGAGAATGAGTTGAATAGTGTCACAATGTTGATGTCCTTATCACCTCTCTTACCAAGTCGCACTTGACGAGGTAACGAGTAAATCGCTGACCCTGGCAAAGAACGCAATCTGATGAGACATCGCACACTGTATTGGAAGGACAGTTGCCTTATCACAAACCCCTACATAAAACCTTGAAAGAACAAAGAGTTGCACGCACTGCGTGCGGAAATACTGCTGTTCAGGTGTACTTGAGAGAGTAGTTACAGTCGGAGTGTCAGTTTCATGAGATTGGTCGAAGGCGGGTTTTGCCCAACATCTCTTTGTACACAGAACCGACCTCACACGAGTGGCCTCTGCAGCTTCCATCTCCCGTCGAGCCAATCTATTACATCCACCATGTCGGTGCAATTCACGAGACCGGCCCTCTCTCTTTTAGTGGTCATGCCACCCATCATCTCGGCCAGATGATGCACCACGAGCTCGTGTCTCATTCCGCCCTGAACAGCATAGTGTATGAACTGGCTCACAGCTTCCAGCGGCGTCTTGTCAAAACCCGCAAAGAGGCAGGGGTTTTCTAGGAGACCTCGAGCTGCCATGACACCGTCAACACCAGTCTCCTTTGTGATGCGGTGGGCGTCCTCGAGAGAGTATACATCGCCATTCGCCAGCACCGGTACCGTGGTTTGTGTCCTCAGTACCTTGATCGCTTCAAAGTTGGGTGGTGTCGATGAACGCTGGTTGCGTAAACGTCCGTGGATGGTTATGTAGTCCACGCCCGCAGCTTCTACCGTTTTGATGAACCTGACGGTCTCACTGAAAGAGAATGTTAGCGAGGCAACAGAGCAGAGAGAGTTATTAGTACCTCAGGTCTGGATGGATTCGAATCTTGCAGCTTACACTCTTGCTGCTTCCAAGTCTTTGCTTCGCCTCTCTTATCATGGCGGCAACCTTTTCAGGGTTACTCATCATGCTGCAGCCAATCCCTTCCTTCATTGCCCATGACTGTGGACAGCCACAATTCAGGTCGACACCATTGACCCACGGGCCAATCATTTCTGCAGCTCGTGCAAACTCTGTCGGATCATTTGAAGCGAATTGAGCGATCACTGGTCCCTCGCTAGGATGAGTGCTGAAGTCTGAAGAGCGTGCAACCGGATGGCGGATGAATCTATGCGCGAAGGTGTGAGTTGTTTGTGTTTGAGAGGGCTCCTCTTTTTTTACGTGCTGAGCTCGAGAAGAATGTTACAAAAAGGGTAGATAAATGAGGAATCGCAAAGATAGGCGTGAAAACACACCGGAAGTACCTACTCGTGCGCAAGGATCATGGGCGTATACGTCAAATCAACCTTGTAGTCCTGGACTAGCAGTCTGAAGGGCAATTTACTATATCTGCGTGGGCGTGAGAAAATCCGCAAGATATAGGACACTTCCTCCTAAGTGTTCATACCTAACCATAGGACCAGACACTCAAGAAACAGTGAGCATTGGGAAGACATTCAGATGTATATTGTCGTCGTCTTACCGTACAAAGGCCTGCCCTCAGCCTTGGCCGTATCGAACAAACTCAGAGGACTAGACGTCAGAATGTCAGCTGAATCGCGGCGGGGGGTCATTCGAGAAAACCCACTGAACATCCCGAGGCGAGCTAGTTTTAGCAGCGACCATGGTTAAAAGGCCTTGTCTTTGTGATTTGATAGTATCATTCGCTCATGCGATGAAAGTTGTGAGAGCAAAATGCTTACATAATCAGGTTCGCGCGGGAACATGAACGTTGCGGAACAGGCGTGAATCTCGTCTAATAAGTAACATGTAGTTCTCGGGATAGATATAATGGTGGTATCAAATCGCTATTAAAGGAAATTTAAAGCGCAAAATTCTCGTAATGCAAGGCTCCCCTAATCCTGGTCGCGACGACCGCAATAAAACCCGTGACGCCAGCGCTCAATGCATGTTCAATGAATCATAAGGTAGTGGATCGCTAACCCTCAACTTCGCCTTCCTCACTGCCGTGACTCTCGACTGTGCGAGGAGGGACAGCGAGGGCCGAAGCAGGAGCGGCAGACTCAGATATGCGTCTCTTCTTGGCGTCTCTGTCGTCGTAGAGCGGATCGAGTTGACTCCTCTTGCTTCCATGGCTGGCGGTGGTGGTGTCTTGGTGCAGCAGGGGTGCAGAGGGACTGGTGATGGCCTGTTCACTACTCAGCCTCGTGGCATCCCAATCCGAGTCTTGGCCATCGAGACGTACATAGATACTTTGACCGCCCTCATGACCAGGCTTGATGGGGACGTGTTCGTAGTTGGCAGCCATGTAGTTGCATGCCTTTAAGATTTCATGCAGCGAGACATGTTGTGTCTCCCACCACGGGCGGCCGTCTGGCGAGTCGGGGAAAGCTACATTGCAGTAGCGGGCGGCGGAATAGAGGGCAGCAGCAGCGATGGTGTGACTCGAGCACAGCAGACATAGCTGGGTGATGTTACTGTCAGTGACAAAGGCCCAGGCAGCGTTGCGCAACGACTTGTTGTGGTGGACGTGGTAGAATTTGAGCATCTCGTAGAGCTGTTTGTGAGGGGCGTCGATGGTGAGATCGAAACAGAGCATCTCGAGCAGGACGTCTTCGTTCAGCAGGATGGTGTCACGCCATTTCCAAAAGTCCTTGCTCTGCTCGTCGATCAGCAGGTTGGGGTTCTTCTGGGCAACGCGACAACAGGCAACGACCAAGTCCTTCATTTTGCGACACGACTCCTCGACCTTTGTGGCAAGGAAGAGGGCAGTGGCGCCGAGGGTGTAGTGATGGAGGGCTTTCTGGCCCGGGCGGTCGACGAGGCTCACGCGCATGAGGAAGCGGTTGAAGAAGATGGCGGCGGTTGACAGGGTGAGCTCGGGCAGCTTGAGCATAACGCCGACTTGACGGATGAAGTTGATGCCCTTTGCGCGCAGCTCTTTTTCCTTGTCCGGGGCCATGCCGTCCTGCACGGAGGGCGTGTGCAGCAGCTCGTGCTCAGTGAAGAGCCATTGTGCTTCGACTTCGGCGAGGATGCGATCGGGCGATTTTGGTCGCTGGCGGGCAGCGGGTTGGCTGGCGGGAAGGTGATGGCTGGATGAAGGCGGCGGCGGCATGGCGGCGATGCGGTCGGCGAGGGGCGGAGTGACGAGAGTGACAAGGGCGGCGGGTGTCAGTGCAGGGTTGATGTCGGGAGATGGGATTGCAGAGGCAGAACCATGGCAAACGCGACTTGTCGATTGTCGCTGCTGCCCGTCACAATCCGCCGAGCCTCCTGCTGCCGCTGCTGCTGCTGCTGCTTCGGCCCGGCCCGACGGGCGGTGAACGCGGTCGAGCCCTTTGCTGTTCTTGCCCTGCTGGTCGTCTTTGTCCCCCCCGCAGTGCCTCACCCAGCCCGTTTTTCCGTTCACTCCCGTCTCACATACCGCAACACCGCAGACATGCCCTCAGGTCAAGGCAGTATGTATCTTTGCCCTCGCCCTTTGCTTCCACAGCTAATCCGCTTGCAGACGGCACCAAGCCCATCCACAGTGCGTAAAACGCCCTCGCCTCGCTCGCTCGCTCGCTCCGTCTCCCGCTATTGCCATCGCATTCCTGCTGACTGCTTTCTCTTTCAAGACAAGAAGCCCAAGAAGGCTGCCAAGGATGAGGATGAGGATGACGTCGCTTTCAAGGCCAAGCAGGCTGCTGGTGCGTGAACAGCCCTGCACCCAGCTCATACCCTCTACTCCCACTGACTCGCTTGCAGACAAGAAGGCTCGCGAAGAGATGGCCAAGAAGGCTGCCGGAAAGGGCCCCCTGAGTGTTGGCGGTCAGGGCATCAAGAAGAGCGGAAAGAAATAATCCTGTCGCCCCCATCATCCACTGGCGTTCGAAGGCTCGATACATACCCCCTTTTTTTTTTACACGAGCAATCATCACGTTCTGCATTTGCACCAGACCATCCCAAGCATTTTCGGAGAGAAGCCTCGTAATCATTTGATGCACGCGTCGTGAGGGTTCGAGAAGGCTTCCCGTGACTCAAACCATATTCCTGCCACATAGGTTGCGAAAGCTCATCTTCAGACTAGAGCAATGAAAGAGGAGCACAAATCTCCATGCCAGTGTCAACATTCGCACATGCGTATAAGACAGCAAACACACAGCCTCCTTGGATCAATCGGTAACGCGCCTGAGCCACAACCCTGTACCGTGACCATCAGCCTCCTCAGCCTTTGCTCTGGCCCTGCTCAGCAAGCGTCCGGCCTCGAACAGCTCCTTCTGAACCTCATCCTGCCTGGTGCGCACCTCGGCCATTTTCTTGCGGTTTTCGCGCCGCATCCGCTCCGAAACATCAATTGGGCTGGCCGCCTCCACCTTCTCTAGCTCCTTCAACAGCTTCTGCATGTTTGTCTTCTGCATTTCGAGCGACTCTACCCGCGACGTCAACTCCCCGACGTGGTCGCTCTCCTGCTTCGTTTTTGGTGGCTCCGGAAGAGCTTTGTCGTGTGCCGCTCCTCGTACCTTTTGAACGTTACGAAGACTATCGTGTCGCTTGGGCAACACCACATCTCTACCGGGTACTGGGCGCCGACGTGACATGATTGAGCTTGCATACACGTTTGGTGGGCTAGAAGGGGATGTGTCTTGCTGGTATGTCATGTCTGTGCTGGCCGTCGTCCAGCTGAACCGGCTGTCTGGCTCCCGCATCATAGTTTCGCCTGCTCTATGCGACATGGTCGGGGAGACGCTGCGTTCAGTGTCCGCATATGTGGTCCAACTGAAATGGCTTCTGGACGGCTCAATTGCTGCTTGCGTGACTGTTCTGGTCGAGTCGTTGCTATCGGTCGAACGCCGGACTGGCGCGTCGGTATCGTCGTGGTTCTGGTCTTTCACTTCGAGATGAAGATCCTCGAGAGACGGCATCTTGTTCGAATGGCCGAGAGGAGGCAACTGTGGTGGTGGGGTCGGTAGAGCTTCCGGCGCCTTTTTGGAAATGTTCAATGGCAACACGGGATCCATTGTCTCAGTCTCATCATATATGCTCGATGCGACTGATTCACGTACGTTTCGTGTCTGTGAGTTGAACGAAGCTAACGAGCTTGAGCTGCTGTTGCTGCTGAAGCTTGAACTGGCACGAGACATGTCTGACATGTTCTTCACCGCTGTGTATTGACCCGGCAGATGCAGCTGACCTGTGTTATGACTGGGCTCAGCAGATACAGACCGAACGCCGAACGCTCCCCGTCCAAACCTGGCTGCTTTCTCGGCGAACGTTGTCTTCTTTGGCTTGGAGTTGCCTCCTGTTATGGAGACTTGTACCCCAAACCTCGAATCACCAGATCCATACGGTCTGTCGAAAGCCGATGCCTCATTTGGTCTGTGCCTTGGTCTGTTCGTAGCTTCCAGTTTGGCCGATGCGGCAGACTCTTTGTTTGAAGCTGAAAGATTCTTGAACAACTTGCCAGAGAACAAAGACTTCGTGGATGTTTTGGTATGGAGCTCTGGCTCGCCCGAGATTTGATCATCGTCGAACCCGTATGAACGGACAGATCGAGTCGTCGATCTTGTTCCTGGTCGAGAACTGTAGCCGGCTTGTGTACAGGCAGCTGAAGAAGGTGCAAGAAGTCCATCGTTGAAGAGCGATTCTTGCGAGCGGGTAGAGGGTCGACTGCTTACAATCAGCTATGGCTTGTGAAGGATTAGAAAGGCACTCACGAAGGTCGAGAGGCCATACCACTCAATTCAGCATGTTCATCACGTACAGAGTGGCCCATTGCATACGAGGGCAGAGCTCTGCAACGAGCGCAATAAGACTGTATTCAGATGGCTATGCCAAGTTAGCAATGCTGCTAGGGAGACCGAAGGAAAACACAAGAAACAAAGGAAAGGTGATGAAACAGGGTTCGGGGAGAAAAGAGGCTCCGCAGCATATGATCTGCACCGTCCGACCAGAGAAAGGTTTATGGAAATCAAGAGTGTCCTCCACTGCTGGAGGACTGTTGGCTTCCTGAGCTGCTGGAAGACGAGCTGCTGGAAGACGAGCTGCTGGAAGACGAGCTGCTTGAGGATGAGCTGCTTGAGGATGAACTGCTCGAGGAGGAACTGGTTGAGACCCAGCTGCTGGACGATTGACTACTCGAAGAACTGCTGGACGAGCAGGTGGACCACGAAGAGGACGAACTGTTGGAGGATGAACTGCTCGATTGTTGTCCAGAAGACGAGCTGCTTGATTGTTGCCCGGAAGACCAACTGGCGGATTGTTGTCCAGATCGTTGTCCAGAAGACGAGCTGGTCATTTGTTGTCCGGAAGACGAGCTGCTTGATTGTTGTCCAGAAAACCAGCCGCCTGATTTTTGCCCGAAAAACCAGCTGCCGGATTGTCTAGAAGACCAGCCACCTGATTTTTGTCCAGAAGACCAGCCGCCTGATTGTTGCCCACCACCTGATTGTTGTCCAGAAGATGTTGTAACCTGCTTGCTTGAGGAGGATTGTTTATCAGTGGATTGCCTGCTGTTCCAAGCAGACTTCCACGAGCCTCCGAAGGAAGATGGAGTCTGATTAGTTGTCTGCATAGACTTCTCTTGCCGCCGAATATCGTTGGCTGCCATCAGTGCCCCTCCTACGTTGAGCGTAAGAAGGCTTACAAGAAGTGTCCCAACCACCTTAGGCATGTCAGAACCCGCCAAAGCGCTCGAAATTGCTGGAGCAAAAGGAAGAAGCATGTGAGCTAGCCGTATGTCCTCAGCAGTTGGTGAGTCGTGGCCTGAAGTTGTGGATTTTCGAGGGTTCGGATCTCCCTTTGCTGGGTTTCCTGTTCCATGTTGACCATTTCCATTCATAGGCTTGGAAGGAGAGCCAGCGGTAAGCTGGGAGGGAGGCGAATTCCTTGGTTTCAGAGAAGTTGCCTTGGAACCGTGAGGAGTTGATTGGGCTGGCTTCTTTGACTTGAAAGGGTTGTTGAACAACGGTTTGTTACTTCTGCTCATGGGTTTGGAAGAGGAAGCACCTTGAATCTGGGGAACAGTCTGAGCCAACGGTTTACCATCGCCACCCGCAGGCTTAGTTGTCGGTTTACCATCGCTTCCCATAGGCTTTGAGGGCGAGCTACCTGAAGGCTGAGTCGCCGGTTTACCATCGCCACCTGTAGGGTTTAAAGGGGTACCACCCGGATGTTGAGAGAGAGGCCGAGTATTCGGCTTCTGGGAAGTCCCCTTGGGGCCATTGGGATTTGTTTGTGCTGGTTTCCTCGATTTGAATGGATTCTTGAACAATGGTAGCTTTGGTTTGACTGACAGCTTGGGAGACGACTTTGGCTTATCAACAGGTTTCGGCTTGTCAACAGGTTTTGAGGGTGGCTGCTTGTTTGTAGGCTTCTTCGGTGCCGTCGGTGGAGGCTTGACCGAAGATTTTGGTCCTGGCTTTGATCCTGCTGGAGGCTTTGCTTTGGGAGCGGGCTTCTTTGCAGGAAGACTTGGTTTTGAGGGTGGCTGCTTGTCCAGGGGCTTCTTCGGTTTTGTTGCCCCTTTTGCCGGAGGCTTCTTGTCAGGCGCTTTGACAGGACCTTTTTTGGCGGCAGGCTTCTTTGCAGGTGGCTTCTTTGCAGGTGGCTTCTTTGCAGGTGGCTTCTTTGCAGGTGGCTTCTTTGCAGGTGGCTTCTTTGCAGGTGGCTTCTTTGCAGGTGGCTTCTTCACAGCGGGCTTCTTTACAGCGGGCTTTTTTGCCGGTGGCTTCTTTGCAGGGGGCTTCTTTGCAGGGGGCTTTTTGGGCTTGACAGGTGGTTTCTTGACCGGTGGCTTCTTGACAGGCGGTTTATTGGGCTTGACGGGCGTTTTCTTGGGCTTGACAGGAGGCTTCTTCGGTTTCTTGACGGGCGGCTTTTTCGCCGGTGGTTTCTTTGGTGATTTCTTCTTTGGGAGCTTGACAGCTTTCTTGCCGGGCTTCTTGACCTTTGGTAGTTTGACGGCCATGGTTTAGGGATGGAATGGTGCCCGATGCAAACAAGCGAGTTGCAAATGGTCCGGGATAGGAATGTGGAACGGATGTCAAAGGAAGCTAGAGGGAATAATACTCGTGGACGGGCAACGCAGAAACAGTATAAGAGTGAGAGAGATGTTGGGAACTTACTGAGGTGGAGGAAGCACCCAAAGGCTTTCACGAGCGCTGTGATGGAAGGTGCAATGGATCCGGGTTGGTCGAGATATCCTTGAACTGGATTTCAGAAAGAGCAGGCGTCTGAGGAATGTGTACAAAAGAGAAAACTGCAGGTTGAGCGTGAACCGAAGCTGACCGGCCGGCGGTATAAACAAAACAGAACAAGACCTGGGCAGGCAGCAAAAACAAAAAAAAAAGGTTACAAGTCACAAACCAGTCACGACGTCAAGCAGGTGGTCACTGTAGCGGCAGAAGTTGTCCATCAAGGAGTCAAGGTATAAAAGATCCAGGAGCTTGATAGATTATTCTAAACTTCGCGACAGCCGCCACAACTTTGGTGATTACGCGCATGGCTGTCCGTGTTTCATATTATGGCGCGTTTCAGATTTGACCTCGCAGTCCCAAACCATTGGAATTGCATGGACCTGTCAGGTTGACTTTGTGGTCCTGAGCCGGTGTTGCAATGCTTGTATGAGAGATGGTCATAACAAACAACACATCCAGGACGAACCAAGTGCCACGACAGCGCAGCTATGTCGTGGTTACAGGCGAGTCGTGCCCAGGCTTGTGACATCTATTTCGGGGATTCACAGCTACTGTAGATTAATGGCGGCACATCCTAGGCTTGAGTGGTCGAATAATTATAGCAATTTGTTTGGCCTTGACCAACACCCGACAACCGATGAGCCAAGATCTTTCTTCTTGCCGTTCGAGGAGGTGTGACATGGTCACCATAGTCTAAGGATGATTGGGCGGTCAATGGTAACGAAAGATGCTAGAATCCTGGCAGGGTGGTTGACAGGAAGCAGAGATGTCATCGCTTGCTAGTGAAAGAGCGGGCATGAAGCAATGATGTGCAAGGGGGTGGGAAAAGATTGGCGAGCACGGAAGGAGCGTTTGCATGACGCCGAGCCGAGAGCGGCGGCACTTGAGCTCTCCCCACAGTTCACGGCCAGTCAGCCCACGGCCATAGCAAGACACTCCTCTTCCATTCTGCAGGTCACCGTTTTGAATAATCAAAAGTGACGAGACGCCGCGTGTCAAGATCCCAATCATGGCCGACGGTATGCATCAACGTGGGCGCAAAACAACCTGAGCGATGGTACTGATCCTCATGCCAGAAGCATCACCTCCCCCAGCGACCGAAGTGTACGTCTTGCCGGCGAGTACTTGTACCTCCATGCTAAGAGCAGATCAGTGCATCAGTCGCAACCCCCATCAACCTCATACTCCTTGCGCTCTTCATGGTCCTGGCTTACTACCGCCTCAAGCCCAAGACTGCCCCTACCCTGCCAACTCCTCCGGCGCCGACTGTCTTCAAAACCTTCACCCCACCTGAGCTTGAGCCCTACAATGGACGCAACAACATGCCTGTATATCTTGCTGTTCGTGGCAGAGTCTTCGACGTGACTCCCGGTCGAAACTTCTACGGCCCCGGAGGCCCATATGCCAACTTTGCCGGACGCGACGCGAGTCGAGGCCTGGCTTGCGGCAGCTTTGACGAGGACATGCTAACTAAAGATCTGAACGGACCCCTCGACACTCTGTCAGACCTGGGCGATGAAGAGATGGAGGCACTGAGAGGTTGGGAAGAAAGGTTTTCGGAGAAATATCTCGTCGTCGGCAAACTTGTTCCCGTCGGCAGTGACGAAGCAAAGGATGCCACTCAGGCCGAAAAGCTCTAAAAGCACGCAGAGACTGCAACTTTGTTGTACTGATGCTTCAAGAATAACGATGCTATGGACCACCTAATTGTAGCACAATCGGATTGACCTTGATACGAATCTGACCGCCTTGTTCTGCCTGACGTCCTGCATTCGTAAAACACTCACGAGTAGTAACCCTCCGCCTAATTGATATTGACATTCGTCAGCCATTGTTTCATTGGCATTGCCCACTCCAGTCTACCACGGAAGATTGAAGAAACCTCGACGACTAGTCGTGGAGCTGGTCGTAGGGGTGGCCGACGAAGCTCCGACCGTCGAGTGTGTTTTAAAGTGGTGGTGACGGAAGCGATGGTGCGAACTCACAGAGCGTGCCTGGAGACTGGGCGATACACTTGAGACATCGGTCGCAGTCTCGCTTGCCACATCAGACCACTGCGAAGCAGAAGTCGGTGTGGTTGAGACTGTGACTTCGTTGGTCGTGTCGATGGAAGTTGCTTTGGGAGTGGGGGCAGCCGCAGGCGTGGCAGAAGCATTTACACTCGCAGAGTTCGAAATAATTTCTGCTTGTGGCTGAGGCTGAGGCTTCTCTTCATGAGACTCGGTCGGCTCGGAACCATCCATATCGTCATCGTGATTGGCAGTACTTGGGTATTCGTATTCTTGCTCGACTTCATCGACCGGGTAGTATCTCGTGTCATCGTATACGTCGTCGAAGTGTTGTCCCTGGTAGTCAAACTCTTGTTCAAAACGCCTGACATGGTGGGCGTCATCTGTGCCAGGGCTTCCATAGTGATAATTGAAATACTGCGGCTCCTCAACTGAGCGAGCATCGTGTTGGTAGTATGGTGCTGGGTATTCATCGTCTTCTGGGGATCTAGCATGAAGGTTGCCCCTTTCTTCGTGATAAGACTCGGGGCTCCACTCATGTTCGTTCTCAGGTTCCTCTTCGGGCCACGGGTACGAATCATCGGATCTAGCATAGAACCTATGGTATTCCTCGTACGGGTAGTCATCCACGTCGGGCTCATGCAAAGAACGTGTGATGTGCCTGTACCATTCTTCTGGGTACGCCTGGGGATCAAAGTCCTCGTGAAGCTCGCTCAAAAGCCGGGCAGTTGAAGAGTCGACACTCTGGGTCTCGCTGGCCTGCTTGACTAGCTGCTCGGCTACGGAAGACCCAGCTTGGACAGTCTCCGTTGGCTCAACGACACTGCGAGCGAGGACGGTGGTGGACTGCAAGTCCTCTTCGGGCATATGTGTGGGCTCTAGAGCGTCCACTGGATATGCTGCAATTGACTCGGAAACGAAATTCGAGGACTCTTCTACAGAGCGCGCAGCGATGTTGACCTCATCGGAGGCGTACTTGTTCCCAGCAGGCTTGGGGAGGGGTTCGTAGCCAGCAGTGTCTGACGCCATTAGACCAGCCACTGCAAGTTAGCCATTGGGAAAAGTCATACCGAAAAGTTCAACAGAATGGACGCCAGCTGCGAAAGCAGCAGCAACAACGATGGTGGAAACTGAGAATCGCATTATGAGATGTAATTTTCAAGATCACTAGTTGCAGTGATCGTATGTGCAAAAGTGGGCATATTTGAACACCTTGTGGTATTTCTATTGAACGATTTCGGGAAGGCCTGGAAGTTCCGCTTTCAGCAACATTCTTCGAATAGGCTGCTGTCGGAAATGGTAAACGAGACGCCACCGAGTCAGCAGGGACGCTGAGAACATCATGATCAGATGTGATTCGACAAGGAAAGGTGGGCGTTCTCAAAGGAAGTTCCAATCTTGCTGTGCAGGCTTTGTTCTCGATGGCGTAAGGTCTTTTGGAGGTCTTTGTACCGCCCGCCTTTAACGAGAACATCCGGCATGGCCTATCGTACTCTGGCAGATGAAACACTTGCCTTACGAGCGATTGACTTGTTATGGCAGAATATAGCTGGAAATGCATAGTCGCAACCACTCGAAATACCGTAGAAACTCGTTTTAATCAGTCCCTTGGGCGCAGCAGCCCCTCACGATCCAGCGGCGGTCCTGTCACCAAGATTTGGTCTGAAATGCATTCTCAGAAGATGATCAGATGCTACCACGGCATGCCGGAATGCACGAGTTTGTACGGTACCATGAGTTAAGGCTGAGGCGAACCTGAGACTTTAGGCCCTGATGGCCGGATTGGGATTGTCAAAGCCAAAGAAGACTCCAGAGGCAGTCCAATCGACGGGGTTGGTGTCCTCGCCATCCTTGGTTCAGTGTTGAGGCGGCTGTCAAGGAATGTAGACGGAATCCAGGCTCATAGAGCAACACAGTGGACATGCAACCCAATGACCAGAACATACAGACCGGCTTTGCCGTAGTTTCTGAAACGCGTGTCCAGACGACTTGGAAAGATGAACAGAGCTGAAGATGGTCAGAATAGGAAGATGGTCAGGATATGAAGATGGTCAATAGGAGGATGCCAAGACGTTGGATGGAGGAGGATGCAGCGCCGATGCGGCGACGCAGAGCCAATTCGAGAGCGACAAAATATCGAGCCCAAACTACTGCATACATTCACGCACCCTCACCCATGTCTCTCCCTGTGCGGCCGACTCTTCTACCGCAGTGCACTTCGTGCCTGCGCCGCATCAGCAACCTCGGACTGCAGGAATGGCGCCATGGACAACAGGTCCGCGGCAAGAAAAAGTTGGCCAACACACCGTCCACTGTCACTGTGCGCCTCACCAAGGATGTGCCGACTTTTGGTCGCAAAGGTACGCACAGCTTTGTTTCGAGTGCCTCGGAGCTTCAATCGGGCTAAGACGTGGTGCAAAATAGGATCTTACGTGCCCATCACCATCGGTCAAATGCGCAACAACTGGTTTCCGAGGAGAACGGCCGAATACGTGACAGACGCCCAATTGAAGGAGCTCAAGGCAAAGAACATTAGTGCCGAGCGCGATTTTCAATTTGGCGTGCCCGACCCGGCTCTGGCCAGAGCCGCCGAGCAACAAACCCAGCGCTTGCCCACACGGACTGTCGAGGTCGAGAAGTTGACTGTGAGTCCCGTCTGTGTCCATGGCTCGTGGACAGCATGCTGATCAGATCCGCGATAGCCCCAACGCTCAATTGAGCTCCTGGCGACGCTCCTGCCCCCAGTGCTGGACTTCTACCGTCAGGCAAAGGAGGCGCCTGCTCCTGCTCCTGCTCCTGCTCCTGCTCCTGAAACACCTGCGCAAACGCCCAAGAAAGAGCGAGGCTTCTCAAACGCTGCCGCCGATCTCCTTGCTGCCCAGGCGGCTCCTCTTCCCACACCTTCACCATCTGCTTCCTCTACCACGCCCATCTTTGGTTCCATCTCAAGTGCCGATGTTGCCAGCAGAATAAAGCACATCCTCAGCGAGAATCAAGAGGCATCTCGAATCGTCCTTGGAGCCGATGAGATCAGATTTGTCAACGACTCAGCCGAGGCATTCTCCGCGTCCGAGATCGACAGAGTCAGACATCTGGGCGAATACAGAATCCAAGTACAAATCAGGGGTGCAGAGGTCCCTGTCGAAAGGCTGGTGCGCGTGTTGCCTATCGAGAACGAACGCTTTGAATTCGACACAACCTCGTCCACCAGCTAAAGGTAAAGCCTCATTTCTTCAGCAGCCTACCTTGACATTCCATAGCAATGCAGGAAGGTCTTGTCAGATCGCTTGTCTACCTAAAGTCATTGTCTCGTGCAAAATTCTGGGCACTCTAATAAGTTTTACAAGAACTTCGGGACAACTCTTTGCACTCTTACGGCTTTTGACACATAGCTGCGTGTGCTTGAATGATCCGCTGTTGCCAGGAGATGCGTGCATTCTCGTATGCATAGACCCAAACTTTGCTAGAGCCGTAGCATACTGACACAATAACCACCAGCACTTACTCTTTGAGGAGACTTGTATCGAGAACATTTTTCTTCATTCTTCTTTCAAATTGTCCAAGTTCACAATCGTGCTCCTCACTGCCATTACCCGCACATGGTTTTGTCGTCCGCCACGAGACCATTTTCGTGGAAGCCACAGTACTAGGGAGAAAGCGAAAGGTCGTTATATGTCATTCCAATATGTAACAGAGATTGGGTGAAAGACCACCACGTCCTCCACCACGATTCTTCTCCTTCTCACGCACCAGGTAGAGGGCCGAGCTCATTTCGGTATAAGGGGTTCACCGATACTTCACGGCACCATAACTTCCATGGCCGATCAGCATGACCAAGAGTTTCCCATGATCCTTGACATTCAGCGGCTGTCAAGTACATCAAGTCCTTGGTTGGCGGAGGTCCCTTGTTTGATTGTGCGTTCCAATGAGAGGCCCTTTCTTGGTTGATGGCTGCCTGGAGGGCCAAGCTATTCGTGAGAATCCGCGCATTGGATTGGGTATAGATGCTTCGGTGAACGGCCTCCTCGATGCTGCGACCTACACACGTGAAACCATGCTTCCGCATCAAGACGACCGGACTTGGTGGAAAAGCTGGAGGGGACGCCGTTGAACCGAGATAACTCTTGACAGTGCTTGATATATTGCCCAGTAGTCCAGAAGGCGCCATCTCTGCGGCCAGAGCTGCACCCAGGCGTTCCGTCTTCACCAGCATGTCTTGTCGCTCACTATACTGGTAATGGGACGTGATATCGAAGACTGGTACCTCGGGTCCTATAGGAAGAACGCAAATCAGTCATGGAGCTAAAGAGGAGCTTCTACTTACCCATGATGCCTGCCATATGATACACTGGCCTAAGTCTAGGAGTCCAACCACCATTATCATTGTTCACGATTCCGAAGGGTATGACTGCCTCCGAGTGTGCATGCACCACGCTCTTGACGTCCGGATATCTCTTGTAGATCTCCGAGTGTATGACTTGAACCAGGAAAACCAATGTCAGGTCCAAAGACAGACAGACAAACAAGCAGAACGAACAAGACATACAGCGTTCAGCATAGCCTCTGGGCGAATTCTCGTGAATGGCGCTGGCATCCGACACACGGTATTCGACAAGATCTGCCAGCGAGGACACCAACGCCGGCGCCAAAGACCCAGATATGAAAAAAGTGTCCGGATTGGCTGGGTTCCGTACAGAGATGTGTCCGAATGCGTCCACGACTTTATGGTAATGTAGGATGTGGTTTGCTGTGATGAGCGTGCTGAAAGTGGAGTCACCTGGGGTTGGCGGCCTTTTCTCCCACATTTTGATCCTGAATGTCTTCTTCCGGTGAAAGGTGTGAGCTGTCGTCTTTTGACATGGGTGCAGACGTAATGAAGAGCGAGCCAACTGACCTCGGCAAAGCCCCCGCTGACCGCAGCAATGTCGGTTGATGTCCTAAGCTGACATAAGCTTGTATATGCAACTCGCAGATGCCTTTCCGACTATATAAAGACAACGTCTCCTGGTCTTTGGTTTATGCTGCAAACAGTCGAGAATTCAAAACCACAAGATGCCTGTCACTGAAGTTGCAACAATTCCGCTGGTTGCCGGGTCCAACATCTCGGACAGAGACAATGCAGCAGCCAGCGTCTGGCAGGGCATGTGTGATACCATTTCCCGGCAGGACGGCTTTCAAGGTCTTTTCTTCGGCCAGGAAATTGAAAGCCCGGCCGTTGCCCAATTGTTCGTCAGTATGTGAAACGACTCCATACGTCTGAAAGAAATACATCGATTAATGGGTATATGTAGACTGGGACAGAATCGAGTCACACGAAACTTTCAAAACCACGCCTGACTATGCGAATATGCTTGGAGGTCTGAAGACAATTATGGCAGGACCTCCACAGCTTGTCCACTTCGAGTTCAACGACTCTAGCGACCTCACTGCAGCGGTGTCTGCGCCTGTCACCGAAGTCGCGACATTTTTTCTACCAGACAAGTCGTCCTCGTTCCATGATAACCTAGGCCTGTTTGGAAAGACTCTTTCCGAACACGCGCAGGGGTTTCTGGGCGCAGCATACGGCTGGTCGGTTGAGGATGTTGAACATGATAGTCTGGGTGCTGGAGTCAAAGGAAAAGCGTGTTTGATTGCCATCGGCTGGCAGAGTGTGGATGCCCATGTGGCGTTCACTAAAACTGATGCTTTTCAGAAAGGAATGGTGCTTCTGAAAGAGGTGAAGGGCGCGGAAGTACACCACACGACTTTCTAGAACAAGGCTCAAAAGCTCATCTTGAGGCAATGCATGCACCACTTGATCTGGAGCGTTATCATTGCCCCCTGTCAGTCCGAGGCAACGAGAAGTATGCTTGATGAGGATTGAAGTTTCCCAGACTGAAGTCAGTCAGCCCGCCGATTGTGCCCAGTTCCGCGTTGGGCGCGAAGTATTTGTCCCATTCATTCTGAGACAAATCAGTAAGCAAGACAATGCAAGGCAAAGTTTTTCGAAGCAGCTTACCCAGTCAATACTTGCTACTGCCTCCATGCCTGGATCGGATGAAGAATCGCGATGTACACCGGTGTGACTCCCATTAGCATCTGAAGGCGGACCTTGCTCACCCTGAGGCAACTGCGAGTAGACCATCGTGGGGGTGGTAAAGGTTTGAGCAGAGCGAGTCAGATGAGGTGCCGACACCGGCGTATTGAGTTGTGTCGAGCTGGTAGATGGTCCTGGACTGGTTTGGTTTTCCGCATCAGCCGTTGCCCGCAGTTTTCGTACACTATGGTACTTTTCCAAACGATCTCGAAGCGTGATAATGATGCCTTCTGCCTTATCGGTCGCGGAGGCTTGAGGTGGAGTCTCAAATATGTAATCGAGACTGCTCCAGATCCGTGGGGCTTCAGGAATTTCAGGTCTTGCGTAGACCTCGAAGACCATGAGCACCGCTGCGTGATACTGGAGAATAGCACCCCGATACCAAGACCACATCATCAGTTCAGGACGGGTCTCCATGGCAACTCCTGCCTCCACAGTTCCCATGCAAGCCTCTACGAGCAGGTGGCGAAGCTTTTCTGGCATCGGGTAATTCGTTCCTACTGCGTAACGCTGGAGTATAACAACCAGCGCTCGGTTGCTGGAAGCACGATACATTTGTTTCGCAAGAATCTGTTTCGGTGTGTTGCCTTGAACCAATGGTGAATATTTCGCTTCGGTGGTAGCCCTGAATTTCTTGATTCTGTTGAGGACCGCCGTCAAGGACAGTTTCTTCTGATCCATACGTTGCATGTCCACCCAAAGTTGACGTATCAGCTCGAAGCACTCAAACTTGAGTCTGGACAGAGTGACGTCCGTCCAGTAAGGCATGTCTTCGATCGGCGGCGAGTTTGACATGAGATCGGTGTCATTGACGTTGAGCGGTGGTTTGGTGTCGTATTCCTCTTTGCGGATCTGCGGGCGAGGACCGGTAGCTTCACAAGTCCGCACATCCAAGTAGCAGATCTGGTACCAGATTAATCTCCGAACGTGTGTATCTACAGCACTAAGGCCAAACGCAGTCCCGTCACGATGGAGTCCCATGCACTGAGCGAGGCGGATGGCGGTTCCGACAAGGGCCGAGTGTGCTCTTGAGATTTCGGTTCGACATAGAGGAAGCTGCATAATTAGCATTTTCACGTTAACGTCTTCTCGAACGTCTTACCATATACATGATAAAAGCTTGCATGGTGTCGATCTTGGTGGTCCGCAGGAGATTTGCTCGAGATAGCATGAACTCCGTCATCTCCCGGCACCTGTCAACGAGTGTATGTCTGGACATGTCGGAGAAGGATGCAGCCGTGTCATCTGGCAAACTCACAGCCGCCGAAAACATGGCCGCGAAAAGGATGGCTTGGATCGGAGCTGGCGTGACAGTGCCATTATTGAGATTGCACCAGAAGGTAGCATACTGTCTTTCGAACGATGGTTGATGGACAAGGCGGGCAACCGGATGGACAGCATTGAAATATTGCGTGACAAGTTGATCAGCGACGTGTCGTGGCGGAAGAAAGCCCGCAATCATGGGATCTGGAAAGAACAGACTCGAAGAAGGAACGATATAGTCCGGCCCAGGGCTGAGAAAATCGTTCTGAGGCACAACGCCAGGGTGCCAGGGTGCTGATGGATTGCTGTGGCCATGGCGCTGACAATAGAGGTTCTGGCTAATATGACTAGCATTGCGTAACTTCGCGTTGAGCTGGTTTTGTGGTCAATCAACAAAGAACGTAGAGGCCAACTTTCCGCCGACATACCTCATCAGACATCT
Organism: Aureobasidium mangrovei; assembly: GCA_021014315.1. Classification (NCBI taxonomy): domain Eukaryota; kingdom Fungi; phylum Ascomycota; class Dothideomycetes; order Dothideales; family Saccotheciaceae; genus Aureobasidium; species Aureobasidium mangrovei. Next base: position 325,807 of record JAJJJQ010000001.1, on the reverse strand, counting down.
TTGGTCGCACTGAGAACCAGTAAGTTTGAGCATCTAGACACGGACAGAGGGAGAAACTTACCCAAACCTCCCACTCTATCCGAAAGTCGCAGCTTGCCAAGTTGGATTCCAAGGTCCATAAGCCCGTCATCAGCGTCGTTGTCGTACACTTGGTCGAACATGCCGAGAGGCGACGGCTCGGGATCTTGTTCATCGTCTGCTGATAGACCTTCGTAGTCGTCGTCTTCCGCTTCGACTTTGGGTATTACGGAAGAGCGGTCAGAGCCAGATTTGGAAGCCGCACGACGAGCGACATCTCGCTCTAGAGTTTCCTCGAGATCGCCGAGTCGATCCTTGATTTCGGCGAGTTTCTGCTGTGCAGCAATATCCAAAGCTGGCGCAATATATAGGCAATCTCTCTGGAATCGCTGACAATTACTACATGGCACCTGTTTGTCGCATTTTAATTTGCGCTGACGGCAGCTTAAACCTAGAGGCGTCAAGGTTAACGTAGTCAAAAGTACATGGTCAACCTACTTACATGAAGCGATGGTTCTGTTACGGCGACGGATCTTCTGTTGTCCTTGCGGGGAGTCGGAAGGCCTGTTCTTTGGCTGGCGGGTTGCTACGGCCGTAGTAGCTTTTGGAGGTGGGTTGTAGATGCCATTCTCCATTCTCTAACGCCACCTGATATTCAAGCGCGCAAAAATCTCAGGATGTTGATTGCAGGATCGCGAGTCGCGGGTAACACACACCTCAAGGCCCGGATGTATAGCGTAGAGAGGAGAGAAAAACAAGAGAGTTGGGTCGGATCAGGTGACAGGCGGAAGGCGGCCGGTCCAACGTCTGGATGGTCTTCAAACTATAATCGTTGCGAGCTAAGGCAGTTCCAGTTCAGACGGCGTGTATTATCTGCATGACGGAGCGTGCTCTCTGTTCGTACTTTATCACTTCTGCCATGCTTTTCCAAAGGTTGGCCTCTGCATCAGCGCTACTGCTTGCTTGGTCGTGCCTGGTGCGACGGACACACCACCGCACATTGTTTAATGTGTCAAGTGCCTTGTATTTGTTCAAGCTCCATACCCGTACCGCAGGGACGCTTATGTGCGCCTAATCGTCCGACATTAAACCCTGTTTGCCCAAGCTGCCGGCGGGCCGCACCGAACCACACGCGATTGCCGCTGCCGCTTGACATGGGCCAAGGGCTCGCCCTTTGTCCTTTACGCCGTGGAAGAATCATAACTTGGCAGCATTCAAATGCTACGGTCATCATTGTTTAATCGAGTATATGAGAAAGTGCATTAAACGGGCGACCTGGATGGACCGCTGCCACATGGCGCGGATCATGCAACGGCTGACACTGACCTAGCAGGGGAAGGCTGGCGGCCGTTTTCATGTGATTTATATATTGAGGCCAGAATTTCCGAGCATCGATCAGTGGCATGCACGAACATGCTCAGAGATACTTTTTGTCCGGGTCTAGCCTATCGAGCAAGTCCATGGTCTTTTCATACCTAGTCAAGCACAATTAGCAAGAGCAAACATAGCAGAAGTGACGGAAAACGTACATGGTAAAGACAATGCCACCACTCAGGATGAGACGGCCAAGTCTGGGTACGGCACCGGACCAGAGTGTGAGGAAGCCTTCCTCTCTGACAATGCGAGCGGCGCAGTTGAAGCTGTTCTTGTACTCGTGCTTCGCCTCGATGGACTGCATCCTCGTTTTGACAGTGTCCAAAGGCATGGTAACGTATCTGGGAGAAGGGTCAGACGTTTGATGGCGAAATTGATTGATCGTCCTAACATACACAGTGATGATGCCAGCAACACCGCCAATACCGAAGGTGCTGAGAGCGCCGAGCTTCTCGCCAGGGGCGACATAGCTCTGCGCCAGCTGCCGTAAGCTGGTATAACTACTGAACCTCACAGCCGAATTGGCAGCCTGCCTGGCGGTTGTAGGCACGAACCCTTGGAAAAAGCCACCGATACCCTTTTCCTGGGCTATGAGTTTGCTGCCATGTAGAAAACCCCTCATTCTGGGCTGAGCAGCCTTGCGGTCGTCGATCAGTTGAGTCTTGATGCTCTCGAAGGGAGTGACGGCCAGCAAGCTCTCAGTGACGCCGGCACCGAAGCCAGCGATGACAGTGGCGGGACCGCTGATGGTGCCGTCTGGATTGGACAGCATGTTCTTGTAGGCATCAAAGGCAACGAAGCGCACGCCGGCCTTGATGGAGTTGCCGATGATGAGGGTGGTGCATCCGGCATACCACTGACGGCCGAACGGCGGCCATGGGAGCTTCTTGCCTTCGACCAGGCGACGATTGAGCTGCGAACGGGTCTTTGCGAATTCGGCGGGATAGGTGATGGCGATCTCGACGGCGCCGGCGCTGGAACCAGCGATGATGGAGCGCAGGGCCGACGGCTTCTTCTTTTTTTCGACGGGAGCAGCGGCGCTCATGGTGCAAAAGGGCCGGCCTCGTGACCAGAAACGATGAAGTCTGGGAGGACAGGTACTGGCAGCACCGTCACGGGCATGCGAAATGTGACATACGAAATGTAGGCCTGTGCACGAACGGCGGAAGAGCTCCGTTGGACATTCATTGTGAAGAAAGCATTGTCTGCTGCTTGTGGGCACGGTGTTCTCTCACATTCAGAGTTACATAGCAACAGTAATATTCATTCTCCGATCAAATGCAGGCCCGCCTGAGGAAGGGCAGCGGCGGACAGCTTGTCGCGCATCCATAGTTTCATACAGTGGCCGGTCGAACGACGGGCTTTGCGCGGGGCGCTTGCTCGTCGCCGAGGTCACGTCGGTTTTTCGAAGCTGCTGCCATTGTTCTGTCCCATCATTTTTTACGTCGCCCGTACCCATTCAAAATGCTCTCTCTGCGCCAGATCTCCCGTCAGCTGCCCCGTAGCGTTGCTCGTCTGAGCTCGACTGCCGCTCGCCAGGCCGCTCGTCCTGCTCAGCTCCAGGCCGCTCCCGCTTTTGCCGCTTTCAGATCTGCTGCTCACTTTTCCACCTCTCTGTCTCGTCGCCAGGGTACGTTCTGTTGCATCTGTGTCTTGTGCTATCCCGTGCTCACTATAATGTCTCACAGATGCCACCACCCAAGAGCTTGCTGCCAAACTGAACTCGGAGATTGCTCTCGAGAAGGAGCAACAAGCAGACGACAGCTACCGCTACAACTGCCAAGAGTACATCGACAACAGCGAGTACCAGATCGAGGACAAGCCCGGCCAAGAGGAGGTTCACCTGACCCGCACATATGGAGATGAAAAGTCGGTCGCTGTGTTACATGTCATGCGCCAACTACCCACTGACACGGCGCAATAGGATCAAGGTCACTTTCTCCATCGCCGATTTCAACACCTACGACGAAGAAGCCGACGCCGAAGACCCGGCTCTGTACGGTGATGAGGACGGCGCACTCGACATGGACGGCCAGTCCGGAGGCGCCAACACCAAGGGTGCCGTCAACCAGGGCCGCACTTCCGGCGGCAACATCCGCGTCGCCCCCGAGGACGAAATTGCTCCTGCCGACAGACCTGAGCTGCAGGACGAGGAGGGCGGTTCCGCTAGCTTTCCCGCCCGCGTCCAGGTTACTGTGACGCGCGAGGGCAAGGGAGCACTCGCCATCGAGTGTCTCGCCCAAGACGGCGAGATCAGCATCGAAAACGTCTACCACTTCCCTACCGCCGAGCTGGCTGAGGCCAAGACTGCCGAAAAGGACTGGGCAAGAAGAAGCCTGTACACCGGCCCTCCCTTCGGCCAGCTTGACGAGGACCTGCAGATGCTCCTCGAGAGATTCCTCGAGGAGAGAGGCATCAACACTCAGATGGCCCTCTTCATTCCCGAGTACATTGACCTCAAGGAACAGAAGGAGTACATCGGATGGTTGAACAGTAAGTACTGGCCATACGACAGCTAGCTTGCCGCATGCTAACTATTCGTTCAGACATGAAGACTTTTGTCTCATAAAGTTAGAGCGGCCAAGGAGCAGAAGTTTATATTAGTGTTGGGGACGTATGAAGCCGACTGTCTTTCGAAGCACATATAGCAATGTTGCAGGGAGCAGAGAAAATAATGAATCAATTCCACTCAGCTACTCTTGCGAAGGTTCAACCCCAGAGTCCAACAAAGCTAAACCATAGAGCACGAGGCTCGGCGTACGTCATGCGGGACAGGGACGCACGACAGTCGCAGCACTCAGGACCCTTGAACTTCCAAAACACGGGGAAAGAAGGCTTGACCGTCGTCCACCACCTGCCATCTCTCTGCTCAGCTCTTATCACACAATTACCGAGAGTTTCTGCCAACCTTGATCGAGCACTCGACTCCTCGGAACAAACAAACTACAGCCCCTCGCACCTGTCCATCCGCCAACCCTAATACCACGCACAGCTCGGCCAGGCACCATGTCGACGGCTGCTCCTACCTTGATCAACCTTCCGCCTCCAGACCCGCCGACACCTTCGGACATGCCTGGCACCCCCAATTCCACAACCACTTCCATGTCGGAGCTTTCCACGTCAGTACCCTCGCTGCTTTACGGCATCACAGCTAGGAACACACAGCTGACTCGCGGCTTCGCGCAGTGTTGCCATCAAAGACGGACATCGCGGCCACCTGCCCCACTCACATCATTCGCAAGCGCCCACTTCCGGCGCCCTGGATGCTGAGCGTGCCGACCGCATCTCACGCCTCGCCGGCCTCGAGCGCGTCACCACCGCCCGCAACCCCACCCCCTTGGCCAATCTGACTCCCGGCGCCGCTGCTCCACCCTCGGTCGCTCCCACCGGCTACTTTGACTCTCAGGGAAACCCCGTTCTGGGTCGCGAGCGCAGCACTGTCGGCTCGGCCTCGGCTACTGGTAGCGTTGGCGGCCGGACCACCTGGGCTAGCGGAAGCGACGTCTTTGACAATGACAAGATGAGTGAGAGTCAGGATATGGACCTCGACACATCCAGCGTCGGTGCTGCATCCGAGTCCAACAGTCTGGTGGGTTTCGGCGAAGGCGCTCGCACGCCCGCTCGCTACAGCGCTGTCGGCAGCCCCAGTGTCTCCAAGTCCACGCCTACGGCTTCTTCGCTGTCCCAACCGCTTCACAACACCCGAGACACCAGCCTTACTCCCGTCAGCGCAAGTGCTCAAGCAGAGCAACAGGATGCCAAGATGATTGACGGCATGACTTATGATGGTGGAGTTGTCGATACCTCGCACGAGCCCCGTAGCACCGCTGCTGGCAGTGGTGGCGCCGAGACGGCCGAGCGAATCATTCGTGAACGTCTTGGTCCCGAGGGTGGTCAGGGGGGTCTCGAGTCTCCTGACGCATCGCGAGGCTCGGGACGCGATCTGGGAAAGTTCTACTTTGAATCCAAATGATTGACGAGCACCTTGGAAGGCAGTACCGCATGCACATCATCACGTCTATTAGCATGATCGCACGGAATGAAGAATGAAATTTTGTTTTCCTTTCTTTCAAAAGTCTGTGTTGGTTTGTAATGCTTATACCGAAAAGCCATGCTAGCAAATGAATATGCCGAATTCCCTTTACTTTTCCATCCAAAAACGCCAAACACTCCGCGCTCGCTCGCCACAAAACAAAGTCAACCCGCAAATGCAAACTTTGAAAGGTTCAGAGAAAAGCTAGGCCGATGCACGCCTACTTCCTCCTCGTCCTCCTCTTCTCCTTCGCTGTCCGGAACCAATAGATCCTCGCTGCCCTGTGATAAGCAAGGTTTGCTGTCCCCACTGGACTGCGTGTTGTCTTGACCCGATGCTCGACTCAGCGGTTGAGATTCCGCGGCAAGCCAGTCCGCCTCGTTGACATCGTCGTTCATTTCTTCGCGCGTCGTAGTCTTGTCGCTGGTTCTCTCGGCCACGGGCGATGAGCAAGGAACCACATTGTCGGGCTCGCTTCGTTTCCCCTTTGCTTCCTTGATGTCAGACGATGGTTCCGTCACCTCTCCACCTATAGCAGCACGTTGGTAAGAAAATTTGGTACGCAGTGACTCCATCTCACTCGCCAGTCCTGCCGTGAATGGTGTATCGCCCGCGTCCACTGCAACCGCACTAGGTCGACTTGGTGTTTCGACGTCCTGAAAGACTGAAAGTTTCTTCGCTGATTTTGCACATGTCGCCTTTTCCGTCGTGTCTGGCAGCTGACTCATCGCCTGTTCCACCGAGTCGTCAGACCAGAGATTGAATTCGTCTTTCGGCGTGCCATCTGCTCCCTGTGCGGAAGAGTTTCGGCGTGATTTGCTCGCCTTGAAGAACTTGCTAGTCCCAGATTCTACACGTTCGGTCGGCGTCGAGAGAGGTGACGCGTAGAAGCCGTCGGAACACAGCCTCTGGCGTTTAGGCGATTTTGGGGTCGCTTGGGGGAGGTCGGTGAGAGAGCGCTGTGGCCGCCGAGAGACTTCTATGGTGGAAGGTGCGCGAGAAAGCAGAGAAGGCCTCCGCGCAGGCTCAGCGGACCAAGAAGCGGGATTGCGTTGTAGAACACGTTGCTGACTCGGAGAAGGCGTAAAACTGTTCGGATCGAGCTCTGCTAAGGGAGTACGCTGAGGCTTGAAGAAGCTCTCGATTGACTTGTGCTTCTTCAGGTCAGGGGTCTGGAGAACCTGAGCGCGATTGCGGACATTGGCCTGAGACATATTGCGCAGCAGTTTGGGTGGACACAGAGGCTGTTTGGTATGAGGATGCAAATCACCAGTAGCCACAGCAGCCGCAATGTTGGGCTCGACATGCTTGCCAATACAAGGGAACTGTGAGAGATTGACATCAGAGGCAGGTTCGCTGAAGTTGACCAAGCAGCGAGATTGAGGACAGTACACCCATTGATAAAGAAAGGTCGCTTCCGCGTTGGCAAAGGCTTCAAGATAGCCGGGAGGCACTTTGATCTTGCCCTCAAATTGGACCGCGCGGATAATTCGTTCGACCGTTTTGTGCTTGCGGATCATACGATATGCCGTTTTGAGGCCCATTTTGTCGATGCCAGAGAGGTAATCGCAGCCATTCAGAATGGCCATCAGCCTGAAATCGGCGTCGGACCAGCCGACAAGACTGATTTCGCGGCAGGCAGTGAAGTCGTCACGATTGATCATGATACATTCGCCGTACTGATCGAGCTTGGTGAGCAAGCAATGGGCGCCGAACACCAGAAGGTCCGAGTCTTCGGAGACGATGCCATGAATCAAGCCGCGACGTTCCAGGTAGACCATTTGCGAGTCGGCTTCGTACGGAGCAACCACGTAGGGAACCTTGAGTTTCTTGAGTTCGTCGATGAGTTGACGAGCCATTTCTGGAGTGACATCTATGCTCTTCTGCAGTTCGGCCTGGGCTTGCGAGGCCTTGCCCAGACGCAACAATTCCAATCCCTTGATCTTGCTCTCCCTACGACGAGCCGCTCGATCCTTTTCGGTCCCGGACTTGCTGGGCAAGTAGTCGCCATCGAAAACGAGATACGGGGTGATGCCAAAATGCTGAAGCATGCGGACCCGGTGCATGACAAAATCAAGCCATCTAGGAACGGTCAGTCAAGAATTGTGAAGAGATAATGCATTGAAGATACTTTGTGGAAGGTTTGCCCTGGGCGAGGTCAATGGCACATGCAATGGTACCGCGGTGAAGCCATCCGTAAGCATCAACACCCAAGGTTTGACCAGCAAATTGTTTGAGCGAGCATGGCTTCTGGATGGACTTGAGTAGAGGGAGGAGGCCTTTTTCATACACGTCAGTAACACGCACGAACACGAGGGTTCTCACCAACCTTGAATGCCCATGGCAGCACACCCGTCGATTGGATTGATTAAAAGGCAGACTAATCATCCATGCCCGGTGGACAACTGTCTCGGTACAGCACCGTGGCCTCGGACGACTTGAAGAGGGCGTGCACGTCGACGACGGCGGCCTGCAGGTGGCGTCGAATTGCAGGCGCGACCAGACGCGTTTCTGTTTAGAGTTGAGCATCCCATGCCGAAGAGTGCGGGCCGACCCGCCGGAGCGGCATCCTGAGCAGGGTCTCGGCTTTGGACGCTGTCGACGAGCGCAAGAAAAATCAATGTCAATATCCTAACAGACAGGCCTACGCTATCATGCCTTCGAAGTTTGCAAAAGTGCAGAAGCAGGTGTCCAAGAAGAAGGGCGGTGCTCTGGCCTTGCACGAGAACAGCAGAGATGCCCTGCGTCTGCGCAGCGCCGTCGCCAGAGATGATCGCGTGGCCCGCCTCGGCGCGATAAGAGAAAAGGCGAACGAGGTCTACCGTGTGTTCTTGTCAAGTTCCTGCGGTTGACCATGACTAACCGCATTCCAGTAACCCGTATTCTCTTCTTCCAGCAGCTCATCCCGGATCCGCTACGTCCCCTGACCGAGGCCGAGGTGCACGAGGCCATCGCGAAATACCTAGGCCGCGAAGACGATTCTCTGGCCGCCCTCAAGGCCGAGCGCCGTCCAGGACGTCCCAAGAGCACCAAGCAGACGCTACTCGAACAGCAGCAAGACTTGGAGCAGAAGGAATACGACTCTGGCTTCTGGATGCCCGACATGCAAGACGAGTCCAATCTCGTCAAGCTGAGCGGCTGGAAGGGCGAGTGGATTGCTCTGAGTCCCCTCGTCTATGTCAGAGTCGAAAAGGCTGGCAGTATCAAGAAGAGCGCTTTCCCGCCCAAGGGTGCTGCATGAGAGCCTCACATTGGCATCAGACCGCTCATCACATTGCCCAGCTCTTCTGTCCTGGACCATCGTCCGCACACTTGAGACCTTGTGTTGTCTGTTGCAAGTTGCTGGGCACTCTCCCTCAATTGCCAATCAGAACTATACCCTCTCGAGGTGTCCAGGCCTCGACATTGGCATTTGACATGTGCAACCTTCCAGTGCTTGCTTGATGCAACAACCGTTGCTGACTGCTGCAAAAGCAGCAGCACTGAGACTTTGACCGCAGACAGTCCCATGTCCAGACCAGATATATGCGGTCCAAAACGCAACGCATCATGTCAAAAATCATTGGGCCAGTCAGGGATACCAATACAATCCAAATCAATCTCTTATCAAACGTCCAATCGTTCCGCCTTGATTAGTTGCACATATTCTTACAAAATGGGGTATATTTACATGCTGATTGCGCTGATCGTCCAGAATGCAGCGATCGTCTGTGTCGCACTGATGCTCCAAGTATGCCTTATCCCAACCCAACCTAACCGGAACCTAACCTGCCTCCTCTGGCAATGTGCATACCGGGCATCCGCCTTGCACAGCCTTTTTGATTTGACGCGCGTGCTCGACCTTGACCCGCACACTTCTTCCGGTGTCGACAACATCATCGTCCTCCGATGGTGCCTGGCCTTGGAGTGTTTCGACGTTTGCCTGGTCTGCCTTTTTGTCGAGGTTCAAAAGACATGAAAGGTGGAAAACATGACCACAATTGAAGCCAATAAGCGTCTCTTTTTCTGTGAGGCAGTTGTTAGTATCCACACGAGCTTAGCACCATCTGTCGTCCCAAAAAGACTTACCATCCTGGTGGAAGAGATCTTTGCAGCCAACGCAATGCCCTGGCTTAGCGCTGTAGCTGTCTTCATCGCCGTTCATGCCGCCGCCATTTGTGCTTGGAATGGGGTCAACGTGTACTTCGACCTCATCTGACTTCTCATGCGTCACTTCAAACTTGACCGCCTTCTTTTGCCCTGCTCGAAGAACATCCATGCCTGACGCTACCTCACCCCTCAGTACCTTGGCAACACCATCGCTAATGCTGTGTTGGATTTCGTATTCGCGTATCATCTTGCCGATGCCCTCCTTCAGACCCTCAATCTCGAGTCCGTTCGGGATTCGTCGCACAAGCGTGATGGGATTGATCGAAGTGCCAACTTCCTCGAGCAGCGCACGGATAAATTTTGGCTTGTCCATGCTGTAATCTAGCAGATCATCCCACAGGTCTGGATTTTCTTTTGTGAATGAGATGGCTTGACTCACATCGCCTAGCTCTCCAATGATCAGGAACAAAGCTCGTTTCGTCTGTCCAGTCTTGCTGAGGAGATACACAAGCTCTGGAATATAATGCTTTGTCTCGCAGATTTGAGAGGCCTTCTCATAGGTGTAGGAGGTTGAAGAACGCAGAAAGTCCATCAAGAGCTCACGGTTGTACTCGGCAAACAGAGACACTGCCAAGTCACCGTATTGCTCCACAAGCAGTCGACCTTCTTCAACCTGTTGTTGCAGCTTCATACGCTCGGCTCGACTCATGGGTGGTTCATCACCTGTCACCTGGCCCTTCCACAAAGAGCGGAAATAGAAGAACAGAAAAGGTCGGTATGTCGACTCATGTCGCTCAAGTTGTGACACGACAACCTCAGGTCGAACATTGCCCGAGAACGCTTCGTCGACCAGCAAGTGCACGACTTCCGATGAGGCCTCTTCGAGTTCTTCCAGTGAAGCCGTCTTCATCTGTTCTTTGGGAACTCGCAGCATGAGTAGACCGGGAATATCGTCAGAGATGGCATCTGCCAGATGATATTCACGGATCAACGACATGGCTGCGTCACCGCTTTGCAGGCGAATGTAGCATCGTAAGGCATCTCGTGTGCAGCCTTCGGCAAGATGGAGTTTTGCCAATCCGTCCAGCAGAATGCGCCAGTCCCTCCCTCGCTCTCCGCCCTCGACGGACTCCTCGTTGACATCGCTCGACTCTAGTTTGTTCTCGATGGCCGTCTTAACACTTGTAATGTCAAACAACTCAGGATCCCACCGGTCCAGGAGCTCGCGGAACCGCGGCCGATCGTGCCCAATGTAGTGACCAAGAACGACTTCGTAGACGAAAGATGGCAGGGCAGGTTTCATATCCGTACTTGGGATGTACGGTGTGATCTCGTCGAAATGGCCTTCTTGTGCAAAGGCCAGCACCCATTTCTCCCATTTTGAAGAAGCGCCGAGGACCTGACCAGCCACTTTTCCTGCCATCTCCCATTGCTTGTTTGCAACGAGCTGTTGCAACCACAAGTCACCTATCCGTTGCTTTTCCTTGGTAGCAATTGAGTTTTGAATCTTCTCAGGAGACATGGTAGTCTGTGAAAGATCTTCATCGGCGAAAAAGTCTGCCAAACTATCCTGGGCCTTAGAAGGTCCACTGGGTGAAGAGGGAATGGAATGTCGGTCATTAGGGATACCAACTATGCCAGGGTGGTCGTCGATCAGGTTCCAGGCCTTGCCGTACTGCTTTCGCTCGAGCAGCCAAGCCAAGTGGTCGGATAACTCGCGTCTGATGGCCAGAACACAGTCAAATGGACTATGGACAAAAAGCTTGAGGCCCGCTCGCGCCAAGAACGGATTCGCGTCCGGGATCGAACGGGGTTGAGCAGATGCTTGAGAACCACCGACAGATTCTGCTGGGGATCTGAGCGTGGTTCTGCCACCTTCACTTGGTGGAGGACTTTTGATGCTGACACCCGAACCAAAGAGGCGTGTTGCGCTGGCACCGGCATCCCATAAGCCTGCACCAAAGTTCTCCAGAGCGCCCTTCTGAACCGGGGCGAGACGGAGCGGCGGGGGTACGTATAGAGATGTTAGCTGGTAGTCGGCAGCAGAGAGCGTCTCAAAGCGATTGATATTGAGCGTGTCTACGTCGACTTCTTCGCCGGTTGCGAAATTGATCAAGCGAAGCTCGGGTTGCAGTCCTGTTTGCCGGTGATGTCTGCCTCGTTTGGGAGTGTGCTCTATGGACGAGGGGATGGGGTTGTCTTGATCGTCGCGAGTGCGATAAGCAAGAACGGCAAGCAAAGAAGGGGTATAGAGCGATAAACCAGAAACAACGCAATCATCGAAAGTCAACTTGTGAAGAATGTCGGCACGGCCAGGCAGACGCTGTCCGCCGTTTTTTCCGGAAGCAACGCGCGAGGCATAGACATGGATCAACCAAGCAGTGTCTCCCCAGCCAACGAGAAGCTTTTCCGGGGGAGCCTTCTTGGAAGATTTGGAGGATTCCTGTGCGGCGGATCCGTTTGGAGCTCTGGGCTCATCCAAGTCTGCTTCCAAAGCGTCGTCGTCAATCCACTGAACGCGAGCCTTCCACACAGCGGCCATATCGGGCCAAGCATTTCTATTCGGCCTGTCAATATGAGCGATGCGCTTCCATGCAGACTCTGATTCGTGGGATTCTAGTTTGAGGTGCGAGCGCATGATTTTAATACCATGTTCGTTGACCCAGACAACAAAACGACCAGTGTTGGAGAAGCTGATGGTACTGATAGAGCCCTCGCCAGAGTGTAGTACAGTATCCTTGCCGGTATTCTGGCCCAAGCCAATTGATCCAAGCCAACCAGAAGCGGCAGCGGCGGCGCTGTTGGTATTGGCGTCGGCGCTCACACCAGACTTGCCGCCTACAGTCAAGATGAGATTGCCCGAGAGGCCACCAGAGAGGTAGGTGCGGTCATTTTTGTAGTCGGGCGACAGAGCGACGGCATTGACAGGGCGAGCAAAGTTGCGCAAAGTGACATCTTTAGGGTCGACGAGGGAGGACACACAGACATGGCCGTCAATTGAGGCGGTAGCGATGTAGATGAGGTTGGAGGGAGTAGAAGGCAGCAATGGGGCCTGCTTGGGGTTGCGCGAGGAAGGTAGAGGCAGGGGAGGAGCTCGCCATGCGTTGGAGTTCATGCGGTCCAGACGTGGGTGGGCGGGCGGAGGAGGAGTGGGCGAGACGGAGATGGCGGTGACGGAGGCGGAATGGGCGTGATAGAGACGCAGCGACTGCAGCGAGGGCAGAGCAAGGGTGTGGATGTTGCCGTTGTGGGTGCCGAGGACCATCTTGTCGCCGGCGACGAGCAGCGAGCTGGTGGCATCGCCATTGCGATAGACGCTGACCAGGGCGGCCGTCAGCTTGTCGTACTTGAGATGCGGCTCGTCTTCGTCGCCGTCGCTGCCGCTGCCGCTGCCGGCGGACGACAGGCTGGCAGCATCCGAGTCCATGTCGCGATGGTGGTGACGAGAGTCGGCAGACGCATGTTCGGGGGTTGCTGGCTGGCTGGACGAGACGGCGTCTGCGACTAGGGGCGGTTGCTGGTCGGAGTCATTGTCGTTGGTCGCCGCGGGGCCAGCAGACATAGTGCAGGCATGGACTCTGGGTGGATGAGATCCAGAAGGTCGATTAATGTGGAGGAGCTGCACACCAGCGCCGCCAAGAGACACAGACGGCGAGACGAGATGATGTCGGCCGCTTGCCCTCGAAGCCTTCACCTCCACCCATGGCCGCTGCAACCACAACCACCGCCTTCAACACTGCCCGCCGCCTTTTGCTGCGTCCCTCCCACTTGGCCTCGCTTTGTCTGGCATGCCGCTCCGCCGCTCCCTTTTCCTCGCTCTCCGCTTGCTCCAAGAACAATGACGCCTCCATACCCCCCATAGCAGACCATGGCAAGCCCCGCAACCGTCACTCTGCCCGCTCTCACTCGCCCACCACCTCCTTGCGCCGTGTCGCCGTCGAAGCACAGCGTTCGCGCGAGTCTCTGATCCGCCGTAGCGGGAAGCGTCGCTTCGTCGATCCCGATGCCCCTACCAGCCAGGTCACCGCCTACTGTGCTGCCGAGCAATACAACATCTCCATTGCCAGACGTCTGCTTCATCAACAAGGCTACGACCTTGACCCTTGTGACACTGGTCTTTATCCTCAGCTCATTCACTTTCACGCTTCCAACTATGTAGCCAAGCACCCCGACACCGGCCAAGAGCGTCCCGAAGGCCCCGGTGATGTCTTTGTCTTTCCCTCAGGAACTGTTGTCTGTTGGAATGTCCCCGAGCGCCTACAGTCGAACCTTGTCCATCGCGTGCTATTGCCTGCCGCCGAAAATGCCCACCTCGATAGAATTGAGGTTGAGGATTTGGAGTACATCCAAGATTCGTCGCGTGACACGAGCGAGATCATTGGCGACACTATCATCCTAGGCACAAAGTCTTCCACCAGCGACCACTCTGCCGGAGACATGAGCTCCGTTCCTTCGCCTGCTGTCGCCTCCGTCTTTGCCAAAATCGCCTTTTCCTCGGGCTTGGCCCGCTCCACCAAACTTGCCGTCCTCGAGGATCTCTTGTCCTCGTACTTTTCCAGCACCCGTTCCATCCCTACCATTCTGTCGCGTGGCTCCAAACTGCGCTTCACTCGCTCTTTCATCTTGCGCAAGACGGGCGAGCTCTTGTCCATTCGTGCACAGTTGAACCTCTACTCTGAACTCACAGATAGTTTACCAGACATTTTTTGGGACAGCCCTTCGTCTCTTGGCCTGAGTGCGTATTATGATGAAGTCGGGCGTGCCCTCGATGTCGGTGTACGTATCAAGGTTCTGAATGAGAGGATGGACTATGCGAGTGAGATTGCCAGCGTGCTGCGTGAAAGATTGAGTGAAAAGCACTCGACAGGTCTAGAATGGCTCATCATCTTCCTCATCAGTGTCGAGGTCGGCTTTGAGCTGTGGCGTATCTGGAGAGAACGAGAGGAGAGACTTGATCCTACAAGCACCGAGGCTCTCTTGAGGGACCTGCTCCTGCGCAACTTGCCCAAGGATGATACAAATGCGTCGTGATGTACATTCAATCTTTGTGCTGGCGAACCCAAACGCCCTTCTTCCGAGACCATGACCTTGCCCGTCAAGAGCCGTGTAGCCTTCGATTTCTTGCTCGCCTCTCGCTCGGCATGAATACACTGTGTCAGCACCTTGTCTTTTGTGTGTCTGAGAATCCTTCGAGTCGGACAACCTAGACGTACAAGCAGATTAACCGCACTGGTATCGTATCCTTCTCCACTGCTTCACCTGCTGTCACACTGCACAAAGCCTCACAAAAGCAGACCCTTCCACTGACACCGAGTAAAGCGTCATCAATGGGATCCGCTCTCAACTGTCATGCCTGTCCAGCCAGACTCTGCTTTACCAGATGCATCGTCACATCAACATTGCTTGTGAAAAAAGAGCTGGAGCAAATTGCTGTATGTCTGATCATTATAAAAAGCTGCCTCTATGTGTTGCTGTCTCTAAGTTGGAGATGGTCCCCATGCTGCTGACACACTCGCGATAACCCTGCCCAGTGATTCGAACAAAAGAAACAAACTCAACAACCGGCCAAAGCATTACACTCGTCATCACCCCCCAAGGATAGCAATGTCAACCCATCGTCCCCACCTCAAATAACAAAGAGTGCTGCCATCATCAGAGCAACAGCGGAAACGGCAGAGATGGTGTGGTGAGCTGCCATTCCAGTGTAGGTCGTGGTTGGGACCGAGCCGCCGAGTCCAGAAGACACCGAGACGTTGCCACCGGATCCCGAAGCAGTGGTGATTGAGCTGAAGCTGCCAGTGCCGAGTGGCGAGTACGAGATGGTGTACGAGCTGCCGTTGGAAGCAACGCTCGTGGAGACGACGATAGATGTGGCGCTGCCGGCCGATGAAGCGGACGAAGCAGCTGGATCATAAACCGAAGCAGAAGCCGAAGCCGAAGCCGAAGCCGAAGCAGTCGACGAGCCAACAACCGAAGCACCTGACGAGGTAGGAGTGATGGTGACGCCGGTTGGAAGCGATGGACCACCAGAGTAGAGAGTGGCCTGAGTCGTCACAATCGAAGGAGTCGACGTGAAATCGTAGCTGATGGTCGACCAGTAGTTGAACGAAGTTGACGACGAACCAATGGTGACGGTGGAGCTGGCCGTGGAGTAGGTGGTCGAGATGACCGTTGCCGAGGTGGCACCAGGCGAGCTCGAAGCGAAGCTGGTAGAGGCCGGAGTCGTGTACGAACTGACACGAGTGCTGACGAACGTGACCGGGCAGATGGTAGTCGAGATGCCGACGATGGCCGTGACACGGGCAACCGACGTGGCCGAGCGAGCTGGACAGTTGGTGATATCAGGCGCACAACTGAAGACGGTGATCTCGGTGGTCTGGTACACGGTTGAAGTCGAGACAGCTGGGACGTACTCGACGACCAGGACGCTGGTGGTGACTGGGTCTGCAGATGATGGTCAGTCGATGCATCCAATGCAATGAGCTCTGGAAGACATACCTCCGATGGCCTGGCCCCAGACGGCGGGAGCAAGCAGAGCTGCGGCTGCGGCAAAGACGGTGGCTAGCTTCATCGTGGCTGTGGTGGATTGAAACGAAAGACTGTTGATGAAAAGCTGTCCAAGTCGACAATTGGAAACGACTTTCAAATCGGAGATGTTCGGTGGAAGATGATGAAGAAGGACAGAAGAAGTTCTGGAGGAGAGAAGCAGGTAAGCAGGCAAGCAGGGGAGGCTGACTAAGCTTGATGGGAGGAAGGCATGAACGAGCAACACGTCACGACGAATCGATATGGATGTTGGGAAGAACTTCTGATCTCAGGGGTCTCGTTGAGAGAAGACGCAGAGGCAGGAGCTCTACGCTGGGGTAAGTGGGTGTTCAACAGACGGCAAGATGATGTTTCTGGGGCCTATCACAAGCATACCAATGCGGAGTGCTGACGAGTCAAGAGCTTTCCACAAGGAGCTGGGAGAGGAGACCTCAGTCTATAGACGTTCTCGTGTCTACTGCCATACAGGACGCTGATCTCAAAATCTGCTCGCTAGGAACTGACGTGCAAAGCAAAGGCGGCCACTGATGTTGAGTTCTGCGCCACTACCGGCTTAGGTGAGGGTCTTTTCCGTTTTAGTCCTTCAATCACATCCCGTACAAGACCAAAGCAACTGCACTGTCCAACGCCAGTGATAGTACGCTCAACCAGAAGTAGGCCACCGAGCTTTCCATCGCAATGCATAATGTCGGTCAATTTGACCTCTATTCATCGACGACCCATCTTCAGTCAGAAACAAATTGCGCTCTCATAATTGGAAAAGTGATTGATCAAGTTTTTTTTTGCATTTCTATAGCTATGTGGCTCGTGAAGCCGCGGGTTTTGAGCCACGCTCCAAGTAACACAAAGTGATGGCTGGTTGCATGTGCATGTTTCACCTCAGAATCAAGCTTGCGGTGGCACCTTGCGGAATAGTAGCTTGCGGAATAGCACCTTCCGGAACTACCAACCACCCCGTTTGGATAATTCTTTCCTCGCGCTTCCTGATCTTTTCTTCCTTTCTTTCTTTCTTTCTTTCTTTCTTCCTTTCTTCCAGCACACAACACAACTGCAGCTTCATTCATCAAAAGCATCAACAACTATCTCATCAACGCAACAAGACATCCATACCATTTGTTTGCTCCACCAAACCCACGCATCCTATCCAAAATGAAGTTCTCCATCGTCTCTACTCTGGCCGTCGCTGCCACTGGTAAGTCCTCTCTACCATCTCGCAGCGTTTTCTGATTGACTGACGCATTTCTAGCCATCATGGGCGTCGCTGCTGACAACACTGTCACTGTCACCGTCACCCCTGAATGGTGCAAGTCCATCAGCAGTGTCCCTGTCTTCAACACTCCGGCCGTCAGCACCACTACCAGCACTCCTCTTGTCATCGTCAGCACCACCGTTACCGCTGAGACTCAGAGCTCCAGCACTGGCACCGGCGTCTCCACCGAGAGCGTTGCTTCTTCCATCAGCACTGCCGAGTCGACCATCCCCACCGGCACCGCCATCACCCCCATCATTACTGCTTCTTCCTCTCTCGTCTCGCCCGCCGCCTCTTCCACCGCTCCTGGCAGCACTTCGGCTTCGGCTTCCACCACTCCTGCTTCTGCCAGCGCCTCGGCTTCCAACTCTGCCAGCGCCTCGGCCAGCGGCCCTGCTACCTCATCTGCTGTCACCACCCCCGTTCCTGCCAACGACGCCGCTACTACTGGTGTCGGCATGATCCTTGTCATGGCCATTCTGGCTGCTTCTCTCTTCGTCATGGCTTGATCGCCCACGCAGCTCTGCGCTCTGGTTGATGTCATCTGACACTTGGGTCTTGTCAATTCGGTCTTTGGTCTTGTCATCGGATGGAAGGTTATTTTGACACAGGTCAATCTCGAGAGGGTTGGAGGAATTGGCATTCTATCGTACGCATTTGATGGTTAGCCACAATCCTTACTTTGTTTTGCATTGAACTTGTGTCCTCTATGCTTTTGTCTCGTCGCTGTGATGCTCTTGGTGAATACTATTTCCTTTACCAAGATGTATGTGTTCTTACCTTGGCGAAGCCTTTACGCTGCTAGGAGGACCCTGTCTCAACTCACGCGCACCGAAATTGCAGCGGGACCTGGTCCATTGAATCAATTCCTTGTGCTTCAACTGATCTAACAGTTGTTTCTGGGCGATGACTTGTCTCAAGGGTTGAGAGTATCGTGATATTAAGCAGCAGTAGTAGCAGCACAAGAATTGTAGAATCCAAAGCCAGGGAGCTGCGCGAGGGCCTTCAGAACTAAAGGACAGTTCACTTGAAGTTTGCTGAGACGACCACAGTCCCGACAGCTGCCGGGAAGATTGCAACCGAAAATTCAAACGGTCATTATGATCACAAAACTTCGTCTTGTATTGCTCATGAACAACCAGCCGTGGTATCATAACAAAAGTCCCTCATCCAACCACCAACGCCGTTTTTCAATGTACAAACAAGCAAATCGACCCAAGCACCGATCATACAAGCGGCATCACGCCGCGGCAGCAGCCTGGATGTAGTCCTTGTTTTCAATGGTGACACTCTTGGTCTTGCGTACATGTCAGCAAGGTGGTCACACGACATGCGGGTGAAGCTCTGGGAAACACGCACCATGTGGTTGACCTTGTAGACACCGACCAATCTGGCCGCCAATTCAAACATGTTGTTTCGCAGCGAGATGACGATGAATTGTGCGTTCTTGGTTCTCTCCTTGATGTAGCTGGCCACGATGGAGACCTAGATGCTGTCAGCGATGCACACAGGACCCCAAAAAACGCCTTGAGCGACTCACGTTACGGAAATCCAGGGCGGCGTCAATCTCGTCCATGACATAGAGTGGCGTCGGCTTGTAGTGGTGTAGAGCAAACACCAACGCCAGCGAACTAAGTGTCTTTTCACCACCGGACAGGTTGCTAATGTTCTTCCAGCTCTTCTTCGGTGGCATGACGCTAAAGAGGATGCCTTCGCTGAAGGGATCCAGACTGTCGACCAGCTCGAGTTCTGCGTTGCCTCCCATGGTAATCATCTGATACATCTCCTTGAGACGCATCGAGATGATAGAGAAGCCCTCCATGAAACCTTCCAAACGCATACGTCTGAGATCATCCAACCGCTTCTTCGCCGAGTCGCGACCGGTCAAGGCCTCATTGAGATCCGACGTGCGTGAAGTGTGCTCAGCGACGCGTCGACGGTACTCGGCCAGAACAGACAACTCGACAGATTGCGAAGTCGACTCCTCGAGAAGTGCTATTGATGCCTTTAGCTCGTCCTTGGACATGTCTTCGAGTTCGTCTTTGGTATACTGCGCCATCGGCAGAGGCTCGAGCTCTTCACCATCATCACTGAATCCACGTTAGTCATCACCCTGCACAAAACATCGATATACCTTACCCAATGTTCTGAACGGTAAGCTTGGACAGCTTCTCTTGCCAGTGTCGCAGGCGCTTCTGATTTTCTGCCATGATCTTCTGGTTTTCTTCCAGTTTGTTGCGCATCTCAATCTCGATACCTCTGGTCTCGTTCAAGATGGCAATTTGAGCGTCGAGTTCAGTTTTGAGTGCCTCAAGCTCCTCTTTCTTGCTCTCCAATGCCTTTGGTGCGTCAGTATAGAAATTCTTTGCCAGGAACCCACCAGAGACATACCTCTTGAGCCTCTTCTGCCTCCTTGCGGAATCCGGCAGTGTTCCTGGTTTGCTCTTTGATATCTTCTTCAACCTTTTCTGCATCTCTCTCCACCTTTTCCAGCTCTGCTTGAGCTTCGTTGAAGGCCTTTTCGTGTTTGGTTTTCTGTTTCTCAGCCTTGGCTTTGTTGATCTCAGCAGTAGACATTTCTTCCATGCGGTGATCAATCTGCTCCTTGAGTCCGTCGACCTTGGCCTTTTGAGTGCGCAGCTGAACACCCCCCACTTCCATGATCTTGTCCTGAAGAGCCTTGATCTCCTCTTCAATATCCGCGGTCTCGGACTGCAGCTTTTCGGTCTCCTTCTCGAGCGTCCGAATGGTCTTTTCGAGTTCAGAGATACGCTTTTCATCGGACTGGGAAGGCTGACTCTCGGCCTTGAGCTCTTCTACTCTTTTCTCGGCATCTGCAATGTTTCGGTCCAAACTTTCGACTTCGAGCTTCAGTTTCTGAGCTTGAGTCTCAAGTTGGGGTAAACGGTTCTGCAGCTGCTTTAAATGAGCTTCGAGCTGGCGCATCCTCTGCTGAAACTGCCCAAAAGTCTCCTCAAGGGCCTCACGATCAACCTCGAGCTTGGCGACCTGGTCCTTAGACACATCGGCAACAACCTTGGAAGACATGGCCCCCTTTGCAACTCTGGTACCACCACCGCTCATGGTACCTGACTTGTCAATCAACTGACCATCGAGCGTAACGACCCTCCAGCGCTTTGCACCATAAGCGATGCGGTTCGCTTGTTCGAGATCTTTGGCAACCAGTGTGTTTTGCAAAACACTGTAAAACGCAGGTCTGTAGCGATCATGCTTTGGTTTGACAAGATCATAAAGGCGCGGTACGTTCTCTGGCGTCTGTATGGGAGAGAGATCTCGCTGTGGCAATCTGTCTAGCAGGATGAAATTGGCACGCCCCAGATCGTTCTTACGCAGATACTCGATGCATTGTTGACCAACTTCGACAGAGTCGACCACCAAGTTATCGAGAGATGGACACGCGGTCGAAATGGCCACATCGAATCTCGAATCGATAGCACCGAGGTTACCAAGACGTCCGTGGAAACCATCGATTCTGCCAGATTCTTTGAGGCGCATGAGGCCTGTTAGGACATTGCCTTGTGTCTGTGTGGCAGCCAGGCTGGCTCGTGCCTCATCGGCTTTTTGTCTTGCACCAGAGAGTTTGGACTGCAAGGCGGGCTCTTGAGACGCAAGGTGATCAATCTCAGTTTGCGCTTCTTGCATTGACTGCTCCACCGATTTTCTCTCGCGCTTGCATTCCTTGTACTCCTGGACCTTGGCCTCGCGTGTCTCGTAGAAAGCCGTGATCTTGGTCTCGACTTCGTCGACTGCATTCGCTCCGGCGTTGCCTCTTTCTCTGAGGATGTCGAGCTCGCTCTGAGCTACAGCAATAGAGGATTGCTTTTCGTTGACTTTTGCTTTCCAAGGTTCCAAAGTCTTCTGCTTTGCTGCAATTTCATCCGAAATGCCCTGGGTCTTGCCTTTGAGGCTCTCTCTGATCTGGGTCAACTGTGTTTCCTCATGACGCATTTCTGCTTCCAGCTCGGCTATGGTTTGCGAGTTCCTGTTGATGTCGTCCTCAGCCCGTGCAGCGAGCGTGTCGGCTTCGGAGAGGCCAAATCTGCTACTTTCTGCCGTCTTCTCAAGTTTCTTAGCCTTGTTGGCGAGGAACTTCTTCTTTTCCGAGTGCTTGACAGTCTCCTTGTCGAGCCTGGCCATTTCCTTGAGGATCGCTTGAGTGCTTTCAGACATGCGCTCGTATTCCTTGGATGTCGCATTGTGTTGCTTCTGCAGTTTTTTGATGTCCTCTTGATTGCCCTTGTGCTTCTCCAATTCCTCTGCAAGCTGTTGTTGAAGCTGCTGAACGGCCTCTTCGGTGACAGTGACATTGTCAGAGCATTCGTTGATGTATATTTGATAGAGAGCAGATTGCTTGGTCGCGAGCTCATTTTCGTCGCGAATGAATGCCAGCGCCTTGTCTTTCTTGTCTTCAAGCGCGTTCTTCTCTTTTTCAACGTGCTGAACTCTGGTGTTTTTCTCGGCGCAGACTTCATTCAGAGCCTCTGTTTCTGCTGCAGCTTCGTCGATGGGAGTCTTGTACTTTGATGTGCCAATGATGTCTTCGAGGTACTCGAGAAGACCGTCATCGTGCTCATTAGCGGCCTTGGGCTTCATCTGAGCAATTGACTCGACCTCACCCTGCAAGATCAAGAAACGCTTGTGGTCGAGATCAACGCCACGGTCACGCAGCAGAGTAGTGACGGCGGTAAAGTTTGATTCACGGCCGTCGAGGTAGTACTTGCTCGAATTGTTCTTGAAAGCGCGTCTTGAGATGACGAGTTGAGAGTCTGGAATAACTTTGTGGCCGCCAGCCGGCAGATCCATGACCTGTTGGAAGTGAACCTCGACCTCACAATGGTCGAGATCGGGATGAGCAGCCGAGTTGTGAATCAGGGCAGAAATCTTGCCCTGGCGCATTTTGCTGGCACGGAAACCAAAGACAAAGAGCAGAGAGTCGATGACGTTTGATTTTCCAGAACCATTGGGACCAACAACGGAGGAAAACGAGGCATGGAAAGGGCCAACTTCCTGGCGACCGGCATAGCTCTTGAAATTTTTGAGTACGAGATAGGTGATGACGGTGCGCGAACGAAGCTCAGACGGGGGTTGAGAAGCAGGAATGGAGGCAGCGGCTCTGGTGCGGACGACAATGTCCATTGGTTTCTCCATCAGAGTGATGTTGGTGTCGACCTTGTGGACCTGGCTCGACGGAGGTCTGGCTTGGGGGCGTGGAGTGTGCTCATTGACAGTAGATTCGGTGATGTCGGACAGGGGAGTAGCATGTTTCTGACGTTGGGCGTCGGGTGTGGCTGAGGGCTGGGGGGTGGGCAGAGCAGAAGCGTCAAGCTCCGACATGGTTGAGGCGGTTGACATGCGGCTCTTGCGCGCAGTACGGGCAGTCTTTGCGGTCCTGCGCTTGGGGGCGGCGGTCGAGGTAGCGGGTGAGGCAGCATCTTCGATAAGTGAAAGCTGTGATGGTTCGGCGGATTCTGCGGCGCGAGTGCGGCGGGAGCGCGAGGCCGTCTGAGGTGTGGACGGGACGTCTGATGCCGAGGACTTGTGCGGTCGAGTTGAGCGGGTGGGCGCAGGAGTGGACTCGTCTTCATAGCCATCTTCTTCGGCCGTCTCGTTTCCTTGGGGTGCGTCGTCGCCCATGTCCATGTCTTCGTCCGAGTCTACGACTCTGCGCCTGGACGCAGCAGTCCGCCGGCTCTGGCGCACTGGCGACTGTGCCGACATGGTGTCCTGTTTCGATGCGATATGAAATCGAGAGCTTGTGGTTATTGTCCATCTCTCTTCTCCACGCTGGAAACAAACCAAACAAACAAACATCCATGCCGCCCGTGTCAGCCAATCCGCGGCCACTCCCGCCCCGCGCCCTCTTCCTTCTCGCGGCTTTCTCTCGACCTCTTGCGCTCGAGAACATTCATGTCGCGTTTGCCATCTGACAGAACCGCGGTCGGTTGACAATCAACCTTCATCTCCCGAATCTCATCCCCCGAATCTCTTGCCTGTTTCGATCGCATGTCTAAACTGTCTACGCGAATCGAAGATTCACTCTTCCGAGACTGCCGAACATTCACATTTCAATCGCGTCTTTCCCTCAGCATCAAAATTCATGACTTCTCGCTTATGACGTCGATTATCTTCATTGTTATCCCAATTCTCTTCGAGAAGAAGTTGTTCATGCCCAGGCCGCATCACTATAGGACCGCTAAGTCTGTAGGTAGTCTGTCTGATCTCAGTTCGAGATCCTTCTGCTTGATCGCTTGGTCTGTTCTCGATGCTCAGACTTCCTCGCCATCTCATTCTGTAAGACGTTGGCCTCATGAAGAAAATCCCTTCACCTTCCGTCAATTCCGACGCCATGTCAAAGCTCTGTCACCAGACGAGCCTTTCTCCAGATACCCAACATATATAGCCATGGTTGTGCTGCTGGTAGGCTTTTCTGATCTGTGAATACACTGCTCACTACCTGTCTACGCATACATCCCAACTTCCACCATGCCTACATACAACCCTCCTTCTATCCCTCATCGCCCAAAATCCGACTCAGTCATTGCCTCTTTGACCTACCATCTGCGTCTGGCCTACTTCAAGTACTCGGTCAACTTTGGTCTCTACGTCATGAGCCCGATTGAAAAACTCATCTTCAACTCCATCATCTTGGTCATACTCGGACTTATCCTTTACTACCTCTTCCCGCTCGCAATCTCTACCTTGACCTACGCAGCGCTACACTGGATCAGACAACCCAAGGCCAATTCCATCACAGTGGACCGGTTCATACGGGATGTCAACATGGAAGCCGTATCTCTGCTTGCTGATAGCGCTCCGACCATGGACGTTGCTTCGCTCTGAGCATTCCATCGAGATGCATCTCTAATAACGCTACCTCTACCTGCCATCGATCGCAGACGGTACGGTCATCGACTGATTCACGATTCACGACACCCACGATTTCCACGTCCACAACACCCTCTTATAGATTACTGGACCATGTTCTCGCAAACCATGTGCTCGAGTCAAACGGTTCCGAGAAGAACGTCGCCAAGCGCGCCACGCCAAGTCCTGTATCGGATTTGCTCGCTCGAGCACCGCGTCCGAACTTTGCATACCGATTTAATTCCGATCTTCTGCCTGATGGTCTTAATGGTGCTTGGTCTACGCCTCTGGCGGTACAATGCCAATCTATCGCATAGGTAAATTATCAATGTCACAAACTCATGTCTCTTCTCCTCAACAAGTAGTCGCTGTACGACAGTGAACAGTGGTCGATTCGTTGTATCATGTGAAACTCCAACATCTGAAAAGCTCCAAAAAAGGGCCGGTCGAAAATTACCCATCGCACCGAATGCACCGCCGACCCAAACTCTCAGTTCAGGCCGCATGTGCAGTGCCAAACGAAGCTCGCTAAGAAGATTCTCCCTCCCATTCATCCACAATGAGCTTCGCGATATTCTTGCCCATCAAACTGCTCGTCTCCATCGTGCTGATGAAGCTCTCGATGCCCGACGTATACCAGAGACGGCCATCCAGCCTCAACTCCTCAAACGTGACGCGCGGGTACTCGTACGGATAGCTGTTCCACACCTTGCGATGCATCCAGCTGACGTCGTCTTTGCCGACCGGTTCGTCGTCAGGTAATCCCAGTATGTGTGCCAGCAGTGTGTCGTTGAGTGGAGTCGGTGAGAAGACCTTGTGCAGGTACTCCAGTTGGTCTTTGCCCTCTCTCGTGTCCATACTGGGTTGCAGGAGCGAGATGCTGAAGAATCCGGGTGATCCGACGCCTTGTGGGTTGCTGCCGTGATGTTCACCGGGAGGAAGTGTCGTAAGAACGACCTGCGGGACTGGCTGGTCTGGTGGCAGGTTGAACGCTTGTGGCGAGAGCAGGTGTTTTGAAGTGAACAGCGTGACATGTAGCTGGACATATGGAATCGGATCCGGCATGTGGTTGGGTTCGGGCTCGAATTCGATACCCGAATACTGCATTGGCCCGGCCAGGACCACTTCATCAAAAATCTGCTCCTCGACAATACCTGCCTCTCCTGTATCCTTGGTAGACACGATGTATGCAGAGTCTCCATGTTTGACTAGCTTGCTGACTGTCCTGTTGAGATGAACCGTCGCTTCGGCGGCCGTGAGCATGTGTGCAAAGATCTGCCAGTTTCCGCCCTCGATCGCCGTCGCCCCGTCAGTCGCCATGCACACCATAGCCTCCAAGCCATGAATCAACGGCAGATTCTGCGCGTAGTTGACCCGCGTGCTCGCCTGCACGACCTCCATAGCAAACAACCTGCCAATCCCATTTTGGTCGAGAAACTGCTCTCCGGTGGATGCAGTGGCGGCCGTCAAGCCCAAATCGTACGCCACCTGCGACAGCGATTTCCAGGGAAAGTACGGTTCTTCGTACATCTTCAGAAACTTGTTCACGGTGGCCTTCATCAGGTTTACCGTCCGGAGAGGCGCGAGCCCGTACTTCCAAAAGAGCTTCGCGGCATCTTGCCACCAACTCGTGCCGGCGGATTGAGTGTAGACGAACTCTCTCCCGTTCCAGATTCCGAGTACGGGTCCTTCGGTGCGGAGCTCGCGTAGCTCGGATGTCGACAAGTTGAATTCTTTGGCAGCGTTGACGAGGTTGTGATTCACCTTGACAAAGATGGATGCGCCCAACTCGGCCGGATTTTGTTCGTCGTCATATACTCCAACTGTGGTCGAGCGACCGCCGATGTGGCCATCTCGTTCGTAGACGGTAATGTTGAGAGGGATGCCCTGCTCTTGACTGTATTTGCGCAAGAAGTATGCCGTCGAAGAACCAGCACTTCCAGCACCTAAAACTATATTGTCAGGAACGGACTTTTCCAGATATCCGATAAAATATATCACCTATGATCGCGACATTCTTCGAAGCCCTCGTGATCGTGCTGTCGTGGGCAGTATCCTCTAGAACAACTTGATTGACTGCTGTCAACACTCCTGGCACTTGCGCAAGCCAAAAAGCAGTGGCAAGGATATTAACAGTCCTCATTCTTCAGCTCCCTTAGAGAGACAGTACAACTCGATGAAACAGAGGGTTACGCTCAAATGATGGTCTGTCGTGGGTGATGGAGGTAGGTTGCTGCTTGGCTTGAGCGGTATTACGCCCCCCACCACACTGCTTCACATGCGTTATATCAGGACAACAACAACATTGCATGAGTTGAATAATTGGACATCAACCACAATAAAACGTAAATAACCATATTGACCTCATAACTTCTGCTTCGTCCGCTCAATTCTGGATATAATGCGCCTTCTTGATGTATTGCCAATTGCCAATTGCCAATAATGAAATTCTAAGCACCCTCACTGCCAAACTCTGCAGTCCACTCAGCACTGCGTGTCAAGTCTTCTTGACTGACTGTGGGTCTGGATGCCTTGATAGCCTTGACAAAGTCCTTGACCATGAGCGGTGGCTCGAGAAGCTTGTCTGTGTCGACATCCATCCACGTCATTTCTGTCGCGCCTTGGTCACCCGGCGAGCAAGGAGTGAGCTTTTCCTGCCCATCGACCGTGACCTGCAAATCATGTCAATATCATAAAAGCATGTATTGTTGACAGCAGCGACTGACCTTCTTGTAGTGTGTAGCAGTCTGGATCTTGCGAACAGGCTGCATAAGAGCATCCTGAACAGCAATAGTAATGTCACTTCCAGAGTAGCCCTCACTCAGCTGAGCCAGCGTTCTATAATCCTCTGCCTTCATCTCACACGGCGTTGACCCTACTGCAAGCTCAAACATCCTTGTTCTGGCGGGAAGATCGGGCAAGCTGATGTGGACTCTTCGCTGAAAACGTCTGCGGATGGCAGAGTCGAGCTGCCACGGGATGTTGGTGGCACCCAGGATGAGGACGCCCTTTGAATCACGGCCGACACCGTCCATCTGCACAAGAAGCTCGGTCTTGATACGTCTTGAAGCTTCCGACTCGCCTTCACCTCTGGGACCGCAGAGGGCATCGATCTCGTCAATGAAGATGATGGACGGCTTGTTCTCTCGAGCCATGTTGAACAGCTGTTTTACGAGACTGTGGCACGGCGTGTTAGTTTGCCAGACGCCGGGAAAGGAGCGAAGACATACCGTTCACTCTCACCCATCCACTTGCTTACCAAGTCACTGCTGCTAACGCTGAAGAAGGTGCTGTTTGCTTCGGTGGCAACGGCTTTGGCAAGATATGATTTACCAGTACCGGGGGGGCCGTAGAGCAGAATGCCTTTCCATGGCTGACGCTTGCCGGTAAACAGGTGAGGGAACTTGATGGGCAGGATGACGGCCTCCTTGAGCGCTTCCTTTGCCTGTTCGAGACCAGCCACATCCTCCCACTTAATGTTGGGCTTGTCGGACAAGATGGCACCAGCGAGAGCGCCGCGTAGCTTCTTGGACTCGGGGTCCTGGTCGTCTCCTTCGTCCTCCCTGGAGTCGGCCTGATCAGCATACGAGACGGAATAGGGAGGGTGGCGCGGGCAGCGTACTTTCCCTTGCCTGCTCCGTTTGCAGTCTTCCCATTCGCGCCTATGGCACTTGGTTTCTTGCGATTTGTGTCTTGTTCGGCAAGGTGGTTCTTGAGTTTCTCAGCTCTTTCCATGTATTCGCCGGCCTTTGCGCGGATCATCTCCTTGGACTTTGCGTTCTTCTCCCCTGCGGCGAAGGTTAGTGCCGGCCTGCGGCCATAGCGACAGGGCTGGGTTACACTTCAATGCGAGCATGAACAGTTCCACTGGAAAGACTAGAATCAGCATGGACATACAGTGTGTGAGAGTCGAATGGCAGCGTACGGGATTGGTAGTAGAGCTGGTAGGCCTTCTCATATTCGCCCGCCGTGTCCTGTTCGATGGCCTTCTTGACGACATCGATGGCACGGCCGAGGAAGTCGGTGTTGCTCATGTTGCCGGCGGCGCGACAAGACTGGCAGAGTGTCTGTCGGAGGCGAGGTGATGCGTGCCGTCTCGTGTGTGGGCGTTGGTGCGCTGGTGGAAGGTCGTGAATGCGGTATGGCGTGTCGGCAGCTGTCCCGGCTCTTCACGCGACGCACCGGAGTGAAGGGATCAGTGGAGAGTTCAACTGCAGTCGGAGGATTGGCGAAAGAGACAGAAGACAGAGCAGTCAATGGCACGAGTCGAGACGCCGTTCCCCGCGGTGACATGGCCGTTGCACTTTCACTTCCCCACATTGGCCGCTCTCGCCGTCAGTCCAATTCTATCGCCAAATCCTCCGAGCCTCCACTGCAGCCTTGAAACCACGACCAG
This sequence comes from Aureobasidium mangrovei, assembly GCA_021014315.1. Classification (NCBI taxonomy): domain Eukaryota; kingdom Fungi; phylum Ascomycota; class Dothideomycetes; order Dothideales; family Saccotheciaceae; genus Aureobasidium; species Aureobasidium mangrovei. Next base: position 297,217 of record JAJJJQ010000001.1, on the reverse strand, counting down.
CACAACATAGACTGCTTCTCACTTCGGAATGGCCACTCCTGAGCAGCAAAAACAACTACAGGCTCTGTCGGACGAGTACACTTCCCTGCAAACAGGTATGAACTCAGCACAACCACCACGCCTGTGCCCACATGCCAACAACACCAATCAGAATTGCAAACTACCGTCGCCGCCAGACAAAAGCTGGAGTCTCAGCAACAGGAGAACAAGGGCGTGCAAAAGGTCACTCCAGTCCAATGCATGCCTTGATACAATTCCTGACATTCTTCGGTAGGAATTTGCAAACTTGGACGACGATGCCAACATTTACAAGCTTGTTGGCCCCATCTTGCTGAAACAAGATACCACCGAGGCAAAGAGTACCGTCGACGGTAGACTGGAGTTCATTGACAAGGAAATGTTTGCACATCCTCCTTCTTCTCGGATCTGTCCGCTAACCGCGTCCAGCAACCGTATCGAAAAGCAAATTTCTGACATCCAGGCCAAGAGTGAGGAGAAGAAGATGGCTGTAGGTTTCACGTCGCTATCTTTTGTTGCCCGCAATGTTCTGATCAAATTCCCAGGTTTTCCAGTTGCAAACCGACATCCAGCAGGGCGCAGGTCAGGCCTGAGAGTCTGATATATAGCTCTCTCATTGAGAACTTATATCCCGGGTTGCTGTGGAGAGCATTCGTCTGCAAAGGTTTTGACGCTTACCAGCACTCTTGGTTCACGAGTAGCTTCGGGGTCAAGGTCGTACAGCGAGAACCAGCGAGTATTCAGCTCGCTGGCGAATCCCAAGAACTGTTTCGATTCGGGCTCACATGCCACGAAGCACTCGTGGTCGGGCGAGAATTGTTTAGATGATATCTCGGGAGTGTAACTTTGTCTGGCTGACAGCAGCGCTTACCTCACCAACACTGATATTGATTCACCGGGCACTCTCTGTTGGCGAGGCAAAGGTATCCTGCAGAAGTCATTCAAGACCAACCCGGAGATCTATCTGTTGTGGCTTGTTGTGTATTTCTGTATCACAAATCTACGATTGACCAGATCCTTCGCTTGTATCAGGAAGAATAAAAGCGAACACATAATCTCGATCGTCTCAAGATGGAGTCCTTTTTATGTTCGAGGAGCAGAGAGTGTATTGCAGGCTTGTTCATTTCGCAATCATTTCAAGTGTTTTTTCATTGTGTGCTACCAAAAGATTCGAGACGAGACGATATCCACGGGTAAGAGACAATAGTGGATATCTGTGCGAGTAAAAGACCCCTTTCCTCCATTGCATGCTACTCCAGATTCGTCACTTGCAGTCAAGTCTCGGGAGATTTGGGAATTAGAATCTAGCCAAAGAAAGCACGAACTGCGTGCTGCACCTCGGGGGACATTTCTGCCAGCAGCTGGTTTGCGTCCAACGAGGCCATGCTGACAAGGTTCTTCGCGGACTGCACGACCTGCTGAGCGGTTCTGCCTTGCAGGGTCTCGGCCTCCAAAGCCAGAGCGACAAAGTGGAAGCAGCGTGCGGCTTGCTGAACGACGGCGGGATTTTGTCTGGAATTAGATTGTCAGCGACGCCATTCATGGCAGCAAACTCGGTTTCAAACTTACTGGTCAATCAACTGCGCCAGGAACGCGTAAGCATAGGGTGCGGCCTCTTCGTCGTTGACTACAGGCAAAGTTCCTATCCAGGCTTCGACTACTTGTTGGCTGTTGGTGACCTTGGTGCTGTTGAAGTGGAGGATCTTGGCGATACTAGCGCATGCGTTCTCGGTAGCAAAGACGTGGTCACCAGTGCGAGCGTCCGGCCTCTGGATAGCCTGGAAGAGGAGCGGCAAGCTTGCATTGGCAAAGTCGGACCACGGCGCGCCACCCTTGTGTGCTGCCACACCGGCTCCGTAGGTTGCGGCTTGCCTGTTGGCAGGGACGTCGTCTTGCATACCGTCAACCAGCGGCTTGACAATGTGGCTCTCAAAAGCCCAAGAGTCGGGGCCACAGAACTCCAAGACATCGTCCATGATGCACAATGCCCACTGTCTCTGCGTCGGATCCTGGTTGACAAGTGCGTGGTCCAGGTAGGGCAGGAGCTTTTGCCAGAAGGGCAAGAAGGTGGTGCCGTGGTTCTTGAAAATGGTGTGGAAAGCCTTGTTCATGTCCGACAGCAGGGTCTGGTCGTCCTCGATGGCGAAAAGCGTCTCTTCGCTAGCTTCTTCACCATCCTCACGTTCGTTGGCCTCCTCAAGTCTCTCGTTCACACGGGTCTGGTAGTCCTTGAGCACGCCTTCGGCTGAGTTGACAAAGACGGCCATGTGCTCGGGGGTGAGGCAACCACTGCCGCAAACCTCGACCGATTCGTAGAAGCATTGGTACATCTCGGCCAGAGTCTCGATGGCGGGCTCGGTTTCGAGAACTTCCAAAACCTTGGCAATGGTTGTTGTCCAGAGTTGGCGGAACTGCGGTGATTGCATGCCGTGAGCCTGCTTGTAACAGTTGAGAAGTTGAGGCACACACTTGGCGGCAGCCTGGCGGACGGGATCATGGAAGAAGAAGGCAAGTCCGGGGATCGCGATATTCTCCATGATGTCGAGAACATAATTCTCGAAGCTGGCGGCTAGGTGCTGGGCGTACACGACGATGAGTTCGATGGCCATGTGCTTGTCATCAAGAGTGCTAGTCTTGATGCCAATGTACTTGCCCTTGAGAGGGACAAGCTCCCAGCCCTCCTCTTGCTCGAGATTGTCTTCGTCGTCGAGCAACTGGATGTCAGCCTTTGCCTTGGCCAGCTCGAGGAGGGGAGGCATGACAGCAGGCAAGTATGGAAGAAAGTCTGGACCCAGGATTCGGCACATGCGGCCCCAACAGTGAAGCAAGTACGAAGCTTGCGGGTCGTCGGAATCCGTGATGCCTTGTTGGATGCTTCCGAGGATCTGGACGAGTTCGAGAGCGTCATTGCCCATACGCTCTTTGCCGACAGCAAGGGCAATCAAGGTGGCGCATTCCATAGCCTTAGCCCTAAGCAGACGGTTCTCCTTGGACTGGTCGGTCCTCAAGACGTTGAACAGAAGCGGCATCAGCTCGCTGTAATACTTGGCAAACGAGGCCTCGGCAGAGTCGGCGACAGTGGCAATTGTGGAGAGAGCTTGCTCCTGGACATATCGCGTCTTTGTATTGTGCAGCAGGTTGAAAAGATTGGTAAAAAGGCCGTCAAGGTAGGGAGCCAGAATCTCGCGCTCGGCCTCTTCGCAGAAGTTGACAAGAGCGGCAGCAGCGTGGGATGCGACACGGGGTTGATCCGACTTGAGCGACTCAACAAGAGCAGGGAGCACGACCTGGTGGAAGTTGCTCTGCATGACACCCTTAAAGTCGGTGCTCATCTGGCCAAGCGCATTGCATGCAGCCCATCTGACACGGGGGTGAGGGTCGGACAAGCGAGGAAGTACAAGGTCGAGGACCTGCTGAAGCTCGCTCTCCATGAGTTCTTGGCAGCCCTCAGAGATGGCCGAGATGGCCATGAGGGCAGCGTGACGGTCTCTCCAGGCGCCAGACTCAATCATGCGAGGCAGCCACTGGAACGTGGGAGGAAGGAGGGCCTGGCCGCCCAGCTTGTTGGCCAAGCGGTCCATGGTCTGCTCACCGGCAACGTGGTTCATGTCGGCTTCGTCCATGTCAAGATCCTCGGTTGTGCACCATTCTTCTGCATCGTCGTCGTCGGCACCAACGTCGGTCATGAGCGAGAGGCACTGCGTGACCATGTCGGGCGTGTAGTTGGGGTCCTTGCGGCACATCTGGGGGCTGTAATCGGCAAAAGTGGCCATGAGCTCCAGGGCGTTCTGTCTGGCCTTGTCGTCGAGATCCTTGTCCTGGATGACGGTGATGCTGAACTTGACAAGCTCGTTGAACAGGGGCTTGAACATCTTGGGCGCAGCTTCGGCCAGATCGATCATTGCAACCAGAGCCTTGGTGAGGTCATCCGAGTTGGACGAGTCCTTGAGGGGCGGGAGGATGTTGAGAATGTCAGAGATCAAGGGGTAGTACTTGATCTGCGATTTCTTGTTGATCGAATGGAAGAAGGAGGCGAATGCATCCATGGCGGCCAGTCGGACCTGGGAGTTGCAGAAGACGGGTTAGCTGGGTCGGCTTTATGTAGAGCTGGCGAGCGTGTGTAAAACTCACCGGGACATCGGCGTCTTTGAAGCCTTGGGTGAAAGAGCCCAAGACAACCTCTTCATGCTGCTTCTCGATGATGCCAGGAGTGGTTGCAAAGATTCTGAATGCCGTCTCGCGCTGGCCGGCATCGGGCGATTGGCTGGCTTGGAACAGAGCGCCCAGCAGCTCGGCCCATGTGTCTCTGGTGTTGTCGTCGTTGAATACCTGCTCGTCGGTGTACTGTCTGGCGATTTCGGCCACGGCGTCGCCGACCTTGTTGCGGAGCGAGGGTTGTGACACAACTGACGGCGCGGCCATGCCCTGCAAGAGAAGGGTGCGGATGGCGTCCCGTTGCGGCTTCTGCAGAGTGAGAAAGAGCTCACGCGACTGGCCGTTGGAGTCTTTGGAAGTGCGCGACGACATGCGGCGGAACAAGACGGCGGCAAAGGATTGGGCCTGGGCAGGTCAGTCGAGTGGGCAGCAGGACAGGAATGCAGCGACGGGGAGCGTACTACGGGCGTGTCGGCCAGCTGGATTTGCTCGACCAGGCCCATGAGCAGCACATCGGGCTTGCTTTGGGCCCATTCTGTGCTGAGGCGCTCTTCGGCCTGACTTCTGATGGTGTTGTCGGCGGCTTGGAGGCCCTGCAGCAACACTCCCAGTGCGCTGTGCGTTTCAGCCGGCAGGACCGACATGATGCTCCGAGCAGAAGGGAGGGAGGCTCAAGTGCCGTCTGTGTTTTGGTCGTCGTCGGGGCCGGGAGATGCGTTGGTTCCTGTGGATATAGCTCTGAGTTCCGGAGGGCTCTTTGGGAAAGGCCTCAAGAAGGGCAGTAGTTCGGGCGACAAGGAGGGTGAGCTCGGCACGCTCTGTGATGAAAGTTGATGCGCATGTTTTTTTGTCTACCTGAGTTACGGGAGACCCTGCCAAGCCCTCCGATCTGCCTCCCCTGCGAGGCTGCGACGCCCCTCGCCCTCTCTCCGCGTTTCAAAGGCGCGCTGAACTGTTGTCTTGAATCCAGTCACCCACTTGATCTACTCTATCCTACAGCTTGAAGAGCACCATCCCTTGTCCGAGCCAGTTATCCATCCATCTGCGCTCCAACAAAAGGGTTCGTCTCAGATCGCGATCTGAATCTTTGCGAGCGTAGAAGCCATGCAAGCTAGCACAACGACAAAGGAATGTTCAATTAAACTAGACTACAGTCATGACATTTTGAGTGGTATCGCTGCCCCGGTAAAAAGAAAAGAAATCCTGTTGCGGCTCAGGAATGCCTGTGTCGTGCCCCTTATTTGCTCGACATCCTTGAGATGGCAAACACTCCGACTATTGCTACAGCAAGCGTTACTATCGCTCCGGGCAGCAACAGCTCGTTCGGCACGCCCGAGATCAACTGCTCTTCCGCCGCCGCACGGCGCTCCTTCCTGCGGGGCTTGGCTGTCTCGCTCTCTTCCTCTGTCTCGCTAGGAGCTGCCTTTCTCTCACGAACCTGACTCTCGGCCGGTGTCACAACAGACAACGGCGGCTGAGGCGCAAGTGTTGCTGGGATGGGTGCTTGTTCGGGATCATGTACGAATAGATCGACCTTTTCGTGGTGGGTCAACTGTGCCAGTGAGATCGCATCAAGTAGATCACGGTCTGTTGTGATCGAGACCGTGTCGCCTTCGTTGTCGAGGTAACTCAGCGCAAATCCGGTGCGACTGAGTCTGCCGTCTTCGAGGACAGGCACACCTCCGATAGATTCCGCCTCGCTACCCAGCTTCTCCGCGACAACCCTGACCAGTTCGCCCATACCGGCTGCAGGCACGACTTGCAGCCTGTGCACACGACCGCTAGGAGCCTTGAATTTGAAAGGAAAGGGCGAGTCTTCGTATGAAGCTGCGGCGCCCGTGAGTGCTGATGGATCAGGCGAGTCACGACCGCCAGTATGCGAAGCCGAGTCGGTTGGCATGACACTATCAAGACGGTCAACGCCCGGCCTGGACATTTCCGGTGAGATCAGAGAGCGCCCATCCTCGGTTTGCGGGTGGCGGCTGCCGCCCTCGCCCGACATCATAGATTCTGTCTCATGGTCGAACGACATCCAGAACTTGTTCCATGCCGGTCCTTCGCTATCGCCAGTCGACATGCTGTTGATCTGCCTATCGTCAGCGTTGTACCGTCGGGCGGCAAAAGACGAGACAAACCTGGTCCAGGGTGGCATAGGTAAGCTTCAGTACATCGACCATGCCAACGATTTCGCCGTCGGCGCTCATGACGGGCAAGTTCAGGTAGTGTCCGTCTAAGTATCGTTAGAAAATAAGACCTCTCCGACACTGGAATTCAGTAGTACATACCATGCATCTTGCGCAATGCAGACTGAATGCTCATATCAAGGGGAGCAAAGTCGGGGTGAGGGGTCATGACACGGACAACACTGCAGTTGCCGGGGTCAAGGCCGGCGGCAATGACACGTAGTACGACGTCCTTGCTGGTGAAGATGCCAGTAATCGATCCTTGGTCTGTGACCAAGACGGCTGTGGTGTGGTTTGCCTTCATCAGGGCGGCGGCTTCGCGCACAGAGGTGCGGACGGACACGGTGACAGGGGGCATGCCGTTCAGGACAGACTCCAGTGTAGGGCCAGACATCTTGTGGCGGATGGCCTCGACGTATTGAATGATCTGCTGCGGCTGGCTGGATCCCAGTTCCGCCTGGACACCCTCGAGCGCATCGTAGAGCTTTCTTGAAGAGCTGTAGGCACGCTCCAACTTCTCCATGGCGTCGTAAAAACACTTTGTGATGTCGAGAATACCCGAAATGTCGTGATTCTCGTCCATGACGGGCAGATGGCGAAAGCCCTTGCGAACCATGAGATCGAGGGCATCGGTTGCGCTGGTGTCGGTTTTGGCGCAAAGCGGGTTTTTGGTCATAATCTCGGAGATGGTGATGCTGTTCGCCTTGATACCCTCGCCAACGACGCGGAAGGCCAGGTCCTTGGCGGTGAAGATGCCGGCGATACGGTCATCGTCGTCTGTGACCAGCACGCAGTCCTCGCGCTTTGCGGCCATCAGCTGGGCAGCCTCTGCGACGGTGGTGTTGGGCTTGATCTGGAGGGCCTGGCTAGGCCGGAGGGCAAGGACGGAGCCGGGGGCAGCTTTGCGGGTCTGACGAGCGCGGGTAGGGTTGGCCCTCTTCTTGTTGAGATCCGTCTCGATCTTGCGGCGGATGGCCTGGGTAGAGCGGTGGTCAGACGAAGGGCATGGCGAGTAGGGTTGCAGGACATGGACACACCTCATCCCTCTTGGACTGTTTGGCCCTGCTGGCACTGAGAGTCGACATGTCGCTGGCTGCGGTGCTGACAACCGACTCGAGCTTTGGTCTGGGAATGCCTGAGGGGCTTTCAAGGGCTTGAAAAGGGTTTTGGCCTCGGGTGGATTTAGGAGTACCGCGGTATGTGCCAGTGGCCGACATGGCAAGACGGTGGTGCGTGCTGCAATCAAGGGCGGTGAGAGGCCCAGAGGCTAGAGCTAGAGCTAACTATGTCTCTGAGAAACTGACTGTCACGACATGTAAACACAGGGGAAGCTTTCACCGCTTTGGCCACATGTCTTGGCTTGACTTTTCCCCTGAGCACGACTTTTGGCAGTAGCTATTCTTGAGGCAATTTTCCAGGAGCATCAAGTTATCAATGCTTCAGAGAGCCGCATCAGGTTATGCAGAGATTGCCAGCAGATCGTGTCGCGGCAAGCATTTCCGTTACATTTCTGCTCGGGGGGCATTGGAACTAACGCTTCACTTACTTACATCTAATAACTCACGAATAAATTCAGGAACGCAACTCAAGTCATCCGTGAAAGCTGTACCTGCGATAAAGGTAGACCAGAGAACAAAGCATCCAAGTCACTGTCATTACCCGAGGCCTCATGCCAAACGAGCCAAACTGTGCTCTTTTCATCACATCCAATCTCATTTCACCCAACCTCAACCATGGCTTTTCCTTCTCCTCTCCCTTCTCCTGATCACCCATGGCTGCCTCGAGGTCCTGGTCGCCCTGGCAATGTAGAACTGCATCCTAAACACGATCAGCGCAAGCATGATGCCAATGTGATGGTCTTCTGCATGATGCCAATGTGATGGTTTTTTGAATGCAAAGACAACGTTGAAGCTTTGGTAGCTTCGATGGTGAGCAGAGCAGATGACATTCTCTGCAGGAGTCACCAGCAACATGGTAACTAGAGCATGTCGTCTAGCGCTTCGAAGCGATGAATGAGTGTAGAATGCCAGGCTTGTTTGCGCGGCATTTTCTTTAGTGGCGACTGTGTGCATGTTGGGACCATCCGCATGTCTTGCACCAAGCCGTCGGTCTCATCGTATTACCGTGTCCGCCTGGCGCAGATATACCAACTGTACGTGTGCATTCGATATGATGCATTCTGAGCAGTGCATGGTGAATGCTATACGTGGTGTAGGCTATTTGCAGCAATCAACTATTCTCATTGGTGCCCAGCATCATGGCCCTACTTGCAAATTTGAGATGGGATCTTCCTAAATATTGCCTCTCTGCGAGATGGAAATACGGAGCTCCCATCTACTATTTTTCCACCTACATAGCTAACTGGTGACACAAGAAGGCAAATCGTGACGAGTTTGTTACTCGGGGGTTGGTAATCCTGACGGTCGGTAAGGGCTCGGCAAGCGCCGTCAGAGTCTTGGCTCGCCCACGGTGCCTGCCAATTTTGGCGCCCACAGACGACTGCTTTCTCTGGAATTTGTGCTGCGATTTCCACAACCACCGCGACAACCCCAACACATCCCGTCAAAATGGTCAAGAAGAGAGCATCCAAGTACGAATCCTGTCTGGCCGCAGGCTCTCGCTCTATGTCGCGCTGACATTTTCCGTATAGCGGTCGCAACAAGAAGGGCCGCGGCCATGTCAAGCCCGTCCGCTGCTCCAACTGCTCGCGAATGGTTCCCAAGGACAAGGCCGTCAAGAGATTCACCATCCGCAACATGGTTGAGTCTGCTGCCATCCGTACGTCGAACCCGCCGGACCTTTGCACTGCGCACGAATACTCCTGAACCTCGACTTGTTTTCGATATTGCCACTGGAATTTCTGGAAGCGCGACGACTGATCAGACTCGTGCAGGTGATATCTCGGATGCCTCCGTCTTCGCCGAGTACGCCGTTCCCAAGATGTACCTGAAGCTCCAGTACTGCGTCTCGTGCGCCATCCACGGCAAGATCGTTCGGTATGCCTTGTCCCCTGGACACCCGGCTGTTTCGACACAGTCCACCGTCACCCGCCGCACACGCATACGGAATACTAACACAGATCAGTGTCCGCTCCCGCGAGGGCCGCCGCAACCGTGCCCCTCCCCCGCGTGTCCGCTACAACAAGGACGGCAAGAAGATCAACCCCCAGCAGGCCGCCAAGACCGCTGGTCAATAAACGGTGTGTTTTTTTCGGGATTTGACGCGGCGTCTGTCTTCCGGTAGTACTTGGCAGGCACGAGGTTGCATTCATGGCTTTCAAAAGAAAATAAGAATTGGTCGGGATGCCAGCTCCAACGGAGAGTACCAGCGTCAGCACGGAGCTACCTTTACGGGCACTGTTTTTTTCCTGCACAGCGGCTAGGTAGACTTCGAATGCACGCAGAGCGGTCGTGGTTGCTACGACTGTCGAACTTCCCAAAATTGTCTCGTCTTGTGCACTTACACGCGTTTCGTCAATTTATCGTCAACTATTAGCTCATCAATCAGATCGCTTTGGGCCAGCGCCCGCCTCCTGCACTCTTTTCGCCTGAGCACTTTCCGAAGGCTCGTCGTCATCCCAGTCCTCGGCGTTCTCATCCCAGTTGTCTAATTCCTCGGTGACGTTGGGCGTCTCTGATGCCGGCATGACACCGGATTCCTGGCCAGTTGTCGTGTCGCCTAGTTCGACATCGCGATCGTCGAGCTCTTCGCCGGGGACTATGTGGTAGTTTTTGGCGGCGCGGCGTCTCTCCAGCATGCGCTTGTGGTACCAGCTGCATATCAACAGAGCGAGCAGAGAGCCTACAACGTTGGCGAGGATGTCATACGGGTCGAATTCACGTCCGTTCTGATGGACTGGTTAACGCGATGCCATGTGCGCAGGGGGGGTGTAGACAGACGGGCAGCAGTCCTTGTACAACCTCAGAGCCAATGCTGAGAGCTGCGGTACAGGCGAGCAGAGTAAAGTGGATGACGCGGCGACGATTGGTCTCGATGATCCAGTAGAAGCAGAACTGCGAGGCGCATGGGCTTAGTTGGCAATGTGGAGAGTGAAGATGGGGTAGCGCACCGTCAAGAGGAAAAAGGTGACAAAATGCAGGACCTTGTCGCTCTGCTTGTACTGCGGCAGTCGGTTCGGGGCCAGTCCCAGGCTGGCGGCTATGAGGAGCAAGACGACAAAGGCAGCTGCGCGCAGGGGTCAGTCGCACGCATGGTGTAGCGCTTGGGCAGATGCGGCCTACCGGCGAAAGACTTTCGAATGCGCATGGCTCCAGCAGTGGTCGTGGTAGAGAAGGGAGCTTGGAGTTGTGGGTGCTTGGTGGACGATGGGCTGGCAGATGGTGGAGCGGGTGGTAACGGGGCGGCGCTAGCAATCTGCCCCGAAGCGTAGTCCAGTCCTACACGACCAGACGACATTCGCGCGTCTCATCGACCATCGGCATCATCATCATCATCATCATCACCCGCGCAGAACAGCCAATTTCCATCATTCCCTCTGCTCCGCCGGTCGCCTGCCCCCCCGCGCCGTCAGATGGTTGATATTCCTCTGCCGTTCCAGTGGCCTGTGAGAGTGCGCAGCGTCCAGCACTTGTCCCCGGCTTGGCCATGAACAACAAGGAGCCCTCGCGACCCGCATCGGCCAGCAGTTCCTTCCATCGACAGAAGTCTACCAATGGCCCGAGTCCTGCGCCGCTGCCCCAAGATGCCCCCGTCGCCCAATCGTCCAGAGCCCATTCCGACCCCGCTCCCGACCACCCCCATGACCGCGACCCCGATGACGACGATCCGCTCCATGTCGCTCTGAAGGCCTGTTTCGATCTCTCGCAGTCCAACATCGCCCACCTCTTCTCCCGCGACCCCTTGCCCTCATCTGCCGACCACACAAACACGCATCCCCCCGCTCGCGACCACTCTCCCCTCCACCTCTCCACCCCACCCCCGCCGCCGCCTCCCCCGAAGAGACCCGCGCGCACCATTGACGAAGATGATTATGGCGACGATGATGATGATGAAGACGACGACCAACCGCCTCAACCAGCCCCCGTCGCTCCCGAGTCCCCTTCGCGCTCAAAGCACACTGCTTCCCCATCTCTGTCGCTGAAACCCACAATCACCCGCACAAGCACCTCGTCACTCTCTTCAGACCAAGTAAAGTCGTCAGAAGATGTGCGCAAGAAACTCGAGCAGGACAAGAAAGCGGCCGAGGATGCCGCGCGCAGGAGCTTTCACATCATGTTCTACACGCTCGAGGCCGACCGCGATGCCATGATGGAGCAGCAGAAACTCGACGAGTTGGACAGGCAGGTCGAGAATGAGATGTCCGGTGCTTCCAATCCCGCCCCCACCTCGGACCCTTCTGGCGCCCAGCCACAAGGCTCGCTCAGTAATGCCGACCTCGGCGCATCCAGTCTGACTTTGAAGAATCTTATCGCTCGCATCGATGCAAAGAGAAGCATGGTCAATGCCAATGACACGCAACTACGCACCCTGATCAGCGAAGTCCGCAAGGGCCGTAGCAAATGGGCCAGTGAGGAGAAGGTCGGCCAAGAAGAGTTGTACGAGGCTGCCGAAAAGGTTCTCATGGAGCTCAAGGCCATGACGGAATATTCGACCCCATTCCTTCAAAGAGTGAACAAAAGAGATGCTCCAGATTATTTTCACATTATAAAACAACCCATGGATATTGGCACCATGATCAAGAAGCTCAAGAGCTTTTCCTACAGATCCAAAAAGGAATTTGTTGGGGACCTCAATCTCATCTGGGCCAACTGTTTGACCTACAATGCCGATCCCGCTCATCCTCTGCGCAAGAAAGCTCTGTATATGCGCAAAGAAACAGACAAGCTAGTGCCCCTGATCCCCGACATTGTCGTGCGAGACAGGGCAGAGGTTGAAGCAGAAGAAAGGCGGTTGCAGAATTTGGATGTAGACCTCGAGGGAGGCGAAGACAGCGACGATGGTGACTGCATCTTTCTGATATTTGGACAAAGTCAGAACTAACCTAAGAACAGATCAACCCATCATGGCTTCTCGCGGTCGCAAAGCTCCGGGCAAGAGCAAAAAGGGACAATCCAACGCCACACGACAAACCACTCCTGGCGCTCCTGAAGGCACGCCCGCCGCCGAGTCCAAGCCTGCACTCCACGCTTCTGCATCTAGCTTGCGCAATGAGTTCCTACGCGCCGATTCAGACGCTCCCGCTGAGGCCAGTTCGAATGGCTTTTCGACTCCGCCCCCCGGCACTCTCACTCCTGTTGGCGCGAACGGGTTGGGCCAGGCCGATCTCATGGAAGTTGACGGTGCAGGGAACTCGGTCGCTATCAGTTCTCAGGCTGGGGATCCCGATGAGGATGATGCCGAATTCAAGACTTGGAAGCAGGTTACCAAGAAGGACAGGGCCATGGCTGCTGCCGAGAGGAACCGCTTGTTCCGCGGTGATCACTTGAATCCGGATGAACCGGCTTTGCTGCGCACAAAGGCGGGAATGCGCCGATGGCTCCGTCAGCAAAAACAGATCATGATGGGCCCCACTGGCGTACTTTCCAAGGCAGATTCCGATGAGCAAGAGGCGGGTGCAATCACTACTGGCGAAACTCTTGCTGAGATCGAGAAGGATCAAGGTCGGACACTCCCAGACTACTACGACGTTTTGACTGCAATCCCCGAGCTGAATGAGCAGCTGAAATGGACCGAGGACTCTGAAGGCAAAGTGATTCCACAAGTCGAAGACTATCTGCGCGTCTTTCCCAAAGAACAATTTACCTCGTCCGAGAGTGGCCTTACCAAGCGCATGGAGGCCAACATGCGGCAAATGCAAGAGACACGCAAGATCTGCGCCAAAATAGGCATTGTCAAGCAGATGCAAATACAGGCCCAGGTGAGTTTTCTTGGTTGTGGTTGACTGACGACCTGTCCTGACGTTCCATATCAGACATACCAGAACCAGTTCCAGAAGTACGATCCGCAGCCATTTGTCGAGCAAGACATCGGTGCCGTCGCCGTTTCCGAGGATGGGCCCATCATGTCACCAGGGGTTTGCCGTGCAGCGTTTCAGAGGGCGGTCGGCAAGATCTTCTACCATGCCGGTTTCGAAGACTTCCAGCCCTCTGCGCTTGAAGCCGTAACAGACATTGCTAGCGACTTCTTCGGCAAACTCATCCGCACCTTCACCCTCTACAACGAAGTGCCCAGAGATGAAGTCGATGCCCACAGTTTCACTGCGGAAGAGCAGGTTCTTCACTGCTTGCACAAAAATGGCCTGGATCTGGAATCGCTCGAGACGTACGTCAAGGATGACGTTGAGAGGCTCGGATCCAAGCTGGGTATTGTTCACGAGCGCATGAAGGCGCATCTTGCCGACTTGCTTGTAAGTGTATCTCTAAGAGCGTGGTTCAGCATAACAAGGCTGACATGTCTAGCGTCCGGCCTTGGGCGACACTGCAGGAGCAGATGGTGTCGGTGCATTCAACGATGGCAGTGATCAATTTACCAGCGGTGACTTCGCCCTGGATGTCGACGAGGATTTCTTCGGATTCAAAGAACTCGGTTTGGCAGACGAGTTTGGTCTGGAGAGCCTCAGCGTTCCTCTTCATCTGCTACAGAACCGCATGCATAGTGCTTACCAGGCCAACAGCACCAGCTCAATCGCCTCTTCCGGTGTCGTGTTCCCCGCGCCTGCTCCCTACGATCCAGTGTCGACAGATAATCTGCCTTCGCATATTGGTTTGGTTCAGGACTTCTTTGCAACCAAGCTGGCTGCCAACCAAGGAAGACCCTTGGTGGATGACGAAGATTTGCCAACGAAGCAGCGCTTCCCTCGACCTCGTCTGCCACCTACTGGAAAGATTAGCAGTCCGAGAAAGCGGCCTATTCGTGAGCAGCAGCAAGCTGCGAAGAAACGGAGAAAGCTTGAAGAGAGCAAGGAAGAAAACAAAGGCCTGGTCAAGCCGATCGGGCCATTGAAACTGGCGATTCCAGGAGCCAAGGAGAAGGGTGCAGAGCCCGAGAAAGATCACGAAGGGAAAAACGCCATGATGAGTCCACCAGAGAGTGTTGCGGCGAGCTGAATGCTTCGATGATGTCGAGCAGCCCTCGTCAAAGACGGTCTTGCACATAAAAAAAGGGAGGGTTTGTGATTGAATTTCTTTGCTCTTTTTGAATCGATTGGCGTTCAGGGTTTTCGAAAATTGATACCCAAGCAGGTGGTCTCGTCATCTTTGGGTTTTGGCATTGACTCAATCCGGCGGTTGCGAGTTCTCTGGGCGATTTCCTTTGGATGATTACGGACATTCAAGAAAACGGCAGACGGGAGGGATATTCTAATCGATTGTATATAGCATGGGACTCTTGGTCGGCAGAAGGATAAAAAGACATGAAATGCGAATTTGTACATGCTCCCAGGCATGCCCCGACCTAGTCCAATAACAGCAACATGTATTCACATGGAGGGGATTATCCATGATGAGATTTTGCCTTCGTTGCTTGTTGATTGTGTCCCTCGTTCGAGTTACTAGTTGTGTCTATTCATTGTTGTCTTTCGGTCGCAAGAGCCGTGATCGCAGCTGTCGTTCCATTCTTCGACCACTATTCAGCTCGTAAGCAAGGACGAATACTCGCCCAGTCCTGTCAACGACTGCCTTCAGGTGCTGTACGGGCCAGTGTTGGTTCTTGTCACTAGATTCACATCACTGGTGCTCGTGATTGATGAGATTATCAGAGTAGAAAACTTGTCGTTAATTTGTTTGTAGGTATCATATCAAATCATCATCGGTGGTCAATCCCGTCATACAAGAAACAAGCCGATTTGTATGCTCTTGCACACGCATAGCCTAGTTGGAGATCTTGTCGGGCACATCCTTGCCTTTGGAGGGTGTCAGCACAGGAGTGTCGTTTAGTCTGAAAGGTTGCTCGTCCTTACCAGTGGCCTTTTCGAACATGCCGCGGGCCTTGTCGGTGATCTTCTCGTTGGTCGAGCGCAGCTTGTTGGGGTCCTGACCCTGCTTCTTTTCAAGAGCGTCGAGGCCTGCGATGGTCAATACCCATTTCCAGGTGGTCTTCAATCAATGGCACGCACCCTTGTCGACGTAGTCCTCCTGACCGGCACCGGCGGCGTTTCCTTGGGGAGCAGACATGATTGTTTTGATTTGTGAGTTGCGGGGTTTTTGATTGTAGTGAAGTGATGAAACTGGAGTGGTCTTCGGAAAAACACCCCTCTATTTATGTATCGTTGTGTGCTCTTTTGCCAGAAACCTGATGGTACGCCGTGGCTACGTCACCCCCATCCCTTGCTCGTTGCTCCGAGTTGCGTAGCCGCTAGTCAGCCGTCTGGCCCTTGACCCCTCAATTACCTCATGTGGGATCGAGAGCTGTTGGTAAGGAGGACCTCATGGCGTCCAGTTTGCCTACTACTGTAGGAGGATCGGTCTGTTTCTTTGACACGCGTTGCTACTGCTATCCCGCGGGTTGCATCATCATCAAGCAATTGCTAATCCTGGACAAGCTTCGGTTTTGAGCTTGTTTTGTCTGTCAATTGAAGACTATTCATTGATGTGTCAGCGATGATGCTTTGGTCTCCGAGTCGTTTGGTTGAATGCGTGAACCCCATCTGTAGGTTGATTGGTTGTGGTTTATTCGTGTCCCCAGCTACTAATTATTTGGAGAACAAAGTACATCTCATTCATCGTTACGATTTCCATTACAATGTGCAGGTATTCGTCCATACCTCTGGACATAGTGGCAGATGGATTGTCGCTCCCGATCTTTCCCATGCCTCTGTGCCTCCAAAGATATTGCCTACCTAATCCATGTTGAAATGCATCCTCGAGACAGGGTTACCTGCCCGACTACTGCCGACGACCTACATTGATCATAGGCTGCCTATACGCGTTTTCAATCTATTGATTCTATTGCGGTCACTAACGGGCCTCGGTGATATGTTTCTTCCTATTCAATTCGAGAGTGGGAAAAGATAGCACAAACGCTGCTCGAATTCGAAGACTGCTCTTTGAGGGTTCTGAAATCGATTTACAGGGATATATAATGTGCCTCTGTGCTTTACTCATCTTTTACACTTTGGGTATAGACATAGCATATAGCATACGTTTTCTCATTCCAGCCAACCATCTCTCCGAGCCCCAAAGCATGCAAGAGAGGATGCTCTTGTCCATGCGCTTGTGCTCTCTCACCCTCTTCTTCTCCGAGGCTGCCATCCTACTGCAAGGGAGGCGAGCTTTGAATAGATCCAGCGGTTGGTGCATTGGCATCGATAGATCCGTTCAGTTAAATCCCTAAGGAAGGTTCCTCTGGTGCACGAAGCGCTCTAGGTTCCCACATCCGTCGGTGGCGTTTCCTCCAAGTCATCCTTATGCAGAGGTGCTTATGCTCGTGGTTGGAAGCTGGAAATATTGGACTTGGACGTAATCATTGTCTGGGCACCAGCGAGGCGAGCAGAAGATCCGTAGAGGGTAGAATGAAGACCCTAAAGGACAGCCATTGTATTCAGACCGATAACGTTGACCGAGACTCATCGTTCAAGAAGGCTGGAATGGCTTCGTCTTGGCACTGGTAATGCAGGTGGCCGGCGCGCGCAGCGGATGGGACCGTTGGTTTGGCGCGTCTTTTGAGCCGAAGCGTGTCGTGATCATGGAGTACTCGAAAGAAGGCCAGTGTGGACTGGCTAAGTCCTGAGCATGGGTTGTGCAAGGCGGTTTCCGCAAGGTGACTTCAAAGTGCAATTGTCAACTGCTCGCCGCGGATGATGACCTTGGAAGGTCTTAGCTTCTGGAGTTGTCCAAGGTAATGGCTCAGACGGTGTTCCTCGGCAGTCAAAAGACCCTTGAGGAAGAGGAGAGACAGAGAGTAGATGACGAGGTTGTTCATGGTGATTGATGTGCCGAGCCTGGTAGAGAGCAGTGGAGGGAGGAAAAGAAGACTCGGAAGGTGGAAGTCAGAGGCTGATATACCCACCAGAAGTCACGGATCAGAAATACCGAATGAACGCAGAGGATTCTTGTAAATACGAGCCTTTGGCTCTGCTGACCATTGACCGCCGCCGTGCAAAAGCCACAAAAGGCGTGGTGGAGTAAAGACGGCCGGCCAGACTACTGCAGCTTTCACCGTTGTACCAGCAGAAAAACACGCTTTTTCCAGCGGGGTAGAACTAAAAATGACTTCACTCACACGAGATACCCGCAACGGTACCAGCCCAGATAAAAGAAATTGTAGGCCGTGCGGTCTGACAAAACATCCGACTGTTGTCAAGCTCGGGTTTATACGACTCCTCCCCCCCTTACACCGTCACGTTCAAGGTGCCGAAGCCCGTATAGCGATATAAGGTCTGAGGTGATAAAAATAGGCCGACAATTGATTGACGGAGACACGAACCGTGGAAAATAAGCGGGTTCCCTAAAGGGCCAAAGGTCGGCCGGTCCAGACTCGACATGGGCAAGCCGATGTACCGTGCTCCAGCCTTTTTCGCCAGCCGACTGCTGCCTGAACATCAGCTCGTGTCGATGACTATCGCAATTCGCACCGACCGAGACAACGGAGGTTGAACAGTATGCTATCGAAGAAATCGTATCGAACTGTTTCTCCAAAGCTGTGCCGAGGCTGGATATGTCTCGGTTGCTGCTAGACACAACGGCAGGGGTTAGCGGAATACCCAGCCCATGCATGGTGCTGCGACTGGCGTCGTGCTTGTCGTTTTGGCTTGGTGAGTCGTCGCGCTTTGGAGTGAGTGAGTGCCAAGTGGACGAGGAGGAGGCTTTTGATCTACTGGCATCCTGCCAAACCTTCTCCACCATTTTGCTTGTGTCCTTGCCGTTCCTCCTGCGTTCCCCCACGTGTTTCGCAGGTGGATGCAGCAGCGCTGTCTTTCTTCTCCTTTGGTTAAAGACTCAACGTTTCGTGTTATCCCTCCTCTACAGCTCGCTCGCCCGCCGTCTTATTCTTTTTTCTTCCAGGCTGCATCGTTAAGCGCTGCCGTTGCTTGCTTGCTCCAGATAACAGTCCGTGTCCCCCTGTTTGCACCGCCCTTGCAACGAATCGACCAATTATACCAGGTCCACAGGCACCTGAAACCGCTGGTCATTGCACCGTGGACATAGACTTCTCGTACATAGAACTGCGCCCCTTGCGTTTGAAGATCATGATGTATGCAGCCAACTGGGAGCCGCCGGCAGCAGATACAAACTCGCCAATTTCACCAGCGATAGCAGAGTTTCGCAAACGCTCATTACCTTCCCATATCATCGAATCGCAGAAAAAGGAGGCTCTAACCATGGTCACGGAAAAGGAGTCACTCTCTGAAGAACAACAATCACAACAAGCAGCAAAGCCTTCCTTCTTCCAACGACATTTCTATCGACCGGACCAAAAGGAAGATGGCGAGGGCAGCGAAGCAGTGCCAACCCATCACTTCTCCTTTCTCTCTCGTGGCTTTCTTACTTTGGCAGCGGTGGCATGTCTCGTCGTGATAGCCATACTCTGCGCCGTGTTGGCGACGGTATATGTGCGCCGCCACAGGCAAGAAGAAGCCATGCGACTGTCTCCGGTCAAACAAGCGATATTCGCCAATTTTCCAGACCCCGCGATCATCAGGCACGAGGGCACATGGTACGCCCTGGGGACCACCAACGCAGCAGGTCAGACAACCCCGCAACATCCGGCCGAACGTAAACCAAACATCGAACAAAAATGACTGACAAGGCATTTTGCAGGCATCCTTTCACAACCGCACAATTCGTCTTCTTACGAATATGGCACGAGCCATGTGCAGATAGCCACGAGTTCGGATTTCAACACGTGGACCCTCCTCGACTCCAGACACGATCCGCTCCCAAAGCTCGGCGCATGGGTTAAACGGGGCATGACCGAAACGGACCCTCCGATACCAAGGGCCAATGTCTGGGCACCCGCTGTGATGCAGAGGCCCAGTGACGGCAAATTCATCCTCTACTACTCGGCCGCAGCTGAAAACGCAACACGGTCCCATTGCATCGGTGCCGCCACCTCAAACACCTCATCGCCGGCCGGACCGTACGAACCACTGAACACGACCATCAGCTGCCCGATCGAGGAGGGCGGCGCCATCGACCCAACCCCCTTCCTCGACGTCGACGGCAGCATTTATCTCGCCTACAAAGTCGACGGCAACAATGTCGGCCACGGCGGCGTCTGCGGAAACACCGTGCCACCATTGGTACCAACACCCATCAAGCTGCAAAAGATGGGCGCAGACGGCCTGACGCCCGAGGGAGCGGCCCCCACCATCCTCGACCGCACCGACGAAGACGGCCCCCTCGTCGAAGCCCCGGTCCTCTTGCGCAGCCCAGAAGGCGTCTACTTTCTCTTCTACTCGTCGGGCTGCACGAGAGACCCTTCGTACGACGTCAAGTACGCCTGGGCGCACAATGTCACGGGGCCCTACCACCGCGCAAGCAAGACACTGCTCGGCACGCACGACTGGCGACTCTCGGCCCCCGGCTCGGTGGGCATCGCCGAGATGGACAAGGGGATGTATGGCATGGTGTTCCACGCAAGGGTCGTGACGACGTTCGGCAGAGTGCGCGCCATGTACACCTCGATCATCAGGTTCAATGGGACCGAGGCCTTTTTGGTGCAGAGATCTACTTGAGTTATGCGTGAATGATAGACATGATTGGATCATGATGAGATATGCCAGTCAATTCGAATATTCGCAACCAGTTTCGTGATGTAAACAAATGAATGCCCCGGCAACATCGTCAGCGCTAGCCCGTTATGGCTAGGAGAGCTCTCGTCGGCCGGCAGAGCCAAAGACTGCGTCAATCACCTCTCGATGCACATAGTCCTCACTCTCAAAGGACCAAAGAGCATTGTAATCAATTCAATCTCATCGCTCTCACTGAGAGATACGGATTCTATGTGTGCCCCAACCATCAGAATGCTCTAGACTGGAGAGACAGCCAAAAACAAAGCCAATGGATGAGTCTTCGCGTCACAAATGCGCCCTAGAAGCGCCTGGACCGCCAGAAAAATACATTGAGGACATTGTATGGAGACAGAGTCGCAGAGAATGCTCGAATATGTCGCATCTGGAAGGATCGTGACTCTGCACGCGGCGATGCGGCCAAGACGATTGAGACGACCGGGGCTGGAGATGCGTTGGCATCGGTTGGTACATTGTGGTCGTTGAACGATATGAATATAAATATACGATTGCTGCATCCAAGAACGAATAAGCCCCCTGTACAAGCACCGCATCCGATGGCGGCAGGTCCAATGTTGCTAGAGAGAGGACACGTTCCACACTGCGTGATAAGAAGCCAACCTCCATTGCATAGAAAACAGCAGAACAAAGCATAGCTCACGAACGCCGAAACTCCCGCCCGGCATGCAGATGAAACGCGTCTGGTCTACGTCAAGTTAATATGTATCGTGATCTTGATCAAGCTCATGCACCGGTTTCCTTGCTCTCTTCAAGGTGGTAATCACCATTCTCAAGACCAAGGAGAGCCTTCTTGCCCTCTTCGGTGAGCTCAGGTATTCCAGTCGGTGTGGTGGAGCCGGTGAAGAAACGCGGAGACCACTCGACGTTTCTGGCCTTCCTATCGGCCGCTTTCTGGCGTTGCCGCTCCTCAAGCTCTTGTTTCTCGGTAGTGGCTTTGGAATACTGCTTGCTGAGGATAGCTTCGGTAACATTGTTCCAGAATTTGCGAGATTCGTTCGACAGCTGTTGCTCGGGAGGGGGAACAATCTTCTGAACAGGCCAAAGAGGGTTGACATCGATCAGGAGAACCTTGTCAGGGTTCTTGGCCGCGGGCGCTGGGCCCTTTGTGAAGTAGACCTTGTCGTGCCAGGCACCTTCGATACGGCCGATGATGGCCTTCTCAGGAACGTCTTTGATCCTGGTTATGTTGTCGCTGTCGACATCACACTTGTATACGACACCGTCGACCTTGTTCTGCGTCTTTCCCAACCAGCCCTCTTCGAGATAGTGGAGGATGACCTTGAGCCCAGACTTCTTGCACGTGACAAAGCAAGTGTCGGCAACAGTGATATTGAGGTTGCCTGTCAGATTTGGTGGTCAGTGCTGAGCGTCGAAGCGATGGCGGTGTGTATGGATGCATACCTCGCAGGAAGCCGCCCAAGTAGGCAGCGGGATGGGTGAGATGGTAGGTCTCGTCTCCCCAGCGGTGCAGCGTGACGTAGATGCCCTCGTTGTAGACTCCAGGAGTGACACGGATGCTGGTGCCTGTGAACTTGGCGCTGATCTGGTCGAAGCCGCGAGCAGAGATGCCCTTTTGAGGACATTCAACGTAGTAGGCCGAGACGGGGGGATGGTGCGAGGTTTGCTCGGTAAGGTAGGATACCTTTACTTTTCCAGGAGTGTCTGGCTTGGATTCGTGGCCCTGAAGAACAGGCACATTGTCGTCGACTTCCCATTGACACTAAAAGGCGGTCAGAGGCAGATGGCAGGCGGCCTGGCAACGCGACGTACTCTGAAGAACTCTCCAAGAGTCGAGTTGTAGGGCTTGCAAGGCTTGCCCTTGACGTACTTCAGGTCCTTTGTGAACCAAAAGCGCAGGCAAGCGAGCAAGCGGCCAAGCTCATCGTCCGAGTCGCCAATGCTGGCAAAAATGTCGGGTCTGTCCAGGTAGTGCCAGTACTCTGCGTAGGGGTCTAGTCAGAAGGGAAAGATGAGGCAGCAAGTAGTGGAGTGAGGATGTACCGAGGTTTGGGATGGGTTCGAGGAGCTGAGCGGGCAGCGAGAAGCGGACAGCGGCGATGTCGGAAACTCCGATGAACCTGGCTCACGGCGTCAGATGTGCGCACAGCGGCGAGATAGAGAGAGGCATGCGTACTTCTTGAGGATTCCAACAAAAGTTTTGAGTTTGCTGCTGTCGTCAGGAGTCCTCTCTCCCAAGGCGGCGCCAGGGCCGGGAGTCGAGGCTCTCGAAGACTGTTCGGAAGGAGGAGCAGAGAGACCTGATGATGACGAAGCCATGGTGCGATGTTGGTGTATGCAGACAAGGGGATACAAAAGCGTTTGGTGGACGAGTCGGTGTGTAAGCGTCTGTTCAGTCCGTCGTGGGGCGGCGGGCGGGCGTCTGGGTCAGCGACTGACGCAATTCACTTGCTTTGTCTGTACCAAGACTTGACGAATGCGATGCACCAAATCCAAATGATAAGCCACACTCGGCGCCCTTCCTACTGTAATCTGGTTATGCGGCGGAGAAATTCACATCTATCCACATGTCTGTGTCCGTGTCCGTGTGACCGGGCCCGTCCTATCTTGCATTGCAGCAGCGCATGATCGCTGGATGTGCAGACACAGCCAATCAATCTGTCACGCTCTCTTGTCTACGGCCATGCCAAGTCCACCACGACACTGCCCGACTCTGCCTCGCATGAAACCCTGCACCCGCTCACCACTATAACCCGTCGTCCATGTCGCTTCCGCTAGCCAACACACATCTGCAGCCTCATGCGCGCGTCCATGTATAATCATCTCTCCATTATTAAGACGAGCCTTGCTTGTGTATACAGGCAGCCTTGACCCGCTCCTGCTCTAAACAGCCAGCCTCTTCGAAGCAGAACGCCATGCCAGCAACGTGCAAAGTGTAAAAGCAAACTGTCTCTCGCTCCCTTAATGACCTTAACTCCACATGCCCCTGAACCCTCCATAACCCAGCCATTCATCATCCCCCCTAGATGCCCTTGATGGCCACCGTTCTCTCCTTCTCAAGGCGTTCGCGATTCCTCTGCTTCTCTTCCTGCTTGCACGTTTCGAGACCGCTGCAGGCATGGCTCTCGAGCATACGGTGCTTGCCGCAGAAGTGGCCATTGCAGAAGCCGCAGTCTCCCACGATACGTTGCGCTGCGTCTTTGCAGTCCTTGAACTGGCAGCGGATCTTCTTGGGTGCTCCGCCTCGCAAAGGTAGAGCCAAGTGCAGTGTGCTTTCTCGGCCAATGTTGTAATCTGAGAGCGTGTTTGACGACAAGTCGAGGTGCTTGCCTGCGTACACGAGGCGCATCTCCTGGGCGGGGAGGTTTGTGCGGATGGCGAGGAGAGAAGAGAGGGTTGCTATCGACGTTGACTCGGGCACCTCGAGGGCGAAGGCTGCAAGGCACAGGGTGAGCACGTGCGTCGCGGGTCCTGGCGGCGAAACAACTTACTGTCACCAGCAATGTTCTTGATGAAGATCTGCATGGTGGATTCAGGCTCCGCCGAAGAACAGCGCGAAGAGAGGGACGAGATGGACGAGATGGACGAGATGCTGTTGGAGCGCATCATGACTGTGATGACAAGCGGATGACGGAGATGACGGAGATGACTGAGTGAGAGGTTGGCGTGGTCGTGAGGACGAGCAAAGTTGCAACAAGACAGGTTTGTATGGGAGACGAGTGGCGGCGAGTTGGGACAGAAGTGACAGCGAAGAGTAGTTCGAGTCAAGGTCGAAGATGCGAGAATAGGGATGGAGGCGACTGCTGACGTCTCGCAAGTCAGGCGCACAGATATCCGGCGTTTAACTCGAGATTGCCGACACCAAGGACTTCGTCCCGGCGCTCCGATGGAGAGGAAACTAGTGATGTGCCATCAGAGCATGCATGGCTTTGCGACTTTGCGCTGCGTTCCTAGGCAGAAAGCCATCATTACTGCACTTGAATGCTTGAGCCTGTCCGTCACAGTCGTTTCCTCGACCGTCAAGGCCACCATCACGGTCTAGACGATCTTGCCAACCCCTCAATGCAGGCCTCCTTGCTCTCCGCCTTCTTATTGCAGCTCAGCCACAGCCGCTCGGGCGGCTAAACGTTTCTGCCGTCTTGGGTCCTTATCTCTACTTCTTGGTGCTTGGCACAGTCTATCTTGCCTCTACATCTGCTTGTTTGACTTTCACCATCCAGCATGTCTTTCGAGACTTGTAAGTCTTGTGTAGAACCCGCGAGAAACGCCAAACATGCCAATGTCCGATCATAACCCTTTTATCTTTCAATCCCGACGGTATTTGCAATTTTTCCAGGTAGCCATGTAACCCCAGACCCAGGGTGAGTGCCACCGGCCGTCTTGGGGCGCGCATGTTCATCAAAGCAAGCACAAAAAGCTTCTCTGCACTCCTTTTGCTCGCTCGCCTTTTGAACTCTGCACTACGCGACGGTAACGCATGCCGCTTGTTTTTCAGGCATGATGTGCCACTGCCCAAGCGTCATGCACATCTGTATTGCTCAACCACTCGCTGCCAAGCCTCTCACAGGTCAACGTTACTCCGCCCCTTCTCCATACAGACCCACTTCCCCGGATTAGACGACACTCTTTTATGACCTTCTGTCTCATAACGACGCACCAGACAAACTTTCTGCCATCATACTCTTTTGGCTTGCCAGGGCATGGCTTATCCCCTCATCCCGGTTGGACGCGTTATGTCTCAATCCACATTCCTATGATTGCACGCCATCGAGGCCAAGCCTCGACAGTGCAGGAAAGAGTTGTTTTTCCCAGCGTTTTAGCAGGCGGTCAACGTATGCTTTGTCCCCTACTTGGCGATTGCCTTTGCTTTGAGATAACGGGGCCTCTCGATCATGGGCCGACTGGTTCTTCTTGATGCTTGTCGACGGGATGGCGCCCTCTTGGCTGTTACATCTAATGCCTTGGCCCGCATAAGAGATATGGACGATCTCCAGCGGCTTTGGTGCTTCTGACGCGTCTTGACTTGCGGACATGCTGCTGAACCCGACGGTGCATGTATGCGGGGGCTGGGGGTGGGCTATAAAGTGAGAACAGACCGACGATGTTGCTTTCCAGCAGCTTGCCTGGCCTCCGAGTTAGTTTGATAGCTTCTGATCAAACTCACTTTCTCGTTTCCTCTCCCCCTGCTTTCTCTTTCTCAAGAATATCAACCCCCCTTGCTCATACCATTATGAAATCCCGATCGGGTAGCGGTGCCTCAGACGACAAGAGGGCAGACCCCGACTCACCCGACGAGCAAGAGTATGCTCGCTCTGACGCCATGGGCTCTATGGCGACGATATCGCCACAGACTTCGTTCGATGATCGAGAACTAACCTGGCCTCAAGGCTGGAGACCCTACGCCACTCTCTTTGGAGGCTTCTTGCTCATGTTCAACAGCTGGGGTGTAGTGAACGCCTAGTATGTTGCTTTGCTACTCTACGTCAGCCAGAAGTTGATACTGACCAGTCCGCAGTGGCACATTTGCTTCCTATTATTCCGAATCCCTTTTCAAAGACGATGACTTCCTGTTGAGCAACTTGATAGGCTCAACACAGTGTTTTGTCGTCCTTTTTTTCTCTTTCATTGTCGGTCGGCTCCTGGACGCAAACCACAGTCGTCAGCTGATCCTGGCTGGTTGGGTCATCATAACTATTGGCATGTTCACATTGAGCGTGTGCAATGGTGGCGGGGGCTTGAACGAGGGCAACTATGGGCTGACATGGCTGACACAAGGTCTGGTGACCGGTCTCGGTATGGCCTGCTTCTTTGTGACCAGCTCTCAAGGTATGTCTGTTAAACGACAACATGTGGAAAGGCGAATAACAGCTTGCAGTGACGGCGACTTGGTTCCACAAGAAGAAAGGATTTGCAATCGGCGTCGTGGCTTCTGGTGCTAGCATATGTGAGTTTCATTGAGTCGAGGGCTCAGAGACAGTCAATGCTTACTATTCGATAGCCGGACTCGTCTTTCCAGTAATGCTTCGGTTCCTCATCGAATCTCAGGGATTCAACAATGCCGTACGTTACGTCGCTGTAGTCATTACTTGCACAAGTTTGGCTGCAGTGTTCCTGGCTCGGCCCAATCCTGCCCACAAGATCAGAAAGCCAGAGAAGTGGATGTCCAAGAGAACGTGGGTAGACACGTCGGCATTCCGCGACGCGGCCTTCTGCTGGTTCACGGCTTCGATTGCCGCCCTCTTCCTCGGCTTCTACTGTGTGTTCTTCAACCTTGAAGAGTGGGCAGCAGTAAGCAAAATCGCATACAAGGGAGTGCCACCTCCAGGAACCGACGGTCTCTCAACGTATTGGTTGTTGAGCATCATGAATGCTACCAGCACATTCGGTCGGCTCAGTTCTGCCTGGCTCTGCGACCACTTTGGAGCATTGAACGTGCACATGACAGTGACGCTGGTGGCCAGTCTTCTCTGCCTGATCTTGTGGACACTCACTGAAACACTGGCACCGGCGCTGGTGTTTGTGATTCTGTTCGGCATGTTCTCCGGCAGCGTGATTGGGCTGCCTCCAGCATCGATGGCAGCGATCCTCGGACCGGATCCTCACAGACAGGCGAAGCTTGGGCAATGGACAGGCATGATGTACACTGCGGCTGCACCGTTCGCCTTGGTCGGACCTGTGATTGCCGGGCATCTGGTCTCGGAATACGATACATATCTTGGGGTGCAGGTGTGGAGCGGGATGTGCCTGTTGTTGAGTGCATTTTGCATGGCCATGGCAGTCTTTGTCAGTCGCAGGAACAAGACGATGAGCGAAAAGGACAATGGTCAGCAGGCGTGATGCAGCGGATGTCAAGACTTTGATAGTGAGGGGGAAGGATGGAAGCGAGGGCAAGCAAGGTCATTTATTAGGCGCACTTGGGGGCTCTGGAGTTTGGGCGGATTGATAGATTATGCAGTAGATTCAACGAGGCTCACGATGTCATGAAGACAGAACAAGAACAAGAACGAGAACAAGAACAAGAATAGGATGCGAGGTGAGGTTATGGAGGATTGCAGGGATGGTGTGACTGTCGGGCCGTCGCAAAGTGGGCTTGAACGGAGAATACGTCAAGCAGCCACTCTAGTGCAAACACCGCACCAACCAGGCATGAGTGATCGGTAGCGGAGAGTTTCTGCCGGCAGATTGGAAGGCAGCGAGAAGATGGGACAAGAAGGCGAAGGCGAAGGCGAAGAGGCGTTTTGGCAAGGTGGGTTCTCGAGGGTGAAGGAGGGCGGGCGGCGCTGACGACGACGACGACAACAGAATTGCACACGCTGCTGTCGATGCAATGCACAACGCACGAGCAGATTGACGACTGCCTGAGGAGCTTCCTCGAGGCGTCGACGGCGCCAGAGCGTGAGTGCAGTGGTGTCTGTCTGCCTGCGGGCACAGACACGCGGTGCAGCGAGCGACTGGCGAGACTGACGCAGCAACAGACGGCTTCC
Organism: Aureobasidium mangrovei; assembly: GCA_021014315.1. Classification (NCBI taxonomy): domain Eukaryota; kingdom Fungi; phylum Ascomycota; class Dothideomycetes; order Dothideales; family Saccotheciaceae; genus Aureobasidium; species Aureobasidium mangrovei. Next base: position 269,711 of record JAJJJQ010000001.1, on the reverse strand, counting down.
TCGACACCGAATACGACATTGCGCGCTGCTGCTACCGCCTCATCGACTCGCCGCTCTTCCGGCAGAACAAGGACTATGTGCGCCGCCAATTCGTCTACTGCCTGCTGCAGGTATGCGCCGCCGCCGCCCCACGCGTGCCCCAGACTCGCGCCGCCAGTGTTGACCACGATTCTCGCAGGAGGAGGATGCCCGGCTGCTGCACATTGTCACGGCCGTGCTGCTCTACGACGGCCGCAGCGACGAGGCCACGCTGGAGATGATGCAGGCCGAGGGCGCCTTTGCCCGTCTGCTCGACCTCGTCCAAGGCAACAAGGACGACAACACGGGCCTGCACCGGCTGCTGCTCGAGTTGCTGTGCGACATGTCGAGGATCCAGCGCCTGTCTCTGGACGACCTCGGTGAGTGCGCGTGCTCTTTTGTTCCCTGCTCCCTGCCCTGCTCTCTGCTCTTGTTCGCCACTTACACGTCCCAGCCACCGTCAACGACGCCTTTGTAATCTACCTGTTCGAACTCATCGAGGACCTCTCCAACGATGCTAATGACCCATATCACTATCCCATAATCCGCGTGCTGGTATGCCCTTCCCGCCCACCCACTCCATGCCCATCACTGACCCGCCCGCCAGCTCATCCTCAACGAGCAATACATGTGCTACGCCGTGTCGCCCGAATCACACCCCACCTTGACCAACCGCATCATCAAGGTCCTCTCCAACCACGGCCCCGCCTACCGCACCTTTGGCGAGAACCTCATCCTGCTCTTGAACCGCGAATCTGCTCTCGGTCCCCAGCTTCTGATTCTCAAGCTGCTCTACCTCCTGTTCACCACCCCTCCCACCTACGAATATTTCTACACCAACGATCTTCACGTCCTTGTCGACGTCATAATCCGCAATCTCCTCGATCTCGACCCCGGCTCCGATGATGAAGACCAAGGGAACATGCCCCGAGACGGCGGTGGCCAGCGTGCCCTGCGCCATACCTATCTCCGCGTCTTGTGTCCATTGCTCAGAAACACTCAACTGGCCCACGACAATGGTCACTACAAGCGCGACGAATTGCGCAGATTATTTCATCTGCTTGTCAACAGATCCTCGGTCCATTTTGCTCCCGTAGACGAGACCGTCGTGCGGCTGGTGTCACGCTGCAAACAAGTCGAATGGATACGAGACGAGACGGACCAGCTTGAGGATGCAGTCAGCCCTCCGACAGACGCCCATGTCGCCAAGCGTATGCTGGGTATGAACCTGGCCGAGGCGGGTGAAAGCAACCTCAGTGTCTTGGATGTTAGCGCAAAAGTCGAAAAGGAGAAGCCCATGGTGCCTGCGCCGCGAAGACGGAAGAGGCTGCAGCAGCAGCAATCCAAGGAGACTGTTCTGTTGAGAGTCTCGCCCTCTGCTGCCCAGGGTGGCGAAAGAAGCCCCTTTGATGACGATAATAATGAAGAGTGAAGCGGGCTTCCCTTGTCGATATCCACAATTGTAATCATTTCTCCACTTGTGCGCAACCCTGGCTGCAGCCTGCCAGACCCTGCACCCACCCTTTGCAGTCCTGTCAATGCAGGGGCCACGATCAAAGTCAATATTGTGACTGATCTCTCCTCTGCACAGAATTACACAAATGGCAAACAGCCTGAGTGCTGTATGCAGCCGGTTCTTGTTCCTGCGCTGCAGATTGCGTTGTGTAACCACAAAATGCTGTCTCCATCCCTCTGCAAGTAGTGTGCCGTATTTGAACTCCTGTCTACACATTATCTGGGTTACACGGCGTCGGCAGCCAAACCCTTTCGATGCAACAATCTCTCATTCATCCACCCACTCTGCCTATCAGCAGTCGCGCAAGGAACCGACGCCACTAACCCGGGTCACCCTGATATATCGAAGCAAACAATGAGCCGAGTGGTACTGCAGAACAACTGCAGGCCAAACAATCTAGGCCACCATGAAGAAAGGGAAGATGTTGCCAGTGACGAAGCTTCCTTACACCATGCAATCAATGAGTGTGTCTTGGAGATATCTGCAAGGCAGGGCACTATGATCACGGGAAACTGCATCTGTATTGGGATGGATGTCGAAGATCCGGGATCCACTTCTGGTATATAAGGTAGGTCTCTTCTCTCTCTCTGAAAACAGATCATCCCAAGAGCAGCACATCGCATCTCCAGTCTCTCGTTCATCATACAATCGTTTTTCAAAATGCTCAAGATTTCTTCTGTCGTTCCCTATGCTTTCGCATTCGCTCTCGCCAATGCATCACCCTACTCCGAGTGTGCCTATGAACCTCTTCCCTATGGAAGCTTCCCCTCTGGCACGGATGGAAGCTCCCTGGCCGGTCCAACTGGACTGTCCTCGGCCTCGTCTCCAGCCCCATACTCTATGGTGTTCTACGGCGCACCTTTCCCAAGCTTCAACGCCAGCTCCGTAGTGGTGGGACCCACGGGAACCGGACCATCGTCTGCCTTCACCCCGTCTTCGTCCGATGAGGGCAGAAGCGGCACCTACTCGACCTCCAGCGGTACCGCCTTCATCTCTTCTTCGTCCGACGCAGGCAGAAGCGGCACTCACACGAGCTCGGTCTTCTTCCCCAACATGACCACCTCATCCTCACAGTCAGTCACCACCGTCTACTCGGCCACCACTGCCGTGACAACCGTGATCACGACCGTCATTCTGCCCCCGCAGACCTCGTCGAGCGTGGCATCAGCAGCTTCATCCTCCTTCTCCTACAGCGCCAACGCAACCACCATTTCCTCGCTCGTGTCCGGTACCGTCACCTCTACGATCACGCTGACACCCTCCTCATCCCCCGCCTCCCCAGTCACCGCAATCAACAGCACCTCCTCGCTACCCGGAACCGCAATCTCTCCGCCCAGGGGAACTGGCTCCTCTTCTGCCGCGGCCCGCAACAGCACTTCGTCGGCTGCATCCTTCACCTGGCACCCTTACGTGCCTTATATCCCCGGCACGGGCTCGCCGTCGAGCTCACCACGCTCACCCGTCACCGCAACCCTGAACTCGACTTCAGCCCTCGCAAGCACCACCCACGTGACCATCCACCTCAACTCGTCACTCACACTCACACTGACCACGGCACCCGCCACCACATCCCAGAGCAGCATCTCCTCCAGCAACGACAATCGCTCGGGCACCTACAGCCCCATCACGGCCAGCAACAGCACGACCAGCAGGGGTACCGCAGCACCCAGTTTTTCCATCTCAGACGCCAGTGGAAACAGAAGCGGTACCCGCAGCACTGTCCCCAACTCCTTCATCACCAGCGTCGTGACAAGCTCTGGAGCCGGCGCTGTCACCGCTTCCTCGTCATCTATGCCTCCCTCTCTGCCCACGTACCCCGCATTTGGTGGTTACGGTTATGGAGGCGGCTATGGCGGTTACAGGGGTGGTTACAAGAGAAGAGAGGTTGACGCTTGAAGTTGACATGCAGTGACTTGATTTGGAGGTGGTCGGGGTCTCTTTTTCTCTTTTGTCAAAGTGGTGTTTTGGGGATTTTACCTTCTTTCTCTTCTCAGACTCCTCACGAATTAACGTGTTGGGTTTTTCGTTATTTTTCTTTGATAATTTTTTCTTTTCTCACTTGTCTGTCGGGTGTCTTTTCCGCAACTAGAGTATCTGATGTCTGACATAACAAACTAATGCAAATCAAAAAAAAAAATCAAAAAAAAATCAAAAAAAAAAAAACCAATGTTTTCCTCGAGACTCTCGGCATCCCCTTCTACTTTTTGATCGAAAACGTGCTGCCGCTGCTCATGACCTGCCCTTGCTCCTCCATGCCGGCGAGCAGCCACTTGGTCTCGTCCTCGCCGTAGTTGTAGCCGCCGGGGAACACCATCTTCATCATCATGGTGACGCGCGCTGCATCCATGGCGCCGCCGTTGGTCAGCATGCCGACGATAAACGTCTCGTACATGGCTTTGTTGTCGCGGAGCACGGCGTCCTGCGACTTGACGGCCGAGATGGCGGTATCGGTCTGCAAGGAGGGCGCCGACAGGGCCGCAGCGGCTTCTTCCTCCTCGGCCGATGGCAGGCTCTCGAGTACCGTGTAGACGTCTGTCTCCTTCTCCACCAGCACGCGGTGACTGACCCAAAAGGCGAGCGCGTTGCGCACGAGCAGCTCGTCCATGTCGAGTGCTTCTTCCAGCTCTTGAACAGACTTTGAGGCCGACTGCGATTCCTCGCCGAACGCGTAAATGACGCTCGCCTGCCACGTGTGCACGCCCTCGACCTTCACAGTGCGGTCCTCGAGCTCGAGCTCGACGGTCGCGCGGCCCAATGCAGACAGCCAGTGCAGCTTGCGCAGGTTCTTGATGCGCTCAAAGTCCTGTTCGAAACTCTTCTGCAATGCCGCGATGGGCTCCGGTACGGTGAAGTCGTCTTCGCGCAGGCTGGGCCAGAAGAAGGATGACAGGATTTGCGTGTAAAAGGTTGGAGAGACCTCTTTGCTGAGGCCGGCTTCGTCCATCGGTAGGTCGGGTGCCGGGCGAAGCAGATCTGAAGACTTGTCTATGATGGCCACGGTCTTGATGCGGGAGATGAACTTTTGGTTGCCGAGAGCGGTGTATGGCACGCGATGTTGGAACCGTCTTATCAGCGCCTGCGTGCTGATGCCCTCTTTGGGGATCGCATCGTGGATCTCCTTTTCTGATGGGAAGTCGTCGCTCGGACGAAGTGTCTTGTTGATGCGTCTTGAGTCTAGTATGTCACGCAACATGACCTCACAGGACTGGAGACGGTCTGCGCCAAACCTGGTCTTGAAAAGTTCGACAAGACGAATCTAAGGATAAATGTAAGCACATATTCACAGTATCGCAGACAGCCAAGAGCACCAACCTCTTTTTCAAGTTCTGTGTCGTCGCACCCCACGCTTAGCAAGCGCTCTCCAAGTAGAGATTGCATTTCTTTGATAAAATCGGCCTGTTCGAAGAGAGTGAGCATGAAGGAGATGATGTCCTCGCTTTTTGATTTCTTGTAGTCTTTTTCCCTCCGTGTCAGTGCTTGTTCACGTATCATTTGCAAAAGTTAATGTACTTACCAGGTCCAGCATCGATAGGATCGGGCACCCATTCCATGTCGTCCCAGTCGAGCCCTTTGTTCTCTGTGTGTGGTGCTTCACCCTCTGAAAGGGCAATCTCTCGCGCCAAGTCGCTGCACAGCTCATCAGATGGATTTGCGACACGGCCTTCTTCGTCCACGTCTGCCAGGAAGCTGGCTGCGATGATCCTAACCGTATCGTCTCTGAGCCTGAGATACGAACGCAGAGGCACCGCCACTTTGTCCAAAAGTACGCCCCTTGGGTCTAGCGTCTTGAAAGTCATAATCACATTGATGTATATGCTGAGCAGCTCCGAGGTCGTCACGCCAGCATGCAGGAGTCGACGATTCAATTGCTGCGAGAACGAGCTTGCCGAGAGGATCTTGCCCTCTGATGAGTGCATGTATTCCTAAGACAGTCGTCGTGATTAGTCTCGTCTAACAATGTAACCAAATGCTCGCTTACCTTCAAATCGAGAATCGCCCCTGTAGAATGAGGCCAGGCTTTGACATAGTCAAGAAGATGTCTGATTCTCTGCTTCGCCAGACGGTCCAACGCAGCGTTCTGCCAGTCGCTCAACTCATTCGGTGATACGCAAAGACTGGTGTTCCCTGTAAGCGAACGCAGACCATCCGTCACCGCCGGAACAAAGCATCGCTCTACCCATTTGCGCAGGTTGTTCACAACGCTTCCACGTCGTATCCAGTCGACCTTCATGGCGGGGCTCTGAACGTAACTGTCAATGACTTCATTCATCACCTGTGCGAACACACGTTGGCCAAAATCGTCTCCAAACCCTGAAATTTGGAGATTCGACAGCAGCTCGAAAGTGGCTCTTCTTTCGACGACCAAGTCGTTCGGGGATGGCGATAGTAACCAAGAGCAAAGCGACCGGTGCATCACATATGCAAGAGCTTTGGAAAACCGCTTCGTGGGGACGGAGTGCAGCGCAATATTTTGCATCTTTGCGAGCACGTTGGACCGAAGAAGATTCAGAGCCTGGGTGATGTTATGTCTGTGACGCGAAGCAAGCCATACGTCCAGTCTTTGAAGTACAGATTGCTGAGCCGTTTGTAGTAGGTCCAATGACTGATTGAGTCGTTCCATTGCCATTGAGCAAGACACCGACTGACGACTTCCGTCAGCGACCGCTTAATCTCGGTATTGAGCTCATCAATCTTACCTCGAGCCAGAGCTGCTGGAGCTTCGGCTTTACCATGTTTTCGTAATGTACCTGGACTTCGTTCATATACCAGTCAAGCTGGGAAAATTCAGAACAAGCCCGTCTTCTTTCCGTTAGATCAATTCTTACAAGAAATTTGCCCATGCTGTTGTCGAGCAGAAGAATCGAGAGTGCATCGTCAAGTCCAGCCGGTGAAGTCCCTTTCCTCACACCTCGATCCACGGTCCTGGATATTGACAGCCATCCCGTGATGAGACTCCACGATGCATTTGGATCATTGTGTTGCGCGTGTCGGACATCGTGTCTAGTGGTCGGAACTTGTTTGACAGCTGTACCTGTGGCTGTTGGCGGTGGAAATAGAGACAGGAAAACTCGATCATGTCGGCTCAGAGAGTCGGTATTGATTGTCGCCATTGTAATAGTACATCATTTATCCATGTCTAGTCGATCGTGATGGCGAGTTAGATCGGTGTTGCGACCATGTTGTCGCTCAAACAAAGCTTGGGAACCGAATGAAGACGCGCGCTCGGGCCAGAAATCAAAACAAAAGGCAATGTCAAACGTCGAGCCCATGACCCTGTCAAAACATGCCACCGGTTGAAAGGTAAGAACACACAATATAAGAAATCACCATTCTCAAATTCTGGTTCTAAAGTTCATATATGAATAGCAAGCTAGCACTACTCTCTAATTTGGACTACCGTCCGCCATCTTCCGATTCAACTAACAGACGTCTCGACAGGAAAGCAGAGCACATAATGAAGAGCACGGAAAAGTTGTGCAACAATAACGAGTTTCATTCAATAAAACATTACATCTATGTACGATATGTTCGGATGAGTCAAGCATAGACAACAAGCGAATCGTCCTCTGCAAAAAAAGAAAGTCGAAAAAAAAAAAAAAAAAAAAGATAGACAGCTTTTTGCCCGAGCCATTGCATTTTACAAAAAAACGTCCCTTTGCACACGCAAAAAGCACAGTCGAATCACTAAAGCCGTCCATGTCTGGCCTTGAAAACACTGACCTTGTCATCATAGTAAAGAATCTCGCGCAATCTCAAGACCGGCATCGCTCTGTCGTGGTTGGGGGAGCCAAGTTCGCTATCTTCATACGTGTCAGTTGCATCTGAGTCTGAATGTTCGTGGTCATCATCGTCGTGGCCGTCATTGTCAGAGGCCTCATCATCATCATCGTCGTCTTCGGCGTCGTCACTGTCGGGTTCGTCCTCGGGTGCACTGTTACTGTGGACACTGGGATCTGTTACTCCCTGGCCTGGCCGCTGTTCCAGGATTTCAAAGCATTTCTTGATGATGCCGACATAGCAGAGTTCAACCTCGGGTCGGAGAGCGACAATATCGACAATCTGAAGCGCGAGCTCTCTGGTATCGGCAAGGTTGTTGTGGCTGAAGTTGACAAGGAAGGGAATGTAAAGTGAACGGAGTTGCGGCATGAGTGGCAGGTTCTGCAAGAAGAAGTGCTAGTGAAACATATTAGTTTTGCAATTGTGATTTAGCCACGGTAGACTTACCCAGTCGCGATAGTCAAGAGCTGCCCCGAGCTCTCGAAGAGACGGCATCTTACTCAAGAACTTTAAGATTTCACGATTAAACATCCACTGGCGCCAGTAAGTGTTGGCTTCTGGCAGAGACTCTGCACCTCTTTCTCCGCTGTCTATCAATATCTTTCTCAAGCTTGTTCGGTGTCTACGAAGCACTCCGTTGTAGAGACTACTCAAAGAGACAGTCGAGGTGTAAGAGGGAGCATGCAGAAAGAAGATGGACTCCAGACTGTTCGGTCGGAGTGCTTCTTTGATGAGAGAGATCAGCGAAGACGACACGGTGTCTGTATGAATGTGTTTCAAGTTAAGTTTGTACTCTTTAGTTGCACCCGAGAGCTTGCGAGAAGGTCCTTGTGAAGGGACAGCCAAGTGGGACACGTAGTTTTGGCTGGAAGAGGAGGCGTCTGGAGAATAAAGACGGCGTAGAGTCTTCCAAAGATGCTCATGGTTCGGACAGCGCAGCAAAGTGAGAGACGTCAGGATCTCCCAGTCGAAAGCGTTCTGCAACACAGGAATTGACAATGGTATCTGCTCGAGTTCGAGAACTTCCAGAGCCAGCTTTTGGGATGTTCGCGATTCACACTCGTCCGCATCGAGCGCTGGAATATTACCAGAGGCAGGAAGAGGTTTTGTACGGTCGGGCAGCGAATCCATGAAACATCTGGTTGTAGATTCTGGCGACTCTATAGGGGCCGGGATGGGATGATCTGGCAGCGATGATTTAGGTGTAGCCAGTATTTGCTCAACGCTTTCGGAGGATTCACTGTCACCTTCTTCCTCTGGAGATACGTTTGTTGTAATTTCTGCTGCGGTACCAGGACTTGGGGTAACGCCCGAAACAGCGCTGATGTTCGCCATGTCTGTTGAAACATTGACTGTTCCTGATGTTTGTGAGATGCCAATTGTGGCGTTGGATCTACGGCGGAGCCGATTTGGTGGTGGTGTTTGAGGTTCGGCAGATCGCAGGTCGAAGATCATGCCGGTCAATACTCCAAGAACGCCACCAAGGCGCCTTTCTCCGATGGTGATGCAAGACATCTCGGGGTTGGCTTTGTCAATCTGCTCGACGTTGTCGCCATCCCAGACGGTGACAAACTCCCTATGCTTGACATGGGGCGCAATGCCAACACGAAGCTCTCGAAGTTTGCTGGACGAGCGCTGGATGAGGACACTCATTTCATCCAGATACTGAACCTCGTCAATGTCCAGCACGTTCAGGCTCTTGAGTGGAGGCAGGATGGAGAATGACGGATGTTGGACGTGCTGCAGAGCGCTCAAGGGCGGACGGCCATGGCCGCGACGATATGGAATGGGAGAAGGAATAATACGAGGCTCGACATAGTTGTTGTGCCAGCGGACGGCCACTCGGTCCAGGCGGCATGGGACGTCGTCGTCGTGATCGGCGAGCGAAGAGAGAGCGTCCCACACGGTGCTCAACACACCGGTCGGCATGTCCCAGACAAAAGACTCGAGGTTTCTCATACGAGCGACGGCCAGAGCGACGAGTGTTCCAAGCATCTTCCCACCCTCCTTAGTGATGAGGTAGTCCTGGACCCATTCTGGCGGACCATTGCCCAGCGAGAACTTGCGGGTGAATTGCGCATAGTAATTGCCACGGCGCCGCCCAGCGCGTTGTTCGAGAGACTGTCTGCGGTGGCTGCCAAAGATTTCCTCGGCCATGACGAGGGTGGAGAGGCCGTAGGTGAGGGCATCGACGCCGGTCCGTGGCTCGGATGCCAGAGCCGAGTCGGGCCATACGATATCGAATCTCGCGTAGATGTGCGGGACGGCCAGAGCGTGGAGGGTCGAGTGGCAGAGGGCAAGCGAGGTCAAGTCATTGGTGTGGTTGAGCTGTTGCGACGAGTCAGCCAGGATGCGGCGGCATTGGGCGGGCGATGGATGCGACATGCCTCTTTCAAGATCGAGTTGAGTATCTCGACGGGCAGCTGGAGCAGCCGCTTGGGCTTTGTTCCGTCGGATGCAGCGCCAGACGCGCCTCCAAGGGCACCTTGGGCAGAAGGCGTGTGGCTGCTCATGCTGAGTCCACGCCGGCGTCCACTTTGGCTGTGCGGAGCGGCTTCCATTGTCGTTTACTTATATCAGGCGCATGCCAGCCTCATGCGCAGATGGAACGTCTCGTCGCAGCGGCTGCAGCAGTGGAGCGCACCGCAGGCCGGGTAGAGATGTCGTCGTCTTTGCTCCAACACAAATGCGCGTGCAATTGAGATGCACGCTCGAGAACACCGCCGTGGTTGCGCACACATGTGCGGGGATGCCACCGATCGGCACGCCCAACCACCTTGATTGTTTGCTTGTCCAACGGCTCCGAGCTCTACACCGAAACTCAACCTGCCATCTCGCATCTCCTCCGAAGCCGCACACCTGTTGTGCCATCTGCCAGAACCACCAAGCCGTTCCACATCTTCGCCCCTGACCGCTCAATCCACCTCCCATCTTCTCCACACTCCCATCTCCACCGTGTCTGCCGCATCTGTGAACGTCTCGATCTGGAAAATCTCTCCCTCCACGTCTCGCGGCGTAAACATGCGTTCGATCACAAGCCATGCCCTGCCCACCTCCTGCGGCGACAAGTCTATCTCGCCTGTTCGCACTCCGGCCAGCGAGTCGCTGTACTCGCCGTTGGAGCTGGCAATCAGAATCTGTCTTTCCGGTCCCCTGCCAATCTCCAGAGTGACCCGAATCATGCTCCTCTCCCGGCCTTGACCTTGACCGACGTTTGCTTGCATCCCGGTCCGATGAATCTGCTTGACGAATACATCCAGTTTGGTCAGGCGTCTGGGCGCTATCGGCGCTGCAAGTATGCGTTGCTGTCCCTCAAATGCTGCCTTGGCCCATGTGCGTCTCAGCCGACCTGCACCTTGCCGAGGGAGTAGCGATATCTGTGTAGCCTCCACGCTGTCCACGCGCAAAGTGAAGTCTCCTTGTTGACCGGCCTCGAACGTAGAGCAAACAATTGTGTAGGTACCTGCCTCCAGCTCTGCAAACTGCGCCAGAGCACAGCCACGGCGATAGTCTTTGGAGTCAAACACAATGTCCCTAGAACGGACCGCTTGGATGCGTGAGCCTCGACCGTGGACCAGTTTCACATGCACATGTAGCTGCTCCACCGGAGTCTCGAGAAGCAAAGCGATCGGCGTCTTTCTGCGGACGCTGATGCTGAACTGTGGGTTCTGCGAATAGATCGGTGAATGGGCATTGCCGCCTGCTGTCTCCTCCGTCCATGATGCTGAAATTGTCTGCCGGCAAGGATATTTGTCGGCGGCCTTCTCGACGGCAACACGCTTCGTCGCAAACACCGACAGAGTGAATGTATGTGTAGTGGAAGCAAGGTCTTGCTCGACTGCGACGATCGTGTATGGTTTCTTAGCCTCCAGATTGTCGAGCCGAAGAAGAGTCTGAGGTGAATCTACAAAAGGTCCACGATGGAAGGCTCCGTCACTGAGGTAGACTCTTGCGCCGTTGCTGTCAAAAACGTACAAGCTTATGTATTCGGGGGTATGCATGTATTCTGTGCCGTCTCTGAAATGACGACTTAACAAGACCCAAGTCGGGCATGGAGCTTCCAGCTCGATTTGGAATTGCGGGTTTTCGCAGAAGCTTTTGTACTTGCTTCGAGGAGACGGCGAAGACAGGTTCCAGGCAAAGTGAATGTCCTGACGATGTAGGAAAAGGCCCGGGTTCCAGTTCAGATAGATGGACTCGAAGTATTGCATTACGCTGTTAAGGTCCATCCAGAAGGTTCCTGGAGTCAATTCGTCGTTTGCGTTCAGCAGGTCGCGAGAGGAAGGGAGCACCTCTTCGTCTGCTTCGCTCTCATCGTCCACAGGTGACTTGGGAATGCTTCCCTTCCAAGACATCCCTTCGCACCAAGGATTCTTGACGAGCATCAACTTCTGGCCGTCGACTTCTCGCATGTCGAGTACTGCGTAGTCGTGCTCCCCTGCTAGACCGATTTCCCGCTCGGTGCGGTTGGAAATCTTGCCCGTACCCATGGTAACAAGGACGTCACCGTACTGGTGGGCAGTGTAGATGCGCTTCCAGACGTTATTCGGAATGGTATCATCGCTGATACGGCGTCAGCAAGAACATGGCTTTGTGCATCTTAGAAGAAGTCGAAAAAGGACTGACCTCTGCAAGAAGATCTGTTCGGGAATCCACCCGCTCAGAATCCACAGATCAGTGCCAGAGTTGCTACCCGGGAAGTCGTAGCTACCCCTGACCTTGAGGTAGGCCTTTTCGATCAATGCCGGCCACAGTAGACTCGGATTGTGACGGTCAATGACATGCAAGACTCTCGACGACGTTGACATGGGTAGACGATCATCAATCTCGACCCTCCTGTACGTGCCGTTGAAATTGAGTTTCAGCACATACTTGCCGTTAGAAGCCATCTTGGGATGTCCTTTGTTGGTGTCGTAGGGGTACATCATGGACCCCAGGAGCTGAAACCAGTCAGAAAGCATCGGCAAAGAATACTCAGGGGTATATACCTTGGCATGGCCTCGTGCTCCCCTGGCGACCAGGGCACAGAGACTGGCAACTACCGAGCAGTCTGTAGCAGCGTCTTGGACAAGATCGATTGTCCGTGATGAGCTCATGGTGGGGCCTGCGCTTCTCTCCTGAGCCGTGTACCATGTCGGTGGTGGAAGAGCCTCGGCCGCTCGCATCCATCCACCAAAGACTCCAAGCTGTAGAGAAGACAGGCTTAGTTCGGGTTTGTCACTATATCTGTGTGAGTCTGTATTCTATCACAAGGCAACTGAGTGGCCGAACATACATGAAAGACGCCTGATCAGGGGAAAGCTCAAAGTCTGCGTCTATCGGTATGTCCTGCCAGGGTGGAAATTTGAAGCCATTGAGTTGCGAAGCCTTTAGTAGTAGTATCTGCTCTTGGCGAGATAGCTTGCGAGTGGATACGGGTTCCTTGAGCTTTGGCATTGAAGCAATATCGAGTTTGGCGGGCTTGCGGGGACTCCATGTGTCGACCGATTTGATGCGCTCGGCTTCATCCATCAGGTGTTCGCACTTTGCTTTCATGATTTTGGTCGTGTCAGGATCCTTGGACAGTCTCATTGCTTTCATGGCACTCTGGGCAGCCAGAATGGCCATGTCCAGAGCATCATCCTTTGATGCGGCGTATGGCCAATCATGTTCAAGTTTCTGTGCGATGTCAATACCATGGAAGACGATCTGGTCATGATCAACTCACCTGTATTTCTGCCTGTAGTGTTGATATGGTTTCGGAACGCGAACCCATGATTCAAGTCCAGCCACCACTTCAAGATCACAAAACACGTCCTAGATGGCGCCGAAATGGCGTGCATGTGATTGACACATTCAAGTGTGGGGATGCGCGCGGGAGACTGGTGCTGGAGTTTATGTTTGACACGCGACTTTACCAAGTACGGACTAGGCCTTTCTCCATGCTTCGATGAGAACGAGTTGCAGACGCTGTAAGAGGGTCATTCCGTCCAGCCATGTTCTTTCTGGAAGACTCTCTCTGCGGTACTGTGAGGATGCTGATACGGACAGATCAGTCCAGATGAGAGCTGTATCGATCACTTTAGCATGTGGATGGATGATGCCTAAAGGGTAGCTGTTCCATCACCAAATGGCCGAAGAAGCGTTCCCAACATACCACGATCCGTTCCACACAAGCTGTACGCATGAATGATGAAAGAGTAGCCGACCAACCTCGGCAGAAAGTTGAAAGTGACGCGATTAGATTGTCGCCGAGGTCGTCATTTTGAGCAGAACAACCTCTGCTTTACCGGCCATACATGCGCGCTCAGCTCGCGCAACCACTGTGAAGCAATCAATTGCAACTTTTCGAGCAGTCGACCGGTAAACGACGAATTCGCATCTCCTGTCCATCGTCCTCGTCCCGCCCAGCCGAGTCATGGGAGTCCAGTCGAAAGAAGTCGTTCCGCCGTGGGGCCTGGCAGTCGCAGGTGCGGCCGGTGCTGTCCTGGCAAACACGCTCGTCTACCCGTTGGACATGTATGTCCTCGCATCCTCGCAGGAACGAGCACCTCGCTGATACACCGACAGAGTCAAGACGCGTCTGCAAGTCCAAGTAAAGAGAAAGCCGGACGATGTGCCGGCGACAACCAACGACCGACATTATGAGGGTACCATGCACGCAATACAATGCATCATCGAGGACGAGGGTATCGCCGGCCTCTACTCTGGCATGGCTGGCTCACTTCTCGGTGTTGCAAGCACCAACTTTGCCTATTTTTATTGGTACTCTGTTGTCCGCACTGTATACACAACACGCATGGCCAGTACAAAGGCCCCATCGACTGCCATAGAGCTCAGTCTCGGCGCCGCCGCCGGAGCACTCGCACAGCTCTTTACCATTCCCATCGCCGTCGTCACGACGAGACAACAAACACAATCCAAGGGAGACAAGAAAGGCATGATTGAGACGGCACGCGAAGTCATAAACAGTGAAGATGGCTGGACGGGGCTATGGAGAGGTATGAAAGCGAGTCTGGCGCTTGTAGTGAACCCGGCCATCACATACGGCGCATACCAGCGACTCAAGGACAGTCTGTACCCTGGCAGGACAAGTCTCAGACCTCACGAAGCATTCCGTAAGTCGAACTTCCAAGTCCCGCATTAGGTGGCGGATTGCTGATCCCTATGCAGTGCTCGGCGCCCTTTCCAAAGCACTGGCAACAATTGCTACCCAGCCGCTCATTGTTGCAAAGGTTGGCCTGCAATCCAGACCACCGCCCGCCAGAATGGGCAAGCCATTCAAATCATTTCTCGAGGTAATGAAATACATCATTGACAACGAGGGACCTCTTGGACTGTTCAAGGGCATCGGCCCTCAGATTCTGAAGGGTCTGTTGGTTCAGGGAATCTTGATGATGACCAAGGAGAGGATGGAACTTTTGTTTGTTCTTCTCTTCAGATACGTACGCAAGGTCAGAGCGGAGAAGCTGCAACAGGTGGCGGACATGGCGGCCAAGCAGGCAAAGAAGGTTGCGCCTGTCATGATGAAATAGGCTTCATTCCTTGGGCGTTGGGTGCTACGGTCATTGATCAGGGTCGTCCTTGGATAGACAAACGATATCCAACATTATTTCTTTGAGCTTTCCGAAGGCTTGTCGGAAGAATGTAAAAAGGTGGACAATCTCGCCAGAGCGGTGTGGGCAGACACGGTCATATAAGACTGCTGGAGCATTACAGCGTCAAGATGAGCATACGGAGTCCCTTTGAGCATCTGTGCTAGCACCGACTCTCCCAACAGATTGGAAAGATGGTACTCGGACGTGAATGAGCCAGGCAAAGGTTCTATGGGAGTCTTGTCACGCAGGTACAAAACACAAGCCGACGCAGGATACTGGGCAGCCGGGTCAAAGGGAGTAAGCAATGTCGGTTTGTCCAGGAACCATGTCAGTTTGCGGACAGCAGTCTGCCGTAGCTGGGACAGGATGATGTTATCCATCTGATCGGACCATTGGTAGTCGTTTCTGTTCTTGAGACCAAATTTAAGTTGATGGCCAAGTAAGCGCTGCCATGCCTTTTTGTGGGCGAGACGAATCAACAGTTGGCGAGAATTAAAGATGTAGGTGCGCGAAGACTGCAGAGACTTGTCGGCAAGAACGAGGTGCGGGAGCAGTTTGGCGGTGTCATGAGGGCGAAAGACAGTGGCAAAGGGCAGCAGATAATGCGAAGGCAACCTGAGCGAGGTGAAAGTACACTGGCGGACGGGAGAGGCCAGGGCGTTGGCGTATGGATTTGCAGCGACGGCTCTTCGAAAAGGCGTCAAGGCTTCGAGTGGCTGGCGCGGGCGGACGGCGTTTGGCTCCGACGGCTGCAAGGCCGGAGAGGCAGGCAGCCCATGGTTGTTGGTCAGCCGGACAGGCCGGCTTCGGGTGTTGGATGTCGAGAGACGAGAAAGCTGTTTTGGCCACTGCTTGTGCGGCATTGGGTTTGCAGAATGATGGATTGATATTGAAGATGGCACGTGAAGAGCGTGAACGTGGAAGAGCGGGAAGACGATGATGTCGGAGCGGGAGCGGGAGCGGGAACGTGTGGGGAAAGAGGCCTGTGCATGGAGGATTGTTTTCACGAGTGTTTACTTGGGCAAACACATCATCTCTCCCGCCCGACAATCGTCAACAGCCATGGCAAGCCCTCTGTCGCCGCTGAGCTCGCATCACCTCAACTCGCGCACCCCCGCGACGGCTGTGCGTGACGAGAAGCTTGCTTTCGGCAGCGTCGCACGCACTCGTTGCAGCACAGCCACGCCCACCAAACAAACACACAACCACAACCACGACGACGACGACGTGATCGACTGGGACGAGGGTGCAAGCTCGCCCTTTCTTGCCGAGTCCGAGAGCCGCGCCGTCAGCAACAACCTCGGCCAGCCCGTCGTCGACAACGAGATCGACGCCATCTTCGAGGATCGCTCCGAGACGCAGTTCTTTGAGACGACCGACGAGAACAAAGCCTCGCTCCTGTCCTTTTCTTCTTCTGCCGCCGACAAGGAAAACATGCCAGACGTCGAGCCTCTGGCCAAGCAATCCGCCATTGCCACGAGCCCTCAGGCCGACAAGGAGAATCTGCCCGAGTCACCCGTCTCCGCTGCCACAACCGAGCCACCCGTCTCCGCTGCCACACCCGAGCCGCTCAAGAAGCCGCTGTCTCCGGTCAAGTCGACATGCGCCATCAAGAAGAGACGCAGCAGCACCTTTGAAGAAGACACGGCAGCCCTGCCTCCGCCATCCACCAGAAAGACGCTGCGCTTCAACTCTCCAGCCAAAAACTCGCCCATGAAGCAGCTCCAATACGCCTCCGAAACCCCGCTGCCACACAGCCGCGAGTCGTCCTTTGAAAAGGCTCAGGATGATGTCGACGACTCGATCATGATGCCTGAGGAGACCAACATCGACGACACGTGCTTCAGCACCTTCTCGGCCGTGCCAGACATGACCATGTTTGCCAAGTTGGGCGACTCGCGCAGGAGCCCCCTCAAGCAGTCCATCGTGAGTCTTGACACCTCGACCTCTCAAATCTCAACCAGCCAGTGGCTGACCTTGTCTCAGCAACAAACCCCTCAGAGCGTCGACCAAACCACACCCAGACCCATCAGGACACGCCACTCGCCCGAACGATCCCCTTCTCCCACCCCACGCCGCCTCAGCACTCCAGGAACCGCTCGGAGCAACACGACCAACCTCATCGACTTCACCCAGCAAATCGAGCGCTTCGCAGATGCTTCCAGGCGCCCTCAAGTCCAACAGACCCCCTCGCGTCGCTCCCCTCAGAAGTCTTCGACTGAGCCCAACCTCCTCTCGTATCTGAACCAGCAACGTTCCCCTCAAAAAGGCTCCAGAATGAGCACTCCGGCAAAGTCTACCAGCCTGCTGAACCTGCTCGACTTTGAACTGCCTCCTGCCCCCACTCCGCGTTCCATCCCCACCATCACCGTGCGCGAGCTCGAATCTATGAAGTCGTCGTATCAATCGCAAATCTCGTCTCTCAAGGCCACCCTCTCTGGCAGAGAAGCCGAAGTCGATTCGTTGAAGAAGGCAGTCAGCGACGCCGAGAGACGTGTCGGCGAAGCTCAGGAAAACCTGCGTGAGGAAAAGGGGCAGCGCGAGCAGATAGAGCACGAAAAGAACCAGTGGGAGCAGCGCGGTGTCGAGTTTGAACAGCTGCTCAGGAACGTCAGAGAAGAAGTCATGCGTGGCGACGAAGACAAGGAGAGCATGCTGCGTCAGATCGAAGAGAATGAACGCCTGGTCGACAATCACCAAAGACGTGCAGACGACGCAGAGTCAAAGATTCTCGACCTCGAAGCTCAACTCGCCACTGCCCGTGCCGCCATCCCCAAGAACGACGGCTCTGGCAACATGATTGACGAAGCCGAGATTCAGCGTCTGGTCCAGCAGCAGATTGATGCAAAGGTCGAGGCCGTCTCTCGCGAGCTCCATGCCGTTTACAAGAAAAAGCACGAGACCAAGGTCGCCACCCTGAAGAAGTCGTACGAAGCGCGCGGCGAGAAGAAGTGCGCTGAGCTGCAGGCTCGTCTTGACGAGGTGATCAAGCAGAATGATGAGCTTTCCTCTGCTGCAACCTCGTCCATCGAGTCATCCATGATGTTCACCGCAGACGATCGCAAGGCCATGGATGACGCAAACGCTCTCATCGAAGAACAGCGCGCTCAACTTGCCGGTCTGACTGGTGAGCTGAACGCTCTTCGCAACGAGCAAGCAGACCTCGTTCGCGAGCTCGAAAAGGAGCGCGTCGAAAAGGGCGAGCTGGTTGCCGCCGTCGACGAGATGCTCTCCTTGCAATCCTCAGAGGGCTCTTCGGCTGCCATCGAGGACTTTAGACGCAGTATTAGCAGACCTGCTCCCCCTCCTCACGCGGCCATCCCGACCTCTTTCAGACAACCTGCCCCTGGCCCCGAAAGCAGAATCGGCCGCGGTACCGGTATGCCTCGCCCCTCAGGTATTGCATCCAAGAGCAAGATGATGAGCAACATCGAGCGTATGGGTGGTGCTCCCAAGCACTGAACTTGCATGTTTTGACGTCTTTCTTTTTTGTATAACGAGTTGGTTTTGTCCCGTGGGAATTCGAGGGCGTTATGGGAGGATATCCATTGTTTTGTTATTGCACATGTCCCATGGACAGTCGGTTTCCACTCGAGACGTGGTTTTTTTCTTCTATATACCAGAAAAAAAATAGGGACGGTCAGGATAGGAAGCGGATCAGGTCATGGGAGAGACGGTGATGGCTTCCAGAACATGGTCGCTCCAGTGGTTTCGTTTGTTGTTTTTTTGGGATTTTCCTAAACCTTTCGATTCTTTGTTGCATTGAATGTGTATCTTTACAACAGCATTCTTCCTGAGCATTTGGTTCACTCGAACATGCCCGCGTCAGCGAACCGCTTCTTCGCCCATCACCTGCTGAATGTCGATAACAGAGGGAACACGTCTTCCAGACGACTACGGCATGTTACCGTCCGACTGCACGTCAGAGCCATGTGACCCAGCAGTGGCGAAAGAAACCGCGAGGTCAAGGGGACCCCTTTTAGCAACTCAAGGTCGTGGCAGACAGAAGAATCTGGGACAAGCGTGTCGTCCCGCATCTTGCTCCTAGAGATGAGAATTGCAACCCATGACAATGCTCTGGGCGGGTTCATTGCCCAGACCATACAAGGAGATGCAGTCCATGTAAATTTTCTTGCCTGTCGAGTCCAGGAAAAAATCAATGATGGAACTGATTCCCCGCATGCTTTCAGGTATATATATACCGAAAATCTCGCACGCCTTGCAGCTGCAAGAGGTTGGAGGTATTGTGTTGATATCAACTGGCGGTAACGTCGACCACGACAGACGACTTGCTAGATGCTGATCAAAAGTAAGGTATTATTGCTTGAAAGGGGGTCTGCATTTTGCGTCGTCGGACAATTGTACTGACGAGCACGACAGAATCGCTGCGGAACGAGGCTCTCTTCTCGTCAATGACATTTCCTGCATAACCCGAAGGCCCGAGGCTCGCCATGCGAAAATTCATCATTGACATTGTCTGCTCTACTTCTCAAGCGTTTTCTTATTCCCAATGATCTATACGAAGATGCCCTCTCATCTCAGGTTTCAATAGCCATGCATTCTCATCTCAGGTTTCAATAGCCATGCATCATATACCATCCAAACCGTGTCCGGGGATAAACGCGTATATGAGTATCTCTATCCCACAAATAGCCGGTTCAATCGTGCTCCCAAAGCCAGCATCGGTTAATCAAGGAAGGCGATATGCGATACTACCTCACTGTTCCATCAACCGACATTCCCGCAACCAGAGTATCAATATACCTGTTGGGACATTGCAACGTAGAAAGAAATGCCGGACAGCGTGCTTGCAGCAAGCGGAGTGGCGTATACGAAGAAAAAAACCACGAGACCCTGCTCAACGTTGACGCGAACCGTTGCAGGGGAGGAAAAACGGTTCGTTCTTGCCACCTCGTCGGCAGTTTCGAAGGGACTGGAACGCTCACCGGTGACTTTGTTTTCCCATACTTGAGGTTGCGTTGGAGGCTTGCATCTCTTCTTGTGGCTGAAGACTAGACCGTGATTCGAGGAAAGAGAGCAGAGAAATAATGACAAACTGGCTTTGTAAGAAAGAACTTAAAATTAAAGACGGGGTATCAAAGTGAAGAAAACGTGAAAAAGCAATTAGGAGCGCTGTGGAAAATAAAGCGTTAGACAGACTGCGTCTGCAGCCGTATAGACGTGCGAACATGCACCTCCTTGGGGAACCCCTCAAGGTCTTGCAACACAATATCTTCCCAATCTCTGTTTTTGCTGAGGAACAGTGAGTCGGAGTGCGAGTTGTCATTGCCAGTTCTGCCCAATACTGTTGCAATGGTCGTCGTGTGGCTCTTCTTTCTGCTCCAAAGATGCGCCGTCGAGTGAAATGATGAGGTGCCGTCGAATATTACGTCCCTGTCGAAGTCATCCCATGACATGGTGACGTGGTTTTGAGGATCAAGGCCAGCAGGTCTGCGGGACGCCGGATCCGAGCCTGTCCGCTTACGCGAGGTGCAGGAAGTGAAACCGTTCGAAATCTTGGTCCAGAGCGGACGGAATGAGGGAACACAGGCGCAAAGCTGTCAACGTGGATTAGTAAAGATCGGCATTCGAGAGTGGAAAGAGTTGCTTTGACTTACCAAGCCAACATAGATTTCCACGTCCGCGCAGATCCACAGAGGCAACGCGCCCCACGTCGAGTCTTTGGTGGCAATGAAAGCGCGATAAATGTAGACTTCGCGAACAAGACCGGCGGCTGTTGCGACAGTACCCAAAGAAAGAAGTACAGTTGCCGCAACTCTTTGCTTCAACGGGACGTTCAAGCGGGCAACGATGGGTAGCGGAAGAATATTAACAAGAAAATCGGCCGCTGTGATAAAGGCTCCCATTGTAGTCATGAATAGAGGTTGGTTCAAGCAGCTTGCTTGAGGCTTTATACGCCATGTCCAAGCCGCATAAACAGGCCTATAAGATGTCAGACATATGTTCGAGACGGAGCGCAGATACAGAAACATACCAGCATGAGAAAATGGAGAGGAACACGCCCACTAGACAGAGTAGACCGTTCAGGACCATCACACAGTAGATGATGCGCCTGATCCCTTTTTCCGCAAGATCCTTGATCAGCCACAAATAGAACAGCAACAAGGCCATCCGCACACAAGTGCCGCTGAGGATGAACAGGATCTTTGTGGCCACGTAAGCTTTGACCGATGTCGATAATACGTCTGGAGGAATTGTCCTAATGTGTCGATCCCATCCGTAGTAGGCCATGGCCAGATTGACGCATGTTCCGAATCCTACAGCAAAAATCTACCAAAGAGCCTGGTCAGCAAGGAGAATGATGTCTCGGCCGTTGGAGAATGCCACATACGAATGCTAGTAGCAAAAAAAGGTCGTCCCACCAAAGGCCCCGTTTTGTTCCCAGCCGCAGCCTGCAGTAGAAGCGAGTCACTACTACCAGAAATCCGAATCCCATGAGCAAGTCATTGCCGAGGATGTAACCTCTGGCCCGATCTGAGATTCCGTCGGCCATCTCGTACCAGGTATGCCGGTTGCACGGCCGTGAGTTGTAGACGTGGATCCGGTTATGGTGTGTCCGTGCTTTGCAGAAGGCTGGTTGTGGTGGTGTCAACCAAGGAGTACAAGTCGCGTCGCGTCGAAGGTCGGGGAAGCTACTGCACGAGAATGCAGGACGTGAGTTTATTATACCCAATTCTCGCTCAACGTAGAAGTTTATCCGGACCTGACGTTGTCTCATTGTAACATGGGTGGCTCAAAGATCAAGGCGGGTCTATAATGTAGGTTTGCCTTCAATAATGCCGTCTTTTGCAACTATTTCGGCCAGCCATGACAGCAAGCGAATCATCTTCGTCTCGTCTCGGGCAGAACGTCGGTTGAGTGTTCGTACCGGCTGTAGTCAAAAGATTGCTCGGTATGTCGAACGGTCAACGGTTGTATTGAGCGGGCGGCCATCTTCGACCAACTTTTGATGATCGTTCAGAGCAAACCCCAACGGCTAGGTGGACTAGCACATACCATTCACAGAGGTGCAAGTTTAGACTGCCATCATCGGAAGCCAGAAAATCCAAGTTTGAGTGTTCTCCTGAATCGGCTGTATTCCGCCAACAATTCGGGACCGTGTGCGGGTCTTGGTTTGTAGATGTCTCGACCTAGGCGAACATAGTGCTTACCAACAATAATCTTGGTCTTGATAATCAGCATTGCAGGCGATGGAGTTGTCATTGTGTCAGTGGAGGCGGCGCTGAGGCGCTGGGGTCACCAGAACCATGCGCTTCCCATGAATCATGACCAAGGGTATGCCAGTCTAACGAGCAAATGTGATGTCTCGGGTTCTGAAGGTCTGTTGAAGCGAGGTGATTTACAGAGTCCAGGTCTTCGAGCAGGTGGGCGCCTTCTACCTGCGCAGTCGTCGTGCCAAGGCCTTCGACAAACAGATACGCGGCAGGAGCCGATCCGCGACGGACGGCGATGTCCGTGCAGTGTACGTCTGGTCCGTATCGACAACGTCTCTTCGAGTTCATCAAGTCACACTCCATGTTGATCAGTGACCAGAAAATTCCCATACGGAGCGCCGCTGCGGTCATAGCCTACACACTTCTTTGGTATGTTCGACACCGGCAGATCAGAAGAACGGCAGTCCGTAGACCTTCGACATCTCGTTGACAACGGCACACACGTGAACACGGATCCTTTTGGATGCATGCAAGGTACGCTTTCCCTTGGAAGTTGGATTCTTCCGTCCAACTGTCAGCGCCACGCTCTCGCTTGCTTGGGAGAACGCGTATCCATACGATGATGGCTTGTGGACTAAGATTTTAGTCCAACGCTTACAACAAACGGCTTGATTACCATTCCGTGAACGACATTCGAATATGACCCGTGGTGAGACTTTCTGAGGAAGCTGTGAGTCGTGAAAAGGAGGGTATCTTCTTCATCTGCCGTACTCTTTCGGCTCCAATCAGGTTTCCTCCATTCGCCTCATGTTCCTCCAGAATGACCCGTAGGTTTTCGCGCGCTCAGGTAACGTCTGGGCGCACGGTACTTTTCCCTGCATGTCACCGTCCTAGCCGGCTCAAGGCCCTGCCCGAGAAACTCGAGGTGCCGACCCTGCAGGGTTTCCGAATGCTCAACGACTACCGGCCATGTGGTACTATGACTGCTACCTCAACCCATGGCTGGGTATCCACAGCCAAAGCAATGACTCGTTGTTGTTCATCCACGAGTAGCTTCAGAGTAATCATTGATGGCACGCGACGCGACCAAAGTTAAAGTCTAGTGGAGTGGGAAATGGACGAAGGATGCCGTTATCAAGAGCCTTCCAATGCCTCAGGATCGTTAGGGAACACATCGGACTTGCAATACCCTCCGACCCTGTATCGCTCATCCATCGCCCTTCTATCTCCGAATGTTCGGATATCTGGCTGTACTCGATCAATCTCTGGAGTTTACTACAGGTTGTAGTTGTCAAGGAACATTATGATCGGTTCGGATAATCAAAGCACACAAACAGGGGCACGCTAGGCTACTACCTTAAGCCAAACGGCTGCAACCTCATCTCCTAACTTTACACCTTTCATGCACGCGAAGAAGCTATCCATGCACGTCGAGCTCCGACCACGTGCTGTTCGTACATCTTCCTAAGAGCCTGGCATACCGAGAACCCCTGCGCCACCACCGAGACTGTTCTACGGAAGAACTATGTTGGTGACTCGTGCTGATTTGTTGCTTTCGAAGCTGCAGTGACGGTGCGCTACGCATCGCGGCATCTACCAAGATATTTCTCTGGAAAATACCTTCATCATGGGCATTATATAATGTCCTGAGCTGCGGCTTGGTGTTAGAGAGAGCACACAGGGATCATCGTTTCTGCATTTGCACACATCGTCTCTTTCTACAGCCATGCCTATCCTTCTTACTTCCCTCATGGGCACTGCAGCGGGATCTGCACTAGTGTACTGCACATCACCCACTCTGGCCGCTATCTTTGCCGGATCGGCTGTCAATTGGATCACACTGCATTCCTTGATGATTGATGCTCTCTTTGCTATTCTGATCTGCTTTTTTATACTATGCTACCTGGAAACGAAATGGATCGCTGTCAATCAATCCTTTCCGTACACCTTCCACCTCAAGAACAACCTCGGAATGGCTTCCTTCGATTTTCAATTGGTCGTCTTCGAACTTTGGCACACCAACAAACTGAATCGATATGGCCACATGGTCTGCCTCTTCTGCGAACAACTGCTTTGGCTGTACATCATCAGAATCACCTTCGGCCTGACGGGCCTGACATTGGCTAACATCGCTCTGGGAATGCAAGCCTTTTCTTTTGGAGACATCAGACTCGGCTTCGGTACCACTTTGTTCAACGCTGCATACTCGCTTCTCGGAATGTGGGCCTTTGACAGATTTCCGGTCGTTGCCGCAATTGATGCTTGCAAGATTGCTCTTTTCTGGATTGTAGTTGTCCGCACCGCCGTGCATGCCGCCGAGCCTCTCCCACCAGTCTACGACAACGCTACCGACTCTTTCGGCGAGACCTGGGGTGATGACGGGTACAAACTGATCTCCAAGAACCCTCTGGGAGCTCTCTGGTTGTTCGTCCTTGGCATTGTATCCGAGCTGGCATCTGGTGTCCCTGGTCGTTTGTTTGGAACTGCGCTATACAAGGCCATGTACCGCGTTGGCGGCTTCCGCAGCTCAACGCTCAAGGGTGTCGACACTGCTCGGGAAGAGGCTCTGTCGACATTGCAGAATGGTTGGGCATCGAACGACATGCTCGCACCATACTTCCTCGCATCGTCTGGCATTATCGATGAGAAGAAGCCTCTAGAGTCATGAACACTTGACATGAAGCTCTCTTGATCTTCGTTTGCTATTCAAGCAACCGCAAACCTCGTCGACGACCGTGGTTGCTGTAATAGTCAAATCTTGCCCTTTTCATTTTTCATTTTTCATTCATCATTTCATCTCTTCTTCCTTTTCATGGTTTCTCTAGATAGATAGCGTTGGAATCTTCTGAGTGGCGTTAGTTTAGACACGAGTCAGAGGGGGGGTGAGGGGTCCTATTTTTTACACTTCGACGGAATACCCAATGTGCATTTGAAGGTGGTTTGGTGTTATGGTTCTAGATTCACGAATAAAGACTTTTATGCTCATTTGGAAACACGTTGTATGAACTTGATCTGTACGCTTAGCTACCAAAAGACCTCTTCTGCAAATCCAGCAAGGTGTTGCCGGTGCTGCGTAGATAGAAGAAACAGGATGAAATTTCCACGGAGCGACGTTGGAAACCCAAAACCGAGGCGCGGACAAACTTCGCAGCTTCATTCGCATCCATTCGCATTTCCCTTCCGTTCTGACCATCGATCTACGTGCGTTGAGCTCGTGACGATCGCTCAAGTGAACTCGATGAGGTCTGCGACTTCCTGTAACTGAGCGAATGCGGAAACAGCTTCTTAAATCGCGAGCCGAGGCATCCTTTGCTGCCTGCTCCATCTCTGCCAAGGCGTTTCAGAACACGACACTTATGTCGAAGTGTCTTCTTTTCTTCTGGCACGCATGAATAAGCTCTCGCCCAATATGGATCATCTCGAGAAGTAGGGGTATGGGGTATAGATCTACTCTGATTGACTTTTCTGGCGCTCGTTTAGTATGCAGGCCGCTACACGTGACCCGATGTTCAAGCCTCTTCGCCAGTACCCAAGACAAATGACCAGAATAAAGTACCATCCAGATCGTTTCAGAGACCCATACAGTACTCATCGTAGTGAAACGGTCAGATGTTCATTGAAGCCTTCGAAACAACGACCGTTCTTGGCAAGCCAGGCAATCGCATCTTGATACTTGCCTCACCCAGTTCTCAAGCCATCTTGCACTTGACAGCTACACTTTAGCGAGTTGTCAGTACTCCATCCTATATCACGGAGAGATTCATGGTGGGACATATCCTCACTAAAACTTGAGTCTGGACTTTTCCAGCCCGGAAATCCTGGTATCAGGCTTGTCTACCTCGGTCTTTTCAGCCTGAACAGCCAAGATTTGAGCGCAAGAACTAATTTCTTGGATCATGTACCTAGTGGTCACGAAGAAGCAAACTCGACTCGGAGTAGAGTATAATTCCTACCAGTGGAGGTGAGGCTGCTTGGATTGCCTGATACCTTGCAGCGACAATGCCAAACTCCATGGAATGATACCTCGGAACAGATTTCGTAGGAGAGTGGATCGTCTATAAAGGGCTGAGAGCTGTGCTCGAATACATCCATCTTCTCACCGGCCTGGAGCTTCAATCTGGCGAGCAAGACCTTCGTTTACCCCCAACAGCATACATACTTTCATTTGCCCAAGAATAGCCCCTCTGATCATCACCATGAAATCCTTCTTCATCACCTGTCTCGCCGCAAGCAGCACCCTTGCTGCTCCTCTCGCCTTGCCTCAATTTGGATTTGGCGGCTCTAGCACCAAGAACGATGTCACCAACGGTGTTTGCAAGCCCGTGACCTACATCTTCGCCCGTGGTACCACCGAAACTGGCAACATGGGCTCTACTGTCGGCCCTGCCCTCGAGACAGCCCTTGAGAGCGCTTTCGGCTCGTCCAAGGTTGCAACTCAGGGAGTCGATTATCCAGCGGATATCGCTGGCGCCATCAGCGGT
Organism: Aureobasidium mangrovei; assembly: GCA_021014315.1. Classification (NCBI taxonomy): domain Eukaryota; kingdom Fungi; phylum Ascomycota; class Dothideomycetes; order Dothideales; family Saccotheciaceae; genus Aureobasidium; species Aureobasidium mangrovei. The sequence continues at coordinate 243,166 of JAJJJQ010000001.1, read as the reverse complement.
GCGCTCAGTCCTGGTTCGGCTCAGGGCGCCAGGAAAATGGCTAGCTTGACTCAGCAGGCCTTGAAGAATTGTCCTAACACCAAAATCATCATTGCTGGCTACTCTCAAGGCGCTGAGCAGGTCCATGGCGGCCTCATCAACCTCGAGAATGGCAATGTTGCTGTAAGTTTCTTTCCGCGGTCTGCACTGCAAAGGTTTCGGCTAACGATTGAACCAGGTCGCTCTTACTTTCGGTGACCCGCTCCAGAGAAGCGGCTTCAGGAACATCGGTGCCAGTCACACCAAGGTTTACTGCAATGTCGCTGATGCTGTCTGCAATGGCCAGTTCATCATCTCCGCCGCTCACTTGTCCTATGCCAGTCAAGACGTCACCAAAGCTGCACAGTTTGCCAAAGGTATTATCGGTTCTGTTTGAGAAACACAAACATCGGAGGAGGCATTGCACGAGTGATGGTTGGGAAGAATGTGATGTGGAGTTTGCTTGCTAGGGACTTCGATTCTGGACACTCATTTTTTGACTTATGGAAGCCAGACCTCAAAATTATCAACTTCAACTCATTGTTGCCGTTGCTCTTGCCATAGCCTTCTTTGCGTCGTCTCGCACTTCCGCGAGGATCCGAGCAGCGGGTATTTTGCTATGGACAAGACCAACGCCCGTGCCCGCCCAAACTGCTGCCCTTCTCTCCTCACTACCAAAGCCTGCATCAACACTCTGCTTGGACTTTGCATGCGATCTGCGAATCTCGTCGATTGAGATGCCCTTCAAGTGATCTCGGTAGCTGTCTGCTATCAGAGCTCTGCCGTTGTAGTCATTGGGCCAGATGTTTGGCCCCGCCAGTTCATCAAACACCTTTGCGCGTACGGTAGTCTGGCCACCATCTTCAGTCTCGAGGATCGCGGCCTGGTAGGCTGGGTGCACCACAGCTTCCTCTGCGGCCAGAAACCTGGTGCCCATAACGACACCATCGGCTCCCAGAGCCAGCGCGGCGGCGACGCTCCGACCATCTGCGATACCGCCCGCAGCAACAATAAAGACGTCGATCGCTCCAGCTCTCTCCAGTGCATCTTTGGCCTCGGGAATAAGAGAGATGATTCCTGCCCCCTTTTCACCTCCATGGCCTCCTGCGTCAGCGCCTTGCAGCACGAGCACATCAGGCTTGCAGGACTGTGCCACTTCAACTGCACCTGCTACGCTACCGATTTGGATCCAGATTTTAGTGTTGCTGCTTGCAGCACGGATCGCATCGGTCCAAAGCTTGTAATCATTGGAGCTGTGCGCGGCAAAGAGCCATACGGCCACCGGACGGAAATCTCTAACCAAGGCGCGGACTTCGTCAAGTTTTTGTGCAAAAACCAAAGCTCCCAGACCTATAGGAAGGGTGTCGCCGGCCTTTTGGACACCGTTCGCCAGTGATCAGCTCGCAGACATCTTCGAGAGCTGTCCGCAGCGCCTTGGCATCCGGCAGGCCACCAAGAAACCCGATCCCGCCAGCATTGTAGACGCTATGAGCAAGAGCTGGCCCAGCAAATCCACTAACGGATCAAGGTATCAAACGTAGTGCATCAACCTTCGACTTCTAGAGCTCTAGGTGAGGTTGTACTCTCCACAGAGAAATAAGGGGACCAAAGAGCAAAAGGTTATACAGAGCCAAATGTGTCCAAATCTCCACTTTTTAGCATGGCCTTGAGGCAAGAATGAATTGTCAAGTCCGTGTAATCTTCGGGTTCCAATCTCTCATCTACTCAGGTTTCTCCAGTCTATACAAGAGTTGAGCGGTGTTGAAGTATGCCCCATACTCGATCTCTTCAGGCCCGTCAACATCGTAATGATAATGGCCACCAGCATCAACACCACTTGGGGAGAAGCAGTGCGTGTGCTCCATGCGCAAGCCCAACTGTTCCGGGTCTGCGGAATGAAGTACAGACAAACAGACCATTGGCGCATCAAAGTCATGATAAGTCAACCAGTCGTTGAGCTTTTCGCGACTCTCGAAAGGCAGCTCTGATTCTGGTGGGAAGTCGGGCATGATGTGGAAGACTGCCTTGCCTGACTTGATCACGAAGGCTCCTCCTATGCTGATCATCCGCGAGGCTCCGTAAGCTTTAAGAAGTCCCTTTTGAATGCATTGGGTGAAGCTCTTCTCGGATCCGATTCGCTTGCGTGCAGTGATCTTGATCACTGGACCCGGTTGCCCAAGCGATCCAAACAGGTTGATCATGAGGCCACATCCCAGAGACAAATCCTTCTCCACGCTGATAGCGCCCGTGTCGCGCTTGATCTGGGCCAAATAGGTTTGATTGTCCATATTTCTGAACCCATCTTGCCAGCTGATGTTGGGTGCCAGCTCGCAGTTCTGGCCAACGATATGGAACGGTCCAGCTCCAGCTCCAATAAAGCTTCCTTTGGTCGCACTCATCTCCATGGCTTCGGCGATCGTAGCCAGGGAATATTTGCAATCCAGCCGGGGACGGGGGAAGAGATTCGATTGCCCGCCGACATCTGCGATTCGCTCATTACCAGAAAGACCTTCTGTGGCCAGATGAAAAGGAGCTTTGCGGAGATCAGGACATGGCGTTACTTCAACTGTGAAATGTTCATAGTTGGCAGCAAGAGGAGCTCTGAGTTGATGGGCTAGCTCATCCAAACCAGGGGGCGACAGTTTAAATTTTTGAATATGCATTTTGATCGCTCTCAAAGCAGCAGCGGATAGGATAGTCTGGACTCAATACAGTCGATATCGACTCCAGTCGTTGATTCATTTGTCTGGCAGAGCAGAGGAGCGATGCCGGCCGGAGATTGTACCATACCCCGCTCTGATGGCATGAACTCACCTCGGCTGTTCACCCGATAACGGCCTGAGATCTCCTTCGCTGGTGATGAACAACTTACGGGGAGACCGTTGGAAAGCATCTGGCTAGAAAGCAGACGTGGATGTAGATACTTCAGATGCGGATGTATCGAATGTAAGCCATGATCCGAGCCCTATTGCCGGATGCCAACAAGATCTGGAAGGTCAAGGATGCGCTCAGCTTCCAGCAGAGATGCAAGAAGATGGCTTTGTTTCTCTTCGAGGCGGCGTTGAACGAAGCTGAAGGAATCTGACCGGATCCTTGTCCTGATAGTATGTCCTCGGTGGGTCTCGAGGACATCAGCAACGAGTTTGACGTCTCGTATACAACCGCGAATGCCAGCGTGGCTCTGCTCATCTGGGGCTTCGCTTTGGGTCCAGTGCTTTGGTCACCTTTGTGCGAGCTATATGGAAGGAAATGGCCTACTCTGTTGGTACGTTCAGTTTTTGGAAAGAGAAAAAGAAGCCCAACTGCTGATTCCCACACAGCCGTACTTTATCAGCATCGCTTTCGCTTTGGGTACTGCCACTGGACGCACAGACCAGACGCTCTCCTGGTCATCAACCTCGGGACAGCGCAGAGCTGTCGTTCATTTCCTACATCCTCGAATTGCGAAATCGTTCAAACTTCCGCAGAGTGCATCGTGGAGCATTTCCTGCCAGCATGTCATCAAGACCAAAGCCCAAGATACTGCAAGACGCCGCGTCTTGTTGCTCGATGAGTGATGTAGGGGCATGCCAGCTTCACTCAGCCCCCCGAAGTCACAAAGTCACTGGCTGGGGGCTCTCTCAGTTTGGACAGTGACGCCAATCAACAATATTCTTCACCATGCAGGTTGATATTTTGAAAGCCACAGCCACAGAACAGTGCCGTGTATATCTGTTCCTTTCCCTTACCTGGTTCCTCTTGTGTATCGTTCCACCGCTTATTATTATATACTGTTCGACCATCTTCGGAGATGTTTGCACCATTTGGGGACGGATCTGCAAATCTCACGGCGTCATGGCACCCGGAGCCGCGAGGAAGAGGTACCTACAGTATTCTATCGTCTTGCCTGACCACGATGGTCCTCTGTGTCTGGATGGCTGTTCATCTCAACATCCCCGAGGAGAACGAAGAGCATCTGCAGAAGTACCGCAAAATGGGCTGGCTCTTGATGGGTTTGTTTGGTCCGGAGATTGTTGCTTGGAACGCCTGGGAGCAATACTCGAAAGCTTCGCGAATCACAAAAGAGGTTCGTGCATGCTTCTCTCAAGAGCAGCCCCCTGCTTGGTACCATCGCGTCTGGCACTTTTTTACACGAAAATCCAGAGGACCTGCGGTGCCGGATCAAGTAAGCTTTTTACTTTGTATACAAGCGTTGATCCTGTCCTTAGTGATCTGTGTTTAGGAGTCAGAGTTGACTGAGCTTGGTAAAAGCCACTGGTCGATGCGACGTCACCAGTGGACTTTGACGCACGGCTTCTACGCTGCGATGGGCGGCTTCGCGTACCGAACTGCACTTCCTGGATGGGATTCTGGTCAATCTACGCCGTACACCCGAGCTTTGGAGGAGAAAGGGATATCTTGTATGGCCCAATACGCGCCTGAGATGATCCCTGATATCTCAGAAGCTGAGATACTTGACAAAAGCAAAGCCAACAACCTCGCCAAAAGCATTGTATGTCTGCAGGCATTCTGGTTCTGCTTGCAATGCATCATCCGATTGACACATGGCTCAGCGGTCACCCTTCTGGAATTGAATGTGCTTGGCCACTGCATATGCACCTTCATAATCTATGCCATATGGTGGAAGAAGCCCGCCGATATTGACCAACCTACTTTGTTCGATTCATCCGATACGCTGCGAGAAAGGACAGCTATGTTGTACGTGTTCGGCTATGATATCCTGACAAAGATGGAGAAGCCTCTACCATCTTCGACCTCGCACCCGTTTGGCAGCATATCAGATTCCACGCTTGCACCGCTGCGGTACGGGGGGCTCAGAAAATGCCCAAACCCCCAACCGGTACACGACCCTGCGCTCTACGAGCGGTTCCAAAGTTTGATAAATATTGGCCCTGCGCTTTCCAGCAGGCTGTTCGTGATACCGCTCCAAAACTTTACATGAGTCCAGCTGACGCGTTGCTAGTGTTGAAGTAAAGTGCTTTCAACCAGGCTTCCTCACCGGAAAGCCCCGCTATGTGTTGGCCTTCAAGGTCCATCGTTTTTGGATATCCTATACCTACGATGTCGCGGAAGTTGAGAAATGGGAATTGGACAATCAGGCCTCCCAGGCAATCTTCGACCTTCAACCTCACGAGGCTGAACAGCTTGATTCTGCAGCAAGGACTCTTCCCCGGGACATCCGACATGGACGTGGATATGCGGCCACCCGTGTTCGTGACTGGTCCATCACGAATCACGAGAATGGTTATCAAGCACTCATCGAAGGATTCTTGTATTCTGAAAAAAGCTGGCTGCTGCCCACGCTCGTCGTAGCAAGTGTCCCTTACGGAGGACTGCACTTATTGGCCTGGAACGCGCCCTTTCATACTGCCGTCGAACGAACATTGTGGATCCTCTCGGGAGTGGTGGTTGTAAGTTTCGGTCCTCTCATTCTTTTGCTATGTCTCACCGCGCATGTCTATTTCTTCGACCTCGATTACTCGGCAAATCGTACCCAATTCAAGGCTCGTGTGAGTGTTCTTGCCAGTATATTGCTTGTTTTCTTCTCCGTTTGTTCTCTCCTGTATCTCTTTGCAAGAGTTTACCTGGTGGTTGAGTGCTTCATCGATCTGGCATATTTGCCAGACTCGGCTTTCACGACGCCCAATCTCACGCTGTACATTCCTCACTTTGCTTGAGAGCACCTGGTAGAGATCACGATTTGACGCCTGCGCTCTACTGCAATTGATGTCCGGGATGAACTCGAGTGAGAATGTGGTTTTTCAACGACGATGGAAGACGCAAGCGAGATCAAGAAGCAAATGTGGCACAACAGCAACAGCAAACTTTTATCAATCTACATCTCTTCAGTGAACGTGACCGGCATGGCCGTGTCCATCATCTTCCTCTTCAAGCGGGTTGCGCCAATCCTCCCAACCGTCCTCAAAGTGCCTGTTCAAAAGTCTCTCTCTCTGCTCATCCGACAGGTTCTTCCTTCTCATCACCTTCTCCCAAACCTTCATCTCCTCATCATTCAACAAGCAAGCATCAAACAGTGCGGTGATGGCCTTGAAATCAATGCCCTCGCCAATAAACACAATCTCCTGTCTGCGGTCGCCCCACTCGCCTTCAAAGTCCTTCTTGATCAGATCGGTCACTTCTTGGCTGGGCGAGGGCCATTGCTCTTCGGGCACGACGGCGAACCAGTTCAGTCCGCCCGACACGGTGAGCATGGCGCCGGCTTGCGACCAGTCACCGCTGACCTGGGGTCGTGTTGCCAGCCAGATGAAGCCCTTGGAGCGGAGCAGAGACTTGAAGACCGGGTGGGCCTTCTTGTTTGCGAGACGCGTCGGCAGGTCGAGGTCCGGGTATTTGGTCTCGAGTTGCTCTTCGGTGTCGGAGTCGACGGAGGTGTTGTCGGTATCCGAGTTCAGCTTGTCGCTTGACGAGCCCTCTGAGTCTGCCTTGGAACTTGAGCGCTCTGCCTTTGCCTTTGATTTCGAGGTTTCCTTCTCGGATTCGTCTTGCTCGCTTTTGTCCTCGCTGGCTTCGTCCTCGCTGAGCTCTTCCTCGTCTTCTTCGGCGTCATCATCTTCACCTTCCTCATCGTCTTCCTCGTTGTCGTCGTCCTCTTCTCCCTCAGGCTCTTCGTCCTGAGGTTCCAGGATGACGAATTTGTCGTGCACAAGCTCATACAAGCGACCGGGTGAGAAGGGTCTTCTTGCACGATATACGAAGCTGTTGATGCCATACCTCGTTTATCGTCAGCACGCATTCATGTCAGCCACGTCGTGGTACTCACTCGATGGTCTCTGGTTTGGGAGCCATGACTTTACGGCCATGGTTATCAATCATGGACATCTCGTTGATGCTCTTGAGCCAGCCAGAGCTCTTGATCGATGTCTCTTCGCTGTAAATTCCGGTTGCAATGATCTCCTTGACGTCCAATGGCTTGATACCGTACGGGTTTTCTGAGTTCTTGGCCACCTTCAGACTGGTTTCGATGACCTTGGCACCGGGGTTCATGGTTTTGATGAGACCGCGGATGCGCGTCAGCACTTGGTCGTCAATCATGTCGATCTGAGTAACGTCAGGACTGTCTTCATTGTTTTGCTTTTCGAGAGGTACTCACCTTGTTGACAATGATCACATCGGCGAATTCAATTTGGTCACTGGGAAGCTGTCAATTGATACGCCCACGCTGAACATGCATGACAGTGGAGCATACATCATCAAGTCGGATACTGTTCGTTGATCTTCAGGAGTCTCGACTTCGGACTGGAAGCGTTCGTGCAAAAGCTGGATAGTCTCAAACTCTTCGAAGAATCTGAAGCCATCCAACACAGTAACTGTGGTATCGAGTCTTGCGACCTTGTTCAGACCACCATTCAGAGCACTTGACCATCTCGTCAGTAGAATAAAGGGAACCAAACGGTTTCCTCACTCACATCTCGTTGAACACCTTCTTTTCTTCTTCGTCAAACTGGTCAAGAGCGCCATCTGCTCCCATCATGGCCTCGCTAAAGTCGGTGGTGAAGCTCTCGGCAACCTGCTGAGGCTCACTGATGCCGGTACTCTCGATGAGAACGTAATCGTATTCGCCAGCCTTTGCCATCTTGGCGAGCTCGATGACGAAGTCACCGCGGAGCGTGCAGCAAATGCAACCGTTCTGCATGGCAATCATCTTGTCGGATTCACGGCCCTTCTTCTTGCCGTCTGCAACGATGATACCCTGGTCCACGTTGATAGCAGCCATGTCGTTGACGATCATGGCAATCTTGAGACCATGGTCCTTGGAGTTGAGAATGTAGCTGAGCAAGGTTGTCTTGCCGCTTCCCTGTGTTCAGGTTAGGCCCTGATTCCACCACGACGACCAGCAGATCTTACCAAGAAACCTGACAGCAGGGTGATGGGCAGCGTCTTGAAAAGAGACGCATCTTTCACTTGTTGTGCCATTTTTTCGTGCTTGGCCTTCTTCTTCACCGAGGTCAGCTGCTGAGATTGTTGCTTGCGCTTCGAGCCCATGTTTGGATGTGGAAAAAGAGACGACGATTTAAATGTGGGAAGTGGGTGCATTTTTGATGACCACCTTGATGAGTTTGGCTTGCGTGTGATTGGCTGAATTGGTCTACCTCACGCCGTGGTTCGTGTCAGTGTTCTTACCTTGATGGTATGGGCGCCTGACTTCTTACGGGCTGAGAGGCATGCAACGCAAGGCCAGCCGAGTCCTGAGTGGTCAGCAATCGTTCCAATTGAGGTCAAATACTGCATATTCAGCATCGTCGCTGCATGGCGAAGACACCTGAGAAGGAATGGCTCCAAGCGCCGCTCCACAACACCTTGATGGCGACCCTCGAAAATGCCAATCCTCGTCGGCACAAATAATACTTATCTGACATATCCCGAACTTGTGATTGGCTTCTCAAAAGATATCTTCCACCGAGGGATCCTATGAGTATTTTGCAAGGAATATCTATCAGTGGTGTATCGAATACACGTCTCCACCTCGCAAATAAAGCTCGAAGAGACAGACGCAGACGCGTCAACACCAATACGATAATTGCATACACTGCAAACACTTTTCTCGTGACTCTGGAAAATCTGACGGCCTGATTGACGATCGTTACGTCGAGCGTGTCCAGAAGGTTTTCCTGTCGCTGAAAAATGCAACGTTAGGAAGGGCCTTGGTCGCAGCAGTTGGAGGGAAAGCAACCATCGGAGTTTTCCGCCCCAGCCACCTTGAATCTGGACTTCACCTCGTGGTTTCTGTAACTGTCTGCTATATTTTTGCAACCCCCAATGTCATTTCCAATAATTTCAAACGCCGACAGGCCTGTTTGATGCGCTATCGCAATGCAGGGTCTTCTCACGAGTACACTATACAGCCGCTGAGAGCACGAAACGTCGGGGCAGAGACCAAGCTCTCAATGGACTTCCGCCACGCAATCCTCTGGTTTGTGCAATTCGATGCGTAGTTACCGCCCTCGTTGCCTCTTGAGAGAGAACGAAGGCTGAAGCCAGGCTTCACATAAGCCAGTCCGCCGGTGCGCTGTCTGTATGCAAGATATCTCGGCTCTCTCAATTTCGACATGGTGTCACAGCATACTATCAAAATGCAACATCTTTCTCCCGTACCTCTTGTTATCCACTGAGAGCCTTCCAGACTCTCTGACAACGTGAACTCTCAATGGATCCGGAAGTTGTATACTGGAGATCGTGCAATGCGATAGCAAATCTTTGATCTGCTGAGATGATGGAGTGACCACAGCAGGCTTCCGGTCCTGCAGCAACAAGGCACTCAACCCTATACACGCCATAACCATGTGCAGTATAGCTCTCTTCGTTGCATATGACCGCACGTGCACTAGGCAGCAGCATTCGAGGCCTATATAAGGCCGCCACCGGTCCTATCAAACTTCCTCCTCTTCATCAACATCGACACTCCGGTCCTGGCAACTTCACTCCGGCCCTGGCATCGAGACTCCGGTCCTATCATCTTCAATCCGGTCCTGACATCTTCAATCCGGTCCTGGCATCTCCGGCAGAGCTTTTCCGTATAGGGACAGCGACTTCTTAGAACGAGTACTCCGGTCCTGGCCTTGAGGTCAGCATTGCTTTACGGTCTAGAAAGGAAACGAAACCATGGCGTGTTGTGGGTTAGTTGGCAAGAGCTTTGTCTGCAAAACAAGTTTGTGCTGACCGGGGTATAGATGGACTGCTCGCAACGCTATGCAGTGCGAAATAAGTGACGGTCCTGCTAGAGAGCCATTCTGCTCTGCGCGTGGTCCGAGCGCTAGACACACCAACTATGTTCACCACCATTGAGTTTCCACCATCGACCTCAGCGCAAGTCTATACCAATTAGAAGACCGCACCGTCACCAGCAAAGACCGTACCATCGTCAACAAAGACCGTACCATCGTCAACAAAGACCGCACTGGCATCACCTTTTTTGTCATCCACAGAGCAACGATACCACCAATCAACCAAAATGAAGCACTTCCAATTCATCTTCTTCCTCATCCTGGCCAGCATCATGGCTGCTGGTATGCCCACGATCTATCCTGCATTCAGCGTCAAGTATATTGACTATATTTCAGCCTGCGCTCAGAACATGACTGAAGCCATATCGGTCACAAAGACCATCTACCACACCCAAACCAAGGCCATCTCAATGGCACTACCCACCTCCAAGCCCTACACTATGCATTCGTATAGTGTCATCTCAATCGGCACCAACTTTGGAGATGTCTCTTCGGCCGAGCTGAAGAGCATTTCCGTGCTCACCACCGGCATGACCACCGCCCTGCTCTCCACGGCCACCAACGGCATCGTCGTCACTTCTGTGACAATCGCCCCCGCCGCCTCGACCTCCACCGACCTCCTGGAGATCGACGAGACCACCACCACCACCACGTCGACCCGTCATGTCGCCATGACGGTCACCAAGACAGCGACCGTCGGGCCCTCGACCACCTCGCATATCCCCGTGACACGGGATATTGCGCAGATGTGGGGCATGAGCAACGGAGAGAAGAACGAGGAACCGGGCTGGTTGGTCGTCGGCCTGGTGGGTGCCCTGGTGGTCGCCCATGCGCTGTTCTTCGCCCACTGGTAGGGCAGCAGGGAGGGAGGAATGCGGGCACGGCGGGGGTGAGACTGTAAGGTAGTAATGACGAAGAACGGTGCCGGGCACCTAGCACAATAAGACTACTATTTCGTTTCTCCTCTTTTTTCGCAAAATATATCCACCTATAAAAATGCAGAGAATTGTATGCATGTACTTGCGAGTCCAGTGAGAGCCCGTCCGAAGCTTAATCCACAAGCGAATTCCAATGAAGATGCCTGCCTGACATGTCAACATGTTGCATTTCTATAGCGTATTAAAAACTGAACGCAATATTTGAGAGGCCACTATTCTTGCACGCATTTCCCGCCGCTGAGGACGTCGAGGCCACGCACGCCTCATCTCCACAGTCGACGTCTCACTATACCACAAACGCAGCGCCACTAGCGAGTGGCTCCTGTACTCCGCCAAGTTGTCACGGCAGGCTTGTTTGAGAAGCTTAGCGATGCTTGACCATGATAGGTGGACGCATGGGTGCTCGACATAGAGCGATGCCCGCGTGGTGCAAATTAAATTAATCGGCACCCCGGACGCTTCCCCACATCGAGTCCGCGTGCGCGGGCTTCGGATGGGCACAAGCAGCGGCTCGCTGGCATTCGAGAACTTCCCCTCTCTGTTTCACCATCGCAGCTCTAACAATCCCTTCCACCTTGACCTGTCGGACCAACACGGCCGTCTACAGATATTGCAAATATTGTCTCGCTATATTGCTCGACGGTCCAGCCCGGCTCCCGCGTCACATCATTGGACGGGAAAATTAGACGACCCATGTATACGTCCAAAAGCAAAGGGCGACGACATAGAGCAGCTAAGGAAAATGAAGGGAGGGCGAGACAAATGACACGATGGTGACATTCAGACTAGGGATGGATGGTATGCGCAGAGCAAAATGTCAACGTATAGACGGTTATAAATACCGTGTCGACTCCCCAAGAGAAAAGCATCAAGCAACACAACAACTTCCTCGAGCCGGCCTTGAAGTACCATTCTCATTACCTTTCTTCTGTCCCACTTTCTGCATTCGCTCATTACCATGCACTTCTCTTCTCTCGTCGCGGCCGCCGCCATTGGCGGTGCTGCCCTCGTCTCTGCCGCTCCCGCAGCTCCCATGGTCACGGCCGCCGCTCAGCTCGACAAGCGTGCCTCGTGCACTTTCTCCGGCGCTTCTGGTGCCGCCGCTGCCAGCAAGTCCAAGTCGGCCTGCGCTACCATTGTCCTCTCCAACATCGCCGTCCCCTCTAAAGCCACTCTCGACCTGACCGGTCTGACCAAGGGCACTCACGTCATCTTCGAGGGCACCACTACTTTCGGATACGCCGAGTGGTCTGGTCCGCTTGTATCCGTCTCCGGTACCTCGATCACCGTCACCGGTGCCTCGGGCAGCGTTCTCGATGGCGACGGTTCTCGCTGGTGGGACGGCGAGGGCAGCAACGGCGGCAAGACCAAGCCCAAGTTCTTCTATGCCCACGACCTGACCAGCTCCTCGATCAACGGCCTGACTATCAAGAACTCGCCTGTTCAGATCTTCTCCATCAACGGCGCCAAGACGCTCACCATGGACAAGATCACCATCGACAACTCTGCCGGCGACAGCCTTGGCGGCCACAACACCGACGCCTTCGACATCGGCAGCTCAACTGGTGTCACCATCACCAACGCCGTTGTGCACAACCAGGACGACTGCGTTGCCATCAACTCCGGCACCGACATCACCTTCTCCGGCGGCTCTTGCACCGGCGGCCACGGTCTCTCTGTTGGCTCGGTCGGCGGCCGCTCCGACAACACCGTTTCCAACGTCAAATTCCTGAATTCCAAGGTCATCAACTCGCAGAACGGTGTCCGCATCAAGACCGTCGCTGGCGAGACCGGCAGCGTCAGCGGTGTCACCTACTCTGGCATCACCCTCTCCGGCATCACCAATGTAAGCACCCTCCGATCTCAACATGTACTTTGACTGCGCATTGCTGACTTTGAGCGTCCAGTACGGCGTCGTCATCGAGCAGGACTACGAGAACGGCTCCCCGACCGGCACCCCCACCACGTAAGTCTCTCTCGCGATGATCTCTTGCTCGCACACACGACTAACACGACGACAGCGGCGTGCCCATCACCGGCCTGACCTTGAGCGGCGTCACCGGCTCCGTCTCTTCCTCCGCCACAGACGTCTACATCCTCTGCGGCAAGGGCTCCTGCTCCAACTGGACCTGGAGCAACGTCAAGGTCACCGGCGGCAAGACGTCGACCAAGTGCTCCAACATCCCCAGCGGCGCCTCCTGCTAAACGCAGCGACAACACAACACAGTGTGTTTTGTTTTTGCGGCGGTGATGGCGACGGCCGAAAACTTGAACGAGATGGGACTGCCTTTTATCCTTTCTCTCCTTTTGCTTTTACGAGAGTCTTGCGAGCATTTTTCTTTCGTAGTCATTCGCAATCGCATTCTTTCTCTTTGCCTGCCTGTCCTTTGTCCGTGATGTGGAGCATACCTTGATGAATTGCTGAGCACGAATCTTGTCGACTTGCGACCAATTCATGCACATGACCGTAATTGCACGGATCCCAAGATTCCATGAAGCGGTAGGCGACTGTGGGATTGGAAGGGCGCTTGAGGTGTTGGGAGGTGTGCGACGGGCGACATTATTACAAGAAGGTGATTCTTTCTCTGAGTGAAGACGCTGCCGGTCAGTGACTTACGGACATACAGAGGAGGAAGGAGCACATACATGCAGCCATATCGAGCCATGAATGCCACTACGACGACCAGCTCTCAAGTAAAGCAACAAGCCCGCATCAACGCGGGTATCTGAAAACGATATTCAACACGCTTAAAAATTTTCAGGGGAGTGAACACAACAACCAGCGTGCTTGCACGTGAGACCCAAAAGGCAGTGTAGGATAAAGGAAGAGCATGTGAAATGTAAATATCGCCAATGACGGGGTGGGGTTTGCATTTGCCGTTCAAGCTAGACTCTCTACCAGTAACATTTCCAATAGCCTCTGGAGGGGCTAAGTCTTTCTTTCTTGGACTGTGGTTGTTGTGCTGGGTTGGAGTATCTCGTGTTGCGGTGAGGTGTTTCAGTGACAATGTGCTTCTGTGACAATGCATTGAGATGGTACGCTGCGACGAAGTGCTGAGAAGATGGTGTGCCGTTTGGGATGACTGCAAGACGTGTGGTTAGCTGTGATACACAAGCGTGACAAGTGCAAGGGACAATACCTTCATTCAGGTTCAAACAGGCAGTTTGGCCCGTAAAGGCAAAGGACTTGAAAACTTGGAGTGTCTGAGAGAGGTTGTTAGCGTTGGTCTTGAGAGATTGTGCAAAGATCTCGAGATGTACCGTTCATGGACTCTTCAACAACAGCTTACAAGGCCTTGAGTTACTGCGAGGCCGAGACACTCATGCCGACGCTGAATACGCTGGCGATGAGCAGGGCGGCGAGGATGCGCTGTTGGTCGGTTCTGAACGCCGTGAGAAGGACGAGCACAAGGCTGACCCAGGCAAGCTCGACCATGATGGGGTTGATGTAGTAGTTGATCAAGACCCTGAAGTATTGCAACTTCGCAGTGAACAGAATGAGCGTAGTGACAATTCTCTCGGCCTTCTGTGGACCTGCGTGCTGGATGAGGATGCGGATGGTGGTGTCAAAGAGAGGCATCTTGGATGTTTTTGGGGAGTGATGCAGAAGGAGAGAGGATGTTGGGGTTGGTGGAAGAAGGATGGAGGAAAGATGAGGCTGTCGAAAAAAGTCTTTCTATTTGTGGCCGAGAAGAGAAGGCGATAGAAAGAAAAGAATCCAAGTGACAATAGTTCCTGCGCAGTAATTGAAGTTGTTTTTGAGAAGTGATGGTAGTTGACTCCAAACTTCAGCTGCCTCGGCCTCACCTGTGAAGGCTAGATCAGTATCAGGCTCGACAATAGCAAGGCTATATAGTAAAGCTTACGCCGTTCACGCCATTCCACACGGACCTTCATCGTAAGTCTCACATCAAGGAAAGCGATGGAGATGTGCAATGCATCGAGAACGGCAAAGTCCCTTCCAGGGTCGGAGAGGCGACGGGTGAGGTAATCGCCATCAAGTAGACGTGTACGACGATGAGAACAGCGAAGCCGTAGAAGAGAATTTCGTCTATGATGTGCTGGATTTTGACGGCGCCAGATGCACACTGACAATACACAATCATGCGGGCGACCATGATTGCAAGGCGAAGGCTGCGAAGAAAGAGTTCATCAGACTCGATGCTCGTGTTGTGGTTGTACCTTTGTTTTGAGATGATGATGTGATGCCGATGTTGTCGAGTGTCTCGGGTGGTGACAAGTCATTTGGATCGAAGGGTGATGGCCATCTTACTGGCAACAGTGAAGGCGGGAAGCTCACGTGCGTTAGTCGTGTTTCTAAAGGTCGTGGATCCCGCTCGAAACCATGGCTGGGTTGCAGAGTGCAGCAAGCATCTTGCACGGATGGGCTGGAGAGCATTTACGCTTCATCCAAGTTGCATCACAAGACCTCGAGTATGCCTCGAAAGGATTTCACGTCCTTCCTTTCGGCATGAGCTCTACGAGCAAGTCAGTATGGCAGAGCTTTCTCCAGACTCCCAGCGTCTTCTTCCAGCTCTTGGTCATCATTTCATTACATTTCCCGGCACTTAACATTCTAGTAGAATGCTCCATCAACCTCCGGTCCCCTCCTTCTCTCCAAGGGAACATGCCATGAGATGATGGCAACCAAGACTTGCAGTCAAAACCATAATCAGCATCAAAGCAACCCCGAATCGCATCGCAACCCTCGTGTCCTGGCCTTTTCAAACAGAACCAAGGGAACACGACGTGCCAGCGGGCAGTTGTCTCTAAAGACATAGCAACAGCTCTTGTGCACCTACTGGCATCGGTCGACACGGTCTGATACAGCATTTTACCTTTCGAATCCAGACTTTGACGAACCAAACATCATCTATCTCAGACACGAAATCGATCGGTTCGCATGCAGAGAAGACGGAAAGAACGGGCCGTCACTTTGCGAGTGGCCTTCCAGAACTCTCGCCGCAGCCAAAGCGTTCGGGCGCATCGTTTCGGCAACGGGTGATCGTCGAGAGATCGTGGACTCGTACACTTCCATCTCACCACAACCGTCACCACCATCGTCGGACACGAAAGAAGCCATACTGTAGACTCGGGCATGTCGCATGAGCTGAAGGAGGTCGAGACACGCGTTGAGCCAACAGGATGAAGGCCTCATCCACTTCGGCTGTTGGAAATGAGTCGTGTCAACAAAATGACGTAGGCCATTTCTCGAGCCGCCGCCGCGACAAAAGAGCCGGTGATACAAAATGAAGCCATAGACTCGACATCTGTCCTTGAATATTGTGCTCAAGGTATCCGTGCTTTTGTTAATTTTATTATTATCATCAGATTTGTCGCCTTTCGTGTTACTTTGATCATGTATCGTCTACCGCCAATTCTCCGACCGCGTCTCACGCCCAAATACGTCGCCTCCTCTATAGCTACTTTCTACGTCCTCTACTGCTGGTTGTGGGGCATGCCTCTTCTTTCATCCAATCTGCCTCCTTACACGGGACCCCATCCCGTAGGTGTAATCGATATTGAAAGCCCTTGCGATGGCCGTAGCACAAGCGACGTCAAATTCAAGTCGACCGGCAAGCCGGCATTTCAGGTATGACGTGCGGATTCGCAACACACAAATCAATGCTAAAGATTTCACAGCTCGAAACAGTGCTGTTCTCTCTATACTATCCGGCCGTGAAAGGAGCAGTATCCGACAAGCCAAAGCATCTCTGGGTGCCCAAGCCGCTCTCGTTGACAGCAGAGGGCTACGCACGTTTCGCCCACATCAGCAACTTTCTCACAAACAGTATTTTCACCGTCGCGCTATGGGGTTTGGCCGGCAGCACCACTATTCCAGCCAGTGTTGACGTGCCTTTGCGCGAAGCTGCACCTAGCTTTGAGTTCACCGAGCATGGACCTGGCAAACCGGAACATGGCAACGATGGTTTCCCGGTGATTGTCTTTTCCCATGGCATGGCAAGTTCTCGCACAGATTACACACATTTCTGCGGCGAGCTTGCAAGCCGAGGATATGTTGTTGCTGCAATCGAGCACAGAGATGGCAGTGGTCCCGGCAGTATGATTATGAATATAGAAGGCACTGAAAGACCATTGTACCACTTCGGTCTGAGTGATTTAGAGTAAGCCTTTCTCAGGACGTTATCATGAGCCCAGGCTGACTTCCAGCAGGACCGATGAGGCTTTTGACACTCCAGAGTTGAAACAGGCACAGCTAGACTTCCGTCAGGCCGAAATTGAAGACACAGTCCGTGTCTTGCGTGCTATCAATGATGGAAGTGGCTCTTCCATTTTCAAGTTGAACCCTCGTAAAGAGGGCGAGGATTTGGCTAGTTGGGAAGGTCGTCTCGACATGAAAAACGTCACGATTGCTGGTCACAGTTATGGTGCCACCGGCGCTCTTCAGGCTTTGAAAGGAGCACCTTGCAAGGAGCGTCCCTTCCATGGTGGCTTGATCCTCGACCCTGGCAAGCAGAGCGGACCTCTTAATCACGACGTCGATGTGCCGATCCTGGTCTGCCACTCCCACTCTTGGTCAAAGAAGCACTCCATGTTCTTTGGTCGGCCGCACTTCGATGTTGTGAAAGATCTTGTCGTGGATGTAAACCAGCGCGGCAAAGCTGCTTGGTTCATGACCTCGTTGGGTACTTCTCACCCTTCTGTCACGGACGCACCTCTGATTGAGCCTACGCTCTTGAGCTGGACCACAGGATCCACCATCGATGTCTACGAAGGGGTTGACGTATATGTCAATGTCACAGAGGAGTTTATGATTTTCCAGAAAGCAGGCCGCAGGACAGGCTTGCTCGCTTTGGATGTCACCCACCCGGACTATGACAGTGCTTCCAATGGCACTCAAGAGATGCCAGAGGCATACCAACGTTTTTGGCAGATTCACGTTGCTCCCGACATGGAGCCTTGATAGTTGTTTCTGCTCTTAAAACTAGATTAGAATGAGATTTACATATATGTCAAGAATGTCATGTCATTATGCCTACTATATCGGTCTCAGCACATACTTTACCGGTTTTCATCAACTTGAAGTTATGCTGGATGTGAGTCGAGAGGTTTCTGCGAGGGTTACCCTGGCTTGAGATTCGACTTGTCTTCGATCAGTGCACAGGGGACAAACCTTTTTGGACATGCATTTACACTGCCACAATCATCTTTTCTTCTCGGCAGAAGCAGCAAGAAAGTACTTCCAGGGTTTGGCGACAAACAAGATAGATGATCAACTTGTGGCAGAACTTGCAATTGGGTGTACTTGGGCAATGTTAGCTGATCGATGTTCTTCTCGGCAAATATCCTCCTGTATCGTACAAACGTTGCCACCTCCACGTTTGATCATTGAAATGCATTCCTTTCCATGACGAACTGTGCCTTCCTGCTGAAAGTCGATTGATCCGTATCTCCCTTTTCTAAATCGTACCTTCCGCAATTGGGTGTCAGTGTTATATTGGTCAATTTTCGCCACCAATCAACCAATTCAGTGGTTGAAATCTCGTCTCTTCCGTGGCGCAATTGGCTAGCGCGTTCGACTGTTAATCGAGAGGTTCCTAGTTCAAGCCTAGGCGGGAGAGTCTTTTTGCAATTTTTGTGGTTGTCGGGAATCAACATGAAACATGCCGTTCAACCCTGCACCAATTTTGGCGGGTTTTGGAGCTTTGTGCGGACTCCGGCGTCAAAGTGGGCTTGGCGCGGACGCGACGTGCTTTCCTTTTGTTCGCGACGCGGCTTGCTCTTACAAAATCACGACTTCCTTTTCTGTGTTCATCATGGCGGGGAAGAGGACATATGGCTTCTTTGGGCAGGATGTGTCTTTTGACAATGTCTCTCTCTAGTCGATGACGGTCGATCGATCTGTTGCTGCTCTTGATCTCCGCTTGCAAATTCTCATCTACGTTCATGAAGGGACACAAAACCAGCGCATGTGCCGTGTACGAGTATCGAGAGCCAGTGTGTCTCTTGTGTGTGAAATTCTTGAAACAGCAAGGTTATGCATATCGTGGAATGCATGTTTCCATACAATGGTGTCCCAACATGAGTGAGTTGCGGCTACCGCCTTCTCTCCCGGAAAAACAGACGCCCTGTTTCACAGCCGCAGAAAGACGGTATCTGGTTGAAACTCCGCCGTGCATCCATTGGGAGGCATTGCTCAGCAGTGATCGACCAAGAGGACTCTTCAACTGAATCAACCTGAGCATAGAAAGGTAGAGAAAACAGCTCTTCAATCGTGGAACCAGGTTGCGCTTTCCCTCCATGTAAGCAAGTTCCGCTTCACTTTCCTCACAAGACCGTACTTTCCTCACAAGACCGTACTTTCCTCACAAGACCGTACTTTCCTCACAAGACCGTACTTTCCTCACAAGACCGTACCTTCCTCCAACGCACGCCATCACCGCGCTCATAAAAGACTTTCTGCTCTCGAAGCTTCCAACCTTTCGCAACACTTTCAATCATCCTTTCACTCACAACACATTCTTTCAGCTTCAAAGTTCACCGCAATTCCTTTCAGTTCGGCAGTGTTTCTGCGCGCACCCGGATATTTCTTCTCTGGCACGCATCTTTTCACCTGTACCGCTTCCACTTCTTATTGATCTGCGCCATCTTCTATCCTTTTTCAACATCCATCTATCCTCTATCGGGTCGGTACTTAGTTGTTTCATTTCAAGCCATGGCCGCCGCCAATGGCCGCCCTCCCAGTGGTGGCCTTGATGATCTTCGCAGCATCGCTGCTGCACTTCCTGCCGTGAGTACTTGACAGATCTCTTCTTGCGCACTTCTGACAATGAGTCTAGCTTAACGACCAAGCGGACGTCAGCTATCCTGTGCTGAAACCCATGCCCAACGCTCCATACCGCGCCAATTCACTGCAAATTCAAACCAATTTTTTCGAAGTCACAGCCTACCCTGCATCTATCTGCCGCTATCAGGTGACAGTCAAGCACCAAGGCCGAGTGATGACGAACCGTCAAAAATTGAGACAGGTGATTGCAAATCTTTTGCCTCATCTCTGCAACGCCGATTTCGAGGCCTACACAGACTTTCGCGGTTGGATAGTCTGCACAGAGCCTCTTCCCCGCTGCGCCTTAGCTATCGGCCAGGAGGCTACAAAGCCGTTCCACTATGATGTGCCTCTGACTGGCCGCGAGTCTGTTATAGTCACCATTACGCGTCAGTCTGACCAGAACACGGCCTCGCTCGCCAACTGGCAGCCTGGACAGGCCTTTGTGGATAGCTCGGATGTCCTGCTTCCTCTGAACATCATGACCCAGTTCCCGCTCGTTGAGGAAAGCGATCCTCAGGTTTGGGTCAATGCTGGCCGAAACAGGTAAGTTGATGTGACACGCGTCTCCCCTCCACGACCATATACTGATGCTCTCGGCAGATACTTCGAGACTTCGGCTGCTATTCGTATCCCTATTCGATCAACTACCGGCCCCGGTCCGTCAGGGTTTCACTTACGCCGGGGCCTGTTCGCGTCTGTTCGCCCTGCACAAGGCGACAGAACATTGCTCAACGTCAACAATGTCACCTCGGCCTTCTATGATGATGTGCAGGTGCTTCGCTTGGTTGAAGGATACTTCCCCCGTCCTTTCCCTTCGGCCTGTCGCAGAGAATTAGAAACGCTGCTGAAGGGGCTGCGTCTACGTCCGATGTTCATACCTGCTGCCAACAACAATGACCAGCCCAGAACCCTGCGTGAAGATGAGTACTTGACCCATGGTGGCGAGCAGGCTATGGTAGGCGTTGAAACGGATCTCAAGCTGATCGCTCAAGCCGTTCAGCGTGCTGGACTTCCACAGCTGCCTCAATACCTGAGATCTCCGGCCATCTACGTAGGCTCCAGAGCACACCGCATCTTGGTTCCTGCTGCTCTCATCTGGATTGAGCCCCATCAGATCTTGCGTGGACCTCTGAATTCTCGACTTTCAGCTAGCATGATTGACATAGCCCGGCAGAGGCCGCGAGAAAATCTGGGACGCATCAATGAGCAACTGCGACCTGCGCTCAATAGCTCGGGCCCTGTTCAGATTGCCGACAACCCCTTGGCTTCTAACAGCGCAAGGATCCTGTATCCGCCCCAGGTACTTTACGGCAGTCGCGCCCAAGATGAGCGTTTGCTTTCACAAGGCGTATGGAACCTCGGAGACTGCATTCTGAGAGCCTCGAAGCGCTTTGATCCTCCCGTCTTTCTCTTCCGCAGGGCCATTGACGGACAGCCGCTGCGATCACAATGCAAATCGCTTGTCAGCCTCATGAATCGCACATGCAGGCCAGGCTACAACAGCTCCTTGATCAGACTTGAGCCGATCGAAAGCTTCGAGTCCGATCACTTTCGCTCCTGGTTGTCATCCATGAGAACCACTCCTAAGCATGTATTCGTTATCCTAGACGACGATAGGACCGATGCAGACTGGTGGGCAGATGTCAAGACCTTCTTTGAAAGAGAAGCAGGAATCTCGACCACGTGCATCAAACAGGAGAGATTGTGCAACAGGCTGAACGCTCAATTCGCCGCTCTGATCTCCCTCAAGGTCAACTTGCATTATCAAAACACAAATCAGGTTGTTTCTCTGCCCATACCCGAGAACACGATGCTTGTAGGGGCCGACGTTACCCATCCGGACTCTGGTTCAGTTAGAGGTGCACCCTCTATCGCAGCTGTTGTCGCCAGCACCGATCCTGAATACTCGCAGTATCCCGGCAGCGTTCGCCTCCAGACCAGCAAGCAGGAGTACATTGAGGATCTGGAAGGCATGATTGTCGAACGTTTGCAGGCCTTCCAAAAGAAGAATGATGGAAGGTTGCCTGACAATATCCTGTTCTTTCGTGATGGCGCCTCGGACGGACAGTTCGCGAAGGTCAAGACGAAGGAGCTGCCGCAGATCAAAAAGGCCTGTGAGAAACTTGGTGAAGCGAAGATCAACATTACCCTTATGATCACTAGCAAGCGCCACAATACTCGATTCTTCGCCACAGATCTCACAGACAGACGATACCTGGACAACAGCGGCAATTTCCTTCCCGGATTAGTTGTCAACGATGTCATCACTGCTCCTGGTCGCAATGACTTCTACGTACAGTCTCAAAAGCCTCTGGCAGGTCAAGCGAGACCTTGCCACTACTTTGTCATTGAGAATGAGATGTACCTCGACGCCTTCCAGCTTGAGACAATCTCGCACAATCTTTGTTACGCATTCGGACGCAGCACAACCTCTGTTTCCTACCCAACTCCAGCCTACTACGCGGACCTCTTGTGTGACCGTGCCCGCGCGTGGATGCGTGGAGTCTATGTCACGGGCTCGATGCAATACCGCACTCGCATCGAGAAGCCACTGACTGCTCACCTCAAAAGAGAAATTCCGATGGCCCGCTCAATGAGTCAAAAGGAGCGTCAGGATCTGGAGAACCAGGTTGTTCTGCAGGCGGTCAGGGAGTATTACTGGGTAAGCAAGTTCCGTACTCCATGCTCAGTCAACCCATGGCACACGGACTTGGATGACACGATGTTCTATCTCTGAGCTACACCAATAGGGGACTTGCTTGGCTGAAGATCCATTGCTTTAATGCTCGTTAAAAGATGCTGTAAGATAGATAGTAGCATTCGCAAACGCAAGACTTTTTCCATTCCCCTCATCACTTCCAACAAATTTGCCTGTGTGAAGATGAAGAGACTTTTCTTTCCAAACAGTTAGCCATTCAATGATCGAACAAGTTTTAAAGCTTGACAGAATACTGAAGCCCACTTGTGTTTCAACATATGCATTTTCATGGTAAATTCTGTTCTGACTCGTTCCTGGAGATGTGCGACAACCTTCTACCTTGCTATTCCGCGTTCTTAGCTTTCCAACCCACACTCAGAAGATCCAAAAGGTACCTTTCATCCAACTACAGTGTCCATTGAGAGTTGAGGTGTCGTTGAACTCGACGCCAAAGAGAAGCAAAGGACTATCATCATGGCCGATTTGTTTCCCAAACTTTTGCTCTTCCTCCAGTCTTCGAGGGCACAACCGTGACCCCCGTGACTCACCCTAACCTCACCTGCTACGACTCAAACTTCGCGGCCAACTCAGTAGCCAACGCGTAGGGCCTCCGCATTCTGGTAAAAAGGCGGCAGAGGCTGGATCTTCTGTCTGAGAACCTTTGTCCTGAAATGCCAAACACAGTTCTTGATCTGGTACGAAGCATGCTTCCTGCTCGAGACAGAAAACACCTGGTCCAATTCTTCGAGCGTAAGGGCTTTGGTTTCGGGCAAAAAGAGCAAGACCAACACCCAGCCGATGATGCACCAGACCGCGTACCAGGCAAAGGCGCCTTGGTTTGTAAACGCCGTGCGCAGCGAGGGCCACGTGAAGCTGATGATGAAGTTGAAGCACCAGGTCGTTGCCGTTGCGAAACTCATGCCTACTTCTCTGACGTGCAGGGGGAATGCTTCGGCCGAGTAGGTGAATGGGACTGGGCCTTCGCCGGGCGAGTAGAAGCACTGGGGTTTGTCAGTCACGATACGCGTATGTGGGTGCTGGAAACTTACTTCGAAGAGGTACATGCCGGCGGTTATCATGCCCACTCTTAGCTTTTTGTGTTCTTCGGGGATCCAGAAGGAGAAGCCTGTCCAGAAGAGGCATAGAGCTAGGAACGGGAATGTCATGAGGAGTAAAGGTCTTCTGCCAAATGTGTCGATGGTGAAGAAGGCTGGGATGGCAAAGACAAAGTTCAAGATGCCGGTGCCCATTGAAGCGAGGAGAGCGGAAGACACCGAGTAGCCCGAGGCGGTGAAGATGGTCGTGCTGTAGTATGCGATGATATTGACCTGGATATCGTCAGCAATGTCGAGAAAAGAGGATGTTGAGGTTACACACTCCACAGAATTGCTGCATGAACATGACAATCCACGAGGCAAGCGTGGCTCTCCTGTTGCGAGGAACAACAAATAGGTCCCGAAACATGGTGAAAAAGTTCTTGCCCGCGTTGACCTTTGCCTCGAGCTGGACATTGACATGCGTGTAGTACAGGTCGCGAGCGGCTTCGAGGTCGGTGTGTCGGATGCATTGGAAAGACTTGAATGCCTCAGCAACCCTGCCCTTCTGAATCAGCCATCGAGGCGATTCAGGGCAGAAGTAGACTTGAGCACAGACGACCAAGGGTAACACGACGGTGGAGCCAAGGATTATGCGCCACGCAAGGTCAGGTCGCAGGCCGCCGAACGCGACGCCCATGATGTTGCCCAGCATGATGCCGAAAGCCGTCCACATCTGCCACTGCATGACAAGTGCTCCACGGATGGGTGCCGGAGAACACTCTGCGGCGTAGATAGGGACGGTAGACGACTTGGATCCGATGCCCAGACCAAGGACAAATCTAGCGAGGAAGAGGTTGACCCACGAGTTGGCTAGACCTTCCCAGACACTGGCAAGCGCAGCTATCATACACGACCAGAAGATGGTGCCTCTGCGAGCCAGGTATCGGTTCATTGGCTCGGTGAGCCAGCAACCCAGTACGGCGCAAGCAAGGTAGGGTGCGCCGACGATGAGTCCGGTCAAGTTGTCAGCCATACTCTGTGAGAATCTGTCGGCTGCCTTGCCCGTGTCGTCTTTTGTGATGCCGAGCTGCTGTAAATAGATGGCTTGAGCTCCATTGTTGACGGTCTCGTCCATGCCCTGCACTGCGGCCGATAAGCTGCACATGACTGACACCACCATTAGCTCCCGATTCGATTTTGCAGGCCAAATAAAACTTACCAACTAGCCAATACAGACGCCACGGCTGCCTCCATTTATGCTCGGCCTGCCATTCAAGATGAGCCACGTCTTCCTCGCTGAGCTCCTCAATGTCCCTTGGATTGCCAGCATGTTGAGCAATCAACGCGCCCTTTTTGAATGTCACGATGTGCTGCATTAGCTTATGCTCTTGGCAGAAAGCAGTCACGTCCTGCATCAACTGCGCCTTGGTGAGACCTTCGAGAGGATTCTGGAACAAGGCATTGAGCTTTTCTTCTGGAGCCTCGACCTTGTTGGCAAGTGTGACGGCGTTTGAGCTGTCGACTCTCTCGACCTTGTCCGCGACCGAGACCGAGCCATCGCTTCCGACAGAAAGTTTCTTGTTGGTGCCGACAGCAGCTTCCTTCTCTGACTGGTTCATCGTGAGTGCTGAGAAGTGATTGAAGGATGTGGGGAAACCGAAAAGATGTGGGACAACTCCATCTTTTTATGATGCCTGACAGTCAAATTGACTCCAAATCGAGGGCGAATCCTTTGACGGCATCCAGAGATGTTGTGAAAGCCTATTGGAAGTTGATGGCCGTGCAAGCGCCCTCAGGCTCAAATCAAGCTCAAACTGCCTGCGGGAGCAAAACGAGCTTCAATCGTTGCCGTTGTTGAGCCAATGAGAATAAGTGAACAATTTTCTGACGTTCGGGAAGGCGTTGAACCCTGTCAAGTATGCTTATATTGTCATGCGACTGAGTCCTGCAGCCTTTTAGGATGGAATAGATGTCCCGGTCGGGGGACAAATGTACAGAAGGATGCTAATGGATTTCCGAAGGATTTCTCAAACAAACTTGAAGGAAATCACATCTCTACTGCCTGTTGGTACAGTAGGATCAGGCAGTCGAGCCTTGTGGAAGTTCATGGAAATCATCGTCATCCCACGTGTCGAAAGGTTTCCGGAGTTTGAGCTTACAAAATCCATCTCCGCAACACCCCCACACCTTTGCCTTCACTTGAGGTCATCGCTCGAGAATTATCCCTATTGGTTGGGAGCCTGCGAATGATCATGGCTTAGTTGAATCAAAATCTACACAGACCTTACGGCTCTTCCTTTCCCGACTCTTTGCACTAGGCCATAACTCCGTGACTTTCAACAGAAATTGACAGCGAGCGTAGTGGTGGAGGCGGCAAGAAACGAACGCTTCACTAGTCCTTTTCAAAATGAAGGGAATTGGTCAAGCGCAACGAAAGACCGTAACAACGATGCATCGAAGGCCCTGCAAGGACCATGCCCCGAGGGTACAAAGGTCAGATATCTGTCAAACCAAAACGCCCTGGCAAATTTGTGTGATGCTCGAACGGCATGCCCGAATCGTTTCAAACGATTCTTACTGCTTGGCCTCGTCTTGTACAACCTGAGTTGGTCGTTCTGGAGACGATTCGAGGTCGGCCGCTTTCTCGTCGGTTTGATTGTGCTCCAAGGCTTTAATGTGGCGATACTCGACTCGAGTCTTCCAAGCTGGGATCTTCTTGACGAACAATGCCTCAACCTCTTCAAGAGATTTGCCGGAGGTCTCGGGACTGGAGAGAGGGGCACAGTCAGCATGCATCTTTGCGATTGATACGCAGTGATCCATCGGTCATGTTTGCTCCTGCTGGACACCGTCGTGATGGCAGCCCAGCGTAAACAACACAACACGTAAAGACGAGTCACGGTATCTGTACTCTCAGACTTACAAGAAGAAGAAGACGTGGATGAACATGGCCACGCAGAATACGCCGAATACGATGTAGACCTTCCACTTGATGTTGACAAAAGCCGGAGGAACGCTAGTCACGATTAGCAGGACAATCGTGGCTTCTGGCAATCGCTCATCCTCACAAATAACTCTGTCATGTTGTTAGTCGATGTTCTCCCTCACATTTGCCAATCAACTTACCAGAGCAAAGTTGAAGATCCAATTGGCGCTCGTACAAAGCGCGACGGCTTTTCCACGCACCCGTAGGGGAAACAGCTCGGGCGGATAACTGGACAAGATGTTAGGGGATTTGGTAACAATTGCATGTAGAGAGCAGACTCACATCCAGCTCACTGGTCCCCAAGTCGGCGCAAAACTATTTTCACGAATCAGCATGGTAAGTGAAGCACTGGTGCATTATGGACGTACGATGCAACGAAAAGGTAAGTGCAAGCGATCACAGCGCGCGCAGGAGCTCCAGAGATTTGCCAACTCTCTTCAGGAACACCACCGACACCTCCTGGTGGAGCGGGTTGACCGTATGAAGCCATGAGGCCGGCGTTTGTGAACAGCCAAATGGCCATGAATGCAGCTCCAACCAGCAAAGGTAGTCTTCTTCCCCATCTGTCAATAAATATCAGGGCAAATATAGTCATAAAGACGTTGATGACGTATTGGATGGAAGAGGCGACGAGGTTGTTGTTGCCCTTGAGACCGGCCATGCCGAAGAGATATGTGATATAGTACATCATGACGTTCATGCCAGTGAGCTGCGACCAGATTTGTGTAAAGACGCCAATGTGGGTGCGGTTGATCATGTGCGGCTTGAAAAGCTCAAAGTAAGACACATCCTGGTTTCGTCTTTCAAACTCGATCATGTCCTGAATCTCTTTAAGTTCTCGCTTAACGAAGGGGCTGCTAGTGTCTCCATGAGCGTGGACCAATGCAAGGACCTGTTCGCAATCTTCCCAACGGTCTCTTCGAGCGAGCCAACGGGGAGACTCAGGCAAGAAGAAGAGACCACAGAGCAGGCCTACAGCGGGCAGTGCCTGCAGCCCCCAAGGCACTCGGAAAGCCTTGGGTCCATCGAGGTAAGAGCAGCCAAAGGAGATGTAGAACATTATCAAAATGCCCCATGTTATGGCCCATTGTTGAGCGCCGACGACTCTGACCACTGTTAGGACTTTGACAGAAAACACTTTCGATTGACTCACCTGCCACGCTTGCTTGGGTGCGCTAGCTCTGCAACGTAGACGGGCACTTGTGCTGACTCGATGCCGACCTGAGAGAGATTGCTTGTCAGTTATCTAATACCACATTGATGTGCGCGAGTACCGACAGATAATCCATTGATGAATCTGCCTACTACAAGTTGGGCGATGTTTTGGGATGAGCAGACAATCATTGAACCGATGATCCTATCATCAATCAGCATGCAACTCGTATTTTTTGATGCGAGGACATACCATATGATTGCGCCAATCTGGATGGCTCTCTTTCTACCCAGCCAGTCGGTGAGAAAGCCAGACATCAAGGCGCCAACGAAGCTGCCACCAGGCATACTGGCAGTGATGCCTCCTTGAACATCCGCTTTGGGACCTGAACAGTCTGGACTATCGTTGAACGGAGGACCCGAAGGACCTTGGTTGAAATAGCATTTGTATTGAGAAGTGCCCAGTCTTCAATTGTCAGCGCCAGCAATCACAACCACTCCAATGTACTCACATGGCCGACATGGACGAGATGTCGAAACCAAACAGTCCACCACCAATGACCGAAATGGCCGTGATGAAATAAATGTTGCCGATTTTGTACATGCTGGATTGTGTGCTGATCGATGGTATACTACAAAGAAAAGCGTTCCGTGGCGGGAATATGAACCTGGGAAAAGACAGCTTTAAGAGGCCAACATGCAGCAAGCTCTTCACTGCTCGAAGGATCGTGCTTGGATACAGCGACACCGCACGAGTCCACCCCGCAAACGCGATCAGCATGCGCCACATTCATCGCGGATCATCGGATTGGTGGTTGTTTAGAACTGGGATGAGTAATAAAGTGACTTGCAGGAAACAACAACATGTAGCGGCTCATGACACTCTGCTCACATTGCTTGGATGCGGGTAGTCGGATTCACATGGAGGGGGCCATCCTTCGTTGTCGCTGATCCAAAGGTTCTACGCTGACGATTTGTTACCAGTCGCGAAGACCCTTGCTGCCCAGCAGCAAAGTAACGATGTACCAAACTCGATGTGGTGTAGCAACCTGATTGGTGCACTTTTCGGCGTGATACGACCTGTGCTGACCATCCTACGAAAATCCCCAGTTCCTTTTAGATGAGTGTGATGTGGAGAGATGGCTGCGGGGTGCATGCGATATTTTGGTCCGACATGCAGTACAATCTGACTGGCAGAGGAAGCCCGACTCCGAACTCGAAGCAATGCGACGAAGCGATTGGGCGCCAAAGCTGTTTCGACCACTACAGATCAGTTGCAGGAGCATCTCTCTTGCAAAAAACTGTAATGAAGGCTGGCCAAGCTTTACCAAGGGAACACATAAGGCCTGACAAGAATAAGGCCCAAGGTCTTGTCATGTAAATAGTAAGGCTTCGTTGCGCTAATAGAGACTTAGGCTAGGCGTAAGCGTTGAAAGGTCGGTGTGGTGAGAGCGATAATGATCTCGTCACATAGCTTCCTCATAAGGCGCCGCAAGAATGTTTTACTGTTTTCTGGAGCGGTGTAAAGACATGTCACAAAGTGAAATGTGTAGAAGGCAAGGACAAGAGAGAGCAGCGACAGATCGCGCAGAGCCGATCTCGCGGCCCGATCTTCGGCCCGCACGCTCAAGACCGTTTTCTATGACATCTTCCATTTTTATCATTTTTCTAACGACCAAGATATAGAAAATGTGAGCTTTTCCAAGGCGCTGTTGCCTGTTCCTTGCAGGATACACGTGGTACAGATCAGCATGCAAAACCTACTCGCTACCTTGTTCGACGCGACACCAAGACCGGGCTTGCAGCCCATCCCGAACACAAAGCCTTTGACGGTCGAGGCGGCTCTTCTTCCACCGATAATATATTATCTAGCGTTGCTGTTCCTACCGCCGTCCCCTCCTCAAGCAGTTGACAGCTTTGCAGTGAAGCTACTTCGAAACAGCCTCGCTTTGCTAGCTGGAGTTTTGTTTTTTCGTTTACCGTTGGCTTATTACGTGCCGCAAAGCATTGGACTCAATTACCAGCTCGCTCTCGTTGGGCTCTACGGTGGATGCAGGGTGTTGGATGCCTTCTTCATCAGTCCTTATGCTTTTGGCCATATTCCTCGCAGAGTCCGCTACAACCATCTGTCCCGAGCACAAACGCCAGTGCCGCTCGAGTCTGACACAAAAGCCGACGGCAAAACTACCAACAAAGCTCAAAGCAACGACGGCAGACCCAATGCTTCGGACGTCCTTGAAAATGTCCGCCGTGGCTCTTTACCATCAGCAGCCGACTCTTACTTTGTGCTCGAGAAGACACTATCAGGTCCGGATTTGAAGCCGGTCTACGAGATGGCAACGAGCGAGGAAGGATGGCCTCATAGCTTTCTTGACCGAGCTTCGTGGGCTCTTGAGCTCGAAACCAGCATGCGTGGTATTGGATTCACCTGGACGACAGCAGATGTGAGGCATACACGCAAGACATGGCTACCAACTGCAAGGAACCGCTTCCATTCGATATTTTTCCATGTGGGACCCATCTTGGCTGCTTGCTTCCTGATAATTCGAACGACCTACGAGAACTATTTTGAGGGCGTTCCCCAAGCCGAATTTGGAGTGCATACGGAAGACCTGTTTGACACCCGTTTGCCTCTGAGTCTTCAACTCCTCCTCACTGCGGCACTGGGCGCATTCCTCATGGCGGCGTTTTCAATGGCACATTCCCTCGCTGCGATCGCACTCAGCCCACTCGCACCGTCTCCATTAGCGTTCTTCCCACCTCTGTACAGCACACGTATCTGGGACATCAAGTCTGTGCGAGGCTTTTGGTCTTACGGCTGGCACAGACTTTTCGCTCGCTTGTTTCTGGTATATGGGGTATGGCCAGGTGAATGGATCGAGAGAAAGCTTACGGGCAAGCGGAGCGACGAGCCAGCGGACGTCGGAAAAGTGCTTGGAGGGTTCATTTCCAGTGCATTTGTCCACAGCTTTGCTGTGAGATCTGTCTTGGCTGGTGAGTGGAGTCGAGCGCTCGGAGAAGCAAAGTTCTTTGCTGCCAATGGCTTCGCGGTGGTGCTTGAAGAAGGTGTCCGACGACAAGTGATGAGTTGGAGGAAGAAGAGAAACCAGCCGCTGGAGATGTGGTACGATGGCTGGATTGGCCGGGTTTGGTGGATTGCCGTACTCTTGTTCAGTGGCAGGAACTTTGCCCGGGGCTGGGTCAGTGCTGGTTTGGTGCGGGAAATGGCCGGCAAGTAGTTTTAAAGCTGCTATCTGGACATGTTCACTCCGATGTGGAAAGACTTGGAGTCATTAGTTTTATGATTATCCTAAAATGGCTCACTCATCTAAGCTTAACACTGTTTCGGAACAGAAATACACATCAACCAGATTTTGGAGTTCAGACTGGACCCTGATCATGCAGTCGCACTGCCTGATTGAGGAATCGTAGATTGCTTTTCGTGGCTCTCCACGAAGCTTGCAGGATGTGATCGTCCTTTTGAGTCTACCACGTACGTCATGTCAGCCTCGTGATGCCGCAGCTACTGTTGAGATACATGGGTACATGGACAAGCTATAATTTACAGGCGACTGTCCCATTTTAATA
This sequence comes from Aureobasidium mangrovei, assembly GCA_021014315.1. NCBI lineage: Eukaryota > Fungi > Ascomycota > Dothideomycetes > Dothideales > Saccotheciaceae > Aureobasidium > Aureobasidium mangrovei. Next base: position 212,215 of record JAJJJQ010000001.1, on the reverse strand, counting down.
CTTCTCCGGTTTCCTCTCTAACCTCTGTACCATCTTCCCCAATTCTTCATATTCAACTCAAGATGTCTCCTACCGACCTCGAGAAAGACGACCGATCAGATAACAACGAAGATGTATCAAGACCGGAAACTGGAAGGCGGAAATCGTTCATGTCCAGACGCAAAAATAGTGCATACGAAGACCCATTTTCGAGAAACGACAGCATGGACGAAGGCGAAACCAAAGACGCGGAAATCAATTATCAGTCAATGGAGTGGTGGTACGTATGGCCCCGTAGAACGTTCCTCCGACTGTGCTGATTCATGTTCAGGCAAGCTGCAATGAGTAGGTCTTTGCTCGACTATTCTCGTATATCCATCCTGACAAGTGCGAGTCATGATTGCTGAGACCATATCACTTGGTATCCTGTCGCTACCATCGGTGCTCGCCAGGATCGGCATGGTGCCTGGCATCATTCTCATCGTTGGACTCGGTATCGTTGCGACATACACTGGTTGGGTAGGTTCTCGTGGAAGCAGGTCGTGCTGGCTGTGCTAAATTGTTGCAGGTAATTGGGCAGTTTCGCATGAGATATCCTTGGGTAAGTATCGAACAAGCATGATACATGAACAGCATAATTAATGTCACGTCATCTCACAGGTTGTGTCCTTCGCGGATGCTGGTGAGATTCTCTTCAAGCCACTCAAGATGGGCGCCATCGGTAGAGAGGTTTTCGGCGGAGCCCAAACAATCTTCCTCATCTTCACCATGGCGAGCCACATCTTGACCTGGACCATATGCCTCAACACCATCACTGACAGCGCGACTTGCACCGTTGTCTGGGCGGTCATCGGGCTCGTGGTATTCTTCTTGTTCGACCTTCCACGGACTCTTCTTAACGTCTCTTACATGTCGATCGCATCCTTCATCAGCATCTTTACTGCCGTACTGATCAGCATGATTGCTATTGGCATTCAAAAGCCCGTCGGGAATACACCTCTGGCCGCAACCACCGTCTTGCCCTTTACAGATGCCTTTGTTTCTGTCAGCAACATTGTCTTCGCTTTCGCTGGTCACTCCTGCTTCTTTGGCTTCCTGGCAGAGATGAAAAATGTCCAGGACTGGTCGAAGGCACTGATCTTGCTCCAGACCTGGGACATTGGCCTGTATATCATTGCTGCGATCGTCATCTACGTGTTCGCTGGACCTGATGTCGAGTCCCCGGCGCTGGGCTCGGCCGGTCCCATACTCAGGAAAGTCGCCTGGGGCATCGCAATCCCGACGGTAAGTAACTGTCATGAATGGGCTCTAGATAGTTATGCTCGAAGTTCGTCCGAATGTGTTTCGTTGGGGCAGAACTTCGAGCCAGGGCCTTCTCTTCAACCTCAGCGAAGAGCCTTTTCCCCTTGATAAAAGCTGACGAGAGACAGATCGTTATCGCTGGAATCATTTACGGCCATGTAGCTGCAAAGTACATCTTCGTCCGTTGCTTTAGAGGCACCGTGCACATGAACCGCCGGACCAAAACTAGCACTATCGGCTGGGTAGGCATCACTCTGACCATTTGGGTCATCGCATGGATCATTGCCGAGTCTATTCCAAACTTTAACGACTTGCTCAGTTTGATCAGCGCATTATTCGCCTCACATTTCACTTATACACTCAGCGGCGTTTTTGGACTCTTCTTGAATCATGGTCATTGGTTTGACAATCCCAAGCAGATTGTCCTGTTCTGTGTCAATTGGTTGGTAGTGGGAATGGGTGCAGCCATCTGTGTGCTCGGGCTCTGGAGTTCGGGTACCGCGATTGCATCTGAGTCGTCGAATGGGTCGTGGACATGTGCAAGCAATGCTCAATAAGGGATTTCAGCTCTGCATGGATCAAGGCGCCGGATGATTAGAATGAACATTACTTAGTAGCTGAAACCTTGCATGAACATCTCGAAACACATAGCCTTCCCCGGGACTCCAATTGCATAAGTCATGAGAACATCAGGATAGCAAATCATCGAGACCGTTCAATGGGAAACGACATCTTTCGCCTGTCTCATTCTCACCCAAACACCGTCTGCCGGGCAGCAAGTGAGGGTTAACCGCATCTTTGGTTCGGCGTCCAGCGTCGGTCCGGTCGGCTCAACCCTATCGAAGCGTTGGAGCAGCCTAACAATAACGTAGCTTGCCTCGGTCAAAGCAAACTGTTGGCCAATGCAGATTCTCGGTCCTCCGTTGAATGGTAGGTAGTCCCAGCTAGAGCGTTTGGAAGTCCATCGCGATGGCTTGAACTCATCTGCATCTTCTCCCCAGATATCTTTGCGCCTGTGCATGACATAGACAGAGTAGCTCACATCGGTACCCTTGGGAATGAAAATGGGCGAAAGACTGTCAGCGCCACCTCCACGAGGGATAGTGGTGTCCACCAAAGCGCGGCGGCCATCCATGGGAACCACGGGGTATACCCGAAGAGCTTCATTTAGGCAGTACTGCAAGTACTGACAATCTTTGAGTGACGTGAAAGTGATGTCCCTAGGGTTCTCATAATTGCCAAAGCTGTGAAGAATTGTTTCGCGGAGTTTCTCACAAACATCTGGATTCCTAGCCAGGAGCAATAGCATCCAGCTGAGCAGACAGGCGGTGGTATCTCGCCCAGCGATCAGAATGTTGAGGAGTTGAGTACGCAACTCGATAGGATCGCGGGTCTGAGCTGCGAGTGCTTCCAGAAAGACGTACTTTCTCGATGGAGACAGTGTTTGCTTTTCTCCAGACTTGAGTGCCTTTTCGACGTAATAATCGGCAAAGTTGTGCACGTCTTTGCAAAGCTTCTTGAACTGTTTGTCGTGGGCCATCCAGTAGTAATTGCCGAATCTTGCGCCCTTGAACAAGTAGCCTTGAGCGTTGTCAATAGCGGTGCCAAATATTCTTTCATCTCGCCACGCCGCGGCTGCTGCCGGCTCACCGCCTCGAAGAGCTGCGAGCTGGGTGTCGATACTCTCGCCGAAGAGGAACTCAGTTGAGCTATCCAGAGTTAGACGGAAGAAAAGCGTCTGAACGTTGGTCTCGTCGATCCAGCCATCCGCGCCTACTGGAAGAGCCTGCATCATGTTTTGGACATGAATCTCTTCGAGTTCCAAATCACTGAGTTGCTCGCGAGCAAATTGGGGACGGAGCAAAGCACGCGAGTGCTCCCATCTCTTGCCATCTGATGCAAACTACTAAACTTATCAGCGGCCGTAAATCAATGGCACCAAGCCGGGGACACTCACAATACCATCGCCCATCAAGGGACCAAAATTACTGATTCTTGCGGATCCTAGACCAAAGTCTTTGAACTGAGTAGCCAATAGAGCTTGGATGTTCTTGGGATCGGACGTAAAGTGAGCCTCATTTCCCAAAATTGACAGGCGCATAGTATGCACAGGTCTGTTTTCAGCTTTAGACAAAACCTCTTCGCGATTGCGAAGATAGGCGGGGAAGCGGCCTGCTCTTTGGGCTTGCATCATCTGTTTGATCGTCGAGATTCCCAAAAGGTCTGCAGGCCATAGTGGTGCTGGCTCGCATTTCAATTTCCGGGACTTGATGACATGCTGCCGACGCAGATATAGCACGCTGAGGATCTTGTATGATATCCAGGTAACTGCGGCCCAAAAAGAGCCATAAAGCAAGGAGATGTATGCCATACGTAGAGTAGATGGGTTCAAGACTTCTGAGAGGGATCGACAGGCCTCTTAAGAACTCGTTCATCCACTCGACCCTCGACCCAGCCTGCCACCTCTATGAAGATAGCAGGATATGCTCGGTTCTCGGAAAAGCATATCACTGCTGCCCGAATCATCAGACATGTGGATTACGAGCAAACGGCCGAGATGACCCGCCAATGAACGCTGCGCCATAAGGTTTTTAGGTGCAGGCGAGCCTCAACCGCTTCCTAACCCTTGATATCTTGGCGCTACGAACGGTATGGGGGGTCCACATCAATACCACGAGCATCGCTATCAGATGTGAGGAAGAGTGCTTCGAGGACAGTCCAGCCAAGCGCCATATCAGGCCGGCGCATACGCTTGAGGATGATGTGTCCATGTACCGAAGACCAGGAAGACAGGAGGTTGGCTCCCGTTCACTGCGCACGTCATTGAGATAATTTAGGCTGGCTTGGCTTTGTGGGGTTTGGATCAGCGGGCCGAGCCGCTCGGACGATCAAGTCTGCGAAAGGTGTTTTTCTGTTTATTTCTTTTTTCTTCGTGCATAGGAAAAAATCGTTTATTCGACAAGATGGGCCGCCATTCCTGCGCTGACCTTCCTAGTTCTCCTCGCATGTTTTTTGCGCCGTGGCAGAGCCTTTCGCTACTTCGTCGAGGGCAATGAAGATGATCAGCGGCGCGCATGCAGCCATGGAGTTAAGCAGAAGGACATGGTGGTAGTGGCTGTGGACAAACGGCCCAACATTCTGAACGCAACGATCTTCCGTCGGATTGTCTACGCGAGCGCGGAACCGACGTGCATGCATGCAGATACATCATGTTCTGCCTGTTTTGGGCACTTCACTTTTGCTACCGGGACTCTGGTTGTGGATTTTGCCTATTAGTAACGACATTCGCGGGCAGGCTTCCTTGAAGCAAGTTGTCATTCCGGTCTATCCGCGGATTGCGCCTCTGCTATCTGTGGTTTGTCAAAATTCTGACGGACCTGCTGGCTGGATATTATTAAAAGAGACTCACCATGCAACTCAACATCAAGCTTGTCAACTTGTCTCATTAACCAATCTCAACGGGATGCTGATGGCCGAAAAGGTCACAAGCTGCTTGCGTTTAGGTCCAGCCAAGCCACGTACCTACTGTTCGACCCCATCCAGTCCCTCAAGCTATCAAGACCATTGAGAAAACGTGTTCAATACAGAATTATCATCTGACACGCTGCAGCGCCTTCCCCAGAAAACAGGTTGAAGCCACTGACTCCAAAGCTGAGGTTCTTGCAGGAATTCCAGCTGCAGACTGCCGGCCCGCTTGAGAGACTATTGCTAAGTCCCGTCGCAATACCGTGGAAGCTCTCGTCGCACAGAGAAGTATGTCCTCGCTTGTGCAACCTCCTTCGGTGGGCCTCCTGCCATGTGGCTTATATTCGGGATTCTGTCGGCGCCACAGTACCTGCGGCAAACATTATGGGGAATACTATACCTCGCAATGATTTATTCGCCACGGCATGGTCGAGCGCAAGCCACTCGCTTTTAAGATGCAATCGCAGGAACACAACATGGTTACACCGGTTCAAGGCAACTTGAAGTCTGCCAGCGCCTCTTGCGCTTAAGAACGCTCTGCCCCTCCATCAATCGTCCTCGTCAATTTCCAGTCCACGAATTTGCTTCAAGATGCCACAGTGTGGACAACGACTTCTGCCGAATTTCATCGATCAGGTAGCAGCCAACGAACCGAACCTAGATTTTGTGCAAATACCTCACACTGCTCGAATTGAAGACGGACTTCGCCAGATCACGTTCTCTAACCTCGCTAAAGGCATTGACAGATGTGCGTGGTGGATAGATCGGAATTTGGGCAGAGGCCATGGCTTTCCGACTCTTGCGTACATTGGTCCGCATGATCTCAGATATCTGTTCCTCACGTTTGGTGCTTGCAAAGCTGGGTACAAAGTATGCTGATTCACCACGTCCGAAAATATTCACTTGCTGACTTAAGTCTGGTCAGATGTTCTTTGCCTCGCCAAGAAACAGCGAGGTGGCGCTGACTAAACTGTTCATCGAACTGAACTGCGATGTTTTCCTCAGACCTCAAGGAGTGCTATCGAGAGGCTTGGAGATGATCATCATCGACAACTCCATGAAAACATTGGTCATTCCTGATCTTGATCACTTCTTGAACGCCAATGAAAACGTACCTCGGTATCCATGGCACAAAAGCTTTCAAGATGCGCAGAACGATCCTCTGGCAGTTTTCCATACATCAGGAAGCACCGGTGTCCCGAAGCTCGCAACCATGACCCATGGTGCCGTTGCCGCTCTTGATGCATTCAGAGATATACCGACCATGTCTGGCAGGATGATACAGACAAGTCTCCACATCGGGAAGAAGACTCTTCTGCTTTTCCCCATGTTCCATGCTTCAGCCCTCAGCACACTTTTCCTCTCTATCTGGAATTTGATTCCAACCATTCTGCCGCCACCAGTGCCTCTGACCGCCGAGCTTGCTAACGATATGCTTACGCACTATGAGATTGAGGCCAGTATCATGCCTCCATCTATCCTTGCGGATATTGCAGCGCATCCAGAGTATCTCAAGAACCTTCACAGGTGCGACAGCGTGATGTATGGCGGTGGGCCTTTACCATTAGAGGCCGGCAACTGGATAGCATCTGGGACACGTCTTATAACCGTATTTGGCTCCTCGGAAACAGGCTTCTTCCCTGTCGAAATTATGGAGCGTGAAGACTGGCAGTATGTCAAGCTGAGTCCGTTCGCCGGTGCAGTTTACGAACAATATACCGAAAACCTCTACGAACTGGTCATCAGGCGCCAGTACGGCTTGCTGGAATATCAACCTGTCTTCTGGACATATCCGGAGCTACAAGAGTACCATACCAAGGACCTCTTTTCTCCTCATCCTACTAAGCAAGACCTCTGGCTATGGCAGGGTCGCATGGATGATATCATCGTCCTTAGCAATGGCGAGAAGTTTAACCCAATCACTCTTGAGCAAATGATCAACGGTCATCCAGCTGTCGAATCAGCTCTCGTCTGCGGGCAAGGTCGGACACAGTGCGCTCTGTTAATCGAGCTCTCATCCAACGAGTCCAGCGAGGATGATATCGCAGATGAAGAGTTTGTTGAAGAGCTGTGGCCGACGATCCAGAAAGCCAACGAAAATTGCCCCGAGCACGGACGTCTGATGAAAGACATGGTCATCATTGCAAAGCAGGGCAAGTGCATGATACGAGCGGACAAGGGCACCGTCCAGCGCAAACGTACTCTCGAGTATTTCGCCGCAGAGCTTGATCAGCTGTACCGTCTACGTGACGAGGAACTCGATTTCCCCCCAAGCATCCGTCGTCCCCCAAAGCTGGCCGCAGTCAAAGCAACCGTCACCCAAATCGTCAGAGACATAACTAGATACGAAACTATCGGACAGAACACGAGCTTCTTCGACTTGGGACTGGACTCGCTTCATGCCATGACCATAGCTCGCAAGGTCAGAAATGCAGTCCCAGGCTCGCTCATGCCAATCACCACCAAAGCCATCTACGAAAACCCAAGCATTGACCAATTGGCATACTTTGTGTGTGGCTTGGACATCGAAAAGGAAGACGATGTGAAGATGATGCAGGTTCTCTATGATCGCTACTCGAAGATGCTTCCTAAAGATCAAGCCAACAGATCGATTGGCTTCAATTCTGCCACCGTTCTTCTTACTGGCTCAACTGGTCATCTCGGTACGCACCTCCTGGCTCAGCTCATGCTTCATCCCAGCATCACCACAATCTACTGCCTGAACCGCAGCAGTGATGCCGAATACAGACAAGCTGCCTCGTACGCCCTGGCACCATCTCTACCCTTTTCAAAAACAGTGATCTATATCCAAGCCAACTATTCCCTTCCGAACCTCGGTCTCTCAGATGACCTATACAGGAAGCTGCAAGCAGAGATCACGCATGTCGTTCACAATGCCTGGCTGGTCGACTTCTGCATGCCGCTTTCTCACTTTGAGCCCAACATCAGATCAGTGGCCGATTTGTCAATGCTCTGCGCTCAATCATCCCACGGCGCCACGCTCGTATTTGTCTCCTCTATTGGCTCTGTGCTCAGAACGCCTGATCCAGAGGACTTCGAAGTCCCTGAAGAAGTCATCTACGATTGGCATGTCGCGGAAAACATGGGCTACACGCAGTCCAAGCTCATTTCTGAGCGTTTGTTAGCAACTGCTTCCGCTTCCACCGGTTTGAAGACTGTTATCTGCCGCGTTGGTCAACTGGGCGGCGCTGTGAACCCACAGGCACCTCCGTGGCCGCAGAAGGAGTGGCTGCCTGTTTTGCTGGCGTCTTCGGAGTTGCTCGGTGCGATACCCTTTGACCTTGGACCCATGAATAGAGTCGACTGGCTTCCCGTCGACGTTGCAGCGACAGCTCTGTGTGATCTGGCTTTCGCTACGAATGCAGCAGAAGAGAGATGTCAGGTCTTCAATGTTGTGAATCCAGACACTATTGCATGGGAGCTGTTGTTGTCGATTCTCGACTCGTACGCGGGATTCGAGAGACTGCCTTTTGTTGATTGGGTGGCGCTGTTGAAGCAGAGTGTTGAGAATGGGGTTGCTGGTGCTGATGTGGCCGTAGCTCTACTTGACTTCTTCGAAGCCATGGGTCTGGATCACCGTGAGAGGGCATCCGTCGACACACGAAAGTCGAGCGGAAGAAGTCGAGCTCTGTTCCGCGCTGGTGCTATCGACAAACAACTTCTAGAGCGGTGGATGAGCCAATGGAGCCTCAGATCGTGAGCTTCGAGGCCAGCTGTGTTGTGCGAGACATGAAAATTTGTGAGGAAGAAAAAGAAAAGAAAAGAGCTTTCAGAGGTCTTGGAGGGTGGGAAGTTTCTACTTACTTGGTGTTGATTTGGATCGAAGTCCTCCGGAATGCCCCATAATCGTTGACCTGCTTCAGAAAGAGAATATTCGTGTTTGCAAGATCATCCCGTGACTTCTGCAGTCGTTGGACTTTGCAAGTAAGAGAAGCTTGTACTTGCAAGGACGACTCAGTTACAACACTCCCGATCTATTTGTACGTGCCGAGTTGCGCTGATTGATTCACTTAATACACCTTGTATGATTTGGAGACACGTCACACTCGCCAGATTCAACGATCTTCTCTTTGTCATGCTTACACATCCCTCGTCCAGCCGCTTCAACGGTAGTCTCTACTCTATCAAACGACCCGTCATGGTCTTATTGCTCCAATTTCGATGGTTCTTTAACAACAAGCTACTTCATACATCCCTAATATAGCAACACATCTGGCAGTTTGTCTAGAATCCTGTCAAGAAGACTATAAAGATTAAACTGTCTTTAAGAAAAACATGACTCCTTTGCTCAGAATAGAGTGCAGAAGTAAAAAGAAGAGAAGCAGAAAAAAGAAAAACCAGAGATCTCGCGTTTTTAGAAAGATAGGGGGAACAACTCACGACCTTGTGTATCTCCGCACCTAAGATGATACTGCGAGGATGACTGGGGCAATTCTTTGCTGCCCCAGGAGGCCAAGCCAGCGTTCAGCCCGAGAAGATGCTTGTGTTTGCAAGGGCAACTCTCGGACTAACTGCTAGCTTAGCCAGATGACCTGTCTTGTAAGCGGATGCTCGTGTTTGCAAGGACAATTCACTGTACAAAGGTCTGACATGTGCAAGGCTAACCCTACACACGTCGGTTTGATCGGCTTCTGTAAAGAAGAAGACCTAGTGAAAAAGTCAGCACTGTAGTGTTAGGCGGATTCGAACGCGAGATCTCTAGTTCATGCGTGTAGCCATTCGGCTACTAGAACTGGTTGGAAGAGCGCCGTATCTTGGGGTATGTGTGTGTGCACGTAGGGATGGGTGCAAACAGCGGTGTTTGGCGGTAAGATGAACATCCAAGCGTCGCACGAGGATAGTCTTTCGAGCACCAATTTGTGCAGAGACAGGGTAGGGCATAAAAGAATTATAGTTTTGGTCAATCTTTGCATGTTGACATCTGTTTGTCTGCTTGAGTATATGCTGGGTCCACAAATTGTGAAGAATCTAGGCAAACATTTCTGATTCATATCAAGAAAAAAATGTTAGAAAAAAAAAGAAGGCAACCAGAGATCTCACGCTTTCGGAAGGAGGAGTTTCCACTTACGATTGTCTGATGAGTCAAGAAACTTGATGCGCGAACACCAAGCACAAGACTTAGTCCGGTCAGTTCTCAGCAGAGAGAGACGCTTGTGTTTGCAAGGTCATCTCTCTCGGCCTTCCACTGACACGATGCTGAACCTGAAGGCTGAGTAAGAAGCTCGTTTTTGCAAGGACAACTCACAAACTTGACAGGTCAGCAGAGGGGATACCGGGCCTTTCGGCCCCGCCAGGGGTTAACATCTATGAGGAGATGTGAAGAATCGCAGGGAGCCTGGGTAATTGTGTTAGCGATATGGCGACGCAGAGACTCGAACGCGAGATCTCTGGTTGCGAGTAGCCGTTGGGCTAATGGGGCTGGTTGGTCAGTGGTACATCCGGATGGTATGTATAGTCAGGGGTAAGTGAGAGCGGCGGCGCTTAGTGCACGCGAACCACAGCAACAACATCTGACGCCCATTCAATCATCTACCGCCTACCACATATTGCTTGCTGCCTTCGTTTCAAGACATTCCATTCCATCTTTTCTTTGATTCTTGACCTCTTTGCTGGCATTTGAGCGTTCATCTTTCTTGTCATGGTTCTGGCAGTAGTGACGGCGACTTCTCTCAAAGTGAAGCACAGGCATGAAATTCACCGGAAGCTGGCACACTGCATGACATACCAGAGCTTCAATTGACCCTCTTCACCTAGCAGCGAGACTTCTTCTGAACACACCTGCCGTCCCTTCATACCTTGTTTATTCACCTTGTATCATCCAAGATACCACCGCTTTGCCTGTCAATCATCCGCATGGCCGTTGAATACCTCCACAATCATCAGATCTTTCTGCTTCCCACAACTCCCCCACCTCTTCCGATCGAACTCCTTTTTGACGCCCCTGTCGCCACGACCAATCTCATAGCAACAAGCACGACCTAAAGCCAGCTTCAGACGTCAGATAGTGCCGGCTTTGCACGGCTCTCCAGACACTTTTCAACCTCACTGAGGAGATCTTGAATCCCGACTCGGATACTTTGATGACCTTGCCAACTAAACCCGCCGATATCTTTCACATACCATGCATGGTCAGCGTAAGCCTTTACCAGTCCCAGCCGGAGAGTTTCAAGCATGAGCTCGTTCTTGCATAGCCTCAGCAGCTGATTACCAGGATCGTAAGTGTCGCCCAGATACAGCATATCGAGCTCCAAATGCCTAAGCGTGCCGGAGTAGGCTCGCAGCCAAGAAAAAAGCCTGTGTCCGCACTTCTCTGGGCTACCCATATCGTAAAGTAGAGATATCCTCTGCAGGGGAAGTTGCTGGAGTGCAAGCATGAAGCGAGCACCATACTGGGACTCATGCAAGCTCGGCCATAGCATTGTGTTCGCATCTACGGCTTCGGTGCTGGTGAAATTGTGGCCTCTGACCGCTAAACTCTTATCTCCCTCGCGGATTCTGACCATAGGCTCGAAGAGGTTGTAGTGACACCCTGTACGACGTATGGTCAGACTGGTGCCAGATTTGAATGTTCCTGAGCTCGTAAGCAGGTTGTCCAGGAAATGTTCGTTTCCCGTGTCCCACTCTAAGAACGACTTGAGCTCGAGAGCTTCCAGTTGAATCTCAGCGTCGATCAATGGATATCTGGGTCTAGCACATGCCGACATCAAGTTGTCGACGTCACCTTCGAGTTGAAGTTGTGCCAAACGCCTCCGGTTCAGGAACTCAGTATATGAGCAGCCATTAAAGGAAAAGTTGACATAACGATGACTGTACGAGTCCTCTTCATCCACGTCGTCGTGAACGCCGAGAGGAACCATGATGTCTTTCTGCCTGAGTGTTCTCAGCGCTGTCGTAAGAAGCTCAGCACAGCGTCCATTTCGCGGTCCTTCTATGCGGCTCGATCCGATGCTGATTGAGCGAAGATAGGTGGCCAGTTCCGGGTGCATGGTCAATTGTACCAGTCTCTCTAAGCTCTGTTCCGTCACTTGGACTCGAGTATGGCTGAAAAATTCCTGCCCAAATATTCTGGTAGCGTTGGCGCTTAGCTGTCTGCAGACGAGGCGAATGTTACCCAGATCCTCTGGATCAACGAGCACTACGATCATGCTTAAAATCTCGTTGGGACATGATTTTATGGTGGCCATTATAGTTGTGTTCTTCGGCAATGACTTTGGAAGAGTTGCAATTAATTCTTTGATCGGAGTGGTTATGCAAGTAGTAAGGGGTTTAGGGAGTCGAAGTCATACCCTGGATGAAGTCAAGCCGACGTGCTTTAGACTTTTGAGATTTGTAGTGGGAAGGTGCGACCAATTGACGCCTTATGTTCGAGCGACTGAGACACTTGACGCAGTTTGAGCAAGAAAGTCAAGCTCGTAGTGAGCAAAGATCTCAAGTCCACAAGATGCATAATTCTTGGATTTGTGATGGGCAGTCATGTTCTAGACCTCATTCGTCTGGTAATACTACTTAGTGGCCGAAGGTGACATTGTTCTTCGCGTTGGCCTTTGCCAATGCTGCATTCTCCTTCTGCCACTGCTTAGAATACTTGACACCAAATCCATGGCTGAAGACTTCGCGAATGGCCTCGAGAGGCATGCCTTTGCATTCCGGAAAGCAGAATATGACAAAAATCCATCCAACTGACTTGCATTAGCTTTGAATTTGGCTTTTAGTGATTTAGGATACCCACTGGCGCAGATACCGCAGTAAAAACCGAAAGCACCCGAGGGAGTCAAGCCTTTCATCATAGACAGAAAAGTGGAGGCAATAATGATGTTGGTACTCCAGCAAGTGACGGTGTTGAGCATTGTTCCCATAGCGCGAACCTCAAGTGGAATGAGCTCGGTGCCAATCCAGGCAATGGTAGCGACGCCAGAAGAGAAGAAAGCTACGTAGCAGATGATGCAGACAAGGACAACGATGGCAGGCCAGCCGGTGACATTGCTCGTAAGCTCGAGCGTTTTGGTGTTGATGGGAATGTAATGGAATGATACGGCAGCGACGAGCATGCAGATAGCCATGCCGAGGACGGTGACTTTGAGAATTGCGCGGCGGCCAAAACGATCGACGAGGACAAGGTTAACAATGGAGAAGAGGAAATTGGTGCCCGAAACGGTGATCGCAACGGCAGTGGCGTTGGAAAAGCCGACGAGGCCGAAAAGGGTGGCGCTGTAGTACATCAGAGTATTGAAGCCGCCGAGCTGCGAGACTGTAAAGTTGTGAGTTTGACGCTATCAGAACGGAGCTGCGAAGTACTTACTAGCCATGATGAGACAGGCAGTGAGGACGGCACGGGCAGTTGCAGGAGTGGTAAAAATGCGCTTGAGAGTAAGCCAAACAGACTCGTCAGCCATTGAGCCGGTCGCTTCGTGGATGGATGTCTCGATGGATCTGATCTTTGCTTGACGCATCTCAGGGGTTGAGGTCGGATAGATCTTGGAAAGGCAAGCCTCGGCAAGTTCAAGCCTGCCGTGAGCAACGAGTTGCCTGGGAGACTCGGGGCAGAACATCAACAAGGCGGCCAGGATGATGGGAGGTAAGCCTCCAATGGCCACTGTTACACGCCACCCCTCTCCCTTGATGTTAGCAAAGCCGGCTCCAATTGCAGACGCGATCAGCTGTCCAAGCGTGACGCTCATATTGTTGAAAGCAACCATGCGGCCTCTGTAGCGCATTGGCGAAATCTCTGCGATGAAGAGAGGGCACACCATGGCAGCGGATCCGACGCCCAGGCCAACCACAAAACGACCAACAGCAAATTGAGGCAGGTGAAAGGCGGCGGCCTGTAAGAGGGTTCCGATGACAAAGACGACGCAAGCAGCATAGATGGGCATCTTGCGACCGAACTTATCGGCAACAAAACCAGCAAACACTGCACCAACCAGCGCACCGCCACTAGTCAACGAAGTGACGAGTTCTTGTTCACTGGTGCTCAGCTCGTGGCCGAGAGACGTGCCGATGGTAACAAGGACCGAAGAAATATATCCTGTATCGTAACCTGCATCACAGTCAATGCTGCCCATTTTCCGAGGCCGGTTTCATCGCTCACCAAAGAGAAAGCCTCCAATTGACACGGTCATTGCGATCAGCCATGCAGCCTTGGACGCGGCTGTCGACTCAATGGCATCCTCCTCGGAATGGTGTTCTCCAGATGCAGTCTCGACTTTCTCGACCTGGTCGATATAGCCGTCTTCCTTGATATCTTTGAGGTCATTGTTGTAGGTAGACATATTGCCGGCCAAGATTCGGGGCCAGAGTGAATGTAGAGTTCAAAAGTTCAAGGTAATGACTTTGTCTGCTTTGCAGCTGGATTGGTCAATTCATCTTGAGGGGTCAATCGGTCCTTTATATCCTAGACAATGGAGCGAACAGAGTTCTTGGCCCTCTCCATAGTTAGCGGCCAAGCTGTGGATACCGATTCGGCGGAGGAAAAAATTCCCCAGATCTTGCAGCATATTCTCCGCTTTTGAACGTGGAGACCCCATGCGGGGGAGCAAGATTGTGATACACCGTGACGTGGATGGTAAGCATTCGAGCGAGCGCCAAGTGCCGTGATGTTGTGGCAATTGCCAGCTTGGTTGGACTCGCGATGTGTACTGTAGTCTGCTTTCGAAAAGACGAGAGATCGTTAAGATCCAGAATGCTGCTTCATACTGGTCTTGCCCGACATTGAATTTATTGTACATGAGTGTCATGCATTGATTTCGCTTCTTAGTCTCAGTTGAGGCATGCTAATTAGACAGATTTCTACGTCAGTCAAGCACTTGAGCCAGTGATAGGTCAGCAGTGGGAGTGTTCTTGTCGCGATTTCCTTGGCCTTGCGATTGGAAAGCCGGTCATCGGAAAGCCATCAAGGCGATTAAACTTTCTTGAGAAAGAGGGGTAACTTGCCATTGGAAGGAGTTCAGCAGGTTTCATAGGACAAACTTCCTAGTTATGGATAGGCATGGCTGTCTCGAGGAAACACAAACTTTGACAGGACAACGATTGTCCCAAAAAGTCGTTTGCTATTGGTGCAGGTGGTCGTGTAGCAAGCATGTGAGCACCTTCTCCCTTCGCGCGTTGCGGCTCGCTGCATTGCAGGCTTATTGGCCATCTCTCTGTGCTGGCTTGGACACGGCCCGATTCATGGCGACGAGAACAGCATAACTGCAGTCACTTGAATGAGCGAGTCGGGCAGTAAGAGCAAGCCGTTGAAACAGGCAACTCCCGGGGCGAGTGTGAGTACTTTCGAGGCCTCATTGGGGATCATGGCTCCGGTAGGAAATTTGCGCTCCGAAGCGCTCTCTATCAGGCTTTTGGAAGGCTGGACGCGCGTTAGACTATAGAAAGAATCGACGTTTTAGACGCTTATAAGAACGAGTATCGCGAACACGCATGTTCTATTTTACTGCAAGCCCGATGGATTCGTGTTAATGTGAAAGTTTGTAGACGAGAATCGAGCAGAGGGCTCGTTGCCAGAATCGTCCGTGCGCTGCCGAGGTCGGGACGATTTGTTCTCCTTTTTTCTTCCGCCGGCTTTGGACCTCGCTGGCTTCATGGTTCTTGAACACCCTGAGTGTCAACGATGTCTTTTCGACGTTTCCCTCCACGATACAGCTGTATACTCTATCGATTACAACTAACAATTAAAGCGACCAAAGACAGTTCATACTGCTTGCTGGAAATGTGATCCCGACAAGCAGCCACTAATATGTCTTTGGACTTTCGGGTTCGTGGCAGCAAACTAGAACCCTCTAAACGAACCTCGTCAAAGAACGATGGATTTCGAGACAGAATGATTACTCAGCTGAAATACTGCTACCGATCTGCTTCCCACGGAAGACGAGTTCCATGCGTTCTCCTTCAGGCTGTTGAACGGCGATTGTGCTTTCTTCTCTTGTTCTTGGATCGACGAGCAGCACCGCTTCAAAGTCGCAACCTCTGGGCGACTCACTTTCTGCATCTTCCAAAGACGACCTTGCGCCGTTTTGTGTCATGTTGACCATCCGACCAAGCAAACAATCTTCCTGCTCATATTCTTCCTGTCCTTTCCCATCACTGCAATCTTTCAGGGCGTCAAGAAGCCAGCCAGATACTCAGGATCGTGGCAAGTCAACAGTCCACCGTCGTCCATTTCGTCCTCGTCACTGTCCTCATCGTCCGTTTCCTCAACGGCCATGTCAACACCGTTTGTCATCTTCCCCTGCGACAAGTCCACTCTGGCCGTAAACTTGTCTCCACATTCCGTGCAGCCGATTTTCGCCAAACGCACGTCCAACAAGTACGGCGAACCATAGCAATTGATGCCACACTTTTCACTGGACAAAACTCCATGGCCACACTTCAACTCGTGCCTTCCCTCACCACAAAACAGTGCTCTGGACTCAGGCACTTGCGTCTTCTTTTTCCTCTTCTGGATGGTCATTAAGAGCCAAAGCCATCGCAGAACTATTCCAGGCGCACCAGTTTTGACAGGCCTGTCGGCGTGGATCATGGCCTGCAGCTTTTTCTTGGCCATATACTGGTTTTCGGGGCTGTGGATTCCAATGTTTTCGAGGGTTTGAGTGACTGCTTCATCGCGTTGTTTGGGACTGAGCTTGAACAGACTAGCCACGAGCTTTTGAAGCCGAATCTTTTGGTCGTTACGGCGCCGAGAGATTTTGTTACGTCGCTGACGGTCGCGCTCCATGCGGCTATTGTGGTGGTTTGTGCGAACCTCTTGGCTCTGATTGGGATCAAACAAGGAAGCCAGGACCGTTCCAGGCTTCGCAGGGACGGTCAAGGCGACTTGCTCGCGAGATGACTGCGCACAGAGGTAATCGAGGTTGAAGCGCTTTGGTCTGTCGGCGTCGCCCTTAGCCGTGGCTGGAAACAGCGTACTGAAGTTTGCAGGACTTTCGAGAGGTACCGAACCAGGCGTTGGAAACACGGCATGCTCTTGCTTGGTGGAGTAAGTGGGACTGATGAGGGCGGGGGTAGGAGTCGACGTTTGTTGTTTGGTATCAGCGACCTTTGCTGCATCGAGGATCTTTGGACCGTGGACTTGGTTTTCTTGACCTGCGACTTCTTGAGGCGGAACATTCTTCTGGTTGTCGGACTGCTCTGGCTTTTGCGCAGGCAAGGCGGTGCCGGCCATAGGCGCTTGAGGATACTGAGCTTCCACGACTGAAGGGGAACTCTTTCTCCAGACGCCATCGTTACCGAACACAGCGCCTTCAGTAAACGGACCAACTTCAGCATCCTTGATCTGTTGCGAAGAAACCTCCGGCAACTGATGGTTCGCATTTGGAGGTTGAGGTTCTTGTTTCTTCTGCGACTTGAGCTTTGGGATCTGCTTCATCGAATTGACGCTGGGATTGACCTTTGGTGCGGCGTCGGAGTTCATGACAGTAAGGGCAGCTGGTTCGACCGCGCCGACTGTATTGTCTGGCTCCGTGGGACTCAGTGCATACGCACTCTCAGTGCTAAAAGAGGATGCGATCTGGGTAGTTTGACCTGGCTCTGGAGAGGGTGGTGCGTACGGATTAGTCGGGAAGGGGAACATGTTTTTCAGGTGCCAATCGGCGGCGCTGAAGAATCTGATCTCGTCTGCAAAGGTAGGGATGTTGTTGATCTTGGCAAATGTCTCCCAGTCGAGAATTTGGTGCCGTGGTGCGTACGCGGAATTACTGATCAACGCGTTGTTTGTGTTGCCATGGCGGTGAGTGTTGACGCTCGCATCTCCGACCTGCGGAGTATCGAACATGGCGGCTTTCTGCAGATTTGCAGTGAATCTGCAAGATGTCCGGCGAACACAGAGATCTCTAAAGACTCGACAGCGGACGAGGGGCAATATAAGACGGCAAATGCAAGGATGCCCTTACTGCTCCACTGTTGCTCTCAGGAGAAGCCAGGTAGGTGGATTGTGATATGGATTTTGTCGAGGAGAAGCTCAAACGTGCATAAGGTTAAGGACATCAAGATTGGAGAAACTGCAAGTAGAAGGGTATTCTGGTTCTTCTCATAGGTCTCGAGAGCCTGTGAGCATACGGGAGTGAGAGTTCTCCAGAAGCTAACCATGTGTTGGTGAAGGTTGGTGGAATTATCACTGAATTTCTTGCACCTACTTCTTCTGATCTGTTTATCTTCCCTCTTCACTACGCCTACACCTTCGCAATCTGTCATCTCACAGCCTTCTCACGGTGGTCACGTAGGGCTATGAGCACTGGTGTTAGAAGCAATTGCTAATCATCTCACAGCATGGACAAATTCAGCGAAACTATCGCCGAGGCTACTGAGAATATCGATAAGAGTATCGAGAATGCTATCGAAGAGACAGTCAAGGAAGCCATAGAAGAAGCAGTCGTGAAGAGTGTCAAGGAAGCTGCTAGAGACAAAGAGCCAGCCTTCCAAGAAACGATCGAAAAAGCGGCCAAAGAGAAATCCTACCAAGCGGTGAATGAGGCGGTCGCGAGGGCAACTCTCAAAACCAAAGTCCGCATGATACATCTTTGCTCTCAATTGCATGCCAAAAACCGAGCTTACAATGCACTTCGAGACCAAATCCCACATCACCGACAGACTCGACCTTGTCGCCGAGGCAGAAATTCACATCGATGCCCGTCACCACGAGTTCAAGTTATTTACCAGGGCCTTCGATTCAACCCTCAAGGACTTTGGCGAAGGGGCCAATTACAATGGTTCTCTTACCGACTTGCTCAACCTTGCACGCAAATTGTACGATAAAGATTAAGAGTGGTTGAGCCGCCGGGCCAGCCAACTGAGAGAAGAAAACTTTTGGGACAGGCAGGAAGTCAAAGATATGAAGGAGTTGCAGGAGTATGACAGGGACATGAGTGATTCGGAGAACGAGTGAAGGGGGGTCAAATGCAAGAGTCGTGATGAGGAGAGCACGAAACAGCAACATACAGAAGATTTGGGTAATTAGAAAGGCAGGGCAGTACATGATGTAGAGAGTCCGCAAGACTCGTCGGAAACAAAGGGAAACATACCGATATCATTCATGGAGGGTATCATTTTCTTCACTTTCCTCACACATTCTATCACATCATGTCCTCGCTTTTCCAACACATTCTACCATATCATGTAATCACTTTTAATTCGCCTTCACCCACATTCCCGCCATCACCAGAGTTATAACTTACACCTTGCAACATCAACTACCCTTCGTCTTTCATCTCTCCACAGCCATCTCTCCTATTCCATCTTCCCTCTTCCATCTCTCCTCTTCCATCCAAAATGGAGACCCCCAGCTCCAAGAATAACTCTCTAAACCTCTCCCGCACCCCAACCAAAAGACCCATCGAGAGTGACCCAGACACGGCACCAAAGCGACAAAAGACAACAAAAGGATTCCGCCTACCGCTCTTGCCATCACCACCTCCCACCAGAAAGAAGCGCGGTTTCTATACCCCCAACATCTCTTCCTATGACGATACTTCACCCGCTCCATCGCCGTCTCTAAACTCTACTGTCTTGCCGCTGCCGTCACCTGGTTTCAATGACAGGGAATCTGCGCAAAGTGCATCGCCATCTCCATCTCAGACACCTTCTTCACCATTGCGACGAAAGGGCAAGAGCAAGAGCAAGAGCACCAGCAGTAAGATCATCGACAAACGAAGCAAGGGCAAAAGACAACATCCTCTGCTCACCACCGAAACACCATTCTCGAAAACCACCAGAACGAGGACTCGGCCAGAAAGACTCTCGTCACCGGAAGAATCGACACAAGACCGGGACTCCGGAGACGAGATGCAAGATCTTGCCATCAATGCATCAATGCAGCAGAATACATCTTCAGCACCCTCACCCACACACACACCAAAGATGAGATGTACATCGCCAACAGTACCATCTACATTCACACCATCACACGAAGAGCGTAAGTGTATCTGCGTATACTGCTTTCATTGAAAGCTAAGACGGATGCCACAGTCACCCGTAAGATTGACGGGATCATCGAGGATATCGTTGGGGATATTGATAGTGATATCCAAGGCATCTTTCGGGATGCCATGATCAGCTTAGCGGCGTGGATCGTGAGTACTTTTCCCCCTGACTTTACCTCACTATCCCCTGACTTCCGTCTCACTATTCCCTCACTATTCCCTCACTATTCCTTGCAACCTCCCTTCTTACAAACCAGCACACCGCAGCCGACTATACTAAAAACTAACACCACTACAGCTCCACTCCCAAACCAACAACCCCCTCCTCAACGCTCTAAAAACCCACATCCACGACAACGAAAAAGCGTACCAAGCCCTCATCCCGACACTCTTGAACGCCATGGAGACCAACACCCTTGACCCCAACATCCTTGATCCCGACGACGAAAACGCCACAACAGCACAACAGACGAGCGCACAACGACACCTCCTCAGAACACTTGATCAAAACGAAAGAAGCCGTATGCAGTGGTTGGAGAAGAGGGCTGCAGAGCTAGAGGAGAGAAGAGAGAGAGAGAGAGGGATTGGAGGGGTTGTCTAGAGGGGTTGGAGTGTGCTCTAGGGATGGAGGAGGATGAGGTGATGAAGGAGGGGGTATTGTGGATGGGGATGATGGCAAGACACGAGGGGTTCAGATGATTGATGAGGAAGGTATTGAAGGGGTATAGCTGCAAAGAAGACACATGCAGAAGCCTCCAGAAGTGATGGGGGAAAAAAAGTTTACATTAAAAAAGATGCGTGAACATCATCAGTGTTGATGCACGACATGCCACTTACCCCCCAACCCATAACACCCATACCCCAACTGCTCGGCCACATAACACACGCCCTCAGTCTCAATGCCATCGTACCCGCCAACAGCATCCCAGGTGGTGCCCACCACATAGTACGTCGGGAAATTCAAGCCCTCGCGCACCAAGTCCGCGCGCATGTACAGCAACACGCCGCCCACCGAGTCCAAGGGAAACACCTCGTCGTCGGTGGCGAGCTCGGTCAAATCCTTCATGTGCATGAGCTTGTCCGTGCTCCCGCCCTGCCAGAACTCGCCTGCGCGTCGTGAGGCCTGTTCCTCCGCGGTTGGGCTTTTGCGCGCGCCGGCTCTGTCGCTGCCCGTCTTGTGGCCCCACGCGTTGAGATCATAGTCGGGGTTTTCGTCTTCCTGGCAGCGTGCCGTGATCAGGCCTACGGGAAGTGGTTTGCCGTGCACGAGGTCCGTGTTTGCGGTTACGGTGTGCCCGTTGTTGGCGCTGTGCTCGAGCATCTTGGCCGCGATGCCCGTGTCGGCGGCCACGACGTCGCTGTCGTACCAGAGGATGTGGTCTTCGGTGCCCAGAGCGCGTGACATGAGTACGTTGCGTGCGATGGCGATTTGCTTGCGGCGGGTGGGTTGGTAGGAGGGTGCGTGGCGGTCTTTGGGCTCGTCTTCGTGTTGGGCCGGCGTGTACAGGATGACTTGGGATTTGGCGAGTGGGTACTTGGACATGGCGCTGATGTAGTGGTCGTAGGCCGTTTCGGAGGCGGTCAGAATGGCCATGGAGATGGTGTTTAGCGGGAGGCCTGACGTGTCGTTTACGAATTCGACAAAGCCTTCGAAGGTGCGTTCTTTGCCGTCTACGCGTCCCCATTGTTTTTCGTCCCTTGTTACGACGAGGACGAGGGTTTTGGCGCTGCTGGCATCGTTGACCTGGGTGTGGTGTCTGATGTCGGGAATGGTGATCTCGGTAGTGATAGTTTTAGTATCCGAGGCGGAAGAAGGTTTTGTGCTTGGCTTGGTTGGGAGCTTGGGACGGTCTCTGGTCGGTTGCTTTTGACCGTGTTGTTGGTGGTATTCCTGCACCGCTTTTTCCTCGTCGGTCAAGTCGTCCTCGTCTTGGATGGACTTTTCTCGTCCACCAGACACTTGTTCGTCAACAGTCTCGTCTTCCTCTTGGTCCCATTCTTCGGCTTCGGCGTCCGAATCATGCTTTCCTGAGACGGCGCTGCTGATCCTTTCCCCAGCAGTTTTTATGAATGAAGTATCTATGCCAAATCGTGAGGCTTCATGGTTTTGAGGTGAGGTTGGAGCAATGTCGGCTTTCTTTGAAGGTGAGGGTACGATGAAGACGTAGACGAGTGCGAGAATGAGAAGGAAAGAGAGGATGCGTATAGTGGCTTTTGACGAAGTACTGGATGACATGTTGACAGAAGGATGGAATGGAAAAAAGGAAAAACAGACAGATCAAGGTGGACGGTTTAGAGAAGCTAGCAGGCTTTGTATGGTGGATGCTGTCTATTCATGGCGCTTCACAAACGGCAGAGATAAGGGGGAAGCAAGATGAAAGGTTGTGCGGAGACTGAAGTAGAAAAGTATTGGATAAGAAGGCGGTGGGAGAGCAGATCATTAGCCTTCTCCAAAAAGTTCAGCTGTCGAGGAAGACATTAGAACCGTTGGACTAGCGGAGAAAGGAGCTTCAGGGGAGGAGGGAAGGCAAGAAAAAGAGAGAAAATGGTCAAGAAAAAGAAAAAAAAAAAGGAATGAATCATGCGGTGAGCGGGCTGTTGGGCGACCGAGTCAGTGCGGGGTGGGTGACAGCCTGACAGCCTGACAGGTGACGTCGGAAGCATCTAGAAACATCTCGACAAACTTGATGTTGCTGGCCGCTGCTGGCATCGTGTGGATGTGACTGGTCGACACAGGACTGTTCTGCTGGTTCCTGCCCAACGGCTATATCATTCTCGCCGGCCTCTTCGTCTTGCTGCCCATCACACACCAAGACATACAAGCCCAGCCTCTCACTACAACTACAACCACGCTTCACGAGTCACGACCTTTACTTTTAACGCCCATAATCACCTAATCAAGCACAGCCAACAAACATGGCCGCCGCAGGAATGCAATTCACCGACAAGGCCGCATCCGCCCTGGCCGATGCCCAAGACCTCGCACAACAATACTCGCACACACAACTGCAGCCGCTCCACCTGGCCGTCGCCCTGCTGGACCCGCCGCCCGACCTCAGCAAGGACCAGCAGAACCAGACGGGCCACGACTCCCACTCGGCCTCGTCGGCGCCGCTGTTCAAGCAGGTCGTCGAGCGCGCGCATGGCGACCCGCAACAGCTGCTCCGCGCCCTCAACAAGGCCATGGTGCGCCTCCCCAGCCAGGACCCGCCGCCCGAGCATCTGTCCATGAGCCCTGCCTTCTCCAAGCTGCTGCGCTCGGCCAACGAGCTGTCCAAGACGCAAAAGGACAGCTTCATCGCCATCGACCACTTCATCTCGTGCCTCGTCCAAGACTCGACCATCTCGCGCGCCCTCGCCGAAGCAAACATCCCCAACGTCAAGGTCATCGACAACGCCATCCAGCAGATCCGAGGCAACAAGCGCGTCGACTCCAAGACGGCCGACGCAGAGGAAGAGAGCGAGAACCTCAAGAAGTTTACCATCGACATGACGGCCATGGCGCGCGAGGGCAAGATGGACCCCGTCATTGGCAGAGAGGAAGAGATTAGAAGAGTCATCCGCATCCTGTCGCGCCGCACAAAGAACAACCCCGTGCTGATCGGCGAGCCCGGTGTCGGCAAGACGACCGTCGTCGAGGGTCTCGCCCAGCGCATCGTCAACGCCGACGTGCCTGCCAACCTGGCCGCCTGCAGGCTGCTGTCCCTGGACGTGGGTGCGCTTGTCGCCGGCAGCAAGTACCGCGGCGAGTTTGAAGAGCGCATGAAGGGCGTCCTCAAGGAGATTGAAGACGCCAAGGAGATGATTGTGCTCTTTGTCGACGAGATCCACCTGCTGATGGGCGCCGGCTCGTCTGGCGAGGGCGGCATGGATGCTGCCAACCTGCTCAAGCCCATGCTTGCTCGCGGCCAACTGCACTGCATCGGCGCCACCACCCTGGCCGAGTACCGCAAGTACATTGAAAAGGACCAGGCCTTTGAGCGTCGTTTCCAGCAAGTCCTGGTCAAGGAGCCGTCGGTGCCCGAGACTGTTTCCATTCTCCGTGGTCTCAAGGAAAAGTACGAGGTCCACCACGGTGTCACCATTCTCGACGGTGCTATTGTCTCTGCCGCCTCGCTTGCCGCTCGCTATCTCACCCAGCGCCGTCTTCCCGACTCCGCTGTCGACCTCATCGACGAGGCCGCCGCTGCCGTCCGTGTCACTCGCGAGTCTCAACCCGAAGCTCTCGACAACATGGAGCGCAAACTGCGCCAGCTCGAGATTGAGATTCACGCCCTCAACCGCGAAAAGGACGACGCTTCCCAGGCAAGGCTGGCCGAGGCAAAGGCCGAGGCAGCCAACGTCGAGGAAGACCTCAAGCCGCTGCGTGAAAAGTACGAGAGCGAAAAGATGCGCGGCAAGGAGATTCAGGAGGCCAAGCTCAAGCGTGACCAACTCATCACCAAGCAACAAGAGGCCGAGCGTATGCGCGACCTTCAGACCGCTTCCGACCTCAAGTACTACGCAATTCCCGACATTGAGGAGCGCATCAAGCAGCTGGAAAAGGACAAAGCTGCTTCCGACCTTGATCAGCTCAAGCTCGCCAGAGAGTCTGGTGAGGCTCCTCTTCTGACTGACGCTGTCGGTCCCGACCAGATCAACGAGATTGTCGCACGCTGGACCGGCATTCCCGTCACGCGTCTCAAGACGACCGAAAAGGACAAGCTTCTGCAGATGGAGCGCCACCTCGGTGAGCTTGTCGTCGGTCAGAAGGAGGCCGTCACCTCTGTCGCCAATGCCATCCGTCTGCAACGTTCGGGTCTTGCAAACCCCAACCAACCACCTTCATTCCTTTTCTGTGGTCCTTCGGGTACTGGTAAGACGCTTCTCACCAAGGCATTGGCCGAGTTCCTGTTCGACGACTCACGCGCCATGATCCGCTTCGACATGTCGGAATATCAGGAGCGTCACTCACTGTCACGTATGATTGGCGCGCCGCCCGGCTATGTCGGCCACGACGCCGGCGGTCAACTCACCGAAGCCCTTCGTCGTCGTCCCTTCTCCATTCTGCTGTTTGACGAAGTGGAGAAGGCTGCCAAGGAAGTTCTCACCGTGCTGCTGCAACTCATGGACGACGGCCGCATCACCGATGGCCAAGGCCGTGTGGTTGATGCCCGCAACTGCATTGTCGTCATGACATCCAACCTGGGCGCCGAGTACCTAGCACGACCCAATGCACCGGACGGCAAGATCGACCCATCGACCAAGGAAATGGTCATGGGTGCTCTACGCTCTTACTTCCTGCCCGAGTTCCTCAACCGCATCAGCAGCATCGTCATCTTCAACCGCCTGACCAAGAAAGAAATCCGCAGCATCGTCGACGTCCGCCTCGACGAAATCCAACGTCGCCTGGTACAAAACGGCCGCAACGTGCGCATCCAGCTCTCCGACGCCGTCAAGGACTATCTCGGCAGTGCCGGCTACTCGCCTGCCTACGGCGCGCGTCCGCTCGCCCGCCTCATCGAAAAGGAAGTTCTCAACCGTCTCGCAGTGCTCATTCTCCGCGGCGCCATCCGCGACGGCGAGACGGCCAGAGTCGTGCTCGAAGATGGGCACGTGCAGGTTCTCGCCAACCACACGGATTCGGACGGCGAGGATTCGGAGATGATGTATGAAGACGAAGAAGAAGACGCGCTTGCCGAGTTGAATGGCGATGATGGCGACATGGAGCTCTATGATTGATTGATTGATTGATTGATTTTCAGTATTTGAATGATTTTGAGCAAGGAGTTTATTAACGGGACAACAAAAAGGGGAGTCTTTTTTAGGGGGGTTAGCGAACAAAAGGGAGTCTTTTCTTTCTTTCTTTGCTTGGCGAGGGTTTAATAGAAGGATGTATACATTTTGCCTTTTTTAAAAATTTTCATCTTCTATTGGAATCATCTGTTTTGGGGTGGGATTGATGCATCTTTGTGTCTCGTGTGTGTGTGTGTGTGCTGTCTTTGGGGTGATTGTAGCAGATGGATCTGACGTTTGGTATTAATCATGGCAGACTTTTTGAACCTCTCTTTTTTTGAGGAGGAGAGTTTGACGGGGAAGGGAAGGAAAGGGGATTTTTTTTGATATATTTTGATGGAAGAGTAGCTTTTGTAGCTAGCCAGCCAGCCAGTCATGAAGAGATAATTATAAATTCATTGAGGAGTGCGTATACCTTGGGCATAATCATCATCATCATTGAGAGAGCGAGATTTTTTTTAGGGAGAAATTTATGTTGTGGAAGGAAAAGGTATAAAGAGCTTTTTGTTATACTTATATAGGTAAGTAAGGGACTGAGATTTTTTGCTGTTTAGAAGTCATTGTAAGGGGGTGGGGCTTATTAACACTTATTGTAAGGGCGAGGCCTATTATTAAGAATGCATTATAAGTAATTACTTTTAAAACTCATCATACAAGGAGAAGATATTTTAAACACCCCCCCCCCCCCCCCTCCCCTACTTTTTAATGTAAAGAGAATATGAAAGTTTAACGCCCAAGAGATCTTTCTTCATCAGAGGGGAAGATATTCTAGACTTGGTTGGAAGAGACTCGTTGTAGAGGAAAGACTTTTGTGAGAAAAAGAGATTTCGTTGTATCTCGCAACGATATAGAAGATTGACTCTTAAAACGCAGATGATACAGAAGACTGACTCTCGCAACAACACAGAAGACTAACTCTTGAAACGCAATAAACCGAAACTTTCAGCAAGTAGGGAAAAGAAAAAGTCATTCGTAGGAGTAACACAGAAAAAAAACAATGTCCACCCCTTTTTTTTTCTTCCGCAAAAGAGTATTTTTTGATGAGGTCAGAGTCAGTGGAGCAAAGATTCAAGAGTAGGTCAAGAGTAGGAAGCGCTGCAGTAAGATCCCCAGCAGCAGCAGCAGAAAAACTCCACCAGCAAGACGTGATAAGGGAAGAAAAGTCCCCTAGCAGCAAAAGAGACACCATGAAGCGAGTAAACCCCACCACCACTAACGACAGCAATCAAAGAAGAAAAGAAAAAAGAAAGGAAAAAGGAAAAAAGCATTACACACTCAATCAACCCACCCACTCCTCCTTCTCTGCAAACACCTCACGGGCTCACGGACATGCTTACGCCAGAGCACTTTTGGCGGCCGGGTGAGCTGTACCTGTGTTTCTGTATCCAGCCGTCCCACATCGACATGCTCATGCTCATGCACACTCAGCATCGAACTCCCACCCACAGACGCAGAGCCGGGCAATGTTCCAGTACATACCACACCCGACACTTGCCCAGTACATCTCACGTCCGACACTCTTCTCTCACTTCCCTCACAGCCCAACTCACTGCCAGCCACATCCGCATCCCTCGACGAAGCCCCCACACATCTCGCGGGCGTCGGCAAGATTTGCAGTTGAGCGGTTTCTCGTTTTTGTCTTTTTGCTCTTTGACGCGACGGTGTTTTTGCGCTGAGGCTTATGAGGAGTTGGTTTTGGAGGTGCATTTTTTTGATGTAGAGGGTGGGCTGGCTTGGGTGGTGAGGTCAGTGGTGGGGTTGTGGGGTTTTTGTGGCGAGGTTTGGTTGATTGGTTGTTGATGGTTGGTTTGGATGATTTGTGTTGACTCGGTTGCTGATGATGGGTATTGGTTGGTGATGGGTATTGACTTGATTGCTAGTGAATGATTGCTGCTGGTGGTGGTTGATTTGGATGCACTATCAATGGTGGGTTTGAGGATGGATCGATACAGAAAATGGCGCGTTGGGTGTTTGGGTATGTCGGTCGTGCAGCATCTGCCTGGGAAGGTGCAACAGTACGAGCACTTTCCGCATCTTACAGCGCGCATGATTCTGGCAATGACGAAATCAATGTTTTGAAGGTCTTGAAATCATACTGAAAAGAAAAAAACAAGGGTGTTATTTACAACTCCGGAGCCCAGGGTGCTATTTCAAGATGAAAAAGAAAGTCGAAGAAAAGAAGAATTTTAGGCGTGCCAGATTCTCTTGACACCCTCGACAAGGCCGACGTCGTTTGTCTCAAACTCGTAGAAACCAACACCGGCGGCGACGGTGAGGGCGTTCAACAGCCACATGAGGCCCTTGCGGGTCTTGGGGACGCGCTTGCCGGGAAAGTAGTCGATGATGCAGGCCTGAAAGCCGATGTGCGAGTGGACGAGAATGGTGCCGACAAAGAGGGCGTCGAGGACGGGGTTGAGCGAGCCAGAGGCAAAGGGAGCAATGGTCAAGGGAATCAGACCGGCGGAGATGATGCGCTCGAAGCTCCAGTGGTAGCTACCGTGGGCGGCAGCCGGGTCGGGCACGGGGGCGGCGTCGTTGACTGTGGGTGGGTTAGAGGGGGAGAGGGGGAGAGAAGGTGGCTCTGTTGGTGGGCATACCGGTGCCCTTGATGACCTGGGGCAAGGGAGGGAGAATGGCGCGGGTGGGCGAGGCGTGGAAGGAGCGCAGGGCCAGAGGAGTGCGCTGGGCCAGCAGCTGGCGCGACAGCAGGGCGGGGCGGAAAGCGGTGGCCATGGTGCGAAGAGGGAGTTGGGGATCGTCTACAGAGCAGAGCAGCGAGGAGAGAGTTGAGGATCGTCTACAGAGCAGAGCAGCGCAGCGCAGAGCAGAGCAGAGCCGCAGCTGGCGATGTTGGAGATGGCCGAGTACCTTTAGCCGCGCCGTGATTGGCTGGCCGGCGCACTACCGAGGGACGGAACAAAGTGGAACTGCGGAAGGAAGGAAAGCGTCTTGACACTCAGAATACGCGCAGGCGGACTGACGTCTTCACGGCTTGGCGCTGCTGACCACGGCGACGGCATGTTCCAGCGAAAAGAGGCCAACCACCCGACGTCCTCGATACCGTCCAGCCCAGCACCAGCACCAGCACCAGCTGCCCCAGCACCTCACCCGCCCCTCGCCCCTCCGCCCATCACAATGGCCTCGACCATGGCTTCCCGTCGGCTCGCTCTGAACCTGCAGCACGCCTCGCGCAGCCGCGCCGCCATCAACAGCCTCAAGGCCGGCTCGCTGTCGCGCTTCCGCGGCCTCGCTACTCCCGTCAGCCACGGCTCCAAGACCGAGAGCACCACCCTCAGCAATGGCTTCACCATCGCCACCGAGCACTCGCCCTACGCCCAGACCTCGACCGTCGGCGTGTGGATTGACGCCGGCAGCCGCGCCGAGACCGACCGCACCAACGGCACTGCTCACTTTCTCGAGCACCTGGCCTTCAAGGTACCCTGTCTCCCATCGCTGTCCCGGCCCTGCACGCCGTCACTGCGCCGCCCATGCTGACCACTGTCCACCCTCCAGGGCACCCAGAAGCGCAGCCAGAGCCAGCTCGAGCTCGAGATTGAAAACATGGGTGGCCACCTGAACGCCTACACTTCCGTGAGCCCCCGCCCCTCCGCCGCCCCATACCGCCCCGCCCACCCCTCTGACATGACTCCCTGCAGCGCGAAAACACCGTCTACTACGCCAAGTCGTTCAACTCGGACGTCGCCAACACGGTCGACATCCTCTCCGACATCCTCCAAAACTCCAAGCTCGACCCCCAGGCCATCGAGCGCGAGCGCGACGTCATTCTGCGCGAGCAGGAAGAGGTCGACAAGCAGCTCGAGGAGGTCGTCTTTGACCACCTGCACGCCACCGCCTTCATGAACCAGCCCCTCGGCCGCACCATCCTCGGCCCCAAGGAGAACATCCAGTCCATCAAGCGCGACGACCTCGAGAACTACATCAAGACCAACTACACGGCCGACCGCATGGTCCTCGTCGGCGCCGGCGGCGTCCCCCACCAGCAGCTCGTCGACCTCGCCGAAAAGTACTTTAGCAACATCCCCATGGCGCCCCCGACCTCGACCGCCCAGGCCGTCGCCAACGCCCAGAAGGAGAAGCCCGACTTTGTCGGCTCCGAGGTCCGCATCCGTGACGACACCATCCCCACCGCCAACATTGCCATTGCCGTCGAGGGTGTCAGCTGGAAGGACGACGACTACTTTACCGCTCTCGTCACCCAGGCCATTGTCGGCAACTGGGACCGCGCCATGGGCAACTCTCCCTACCTCGGCAGCAAGCTCAGCACCTTCATCCACGAGCACAAGCTCGCCAACAGCTTCATGAGCTTTTCCACCTCTTACAGCGACACTGGGTACGTCTTGCCTCGCCACTTGCCCGTTTGGCCCGCCTGCTAACACCGTCTCAGTCTCTGGGGCATCTACCTCGTCACCGACGCCGTCACCCGCATTGATGATCTTGTCCACTTCACCCTCCGCGAGTGGTCGCGTCTGTCGTACCAGGTCTCCGAGGCCGAGGTCGAGCGCGCCAAGGCCCAGCTCAAGGCTTCGATCCTTCTCTCGCTCGACGGCACCACGGCCGTCGCCGAGGACATTGGTCGCCAGATCATCACCACCGGCCGCCGTCTCGCACCCGAGGAGGTTGAGCGCGTCGTTTCTCAAATCACCGCCAAGGATGTCATGGAGTTTGCCAAGCGCAAGCTCTGGGACCGCGACATTGCCATTTCCGCCGTCGGCCAGATCGAGGGTCTGCTCGACTACTCAAGAATCCGCAACGACATGACCAGAATGCTGTCGTAAGGACTGTAGTTCCAATCATGTTTTTCCCCTTTTTAGAACGAGGAGCGAAAGGAGAAGCCCTGTTGTTTAGTCTATACGATAGAAAGGGTTCTTTTCTTTTTTGGCTCGGCGGAATCAAGAGAGAGTGTGTGAGAGATGGAGAGTGCGATGCCGATGCGGGTTGTAGTGTTCACTCTCAAAAATGTACATTTAGCCCGTCTTTTTTCTAAAATTTATTTCATTTTCTTTTGTTTTCTTGTAACATGAATTGATTCGATCTGGTGAATTGAGTTTTTGGCCGTGATGTGATTGGCTCTTGGCCCCGGCTGGTGGAGGGACCCTGGACTTTTGTATCTTGCATCCGTTCGAACCACGACATTTGCGCCTCTTTACTGGTTCACGTGTCGCGACTGCTTGTCTCTTGTTGAACCTCTATGAAAACAGTGCTAAGAACATTGTCATTGCTGAGAGGACTGCGACAGCAAAGCGTCTTTCTGGATTGACGTCGCAAAACAGACCTGGACACTCGACGTACCGAGATTTGGTATTCACTATCTGGGCTCGTCTTGCTGTCGACACGAAAGGCGGAGAGGGTTGCGTTACTGGACTGAGAAGTCGAGGATTTTGTAAAAGAAGAGATTGGAGCGAGATGCTGAAAGCGATCTTTTATGCGAGGTTTCATGAAGAGAAAGGTTTGTTGATTTCGAGTCCATCATTTTGTTTCCTGCCTATTTCTGTCTTTGCTTGGGATATCACTTGGGGTGTAGCTCCATGGACCACCACGTAAAAAGATCAGTTGTCCTTCCTATCAATTCCCAAAGTTCAGAACATCACATAACGGCCAAAGAGACACCCAAACTGACCTCCTCAGGCCCTACAGTACTCCATCAGGTCCCAGAAGGCAGCGTAATCCCCCTCCCAAATACAACCCAACAGCCACTCTTCCACTTCCCCAGCGTAAGCAACCACATCATCCCCCGCCGCGAGTTCTGCGACCGGCCTTTGAGTCTGCTCGCTTCTCACCACCGCATCATCGGCTTCCCCGTCTGCATCCACAATCCCGTGCTCTACCCACGGGCCGACTTTATTTTCAACTTCTGTCTCGTGGTCGACGAAAAGGCGGAATGGGGTGCGTATGCAAGCGTCGTCAGTAAACTGGCACGGTTGATGCGGAATCTGGAGGAGCAGGCCGGGTGGCTGAGTAAAGAGGAACGACGCGAAGGATGGGTCAAGGCGGGTGAACGGGGGTATGGGGGCGGGAATCGCGTGTTTGCCGTTTGCGAGATGGTGCTCGAGGACCTGAATTGCTACTGCGAGTGCATGATACCCATCGGTATGTTTTGGTTGCTTTCGTATTCTGCACACTTGGCTCAAAACACTCACACCCGCAGACGACTCCAACACTCTCAACCTCAAGCTCTTCCCCACGCGCTCTCCACCGCCTCCGATACAAACCTGGCACGTACCGCTGAGCACTGTACGCTTCAGCAGCCTGGCAACAAACACGTGGGACCTGACCGTGCAACGCATAATCCCACACATCGACGGCATCAACAGCGTGCAAAAGATCGCTGCGCTGGCAGACACAGACCTGACGCTGACCCGCCGCGCAATCGCACACCTGCTGTACTACGGCTGCATACTCATGCTCAACACCTTCCACTTCAACGCCATCTACGCGCCCACAGCCGAACTCACCGTCTTCGTGACAGACGAGAAAATGCAAGACGAATGCCGCCGCTACATCGTCACACCGCACTCGCCCTTCAAAACCTCGACGCCCACCACGCCGGCCCCAAAACACAAAAGCAGCAATCTGAACCCTTCATCCGGCACACCTTCCCCAACACCGCCTTCACGCGCCACAGTGCTCGCCCTCTACGCCTCCCTACGTCAAGGCCTCCCCCTCCGCGACTGGTGCCTCCACCACGCTTCCCAACTCGCCCACATCGACATCCGCCGCCTGATAACCTTTGGCGTGATAAAAGGCTTCCTCTACCGCAGCCACCGCTATGGCATCGCGTTACGCGGCACCTCAACCGCCAGCGACGCCCAGGCAGCCGAGGAAGCACTGGCAGCGCACCGCGCGTCCGAGTCCGCATGGCGCAAAGCGGCCATGTCGTCGGGCTGGCGCACGCCGTTGGCCACCGAAGCCGTGGCGTTCGACGGCGGGTTCGGCGGTGTCGTGGGCCGTGACAAGAGTGGCGAGGCCGAGAACACGTTGCCGGATTTGAAGGTCCTGGGTCAGGGTATGAGTCTTGCGGATCGTTATCTCGCGAGGTATCTGGATGGCTTGCATTGCTTGGATGAGGTGTGTGCTGATACCGGGCTGGGCGAGCGCGAGGCTGTGAGGAAGTTGAGGGGGTTGGGCGAGGTGGTGTTTGTGAATCGGTAGGGTGGGTTTTGGAGTTGGTTTTGGGCTCTTCGTTTCCTCCCCTTTTTAACATTTACACTCCGTGTCTGCAATTTTTCTTTATTACTGCGTCGCTTGCTTCCTAGGCTGGCTTGCTCTGCATGTTGCACAGCAATATGGCAGTTAAAGAATATGACTTGAGGCTGCTGTAAAATGTACTTGTATTCGTGGGCCGTCGATTTATCTCCTTGCAATCCTGACGCTTTGACAAAACTATATAACCACAAACATTACCAAGCTCTGACCAATGGCGCTTTGGCCGAGTGGTCTAAGGCGTTAGACTTGAATTCACATTCAGGACATCTAATTTCTTCGGAAGCACGCGTTCAAATCGCGTAGGCGTCGACATATTTTGCATTTCTTTCATGCATCATTGTTTTGCCTTGCAAAGAAGACGATGAATTTTTGAATTAAATGGTCGAGGTGTTGCGTGTTGTAAAGTCTGAGAAGCAAGAGTTACGAACAAAAATCCCAAACGCGTGAAGATGGCATGCGGAGCAAAAGCCACGCCACCAAATTGCAGCGTCCTCAACTTTCCAACGCGGTGCCTCGCCATTCTCAACATCAACACCACCGTCCACCACAGGCATTCGCAACCGCTCCACCAAGACAAAACGCGCCAAACATCCACATCACCGCCGCTTCTTTTCAGATGCCACCTCAGCAAGCCTGGGCATCGCGCCAGTTTGTTGACTGCGAATCAGACGGCAAATCTCGCGCCGTCCAGTGCAAATGGTGCGTCGACAAGAAAGTCGCATACAACAGCACTTCGCGCAAGACGTCGCATCTGAAACAATGTGTCGCCTTCAACGAGCACGTCGTCCAGCTGGCCGAGGCAGAGAATGCCGGCGGCTATGTGTGCCGCGAGCTCGAGCAGATCCCAGCGCCCGTGCTGGACCATGTGCTTGAGCAGACGGGGGCAAGACGACTGCAGCTGGCCACTGCACAACCCACACTGGGCGCGCAACAGAATCCCCTCGCCAATGGCAACGCCAACAACAGCAACAGCAACAACAGCAACAACATTGGCGGTGGACTCGGCGCGCAGGCCGCCGCCGTCTTGTTTGGCAACGGCAATGTGAGCAGAATGAACCCTTTGACCGACACACCCAGAACAGAGACTTCACGACCCACACCGGTGGCAGCACGAGTGCAACCGGCGTCGCACGCGACAACACCCACAACCCAAGCAGCCAGGAGCAGCGCCTTCAACCGCGCCGCCGTCGACAGAGCCTTTGCCTCGGCCGTGCACGACTCAGGCATGCCGCTCAACGCCTTCAATGCTTCCTCGCACCCGGCCATGCTTGACGCCCTCCGTCTGCTGGACAAGGAGACCAGAGTGAGGATTGCCCGGGAGCTGCTGGATGAAGCCTATGAAGAGGTCAAACGAGCCGTCGACAATTACATTGAGAAGCAACAATACCTCAATGGCATTGTCGAGGACGGAGATGCGTCCAACGACCGCAACGTCGGTCTTCCAAACTAGAAGAGATGGTGGTATATCTGGGCGCAAAGGAATGGGGAGGGGGAAAAAATTGTCTTTTTTATGATACCCATGAGAATCATGTTTGGTTCAAGAGCTTGGTGTCGTTTGCTGGGAAGGGTTGCATCGTTGTTGTTGTCATGCTGCTGATTGATCAGTCCTTATATCAAACCCCATCCTCTTTTTTTTCTTCCCCCTTTTCGTCTCTTCCCATGCGGGCAGTGTTTGTTGTGCTTGGATTGTGCCCGACCGAACTACACTCACAAAGTCTGTCCTGTTTGTTTGGGAGGATACAGAGCAGGTACTCCCAAGAAAACAAAACAGTTTGATCAGGATCTTTCTACCCGTCGTTTTTATTTTTCAACCCAGCACGAAGTAAGTGTAAGAGACTTTTTTTTTTTTTTTTTGGCTCAATGTGAGCGCCTGAACAGCTTTTGGCTAAAAGGGTTTCGGGGGG